>CAXAJV010000573.1:1442500-2885000 GCA_963969225.1 Xylocopa violacea | reverse complement strand
TCTCGGATGTAACATTTGACAACATTCCAGGCATGGCGGTCCCTACGTCTCGGTGGTAACATTATATGCGTCTATAACGTTATATATCCTAATCTAAGGCAACCTAACATCTCGGATGCAATATTTGACAACATTCCTAGCCAGTCGAACCCTACTTCTCGGAGGGAACAGTATATACGTCTATAACGTTATATATCCTAACCTAAGGCAACCTGACATGTCGGATGTAATATTCTACATCATTCCAGGCGTGTCGGACCCTACTTCTCGGTGGGAACATTTTATGAGTCTATAACGTTGTATATCCTAATCTAAGGCAACCTAACATCTCGGATGCAATATTTGACAACATTCCTGGCCTGTCGAACCCTACTACTCGGAGGGAACAGTATATACGTATATAACGTCATATATCCTAACCTAAGGCAATCTAACATCTCGGATGTAACATTTGACAACATTCCAGGCGTGTCGTTCCCTACGTCTCGGTGGTAACATTACATGCGTCTATAATGGTATATATCCTAATCTAAGGCAACCTAACATCTCGGATGCAATATTTGACAACATTCCTGGCCTGTCGAACCGTACTTCTCGGAGGGAAGAGTACATACGTCTATAACGTTATATATCCTAACCTAAGGCAACCTGACATCTCGGATGTATTATTCAACAACATTCCAGGCGTGTCGGAACCTACATCTCGGTGGGAACAGTATATACGTCTATAACGATATATATCCTAACCTAAGGCAACCTAACATGTCGGATGTAACATTTGACAACATTCCAGGCGTGTCGGTCCCTACGTCTCGGTGGTAACATTACATGCGTCTATAACGTTATATATCCTAACCTAAGGCAACCTAACATCTCGGATGCAATATTTGACAACATTCCTGGCCTGTCGAACCCTACTTCTCGGAGGGAACAGTATATACGTCTAAAACGTCATATATCATAACCTAAGGCAACCTAAAATCTCGGATGTAACATTTGACAACATTCCAGGCATGGCGGTCCCTACGTCTCGGTGGTAACATTATATGCGTCTATAACGTTATATATCCTAATCTAAGGCAACCTAACATCTCGGATGCAATATTTGACAACATTCCTAGCCAGTCGAACCCTACTTCTCGGAGGGAACAGTATATACGTCTATAACGTTATATATCCTAACCTAAGGCAATCTGACATGTCGGATGTAATATTCTACATCATTCCAGGCGTGTCGGACCCTACTTCTCGGTGGGAACATTTTATGAGTCTATAACGTTGTATATCCTAATCTAAGGCAACCTAACATCTCGGATGCAATATTTGACAACATTCCTGGCCTGTCGAACCCTACTACTCGGAGGGAACAGTATATACGTATATAACGTCATATATCCTAACCTAAGGCAATCTAACATCTCGGATGTAACATTTGACAACATTCCAGGCGTGTCGTTCCCTACGTCTCGGTGGTAACATTACATGCGTCTATAATGGTATATATCCTAATCTAAGGCAACCTAACATCTCGGATGCAATATTTGACAACATTCCTGGCCTGTCGAACCGTACTTCTCGGAGGGAAGAGTACATACGTCTATAACGTTATATATCCTAACCTAAGGCAACCTGACATCTCGGATGTATTATTCAACAACATTCCAGGCGTGTCGGAACCTACTTCTCGGTGGGAACATTATATGCGTCTATAACGTTGTATATCCTAGTCTAAGGCAACCTAACATCTGGGATGCAATATTTGACAACTTTCCTGGCCTGTCGATCCCTACTTTTCGGAGGGAACAGTATATACGTCTATAACGTCATATATCCTAACCTAAGGCAACCTAACATCTCGGATGTAACATTTGACAACATTCCAGGCGTGTCGGTCTCTACGTCTCGGTGGTAACATTACATGCGTCTATAACGTTATATATCCTAACCTAAGGCAACCTAACATCTCGGATGCAATATTTGACAACATTCCTGGCCTGTCGAACCGTACTTCTCGGAGGGAAGAGTATATACGTCTATAACGTTATATATCCTAACCTAAGGCAACCTGACATCTCGGATGTATTATTCTACAACATTCCAGGCGTGTCGGAAACTACTTCTCGGTGGGAACATTATATGCGTCTATAACGTTGTATATCCTAATCTAAGGCAACCTAACATCTCGGATGCAATATTTGACAACATTCCTGGCCTGTCGAACCCTACTTCTCGGAGGGAACAGTATATACGTTTATAACGATATGTATCCTAACCTAAGGCAATCTAACATCTCGGATGCAATATTTGACAACATTCCTGGCCTGTCGAACCCTACTTCTCGGAGGGAACATTATATACGTCTGTAGCGTAATATATCCTAACATAAGGCAACCTAACATCTCGGATGTAACATTTCACAACATTCCAGGCATTTCGGTCCCTACGTCTCGGAGGTAACACTACATGCGTCTATAACGTTATATATCCTAATCTAAGGCAACCTAACATCTCGGATGCAATATTTGACAACATTCCTAGCCAGTCGAACCCTACTTCTCGGAGGGAACAGTATATACGTCTATAACGTCATATATCCTAACCTAAGGCAACCTAACATCTCGGATGTAACATTTGACAACATTCCAGGCGTGTCGGTCCCTACGTCTCGGTGGTAACATTACATGCGTCTATAACGTTATATATCCTAACCTAAGGCAACCTAAAATCTCGGATGCAATGTTTGACAACATTCCTGGCCTGTCGAACCCTACTTCTCGGAGGGAACAGTATATATGTCTTTAACGGTATATATCCTAACCTAAGGCAACCTGACATCTCGTATGTAATATTCTACAACCTTCCAGGCGTGTCGGACCCTACTTCTCGGTGGGAACATTATATGCGTCTATAACGGTATATATCATAATCTAAGTCAACCTAACATCTCGGATGCAATAGTTGACAACATTCCTGGCCTGTCGAACCCTACTTCTCGGAGGGAACAGTATATACGTCTGAAACGTCATATATCCTAACCTGAGGCAACCTAACATCTCGGATGTAACATTCGACAACATTCCAGGCGTGTCGGTCCCTACGTCTCGGTGGTAACGTTACATGCGTCTATAACGTTATATATCCTAACCTAAGGCAACCTAACATCTCGGATGCAATATTTGACAACATTCCTGGCCTGTCGAACCCTACTTCTCGGAGGGAACAGTATATACGTCTAAAACGTCATATATCATAACCTAAGGCAACCTAAAATCTCGGATGTAACATTTGACAACATTCCAGGCATGGCGGTCCCTACGTCTCGGTGGTAACATTATATGCGTCTATAACGTTATATATCCTAATCTAAGGCAACCTAACATCTCGGATGCAATATTTGACAACATTCCTAGCCAGTCGAACCCTACTTCTCGGAGGGAACAGTATATACGTCTATAACGTTATATATCCTAACCTAAGGCAATCTGACATGTCGGATGTAATATTCTACATCATTCCAGGCGTGTCGGACCCTACTTCTCGGTGGGAACATTTTATGAGTCTATAACGTTGTATATCCTAATCTAAGGCAACCTAACATCTCGGATGCAATATTTGACAACATTCCTGGCCTGTCGAACCCTACTACTCGGAGGGAACAGTATATACGTATATAACGTCATATATCCTAACCTAAGGCAATCTAACATCTCGGATGTAACATTTGACAACATTCCAGGCGTGTCGTTCCCTACGTCTCGGTGGTAACATTACATGCGTCTATAATGGTATATATCCTAATCTAAGGCAACCTAACATCTCGGATGCAATATTTGACAACATTCCTGGCCTGTCGAACCGTACTTCTCGGAGGGAAGAGTACATACGTCTATAACGTTATATATCCTAACCTAAGGCAACCTGACATCTCGGATGTATTATTCAACAACATTCCAGGCGTGTCGGAACCTACTTCTCGGTGGGAACATTATATGCGTCTATAACGTTGTATATCCTAGTCTAAGGCAACCTAACATCTGGGATGCAATATTTGACAACTTTCCTGGCCTGTCGATCCCTACTTTTCGGAGGGAACAGTATATACGTCTATAACGTCATATATCCTAACCTAAGGCAACCTAACATCTCGGATGTAACATTTGACAACATTCCAGGCGTGTCGGTCTCTACGTCTCGGTGGTAACATTACATGCGTCTATAACGTTATATATCCTAACCTAAGGCAACCTAACATCTCGGATGCAATATTTGACAACATTCCTGGCCTGTCGAACCGTACTTCTCGGAGGGAAGAGTATATACGTCTATAACGTTATATATCCTAACCTAAGGCAACCTGACATCTCGGATGTATTATTCTACAACATTCCAGGCGTGTCGGAAACTACTTCTCGGTGGGAACATTATATGCGTCTATAACGTTGTATATCCTAATCTAAGGCAACCTAACATCTCGGATGCAATATTTGACAACATTCCTGGCCTGTCGAACCCTACTTCTCGGAGGGAACAGTATATACGTTTATAACGATATGTATCCTAACCTAAGGCAATCTAACATCTCGGATGCAATATTTGACAACATTCCTGGCCTGTCGAACCCTACTTCTCGGAGGGAACATTATATACGTCTGTAGCGTAATATATCCTAACATAAGGCAACCTAACATCTCGGATGTAACATTTCACAACATTCCAGGCATTTCGGTCCCTACGTCTCGGAGGTAACACTACATGCGTCTATAACGTTATATATCCTAATCTAAGGCAACCTAACATCTCGGATGCAATATTTGACAACAGTCCTAGCCAGTCGAACCCTACTTCTCGGAGGGAACAGTATATACGTCTATAACGATATATATCCTAACCTAAGGCAACCTAACATCTCGGATGCAATATTTGACAACATTCCTGGCCTGTCGAACCCTACTTCTCGGAGGGAACAGTATATACGTCTATAACGTCATATATCCTAACCTACGGCAACCTAACATCTCGGATGTAACATTTGACAACATTCCAGGCGTGTCGGTCTCTACGTCTCGGTGGTAACATTACATGCGTCTATAACGTTATATATCCTAACCTAAGGCAACCTAACATCTCGGATGCAATATTTGACAACATTCCTGGCCTGTCGAACCGTACTTCTCGGAGGGAAGAGTATATACGTCTATAACGTTATATATCCTAACCTAAGGCAACCTGACATCTCGGATGTATTATTCTACAACATTCCAGGCGTGTCGGAACCTACTTCTCGGTGGGAACATTATATGCGTCTATAACGTTGTATATCCTAATCTAAGGCAACCTAACATCTCGGATGCAATATTTGACAACATTCCTGGCCTGTCGAACCCTACTTCTCGGAGGGAACAGTATATACGTTTATAACGGTATATATCCTAATCTAAGGCAGCCTAACATCTCGGATGCAATATTTGACAACATTCCTGGCCTGTCGAACCCTACTTCTCGGAGGGAACAGTATATACGTCTGTAGCGTCATATATCCTAACATAAGGCAACCTAACATCTCGGATGTAACATTTGACAACATTCCAGGCATTTCGGTCCCTACGTCTCGGACGTAACACTACATGCGTCTATAACGTTATATATCCTAACCTAAAGCAACCTAACATCTCGGATGCAATATTTGACAACATTCCTGGCCTGTCGAACCCTACCTCTCGGTGGGAACAGTATATACGTCTATAACGATATGTATCCTAACCTAAGGCAACCTAACATCTCGGATGCAATATTTGACAACATTCCTGGCCTGTCGAACCCTACTTCTCGGAGGGTACAGTATATACGTCTATAACGTCATATATCCTAACCTAAGGCAACCTAACATCTCGGATGTAACATTTGACAACATTCCAGGCGTGTCGGTCTCTACGTCTCGGTGGTAACATTACATGCGTCTATAACGTTATATGTCCTAACCTAAGGCAACCTAACATCTCGGATGCAATATTTGACAGCATTCCTGGCCTGTCGAACCCTACTTCACGGAGGGAACAGTATATACGTTTATAACGGTATATATCCTAATCTAAGGCAGCCTAACATCTCGGATGCAATATTTGACAACATTCCTGGCCTGTCGAACCCTACTTCTCGGAGGGAACATTATATACGTCTGTAGCGTAATATATCCTAACATAAGGCAACCTAACATCTCGGATGTAACATTTCACAACATTCCAGGCATTTCGGTCCCTACGTCTCGGAGGTAACACTACATGCGTCTATAACGTTATATATCCTAACCTAAGGCAACCTAACATCTCGGATGCAATATTTGACAACATTCCTGGCCTGTCGAACCCTACATCTCGGTGGGAACAGTATATACGTCTATAACGATATATATCCTAACCTAAGGCAACCTGACATCTCGGATGCAATATTTGACAACATTCCTGGCCTGTCGAACCCTACTTCTCGGAGGGAACAGTATATACGTCTATAACGTCATATATCCTAACCTAAGGCAACCTAACATCTCGGATGTAACATTTGACAACATTCCAGGCGTGTCGGTCCCTACGTCTCGGTGGTAACATTACATGCGTCTATAACGTTATATATCCTAACCTAAGGCAACCTAAAATCTCGGATGCAATGTTTGACAACATTCCTGGCCTGTCGAACCCTACTTCTCGGAGGGAACAGTATATATGTCTTTAACGGTATATATCCTAACCTAAGGCAACCTGACATCTCGTATGTAATATTCTACAACCTTCCAGGCGTGTCGGACCCTACTTCTCGGTGGGAACATTATATGCGTCTATAACGGTATATATCATAATCTAAGTCAACCTAACATCTCGGATGCAATAGTTGACAACATTCCTGGCCTGTCGAACCCTACTTCTCGGAGGGAACAGTATATACGTCTGAAACGTCATATATCCTAACCTGAGGCAACCTAACATCTCGGATGTAACATTCGACAACATTCCAGGCGTGTCGGTCCCTACGTCTCGGTGGTAACGTTACATGCGTCTATAACGTTATATATCCTAACCTAAGGCAACCTAACATCTCGGATGCAATATTTGACAACATTCCTGGCCTGTCGAACCCTACTTCTCGGAGGGAACAGTATATACGTCTAAAACGTCATATATCATAACCTAAGGCAACCTAAAATCTCGGATGTAACATTTGACAACATTCCAGGCATGGCGGTCCCTACGTCTTGGTGGTAACATTATATGCGTCTATAACGTTATATATCCTAATCTAAGGCAACCTAACATCTCGGATGCAATATTTGACAACATTCCTAGCCAGTCGAACCCTACTTCTCGGAGGGAACAGTATATACGTCTATAACGTTATATATCCTAACCTAAGGCAACCTGACATGTCGGATGTAATATTCTACATCATTCCAGGCGTGTCGGACCCTACTTCTCGGTGGGAACATTTTATGAGTCTATAACGTTGTATATCCTAATCTAAGGCAACCTAACATCTCGGATGCAATATTTGACAACATTCCTGGCCTGTCGAACCCTACTACTCGGAGGGAACAGTATATACGTATATAACGTCATATATCCTAACCTAAGGCAATCTAACATCTCGGATGTAACATTTGACAACATTCCAGGCGTGTCGTTCCCTACGTCTCGGTGGTAACATTACATGCGTCTATAATGGTATATATCCTAATCTAAGGCAACCTAACATCTCGGATGCAATATTTGACAACATTCCTGGCCTGTCGAACCGTACTTCTCGGAGGGAAGAGTACATACGTCTATAACGTTATATATCCTAACCTAAGGCAACCTGACATCTCGGATGTATTATTCAACAACATTCCAGGCGTGTCGGAACCTACTTCTCGGTGGGAACATTATATGCGTCTATAACGTTGTATATCCTAGTCTAAGGCAACCTAACATCTGGGATGCAATATTTGACAACATTCCTGGCCTGTCGAACCCTACTTCTCGGAGGGAACAGTATATACGTCTGTAGCGTCATATATCCTAACCTAAGGCAACCTAACATATCGGATGTAACATTTGACAACATTCCAGGCGTGTCGGTCCCTACGTCTCGGTGGTAACATTACATGTGTCTATAACGTTATATATCCTAACCTAAGGCAACCTAACATCTCGGATGCAAGATTTGACAACATTCCTGGCCTGTCGAACCCTACTTCTCGGAGGGAACAGTATATACGTCTATAACGTCATATATCCTAACCTGAGGCAACCTAACATCTCGGATGTAACATTAGACAACATTCCAGGCGTGTCGGTCCCTACGTCCCGGTGGTAACGTTACATGTGTCTATAACGTTATATATCCTAACCTAAGGCAACCTAACATCTCGGATGCAATATTTGACAACATTCCTGGCCTGTCGAACCCTACTTCTCGGAGGGAACAGTATATACGTCTATAACGTCATATATCCTAACCTAAGGCAACCTAACATCTCGGATGTAACAAATGACAACATTCCAGGCGTGTCGTTCCCTACGTCTCGGTGGTAACATTACATGCGTCTATAACGGTATATATCCTAATCTAAGGCAACCTAACATCTCGGATGCAATATTTGACAACATTCCTGGCCTGTCGAACCGTACTTCTCGGTGGGAACAGTATATACGTCTATAACGTTATATATCCTAACCTAAGGCAACCTGACATCTCGGATGTATTATTCTACAACATTCCAGGCGTGTCGGTCCCTACGTCTCGGTGGTAACATTACATGTGTCTATAACGTTGTATATCCTAATCTAAGGCAACCTAACATCTCGGATGCAATATTTGACAACATTCCTGGTCTGTCGAACCCTACTTCTCTGAGGGAACAGTATATACGTTTATAACGGTATATATCCTAATCTAAGGCTGCCTAACATCTCGGATGCAATATTTGACAACATTCCTGGCCTGTCGAACCCTACTTCTCGGAGGGAACAGTATATACGTCTGTAGCGTCATATATCCTAACATAAGGCAACCTAACATCTCGGATGTAACATTTGACAACATTCCAGGCATGTCGGTCCCTACCTCTCGGAGGGAACAGTATATACGTCTAAAACGTCATATATCATAACCTAAGGCAACCTAAAATCTCGGATGTAACATTTGACAACATTCCAGGCATGTCGGTCCCTACGGCTCGGTGGTAACATTATATGCGTCTATAACGTTATATATCCTAATCTAAGGCAACCTAACATCTCGGATGCAAGATTTGACAACATTCCTGGCCTGTCGAACCCTACTTCTCGGAGGGAACAGTATATACGTCTGTAGCGTCATATATCCTAACCTAAGGCAACCTAACATATCGGATGTAACATTTGACAACATTCCAGGCGTGTCGGTCCCTACGTCTTGGTGGTAACATTACATGCGTCTATAACGTTATATATCCTAACCTAAGGCAACCTAACATCTCGGATGCAAGATTTGACAACATTCCTGGCCTGTCGAACCCTACTTCTCGGAGGGAACAGTATATACGTCTATAACGTCATATATCCTAACCTGAGGCAACCTAACATCTCGGATGTAACATTAGACAACATTCCAGGCGTGTCGGTCCCTACGTCCCGGTGGTAACGTTACATGTGTCTATAAGGTTATATATCCTAACCTAAGGCAACCTAACATCTCGGATGCAATATTTGACAACATTCCTGGCCTGTCGAACCCTACTTCTCGGAGGGAACAGTATATACGTCTATAACGTCATATATCCTAACCTAAGGCAACCTAACATCTCGGATGTAACAAATGACAACATTCCAGGCGTGTCGTTCCCTACTTCTCGGTGGTAACATTACATGCGTCTATAACGTTATATATCCTAATCTAAGGCAACGTAACATCTCGGATGCAATATTTGACAATATTCCTGGCCTGTCGAACCCTACTTCTCGGTGGGAACAGTATATACGTCTATAACGGTATATATCCTAACCTAAGGCAACCTGACATCTCGGATGTATTATTCTACAACATTCCAGGCGTGTCGGAACCTACTTCTCGGTGGGAACATTATATGCGTCTATAACGTTGTATATCCTAATCTAAGGCAACCTAACATATCGGATGCAATATTTGACAACATTCCTGGCCTGTCGAACCCTACTTCTCGGAGGGAACAGTATATACGTCTGTAGCGTCATATATCCTAACATAAGGCAACCTAACATCTCGGATGTAACATTTGACAACATTCCAGGCATTTCGGTCCCTACGTCTCGGAGGTAACACTACATGCGTCTATAACGTTATATATCCTAACCTAAAGCAACCTAACATCTCGGATGCAATATTTGACAACATTCCTGGCCTGTCGAACCCTACCTCTCGGTGGGAACAGTATATACGTCTATAACGATATGTATCCTAACCTAAGGCAACCTAACATCTCGGATGCAATATTTGACAACATTCCTGGCCTGTCGAACCCTACTTCTCGGAGGGTACAGTATATACGTCTATAACGTCATATATCCTAACCTAAGGCAACCTAACATCTCGGATGTAACATTTGACAACATTCCAGGCGTGTCGGTCCCTACGTCTCGGTGGTAACATTAAATGCGTCTATAACGTTATATATCCTAACCTAAGGCAACCTAAAATCTCGGATGCAATATTTGACAACATTCCTGGCCTGTCGAACCCTACTTCTCGGAGGGAACAGTATATATGTCTATAACGGTATATATCCTAACCTAAGGCAACCTGACATCTCGTATGTAATATTCTACAACCTTCCAGGCGTGTCGGACCCTACTTCTCGGTGGGAACATTATATGCGTCTATAACGGTATATATCATAATCTAAGTCAACCTAACATCTCGGATGCAATAGTTGACAACATTCCTGGCCTGTCGAACCCTACTTCTCGGAGGGAACAGTATATACGTCTGAAACGTCATATATCCTAACCTGAGGCAACCTAACATCTCGGATGTAACATTCGACAACATTCCAGGCGTGTCGGTCCCTACGTCTCGGTGGTAACGTTACATGCGTCTATAACGTTATATATCCTAACCTAAGGCAACCTAACATCTCGGATGCAATATTTGACAACATTCCTGGCCTGTCGAACCCTACTTCTCGGAGGGAACAGTATATACGTCTAAAACGTCATATATCATAACCTAAGGCAACCTAAAATCTCGGATGTAACATTTGACAACATTCCAGGCATGTCGGTCCCTACGGCTCGGTGGTAACATTATATGCGTCTATAACGTTATATATCCTAATCTAAGGCAACCTAACATCTCGGATGCAAGATTTGACAACATTCCTGGCCTGTCGAACCCTACTTCTCGGAGGGAACAGTATATACGTCTGTAGCGTCATATATCCTAACCTAAGGCAACCTAACATATCGGATGTAACATTTGACAACATTCCAGGCGTGTCGGTCCCTACGTCTTGGTGGTAACATTACATGCGTCTATAACGTTATATATCCTAACCTAAGGCAACCTAACATCTCGGATGCAAGATTTGACAACATTCCTGGCCTGTCGAACCCTACTTCTCGGAGGGAACAGTATATACGTCTATAACGTCATATATCCTAACCTGAGGCAACCTAACATCTCGGATGTAACATTAGACAACATTCCAGGCGTGTCGGTCCCTACGTCCCGGTGGTAACGTTACATGTGTCTATAAGGTTATATATCCTAACCTAAGGCAACCTAACATCTCGGATGCAATATTTGACAACATTCCTGGCCTGTCGAACCCTACTTCTCGGAGGGAACAGTATATACGTCTATAACGTCATATATCCTAACCTAAGGCAACCTAACATCTCGGATGTAACAAATGACAACATTCCAGGCGTGTCGTTCCCTACTTCTCGGTGGTAACATTACATGCGTCTATAACGTTATATATCCTAATCTAAGGCAACGTAACATCTCGGATGCAATATTTGACAATATTCCTGGCCTGTCGAACCCTACTTCTCGGTGGGAACAGTATATACGTCTATAACGGTATATATCCTAACCTAAGGCAACCTGACATCTCGGATGTATTATTCTACAACATTCCAGGCGTGTCGGAACCTACTTCTCGGTGGGAACATTATATGCGTCTATAACGTTGTATATCCTAATCTAAGGCAACCTAACATATCGGATGCAATATTTGACAACATTCCTGGCCTGTCGAACCCTACTTCTCGGAGGGAACAGTATATACGTCTGTAGCGTCATATATCCTAACATAAGGCAACCTAACATCTCGGATGTAACATTTGACAACATTCCAGGCATTTCGGTCCCTACGTCTCGGAGGTAACACTACATGCGTCTATAACGTTATATATCCTAACCTAAAGCAACCTAACATCTCGGATGCAATATTTGACAACATTCCTGGCCTGTCGAACCCTACCTCTCGGTGGGAACAGTATATACGTCTATAACGATATGTATCCTAACCTAAGGCAACCTAACATCTCGGATGCAATATTTGACAACATTCCTGGCCTGTCGAACCCTACTTCTCGGAGGGTACAGTATATACGTCTATAACGTCATATATCCTAACCTAAGGCAACCTAACATCTCGGATGTAACATTTGACAACATTCCAGGCGTGTCGGTCCCTACGTCTCGGTGGTAACATTAAATGCGTCCATAACGTTATATATCCTAACCTAAGGCAATCTAAAATCTCGGATGCAATATTTGACAACATTCCTGGCCTGTCGAACCCTACTTCTCGGAGGGAACAGTATATATGTCTATAACGGTATATATCCTAACCTAAGGCAACCTGACATCTCGTATGTAATATTCTACAACCTTCCAGGCGTGTCGGACCCTACTTCTCGGTGGGAACATTATATGCGTCTATAACGGTATATATCATAATCTAAGTCAACCTAACATCTCGGATGCAATAGTTGACAACATTCCTGGCCTGTCGAACCCTACTTCTCGGAGGGAACAGTATATACGTCTGAAACGTCATATATCCTAACCTGAGGCAACCTAACATCTCGGATGTAACATTCGACAACATTCCAGGCGTGTCGGTCCCTACGTCTCGGTGGTAACGTTACATGCGTCTATAACGTTATATATCCTAACCTAAGGCAACCTAACATCTCGGATGCAATATTTGACAACATTCCTGGCCTGTCGAACCCTACTTCTCGGAGGGAACAGTATATACGTCTAAAACGTCATATATCATAACCTAAGGCAACCTAAAATCTCGGATGTAACATTTGACAACATTCCAGGCATGGCGGTCCCTACGTCTTGGTGGTAACATTATATGCGTCTATAACGTTATATATCCTAATCTAAGGCAACCTAACATCTCGGATGCAATATTTGACAACATTCCTAGCCAGTCGAACCCTACTTCTCGGAGGGAACAGTATATACGTCTATAACGTTATATATCCTAACCTAAGGCAACCTGACATGTCGGATGTAATATTCTACATCATTCCAGGCGTGTCGGACCCTACTTCTCGGTGGGAACATTTTATGAGTCTATAACGTTGTATATCCTAATCTAAGGCAACCTAACATCTCGGATGCAATATTTGACAACATTCCTGGCCTGTCGAACCCTACTACTCGGAGGGAACAGTATATACGTATATAACGTCATATATCCTAACCTAAGGCAATCTAACATCTCGGATGTAACATTTGACAACATTCCAGGCGTGTCGTTCCCTACGTCTCGGTGGTAACATTACATGCGTCTATAATGGTATATATCCTAATCTAAGGCAACCTAACATCTCGGATGCAATATTTGACAACATTCCTGGCCTGTCGAACCGTACTTCTCGGAGGGAAGAGTACATACGTCTATAACGTTATATATCCTAACCTAAGGCAACCTGACATCTCGGATGTATTATTCAACAACATTCCAGGCGTGTCGGAACCTACTTCTCGGTGGGAACATTATATGCGTCTATAACGTTGTATATCCTAGTCTAAGGCAACCTAACATCTGGGATGCAATATTTGACAACATTCCTGGCCTGTCGAACCCTACTTCTCGGAGGGAACAGTATATACGTCTATAACGATATATATCCTAACCTAAGGCAACCTAACATCTCGGATGCAATATTTGACAACATTCCTGGCCTGTCGAACCCTACTTCTCGGAGGGAACAGTATATACGTCTATAACGTCATATATCCTAACCTAAGGCAACCTAACATCTCGGATGTAACATTTGACAACATTCCAGGCGTGTCGGTCTCTACGTCTCGGTGGTAACATTACATGCGTCTATAACGTTATATATCCTAACCTAAGGCAACCTAACATCTCGGATGCAATATTTGACAACATTCCTGGCCTGTCGAACCCTACTTCTCGGAGGGAACAGTATATACGTCTAAAACGTCATATATCATAACCTAAGGCAACCTAAAATCTCGGATGTAACATTTGACAACATTCCAGGCATGTCGGTCCCTACGTCTCGGTGGTAACATTATATGCGTCTATAACGCTGTATATCCTAATCTAAGGCAACCTAACATCTCGGATGCAACATTTGACAACATTCCTAGCCAGTCGAACCCTACTTCTCGGAGGGAACAGTATATACGTCTATAACGTTATATATCCTAACCAAAGGCAACCTGACATGTCGGATGTAATATTCTGCATCATTCCAGGCGTGTCGGACCCTACTTCTCGGTGGGAACATTATATGAGTCTATAACGTTGTATATCCTAATCTAAGGCAACCTAACATCTCGGATGCAATATTTGACAACATTCCTGGCCTGTCGAACCCTACTTCTCGGAGGGAACAGCATATACGTCTATAACGTCATATATCCTAACCTAAGGCAACCTAACATCTCGGATGTAACATTTGACAACATTCCAGGCGTGTCGATCCCTACGTCTCGGTGGTAACGTTACATGCGTCTATAACGTTATATATCCTAACCTAAGGCAACCTAACATCTCGGATGCAATATTTGACAACATACCTGGCCTGTCGAAACCTACTTCTCGTAGGGAACAGTATATACGTCTAAAACGTCATATATCCTAACCTAAGGCAACCTAAAATCTCGGATGTAACATTTGACAACATTCCAGGCGTGTCGGTCCCAACGTCTCGGTGGTAACATTAATGCGTCTATAACGGCAACGTAGCAACTCGGATGTAATATTTTACAACATTCCTGGCGTGTCGGACCCTACTTCTCGGTGGGAACAGTATATACGTCTATAACGGTATATATCCTAACCTAAGGCAACCTGACATCACGGATGTAATATTCTACAACCTTCCAGGCGTGTCGGACCCTACTTTTCGGAGGTAACATTACATGCGTCTATAACGGCATATATCCTAATCTAAGGCAACCTAAAATCTCGGATGCAATATTTGACAACATTCCTGGCCTGTCGAACCCTACTTCTCGGAGGGAACAGTATATATGTCTATAACGGTATATATCCTAACCTAAGGCAACCTGACATCTCGTATGTAATATTCTACAACCTTCCAGGCGTGTCGGACCCTACTTCTCGGTGGGAACATTATATGCGTCTATAACGGTATATATCATAATCTAAGTCAACCTAACATCTCGGATGCAATAGTTGACAACATTCCTGGCCTGTCGAACCCTACTTCTCGGAGGGAACAGTATATACGTCTGAAACGTCATATATCCTAACCTGAGGCAACCTAACATCTCGGATGTAACATTCGACAACATTCCAGGCGTGTCGGTCCCTACGTCTCGGTGGTAACGTTACATGCGTCTATAACGTTATATATCCTAACCTAAGGCAACCTAACATCTCGGATGCAATATTTGACAACATTCCTGGCCTGTCGAACCCTACTTCTCGGAGGGAACAGTATATACGTCTAAAACGTCATATATCATAACCTAAGGCAACCTAAAATCTCGGATGTAACATTTGACAACATTCCAGGCATGTCGGTCCCTACGGCTCGGTGGTAACATTATATGCGTCTATAACGTTATATATCCTAATCTAAGGCAACCTAACATCTCGGATGCAAGATTTGACAACATTCCTGGCCTGTCGAACCCTACTTCTCGGAGGGAACAGTATATACGTCTGTAGCGTCATATATCCTAACCTAAGGCAACCTAACATATCGGATGTAACATTTGACAACATTCCAGGCGTGTCGGTCCCTACGTCTTGGTGGTAACATTACATGCGTCTATAACGTTATATATCCTAACCTAAGGCAACCTAACATCTCGGATGCAAGATTTGACAACATTCCTGGCCTGTCGAACCCTACTTCTCGGAGGGAACAGTATATACGTCTATAACGTCATGTATCCTAACCTGAGGCAACCTAACATCTCGGATGTAACATTAGACAACATTCCAGGCGTGTCGGTCCCTACGTCCCGGTGGTAACGTTACATGTGTCTATAAGGTTATATATCCTAACCTAAGGCAACCTAACATCTCGGATGCAATATTTGACAACATTCCTGGCCTGTCGAACCCTACTTCTCGGAGGGAACAGTATATACGTCTATAACGTCATATATCCTAACCTAAGGCAACCTAACATCTCGGATGTAACAAATGACAACATTCCAGGCGTGTCGTTCCCTACTTCTCGGTGGTAACATTACATGCGTCTATAACGTTATATATCCTAATCTAAGGCAACGTAACATCTCGGATGCAATATTTGACAATATTCCTGGCCTGTCGAACCCTACTTCTCGGTGGGAACAGTATATACGTCTATAACGGTATATATCCTAACCTAAGGCAACCTGACATCTCGGATGTATTATTCTACAACATTCCAGGCGTGTCGGAACCTACTTCTCGGTGGGAACATTATATGCGTCTATAACGTTGTATATCCTAATCTAAGGCAACCTAACATATCGGATGCAATATTTGACAACATTCCTGGCCTGTCGAACCCTACTTCTCGGAGGGAACAGTATATACGTCTGTAGCGTCATATATCCTAACATAAGGCAACCTAACATCTCGGATGTAACATTTGACAACATTCCAGGCATTTCGGTCCCTACGTCTCGGAGGTAACACTACATGCGTCTATAACGTTATATATCCTAACCTAAAGCAACCTAACATCTCGGATGCAATATTTGACAACATTCCTGGCCTGTCGAACCCTACCTCTCGGTGGGAACAGTATATACGTCTATAACGATATGTATCCTAACCTAAGGCAACCTAACATCTCGGATGCAATATTTGACAACATTCCTGGCCTGTCGAACCCTACTTCTCGGAGGGTACAGTATATACGTCTATAACGTCATATATCCTAACCTAAGGCAACCTAACATCTCGGATGTAACATTTGACAACATTCCAGGCGTGTCGGTCCCTACGTCTCGGTGGTAACATTAAATGCGTCTATAACGTTATATATCCTAACCTAAGGCAACCTAAAATCTCGGATGCAATATTTGACAACATTCCTGGCCTGTCGAACCCTACTTCTCGGAGGGAACAGTATATATGTCTATAACGGTATATATCCTAACCTAAGGCAACCTGACATCTCGTATGTAATATTCTACAACCTTCCAGGCGTGTCGGACCCTACTTCTCGGTGGGAACATTATATGCGTCTATAACGGTATATATCATAATCTAAGTCAACCTAACATCTCGGATGCAATAGTTGACAACATTCCTGGCCTGTCGAACCCTACTTCTCGGAGGGAACAGTATATACGTCTGAAACGTCATATATCCTAACCTGAGGCAACCTAACATCTCGGATGTAACATTCGACAACATTCCAGGCGTGTCGGTCCCTACGTCTCGGTGGTAACGTTACATGCGTCTATAACGTTATATATCCTAACCTAAGGCAACCTAACATCTCGGATGCAATATTTGACAACATTCCTGGCCTGTCGAACCCTACTTCTCGGAGGGAACAGTATATACGTCTAAAACGTCATATATCATAACCTAAGGCAACCTAAAATCTCGGATGTAACATTTGACAACATTCCAGGCATGTCGGTCCCTACGTCTCGGTGGTAACATTATATGCGTCTATAACGCTGTATATCCTAATCTAAGGCAACCTAACATCTCGGATGCAACATTTGACAACATTCCTAGCCAGTCGAACCCTACTTCACGGAGGGAACAGTATATACGTCTATAACGTTATATATCCTAACCAAAGGCAACCTGACATGTCGGATGTAATATTCTGCATCATTCCAGGCGTGTCGGACCCTACTTCTCGGTGGGAACATTATATGAGTCTATAACGTTGTATATCCTAATCTAAGGCAACCTAACATCTCGGATGCAATATTTGACAACATTCCTGGCCTGTCGAACCCTACTTCTCGGAGGGAACAGCATATACGTCTATAACGTCATATATCCTAACCTAAGGCAACCTAACATCTCGGATGTAACATTTGACAACATTCCAGGCGTGTCGATCCCTACGTCTCGGTGGTAACGTTACATGCGTCTATAACGTTATATATCCTAACCTAAGGCAACCTAACATCTCGGATGCAATATTTGACAACATACCTGGCCTGTCGAAACCTACTTCTCGTAGGGAACAGTATATACGTCTAAAACGTCATATATCCTAACCTAAGGCAACCTAAAATCTCGGATGTAACATTTGACAACATTCCAGGCGTGTCGGTCCCAACGTCTCGGTGGTAACATTAATGCGTCTATAACGGCAACGTAGCAACTCGGATGTAATATTTTACAACATTCCTGGCGTGTCGGACCCTACTTCTCGGTGGGAACAGTATATACGTCTATAACGGTATATATCCTAACCTAAGGCAACCTGACATCACGGATGTAATATTCTACAACCTTCCAGGCGTGTCGGACCCTACTTTTCGGAGGTAACATTACATGCGTCTATAACGGCATATATCCTAATCTAAGACAACCTAACATCTCGGATGCAATATTTGACAACATTCCTGGCCCGTCGAACCCTACTTCTCGGAGGGAACAGTATATACGTCTATAACGGTATATATCCTAACCTAAGGCAACCTGACATCACGGATGTAATATTCTACAACCTTCCAGGCGTGTCGGACCCTACTTTTCGGAGGTAACATTACATGCGTCTATAACGGCATATATCCTAATCTAAGACAACCTAACATCTCGGATGCAATATTTGACAACATTCCTGGCCCGTCGAACCCTACTTCTCGGAGGGAACAGTATATACGTCTATAACGTTATATATCCTAACCTAAGGCAACCTGACATGTCGGATGTAATATTCTACATCATTCCAGGCGTGTCGGACCCTACTTCTCGGTGGGAACATTATATGCGTCTATAACGTTGTATATCCTAATCTAAGGCAACCTAACATATCGGATGCAATATTTGACAACATTCCTGGCCTGTCGAACCCTACTTCTCGGAGGGAACAGTATATACGTCTGTAGCGTCATATATCCTAACCTAAGGCAACCTAACATATCGGATGTAACATTTGACAACATTCCAGGCGTGTCGGTCCCTACGTCTCGGTGGTAACATTACATGTGTCTATAACGTTATATATCCTAACCTAAGGCAACCTAACATCTCGGATGCAAGATTTGACAACATTCCTGGCCTGTCGAACCCTACTTCTCGGAGGGAACAGTATATACGTCTATAACGTCATATATCCTAACCTGAGGCAACCTAACATCTCGGATGTAACATTAGACAACATTCCAGGCGTGTCGGTCCCTACGTCCCGTTGGTAACGTTACATGTGTCTATAACGTTATATATCCTAACCTAAGGCAACCTAACATCTCGGATGCAATATTTGACAACATTCCTGGCCTGTCGAACCCTACTTCTCGGAGGGAACAGTATATACGTCTATAACGTCATATATCCTAACCTAAGGCAACCTAACATCTCGGATGTAACAAATGACAACATTCCAGGCGTGTCGTTCCCTACGTCTCGGTGGTAACATTACATGCGTCTATAACGGTATATATCCTAATCTAAGGCAACCTAACATCTCGGATGCAATATTTGACAACATTCCTAGCCAGTCGAACCCTACTTCTCGGAGGGAACAGTATATACGTCTGTAGCGTTATATATCCTAACCTAAGGCAACCTGACATGTCGGATGTAATATTCTACATCATTCCAGGCGTGTCGGACCCTACTTCTCGGTGGGAACATTTTATGAGTCTATAACGTTGTATATCCTAATCTAAGGCAACCTAACATCTCGGATGCAATATTTGACAACATTCCTGGCCTGTCGAACCCTACTACTCGGAGGGAACAGTATATACGTATATAACGTCGTATATCCTAACCTAAGGCAATCTAACATCTCGGATGTAACATTTGACAACATTCCAGGCGTGTCGTTCCCTACGTCTCGGTGGTAACATTACATGCGTCTATAATGGTATATATCCTAATCTAAGGCAACCTAACATCTCGGATGCAATATTTGACAACATTCCTGGCCTGTCGAACCGTACTTCTCGGAGGGAAGAGTACATACGTCTATAACGTTATATATCCTAACCTAAGGCAACCTGACATCTCGGATGTATTATTCAACAACATTCCAGGCGTGTCGGAACCTACTTCTCGGTGGGAACATTATATGCGTCTATAACGTTGTATATCCTAGTCTAAGGCAACCTAACATCTGGGATGCAATATTTGACAACATTCCTGGCCTGTCGAACCCTACTTCTCGGAGGGAACAGTATATACGTCTATAACGATATATATCCTAACCTAAGGCAACCTAACATCTCGGATGCAATATTTGACAACATTCCTGACCTGTCGAACCCTACTTCTCGGAGGGAACAGTATATACGTCTATAACGTCATATATCCTAACCTAAGGCAACCTAACATCTCGGATGTAACATTTGACAACATTCCAGGCGTGTCGGTCTCTACGTCTCGGTGGTAACATTACATGCGTCTATAACGTTATATATCCTAACCTAAGGCAACCTAACATCTCGGATGCAATATTTGACAACATTCCTGGCCTGTCGAACCCTACTTCTCGGAGGGAACAGTATATACGTCTAAAACGTCATATATCATAACCTAAGGCAACCTAAAATCTCGGATGTAACATTTGACAACATTCCAGGCATGTCGGTCCCTACGTCTCGGTGGTAACATTATATGCGTCTATAACGCTATATATCCTAATCTAAGGCAACCTAACATCTCGGATGCAACATTTGACAACATTCCTAGCCAGTCGAACCCTACTTCTCGGAGGGAACAGTATATACGTCTATAACGTTATATATCCTAACCAAAGGCAACCTGACATGTCGGATGTAATATTCTGCATCATTCCAGGCGTGTCGGACCCTACTTCTCGGTGGGAACATTATATGAGTCTATAACGTTGTATATCCTAATCTAAGGCAACCTAACATCTCGGATGCAATATTTGACAACATTCCTGGCCTGTCGAACCCTACTTCTCGGAGGGAACAGCATATACGTCTATAACGTCATATATCCTAACCTAAGGCAACCTAACATCTCGGTAGTAACATTTGACAACATTCCAGGCGTGTCGATCCCTACGTCTCGGTGGTAACGTTACATGCGTCTATAACGTTATATATCCTAACCTAAGGCAACCTAACATCTCGGATGCAATATTTGACAACATACCTGGCCTGTCGAAACCTACTTCTCGTAGGGAACAGTATATACGTCTAAAACGTCATATATCCTAACCTAAGGCAACCTAAAATCTCGGATGTAACATTTGACAACATTCCAGGCGTGTCGGTCCCAACGTCTCGGTGGTAACATTAATGCGTCTATAACGGCAACGTAGCAACTCGGATGTAATATTTTACAACATTCCTGGCGTGTCGGACCCTACTTCTCGGTGGGAACAGTATATACGTCTATAACGGTATATATCCTAACCTAAGGCAACCTGACATCACGGATGTAATATTCTACAACCTTCCAGGCGTGTCGGACCCTACTTTTCGGAGGTAACATTACATGCGTCTATAACGGCATATATCCTAATCTAAGACAACCTAACATCTCGGATGCAATATTTGACAACATTCCTGGCCCGTCGAACCCTACTTCTCGGAGGGAACAGTATATACGTCTATAACGGTATATATCCTAACCTAAGGCAACCTGACATCACGGATGTAATATTCTACAACCTTCCAGGCGTGTCGGACCCTACTTTTCGGAGGTAACATTACATGCGTCTATAACGGCATATATCCTAATCTAAGACAACCTAACATCTCGGATGCAATATTTGACAACATTCCTGGCCCGTCGAACCCTACTTCTCGGAGGGAACAGTATATACGTCTATAACGTTATATATCCTAACCTAAGGCAACCTGACATGTCGGATGTAATATTCTACATCATTCCAGGCGTGTCGGACCCTACTTCTCGGTGGGAACATTATATGCGTCTATAACGTTGTATATCCTAATCTAAGGCAACCTAACATATCGGATGCAATATTTGACAACATTCCTGGCCTGTCGAACCCTACTTCTCGGAGGGAACAGTATATACGTCTGTAGCGTCATATATCCTAACCTAAGGCAACCTAACATATCGGATGTAACATTTGACAACATTCCAGGCGTGTCGGTCCCTACGTCTCGGTGGTAACATTACATGTGTCTATAACGTTATATATCCTAACCTAAGGCAACCTAACATCTCGGATGCAAGATTTGACAACATTCCTGGCCTGTCGAACCCTACTTCTCGGAGGGAACAGTATATACGTCTATAACGTCATATATCCTAACCTGAGGCAACCTAACATCTCGGATGTAACATTAGACAACATTCCAGGCGTGTCGGTCCCTACGTCCCGGTGGTAACGTTACATGTGTCTATAACGTTATATATCCTAACCTAAGGCAACCTAACATCTCGGATGCAATATTTGACAACATTCCTGGCCTGTCGAACCCTACTTCTCGGAGGGAACAGTATATACGTCTATAACGTCATATATCCTAACCTAAGGCAACCTAACATCTCGGATGTAACAAATGACAACATTCCAGGCGTGTCGTTCCCTACGTCTCGGTGGTAACAATACATGCGTCTATAACGGTATATATCCTAATCTAAGGCTGCCTAACATCTCGGATGCAATATTTGACAACATTCCTGGCCTGTCGAACCCTACTTCTCGGAGGGAACAGTATATACGTCTGTAGCGTCATATATCCTAACATAAGGCAACCTAACATCTCGGATGTAACATTTGACAACATTCCAGGCATGTCGGTCCCTACCTCTCGGAGGGAACAGTATATACGTCTAAAACGTCATATATCATAACCTAAGGCAACCTAAAATCTCGGATGTAACATTTGACAACATTCCAGGCATGTCGGTCCCTACGGCTCGGTGGTAACATTATATGCGTCTATAACGTTATATATCCTAATCTAAGGCAACCTAACATCTCGGATGCAAGATTTGACAACATTCCTGGCCTGTCGAACCCTACTTCTCGGAGGGAACAGTATATACGTCTGTAGCGTCATATATCCTAACCTAAGGCAACCTAACATATCGGATGTAACATTTGACAACATTCCAGGCGTGTCGGTCCCTACGTCTCGGTGGTAACATTACATGCGTCTATAACGTTATATATCCTAACCTAAGGCAACCTAACATCTCGGATGCAAGATTTGACAACATTCCTGGCCTGTCGAACCCTACTTCTCGGAGGGAACAGTATATACGTCTATAACGTCATATATCCTAACCTGAGGCAACCTAACATCTCGGATGTAACATTAGACAACATTCCAGGCGTGTCGGTCCCTACGTCCCGGTGGTAACGTTACATGTGTCTATAAGGTTATATATCCTAACCTAAGGCAACCTAACATCTCGGATGCAATATATGACAACATTCCTGGCCTGTCGAACCCTACTTCTCGGAGGGAACAGTATATACGTCTATAACGTCATATATCCTAACCTAAGGCAACCTAACATCTCGGATGTAACAAATGACAACATTCCAGGCGTGTCGTTCCCTACTTCTCGGTGGTAACATTACATGCGTCTATAACGTTATATATCCTAATCTAAGGCAACGTAACATCTCGGATGCAATATTTGACAATATTCCTGGCCTGTCGAACCCTACTTCTCGGTGGGAACAGTATATACGTCTATAACGGTATATATCCTAACCTAAGGCAACCTGACATCTCGGATGTATTATTCTACAACATTCCAGGCGTGTCGGAACCTACTTCTCGGTGGGAACATTATATGCGTCTATAACGTTGTATATCCTAGTCTAAGGCAACCTAACATCTGGGATGCAATATTTGACAACATTCCTGGCCTGTCGAACCCTACTTCTCGGAGGGAACAGTATATACGTCTATAACGATATATATCCTAACCTAAGGCAACCTAACATCTCGGATGCAATATTTGACAACATTCCTGACCTGTCGAACCCTACTTCTCGGAGGGAACAGTATATACGTCTATAACGTCATATATCCTAACCTAAGGCAACCTAACATCTCGGATGTAACATTTGACAACATTCCAGGCGTGTCGGTCTCTACGTCTCGGTGGTAACATTACATGCGTCTATAACGTTATATATCCTAACCTAAGGCAACCTAACATCTCGGATGCAATATTTGACAACATTCCTGGCCTGTCGAACCCTACTTCTCGGAGGGAACAGTATATACGTCTAAAACGTCATATATCATAACCTAAGGCAACCTAAAATCTCGGATGTAACATTTGACAACATTCCAGGCATGTCGGTCCCTACGTCTCGGTGGTAACATTATATGCGTCTATAACGCTATATATCCTAATCTAAGGCAACCTAACATCTCGGATGCAACATTTGACAACATTCCTAGCCAGTCGAACCCTACTTCTCGGAGGGAACAGTATATACGTCTATAACGTTATATATCCTAACCAAAGGCAACCTGACATGTCGGATGTAATATTCTGCATCATTCCAGGCGTGTCGGACCCTACTTCTCGGTGGGAACATTATATGAGTCTATAACGTTGTATATCCTAATCTAAGGCAACCTAACATCTCGGATGCAATATTTGACAACATTCCTGGCCTGTCGAACCCTACTTCTCGGAGGGAACAGCATATACGTCTATAACGTCATATATCCTAACCTAAGGCAACCTAACATCTCGGTAGTAACATTTGACAACATTCCAGGCGTGTCGATCCCTACGTCTCGGTGGTAACGTTACATGCGTCTATAACGTTATATATCCTAACCTAAGGCAACCTAACATCTCGGATGCAATATTTGACAACATACCTGGCCTGTCGAAACCTACTTCTCGTAGGGAACAGTATATACGTCTAAAACGTCATATATCCTAACCTAAGGCAACCTAAAATCTCGGATGTAACATTTGACAACATTCCAGGCGTGTCGGTCCCAACGTCTCGGTGGTAACATTAATGCGTCTATAACGGCAACGTAGCAACTCGGATGTAATATTTTACAACATTCCTGGCGTGTCGGACCCTACTTCTCGGTGGGAACAGTATATACGTCTATAACGGTATATATCCTAACCTAAGGCAACCTGACATCACGGATGTAATATTCTACAACCTTCCAGGCGTGTCGGACCCTACTTTTCGGAGGTAACATTACATGCGTCTATAACGGCATATATCCTAATCTAAGACAACCTAACATCTCGGATGCAATATTTGACAACATTCCTGGCCCGTCGAACCCTACTTCTCGGAGGGAACAGTATATACGTCTATAACGGTATATATCCTAACCTAAGGCAACCTGACATCACGGATGTAATATTCTACAACCTTCCAGGCGTGTCGGACCCTACTTTTCGGAGGTAACATTACATGCGTCTATAACGGCATATATCCTAATCTAAGACAACCTAACATCTCGGATGCAATATTTGACAACATTCCTGGCCCGTCGAACCCTACTTCTCGGAGGGAACAGTATATACGTCTATAACGTTATATATCCTAACCTAAGGCAACCTGACATGTCGGATGTAATATTCTACATCATTCCAGGCGTGTCGGACCCTACTTCTCGGTGGGAACATTATATGCGTCTATAACGTTGTATATCCTAATCTAAGGCAACCTAACATATCGGATGCAATATTTGACAACATTCCTGGCCTGTCGAACCCTACTTCTCGGAGGGAACAGTATATACGTCTGTAGCGTCATATATCCTAACCTAAGGCAACCTAACATATCGGATGTAACATTTGACAACATTCCAGGCGTGTCGGTCCCTACGTCTCGGTGGTAACATTACATGTGTCTATAACGTTATATATCCTAACCTAAGGCAACCTAACATCTCGGATGCAAGATTTGACAACATTCCTGGCCTGTCGAACCCTACTTCTCGGAGGGAACAGTATATACGTCTATAACGTCATATATCCTAACCTGAGGCAACCTAACATCTCGGATGTAACATTAGACAACATTCCAGGCGTGTCGGTCCCTACGTCCCGGTGGTAACGTTACATGTGTCTATAACGTTATATATCCTAACCTAAGGCAACCTAACATCTCGGATGCAATATTTGACAACATTCCTGGCCTGTCGAACCCTACTTCTCGGAGGGAACAGTATATACGTCTATAACGTCATATATCCTAACCTAAGGCAACCTAACATCTCGGATGTAACAAATGACAACATTCCAGGCGTGTCGTTCCCTACGTCTCGGTGGTAACAATACATGCGTCTATAACGGTATATATCCTAATCTAAGGCTGCCTAACATCTCGGATGCAATATTTGACAACATTCCTGGCCTGTCGAACCCTACTTCTCGGAGGGAACAGTATATACGTCTGTAGCGTCATATATCCTAACATAAGGCAACCTAACATCTCGGATGTAACATTTGACAACATTCCAGGCATGTCGGTCCCTACCTCTCGGAGGGAACAGTATATACGTCTAAAACGTCATATATCATAACCTAAGGCAACCTAAAATCTCGGATGTAACATTTGACAACATTCCAGGCATGTCGGTCCCTACGGCTCGGTGGTAACATTATATGCGTCTATAACGTTATATATCCTAATCTAAGGCAACCTAACATCTCGGATGCAAGATTTGACAACATTCCTGGCCTGTCGAACCCTACTTCTCGGAGGGAACAGTATATACGTCTGTAGCGTCATATATCCTAACCTAAGGCAACCTAACATATCGGATGTAACATTTGACAACATTCCAGGCGTGTCGGTCCCTACGTCTCGGTGGTAACATTACATGCGTCTATAACGTTATATATCCTAACCTAAGGCAACCTAACATCTCGGATGCAAGATTTGACAACATTCCTGGCCTGTCGAACCCTACTTCTCGGAGGGAACAGTATATACGTCTATAACGTCATATATCCTAACCTGAGGCAACCTAACATCTCGGATGTAACATTAGACAACATTCCAGGCGTGTCGGTCCCTACGTCCCGGTGGTAACGTTACATGTGTCTATAAGGTTATATATCCTAACCTAAGGCAACCTAACATCTCGGATGCAATATATGACAACATTCCTGGCCTGTCGAACCCTACTTCTCGGAGGGAACAGTATATACGTCTATAACGTCATATATCCTAACCTAAGGCAACCTAACATCTCGGATGTAACAAATGACAACATTCCAGGCGTGTCGTTCCCTACTTCTCGGTGGTAACATTACATGCGTCTATAACGTTATATATCCTAATCTAAGGCAACGTAACATCTCGGATGCAATATTTGACAATATTCCTGGCCTGTCGAACCCTACTTCTCGGTGGGAACAGTATATACGTCTATAACGGTATATATCCTAACCTAAGGCAACCTGACATCTCGGATGTATTATTCTACAACATTCCAGGCGTGTCGGAACCTACTTCTCGGTGGGAACATTATATGCGTCTATAACGTTGTATATCCTAATCTAAGGCAACCTAACATATCGGATGCAATATTTGACAACATTCCTGGCCTGTCGAACCCTACTTCTCGGAGGGAACAGTATATACGTCTGTAGCGTCATATATCCTAACCTAAGGCAACCTAACATATCGGATGTAACATTTGACAACATTCCAGGCGTGTCGGTCCCTACGTCTCGGTGGTAACATTACATGTGTCTATAACGTTATATATCCTAACCTAAGGCAACCTAACATCTCGGATGCAAGATTTGACAACATTCCTGGCCTGTCGAACCGTACTTCTCGGTGGGAACAGTATATACGTCTATAAAGTTATATATCCTAACCTAAGGCAACCTGACATCTCGGATGTATTATTCTACAACATTCCAGGCGTGTCGGTCCCTACGTCTCGGTGGTAACATTACATGTGTCTATAACGTTGTATATCCTAATCTAAGGCAACCTAACATCTCGGATGCAATATTTGACAACATTCCTGGTCTGTCGAACCCTACTTCTCTGAGGGAACAGTATATACGTTTATAACGGTATATATCCTAATCTAAGGCTGCCTAACATCTCGGATGCAATATTTGACAACATTCCTGGCCTGTCGAACCCTACTTCTCGGAGGGAACAGTATATACGTCTGTAGCGTCATATATCCTAACATAAGGCAACCTAACATCTCGGATGTAACATTTGACAACATTCCAGGCATGTCGGTCCCTACCTCTCGGAGGGAACAGTATATACGTCTAAAACGTCATATATCATAACCTAAGGCAACCTAAAATCTCGGATGTAACATTTGACAACATTCCAGGCATGTCGGTCCCTACGGCTCGGTGGTAACATTATATGCGTCTATAACGTTATATATCCTAATCTAAGGCAACCTAACATCTCGGATGCAATATTTGACAACATTCCTAGCCAGTCGAACCCTACTTCTCGGAGGGAACAGTATATACGTCTATAACGTTATATATCCTAACCTAAGGCAACCTGACATGTCGGATGTAATATTCTACATCATTCCAGGCGTGTCGGACCCTACTTCTCGGTGGGAACATTATATGAGTCTATAACGTTGTACATCCTAATCTATGGCAACCTATTATCTCAGACGTAATATTTTACAATATTCCTGGCGTGTGAGTGCGTACTTTTCGGTGGTAACATTAAATGCGTCTATAACGTCATATATCCTAACCTAAGGCAACCTAACATCTCGGATGCAAGATTTGACAACATTCCTGGCCTGTCGAACCCTACTTCTCTGAGGGAACAGTATATACGTCTATAACGTTATATATCCTAACCTAAGGCAACCTGACATGTCGGATGTAATATTCTACATCATTCCAGGCGTGTCGGACCCTACTTCTCGGTGGGAACATTATATGCGTCTATAACGTTATATATCCTAACCTAAGGCAACCTAACATCTCGGATGCAAGATTTGACAACATTCCTGGCCTGTCGAACCCTACTTCTCGGAGGGAACAGTATATACGTCTATAACGTCATATATCCTAACCTGAGGCAACCTAACATCTCGGATGTAACATTAGACAACATTCCAGGCGTGTCGGTCCCTACGTCCCGGTGGTAACGTTACATGTGTCTATAACGTTATATATCCTAACCTAAGGCAACCTAACATCTCGGATGCAATATTTGACAACATTCCTGGCCTGTCGAACCCTACTTCTCGGAGGGAACAGTATATACGTCTATAACGCCATATATCCTAACCTAAGGCAACCTAACATCTCGGATGTAACAAATGACAACATTCCAGGCGTGTCGTTCCCTACGTCTCGGTGGTAACATTACATGCGTCTATAACGGTATATATCCTAATCTAAGGCAACCTAACATCTCGGATGCAATATTTGACAACATTCCTGGCCTGTCGAACCGTACTTCTCGGTGGGAACAGTATATACGTCTATAACGTTATATATCCTAACCTAAGGCAACCTGACATCTCGGATGTATTATTCTACAACATTCCAGGCGTGTCGGTCCCTACGTCTCGGTGGTAACATTACATGTGTCTATAACGTTGTATATCCTAATCTAAGGCAACCTAACATCTCGGATGCAATATTTGACAACATTCCTGGCCTGTCGAACCCTACTTCTCGGAGGGAACAGTATATACGTCTGTAGCGTCATATATCCTAACATAAGGCAACCTAACATCTCGGATGTAACATTTGACAACATTCCAGGCATGTCGGTCCCTACCTCTCGGAGGGAACAGTATATACGTCTAAAACGTCATATATCATAACCTAAGGCAACCTAAAATCTCGGATGTAACATTTGACAACATTCCAGGCATGTCGGTCCCTACGGCTCGGTGGTAACATTATATGCGTCTATAACGTTATATATCCTAATCTAAGGCAACCTAACATCTCGGATGCAATATTTGACAACATTCCTAGCCAGTCGAACCCTACTTCTCGGAGGGAACAGTATATACGTCTATAACGTTATATATCCTAACCTAAGGCAACCTGACATGTCGGATGTAATATTCTACATCATTCCAGGCGTGTCGGACCCTACTTCTCGGTGGGAACATTATATGAGTCTATAACGTTGTACATCCTAATCTATGGCAACCTATTATCTCAGACGTAATATTTTACAATATTCCTGGCGTGTGAGTGCGTACTTTTCGGTGGTAACATTAAATGCGTCTATAACGTCATATATCCTAACCTAAGGCAACCTAACATATCGGATGTAACATTTGACAACATTCCAGGCGTGTCGGTCCCTACGTCTCGGTGGTAACATTACATGCGTCTATAACGTTATATATCCTAACCTAAGGCAACCTAACATCTCGGATGCAAGATTTGACAACATTCCTGGCCTGTCGAACCCTACTTCTCGGAGGGAACAGTATATACGTCTATAACGTCATATATCCTAACCTGAGGCAACCTAACATCTCGGATGTAACATTAGACAACATTCCAGGCGTGTCGGTCCCTACGTCCCGGTGGTAACGTTACATGTGTCTATAAGGTTATATATCCTAACCTAAGGCAACCTAACATCTCGGATGCAATATTTGACAACATTCCTGGCCTGTCGAACCCTACTTCTCGGAGGGAACAGTATATACGTTTATAACGATATATATCCTAACCTAAGGCAACCTAACATCTCGGATGCAATATTTGACAACATTCCTGGCCTGTCGAACCCTACTTCTCGGAGGGAACAGTATATACGTCTATAACGTCATATATCCTAACCTAAGGCAACCTAACATCTCGGATGTAACAAATGACAACATTCCAGGCGTGTCGTTCCCTACGTCTCGGTGGTAACATTACATGCGTCTATGACGGTATATATCCTAATCTAAGGCAACCTAACATCTCGGATGCAATATTTGACAACATTCCTGGCCTGTCGAACCGTACTTCTCGGTGGGAACAGTATATACGTCTATAACGTTATATATCCTAACCTAAGGCAACCTGACATCTCGGATGTATTATTCTACAACATTCCAGGCGTGTCGGAACCTACTTCTCGGTGGGAACATTATATGCGTCTATAACGTTGTATATCCTAATCTAAGGCAACCTAACATCTCGGATGCAATATTTGACAACATTCCTGGCCTGTCGAACCCTACTTCTCGGAGGGAACAGTATATACGTCTGTAGCGTCATATATCCTAACCTAAGGCAACCTAACATCTCGGATGTAACATTTGACAACATTCCAGGCATGTCGGTCCCTACGTCTCGGAGGTAACACTACATGCGTCTATAACGTTATATATCCTAACCTAAGGCAACCTAACATCTCGGATGCAAGATTTGACAACATTCCTGGCCTGTCGATCCCTACTTCTCGGAGGGAACAGTATATACGTCTATAACGTCATATATCCTAACCTGAGGCAACCTAACATCTCGGATGTAACATTAGACAACATTCCAGGCGTGTCGGTCCCTACGTCCCGGTGGTAACGTTACATGTGTCTATAACGTTATATATCCTAACCTAAGGCAACCTAACATCTCGGATGCAATATTTGACAACATTCCTGGCCTGTCGAACCCTACCTCTCGGTGGGAACAGTATATACGTTTATAACGATATATATCCTAACCTAAGGCAACCTAACATCTCGGATGTAACATTTGACAACATTCCAGGCGTGTCGGTCTCTACGTCTCGGTGGTAACATTACATGCGTCTATAACGTTATATATACTGACCTAAGGCAACCTAACATCTTGGATGCAATATTTGACAACATTCCTGGCCTGTCGAACCGTACTTCTCGGAGGGAAGAGTATATACGTCTATAACGTTATATATCCTAACCTAAGGCAACCTGACATCTCGGATGTATTATTCTACAACATTCCAGGCGTGTCGGAACCTACTTCTCGGTGGGAACATTATATGCGTCTATAACGTTGTATATCCTAATCTAAGGCAACCTAACATCTCGGATGCAGTATTTGACAACATTCCTGGCCTGTCGAACCCTACTTCTCGGAGGGAACAGTATATACGTCTGTAGCGTCATATATCCTAACATAAGGCAACCTAACATCTCGGATGTAACATTTGACAACATTCCAGGCATGTCGGTCCCTACGTCTCGGAGGTAACACTACATGCGTCTATAACGTTATATATCCTAACCTAAAGCAACCTAACATCTCGGATGCAATATTTGACAACATTCCTGGCCTGTCGAACCCTACCTCTCGGTGGGAACAGTATATACGTCTATAACGATATGTATCCTAACCTAAGGCAACCTAACATCTCGGATGCAATATTTGACAACATTCCTGGCCTGTCGAACCCTACTTCTCGGAGGGAACAGTATATACGTCTATAACGTCATATATCCTAACCTAAGGCAACCTAACATCTCGGATGTAACATTTGACAACATTCCAGGCGTGTCGGTCCCTACGTCTCGGTGGTAACATTAATGCGTCTATAACGGCAACGTAACAAATCGGATGTAATATTTTACAACATTCCTGGCGTGTCGGACTCTACTTCTCGGTGAGAGCAGTATATACGTCCAAAACGTTATATATCCTGACCTAAGGCAACCTTACATCTCGAATGTAATATTCTACAACATTCCAGGCGTGTCGGACCCTACTTCTCGGTGGGAACATTATATGCGTCTATAACGTTATATATCCTAATCTAAGGCAACCTAACATCTCGGATGCAATATTTGACAACATTCCTAGCCTGTCGAACCCTACTTCTCGGAGGGAACAGTATATACGCCTATAACGTTATATATCCTAACCTAAGGCAACCTGACATGTCGGATGTAATATTCTACATCATTCCAGGCATGTCGGACCCTACTTCTCGGTGGGAACATTATATGAGTCTATAACGTTGTATATCCTAATCTAAGGAAACCTATTATCTCAGACGTAATATTTTACAATATTCCTGGCGTGTGAGTGCTTACTTTTCGGTGGTAACATTAAATGCGTCTATAACGTCATATATCCTAACCTAAGGCAACCTAACATATCGGATGTAACATTTGACAACATTCCAGGCGTGTCGGTCCCTACGTCTCGGTGGTAACATTACATGCGTCTATAACGTTATATATCCTAACCTAAGGCAACCTAACATCTCGGATGCAAGATTTGACAACATTCCTGGCCTGTCGAACCCTACTTCTCGGAGGGAACAGTATATACGTCTATAACGTCATATATCCTAACCTGAGGCAACCTAACATCTCGGATGTAACATTAGACAACATTCCAGGCGTGTCGGTCCCTACGTCCCGGTGGTAACGTTACATGTGTCTATAACGTTATATATCCTAACCTAAGGCAACCTAACATCTCGGATGCAATATTTGACAACATTCCTGGCCTGTCGAACCCTACCTCTCGGTGGGAACAGTATATACGTTTATAACGATATATATCCTAACCTAAGGCAACCTAACATCTCGGATGCAATATTTGACAACATTCCTGGCCTGTCGAACCCTACTTCTCGGAGGGAACAGTATATACGTCTATAACGTCATATATCCTAACCTAAGGCAACCTAACATCTCGGATGTAACAAATGACAACATTCCAGGCGTGTCGTTCCCTACGTCTCGGTGGTAACATTACATGCGTCTATGACGGTATATATCCTAATCTAAGGCAACCTAACATCTCGGATGCAATATTTGACAACATTCCTGGCCTGTCGAACCGTACTTCTCGGTGGGAACAGTATATACGTCTATAACGTTATATATCCTAACCTAAGGCAACCTGACATCTCGGATGTATTATTCTACAACATTCCAGGCGTGTCGGAACCTACTTCTCGGTGGGAACATTATATGCGTCTATAACGTTGTATATCCTAATCTAAGGCAACCTAACATCTCGGATGCAATATTTGACAACATTCCTGGCCTGTCGAACCCTACTTCTCGGAGGGAACAGTATATACGTCTGTAGCGTCATATATCCTAACCTAAGGCAACCTAACATCTCGGATGTAACATTTGACAACATTCCAGGCATGTCGGTCCCTACGTCTCGGAGGTAACACTACATGCGTCTATAACGTTATATATCCTAACCTAAGGCAACCTAACATCTCGGATGCAAGATTTGACAACATTCCTGGCCTGTCGATCCCTACTTCTCGGAGGGAACAGTATATACGTCTATAACGTCATATATCCTAACCTGAGGCAACCTAACATCTCGGATGTAACATTAGACAACATTCCAGGCGTGTCGGTCCCTACGTCCCGGTGGTAACGTTACATGTGTCTATAACGTTATATATCCTAACCTAAGGCAACCTAACATCTCGGATGCAATATTTGACAACATTCCTGGCCTGTCGAACCCTACCTCTCGGTGGGAACAGTATATACGTTTATAACGATATATATCCTAACCTAAGGCAACCTAACATCTCGGATGTAACATTTGACAACATTCCAGGCGTGTCGGTCTCTACGTCTCGGTGGTAACATTACATGCGTCTATAACGTTATATATACTGACCTAAGGCAACCTAACATCTTGGATGCAATATTTGACAACATTCCTGGCCTGTCGAACCGTACTTCTCGGAGGGAAGAGTATATACGTCTATAACGTTATATATCCTAACCTAAGGCAACCTGACATCTCGGATGTATTATTCTACAACATTCCAGGCGTGTCGGAACCTACTTCTCGGTGGGAACATTATATGCGTCTATAACGTTGTATATCCTAATCTAAGGCAACCTAACATCTCGGATGCAGTATTTGACAACATTCCTGGCCTGTCGAACCCTACTTCTCGGAGGGAACAGTATATACGTTTATAACGGTATATATCCTAATCTAAGGCAGCCTAACATCTCGGATGCAATATTTGACAACATTCCTGGCCTGTCGAACCCTACTTCACGGAGGGAACAGTATATACGTCTGTAGCGTCATATATCCTAACATATGGCAACCTAACATCTCGGATGTAACATTTGACAACATTCCAGGCATGTCGGTCCCTACGTCTCGGAGGTAACACTACATGCGTCTATAACGTTATATATCCTAACCTAAAGCAACCTAACATCTCGGATGCAATATTTGACAACATTCCTGGCCTGTCGAACCCTACCTCTCGGTGGGAACAGTATATACGTCTATAACGATATGTATCCTAACCTAAGGCAACCTAACATCTCGGATGCAATATTTGACAACATTCCTGGCCTGTCGAACCCTACTTCTCGGAGGGAACAGTATATACGTCTATAACGTCATATATCCTAACCTAAGGCAACCTAACATCTCGGATGTAACATTTGACAACATTCCAGGCGTGTCGGTCCCTACGTCTCGGTGGTAACATTAATGCGTCTATAACGGCAACGTAACAACTCGGATGTAATATTTTACAACATTCCTGGCGTGTCGGACTCTACTTCTCGGTGAGAGCAGTATATACGTCCAAAACGTTATATATCCTGACCTAAGGCAACCTTACATCTCGAATGTAATATTCTACAACATTCCAGGCGTGTCGGACCCTACTTCTCGGTGGGAACATTATATGCGTCTATAACGTTATATATCCTATTCTAAGGCAACCTAACATCTCGGATGCAATATTTGACAACATTCCTAGCCTGTCGAACCCTACTTCTCGGAGGGAACAGTATATACGCCTATAACGTTATATATCCTAACCTAAGGCAACCTGACATGTCGGATGTAATATTCTACATCATTCCAGGCGTGTCGGACCCTACTTCTCGGTGGGAACATTATATGAGTCTATAACGTTGTATATCCTAATCTAAGGCAACCTATTATCTCAGACGTAATATTTTACAATATTCCTGGCGTGTGAGTGCTTACTTTTCGGTGGTAACATTAAATGCGTCTATAACGTCATATATCCTAACCTAAGGCAACCTAACATATCGGATGTAACATTTGACAACATTCCAGGCGTGTCGGTCCCTACGTCTCGGTGGTAACATTACATGCGTCTATGACGGTATATATCCTAATCTAAGGCAACCTAACATCTCGGATGCAATATTTGACAACATTCCTGGCCTGTCGAACCGTACTTCTCGGTGGGAACAGTATATACGTCTATAACGTTATATATCCTAACCTAAGGCAACCTGACATCTCGGATGTATTATTCTACAACATTCCAGGCGTGTCGGTCCCTACGTCTCGGTGGTAACATTACATGTGTCTATAACGTTGTATATCCTAATCTAAGGCAACCTAACATCTCGGATGCAATATTTGACAGCATTCCTGGCCTGTCGAACCCTACTTCTCGGAGGGAACAGTATATACGTCTGTAACGTTATATATCCTAACCTAAGGCAACCTAACATCTCGGATGCAATATTTGACAACATTCCTGGCCTGTCGAACCCTACCTCTCGCTGGGAACAGTATATACGTTTATAACGATATATATCCTAACCTAAGGCAACCTAACGTCTCGGATGTAACATTAGACAACATTCCAGGCGTGTCGGTCCCTACGTCCCGGTGGTAACGTTACATGTGTCTATAACGTTATATATCCTAACCTAAGGCAACCTAACATCTCGGATGTAACATTAGACAACATTCCAGGCGTGTCGGTCCCTACGTCCCGGTGGTAACGTTACATGTCTCTATAACGTTATATATCCTAACCTAAGGCAACCTAACATCTCAGATGCAATATTTGACAACATTCCTGGCCTGTCGAACCCTACTTCTCGGAGGGAACAGTATATACGTCTATAACGTCATATATCCTAACCTAAGGCAACCTAACATCTCGGATGTAACAAATGACAACATTCCAGGCGTGTCGTTCCCTACGTCTCGGTGGTAACATTACATGCGTCTATGACGGTATATATCCTAATCTAAGGCAACCTAACATCTCGGATGCAATATTTGACAACATTCCTGGCCTGTCGAACCGTACTTCTCGGTGGTAACATTACATGTGTCTATAACGTTATATATCCTAACCTAAGGCAACCTAACATTTCGGATGCAAGATTTGACAACATTCCTGGCCTGTCGATCCCTACTTCTCGGAGGGAACAGTATATACGTCTATAACGTCATATATCCTAACCTGAGGCAACCTAACATCTCGGATGTAACATTAGACAACATTCCAGGCGTGTCGGTCCCTACGTCCCGGTGGTAACGTTACATGTGTCTATAACGTTATATATCCTAACCTAAGGCAACCTAACATCTCGGATGCAATATTTGACAACATTCCTGGCCTGTCGAACCCTACTTCTCGGAGGGAACAGTATATACGTCTATAACGTCATATATCCTAACCTAAGGCAACCTAACATATCGGATGTAACAAATGACAACATTCCAGGCGTGTCGTTCCCTACGTCTCGGTGGTAACATTACATGCGTCTATAACGGTATATATCCTAATCTAAGGCAACCTAACATCTCGGATGCAATATTTGACAACATTCCTGGCCTGTCGAACCGTACTTCTCGGTGGGAACAGTATATACGTCTATAACGTTATATATCCTAACCTAAGGCAACCTGACATCTCGGATGTATTATTCTACAACATTCCAGGCGTGTCGGTCCCTACGTCTCGGTGGTAACATTACATGTGTCTATAACGTTGTATATCCTAATCTAAGGCAACCTAACATCTCGGATGCAATATTTGACAGCATTCCTGGCCTGTCGAACCCTACTTCTCGGAGGGAACAGTATATACGTCTGTAACGTTATATATCCTAACCTAAGGCAACCTAACATCTCGGATGCAATATTTGACAACATTCCTGGCCTGTCGAACCCTACCTCTCGCTGGGAACAGTATATACGTTTATAACGATATATATCCTAGCCTAAGGCAACCTAACGTCTCGGATGTAACATTAGACAACATTCCAGGCGTGTCGGTCCCTACGTCCCGGTGGTAACGTTACATGTGTCTATAACGTTATATGTCCTAACCTAAGGCAACCTAACATCTCGGATGTAACATTAGACAACATTCCAGGCGTGTCGGTCCCTACGTCCCGGTGGTAACGTTACATGTGTCTATAACGTTATATATCCTAACCTAAGGCAACCTAACATCTCGGATGCAATATTTGACAACATTCCTGGCCTGTCGAACCCTACCTCTCGGTGGGAACAGTATATACGTTTATAACGATATATATCCTAACCTAAGGCAACCTAACATCTCGGATGCAATATTTGACAACATTCCTGGCCTGTCGAACCCTACTTCTCGGAGGGAACAGTATATACGTCTATAACGTCATATATCCTAACCTAAGGCAACCTAACATCTCGGACGTAACAAATGACAACATTCCAGGCGTGTCGTTCCCTACGTCTCGGTGGTAACATTACATGCGTCTATGACGGTATATATCCTAATCTAAGGCAACCTAACATCTCGGATGCAATATTTGACAACATTCCTGGCCTGTCGAACCGTACTTCTCGGTGGTAACATTACATGTGTCTATAACGTTATATATCCTAATCTAAGGCAACCTAACATCTCGGATGCAATATTTGACAACATTCCTGGCCTGTCGAACCCTACTTCTCGGAGGGAACAGTATATACGTCTATAACGTCATATATCCTAACCTAAGGCAACCTAACATCTCGGATGTAACAAATGACAACATTCCAGGCGTGTCGTTCCCTACGTCTCGGTGGTAACATTACATGCGTCTATAACGGTATATATCCTAATCTAAGGCAACCTAACATCTCGGATGCAATATTTGACAACATTCCTGGCCTGTCGAACCGTACTTCTCGGTGGGAACAGTATATACGTCTATAACGTTATATATCCTAACCTAAGGCAACCTGACATCTCGGATGTATTATTCTACAACATTCCAGGCGTGTCGGTCCCTACGTCTCGGTGGTAACATTACATGTGTCTATAACGTTGTATATCCTAATCTAAGGCAACCTAACATCTCGGATGCAATATTTGACAACATTCCTGGTCTGTCGAACCCTACTTCTCTGAGGGAACAGTATATACGTTTATAACGGTATATATCCTAATCTAAGGCTGCCTAACATCTCGGATGCAATATTTGACAACATTCCTGGCCTGTCGAACCCTACTTCTCGGAGGGAACAGTATATACGTCTGTAGCGTCATATATCCTAACCTAAGGCAACCTAACATATCGGATGTAACATTTGACAACATTCCAGGCGTGTCGGTCCCTACGTCTCGGTGGTAACATTACATGCGTCTATGACGGTATATATCCTAATCTAAGGCAACCTAACATCTCGGATGCAATATTTGACAACATTCCTGGCCTGTCGAACCGTACTTCTCGGTGGGAACAGTATATACGTCTATAACGTTATATATCCTAACCTAAGGCAACCTGACATCTCGGATGTATTATTTTACAACATTCCAGGCGTGTCGGTCCCTACGTCTCGGTGGTAACATTACATGTGTCTATAACGTTGTATATCCTAATCTAAGGCAACCTAACATCTCGGATGCAATATTTGACAGCATTCCTGGCCTGTCGAACCCTACTTCTCGGAGGGAACAGTATATACGTCTGTAACGTTATATATCCTAACCTAAGGCAACCTAACATCTCGGATGCAATATTTGACAACATTCCTGGCCTGTCGAACCCTACCTCTCGCTGGGAACAGTATATACGTTTATAACGATATATATCCTAACCTAAGGCAACCTAACGTCTCGGATGTAACATTAGACAACATTCCAGGCGTGTCGGTCCCTACGTCCCGGTGGTAACGTTACATGTGTCTATAACGTTATATATCCTAACCTAAGGCAACCTAACATCTCGGATGTAACATTAGACAACATTCCAGGCGTGTCGGTCCCTACGTCCCGGTGGTAACGTTACATGTGTCTATAACGTTATATATCCTAACCTAAGGCAACCTAACATCTCAGATGCAATATTTGACAACATTCCTGGCCTGTCGAACCCTACTTCTCGGAGGGAACAGTATATACGTCTATAACGTCATATATCCTAACCTAAGGCAACCTAACATCTCGGATGTAACAAATGACAACATTCCAGGCGTGTCGTTCCCTACGTCTCGGTGGTAACATTACATGCGTCTATGACGGTATATATCCTAATCTAAGGCAACCTAACATCTCGGATGCAACATTTGACAACATTCCTGGCCTGTCGAACCGTACTTCTCGGTGGTAACATTACATGCGTCTATAACGTTATATATACTAACCTAAGGCAACCTAACGTCTCGGATGCAATATTTGACAACATTCCTGGCCTGTCGAACCGTACTTCTCGGAGGGAAGAGTATATACGTCTATAACGTTATATATCCTAACCTAAGGCAACCTGACATCTCGGATGTATTATTCTACAACATTCCAGGCGTGTCGGAACCTACTTCTCGGTGGGAACATTATATGCGTCTATAACGTTGTATATCCTAATCTAAGGCAACCTAACATCTCGGATGCAGTATTTGACAACATTCCTGGCCTGTCGAACCCTACTTCTCGGAGGGAACAGTATATACGTTTATAACGGTATATATCCTAATCTAAGGCAGCCTAACATCTCGGATGCAATATTTGACAACATTCCTGGCCTGTCGAACCCTACTTCACGGAGGGAACAGTATATACGTCTGTAGCGTCATATATCCTAACATATGGCAACCTAACATCTCGGATGTAACATTTGACAACATTCCAGGCATGTCGGTCCCTACGTCTCGGAGGTAACACTACATGCGTCTATAACGTTATATATCCTAACCTAAAGCAACCTAACATCTCGGATGCAATATTTGACAACATTCCTGGCCTGTCGAACCCTACCTCTCGGTGGGAACAGTATATACGTCTATAACGATATGTATCCTAACCTAAGGCAACCTAACATCTCGGATGCAATATTTGACAACATTCCTGGCCTGTCGAACCCTACTTCTCGGAGGGAACAGTATATACGTCTATAACGTCATATATCCTAACCTAAGGCAACCTAACATCTCGGATGTAACATTTGACAACATTCCAGACGTGTCGGTCCCTACGTCTCGGTGGTAACATTAATGCGTCTATAACGGCAACGTAACAACTCGGATGTAATATTTTACAACATTCCTGGCGTGTCGGACTCTACTTCTCGGTGAGAGCAGTATATACGTCCAAAACGTTATATATCCTGACCTAAGGCAACCTTACATCTCGAATGTAATATTCTACAACATTCCAGGCGTGTCGGACCCTACTTCTCGGTGGGAACATTATATGCGTCTATAACGTTATATATCCTATTCTAAGGCAACCTAACATCTCGGATGCAATATTTGACAACATTCCTAGCCTGTCGAACCCTACTTCTCGGAGGGAACAGTATATACGCCTATAACGTTATATATCCTAACCTAAGGCAACCTGACATGTCGGATGTAATATTCTACATCATTCCAGGCGTGTCGGACCCTACTTCTCGGTGGGAACATTATATGAGTCTATAACGTTGTATATCCTAATCTAAGGCAACCTATTATCTCAGACGTAATATTTTACAATATTCCTGGCGTGTGAGTGCTTACTTTTCGGTGGTAACATTAAATGCGTCTATAACGTCATATATCCTAACCTAAGGCAACCTAACATATCGGATGTAACATTTGACAACATTCCAGGCGTGTCGGTCCCTACGTCTCGGTGGTAACATTACATGCGTCTATGACGGTATATATCCTAATCTAAGGCAACCTAACATCTCGGATGCAATATTTGACAACATTCCTGGCCTGTCGAACCGTACTTCTCGGTGGGAACAGTATATACGTCTATAACGTTATATATCCTAACCTAAGGCAACCTGACATCTCGGATGTATTATTTTACAACATTCCAGGCGTGTCGGTCCCTACGTCTCGGTGGTAACATTACATGTGTCTATAACGTTGTATATCCTAATCTAAGGCAACCTAACATCTCGGATGCAATATTTGACAGCATTCCTGGCCTGTCGAACCCTACTTCTCGGAGGGAACAGTATATACGTCTGTAACGTTATATATCCTAACCTAAGGCAACCTAACATCTCGGATGCAATATTTGACAACATTCCTGGCCTGTCGAACCCTACCTCTCGCTGGGAACAGTATATACGTTTATAACGATATATATCCTAACCTAAGGCAACCTAACGTCTCGGATGTAACATTAGACAACATTCCAGGCGTGTCGGTCCCTACGTCCCGGTGGTAACGTTACATGTGTCTATAACGTTATATATCCTAACCTAAGGCAACCTAACATCTCGGATGTAACATTAGACAACATTCCAGGCGTGTCGGTCCCTACGTCCCGGTGGTAACGTTACATGTGTCTATAACGTTATATATCCTAACCTAAGGCAACCTAACATCTCAGATGCAATATTTGACAACATTCCTGGCCTGTCGAACCCTACTTCTCGGAGGGAACAGTATATACGTCTATAACGTCATATATCCTAACCTAAGGCAACCTAACATCTCGGATGTAACAAATGACAACATTCCAGGCGTGTCGTTCCCTACGTCTCGGTGGTAACATTACATGCGTCTATGACGGTATATATCCTAATCTAAGGCAACCTAACATCTCGGATGCAACATTTGACAACATTCCTGGCCTGTCGAACCGTACTTCTCGGTGGTAACATTACATGTGTCTATAACGTTATATATCCTAACCTAAGGCAACCTAACATCTCGGATGCAAGATTTGACAACATTCCTGGCCTGTCGATCCCTACTTCTCGGAGGGAACAGTATATACGTCTATAACGTCATATATCCTAACCTGAGGCAACCTAACATCTCGGATGTAACATTAGACAACATTCCAGGCGTGTCGGTCCCTACGTCCCGGTGGTAACGTTACATGTGTCTATAACGTTATATATCCTAACCTAAGGCAACCTAACATCTCGGATGCAATATTTGACAACATTCCTGGCCTGTCGAACCCTACTTCTCGGAGGGAACAGTATATACGTCTATAACGTCATATATCCTAACCTAAGGCAACCTAACATATCGGATGTAACAAATGACAACATTCCAGGCGTGTCGTTCCCTACGTCTCGGTGGTAACATTACATGCGTCTATAACGGTATATATCCTAATCTAAGGCAACCTAACATCTCGGATGCAATATTTGACAACATTCCTGGCCTGTCGAACCGTACTTCTCGGTGGGAACAGTATATACGTCTATAACGTTATATATCCTAACCTAAGGCAACCTGACATCTCGGATGTATTATTCTACAACATTCCAGGCGTGTCGGTCCCTACGTCTCGGTGGTAACATTACATGTGTCTATAACGTTGTATATCCTAATCTAAGGCAACCTAACATCTCGGATGCAATATTTGACAGCATTCCTGGCCTGTCGAACCCTACTTCTCGGAGGGAACAGTATATACGTCTGTAACGTTATATATCCTAACCTAAGGCAACCTAACATCTCGGATGCAATATTTGACAACATTCCTGGCCTGTCGAACCCTACCTCTCGCTGGGAACAGTATATACGTTTATAACGATATATATCCTAACCTAAGGCAACCTAACGTCTCGGATGTAACATTAGACAACATTCCAGGCGTGTCGGTCCCTACGTCCCGGTGGTAACGTTACATGTGTCTATAACGTTATATGTCCTAACCTAAGGCAACCTAACATCTCGGATGTAACATTAGACAACATTCCAGGCGTGTCGGTCCCTACGTCCCGGTGGTAACGTTACATGTGTCTATAACGTTATATATCCTAACCTAAGGCAACCTAACATCTCGGATGCAATATTTGACAACATTCCTGGCCTGTCGAACCCTACCTCTCGGTGGGAACAGTATATACGTTTATAACGATATATATCCTAACCTAAGGCAACCTAACATCTCGGATGCAATATTTGACAACATTCCTGGCCTGTCGAACCCTACTTCTCGGAGGGAACAGTATATACGTCTATAACGTCATATATCCTAACCTAAGGCAACCTAACATCTCGGATGTAACAAATGACAACATTCCAGGCGTGTCGCTCCCTACGTCTCGGTGGTAACATTACATGCGTCTATGACGGTATATATCCTAATCTAAGGCAATCTAACATCTCGGATGCAATATTTGACAACATTCCTGGCCTGTCGAACCGTACTTCTCGGTGGTAACATTACATGTGTCTATAACGTTATATATCCTAACCTAAGGCAACCTAACATCTCGGATGCAAGATTTGACAACATTCCTGGCCTGTCGATCCCTACTTCTCGGAGGGAACAGTATATACGTCTATAACGTCATATATCCTAACCTGAGGCAACCTAACATCTCGGATGTAACATTAGACAACATTCCAGGCGTGTCGGTCCCTACGTCCCGGTGGTAACGTTACATGTGTCTATAACGTTATATATCCTAACCTAAGGCAACCTAACATCTCGGATGCAATATTTGACAACATTCCTGGCCTGTCGAACCCTACTTCTCGGAGGGAACAGTATATACGTCTATAACGTCATATATCCTAACCTAAGGCAACCTAACATATCGGATGTAACAAATGACAACATTCCAGGCGTGTCGTTCCCTACGTCTCGGTGGTAACATTACATGCGTCTATAACGGTATATATCCTAATCTAAGGCAACCTAACATCTCGGATGCAATATTTGACAACATTCCTGGCCTGTCGAACCGTACTTCTCGGTGGGAACAGTATATACGTCTATAACGTTATATATCCTAACCTAAGGCAACCTGACATCTCGGATGTATTATTCTACAACATTCCAGGCGTGTCGGTCCCTACGTCTCGGTGGTAACATTACATGTGTCTATAACGTTGTATATCCTAATCTAAGGCAACCTAACATCTCGGATGCAATATTTGACAGCATTCCTGGCCTGTCGAACCCTACTTCTCGGAGGGAACAGTATATACGTCTGTAACGTTATATATCCTAACCTAAGGCAACCTAACATCTCGGATGCAATATTTGACAACATTCCTGGCCTGTCGAACCCTACCTCTCGCTGGGAACAGTATATACGTTTATAACGATATATATCCTAACCTAAGGCAACCTAACGTCTCGGATGTAACATTAGACAACATTCCAGGCGTGTCGGTCCCTACGTCCCGGTGGTAACGTTACATGTGTCTATAACGTTATATGTCCTAACCTAAGGCAACCTAACATCTCGGATGTAACATTAGACAACATTCCAGGCGTGTCGGTCCCTACGTCCCGGTGGTAACGTTACATGTGTCTATAACGTTATATATCCTAACCTAAGGCAACCTAACATCTCGGATGCAATATTTGACAACATTCCTGGCCTGTCGAACCCTACTTCTCGGAGGGAACAGTATATACGTCTATAACGTCATATATCCTAACCTAAGGCAACCTAACATCTCGGATGTAACAAATGACAACATTCCAGGCGTGTCGTTCCCTACGTCTCGGTGGTAACATTACATGCGTCTATAACGGTATATATCCTAATCTAAGGCAACCTAACATCTCGGATGCAATATTTGACAACATTCCTGGCCTGTCGAACCGTACTTCTCGGTGGGAACAGTATATACGTCTATAACGTTATATATCCTAACCTAAGGCAACCTGACATCTCGGATGTATTATTCTACAACATTCCAGGCGTGTCGGTCCCTACGTCTCGGTGGTAACATTACATGTGTCTATAACGTTGTATATCCTAATCTAAGGCAACCTAACATCTCGGATGCAATATTTGACAACATTCCTGGTCTGTCGAACCCTACTTCTCTGAGGGAACAGTATATACGTTTATAACGGTATATATCCTAATCTAAGGCTGCCTAACATCTCGGATGCAATATTTGACAACATTCCTGGCCTGTCGAACCCTACTTCTCGGAGGGAACAGTATATACGTCTGTAGCGTCATATATCCTAACATAAGGCAACCTAACATCTCGGATGTAACATTTGACAACATTCCAGGCATGTCGGTCCCTACCTCTCGGAGGGAACAGTATATACGTCTAAAACGTCATATATCATAACCTAAGGCAACCTAAAATCTCGGATGTAACATTTGACAACATTCCAGGCATGTCGGTCCCTACGGCTCGGTGGTAACATTATATGCGTCTATAACGTCATATATCCTAACCTAAGGCAACCTAACATATCGGATGTAACATTTGACAACATTCCAGGCGTGTCGGTCCCTACGTCTCGGTGGTAACATTACATGCGTCTATAACGTTATATATCCTAACCTAAGGCAACCTAACATCTCGGATGCAAGATTTGACAACATTCCTGGCCTGTCGAACCCTACTTCTCGGAGGGAACAGTATATACGTCTATAACGTCATATATCCTAACCTGAGGCAACCTAACATCTCGGATGTAACATTAGACAACATTCCAGGCGTGTCGGTCCCTACGTCCCGGTGGTAACGTTACATGTGTCTATAACGTTATATATCCTAACCTAAGGCAACCTAACATCTCGGATGCAATATTTGACAACATTCCTGGCCTGTCGAACCCTACCTCTCGGTGGGAACAGTATATACGTTTATAACGATATATATCCTAACCTAAGGCAACCTAACATCTCGGATGTAACATTTGACAACATTCCAGGCGTGTCGGTCTCTACGTCTCGGTGGTAACATTACATGCGTCTATAACGTTATATATACTAACCTAAGGCAACCTAACGTCTCGGATGCAATATTTGACAACATTCCTGGCCTGTCGAACCGTACTTCTCGGAGGGAAGAGTATATACGTCTATAACGTTATATATCCTAACCTAAGGCAACCTGACATCTCGGATGTATTATTCTACAACATTCCAGGCGTGTCGGAACCTACTTCTCGGTGGGAACATTATATGCGTCTATAACGTTGTATATCCTAATCTAAGGCAACCTAACATCTCGGATGCAGTATTTGACAACATTCCTGGCCTGTCGAACCCTACTTCTCGGAGGGAACAGTATATACGTTTATAACGGTATATATCCTAATCTAAGGCAGCCTAACATCTCGGATGCAATATTTGACAACATCCCTGGCCTGTCGAACCCTACTTCACGGAGGGAACAGTATATACGTCTGTAGCGTCATATATCCTAACATATGGCAACCTAACATCTCGGATGTAACATTTGACAACATTCCAGGCATGTCGGTCCCTACGTCTCGGAGGTAACACTACATGCGTCTATAACGTTATATATCCTAACCTAAAGCAACCTAACATCTCGGATGCAATATTTGACAACATTCCTGGCCTGTCGAACCCTACCTCTCGGTGGGAACAGTATATACGTCTATAACGATATGTATCCTAACCTAAGGCAACCTAACATCTCGGATGCAATATTTGACAACATTCCTGGCCTGTCGAACCCTACTTCTCGGAGGGAACAGTATATACGTCTATAACGTCATATATCCTAACCTAAGGCAACCTAACATCTCGGATGTAACATTTGACAACATTCCAGGCGTGTCGGTCCCTACGTCTCGGTGGTAACATTAATGCGTCTATAACGGCAACGTAACAACTCGGATGTAATATTTTACAACATTCCTGGCGTGTCGGACTCTACTTCTCGGTGAGAGCAGTATATACGTCCAAAACGTTATATATCCTGACCTAAGGCAACCTTACATCTCGAATGTAACATTTGACAACATTCCAGGCGTGTCGGTCCCTACGTCTCGGTGGTAACATTACATGCGTCTATAACGTTATATATCCTAACCTAAGGCAACCTAACATCTCGGATGCAATATTTGACAACATTCCTGGCCTGTCGAACCGTACTTCTCGGTGGGAACAGTATATACGTCTATAACGTTATATATCCTAACCTAAGGCAACCTGACATCTCGGATGTATTATTCTACAACATTCCAGGCGTGTCGGAACCTACTTCTCGGTGGGAACATTATATGCGTCTATAACGTTGTATATCCTAATCTAAGGCAACCTAACATCTCGGATGCAATATTTGACAACATTCCTGGCCTGTCGAACCCTACTTCTCGGAGGGAACAGTATATACGTCTGTAGCGTCATATATCCTAACCTAAGGCAACCTAACATATCGGATGTAACATTTGACAACATTCCAGGCGTGTCGGTCCCTACGTCTCGGTGGTAACATTACATGTGTCTATAACGTTATATATCCTAACCTAAGGCAACCTAACATCTCGGATGCAAGATTTGACAACATTCCTGGCCTGTCGATCCCTACTTCTCGGAGGGAACAGTATATACGTCTATAACGTCATATATCCTAACCTGAGGCAACCTAACATCTCGGATGTAACATTAGACAACATTCCAGGCGTGTCGGTCCCTACGTCCCGGTGGTAACGTTACATGTGTCTATAACGTTATATATCCTAACCTAAGGCAACCTAACATCTCGGATGCAATATTTGACAACATTCCTGGCCTGTCGAACCCTACTTCTCGGAGGGAACAGTATATACGTCTATAACGTCATATATCCTAACCTAAGGCAACCTAACATCTCGGATGTAACAAATGACAACATTCCAGGCGTGTCGTTCCCTACGTCTCGGTGGTAACATTACATGCGTCTATAACGGTATATATCCTAATCTAAGGCAACCTAACATCTCGGATGCAATATTTGACAACATTCCTGGCCTGTCGAACCGTACTTTTCGGTGGGAACAGTATATACGTCTATAACGTTATATATCCTAACCTAAGGCAACCTGACATCTCGGATGTATTATTCTACAACATTCCAGGCGTGTCGGTCCCTACGTCTCGGTGGTAACATTACATGTGTCTATAACGTTGTATATCCTAATCTAAGGCAACCTAACATCTCGGATGCAATATTTGACAACATTCCTGGCCTGTCGAACCCTACCTCTCGGTGGGAACAGTATATACGTCTATAACGATATGTATCCTAACCTAAGGCAACCTAACATCTCGGATGCAATATTTGACAACATTCCTGGCCTGTCGAACCCTACCTCTCGGTGGGAACAGTATATACGTTTATAACGATATATATCCTAACCTAAGGCAACCTAACATCTCGGATGTAACATTTGACAACATTCCAGGCGTGTCGGTCTCTACGTCTCGGTGGTAACATTACATGCGTCTATAACGTTATATATACTAACCTAAGGCAACCTAACGTCTCGGATGCAATATTTGACAACATTCCTGGCCTGTCGAACCGTACTTCTCGGAGGGAAGAGTATATACGTCTATAACGTTATATATCCTAACCTAAGGCAACCTGACATCTCGGATGTATTATTCTACAACATTCCAGGCGTGTCGGAACCTACTTCTCGGTGGGAACATTATATGCGTCTATAACGTTGTATATCCTAATCTAAGGCAACCTAACATCTCGGATGCAGTATTTGACAACATTCCTGGCCTGTCGAACCCTACTTCTCGGAGGGAACAGTATATACGTTTATAACGGTATATATCCTAATCTAAGGCAGCCTAACATCTCGGATGCAATATTTGACAACATCCCTGGCCTGTCGAACCCTACTTCACGGAGGGAACAGTATATACGTCTGTAGCGTCATATATCCTAACATATGGCAACCTAACATCTCGGATGTAACATTTGACAACATTCCAGGCATGTCGGTCCCTACGTCTCGGAGGTAACACTACATGCGTCTATAACGTTATATATCCTAACCTAAAGCAACCTAACATCTCGGATGCAATATTTGACAACATTCCTGGCCTGTCGAACCCTACCTCTCGGTGGGAACAGTATATACGTCTATAACGATATGTATCCTAACCTAAGGCAACCTAACATCTCGGATGCAATATTTGACAACATTCCTGGCCTGTCGAACCCTACTTCTCGGAGGGAACAGTATATACGTCTATAACGTCATATATCCTAACCTAAGGCAACCTAACATCTCGGATGTAACATTTGACAACATTCCAGGCGTGTCGGTCCCTACGTCTCGGTGGTAACATTAATGCGTCTATAACGGCAACGTAACAACTCGGATGTAATATTTTACAACATTCCTGGCGTGTCGGACTCTACTTCTCGGTGAGAGCAGTATATACGTCCAAAACGTTATATATCCTGACCTAAGGCAACCTTACATCTCGAATGTAACATTTGACAACATTCCAGGCGTGTCGGTCCCTACGTCTCGGTGGTAACATTACATGCGTCTATAACGTTATATATCCTAACCTAAGGCAACCTAACATCTCGGATGCAATATTTGACAACATTCCTGGCCTGTCGAACCGTACTTCTCGGTGGGAACAGTATATACGTCTATAACGTTATATATCCTAACCTAAGGCAACCTGACATCTCGGATGTATTATTCTACAACATTCCAGGCGTGTCGGAACCTACTTCTCGGTGGGAACATTATATGCGTCTATAACGTTGTATATCCTAATCTAAGGCAACCTAACATCTCGGATGCAATATTTGACAACATTCCTGGCCTGTCGAACCCTACTTCTCGGAGGGAACAGTATATACGTCTGTAGCGTCATATATCCTAACCTAAGGCAACCTAACATATCGGATGTAACATTTGACAACATTCCAGGCGTGTCGGTCCCTACGTCTCGGTGGTAACATTACATGTGTCTATAACGTTATATATCCTAACCTAAGGCAACCTAACATCTCGGATGCAAGATTTGACAACATTCCTGGCCTGTCGATCCCTACTTCTCGGAGGGAACAGTATATACGTCTATAACGTCATATATCCTAACCTGAGGCAACCTAACATCTCGGATGTAACATTAGACAACATTCCAGGCGTGTCGGTCCCTACGTCCCGGTGGTAACGTTACATGTGTCTATAACGTTATATATCCTAACCTAAGGCAACCTAACATCTCGGATGCAATATTTGACAACATTCCTGGCCTGTCGAACCCTACTTCTCGGAGGGAACAGTATATACGTCTATAACGTCATATATCCTAACCTAAGGCAACCTAACATCTCGGATGTAACAAATGACAACATTCCAGGCGTGTCGTTCCCTACGTCTCGGTGGTAACATTACATGCGTCTATAACGGTATATATCCTAATCTAAGGCAACCTAACATCTCGGATGCAATATTTGACAACATTCCTGGCCTGTCGAACCGTACTTTTCGGTGGGAACAGTATATACGTCTATAACGTTATATATCCTAACCTAAGGCAACCTGACATCTCGGATGTATTATTCTACAACATTCCAGGCGTGTCGGTCCCTACGTCTCGGTGGTAACATTACATGTGTCTATAACGTTGTATATCCTAATCTAAGGCAACCTAACATCTCGGATGCAATATTTGACAACATTCCTGGTCTGTCGAACCCTACTTCTCTGAGGGAACAGTATATACGTTTATAACGGTATATATCCTAATCTAAGGCTGCCTAACATCTCGGATGCAATATTTGACAACATTCCTGGCCTGTCGAACCCTACTTCTCGGAGGGAACAGTATATACGTCTGTAGCGTCATATATCCTAACATAAGGCAACCTAACATCTCGGATGTAACATTTGACAACATTCCAGGCATGTCGGTCCCTACCTCTCGGAGGGAACAGTATATACGTCTAAAACGTCATATATCATAACCTAAGGCAACCTAAAATCTCGGATGTAACATTTGACAACATTCCAGGCATGTCGGTCCCTACGGCTCGGTGGTAACATTATATGCGTCTATAACGTTATATATCCTAATCTAAGGCAACCTAACATCTCGTATGCAATATTTGACAACATTCCTAGCCAGTCGAACCCTACTTCTCGGAGGGAACAGTATATACGTCTATAACGTTATATATCCTAACCTAAGGCAACCTGACATGTCGGATGTAATATTCTACATCATTCCAGGCGTGTCGGACCCTACTTCTCGGTGGGAACATTATATGAGTCTATAACGTTGTATATCCTAATCTATGGCAACCTATTATCTCAGACGTAATATTTTACAATATTCCTGGCGTGTGAGTGCGTACTTTTCGGTGGTAAAATTAAATGCGTCTATAACGTCATATATCCTAACCTAAGGCAACCTAACATATCGGATGTAACATTTGACAACATTCCAGGCGTGTCGGTCCCTACGTCTCGGTGGTAACATTACATGCGTCTATAACGTTATATATCCTAACCTAAGGCAACCTAACATCTCGGATGCAAGATTTGACAACATTCCTGGCCTGTCGAACCCTACTTCTCGGAGGGAACAGTATATACGTCTATAACGTCATATATCCTAACCTGAGGCAACCTAACATCTCGGATGTAACATTAGACAACATTCCAGGCGTGTCGGTCCCTACGTCCCGGTGGTAACGTTACATGTGTCTATAACGTTATATATCCTAACCTAAGGCAACCTAACATCTCGGATGCAATATTTGACAACATTCCTGGCCTGTCGAACCCTACCTCTCGGTGGGAACAGTATATACGTTTATAACGATATATATCCTAACCTAAGGCAACCTAACATCTCGGATGTAACATTTGACAACATTCCAGGCGTGTCGGTCTCTACGTCTCGGTGGTAACATTACATGCGTCTATAACGTTATGTATACTAACCTAAGGCAACCTAACATCTCGGATGCAATATTAGACAACATTCCTGGCCTGTCGAACCGTACTTCTCGGAGGGAAGAGTATATACGTCTATAACGTTATATATCCTAACCTAAGGCAACCTGACATCTCGGATGTATTATTCTACAACATTCCAGGCGTGTCGGAACCTACTTCTCGGTGGGAACATTATATGCGTCTATAACGTTGTATATCCTAATCTAAGGCAACCTAACATCTCGGATGCAATATTTGACAACATTCCTGGCCTGTCGAACCCTACTTCTCGGAGGGAACAGTATATACGTTTATAACGGTATATATCCTAATCTAAGGCAGCCTAACATCTCGGATGCAATATTTGACAACATTCCTTGCCTGTCGAACCCTACTTCTCGGAGGGAACAGTATATACGTCTGTAGCGTCATATATCCTAACATAAGGCAACCTAACATCTCGGATGTAACATTTGACAACATTCCAGGCATGTCGGTCCCTACGTCTCGGAGGTAACACTACATGCGTCTATAACGTTATATATCCTAACCTAAAGCAACCTAACATCTCGGATGCAATATTTGACAACATTCCTGGCCTGTCGAACCCTACCTCTCGGTGGGAACAGTATATACGTCTATAACGATATGTATCCTAACCTAAGGCAACCTAACATCTCGGATGCAATATTTGACAACATTCCTGGCCTGTCGAACCCTACTTCTCGGAGGGAACAGTATATACGTCTATAACGTCATATATCCTAACCTAAGGCAACCTAACATATCGGATGTAACATTCGACAACATTCCAGGCGTGTCGGTCCCTACGTCTCGGTGGTAACATTACATGCGTCTATAACGTTATATATCCTAACCTAAGGCAACCTAACATCTCGGATGCAAGATTTGACAACATTCCTGGCCTGTCGAACCCTACTTCTCGGAGGGAACAGTATATACGTCTATAACGTCATATATCCTAACCTGAGGCAACCTAACATCTCGGATGTAACATTAGACAACATTCCAGGCGTGTCGGTCCCTACGTCCCGGTGGTAACGTTACATGTGTCTATAACGTTATATATCCTAACCTAAGGCAACCTAATATCTCGGATGCAATATTTGACAACATTCCTGGCCTGTCGAACCCTACCTCTCGGTGGGAACAGTATATACGTTTATAACGATATATATCCTAACCTAAGGCAACCTAACATCTCGGATGTAACATTTGACAACATTCCAGGCGTGTCGGTCTCTACGTCTCGGTGGTAACATTACATGCGTCTATAACGTTATGTATACTAACCTAAGGCAACCTAACATCTCGGATGCAATATTAGACAACATTCCTGGCCTGTCGAACCGTACTTCTCGGAGGGAAGAGTATATACGTCTATAACGTTATATATCCTAACCTAAGGCAACCTGACATCTCGGATGTATTATTCTACAACATTCCAGGCGTGTCGGAACCTACTTCTCGGTGGGAACATTATATGCGTCTATAACGTTGTATATCCTAATCTAAGGCAACCTAACATCTCGGATGCAATATTTGACAACATTCCTGGCCTGTCGAACCCTACTTCTCGGAGGGAACAGTATATACGTTTATAACGGTATATATCCTATTCTAAGGCAGCCTAACATCTCGGATGCAATATTTGACAACATTCCTGGCCTGTCGAACCCTACTTCTCGGAGGGAACAGTATATACGTCTGTAGCGTCATATATCCTAACATAAGGCAACCTAACATCTCGGATGTAACATTTGACAACATTCCAGGCATGTCGGTCCCTACGTCTCGGAGGTAACACTACATGCGTCTATAACGTTATATATCCTAACCTAAAGCAACCTAACATCTCGGATGCAATATTTGACAACATTCCTGGCCTGTCGAACCCTACCTCTCGGTGGGAACAGTATATACGTCTATAACGATATGTATCCTAACCTAAGGCAACCTAACATCTCGGATGCAATATTTGACAACATTCCTGGGCTGTCGAACCCTACTTCTCGGAGGGAACAGTATATACGTCTATAACGTCATATATCCTAACCTAAGGCAACCTAACATCTCGGATGTAACATTTGACAACATTCCAGGCGTGTCGGTCTCTACGTCTCGGTGGTAACATTACATGCGTCTATAACGTTATATATCCTAACCTAAGGCAACCTAACATCTCGGATGCAATATTTGACAACATTCCTAGCCAGTCGAACCCTACTTCTCGGAGGGAACAGTATATACGTCTATAACGTTATATATCCTAACCTAAGGCAACCTGACATGTCGGATGTAATATTCTACATCATTCCAGGCGTGTCGGACCCTACTTCTCGGTGGGAACATTATATGAGTCTATAACGTTGTATATCCTAATCTAAGGCAACCTAACGTCTCGGATGCAATATTTGACAACATTCCTGGCCTGTCGAACCCTACTACTCGGAGGGAACAGTATATACGTATATAACGTCATATATCCTAACCTAAGGCAATCTAACATCTCGGATGTAACATTTGACAACATTCCAGGCGTGTCGTTCCCTACGTCTCGGTGGTAACATTACATGCGTTTATAATGGTATATATCCTAATCTAAGGCAACCTAACATCTCGGATGCAATATTTGACAACATTCCTGGCCTGTCGAACCCTACTTCTCGGAGGGAACAGTATATACGTCTATAACGATATATATCCTAACCTAAGGCAACCTGACATCTCGGATGTATTATTCTACAACATTCCAGGCGTGTCGGAACCTACTTCTCGGTGGGAACATTATATGCGTCTATAACGTTGTATATCCTAATCTAAGGCAACCTAACATCTCGGATGCAATATTTGACAACATTCCTGGCCTGTCGAACCCTACTTCTCGGAGGGAACAGTATATACGTTTATAACGGTATATATCCTAATCTAAGGCAGCCTAACATCTCGGATGCAATATTTGACAACATTCCTGGCCTGTCGAACCCTACTTCTCGGAGGGAACAGTATATACGTCTGTAGCGTCATATATCCTAACATAAGGCAACCTAACATCTCGGATGTAACATTTGACAACATTCCAGGCATGTCGGTCCCTACGTCTCGGAGGTAACACTACATGCGTCTATAACGTTATATATCCTAACCTAAAGCAACCTAACATCTCGGATGCAATATTTGACAACATTCCTGGCCTGTCGAACCCTACCTCTCGGTGGGAACAGTATATACGTCTATAACGATATGTATCCTAACCTAAGGCAACCTAACATCTCGGATGCAATATTTGACAACATTCCTGGCCTGTCGAACCCTACTTCTCGGAGGGAACAGTATATACGTCTATAACGTCATATATCCTAACCTAAGGCAACCTAACATCTCGGATGTAACATTTGACAACATTCCAGGCGTGTCGGTCTCTACGTCTCGGTGGTAACATTACATGCGTCTATAACGTTATATATCCTAACCTAAGGCAACCTAACATCTCGGATGCAATATTTGACAACATTCAGAGCCAGTCGAACCCTACTTCTCGGAGGGAACAGTATATACGTCTATAACGTTATATATCCTAACCTAAGGCAACCTGACATGTCGGATGTAATATTCTACATCATTCCAGGCGTGTCGGACCCTACTTCTCGGTGGGAACATTATATGAGTCTATAACGTTGTATATCCTAATCTAAGGCAACCTAACATCTCGGATGCAATATTTGACAACATTCCTGGCCTGTCGAACCCTACTTCTCGGAGGGAACAGTATATACGTCTATAACGTCATATATCCTAACCTAAGGCAACCTAACATCTCGGATGTAACATTTGACAACATTCCAGGCGTGTCGTTCCCTACGTCTCGGTGGTAACATTACATGCGTTTATAATGGTATATATCCTAATCTAAGGCAACCTAACATCTCGGATGCAATATTTGAAAACATTCCTGGCCTGTCGAACCCTACTTCTCGGAGGGAACAGCATATACGTCTATAACGTCATATATCCTAACCTAAGGCAACCTAACATCTCGGATGTAACATTTGACAACATTCCAGGCGTGTCGGTCCCTACGTCTCGGTGGTAACATTACATGCGTCTATAACGTTATATATCCTAACCTAAGGCAACCTAACATCTCGGATGCAATATTTGACAACATTCCTGGCCTGTCGAACCCTACTTCTCGGAGGGAACAGTATATATGTCTATAACGGTATATATCCTCACCTAAGGCAACCTGACATCTCGTATGTAATATTCTACAACCTTCCAGGCGTGTCGGACCCTACTTCTCGGTGGGAACATTATATGCGTCTATAACGTTATATATCCTAACCTAAGGCAACCTAACATCTGGGATGCAATATTTGACAACATTCCTGGCCTGTCGTACCCTACTTCTCGGAGGGAACAGTATATACGTCTAAAACGTCATATATCATAACCTAAGGCAACCTAAAATCTCGGATGTAACATTTGACAACATTCCAGGCATGTCGGTCCCTACGTCTCGGTGGTAACATTATATGCGTATATAACGTTATATATCCTAATCTAAGGCAACCTATCATCTCGGATGCAATATTTGACAACATTCCTAGCCAGTCGAACCCTACTTCTCGGAGGGAACAGTATATACGTCTATAACGTTATATATACTAACCTAAGGCAACCTGACATGTCGGATGTAATATTCTACATCATTCCAGGCGTGTCGGACCCTACTTCTCGGTGGGAACATTATATGAGTCTATAACGTTGTATATCATAATCTAAGGCAACCTAACATCTCGGATGCAATATTTGACAACATTCCTGTCCTGTCGAACCCTACTACTCGGAGGGAACAGTATATACGTATATAACGTCATATATCCTAACCTAAGGCAATCTAACATCTCGGATGTAACATTTGACAACATTCCAGGCGTGTCGTTCCCTACGTCTCGGTGGTAACATTACATGCGTCTATAATGGTATATATCCTAATCTAAGGCAACCTAACATCTCGGATGCAATATTTGACAACATTCCTGGCCTGTCGAACCGTACTTCTCGGAGGGAAGAGTACATACGTCTATAACGTTATATATCCTAACCTAAGGCAACCTGACATCTCGGATGTATTATTCTACAACATTCCAGGCGTGTCGGAACCTACTTCTCGGTGGGAACATTATATGCGTCTATAACGATGTATATCCTAATCTAAGGCAACCTAACATCTGGGATGCAATATTTGACAACATTCCTGGCCTGTCGAACCCTACTTCTCGGAGGGAACAGTATATACGTCTATAACGATATATATCCTAACCTAAGGCAACCTAACATCTCGGATGCAATATTTGACAACATTCCTGGCCTGTCGAACCCTACTTTTCGGAGGGAACAGTATATACGTCTATAACGTCATATATCCTAACCTAAGGCAACCTAACATCTCGGATGTAACATTTGACAACATTCCAGGCGTGTCGGTCCCTACGTCTCGGTGGTAACATTACATGCGTCTATAACGTTATATATCCTAACCTAAGGCAACCTAACATCTCGGATGCAATATTTGACAACATTCCTGGCCTGTCGAACCCTACTTCTCGGAGGGAACAGTATATATGTCTATAACGGTATATATCCTCACCTAAGGCAACCTGACATCTCGTATGTAATATTCTACAACCTTCCAGGCGTGTCGGACCCTACTTCTCGGTGGGAACATTATATGCGTCTATAACGTTATATATCCTAACCTAAGGCAACCTAACATCTGGGATGCAATATTTGACAACATTCCTGGCCTGTCGTACCCTACTTCTCGGAGGGAACAGTATATACGTCTAAAACGTCATATATCATAACCTAAGGCAACCTAAAATCTCGGATGTAACATTTGACAACATTCCAGGCATGTCGGTCCCTACGTCTCGGTGGTAACATTATATGCGTCTATAACGTTATATATCCTAATCTAAGGCAACCTATCATCTCGGATGCAATATTTGACAACATTCCTAGCCAGTCGAACCCTACTTCTCGGAGGGAACAGTATATGCGTCTATAACGTTATATATACTAACCTAAGGCAACCTGACATGTCGGATGTAATATTCTACATCATTCCAGGCGTGTCGGACCCTACTTCTCGGTGGGAACATTATATGAGTCTATAACGTTGTATATCATAATCTAAGGCAACCTAACATCTCGGATGCAATATTTGACAACATTCCTGTCCTGTCGAACCCTACTACTCGGAGGGAACAGTATATACGTATATAACGTCATATATCCTAACCTAAGGCAATCTAACATCTCGGATGTAACATTTGACAACATTCCAGGCGTGTCGTTCCCTACGTCTCGGTGGTAACATTACATGCGTCTATAATGGTATATATCCTAATCTAAGGCAACCTAACATCTCGGATGCAATATTTGACAACATTCCTGGCCTGTCGAACCGTACTTCTCGGAGGGAAGAGTACATACGTCTATAACGTTATATATCCTAACCTAAGGCAACCTGACATCTCGGATGTATTATTCTACAACATTCCAGGCGTGTCGGAACCTACTTCTCGGTGGGAACATTATATGCGTCTATAACGATGTATATCCTAATCTAAGGTAACCTAACATCTGGGATGCAATATTTGACAACATTCCTGGCCTGTCGAACCCTACTTCTCGGAGGGAACAGTATATACGTCTATAACGATATATATCCTAACCTAAGGCAACCTAACATCTCGGATGCAATATTTGACAACATTCCTGGCCTGTCGAACCCTACTTTTCGGAGGGAACAGTATATACGTCTATAACGTCATATATCCTAACCTAAGGCAACCTAACATCTCGGATGTAACATTTGACAACATTCCAGGCGTGTCGGTCCCTACGTCTCGGTGGTAACATTACATGCGTCTATAACGTTATATATCCTAACCTAAGGCAACCTAACATCTCGGATGCAATATTTGACAACATTCCTGGCCTGTCGAACCCTACTTCTCGGAGGGAACAGTATATATGTCTATAACGGTATATATCCTCACCTAAGGCAACCTGACATCTCGTATGTAATATTCTACAACCTTCCAGGCGTGTCGGACCCTACTTCTCGGTGGGAACATTATATGCGTCTATAACGTTATATATCCTAACCTAAGGCAACCTAACATCTGGGATGCAATATTTGACAACATTCCTGGCCTGTCGAACCCTACTTCTCGGAGGGAACAGTATATACGTTTATAACGATATGTATCCTAACCTAAGGCAACCTAACATCTCGGATGCAATATTTGACAACATTCCTGGCCTGTCGAACCCTACTTCTCGGAGGGAACATTATATACGTCTGTAGCGTAATATATCCTAACATAAGGCAACCTAACATCTCGGATGTAACATTTCACAACATTCCAGGCATTTCGGTCCCTACGTCTCGGAGGTAACACTACATGCGTCTATAACGTTATATATCCTAATCTAAGGCAACCTAACATCTCGGATGCAATATTTGACAACATTCCTAGCCAGTCGAACCCTACTTCTCGGAGGGAACAGTATATACGTCTATAACGATATATATCCTAACCTAAGGCAACCTAACATCTCGGATGCAATATTTGACAACATTCCTGGCCTGTCGAACCCTACTTCTCGGAGGGAACAGTATATACGTCTATAACGTCATATATCCTAACCTAAGGCAACCTAACATCTGGGATGTAACATTTGACAACATTCCAGGCGTGTCGGTCTCTACGTCTCGGTGGTAACATTACATGCGTCTATAACGTTATATATCCTAACCTAAGGCAACCTAACATCTCGAATGCAATATTTGACAACATTCCTGGCCTGTCGAACCGTACTTCTCGGAGGGAAGAGTATATACGTCTATAACGTTATATATCCTAACCTAAGGCAACCTGACATCTCGGATGTATTATTCTACAACATTCCAGGCGTGTCGGAACCTACTTCTCGGTGGGAACATTATATGCGTCTATAACGTTGTATATCCTAATCTAAGGCAACCTAACATCTCGGATGCAATATTTGACAACATTCCTGGCCTGTCGAACCCTACTTCTCGGAGGGAACAGTATATACGTTTATAACGGTATATATCCTAATCTAAGGCAGCCTAACATCTCGGATGCAATATTTGACAACATTCCTGGCCTGTCGAACCCTACTTCTCGGAGGGAACAGTATATACGTTTGTAGCGTCATATATCCTAACATAAGGCAACCTAACATCTCGGATGTAACATTTGACAACATTCCAGGCATGTCGGTCCCTACGTCTCGGAGGTAACACTACATGCGTCTATAACGTTATATATCCTAACCTAAAGCAACCTAACATATCGGATGCAATATTTGACAACATTCCTGGCCTGTCGAACCCTACCTCTCGGTGGGAACAGTATATACGTCTATAACGATATGTATCCTAACCTAAGGCAACCTAACATCTCGGATGCAATATTTGACAACATTCCTGGCCTGTCGAACCCTACTTCTCGGAGGGTACAGTATATACGTCTATAACGTCATATATCCTAACCTAAGGCAACCTAACATCTCGGATGTAACATTTGACAACATTCCAGGCGTGTCGGTCTCTACGTCTCGGTGGTAACATTACATGCGTCTATAACGTTATATATCCTAACCTAAGGCAACCTAACATCTCGGATGCAATATTTGACAACATTCCTGGCCTGTCGAACCCTACTTCTCGGAGGGAACAGTATATACGTCTGTAGCGTCATATATCCTAACATAAGGTAACCTAACATCTCGGATGTAACATTTGACAACATTCCAGGCATGTCGGTCCCTACGTCTCGGAGGTAACACTACATGCGTCTATAACGTTATATATCCTAACCTAAAGCAACCTAACATCTCGGATGCAATATTTGACAACATTCCTGGCCTGTCGAACCCTACCTCTCGGTGGGAACAGTATATACGTCTATAACGATATGTATCCTAACCTAAGGCAACCTAACATCTCGGATGCAATATTTGACAACATTCCTGGCCTGTCGAACCCTACTTCTCGGAGGGAACAGTATATACGTCTATAACGTCATATATCCTAACCTAAGGCAACCTAACATCTCGGATGTAACATTTGACAACATTCCAGGCGTGTCGGTCCCTACGTCTCGGTGGTAACATTACATGCGTCTATAACGTTATATATCCTAACCTAAGGCAACCTAAAATCTCGGATGCAATATTTGACAACATTCCTGGCCTGTCGAACCCTACTTCTCGGAAAGAACAGTATATATGTCTATAACGGTATATATCCTAACCTAAGGCAACCTGACATCTCGTATGTCATATTCTACAACCTTCCAGGCGTGTCGGACCCTACTTCTCGGTGGGAACATTATATGCGTCTATAACGGTATATATCATAATCTAAGTCAACCTAACATCTCGGATGCAATAGTTGACAACATTCCTGGCCTGTCGAACCCTACTTCTCGGAGGGAACAGTATATACGTCTGAAACGTCATATATCCTAACCTGAGGCAACCTAACATCTCGGATGTAACATTCGACAACATTCCAGGCGTGTCGGTCCCTACGTCTCGGTGGTAACGTTACATGCGTCTATAACGTTATATATCCTAACCTAAGGCAACCTAACATCTCGGATGCAATATTTGACAACATTCCTGGCCTGTCGAACCCTACTTCTCGGAGGGAACAGTATATACGTCTATAACGTCATATATCCTAACCTAAGGCAACCTAACATCTCGGATGTAACATTTGACAACATTCCAGGCGTGTCGGTCTCTACGTCTCGGTGGTAACATTACATGCGTCTATAACGTTATATATCCTAACCTAAGGCAACCTAACATCTCGGATGCAATATTTGACAACATTCCGAGCCAGTCGAACCCTACTTCTCGGAGGGAACAGTATATACGTCTATAACGTTATATATCCTAACCTAAGGCAACCTGACATGTCGGATGTAATATTCTACATCATTCCAGGCGTGTCGGACCCTACTTCTCGGTGGGAACATTATATGAGTCTATAACGTTGTATATCCTAATCTAAGGCAACCTAACATCTCGGATGCAATATTTGACAACATTCCTGGCCTGTCGAACCCTACTACTCGGAGGGAACAGTATATACGTATATAACGTCATATATCCTAACCTAAGGCAATCTAACATCTCGGATGTAACATTTGACAACATTCCAGGCGTGTCGTTCCCTACGTCTCGGTGGTAACATTACATGCGTTTATAATGGTATATATCCTAATCTAAGGCAACCTAACATCTCGGATGCAATATTTGACAACATTCCTGGCCTGTCGAACCGTACTTCTCGGAGGGAAGAGTACATACGTCTATAACGTTATATATCCTAACCTAAGGCAACCTAACATCTCGGATGCAATATTTGACAACATTCCTGGCCTGTCCAACCCTACTTCACGGAGGGAACAGTATATACGTTTATAACGGTATATATCCTAATCTAAGGCAGCCTAACATCTCGGATGCAATATTTGACAACATTCCTGGCCTGTCGAACCCTACTTCTCGGAGGGAACATTATATACGTCTGTAGCGTCATATATCCTAACATAAGGCAACCTAACATGTCGGATGTAACATTTCACAACATTCCAGGCATTTCGGTCCCTACGTCTCGGAGGTAACACTACATGCGTCTATAACGTTATATATCCTAACCTAAGGCAACCTAACATCTCGGATGCAATATTTGACAACATTCCTGGCCTGTCGAACCCTACATCTCGGTGGGAACAGTATATACGTCTATAACGATATATATCCTAACCTAAGGCAACCTAACATCTCGGATGCAATATTTGAAAACATTCCTGGCCTGTCGAACCCTACTTCTCGGAGGGAACAGCATATACGTCTATAACGTCATATATCCTAACCTAAGGCAACCTAACATCTCGGATGTAACATTTGACAACATTCCAGGCGTGTCGGTCCCTACGTCTCGGTGGTAACATTACATGCGTCTATAACGTTATATATCCTAACCTAAGGCAACCTAACATCTCGGATGCAATATTTGACAACATTCCTGGCCTGTCGAACCCTACTTCTCGGAGGGAACAGTATATATGTCTATAACGGTATATATCCTCACCTAAGGCAACCTGACATCTCGTATGTAATATTCTACAACCTTCCAGGCGTGTCGGACCCTACTTCTCGGTGGGAACATTATATGCGTCTATAACGTTATATATCCTAACCTAAGGCAACCTAACATCTCGGATGCAATATTTGAAAACATTCCTGGCCTGTCGAACCCTACTTCTCGGAGGGAACAGCATATTCGTCTATAACGTCATATATCCTAACCTAAGGCAACCTAACATCTCGGATGTAACATTTGACAACATTCCAGGCGTGTCGGTCCCTACGTCTCGGTGGTAATATTACATGCGTCTATAACGTTATATATCCTAACCTAAGGCAACCTAACATCTCGGATGCAATATTTGACAACATTCCTGGCCTGTCGAACCCTACTTCTCGGAGGGAACAGTATATATGTCTATAACGGTATATATCCTCACCTAAGGCAACCTGACATCTCGTATGTAATATTCTACAACCTTCCAGGCGTGTCGGACCCTACTTCTCGGTGGGAACATTATATGCGTCTATAACGTTATATATCCTAACCTAAGGCAACCTAACATCTGGGATGCAATATTTGACAACATTCCTGGCCTGTCGTACCCTACTTCTCGGAGGGAACAGTATATACGTCTAAAACGTCATATATCATAACCTAAGGCAACCTAAAATCTCGGATGTAACATTTGACAACATTCCAGGCATGTCGGTCCCTACGTCTCGGTGGTAACATTATATGCGTATATAACGTTATATATCCTAATCTAAGGCAACCTATCATCTCGGATGCAATATTTGACAACATTCCTAGCCAGTCGAACCCTACTTCTCGGAGGGAACAGTATATACGTCTATAACGTTATATATACTAACCTAAGGCAACCTGACATGTCGGATGTAATATTCTACATCATTCCAGGCGTGTCGGACCCTACTTCTCGGTGGGAACATTATATGAGTCTATAACGTTGTATATCATAATCTAAGGCAACCTAACATCTCGGATGCAATATTTGACAACATTCCTGTCCTGTCGAACCCTACTACTCGGAGGGAACAGTATATACGTATATAACGTCATATATCCTAACCTAAGGCAATCTAACATCTCGGATGTAACATTTGACAACATTCCAGGCGTGTCGTTCCCTACGTCTCGGTGGTAACATTACATGCGTCTATAATGGTATATATCCTAATCTAAGGCAACCTAACATCTCGGATGCAATATTTGACAACATTCCTGGCCTGTCGAACCGTACTTCTCGGAGGGAAGAGTACATACGTCTATAACGTTATATATCCTAACCTAAGGCAACCTGACATCTCGGATGTATTATTCTACAACATTCCAGGCGTGTCGGAACCTACTTCTCGGTGGGAACATTATATGCGTCTATAACGATGTATATCCTAATCTAAGGCAACCTAACATCTGGGATGCAATATTTGACAACATTCCTGGCCTGTCGAACCCTACTTCTCGGAGGGAACAGTATATACGTCTATAACGATATATATCCTAACCTAAGGCAACCTAACATCTCGGATGCAATATTTGACAACATTCCTGGCCTGTCGAACCCTACTTTTCGGAGGGAACAGTATATACGTCTATAACGTCATATATCCTAACCTGAGGCAACCTAACATCTCGGATGTAACATTTGACAACATTCCAGGCGTGTCGGTCCCTACGTCTCGGTGGTAACATTACATGCGTCTATAACGTTATATATCCTAACCTAAGGCAACCTAACATCTCGGATGCAATATTTGACAACATTCCTGGCCTGTCGAACCCTACTTCTCGGAGGGAACAGTATATATGTCTATAACGGTATATATCCTCACCTAAGGCAACCTGACATCTCGTATGTAATATTCTACAACCTTCCAGGCGTGTCGGACCCTACTTCTCGGTGGGAACATTATATGCGTCTATAACGTTATATATCCTAACCTAAGGCAACCTAACATCTGGGATGCAATATTTGACAACATTCCTGGCCTGTCGTACCCTACTTCTCGGAGGGAACAGTATATACGTCTAAAACGTCATATATCATAACCTAAGGCAACCTAAAATCTCGGATGTAACATTTGACAACATTCCAGGCATGTCGGTCCCTACGTCTCGGTGGTAACATTATATGCGTCTATAACGTTATATATCCTAATCTAAGGCAACCTATCATCTCGGATGCAATATTTGACAACATTCCTAGCCAGTCGAACCCTACTTCTCGGAGGGAACAGTATATGCGTCTATAACGTTATATATACTAACCTAAGGCAACCTGACATGTCGGATGTAATATTCTACATCATTCCAGGCGTGTCGGACCCTACTTCTCGGTGGGAACATTATATGAGTCTATAACGTTGTATATCATAATCTAAGGCAACCTAACATCTCGGATGCAATATTTGACAACATTCCTGTCCTGTCGAACCCTACTACTCGGAGGGAACAGTATATACGTATATAACGTCATATATCCTAACCTAAGGCAATCTAACATCTCGGATGTAACATTTGACAACATTCCAGGCGTGTCGTTCCCTACGTCTCGGTGGTAACATTACATGCGTCTATAATGGTATATATCCTAATCTAAGGCAACCTAACATCTCGGATGCAATATTTGACAACATTCCTGGCCTGTCGAACCGTACTTCTCGGAGGGAAGAGTACATACGTCTATAACGTTATATATCCTAACCTAAGGCAACCTGACATCTCGGATGTATTATTCTACAACATTCCAGGCGTGTCGGAACCTACTTCTCGGTGGGAACATTATATGCGTCTATAACGATGTATATCCTAATCTAAGGTAACCTAACATCTGGGATGCAATATTTGACAACATTCCTGGCCTGTCGAACCCTACTTCTCGGAGGGAACAGTATATACGTCTATAACGATATATATCCTAACCTAAGGCAACCTAACATCTCGGATGCAATATTTGACAACATTCCTGGCCTGTCGAACCCTACTTTTCGGAGGGAACAGTATATACGTCTATAACGTCATATATCCTAACCTAAGGCAACCTAACATCTCGGATGTAACATTTGACAACATTCCAGGCGTGTCGGTCCCTACGTCTCGGTGGTAACATTACATGCGTCTATAACGTTATATATCCTAACCTAAGGCAACCTAACATCTCGGATGCAATATTTGACAACATTCCTGGCCTGTCGAACCCTACTTCTCGGAGGGAACAGTATATATGTCTATAACGGTATATATCCTCACCTAAGGCAACCTGACATCTCGTATGTAATATTCTACAACCTTCCAGGCGTGTCGGACCCTACTTCTCGGTGGGAACATTATATGCGTCTATAACGTTATATATCCTAACCTAAGGCAACCTAACATCTGGGATGCAATATTTGACAACATTCCTGGCCTGTCGAACCCTACTTCTCGGAGGGAACAGTATATACGTTTATAACGATATGTATCCTAACCTAAGGCAACCTAACATCTCGGATGCAATATTTGACAACATTCCTGGCCTGTCGAACCCTACTTCTCGGAGGGAACATTATATACGTCTGTAGCGTAATATATCCTAACATAAGGCAACCTAACATCTCGGATGTAACATTTCACAACATTCCAGGCATTTCGGTCCCTACGTCTCGGAGGTAACACTACATGCGTCTATAACGTTATATATCCTAATCTAAGGCAACCTAACATCTCGGATGCAATATTTGACAACATTCCTAGCCAGTCGAACCCTACTTCTCGGAGGGAACAGTATATACGTCTATAACGATATATATCCTAACCTAAGGCAACCTAACATCTCGGATGCAATATTTGACAACATTCCTGGCCTGTCGAACCCTACTTCTCGGAGGGAACAGTATATACGTCTATAACGTCATATATCCTAACCTAAGGCAACCTAACATCTGGGATGTAACATTTGACAACATTCCAGGCGTGTCGGTCTCTACGTCTCGGTGGTAACATTACATGCGTCTATAACGTTATATATCCTAACCTAAGGCAACCTAACATCTCGAATGCAATATTTGACAACATTCCTGGCCTGTCGAACCGTACTTCTCGGAGGGAAGAGTATATACGTCTATAACGTTATATATCCTAACCTAAGGCAACCTGACATCTCGGATGTATTATTCTACAACATTCCAGGCGTGTCGGAACCTACTTCTCGGTGGGAACATTATATGCGTCTATAACGTTGTATATCCTAATCTAAGGCAACCTAACATCTCGGATGCAATATTTGACAACATTCCTGGCCTGTCGAACCCTACTTCTCGGAGGGAACAGTATATACGTTTATAACGGTATATATCCTAATCTAAGGCAGCCTAACATCTCGGATGCAATATTTGACAACATTCCTGGCCTGTCGAACCCTACTTCTCGGAGGGAACAGTATATACGTTTGTAGCGTCATATATCCTAACATAAGGCAACCTAACATCTCGGATGTAACATTTGACAACATTCCAGGCATGTCGGTCCCTACGTCTCGGAGGTAACACTACATGCGTCTATAACGTTATATATCCTAACCTAAAGCAACCTAACATATCGGATGCAATATTTGACAACATTCCTGGCCTGTCGAACCCTACCTCTCGGTGGGAACAGTATATACGTCTATAACGATATGTATCCTAACCTAAGGCAACCTAACATCTCGGATGCAATATTTGACAACATTCCTGGCCTGTCGAACCCTACTTCTCGGAGGGTACAGTATATACGTCTATAACGTCATATATCCTAACCTAAGGCAACCTAACATCTCGGATGTAACATTTGACAACATTCCAGGCGTGTCGGTCTCTACGTCTCGGTGGTAACATTACATGCGTCTATAACGTTATATATCCTAACCTAAGGCAACCTAACATCTCGGATGCAATATTTGACAACATTCCTGGCCTGTCGAACCCTACTTCTCGGAGGGAACAGTATATACGTCTGTAGCGTCATATATCCTAACATAAGGTAACCTAACATCTCGGATGTAACATTTGACAACATTCCAGGCATGTCGGTCCCTACGTCTCGGAGGTAACACTACATGCGTCTATAACGTTATATATCCTAACCTAAAGCAACCTAACATCTCGGATGCAATATTTGACAACATTCCTGGCCTGTCGAACCCTACCTCTCGGTGGGAACAGTATATACGTCTATAACGATATGTATCCTAACCTAAGGCAACCTAACATCTCGGATGCAATATTTGACAACATTCCTGGCCTGTCGAACCCTACTTCTCGGAGGGAACAGTATATACGTCTATAACGTCATATATCCTAACCTAAGGCAACCTAACATCTCGGATGTAACATTTGACAACATTCCAGGCGTGTCGGTCCCTACGTCTCGGTGGTAACATTACATGCGTCTATAACGTTATATATCCTAACCTAAGGCAACCTAAAATCTCGGATGCAATATTTGACAACATTCCTGGCCTGTCGAACCCTACTTCTCGGAAAGAACAGTATATATGTCTATAACGGTATATATCCTAACCTAAGGCAACCTGACATCTCGTATGTCATATTCTACAACCTTCCAGGCGTGTCGGACCCTACTTCTCGGTGGGAACATTATATGCGTCTATAACGGTATATATCATAATCTAAGTCAACCTAACATCTCGGATGCAATAGTTGACAACATTCCTGGCCTGTCGAACCCTACTTCTCGGAGGGAACAGTATATACGTCTGAAACGTCATATATCCTAACCTGAGGCAACCTAACATCTCGGATGTAACATTCGACAACATTCCAGGCGTGTCGGTCCCTACGTCTCGGTGGTAACGTTACATGCGTCTATAACGTTATATATCCTAACCTAAGGCAACCTAACATCTCGGATGCAATATTTGACAACATTCCTGGCCTGTCGAACCCTACTTCTCGGAGGGAACAGTATATACGTCTAAAACGTCATATATCATAACCTAAGGCAACCTAAAATCTCGGATGTAACATTTGACAACATTCCAGGCATGGCGGTCCCTACGTCTCGGTGGTAACATTATATGCGTCTATAACGTTATATATCCTAATCTAAGGCAACCTAACATCTCGGATGCAATATTTGACAACATTCCTGGCCTGTCGAACCCTACTTCTCGGAGGGAACAGTATATACGTCTATAACGTCATATATCCTAACCTAAGGCAACCTAACATCTCGGATGTAACATTTGACAACATTCCAGGCGTGTCGGTCTCTACGTCTCGGTGGTAACATTACATGCGTCTATAACGTTATATATCCTAACCTAAGGCAACCTAACATCTCGGATGCAATATTTGACAACATTCCTGGCCTGTCGAACCCTACTTCTCGGAGGGAACAGTATATACGTCTGTAGCGTCATATATCCTAACATAAGGCAACCTAACATCTCGGATGTAACATTTGACAACATTCCAGGCATGTCGGTCCCTACGTCTCGGTGGTAACATTATATGCGTCTATAACGTTATATATCCTAATCTAAGGCAACCTATCATCTCGGATGCAATATTTGACAACATTCCTAGCCAGTCGAACCCTACTTCTCGGAGGGAACAGTATATACGTCTATAACGTTATATATACTAACCTAAGGCAACCTGACATGACGGATGTAATATTCTACATCATTCCAGGCGTGTCGGACCCTACTTCTCGGTGGGAACATTATATGAGTCTATAACGTTGTATATCATAATCTAAGGCAACCTAACATCTCGGATGCAATATTTCACAACATTCCTGTCCTGTCGAACCCTACTACTCGGAGGGAACAGTATATACGTATATAACGTCATATATCCTAACCTAAGGCAATCTAACATCTCGGATGTAACATTTGACAACATTCCAGGCGTGTCGTTCCCTACGTCTCGGTGGTAACATTACATGCGTCTATAATGGTATATATCCTAATCTAAGGCAACCTAACATCTCGGATGCAATATTTGACAACATTCCTGGCCTGTCGAACCGTACTTCTCGGAGGGAAGAGTACATACGTCTATAACGTTATATATCCTAACCTAAGGCAACCTGACATCTCGGATGTATTATTCTACAACATTCCAGGCGTGTCGGAACCTACTTCTCGGTGGGAACATTATATGCGTCTATAACGATGTATATCCTAATCTAAGGCAACCTAACATCTGGGATGCAATATTTGACAACATTCCTGGCCTGTCGAACCCTACTTCTCGGAGGGAACAGTATATACGTCTATAACGATATATATCCTAACCTAAGGCAACCTAACATCTCGGATGCAATATTTGACAACATTCCTGGCCTGTCGAACCCTACTTTTCGGAGGGAACAGTATATACGTCTATAACGTCATATATCCTAACCTAAGGCAACCTAACATCTCGGATGTAACATTTGACAACATTCCAGGCGTGTCGGTCCCTACGTCTCGGTGGTAACATTACATGCGTCTATAACGTTATATATCCTAACCTAAGGCAACCTAACATCTCGGATGCAATATTTGACAACATTCCTGGCCTGTCGAACCCTACTTCTCGGAGGGAACAGTATATATGTCTATAACGGTATATATCCTCACCTAAGGCAACCTGACATCTCGTATGTAATATTCTACAACCTTCCAGGCGTGTCGGACCCTACTTCTCGGTGGGAACATTATATGCGTCTATAACGTTATATATCCTAACCTAAGGCAACCTAACATCTGGGATGCAATATTTGACAACATTCCTGGCCTGTCGAACCCTACTTCTCGGAGGGAACAGTATATACGTTTATAACGATATGTATCCTAACCTAAGGCAACCTAACATCTCGGATGCAATATTTGACAACATTCCTGGCCTGTCGAACCCTACTTCTCGGAGGGAACATTATATACGTCTGTAGCGTAATATATCCTAACATAAGGCAACCTAACATCTCGGATGTAACATTTCACAACATTCCAGGCATTTCGGTCCCTACGTCTCGGAGGTAACACTACATGCGTCTATAACGTTATATATCCTAATCTAAGGCAACCTAACATCTCGGATGCAATATTTGACAACATTCCTAGCCAGTCGAACCCTACTTCTCGGAGGGAACAGTATATACGTCTATAACGATATATATCCTAACCTAAGGCAACCTAACATCTCGGATGCAATATTTGACAACATTCCTGGCCTGTCGAACCCTACTTCTCGGAGGGAACAGTATATACGTCTATAACGTCATATATCCTAACCTAAGGCAACCTAACATCTCGGATGTAACATTTGACAACATTCCAGGCGTGTCGGTCTCTACGTCTCGGTGGTAACATTACATGCGTCTATAACGTTATATATCCTAACCTAAGGCAACCTAACATCTCGGATGCAATATTTGACAACATTCCTGGCCTGTCGAACCCTACTTCTCGGAGGGAACAGTATATACGTCTGTAGCGTCATATATCCTAACATAAGGTAACCTAACATCTCGGATGTAACATTTGACAACATTCCAGGCATGTCGGTCCCTACGTCTCGGAGGTAACACTACATGCGTCTATAACGTTATATATCCTAACCTAAAGCAACCTAACATCTCGGATGCAATATTTGACAACATTCCTGGCCTGTCGAACCCTACCTCTCGGTGGGAACAGTATATACGTCTATAACGATATGTATCCTAACCTAAGGCAACCTAACATCTCGGATGCAATATTTGACAACATTCCTGGCCTGTCGAACCCTACTTCTCGGAGGGAACAGTATATACGTCTATAACGTCATATATCCTAACCTAAGGCAACCTAACATCTCGGATGTAACATTTGACAACATTCCAGGCGTGTCGGTCCCTACGTCTCGGTGGTAACATTACATGCGTCTATAACGTTATATATCCTAACCTAAGGCAACCTAAAATCTCGGATGCAATATTTGACAACATTCCTGGCCTGTCGAACCCTACTTCTCGGAGGGAACAGTATATATGTCTATAACGGTATATATCCTAACCTAAGGCAACCTGACATCTCGTATGTCATATTCTACAACCTTCCAGGCGTGTCGGACCCTACTTGTCGGTGGGAACATTATATGCGTCTATAACGGTATATATCATAATCTAAGTCAACCTAACATCTCGGATGCAATAGTTGACAACATTCCTGGCCTGTCGAACCCTACTTCTCGGAGGGAACAGTATATACGTCTGAAACGTCATATATCCTAACCTGAGGCAACCTAACATCTCGGATGTAACATTCGACAACATTCCAGGCGTGTAGGTCCCTACGTCTCGGTGGTAACGTTACATGCGTCTATAACGTTATATATCCTAACCTAAGGCAACCTAACATCTCGGATGCAATATTTGACAACATTCCTGGCCTGTCGAACCCTACTTCTCGGAGGGAACAGTATATACGTCTAAAACGTCATATATCATAACCTAAGGCAACCTAAAATCTCGGATGTAACATTTGACAACATTCCAGGCATGGCGGTCCCTACGTCTCGGTGGTAACATTATATGCGTCTATAACGTTATATATCCTAATCTAAGGCAACCTAACATCTCGGATGCAATATTTGACAACATTCCTGGCCTGTCGAACCCTACTTCTCGGAGGGAACAGTATATACGTCTATAACGTCATATATCCTAACCTAAGGCAACCTAACATCTCAGATGTAACATTTGACAACATTCCAGGCGTGTCGGTCTCTACGTCTCGGTGGTAACATTACATGCGTCTATAACGTTATATATCCTAACCTAAGGCAACCTAACATCTCGGATGCAATATTTGACAACATTCCTGGCCTGTCGAACCCTACTTCTCGGAGGGAACAGTATATACGTCTGTAGCGTCATATATCCTAACATAAGGCAACCTAACATCTCGGATGTAACATTTGACAACATTCCAGGCATGTCGGTCCCTACGTCTCGGAGGTAACACTACATGCGTCTATAACGTTATATATCCTAACCTAAAGCAACCTAACATCTCGGATGCAATATTTGACAACATTCCTGGCCTGTCGAACCCTACCTCTCGGTGGGAACAGTATATACGTCTATAACGATATGTATCCTAACCTAAGGCAACCTAACATCTCGGATGCAATATTTGACAACATTCCTGGCCTGTCGAACCCTACTTCTCGGAGGGAACAGTATATACGTCTATAACGTCATATATCCTAACCTAAGGCAACCTAGCATCTCGGATGTAACATTTGACAACATTCCAGGCGTGTCGGTCTCTACGTCTCGGTGGTAACATTACATGCGTCTATAACGTTATATATCCTAACCTAAGGCAACCTAACATCTCGGATGCAATGTTTGACAACATTCCTAGCCAGTCGAACCCTACTTCTCGGAGGGAACAGTATATACGTCTATAACGTTATATATCCTAACCTAAGGCAACCTGACATGTCGGATGTAATATTCTACATCATTCCAGGCGTGTCGGAACCTACTTCTCGGTGGGAACATTATATGAGTCTATAACGTTGTATATCCTAATCTAAGGCAACCTAACATCTCGGATGCAATATTTGACAACATTCCTGGCCTGTCGAACCCTACTACTCGGAGGGAACAGTATATACGTATATAACGTCATATATCCTAACCTAAGGCAATCTAACATCTCGGATGTAACATTTGACAACATTCCAGGCGTGTCGTTCCCTACGTCTCGGTGGTAACATTACATGCGTTTATAATGGTATATATCCTAATCTAAGGCAACCTAACATCTCGGATGCAATATTTGACAACATTCCTGGCCTGTCGAACCGTACTTCTCGGAGGGAAGAGTACATACGTCTATAACGTTATATATCCTAACCTAAGGCAACCTAACATCTCGGATGCAATATTTGACAACATTCCTGGCCTGTCGAACCCTACTTCACGGAGGGAACAGTATATACGTTTATAACGGTATATATCCTAATCTAAGGCAGCCTAACATCTCGGATGCAATATTTGACAACATTCCTGGCCTGTCGAACCCTACTTCTCGGAGGGAACATTATATACTTCTGTAGCGTCATATATCCTAACATAAGGCAACCTAACATGTCGGATGTAACATTTCACAACATTCCAGGCATTTCGGTCCCTACGTCTCGGAGGTAACACTACATGCGTCTATAACGTTATATATCCTAACCTAAGGCAACCTAACATCTCGGATGCAATATTTGACAACATTCCTGGCCTGTCGAACCCTACATCTCGGTGGGAACAGTATATACGTCTATAACGATATATATCCTAACCTAAGGCAACCTAACATCTCGGATGCAATATTTGAAAACATTCCTGGCCTGTCGAACCCTACTTCTCGGAGGGAACAGTATATACGTCTATAACGTCATATATCCTAACCTAAGGCAACCTAACATCTCGGATGTAACATTTGACAACATTCCAGGCGTGTCGGTCCCTACGTCTCGGTGGTAACATTACATGCGTCTATAACGTTATATATCCTAACCTAAGGCAACCTAACATCTCGGATGCAATATTTGACAACATTCCTGGCCTGTCGAACCCTACTTCTCGGAGGGAACAGTATATATGTCTATAACGGTATATATCCTCACCTAAGGCAACCTGACATCTCGTATGTAATATTCTACAACCTTCCAGGCGTGTCGGACCCTACTTCTCGGTGGGAACATTATATGCGTCTATAACGTTATATATCCTAACCTAAGGCAACCTAACATCCGGGATGCAATATTTGACAACATTCCTGGCCTGTCGAACCCTACTTCTCGGAGGGAACAGTATATACGTCTAAAACGTCATATATCATAACCTAAGGCAACCTAAAATCTCGGATGTAACATTTGACAACATTCCAGGCATGTCGGTCCCTACGTCTCGGTGGTAACATTATATGCGTCTATAACGTTATATATCCTAATCTAAGGCAACCTATCATCTCGGATGCAATATTTGACAACATTCCTAGCCAGTCGAACCCTACTTCTCGGAGGGAACAGTATATACGTCTATAACGTTATATATACTAACCTAAGGCAACCTGACATGTCGGATGTAACATTTGACAACATTCCAGGCGTGTCGGTCCCTACGTCTCGGTGGTAACATTACATGCGTCTATAACGTTATATATCCTAACCTAAGGCAACCTAACATCTCGGATGCAATATTTGACAACATTCCTGGCCTGTCGAACCCTACCTCTCGGTGGGAACAGTATATACGTCTATAACGATATGTATCCTAACCTAAGGCAACCTAACATCTCGGATGCAATATTTGACAACATTCCTGGCCTGTCGAACCCTACTTCTCGGAGGGAACAGTATATACGTCTATAACGTCATATATCCTAACCTAAGGCAACCTAACATCTCGGATGTAACATTTGACAACATTCCAGGCGTGTCGGTCCCTACGTCTCGGTGGTAACATTACATGCGTCTATAACGTTATATATCCTAACCTAAGGCAACCTAAAATCTCGGATGCAATAGTTGACAACATTCCTGGCCTGTCGAACCCTACTTCTCGGAGGGAACAGTATATATGTCTATAACGGTATATATCCTCACCTAAGGCAACCTGACATCTCGTATGTAATATTCTACAACCTTCCAGGCGTGTCGGGCCCTACTTCTCGGTGGGAACGTTATATGCGTCTATAACGTTATATATCCTAACCTAAGGCAACCTAACATCTGGGATGCAATATTTGACAACATTCCTGGCCTGTCGAACCCTACTTCTCGGAGGGAACAGTATATACGTCTAAAACGTCATATATCATAACCTAAGGCAACCTAAAATCTCGGATGTAACATTTGACAACATTCCAGGCATGTCGGTCCCTACGTCTCGGTGGTAACATTATATGCGTCTATAACGTTATATATCCTAATCTAAGGCAACCTATCATCTCGGATGCAATATTTGACAACATTCCTAGCCAGTCGAACCCTACTTCTCGGAGGGAACAGTATATACGTCTATAACGTTATATATACTAACCTAAGGCAACCTGACATGTCGGATGTAACATTTGACAACATTCCAGGCGTGTCGGTCCCTACGTCTCGGTGGTAACATTACATGCGTCTATAACGTTATATATCCTAACCTAAGGCAACCTAACATCTCGGATGCAATATTTGACAACATTCCTGGCCTGTCGAACCCTACTTCTCGGAGGGAACAGTATATACGTCTAAAACGTCATATATCATAACCTAAGGCAACCTAAAATCTCGGATGTAACATTTGACAACATTCCAGGCATGGCGGTCCCTACGTCTCGGTGGTAACATTATATGCGTCTATAACGTTATATATCCTAATCTAAGGCAACCTAACATCTCGTATGCAATATTTGACAACATTCCTAGCCAGTCGAACCCTACTTCTCGGAGGGAACAGTATATACGTCTATAACGTTATATATCCTAACCTAAGGCAACCTGACATGTCGGATGTAATATTCTACATCATTCCAGGCGTGTCGGACCCTACTTCTCGGTGGGAACATTTTATGAGTCTATAACGTTGTATATCCTAATCTAAGGCAACCTAACATCTCCGATGCAATATTTGACAACATTCCTGGCCTGTCGAACCCTACTACTCGGAGGGAACAGTATATACGTATATAACGTCATATATCCTAACCTAAGGCAATCTAACATCTCGGATGTAACATTTGACAACATTCCAGGCGTGTCGTTCCCTACGTCTCGGTGGTAACATTACATGCGTCTATAATGGTATATATCCTAATCTAAGGCAACCTAACATCTCGGATGCAATATTTGACAACATTCCTGGCCTGTCGAACCCTACTTCTCGGAGGGAACATTATATACGTCTGTAGCGTAATATATCCTAACATAAGGCAACCTAACATCTCGGATGTAACATTTCACAACATTCCAGGCATTTCGGTCCCTACGTCTCGGTGGTAACATTACATGCGTCTATAACGTTATATATCCTAACCTAAGGCAACCTAACATCTCGGATGCAATATTTGACAACATTCCTGGCCTGTCGAACCGTACTTCTCGGAGGGAAGAGTATATACGTCTATAACGTTATATATCCTAACCTAAGGCAACCTGACATCTCGGATGTATTATTCTACAACATTCCAGGCGTGTCGGAACCTACTTCTCGGTGGGAACATTATATGCGTCTATAACGTTGTATATCCTAATCTAAGGCAACCTAACATCTCGGATGCAATATTTGACAACATTCCTGGCCTGTCGAACCCTACTTCTCGGAGGGAACAGTATATACGTTTATAACGGTATATATCCTAATCTAAGGCAGCCTAACATCTCGGATGCAATATTTGACAACATTCCTGGCCTGCCGAACCCTACTTCTCGGAGGGAACAGTATATACGTCTGTAGCGTCATATATCCTAACCTAAGGCAACCTAACATCTCGGATGTAACATTTGACAACATTCCAGGCGTGTCGGTCCCTACGTCTCGGTGGTAACATTACATGCGTCTATAACGTTATATATCCTAACCTAAGGCAACCTAACATCTCGGATGCAATATGTGACAACATTCCTGGCCTGTCGAACCCTACTTCTCGGAGGGAACAGTATATACGTCTATAACGATATATATCCTAACCTAAGGCAACCTAACATCTCGGATGCAATATTTGACAACATTCCAGGCGTGTCGGTCTCTACGTCTCGGTGGTAACATTACATGCGTCTATAACGTTATATATCCTAACCTAAGGCAACCTAACATCTCGGATGCAATATTTGACAACATTCCTGGCCTGTCGAACCCTACTTCTCGGAGGGAAGAGTATATACGTCTATAACGTTATATATCCTAACCTAAGGCAACCTGACATCTCGGATGTATTATTCTACAACATTCCAGGCGTGTCGGAACCTACTTCTCGGTGGGAACATTATATGCGTCTATAACGTTGTATATCCTAATCTAAGGCAACCTAACATCTCGGATGCAATATTTGACAACATTCCTGGCCTGTCGAACCCTACTTCTCGGAGGGAACAGTATATACGTTTATAACGGTATATATCCTAATCTAAGGCAGCCTAACATCTCGGATGCAATATTTGACAACATTCCTGGCCTGTCGAACCCTACTTCTCGGAGGGAACAGTATATACGTCTGTAGCGTCATATATCCTAACATAAGGTAACCTAACATCTCGGATGTAACATTTGACAACATTCCAGGCATGTCGGTCCCTACGTCTCGGAGGTAACACTACATGCGTCTATAACGTTATATATCCTAACCTAAAGCAACCTAACATCTCGGATGCAATATTTGACAACATTCCTGGCCTGTCGAACCCTACCTCTCGGTGGGAACAGTATATACGTCTATAACGATATGTATCCTAACCTAAGGCAACCAAACATCTCGGATGCAATATTTGACAACATTCCTGGCCTGTCGAACCCTACTTCTCGGAGGGAACAGTATATACGTCTATAACGTCATATATCCTAACCTAAGGCAACCTAACATCTCGGATGTAACATTTGACAACATTCCAGGCATGGCGGTCCCTACGTCTCGGTGGTAACATTATATGCGTCTATAACGTTATATATCCTAATCTAAGGCAACCTAACATCTCGGATGCAATATTTGACAACATTCCTAGCCAGTCGAACCCTACTTCTCGGAGGGAACAGTATATACGTCTATAACGTTATATATCCTAACCTAAGGCAACCTGACATGTCGGATGTAATATTCTACATCATTCCAGGCGTGTCGGACCCTACTTCTCGGTGGGAACATTTTATGAGTCTATAACGTTGTATATCCTAATCTAAGGCAACCTAACATCTCGGATGCAATATTTGACAACATTCCTGGCCTGTCGAACCCTACTACTCGGAGGGAACAGTATATACGTATATAACGTCATATATCCTAACCTAAGGCAATCTAACATCTCGGATGTAACATTTGACAACATTCCAGGCGTGTCGTTCCCTACGTCTCGGTGGTAACATTACATGCGTCTATAACGTTATATATCCTAACCTAAGGCAACCTAACATCTCGGATGCAATATTTGACAACATTCCTGGCCTGTCGAACCCTACTTCTCGGAGGGAACAGTATATATGTCTATAACGGTATATATCCTCACCTAAGGCAACCTGACATCTCGTATGTAATATTCTACAACCTTCCAGGCGTGTCGGACCCTACTTCTCGGTGGGAACGTTATATGCGTCTATAACGTTATATATCCTAACCTAAGGCAACCTAACATCTGGGATGCAATATTTGACAACATTCCTGGCCTGTCGAACCCTACTTCTCGGAGGGAACAGTATATACGTCTAAAACGTCATATATCATAACCTAAGGCAACCTAAAATCTCGGATGTAACATTTGACAACATTCCAGGCATGTCGGTCCCTACGTCTCGGTGGTAACATTATATGCGTCTATAACGTTATATATCCTAATCTAAGGCAACCTATCATCTCGGATGCAATATTTGACAACATTCCTAGCCAGTCGAACCCTACTTCTCGGAGGGAACAGTATATACGTCTATAACGTTATATATACTAACCTAAGGCAACCTGACATGTCGGATGTAACATTTGACAACATTCCAGGCGTGTCGGTCCCTACGTCTCGGTGGTAACATTACATGCGTCTATAACGTTATATATCCTAACCTAAGGCAACCTAACATCTCGGATGCAATATTTGACAACATTCCTGGCCTGTCGAACCCTACTTCTCGGACGGAACAGTATATACGTCTAAAACGTCATATATCATAACCTAAGGCAACCTAAAATCTCGGATGTAACATTTGACAACATTCCAGGCATTGCGGTCCCTACGTCTCGGTGGTAACATTATATGCGTCTATAACGTTATATATCCTAATCTAAGGCAACCTAACATCTCGGATGCAATATTTGACAACATTCCTAGCCAGTCGAACCCTACTTCTCGGAGGGAACAGTATATACGTCTATAACGTTATATATCCTAACCTAAGGCAACCTGACATGTCGGATGTAATATTCTACATCATTCCAGGCGTGTCGGACCCTACTTCTCGGTGGGAACATTTTATGAGTCTATAACGTTGTATATCCTAATCTAAGGCAACCTAACATCTCGGATGCAATATTTGACAACATTCCTGGCCTGTCGAACCCTACTACTCGGAGGGAACAGTATATACGTATATAACGTCATATATCCTAACCTAAGGCAATCTAACATCTCGGATGTAACATTTGACAACATTCCAGGCGTGTCGTTCCCTACGTCTCGGTGGTAACATTACATGCGTCTATAATGGTATATATCCTAATCTAAGGCAACCTAACATCTCGGATGCAATATTTGACAACATTCCTGGCCTGTCGAACCGTACTTCTCGGAGGGAAGAGTACATACGTCTATAACGTTATATATCCTAACCTAAGGCAACCTGACATCTCGGATGTATTATTCAACAACATTCCAGGCGTGTCGGAACCTACATCTCGGTGGGAACAGTATATACGTCTATAACGATATATATCCTAACCTAAGGCAACCTAACATCTCGGATGCAATATTTGAAAACATTCCTGGCCTGTCGAACCCTACTTCTCGGAGGGAACAGTATATACGTCTATAACGTCATATATCCTAACCTAAGGCAACCTAACATCTCGGATGTAACATTTGACAACATTCCAGGCGTGTCGGTCCCTACGTCTCGGTGGTAACATTACATGCGTCTATAACGTTATATATCCTAACCTAAGGCAACCTAACATCTCGGATGCAATATTTGACAACATTCCTGGCCTGTCGAACCCTACTTCTCGGAGGGAACAGTATATATGTCTATAACGGTATATATCCTCACCTAAGGCAACCTGACATCTCGTATGTAATATTCTACAACCTTCCAGGCGTGTCGGACCCTACTTCTCGGTGGGAACGTTATATGCGTCTATAACGTTATATATCCTAACCTAAGGCAACCTAACATCTGGGATGCAATATTTGACAACATTCCTGGCCTGTCGAACCCTACTTCTCGGAGGGAACAGTATATACGTCTAAAACGTCATATATCATAACCTAAGGCAACCTAAAATCTCGGATGTAACATTTGACAACATTCCAGGCATGTCGGTCCCTACGTCTCGGTGGTAACATTATATGCGTCTATAACGTTATATATCCTAATCTAAGGCAACCTATCATCTCGGATGCAATATTTGACAACATTCCTAGCCAGTCGAACCCTACTTCTCGGAGGGAACAGTATATACGTCTATAACGTTATATATCCTAACCTAAGGCAACCTGACATGTCGGATGTAATATTCTACATCTTTCCAGGCGTGTAGGACCCTACTTCTCGGTGGGAACATTTTATGAGTCTATAACGTTGTATATCCTAATCTAAGGCAACCTAACATCTCCGATGCAATATTTGACAACATTCCTGGCCTGTCGAACCCTACTACTCGGAGGGAACAGTATATACGTATATAACGTCATATATCCTAACCTAAGGCAATCTAACATCTCGGATGTAACATTTGACAACATTCCAGGCGTGTCGTTCCCTACGTCTCGGTGGTAACATTACATGCGTCTATAATGGTATATATCCTAATCTAAGGCAACCTAACATCTCGGATGCAATATTTGACAACATTCCTGGCCTGTCGAACCCTACTTCTCGGAGGGAACATTATATACGTCTGTAGCGTAATATATCCTAACCTAAGGCAACCTGACATCTCCGATGTATTATTCTACAACATTCCAGGCGTGTCGGAACCTACTTCTCGGTGGGAACATTATATGCGTCTATAACGTTGTATATCCTAATCTAAGGCAACCTAACATCTCGGATGCAATATTTGACAACATTCCTGGCCTGTCGAACCCTACTTCTCGGAGGGAACAGTATATACGTTTATAACGGTATATATCCTAATCTAAGGCAGCCTAACATCTCGGATGCAATATTTGACAACATTCCTGGCCTGCCGAACCCTACTTCTCGGAGGGAACAGTATATACGTCTGTAGCGTCATATATCCTAACCTAAGGCAACCTAACATCTCGGATGTAACATTTGACAACATTCCAGGCGTGTCGGTCCCTACGTCTCGGTGGTAACATTACATGCGTCTATAGCGTTATATATCCTAACCTAAGGCAACCTAACATCTCGGATGCAATATGTGACAACATTCCTGGCCTGTCGAACCCTACTTCTCGGAGGGAACAGTATATACGTCTATAACGATATATATCCTAACCTAAGGCAACCTAACATCTCGGATGCAATATTTGACAACATTCCAGGCGTGTCGGTCTCTACGTCTCGGTGGTAACATTACATGCGTCTATAACGTTATGTATCCTAACCTAAGGCAACCTAACATCTCGGATGCAATATTTGACAACATTCCTGGCCTGTCGAACCCTACTTCTCGGAGGGAAGAGTATATACGTCTATAACGTTATATATCCTAACCTAAAGCAACCTGACATCTCGGATGTATTATTCTACAACATTCCAGGCGTGTCGGAACCTACTTCTCGGTGGGAACATTATATGCGTCTATAACGTTGTATATCCTAATCTAAGGCAACCTAACATCTCGGATGCAATATTTGACAACATTCCTGGCCTGTCGAACCCTACTTCTCGGAGGGAACAGTATATACGTTTATAACGGTATATATCCTAATCTAAGGCAGCCTAACATCTCGGATGCAATATTTGACAACATTCCTGGCCTGTCGAACCCTACTTCTCGGAGGGAACAGTATATACGTCTGTAGCGTCATATATCCTAACATAAGGTAACCTAACATCTCGGATGTAACATTTGACAACATTCCAGGCATGTCGGTCCCTACGTCTCGGAGGTAACACTACATGCGTCTATAACGTTATATATCCTAACCTAAAGCAACCTAACATCTCGGATGCAATATTTGACAACATTCCTGGCCTGTCGAACCCTACCTCTCGGTGGGAACAGTATATACGTCTATAACGATATGTATCCTAACCTAAGGCAACCAAACATCTCGGATGCAATATTTGACAACATTCCTGGCCTGTCGAACCCTACTTCTCGGAGGGAACAGTATATACGTCTATAACGTCATATATCCTAACCTAAGGCAACCTAACATCTCGGATGTAACATTTGACAACATTCCAGGCGTGTCGGTCCCTACGTCTCGGTGGTAACATTACATGCGTCTATAACGTTATATATCCTAACCTAAGGCAACCTAAAATCTCGGATGCAATAGTTGACAACATTCCTGGCCTGTCGAACCCTACTTCTCGGAGGGAACAGTATATACGTCTGAAACGTCATATATCCTAACCTGAGGCAACCTAACATCTCGGATGTAACATTCGACAACATTCCAGGCGTGTCGGTCCCTACGTCTCGGTGGTAACGTTACATGCGTCTATAACGTTATATATCCTAACCTAAGGCAACCTAACATCTCGGATGCAATATTTGACAACATTCCTGGCCTGTCGAACCCTACTTCTCGGAGGGAACAGTATATACGTCTAAAACGTCATATATCATAACCTAAGGCAACCTAAAATCTCGGATGTAACATTTGACAACATTCCAGGCATGGCGGTCCCTACGTCTCGGTGGTAACATTATATGCGTCTATAACGTTATATATCCTAATCTAAGGCAACCTAACATCTCGGATGCAATATTTGACAACATTCCTAGCCAGTCGAACCCTACTTCTCGGAGGGAACAGTATATACGTCTATAACGTTATATATCCTAACCTAAGGCAACCTGACATGTCGGATGTAATATTCTACATCATTCCAGGCGTGTCGGACCCTACTTCTCGGTGGGAACATTTTATGAGTCTATAACGTTGTATATCCTAATCTAAGGCAACCTAACATCTCGGATGCAATATTTGACAACATTCCTGGCCTGTCGAACCCTACTACTCGGAGGGAACAGTATATACGTATATAACGTCATATATCCTAACCTAAGGCAATCTAACATCTCGGATGTAACATTTGACAACATTCCAGGCGTGTCGTTCCCTACGTCTCGGTGGTAACATTACATGCGTCTATAATGGTATATATCCTAATCTAAGGCAACCTAACATCTCGGATGCAATATTTGACAACATTCCTGGCCTGTCGAACCGTACTTCTCGGAGGGAAGAGTACATACGTCTATAACGTTATATATCCTAACCTAAGGCAACCTGACATCTCGGATGTATTATTCAACAACATTCCAGGCGTGTCGGAACCTACATCTCGGTGGGAACAGTATATACGTCTATAACGATATATATCCTAACCTAAGGCAACCTAACATCTCGGATGCAATATTTGAAAACATTCCTGGCCTGTCGAACCCTACTTCTCGGAGGGAACAGTATATACGTCTATAACGTCATATATCCTAACCTAAGGCAACCTAACATCTCGGATGTAACATTTGACAACATTCCAGGCGTGTCGGTCCCTACGTCTCGGTGGTAACATTACATGCGTCTATAACGTTATATATCCTAACCTAAGGCAACCTAACATCTCGGATGCAATATTTGACAACATTCCTGGCCTGTCGAACCCTACTTCTCGGAGGGAACAGTATATATGTCTATAACGGTATATATCCTCACCTAAGGCAACCTGACATCTCGTATGTAATATTCTACAACCTTCCAGGCGTGTCGGACCCTACTTCTCGGTGGGAACATTATATGCGTCTATAACGTTATATATCCTAACCTAAGGCAACCTAACATCTGGGATGCAATATTTGACAACATTCCTGGCCTGTCGAACCCTACTTCTCGGAGGGAACAGTATATACGTCTAAAACGTCATATATCATAACCTAAGGCAACCTAAAATCTCGGATGTAACATTTGACAACATTCCAGGCATGTCGGTCCCTACGTCTCGGTGGTAACATTATATGCGTCTATAACGTTATATATCCTAATCTAAGGCAACCTATCATCTCGGATGCAATATTTGACAACATTCCTAGCCAGTCGAACCCTACTTCTCGGAGGGAACAGTATATACGTCTATAACGTTATATATACTAACCTAAGGCAACCTGACATGTCGGATGTAACATTTGACAACATTCCAGGCGTGTCGGTCCCTACGTCTCGGTGGTAACATTACATGCGTCTATAACGTTATATATCCTAACCTAAGGCAACCTAACATCTCGGATGCAATATTTGACAACATTCCTGGCCTGTCGAACCCTACTTCTCGGACGGAACAGTATATACGTCTAAAACGTCATATATCATAACCTAAGGCAACCTAAAATCTCGGATGTAACATTTGACAACATTCCAGGCATGGCGGTCCCTACGTCTCGGTGGTAACATTATATGCGTCTATAACGTTATATATCCTAATCTAAGGCAACCTAACATCTCGGATGCAATATTTGACAACATTCCTAGCCAGTCGAACCCTACTTCTCGGAGGGAACAGTATATACGTCTATAACGTTATATATCCTAACCTAAGGCAACCTGACATGTCGGATGTAATATTCTACATCATTCCAGGCGTGTCGGACCCTACTTCTCGGTGGGAACATTTTATGAGTCTATAACGTTGTATATCCTAATCTAAGGCAACCTAACATCTCGGATGCAATATTTGACAACATTCCTGGCCTGTCGAACCCTACTACTCGGAGGGAACAGTATATACGTATATAACGTCATATATCCTAACCTAAGGCAATCTAACATCTCGGATGTAACATTTGACAACATTCCAGGCGTGTCGTTCCCTACGTCTCGGTGGTAACATTACATGCGTCTATAATGGTATATATCCTAATCTAAGGCAACCTAACATCTCGGATGCAATATTTGACAACATTCCTGGCCTGTCGAACCGTACTTCTCGGAGGGAAGAGTACATACGTCTATAACGTTATATATCTTAACCTAAGGCAACCTGACATCTCGGATGTATTATTCAACAACATTCCAGGCGTGTCGGAACCTACATCTCGGTGGGAACAGTATATACGTCTATAACGATATATATCCTAACCTAAGGCAACCTAACATCTCGGATGCAATATTTGAAAACATTCCTGGCCTGTCGAACCCTACTTCTCGGAGGGAACAGTATATACGTCTATAACGTCATATATCCTAACCTAAGGCAACCTAACATCTCGGATGTAACATTTGACAACATTCCAGGCGTGTCGGTCCCTACGTCTCGGTGGTAACATTACATGCGTCTATAACGTTATATATCCTAACCTAAGGCAACCTAACATCTCGGATGCAATATTTGACAACATTCCTGGCCTGTCGAACCCTACTTCTCGGAGGGAACAGTATATATGTCTATAACGGTATATATCCTCACCTAAGGCAACCTGACATCTCGTATGTAATATTCTACAACCTTCCAGGCGTGTCGGACCCTACTTCTCGGTGGGAACGTTATATGCGTCTATAACGTTATATATCCTAACCTAAGGCAACCTAACATCTGGGATGCAATATTTGACAACATTCCTGGCCTGTCGAACCCTACTTCTCGGAGGGAACAGTATATACGTCTAAAACGTCATATATCATAACCTAAGGCAACCTAAAATCTCGGATGTAACATTTGACAACATTCCAGGCATGTCGGTCCCTACGTCTCGGTGGTAACATTATATGCGTCTATAACGTTATATATCCTAATCTAAGGCAACCTATCATCTCGGATGCAATATTTGACAACATTCCTAGCCAGTCGAACCCTACTTCTCGGAGGGAACAGTATATACGTCTATAACGTTATATATCCTAACCTAAGGCAACCTGACATGTCGGATGTAATATTCTACATCTTTCCAGGCGTGTAGGACCCTACTTCTCGGTGGGAACATTTTATGAGTCTATAACGTTGTATATCCTAATCTAAGGCAACCTAACATCTCCGATGCAATATTTGACAACATTCCTGGCCTGTCGAACCCTACTACTCGGAGGGAACAGTATATACGTATATAACGTCATATATCCTAACCTAAGGCAATCTAACATCTCGGATGTAACATTTGACAACATTCCAGGCGTGTCGTTCCCTACGTCTCGGTGGTAACATTACATGCGTCTATAATGGTATATATCCTAATCTAAGGCAACCTAACATCTCGGATGCAATATTTGACAACATTCCTGGCCTGTCGAACCCTACTTCTCGGAGGGAACATTATATACGTCTGTAGCGTAATATATCCTAACCTAAGGCAACCTGACATCTCCGATGTATTATTCTACAACATTCCAGGCGTGTCGGAACCTACTTCTCGGTGGGAACATTATATGCGTCTATAACGTTGTATATCCTAATCTAAGGCAACCTAACATCTCGGATGCAATATTTGACAACATTCCTGGCCTGTCGAACCCTACTTCTCGGAGGGAACAGTATATACGTTTATAACGGTATATATCCTAATCTAAGGCAGCCTAACATCTCGGATGCAATATTTGACAACATTCCTGGCCTGCCGAACCCTACTTCTCGGAGGGAACAGTATATACGTCTGTAGCGTCATATATCCTAACCTAAGGCAACCTAACATCTCGGATGTAACATTTGACAACATTCCAGGCGTGTCGGTCCCTACGTCTCGGTGGTAACATTACATGCGTCTATAGCGTTATATATCCTAACCTAAGGCAACCTAACATCTCGGATGCAATATGTGACAACATTCCTGGCCTGTCGAACCCTACTTCTCGGAGGGAACAGTATATACGTCTATAACGATATATATCCTAACCTAAGGCAACCTAACATCTCGGATGCAATATTTGACAACATTCCAGGCGTGTCGGTCTCTACGTCTCGGTGGTAACATTACATGCGTCTATAACGTTATGTATCCTAACCTAAGGCAACCTAACATCTCGGATGCAATATTTGACAACATTCCTGGCCTGTCGAACCCTACTTCTCGGAGGGAAGAGTATATACGTCTATAACGTTATATATCCTAACCTAAAGCAACCTGACATCTCGGATGTATTATTCTACAACATTCCAGGCGTGTCGGAACCTACTTCTCGGTGGGAACATTATATGCGTCTATAACGTTGTATATCCTAATCTAAGGCAACCTAACATCTCGGATGCAATATTTGACAACATTCCTGGCCTGTCGAACCCTACTTCTCGGAGGGAACAGTATATACGTTTATAACGGTATATATCCTAATCTAAGGCAGCCTAACATCTCGGATGCAATATTTGACAACATTCCTGGCCTGTCGAACCCTACTTCTCGGAGGGAACAGTATATACGTCTGTAGCGTCATATATCCTAACATAAGGTAACCTAACATCTCGGATGTAACATTTGACAACATTCCAGGCATGTCGGTCCCTACGTCTCGGAGGTAACACTACATGCGTCTATAACGTTATATATCCTAACCTAAAGCAACCTAACATCTCGGATGCAATATTTGACAACATTCCTGGCCTGTCGAACCCTACCTCTCGGTGGGAACAGTATATACGTCTATAACGATATGTATCCTAACCTAAGGCAACCAAACATCTCGGATGCAATATTTGACAACATTCCTGGCCTGTCGAACCCTACTTCTCGGAGGGAACAGTATATACGTCTATAACGTCATATATCCTAACCTAAGGCAACCTAACATCTCGGATGTAACATTTGACAACATTCCAGGCGTGTCGGTCCCTACGTCTCGGTGGTAACATTACATGCGTCTATAACGTTATATATCCTAACCTAAGGCAACCTAAAATCTCGGATGCAATAGTTGACAACATTCCTGGCCTGTCGAACCCTACTTCTCGGAGGGAACAGTATATACGTCTGAAACGTCATATATCCTAACCTGAGGCAACCTAACATCTCGGATGTAACATTCGACAACATTCCAGGCGTGTCGGTCCCTACGTCTCGGTGGTAACGTTACATGCGTCTATAACGTTATATATCCTAACCTAAGGCAACCTAACATCTCGGATGCAATATTTGACAACATTCCTGGCCTGTCGAACCCTACTTCTCGGAGGGAACAGTATATACGTCTAAAACGTCATATATCATAACCTAAGGCAACCTAAAATCTCGGATGTAACATTTGACAACATTCCAGGCATGGCGGTCCCTACGTCTCGGTGGTAACATTATATGCGTCTATAACGTTATATATCCTAATCTAAGGCAACCTAACATCTCGGATGCAATATTTGACAACATTCCTAGCCAGTCGAACCCTACTTCTCGGAGGGAACAGTATATACGTCTATAACGTTATATATCCTAACCTAAGGCAACCTGACATGTCGGATGTAATATTCTACATCATTCCAGGCGTGTCGGACCCTACTTCTCGGTGGGAACATTTTATGAGTCTATAACGTTGTATATCCTAATCTAAGGCAACCTAACATCTCGGATGCAATATTTGACAACATTCCTGGCCTGTCGAACCCTACTACTCGGAGGGAACAGTATATACGTATATAACGTCATATATCCTAACCTAAGGCAATCTAACATCTCGGATGTAACATTTGACAACATTCCAGGCGTGTCGTTCCCTACGTCTCGGTGGTAACATTACATGCGTCTATAATGGTATATATCCTAATCTAAGGCAACCTAACATCTCGGATGCAATATTTGACAACATTCCTGGCCTGTCGAACCGTACTTCTCGGAGGGAAGAGTACATACGTCTATAACGTTATATATCCTAACCTAAGGCAACCTGACATCTCGGATGTATTATTCAACAACATTCCAGGCGTGTCGGAACCTACATCTCGGTGGGAACAGTATATACGTCTATAACGATATATATCCTAACCTAAGGCAACCTAACATCTCGGATGCAATATTTGAAAACATTCCTGGCCTGTCGAACCCTACTTCTCGGAGGGAACAGTATATACGTCTATAACGTCATATATCCTAACCTAAGGCAACCTAACATCTCGGATGTAACATTTGACAACATTCCAGGCGTGTCGGTCCCTACGTCTCGGTGGTAACATTACATGCGTCTATAACGTTATATATCCTAACCTAAGGCAACCTAACATCTCGGATGCAATATTTGACAACATTCCTGGCCTGTCGAACCCTACTTCTCGGAGGGAACAGTATATATGTCTATAACGGTATATATCCTCACCTAAGGCAACCTGACATCTCGTATGTAATATTCTACAACCTTCCAGGCGTGTCGGACCCTACTTCTCGGTGGGAACATTATATGCGTCTATAACGTTATATATCCTAACCTAAGGCAACCTAACATCTGGGATGCAATATTTGACAACATTCCTGGCCTGTCGAACCCTACTTCTCGGAGGGAACAGTATATACGTCTAAAACGTCATATATCATAACCTAAGGCAACCTAAAATCTCGGATGTAACATTTGACAACATTCCAGGCATGTCGGTCCCTACGTCTCGGTGGTAACATTATATGCGTCTATAACGTTATATATCCTAATCTAAGGCAACCTATCATCTCGGATGCAATATTTGACAACATTCCTAGCCAGTCGAACCCTACTTCTCGGAGGGAACAGTATATACGTCTATAACGTTATATATACTAACCTAAGGCAACCTGACATGTCGGATGTAACATTTGACAACATTCCAGGCGTGTCGGTCCCTACGTCTCGGTGGTAACATTACATGCGTCTATAACGTTATATATCCTAACCTAAGGCAACCTAACATCTCGGATGCAATATTTGACAACATTCCTGGCCTGTCGAACCCTACTTCTCGGACGGAACAGTATATACGTCTAAAACGTCATATATCATAACCTAAGGCAACCTAAAATCTCGGATGTAACATTTGACAACATTCCAGGCATGGCGGTCCCTACGTCTCGGTGGTAACATTATATGCGTCTATAACGTTATATATCCTAATCTAAGGCAACCTAACATCTCGGATGCAATATTTGACAACATTCCTAGCCAGTCGAACCCTACTTCTCGGAGGGAACAGTATATACGTCTATAACGTTATATATCCTAACCTAAGGCAACCTGACATGTCGGATGTAATATTCTACATCATTCCAGGCGTGTCGGACCCTACTTCTCGGTGGGAACATTTTATGAGTCTATAACGTTGTATATCCTAATCTAAGGCAACCTAACATCTCGGATGCAATATTTGACAACATTCCTGGCCTGTCGAACCCTACTACTCGGAGGGAACAGTATATACGTATATAACGTCATATATCCTAACCTAAGGCAATCTAACATCTCGGATGTAACATTTGACAACATTCCAGGCGTGTCGTTCCCTACGTCTCGGTGGTAACATTACATGCGTCTATAATGGTATATATCCTAATCTAAGGCAACCTAACATCTCGGATGCAATATTTGACAACATTCCTGGCCTGTCGAACCGTACTTCTCGGAGGGAAGAGTACATACGTCTATAACGTTATATATCTTAACCTAAGGCAACCTGACATCTCGGATGTATTATTCAACAACATTCCAGGCGTGTCGGAACCTACATCTCGGTGGGAACAGTATATACGTCTATAACGATATATATCCTAACCTAAGGCAACCTAACATCTCGGATGCAATATTTGAAAACATTCCTGGCCTGTCGAACCCTACTTCTCGGAGGGAACAGTATATACGTCTATAACGTCATATATCCTAACCTAAGGCAACCTAACATCTCGGATGTAACATTTGACAACATTCCAGGCGTGTCGGTCCCTACGTCTCGGTGGTAACATTACATGCGTCTATAACGTTATATATCCTAACCTAAGGCAACCTAACATCTCGGATGCAATATTTGACAACATTCCTGGCCTGTCGAACCCTACTTCTCGGAGGGAACAGTATATATGTCTATAACGGTATATATCCTCACCTAAGGCAACCTGACATCTCGTATGTAATATTCTACAACCTTCCAGGCGTGTCGGACCCTACTTCTCGGTGGGAACGTTATATGCGTCTATAACGTTATATATCCTAACCTAAGGCAACCTAACATCTGGGATGCAATATTTGACAACATTCCTGGCCTGTCGAACCCTACTTCTCGGAGGGAACAGTATATACGTCTAAAACGTCATATATCATAACCTAAGGCAACCTAAAATCTCGGATGTAACATTTGACAACATTCCAGGCATGGCGGTCCCTACGTCTCGGTGGTAACATTATATGCGTCTATAACGTTATATATCCTAATCTAAGGCAACCTAACATCTCGTATGCAATATTTGACAACATTCCTAGCCAGTCGAACCCTACTTCTCGGAGGGAACAGTATATACGTCTATAACGTCATATATCCTAACCTAAGGCAACCTAACATCTCGGATGTAACATTTGACAACATTCCAGGCGTGTCGGTCTCTACGTCTCGGTGGTAACATTACATGCGTCTATAACGTTATATATCCTAACCTAAGGCAACCTAACATCTCGGATGCAATATTTGACAACATTCCTGGCCTGTCGAACCGTACTTCTCGGAGGGAAGAGTATATACGTCTATAACGTTATATATCCTAACCTAAGGCAACCTGACATCTCGGATGTATTATTCTACAACATTCCAGGCGTGTCGGAACCTACTTCTCGGTGGGAACATTATATGCGTCTATAACGTTGTATATCCTAATCTAAGGCAACCTAACATCTCGGATGCAATATTTGACAACATTCCTGGCCTGTCGAACCCTACTTCTCGGAGGGAACAGTATATACGTTTATAACGGTATATATCCTAATCTAAGGCAGCCTAACATCTCGGATGCAATATTTGACAACATTCCTGGCCTGCCGAACCCTACTTCTCGGAGGGAACAGTATATACGTCTGTAGCGTCATATATCCTAACCTAAGGCAACCTAACATCTCGGATGTAACATTTGACAACATTCCAGGCGTGTCGGTCCCTACGTCTCGGTGGTAACATTACATGCGTCTATAACGTTATATATCCTAACCTAAGGCAACCTAACATCTCGGATGCAATATGTGACAACATTCCTGGCCTGTCGAACCCTACTTCTCGGAGGGAACAGTATATACGTCTATAACGATATATATCCTAACCTAAGGCAACCTAACATCTCGGATGCAATATTTGACAACATTCCAGGCGTGTCGGTCTCTACGTCTCGGTGGTAACATTACATGCGTCTATAACGTTATATATCCTAACCTAAGGCAACCTAACATCTCGGATGCAATATTTGACAACATTCCTGGCCTGTCGAACCCTACTTCTCGGAGGGAAGAGTATATACGTCTATAACGTTATATATCCTAACCTAAGGCAACCTGACATCTCGGATGTATTATTCTACAACATTCCAGGCGTGTCGGAACCTACTTCTCGGTGGGAACATTATATGCGTCTATAACGTTGTATATCCTAATCTAAGGCAACCTAACATCTCGGATGCAATATTTGACAACATTCCTGGCCTGTCGAACCCTACTTCTCGGAGGGAACAGTATATACGTTTATAACGGTATATATCCTAATCTAAGGCAGCCTAACATCTCGGATGCAATATTTGACAACATTCCTGGCCTGTCGAACCCTACTTCTCGGAGGGAACAGTATATACGTCTGTAGCGTCATATATCCTAACATAAGGTAACCTAACATCTCGGATGTAACATTTGACAACATTCCAGGCATGTCGGTCCCTACGTCTCGGAGGTAACACTACATGCGTCTATAACGTTATATATCCTAACCTAAAGCAACCTAACATCTCGGATGCAATATTTGACAACATTCCTGGCCTGTCGAACCCTACCTCTCGGTGGGAACAGTATATACGTCTATAACGATATGTATCCTAACCTAAGGCAACCAAACATCTCGGATGCAATATTTGACAACATTCCTGGCCTGTCGAACCCTACTTCTCGGAGGGAACAGTATATACGTCTATAACGTCATATATCCTAACCTAAGGCAACCTAACATCTCGGATGTAACATTTGACAACATTCCAGGCGTGTCGGTCCCTACGTCTCGGTGGTAACATTACATGCGTCTATAACGTTATATATCCTAACCTAAGGCAACCTAAAATCTCGGATGCAATAGTTGACAACATTCCTGGCCTGTCGAACCCTACTTCTCGGAGGGAACAGTATATACGTCTGAAACGTCATATATCCTAACCTGAGGCAACCTAACATCTCGGATGTAACATTCGACAACATTCCAGGCGTGTCGGTCCCTACGTCTCGGTGGTAACGTTACATGCGTCTATAACGTTATATATCCTAACCTAAGGCAACCTAACATCTCGGATGCAATATTTGACAACATTCCTGGCCTGTCGAACCCTACTTCTCGGAGGGAACAGTATATACGTCTAAAACGTCATATATCATAACCTAAGGCAACCTAAAATCTCGGATGTAACATTTGACAACATTCCAGGCATGGCGGTCCCTACGTCTCGGTGGTAACATTATATGCGTCTATAACGTTATATATCCTAATCTAAGGCAACCTAACATCTCGGATGCAATATTTGACAACATTCCTAGCCAGTCGAACCCTACTTCTCGGAGGGAACAGTATATACGTCTATAACGTTATATATCCTAACCTAAGGCAACCTGACATGTCGGATGTAATATTCTACATCATTCCAGGCGTGTCGGACCCTACTTCTCGGTGGGAACATTTTATGAGTCTATAACGTTGTATATCCTAATCTAAGGCAACCTAACATCTCGGATGCAATATTTGACAACATTCCTGGCCTGTCGAACCCTACTACTCGGAGGGAACAGTATATACGTATATAACGTCATATATCCTAACCTAAGGCAATCTAACATCTCGGATGTAACATTTGACAACATTCCAGGCGTGTCGTTCCCTACGTCTCGGTGGTAACATTACATGCGTCTATAATGGTATATATCCTAATCTAAGGCAACCTAACATCTCGGATGCAATATTTGACAACATTCCTGGCCTGTCGAACCGTACTTCTCGGAGGGAAGAGTACATACGTCTATAACGTTATATATCCTAACCTAAGGCAACCTGACATCTCGGATGTATTATTCAACAACATTCCAGGCGTGTCGGAACCTACATCTCGGTGGGAACAGTATATACGTCTATAACGATATATATCCTAACCTAAGGCAACCTAACATCTCGGATGTAACATTTCACAACATTCCAGGCATTTCGGTCCCTACGTCTCGGAGGTAACACTACATGCGTCTATAACGTTATATATCCTAATCTAAGGCAACCTAACATCTCGGATGCAATATTTGACAACATTCCTAGCCAGTCGAACCCTACTTCTCGGAGGGAACAGTATATACGTCTATAACGATATATATCCTAACCTAAGGCAACCTAACATCTCGGATGCAATATTTGACAACATATCTGGCCTGTCGAACCCTACTTCTCGGAGGGAACAGTATATACGTCTATAACGTCATATATCCTAACCTAAGGCAACCTAACATCTCGGATGTAACATTTGACAACATTCCAGGCGTGTCGGTCTCTACGTCTCGGTGGTAACATTACATGCGTCTATAACGTTATATATCCTAACCTAAGGCAACCTAACATCTCGGATGCAATATTTGACAACATTCCTGGCCTGTCGAACCGTACTTCTCGGAGGGAAGAGTATATACGTCTATAACGTTATATATCCTAACCTAAGGCAACCTGACATCTCGGATGTATTATTCTACAACATTCCAGGCGTGTCGGAACCTACTTCTCGGTGGGAACATTATATGCGTCTATAACGTTGTATATCCTAATCTAAGGCAACCTAACATCTCGGATGCAATATTTGACAACATTCCTGGCCTGTCGAACCCTACTTCTCGGAGGGAACAGTATATACGTTTATAACGGTATATATCCTAATCTAAGGCAGCCTAACATCTCGGATGCAATATTTGACAACATTCCTGGCCTGCCGAACCCTACTTCTCGGAGGGAACAGTATATACGTCTGTAGCGTCATATATCCTAACCTAAGGCAACCTAACATCTCGGATGTAACATTTGACAACATTCCAGGCGTGTCGGTCCCTACGTCTCGGTGGTAACATTACATGCGTCTATAACGTTATATATCCTAACCTAAGGCAACCTAACATCTCGGATGCAATATGTGACAACATTCCTGGCCTGTCGAACCCTACTTCTCGGAGGGAACAGTATATACGTCTATAACGATATATATCCTAACCTAAGGCAACCTAACATCTCGGATGCAATATTTGACAACATTCCAGGCGTGTCGGTCTCTACGTCTCGGTGGTAACATTACATGCGTCTATAACGTTATATATCCTAACCTAAGGCAACCTAACATCTCGGATGCAATATTTGACAACATTCCTGGCCTGTCGAACCCTACTTCTCGGAGGGAAGAGTATATACGTCTATAACGTTATATATCCTAACCTAAGGCAACCTGACATCTCGGATGTATTATTCTACAACATTCCAGGCGTGTCGGAACCTACTTCTCGGTGGGAACATTATATGCGTCTATAACGTTGTATATCCTAATCTAAGGCAACCTAACATCTCGGATGCAATATTTGACAACATTCCTGGCCTGTCGAACCCTACTTCTCGGAGGGAACAGTATATACGTTTATAACGGTATATATCCTAATCTAAGGCAGCCTAACATCTCGGATGCAATATTTGACAACATTCCTGGCCTGTCGAACCCTACTTCTCGGAGGGAACAGTATATACGTCTGTAGCGTCATATATCCTAACATAAGGTAACCTAACATCTCGGATGTAACATTTGACAACATTCCAGGCATGTCGGTCCCTACGTCTCGGAGGTAACACTACATGCGTCTATAACGTTATATATCCTAACCTAAAGCAACCTAACATCTCGGATGCAATATTTGACAACATTCCTGGCCTGTCGAACCCTACCTCTCGGTGGGAACAGTATATACGTCTATAACGATATGTATCCTAACCTAAGGCAACCAAACATCTCGGATGCAATATTTGACAACATTCCTGGCCTGTCGAACCCTACTTCTCGGAGGGAACAGTATATACGTCTATAACGTCATATATCCTAACCTAAGGCAACCTAACATCTCGGATGTAACATTTGACAACATTCCAGGCGTGTCGGTCCCTACGTCTCGGTGGTAACATTACATGCGTCTATAACGTTATATATCCTAACCTAAGGCAACCTAAAATCTCGGATGCAATAGTTGACAACATTCCTGGCCTGTCGAACCCTACTTCTCGGAGGGAACAGTATATACGTCTGAAACGTCATATATCCTAACCTGAGGCAACCTAACATCTCGGATGTAACATTCGACAACATTCCAGGCGTGTCGGTCCCTACGTCTCGGTGGTAACGTTACATGCGTCTATAACGTTATATATCCTAACCTAAGGCAACCTAACATCTCGGATGCAATATTTGACAACATTCCTGGCCTGTCGAACCCTACTTCTCGGAGGGAACAGTATATACGTCTAAAACGTCATATATCATAACCTAAGGCAACCTAAAATCTCGGATGTAACATTTGACAACATTCCAGGCATGGCGGTCCCTACGTCTCGGTGGTAACATTATATGCGTCTATAACGTTATATATCCTAATCTAAGGCAACCTAACATCTCGGATGCAATATTTGACAACATTCCTAGCCAGTCGAACCCTACTTCTCGGAGGGAACAGTATATACGTCTATAACGTTATATATCCTAACCTAAGGCAACCTGACATGTCGGATGTAATATTCTACATCATTCCAGGCGTGTCGGACCCTACTTCTCGGTGGGAACATTTTATGAGTCTATAACGTTGTATATCCTAATCTAAGGCAACCTAACATCTCGGATGCAATATTTGACAACATTCCTGGCCTGTCGAACCCTACTACTCGGAGGGAACAGTATATACGTATATAACGTCATATATCCTAACCTAAGGCAATCTAACATCTCGGATGTAACATTTGACAACATTCCAGGCGTGTCGTTCACTACGTCTCGGTGGTAACATTACATGCGTCTATAATGGTATATATCCTAATCTAAGGCAACCTAACATCTCGGATGCAATATTTGACAACATTCCTGGCCTGTCGAACCGTACTTCTCGGAGGGAAGAGTACATACGTCTATAACGTTATATATCCTAACCTAAGGCAACCTGACATCTCGGATGTATTATTCAACAACATTCCAGGCGTGTCGGAACCTACTTCTCGGTGGGAACATTATATGCGTCTATAACGTTGTATATCCTAGTCTAAGGCAACCTAACATCTGGGATGCAATATTTGACAACTTTCCTGGCCTGTCGATCCCTACTTCTCGGTGGGAACATTATATGCGTCTATAACGTTGTATATCCTAATCTAAGGCAACCTAACATCTCGGATGCAATATTTGACAACATTCCTGGCCTGTCGAACCCTACTTCTCGGAGGGAACAGTATATACGTTTATAACGGTATATATCCTAATCTAAGGCAGCCTAACATCTCGGATGCAATATTTGACAACATTCCTGGCCTGTCGAACCCTACTTCTCGGAGGGAACAGTATATACGTCTGTAGCGTCATATATCCTAACATAAGGTAACCTAACATCTCGGATGTAACATTTGACAACATTCCAGGCATGTCGGTCCCTACGTCTCGGAGGTAACACTACATGCGTCTATAACGTTATATATCCTAACCTAAAGCAACCTAACATCTCGGATGCAATATTTGACAACATTCCTGGCCTGTCGAACCCTACCTCTCGGTGGGAACAGTATATACGTCTATAACGATATGTATCCTAACCTAAGGCAACCAAACATCTCGGATGCAATATTTGACAACATTCCTGGCCTGTCGAACCCTACTTCTCGGAGGGAACAGTATATACGTCTATAACGTCATATATCCTAACCTAAGGCAACCTAACATCTCGGATGTAACATTTGACAACATTCCAGGCGTGTCGGTCCCTACGTCTCGGTGGTAACATTACATGCGTCTATAACGTTATATATCCTAACCTAAGGCAACCTAAAATCTCGGATGCAATAGTTGACAACATTCCTGGCCTGTCGAACCCTACTTCTCGGAGGGAACAGTATATACGTCTGAAACGTCATATATCCTAACCTGAGGCAACCTAACATCTCGGATGTAACATTCGACAACATTCCAGGCGTGTCGGTCCCTACGTCTCGGTGGTAACGTTACATGCGTCTATAACGTTATATATCCTAACCTAAGGCAACCTAACATCTCGGATGCAATATTTGACAACATTCCTGGCCTGTCGAACCCTACTTCTCGGAGGGAACAGTATATACGTCTAAAACGTCATATATCATAACCTAAGGCAACCTAAAATCTCGGATGTAACATTTGACAACATTCCAGGCATGGCGGTCCCTACGTCTCGGTGGTAACATTACATGCGTCTATAATGGTATATATCCTAATCTAAGGCAACCTAACATCTCGGATGCAATATTTGACAACATTCCTGGCCTGTCGAACCGTACTTCTCGGAGGGAAGAGTACATACGTCTATAACGTTATATATCCTAACCTAAGGCAACCTGACATCTCGGATGTATTATTCAACAACATTCCAGGCGTGTCGGAACCTACATCTCGGTGGGAACAGTATATACGTCTATAACGATATATATCCTAACCTAAGGCAACCTAACATCTCGGATGCAATATTTGAAAACATTCCTGGCCTGTCGAACCCTACTTCTCGGAGGGAACAGTATATACGTCTATAACGTCATATATCCTAACCTAAGGCAACCTAACATCTCGGATGTAACATTTGACAACATTCCAGGCGTGTCGGTCCCTACGTCTCGGTGGTAACATTACATGCGTCTATAACGTTATATATCCTAACCTAAGGCAACCTAACATCTCGGATGCAATATTTGACAACATTCCTGGCCTGTCGAACCCTACTTCTCGGAGGGAACAGTATATATGTCTATAACGGTATATATCCTCACCTAAGGCAACCTGACATCTCGTATGTAATATTCTACAACCTTCCAGGCGTGTCGGACCCTACTTCTCGGTGGGAACATTATATGCGTCTATAACGTTATATATCCTAACCTAAGGCAACCTATCATCTGGGATGCAATATTTGACAACATTCCTGGCCTGTCGAACCCTACTTCTCGGAGGGAACAGTATATACGTCTAAAACGTCATATATCATAACCTAAGGCAACCTAAAATCTCGGATGTAACATTTGACAACATTCCAGGCATGTCGGTCCCTACGTCTCGGTGGTAACATTATATGCGTCTATAACGTTATATATCCTAATCTAAGGCAACCTATCATCTCGGATGCAATATTTGACAACATTCCTAGCCAGTCGAACCCTACTTCTCGGAGGGAACAGTATATACGTCTATAACGTTATATATACTAACCTAAGGCAACCTGACATGTCGGATGTAACATTTGACAACATTCCAGGCGTGTCGGTCCCTACGTCTCGGTGGTAACATTACATGCGTCTATAACGTTATATATCCTAACCTAAGGCAACCTAACATCTCGGATGCAATATTTGACAACATTCCTGGCCTGTCGAACCCTACTTCTCGGACGGAACAGTATATACGTCTAAAACGTCATATATCATAACCTAAGGCAACCTAAAATCTCGGATGTAACATTTGACAACATTCCAGGCATGGCGGTCCCTACGTCTCGGTGGTAACATTATATGCGTCTATAACGTTATATATCCTAATCTAAGGCAACCTAACATCTCGGATGCAATATTTGACAACATTCCTAGCCAGTCGAACCCTACTTCTCGGAGGGAACAGTATATACGTCTATAACGTTATATATCCTAACCTAAGGCAACCTGACATGTCGGATGTAATATTCTACATCATTCCAGGCGTGTCGGACCCTACTTCTCGGTGGGAACATTTTATGAGTCTATAACGTTGTATATCCTAATCTAAGGCAACCTAACATCTCGGATGCAATATTTGACAACATTCCTGGCCTGTCGAACCCTACTACTCGGAGGGAACAGTATATACGTATATAACGTCATATATCCTAACCTAAGGCAATCTAACATCTCGGATGTAACATTTGACAACATTCCAGGCGTGTCGTTCACTACGTCTCGGTGGTAACATTACATGCGTCTATAATGGTATATATCCTAATCTAAGGCAACCTAACATCTCGGATGCAATATTTGACAACATTCCTGGCCTGTCGAACCGTACTTCTCGGAGGGAAGAGTACATACGTCTATAACGTTATATATCCTAACCTAAGGCAACCTGACATCTCGGATGTATTATTCAACAACATTCCAGGCGTGTCGGAACCTACTTCTCGGTGGGAACATTATATGCGTCTATAACGTTGTATATCCTAGTCTAAGGCAACCTAACATCTGGGATGCAATATTTGACAACTTTCCTGGCCTGTCGATCCCTACTTCTCGGTGGGAACATTATATGCGTCTATAACGTTGTATATCCTAATCTAAGGCAACCTAACATCTCGGATGCAATATTTGACAACATTCCTGGCCTGTCGAACCCTACTTCTCGGAGGGAACAGTATATACGTTTATAACGGTATATATCCTAATCTAAGGCAGCCTAACATCTCGGATGCAATATTTGACAACATTCCTGGCCTGCCGAACCCTACTTCTCGGAGGGAACAGTATATACGTCTGTAGCGTCATATATCCTAACCTAAGGCAACCTAACATCTCGGATGTAACATTTGACAACATTCCAGGCGTGTCGGTCCCTACGTCTCGGTGGTAACATTACATGCGTCTATAACGTTATATATCCTAACCTAAGGCAACCTAACATCTCGGATGCAATATGTGACAACATTCCTGGCCTGTCGAACCCTACTTCTCGGAGGGAACAGTATATACGTCTATAACGATATATATCCTAACCTAAGGCAACCTAACATCTCGGATGCAATATTTGACAACATTCCAGGCGTGTCGGTCTCTACGTCTCGGTGGTAACATTACATGCGTCTATAACGTTATATATCCTAACCTAAGGCAACCTAACATCTCGGATGCAATATTTGACAACATTCCTGGCCTGTCGAACCCTACTTCTCGGAGGGAAGAGTATATACGTCTATAACGTTATATATCCTAACCTAAGGCAACCTGACATCTCGGATGTATTATTCTACAACATTCCAGGCGTGTCGGAACCTACTTCTCGGTGGGAACATTATATGCGTCTATAACGTTGTATATCCTAATCTAAGGCAACCTAACATCTCGGATGCAATATTTGACAACATTCCTGGCCTGTCGAACCCTACTTCTCGGAGGGAACAGTATATACGTTTATAACGGTATATATCCTAATCTAAGGCAGCCTAACATCTCGGATGCAATATTTGACAACATTCCTGGCCTGTCGAACCCTACTTCTCGGAGGGAACAGTATATACGTCTGTAGCGTCATATATCCTAACATAAGGTAACCTAACATCTCGGATGTAACATTTGACAACATTCCAGGCATGTCGGTCCCTACGTCTCGGAGGTAACACTACATGCGTCTATAACGTTATATATCCTAACCTAAAGCAACCTAACATCTCGGATGCAATATTTGACAACATTCCTGGCCTGTCGAACCCTACCTCTCGGTGGGAACAGTATATACGTCTATAACGATATGTATCCTAACCTAAGGCAACCAAACATCTCGGATGCAATATTTGACAACATTCCTGGCCTGTCGAACCCTACTTCTCGGAGGGAACAGTATATACGTCTATAACGTCATATATCCTAACCTAAGGCAACCTAACATCTCGGATGTAACATTTGACAACATTCCAGGCGTGTCGGTCCCTACGTCTCGGTGGTAACATTACATGCGTCTATAACGTTATATATCCTAACCTAAGGCAACCTAAAATCTCGGATGCAATAGTTGACAACATTCCTGGCCTGTCGAACCCTACTTCTCGGAGGGAACAGTATATACGTCTGAAACGTCATATATCCTAACCTGAGGCAACCTAACATCTCGGATGTAACATTCGACAACATTCCAGGCGTGTCGGTCCCTACGTCTCGGTGGTAACGTTACATGCGTCTATAACGTTATATATCCTAACCTAAGGCAACCTAACATCTCGGATGCAATATTTGACAACATTCCTGGCCTGTCGAACCCTACTTCTCGGAGGGAACAGTATATACGTCTAAAACGTCATATATCATAACCTAAGGCAACCTAAAATCTCGGATGTAACATTTGACAACATTCCAGGCATGGCGGTCCCTACGTCTCGGTGGTAACATTATATGCGTCTATAACGTTATATATCCTAATCTAAGGCAACCTAACATCTCGGATGCAATATTTGACAACATTCCTAGCCAGTCGAACCCTACTTCTCGGAGGGAACAGTATATACGTCTATAACGTTATATATCCTAACCTAAGGCAACCTGACATGTCGGATGTAATATTCTACATCATTCCAGGCGTGTCGGACCCTACTTCTCGGTGGGAACATTTTATGAGTCTATAACGTTGTATATCCTAATCTAAGGCAACCTAACATCTCGGATGCAATATTTGACAACATTCCTGGCCTGTCGAACCCTACTACTCGGAGGGAACAGTATATACGTATATAACGTCATATATCCTAACCTAAGGCAATCTAACATCTCGGATGTAACATTTGACAACATTCCAGGCGTGTCGTTCCCTACGTCTCGGTGGTAACATTACATGCGTCTATAATGGTATATATCCTAATCTAAGGCAACCTAACATCTCGGATGCAATATTTGACAACATTCCTGGCCTGTCGAACCGTACTTCTCGGAGGGAAGAGTACATACGTCTATAACGTTATATATCCTAACCTAAGGCAACCTGACATCTCGGATGTATTATTCAACAACATTCCAGGCGTGTCGGAACCTACATCTCGGTGGGAACAGTATATACGTCTATAACGATATATATCCTAACCTAAGGCAACCTAACATCTCGGATGCAATATTTGAAAACATTCCTGGCCTGTCGAACCCTACTTCTCGGAGGGAACAGTATATACGTCTATAACGTCATATATCCTAACCTAAGGCAACCTAACATCTCGGATGTAACATTTGACAACATTCCAGGCGTGTCGGTCCCTACGTCTCGGTGGTAACATTACATGCGTCTATAACGTTATATATCCTAACCTAAGGCAACCTAACATCTCGGATGCAATATTTGACAACATTCCTGGCCTGTCGAACCCTACTTCTCGGAGGGAACAGTATATATGTCTATAACGGTATATATCCTCACCTAAGGCAACCTGACATCTCGTATGTAATATTCTACAACCTTCCAGGCGTGTCGGACCCTACTTCTCGGTGGGAACATTATATGCGTCTATAACGTTATATATCCTAACCTAAGGCAACCTATCATCTGGGATGCAATATTTGACAACATTCCTGGCCTGTCGAACCCTACTTCTCGGAGGGAACAGTATATACGTCTAAAACGTCATATATCATAACCTAAGGCAACCTAAAATCTCGGATGTAACATTTGACAACATTCCAGGCATGTCGGTCCCTACGTCTCGGTGGTAACATTATATGCGTCTATAACGTTATATATCCTAATCTAAGGCAACCTATCATCTCGGATGCAATATTTGACAACATTCCTAGCCAGTCGAACCCTACTTCTCGGAGGGAACAGTATATACGTCTATAACGTTATATATACTAACCTAAGGCAACCTGACATGTCGGATGTAACATTTGACAACATTCCAGGCGTGTCGGTCCCTACGTCTCGGTGGTAACATTACATGCGTCTATAACGTTATATATCCTAACCTAAGGCAACCTAACATCTCGGATGCAATATTTGACAACATTCCTGGCCTGTCGAACCCTACTTCTCGGACGGAACAGTATATACGTCTAAAACGTCATATATCATAACCTAAGGCAACCTAAAATCTCGGATGTAACATTTGACAACATTCCAGGCATGGCGGTCCCTACGTCTCGGTGGTAACATTATATGCGTCTATAACGTTATATATCCTAATCTAAGGCAACCTAACATCTCGGATGCAATATTTGACAACATTCCTAGCCAGTCGAACCCTACTTCTCGGAGGGAACAGTATATACGTCTATAACGTTATATATCCTAACCTAAGGCAACCTGACATGTCGGATGTAATATTCTACATCATTCCAGGCGTGTCGGACCCTACTTCTCGGTGGGAACATTTTATGAGTCTATAACGTTGTATATCCTAATCTAAGGCAACCTAACATCTCGGATGCAATATTTGACAACATTCCTGGCCTGTCGAACCCTACTACTCGGAGGGAACAGTATATACGTATATAACGTCATATATCCTAACCTAAGGCAATCTAACATCTCGGATGTAACATTTGACAACATTCCAGGCGTGTCGTTCACTACGTCTCGGTGGTAACATTACATGCGTCTATAATGGTATATATCCTAATCTAAGGCAACCTAACATCTCGGATGCAATATTTGACAACATTCCTGGCCTGTCGAACCGTACTTCTCGGAGGGAAGAGTACATACGTCTATAACGTTATATATCCTAACCTAAGGCAACCTGACATCTCGGATGTATTATTCAACAACATTCCAGGCGTGTCGGAACCTACTTCTCGGTGGGAACATTATATGCGTCTATAACGTTGTATATCCTAGTCTAAGGCAACCTAACATCTGGGATGCAATATTTGACAACTTTCCTGGCCTGTCGATCCCTACTTCTCGGTGGGAACATTATATGCGTCTATAACGTTGTATATCCTAATCTAAGGCAACCTAACATCTCGGATGCAATATTTGACAACATTCCTGGCCTGTCGAACCCTACTTCTCGGAGGGAACAGTATATACGTTTATAACGGTATATATCCTAATCTAAGGCAGCCTAACATCTCGGATGCAATATTTGACAACATTCCTGGCCTGCCGAACCCTACTTCTCGGAGGGAACAGTATATACGTCTGTAGCGTCATATATCCTAACCTAAGGCAACCTAACATCTCGGATGTAACATTTGACAACATTCCAGGCGTGTCGGTCCCTACGTCTCGGTGGTAACATTACATGCGTCTATAACGTTATATATCCTAACCTAAGGCAACCTAACATCTCGGATGCAATATGTGACAACATTCCTGGCCTGTCGAACCCTACTTCTCGGAGGGAACAGTATATACGTCTATAACGATATATATCCTAACCTAAGGCAACCTAACATCTCGGATGCAATATTTGACAACATTCCAGGCGTGTCGGTCTCTACGTCTCGGTGGTAACATTACATGCGTCTATAACGTTATATATCCTAACCTAAGGCAACCTAACATCTCGGATGCAATATTTGACAACATTCCTGGCCTGTCGAACCCTACTTCTCGGAGGGAAGAGTATATACGTCTATAACGTTATATATCCTAACCTAAGGCAACCTGACATCTCGGATGTATTATTCTACAACATTCCAGGCGTGTCGGAACCTACTTCTCGGTGGGAACATTATATGCGTCTATAACGTTGTATATCCTAATCTAAGGCAACCTAACATCTCGGATGCAATATTTGACAACATTCCTGGCCTGTCGAACCCTACTTCTCGGAGGGAACAGTATATACGTTTATAACGGTATATATCCTAATCTAAGGCAGCCTAACATCTCGGATGCAATATTTGACAACATTCCTGGCCTGTCGAACCCTACTTCTCGGAGGGAACAGTATATACGTCTATAACGTCATATATCCTAACCTAAGGCAACCTAACATCTCGGATGTAACATTTGACAACATTCCAGGCATTTCGGTCCCTACGTCTCGGAGGTAACACTACATGCGTCTATAACGTTATATATCCTAACCTAAGGCAACCTAACATCTCGGATGCAATATTTGACAACATTCCTGGCCTGTCGAACCCTACATCTCGGTGGGAACAGTATATACGTCTATAACGATATATATCCTAATCTAAGGCAGCCTAACATCTCGGATGCAATATTTGACAACATTCCTGGCCTGTCGAACCCTACTTCTCGGAGGGAACAGTATATACGTCTTTAGCGTCATATATCCTAACATAAGGCAACCTGACATCTCGGATGTATTATTCTACAACATTCCAGGCGTGTCGAACCCTACTTCTCGGAGGGAACAGTATATACGTCTGTAGCGTCATATATCCTAACCTAAGGCAACCTAACATCTCGGATGTAACATTTGACAACATTCCTGGCCTGTCGAACCCTACCTCTCGGTGGGAACAGTATATACGTCTATAACGATATATATCCTAACCTAAGGCAACCTAACATCTCGGATCCAATATTTGACAACATTCCTAGCGTGGCGAACCCTACTTCTCGGAGGGAACAGTATATACGTCTATAACGTCATATAGCCTAAGCTAAGGCAACCTACCATCTCGAATGTAACATTTGACAACATTCCAGGCGAATCGGCCCTACGTCTCAGTGGTAACATTACATGCGTCTATAACGGTATATATCGTAACCTAAGGCAACCTATCATCTCAGACGTAATATTTTAAACATTCCTGGCGTGTCGGACCCTACTTCTCGGTGGTAACATTACATGCGTCTATAACGTTATATATCCTAACCTAAGGCAACCTGACATCTCGGATGTAATATTCTACATCATTCCAGGCGTGTCGGACCCTACTTCTCGGTGGGAACATTATATGAGTCTATAACGTTGTAAATCCTAATCTAAGGCAACCTATTATCTCAGATGTAATATTTTACAATATTCCTGGCGTGTCGGTGCATACTTTTCGGTGGGAATATTATATGCGTCTATAACGGTAGATATCGTAATCTAAGGCAATCTAACGTCTCGGATGCAATGTTTGACAACATTCCTGGCCTGCCGATCCCTACTTCTCGGAGGGAACAGTATATACGTTTGTAGCTTCATACATCCTAACATAAGGCAACCTAACATCTCGGATGTAACATTTGACAACATTCCAGGCGTGTCGGTCCCTACGTCTCGGTGGTAACATGACATGCGTCTATAACGTTATATATCCTAACCTAAGGCAACCTAACATCTCGGATGTAACATTTGACAACATTCCAATCGTGTCGGACCTACGTCTCGGTGGTAACATGACATGCGTCTATAACGTTATATATCCTAACCTAAGGCAACCTAACATTTCGGATGTAACATTTGACAACCTTCCAGGCGTGTCGGACCCTTCTTCTCGGTGGGAACATTATATGCGTCTATAACGTTGTATATCCTAATCTAAGGCAACCTAACATCTCGGATGCAATATTTGACAACATTCCTGGCCTGTCGAACCCTACTTCACGGAGGGAACAGTATATACGTTTATAACGGTATATATCCTAATCTAAGGCAGCCTAACATCTCGGATGCAATATTTGACAACATTCCTGGCCTGTCGAACCCTACTTCTCGGAGGGAACATTATATACGTCTGTAGCGTCATATATCCTAACATAAGGCAACCTAACATCTCGGATGTAACATTTCACAACATTCCAGGCATTTCGGTCCCTACGTCTCGGAGGTAACACTACATGCGTCTATAACGTTATATATCCTAACCTAAGGCAACCTAACATCTCGGATGCAATATTTGACAACATTCCTGGCCTGTCGAATCCTACTTCTCGGAGGGAACAGTATATATGTCTATAACGGTATATATCCTAACCTAAGGCAACCTGACATCTCGTATGTAATATTCTACAACCTTCCAGGCGTGTCGGACCCTACTTCTCGGTGGGAACATTATATGCGTCTATAACGGTATATATCATAATCTAAGTCAACCTAACATCTCGGATGCAATAGTTGACAACATTCCTGGCCTGTCGAACCCTACTTCTCGGAGGGAACAGTATATACGTCTGAAACGTCATATATCCTAACCTGAGGCAACCTAACATCTCGGATGTAACATTCGACAACATTCCAGGCGTGTCGTTCCCTACGTCTCGGTGGTAACGTTACATGCGTCTATAACGTTATATATCCTAACCTAAGGCAACCTAACATCTCGGATGCAATATTTGACAACATTCCTGGCCTGTCGAACCCTACTTCTCGGAGGGAACAGTATATACGTCTAAAACGTCATATATCATAACCTAAGGCAACCTAAAATCTCGGATGTAACATTTGACAACATTCCAGGCATGTCGGTCCCTACGTCTCGGTGGTAACATTATATGCGTCTATAACGTTATATATCCTAATCTAAGGCAACCTAACATCTCGGATGCAATATTTGACAACATTCCTGGCCTGCCGAACCCTACTTCTCGGAGGGAACAGTATATACGTTTGTAGCTTCATACATCCTAACATAAGGCAACCTAACATCTCGGATGTAACATTTGACAACATTCCAGGCGTGTCGGTCCCTACGTCTCGGTGGTAACATGACATGCGTCTATAACGTTGTATATCCTAATCTAAGGCAACCTAACATCTCGGATGCAATATTTGACAACATTCCTGGCCTGTCGAACCCTACTTCTCTGAGGGAACAGTATATACGTTTATAACGGTATATATCCTAACATAAGGCAACCTAACATCTCGGATGTAACATTTGACAACATTCCAGGCATGTCGGTCCCTACGTCTCGGAGGTAACACTACATGCGTCTATAACGTCATATATCCTAACCTAAGGCAACCTAACATCTCGGATGTAACATTTGACAACATTCCAGGCGTGTCGGTCTCTACGTCTCGGTGGTAACATTACATCCTTCTATAACGTTATATATCCTAACCTAAGGCAACCTAACATCTCGGATGCAATATTTGACAACATTCCTGGCCTGTCGAACCCTACTTCACGGAGGGAACAGTATATACGTTTATAACGGTATATATCCTAATCTAAGGCAGCCTAACATCTCGGATGCAATATTTGACAACATTCCTGGCCTGTCGAACCCTACTTCTCGGAGGGAACATTATATACGTCTGTAGCGTCATATATCCTAACATAAGGCAACCTAACATCTCGGATGTAATATTTTACAACATTCCTGGCGTGTCGGTGCATACTTTTCGGTGGGAATATTATATGCGTCTATAACGGTAGATATCGTAATCTAAGGCAATCTAACATCTCGGATGCAATGTTTGACAACATTCCTGGCCTGCCGAACCCTACTTCTCGGAGGGAACAGTATATACGTTTGTAGCGTCATACATCCTAACATAAGGCAACCTAACATTTCGGATGTAATATTTGACAACATTCCAGGCGTGTCGGTCCCTACGTCTCGGTGGTAACATGACATGCGTCTATAACGTTATATATCCTAACCTAAGGCAACCTAACATCTCGGATGTAACATTTGACAACATTCCAATCGTGTCGGACCTACGTCTCGGTGGTAACATGACATGCGTCTATAACGTTATATATCCTAACCTAAGGCAACCTAACATCTCGGATGTAACATTTGACAACCTTCCAGGCGTGTCGGACCCTTCTTCTCGGTGGGAACATTATATGCGTCTATAACGTTGTATATCCTAATCTAAGGCAACCTAACATCTCGGATGCAATGTTTGACAACATTCCTGGCCTGTCGAACCCTACTTCTCGGAGGGAACAGTATATACGTCTATAACGATATATATCCTAGTCTAAGGCAACCTAACATCTCGGATGCAATATTTGACAACATTCCTGGCCTGTCGAACCCTACTTCTCGGAGGGAACAGTATATACGTTTGTAGCGTCATATATCCTAACATAAGGCAACCTAACATCTCGGATGTAAGATTTGACAACATTCCAGGCGTGTCGGTCCCTACGTCTCGGTGGTAACATTAATGCGTCTATAACGGCAACGTAACAACTCGGATGTAATATTTTACAACATTCCTGGCGTGTCGGACCCTACTTCGGGGTGGGAACAGTATATACGTCCATAACGTTATATATCCTAACCTAAGGCAACCTTACATCTCGGATGCAATATTTGACAACATTCCTGGCCTGTCGAACCCTACTTCTCGGAGGGAACAGTATATACGTCTGTAACGTTATATATCCTAACCTAAGGCAACCTAACATCTCGGATGTAACATTTGACAACATTCCAGGCGTGTCGGTCCCTACGTCTCGGTGGTAACATTAATGCGTCTATAGCGGCAACGTAACAACTCGGATGTAATATTTTACAACATTCCTGGCGTGTCGGACTCTACTTCTCGGTGGTAACATTACATGCGTCTATAACGTTATATATCCTAACCTAAGGCAACCTGACATCTCGAATGTAATATTCTACAACATTCCAGGCGTGTCGGACCCTACTTCTCGGTGGGAACATTATATGCGTCTATAACGTTATATATCCTAATCTAAGGCAACCTCACATCTCGGATGTAACATTTCACAACATTCCAGGCATTTCGGTCCCTACGTCTCGGAGGTAACACTACATGCGTCTATAACGTTATATATCCTAACCTAAGGCAACCTAACATCTCGGATGCAATATTTGACAACATTCCTGGCCTGTCGAACCCTACATCTCGGTGGGAACAGTATATACGTCTGTAACGATATATATCCTAACCTAAGGCAACCTAACATCTCGGATGCAATATTTGACAACATTCCTGGCCTGTCGAACCCTACTTCTCGGAGGGAACAGTATATACGTCTATAACGTCATATATCCTAACCTAAGGCAACCTAACATCTCGGATGTAACATTTGACAACATTCCAGGCGTGTCGGTCCCTACGTCTCGGTGGTAACATTACATGCGTCTATAACGTTATATATCCTAACCTAAGGCAACCTAACATCTCGGATGCAATATTTGACAACATTCCTGGCCTGTCGAATCCTACTTCTCGGAGGGAACAGTATATATGTCTATAACGATATATATCCTAACCTAAGGCAACCTGACATCTCGTATGTAATATTCTACAACCTTCCAGGCGTGTCGGACCCTACTTCTCGGTGGGAACATTATATGCGTCTATAACGGTATATATCATAATCTAAGTCAACCTAACATCTCGGATGCAATAGTTGACAACATTCCTGGCCTGTCGAACCCTACTTCTCGGAGGGAACAGTATATACGTCTGAAACGTCACATATCCTAACCTGAGGCAACCTAACATCTCGGATGTAACATTCGACAACATTCCAGGCGTGTTGGTCCCTACGTCTCGGTGGTAACGTTACATGCGTCTATAACGTTATATATCCTAACCTAAGGCAACCTAACATCTCGGATGCAATATTTGACAACATTCCTGGCCTGTCGAACCCTACTTCTCGGCGGGAACAGTATATACGTCTAAAACGTCATATATCATAACCTAAGGCAACCTAAAATCTCGGATGTAACATTTGACAACATTCCAGGCATGTCGGTCCCTACGTCTCGGTGGTAACATTATGTGCGTCTATAACGTTATATATCCTAATCTAAGGCAACCTAACATCTCGGATGCAATATTTGACAACATTCCTAGCCAGTCGAACCCTACTTCTCGGAGGGAACAGTATATACGTCTATAACGTTATATATCCTAACCAAAGGCAACCTGACATGTCGGATGTAATATTCTGCATCATTCCAGGCGTGTCGGACCCTACTTCTCGGTGGGAACATTATATGATTCTATAACGTTGTATATCCTAATCTAAGGCAACCTAACATCTCGGATGCAATATTTGACAACGTTCCTGGCCTGTCGAACCCTACTACTCGGAGGGAACAGTATATACGTATATAACGTCATATATCCTAACCTAAGGCAACCTAACATCTCGGATGTAACATTTGACAACATTCCAGGCGTGTCGTTCCCTACGTCTCGGTGGTAACATTACATGCGTCTATAATGGTATATATCCTAATCTAAGGCAACCTAACATCTCGGATGCAATATTTGACAACATTCCTGGCCTGTCGAACCGTACTTCTCGGAGGGAAGAGTATATACGTCTTTAGCGTCATATATCCTAACATAAGGCAACCTGACATCTCGGATGTATTATTCTACAACATTCCAGGCGTGTCGGAACCTTCTTCTCGGTGGGAACAATATATGCGTCTATCACGTTGTATATTCTAATCTAAGGCAACCTAACATCTCGGAAGCAATATTTGACAACATTCCTGGCCTGTCGAACCCTACTTCTCGGAGGGAACAGTATATACGTTTATAACGGTATATATCCTAATCTAAGGTAGCCTAACATCTCGATTGCAATATTTGACAACATTCCTGGCCTGTCGAACCCTACTTCTCGGAGGGAACAGTATATACGACTGTAGCGTCATATATCCTAACCTAAGGCAACCTAACATCTCGGATGTAACATTTGACAACATTCCTGGCCTGTCGAACCCTACCTCTCGGTGGGAACAGTATATACGCCTATAACGATATATATCCTAACCTAAGGCAACCTAACATCTCGGATCCAATATTTGACAACATTCCTAGCCTGGCGAACCCTACTTCTCGGAGGGAACAGTATATACGTCTATAACGTCATATAGCCTAACCTAAGGCAACCTACCATCTCGAATGTAACATTTGACAACATTCCAGGCGAATCGGCCCTACGTCTCAGTGGTAACATTACATGCGTCTATAACGCTATATATCGTAACCTAAGGCAACCTATCATCTCAGACGTAATATTTTAAACATTCCTGGCGTGTCGGACCCTACTTCTCGGTGGTAACATTACATGCGTCTATAACGTTATATATCCTAACCTAAGGCAACCTGACATCTCGGATGTAGTATTCTACATCATTCCAGGCGTGTCGGACCCTACTTCTCGGTGGGAACATTATATGAGTCTATAACGTTGTAAATCCTAATCTAAGGCAACCTATTATATCAGATGTAATATTTTACAATATTCCTAGCGTGTCGGTGCATACTTTTCGGTGGGAATATTATATGCGTCTATAACGGTAGATATCGTAATCTAAGGCAATCTAACATCTCGGATGCAATGTTTGACAACATTCCTGGCCTGCCGAACCCTACTTCTCGGAGGGAACAGTATATACGTTTGTAGCGTCATACATCCTAACATAAGGCAACCTAACATCTCGGATGTAACATTTGACAACATTCCAGGCGTGTCGGTCCCTACGTCTCGGTGGTTACATGACATGCGTCTATAACGTTATATATCCTAACCTAAGGCAACCTAACATCTCGGATGAAACATTTGACAACATTCCAATCGTGTCGGACCTACGTCTCGGTGGTAACATGACATGCGTCTATAACGTTATATATCCTAACCTAAGGCAACCTAACATCTCGGATGTAACATTTGACAACCTTCCAGGCGTGTCGGACCCTTCTTCTCGGTGGGAACATTATATGCGTCTATAACGTTGTATATCCTAATCTAAGGCAACCTAACATCTCGGATGCAATGTTTGACAACATTCCTGGCCTGTCGAACCCTACTTCTCGGAGGGAACAGTATATACGTCTATAACGATATATATCCTAGTCTAAGGCAACCTAACATCTCGGATGCAATATTTGACAACATTCCTGGCCTGTCGAACCCTACTTCTCGGAGGGAACAGTATATACGTTTGTAGCGTCATATATCCTAACATAAGGCAACCTAACATCTCGGATGTAAGATTTGACAACATTCCAGGCGTGTCGGTCCCTACGTCTCGGTGGTAACATTAATGCGTCTATAACGGCAACGTAACAACTCGGATGTAATATTTTACAACATTCCTGGCGTGTCGGACCCTACTTCGGGGTGGGAACAGTATATACGTCCATAACGTTATATATCCTAACCTAAGGCAACCTTACATCTCGGATGCAATATTTGACAACATTCCTGGCCTGTCGAACCCTACTTCTCGGCGGGAACAGTATATACGTCTAAAACGTCATATATCATAACCTAAGGCAACCTAAAATCTCGGATGTAACATTTGACAACATTCCAGGCATGTCGGTCCCTACGTCTCGGTGGTAACATTATGTGCGTCTATAACGTTATATATCCTAATCTAAGGCAACCTAACATCTCGGATGCAATATTTGACAACATTCCTAGCCAGTCGAACCCTACTTCTCGGAGGGAACAGTATATACGTCTATAACGTTATATATCCTAACCAAAGGCAACCTGACATGTCGGATGTAATATTCTGCATCATTCCAGGCGTGTCGGACCCTACTTCTCGGTGGGAACATTATATGATTCTATAACGTTGTATATCCTAAACTAAGGCAACCTAACATCTCGGATGCAATATTTGACAACGTTCCTGGCCTGTCGAACCCTACTACTCGGAGGGAACAGTATATACGTATATAACGTCATATATCCTAACCTAAGGCAACCTAACATCTCGGATGTAACATTTGACAACATTCCAGGCGTGTCGTTCCCTACGTCTCGGTGGTAACATTACATGCGTCTATAATGGTATATATCCTAATCTAAGGCAACCTAACATTTCGGATGCAATATTTGACAACATTCCTGGCATGTCGAACCGTACTTCTCGGAGGGAAGAGTATATACGTCTTTAGCGTCATATATCCTAACATAAGGCAACCTGACATCTCGGATGTATTATTCTACAACATTCCAGGCGTGTCGGAACCTTCTTCTCGGTGGGAACAATATATGCGTCTATAACGTTGTATATTCTAATCTAAGGCAACCTAACATCTCGGAAGCAATATTTGACAACATTCCTGGCCTGTCGAACCCTACATCTCGGTGGGAACAGTATATACGTCTATAACGATATATATCCTAACCTAAGGCAACCTAACATCTCGGATGCAATATTTGACAACATTCCTGGCCTGTCGAACCCTACTTCTCGGAGGGAACAATATATGCGTCTATAACGTTGTATATTCTAATCTAAGGCAACCTAACATCTCGGAAGCAATATTTGACAACATTCCTGGCCTGTCGAACCCTACATCTCGGTGGGAACAGTATATACGTCTATAACGATATATATCCTAACCTAAGGCAACCTAACATCTCGGATGCAATATTTGACAACATTCCTGGCCTGTCGAACCCTACTTCTCGGAGGGAACAGTATATACGTCTATAACGTCATATATCCTAACCTAAGGCAACCTAACATCTCGGATGTAACATTTGACAACATTCCAGGCGTGTCGGTCCCTACGTCTCGGTGGTAACATTAATGCGTCTATAGCGGCAACGTAACAACTCGGATGTAATATTTTACAACATTCCTGGCGTGTCGGTCTCTACTTCTCGGTGGTAACATTACATGCGTCTATAACGTTATATATCCTAACCTAAGGCAACCTGACATCTCGAATGTAATATTCTACAACATTCCAGGCGTGTCGGACCCTACTTCTCGGGGGGAACATTATATGCGTCTATAACGTTATATATCCTAATCTAAGGCAACCTCACATCTCGGATGTAACATTTCACAACATTCCAGGCATTTCGGTCCCTACGTCTCGGAGGTAACACTACATGCGTCTATAACGTTATATATCCTAACCTAAGGCAACCTAACATCTCGGATGCAATATTTGACAACATTCCTGGCCTGTCGAACCCTACATCTCGGTGGGAACAGTATATACGTCTGTAACGATATATATCCTAACCTAAGGCAACCTAACATCTCGGATGCAATATTTGACAACATTCCTGGCCTGTCGAACCCTACTTCTCGGAGGGAACAGTATATACGTCTATAACGTCATATATCCTAACCTAAGGCAACCTAACATCTCGGATGTAACATTTGACAACATTCCAGGCGTGTCGGTCCCTACGTCTCGGTGGTAACATTACATGCGTCTATAACGTTATATATCCTAACCTAAGGCAACCTAACATCTCGGATGCAATATTTGACAACATTCCTGGCCTGTCGAATCCTACTTCTCGGAGGGAACAGTATATATGTCTATAACGATATATATCCTAACCTAAGGCAACCTGACATCTCGTATGTAATATTCTACAACCTTCCAGGCTTGTCGGACCCTACTTCTCGGTGGGAACATTATATGCGTCTATAACGGTATATATCATAATCTAAGTCAACCTAACATCTCGGATGCAATAGTTGACAACATTCCTGGCCTGTCGAACCCTACTTCTCGGAGGGAACAGTATATACGTCTGAAACGTCACATATCCTAACCTGAGGCAACCTAACATCTCGGATGTAACATTCGACAACATTCCAGGCGTGTTGGTCCCTACGTCTCGGTGGTAACGTTACATGCGTCTATAACGTTATATATCCTAACCTAAGGCAACCTAACATCTCGGATGCAATATTTGACAACATTCCTGGCCTGTCGAACCCTACTTCTCGGCGGGAACAGTATATACGTCTAAAACGTCATATATCATAACCTAAGGCAACCTAAAATCTCGGATGTAACATTTGACAACATTCCAGGCATGTCGGTCCCTACGTCTCGGTGGTAACATTATGTGCGTCTATAACGTTATATATCCTAATCTAAGGCAACCTAACATCTCGGATGCAATATTTGACAACATTCCTAGCCAGTCGAACCCTACTTCTCGGAGGGAACAGTATATACGTCTATAACGTTATATATCCTAACCAAAGGCAACCTGACATGTCGGATGTAATATTCTGCATCATTCCAGGCGTGTCGGACCCTACTTCTCGGTGGGAACATTATATGATTCTATAACGTTGTATATCCTAATCTAAGGCAACCTAACATCTCGGATGCAATATTTGACAACGTTCCTGGCCTGTCGAACCCTACTACTCGGAGGGAACAGTATATACGTATATAACGTCATATATCCTAACCTAAGGCAACCTAACATCTCGGATGTAACATTTGACAACATTCCAGGCGTGTCGTTCCCTACGTCTCGGTGGTAACATTACATGCGTCTATAATGGTATATATCCTAATCTAAGGCAACCTAACATCTCGGATGCAATATTTGACAACATTCCTGGCCTGTCGAACCGTACTTCTCGGAGGGAAGAGTATATACGTCTTTAGCGTCATATATCCTAACATAAGGCAACCTGACATCTCGGATGTATTATTCTACAACATTCCAGGCGTGTCGGAACCTTCTTCTCGGTGGGAACAATATATGCGTCTATCACGTTGTATATTCTAATCTAAGGCAACCTAACATCTCGGAAGCAATATTTGACAACATTCCTGGCCTGTCGAACCCTACTTCTCGGAGGGAACAGTATATACGTTTATAACGGTATATATCCTAATCTAAGGTAGCCTAACATCTCGATTGCAATATTTGACAACATTCCTGGCCTGTCGAACCCTACTTCTCGGAGGGAACAGTATATACGACTGTAGCGTCATATATCCTAACCTAAGGCAACCTAACATCTCGGATGTAACATTTGACAACATTCCTGGCCTGTCGAACCCTACCTCTCGGTGGGAACAGTATATACGCCTATAACGATATATATCCTAACCTAAGGCAACCTAACATCTCGGATCCAATATTTGACAACATTCCTAGCCTGGCGAACCCTACTTCTCGGAGGGAACAGTATATACGTCTATAACGTCATATAGCCTAACCTAAGGCAACCTACCATCTCGAATGTAACATTTGACAACATTCCAGGCGAATCGGCCCTACGTCTCAGTGGTAACATTACATGCGTCTATAACGCTATATATCGTAACCTAAGGCAACCTATCATCTCAGACGTAATATTTTAAACATTCCTGGCGTGTCGGACCCTACTTCTCGGTGGTAACATTACATGCGTCTATAACGTTATATATCCTAACCTAAGGCAACCTGACATCTCGGATGTAGTATTCTACATCATTCCAGGCGTGTCGGACCCTACTTCTCGGTGGGAACATTATATGAGTCTATAACGTTGTAAATCCTAATCTAAGGCAACCTATTATATCAGATGTAATATTTTACAATATTCCTAGCGTGTCGGTGCATACTTTTCGGTGGGAATATTATATGCGTCTATAACGGTAGATATCGTAATCTAAGGCAATCTAACATCTCGGATGCAATGTTTGACAACATTCCTGGCCTGCCGAACCCTACTTCTCGGAGGGAACAGTATATACGTTTGTAGCGTCATACATCCTAACATAAGGCAACCTAACATCTCGGATGTAACATTTGACAACATTCCAGGCGTGTCGGTCCCTACGTCTCGGTGGTTACATGACATGCGTCTATAACGTTATATATCCTAACCTAAGGCAACCTAACATCTCGGATGAAACATTTGACAACATTCCAATCGTGTCGGACCTACGTCTCGGTGGTAACATGACATGCGTCTATAACGTTATATATCCTAACCTAAGGCAACCTAACATCTCGGATGTAACATTTGACAACCTTCCAGGCGTGTCGGACCCTTCTTCTCGGTGGGAACATTATATGCGTCTATAACGTTGTATATCCTAATCTAAGGCAACCTAACATCTCGGATGCAATGTTTGACAACATTCCTGGCCTGTCGAACCCTACTTCTCGGAGGGAACAGTATATACGTCTATAACGATATATATCCTAGTCTAAGGCAACCTAACATCTCGGATGCAATATTTGACAACATTCCTGGCCTGTCGAACCCTACTTCTCGGAGGGAACAGTATATACGTTTGTAGCGTCATATATCCTAACATAAGGCAACCTAACATCTCGGATGTAAGATTTGACAACATTCCAGGCGTGTCGGTCCCTACGTCTCGGTGGTAACATTAATGCGTCTATAACGGCAACGTAACAACTCGGATGTAATATTTTACAACATTCCTGGCGTGTCGGACCCTACTTCGGGGTGGGAACAGTATATACGTCCATAACGTTATATATCCTAACCTAAGGCAACCTTACATCTCGGATGCAATATTTGACAACATTCCTGGCCTGTCGAACCCTACTTCTCGGCGGGAACAGTATATACGTCTAAAACGTCATATATCATAACCTAAGGCAACCTAAAATCTCGGATGTAACATTTGACAACATTCCAGGCATGTCGGTCCCTACGTCTCGGTGGTAACATTATGTGCGTCTATAACGTTATATATCCTAATCTAAGGCAACCTAACATCTCGGATGCAATATTTGACAACATTCCTAGCCAGTCGAACCCTACTTCTCGGAGGGAACAGTATATACGTCTATAACGTTATATATCCTAACCAAAGGCAACCTGACATGTCGGATGTAATATTCTGCATCATTCCAGGCGTGTCGGACCCTACTTCTCGGTGGGAACATTATATGATTCTATAACGTTGTATATCCTAAACTAAGGCAACCTAACATCTCGGATGCAATATTTGACAACGTTCCTGGCCTGTCGAACCCTACTACTCGGAGGGAACAGTATATACGTATATAACGTCATATATCCTAACCTAAGGCAACCTAACATCTCGGATGTAACATTTGACAACATTCCAGGCGTGTCGTTCCCTACGTCTCGGTGGTAACATTACATGCGTCTATAATGGTATATATCCTAATCTAAGGCAACCTAACATCTCGGATGCAATATTTGACAACATTCCTGGCATGTCGAACCGTACTTCTCGGAGGGAAGAGTATATACGTCTTTAGCGTCATATATCCTAACATAAGGCAACCTGACATCTCGGATGTATTATTCTACAACATTCCAGGCGTGTCGGAACCTTCTTCTCGGTGGGAACAATATATGCGTCTATAACGTTGTATATTCTAATCTAAGGCAACCTAACATCTCGGAAGCAATATTTGACAACATTCCTGGCCTGTCGAACCCTACATCTCGGTGGGAACAGTATATACGTCTATAACGATATATATCCTAACCTAAGGCAACCTAACATCTCGGATGCAATATTTGACAACATTCCTGGCCTGTCGAACCCTACTTCTCGGAGGGAACAGTATATACGTCTATAACGTCATATATCCTAACCTAAGGCAACCTAACATCTCGGATGTAACATTTGACAACATTCCAGGCGTGTCGGTCCCTACGTCTCGGTGGTAACATTACATGCGTCTATAACGTTATATATCCTAACCTAAGGCAACCTAACATCTCGGATGCAATATTTGACAACATTCCTGGCCTGTCGAACCCTACTTCTCGGAGGGAACAGTATATACGTCTAAAACGTCATATATCATAACCTAAGGCAACCTAAAATCTCGGATGTAACATTTGACAACATTCCAGGCATGTCGGTCCCTACGTCTCGGTGGTAACATTATATGCGTCTATAACGTTATATATCCTAATCTAAGGCAACCTAACATCTCGGATGCAATATTTGACAACATTCCTAGCCAGTCGAACCCTACTTCTCGGAGGGAACAGTATATACGTCTATAACGTTATATATCCTAACCTAAGGCAACCTGACATGTCGGATGTAATATTCTACATCATTCCAGGCGTGTCGGACCCTACTTCTCGGTGGGAACATTATATGAGTCTATAACGTTGTATATCCTAATCTAAGGCAACCTAACATCTCGGATGCAATATTTGACAACATTCCTGGCCTGTCGAACCCTACTACTCGGAGGGAACAGTATATACGTATATAACGTCATATATCCTAACCTAAGGCAATCTAACATCTCGGATGTAACATTTGACAACATTCCAGGCGTGTCGTTCCCTACGTCTCGGTGGTAACATTACATGCGTCTATAATGGTATATATCCTAATCTAAGGCAACCTAACATCTCGGATGCAATATTTGACAACATTCCTGGCCTGTCGAACCGTACTTCTCGGAGGGAAGAGTACATACGTCTATAACGTTATATATCCTAACCTAAGGCAACCTAACATCTCGGATGCAATATTTGACAACATTTCTGGCCTGTCGAACCCTACTTCTCGGAGGGAACACTATATACGTCTATAACGTCATATATCCTAACCTAAGGCAACCTAACATCTCGGATGTAACAAATGACAACATTCCAGGCGTGTCGTTCCCTACGTCTCGGTGGTAACATTACATGCGTCTATAACGGTATATATCCTAATCTAAGGCAACCTAACATCTCGGATGCAATATTTGACAACATTCCTGGCCTGTCGAACCCTACTTCTCGGGGGGAACAGTATATACGTTTATAACGGTATATATCCTAATCTAAGGCAGCCTAACATCTCGGATGCAATATTTGACAACATTCCTGGCCTGTCGAACCCTACGTCTCGGAGGGAACAGTATATACGTCTGTAGCGTCATATATCCTAACATAAGGCAACCTAACATCTCGGATGTAACATTTGACAACATTCCAGGCATGTCGGTCCCTACGTCTCGGAGGTAACACTACATGCGTCTATAACGTCATATATCCTAACCTAAGGCAACCTAACATCTCGGATGTAACATTTGACAACATTCCAGGCGTGTCGGTCTCTACGTCTCGGTGGTAACATTACATCCTTCTATAACGTTATATATCCTAACCTAAGGCAACCTAACATCTCGGATGCAATATTTGACAACATTCCTGGCCTGTCGAACCCTACTTCACGGAGGGAACAGTATATACGTTTATAACGGTATATATCCTAATCTAAGGCAGCCTAACATCTCGGATGCAATATTTGACAACATTCCTGGCCTGTCGAACCCTACTTCTCGGAGGGAACATTATATACGTCTGTAGCGTCATATATCCTAACATAAGGCAACCTAACATCTCGGATGTAATATTTTACAATATTCCTGGCGTGTCGGTGCATACTTTTCGGTGGGAATATTATATGCGTCTATAACGGTAGATATCGTAATCTAAGGCAATCTAACATCTCGGATGCAATGTTTGACAACATTCCTGGCCTGCCGAACCCTACTTCTCGGAGGGAACAGTATATACGTTTGTAGCGTCATACATCCTAACATAAGGCAACCTAACATTTCGGATGTAATATTTGACAACATTCCAGGCGTGTCGGTCCCTACGTCTCGGTGGTAACATGACATGCGTCTATAACGTTATATATCCTAACCTAAGGCAACCTAACATCTCGGATGTAACATTTGACAACATTCCAATCGTGTCGGACCTACGTCTCGGTGGTAACATGACATGCGTCTATAACGTTATATATCCTAACCTAAGGCAACCTAACATCTCGGATGTAACATTTGACAACCTTCCAGGCGTGTCGGACCCTTCTTCTCGGTGGGAACATTATATGCGTCTATAACGTTGTATATCCTAATCTAAGGCAACCTAACATCTCGGATGCAATGTTTGACAACATTCCTGGCCTGTCGAACCCTACTTCTCGGAGGGAACAGTATATACGTCTATAACGATATATATCCTAGTCTAAGGCAACCTAACATCTCGGATGCAATATTTGACAACATTCCTGGCCTGTCGAACCCTACTTCTCGGAGGGAACAGTATATACGTTTGTAGCGTCATATATCCTAACATAAGGCAACCTAACATCTCGGATGTAAGATTTGACAACATTCCAGGCGTGTCGGTCCCTACGTCTCGGTGGTAACATTAATGCGTCTATAACGGCAACGTAACAACTCGGATGTAATATTTTACAACATTCCTGGCGTGTCGGACCCTACTTCGGGGTGGGAACAGTATATACGTCCATAACGTTATATATCCTAACCTAAGGCAACCTTACATCTCGGATGCAATATTTGACAACATTCCTGGCCTGTCGAACCCTACTTCTCGGAGGGAACAGTATATACGTCTGTAACGTTATATATCCTAACCTAAGGCAACCTAACATCTCGGATGTAACATTTGACAACATTCCAGGCGTGTCGGTCCCTACGTCTCGGTGGTAACATTAATGCGTCTATAACGGCAACGTAACAACTCGGATGTAATATTTTACAACATTCCTGGCGTGTCGGACTCTACTTCTCGGTGGTAACATTACATGCGTCTATAACGTTATATATCCTAACCTAAGGCAACCTGACATCTCGAATGTAATATTCTACAACATTCCAGGCGTGTCGGACCCTACTTCTCGGTGGGAACATTATATGCGTCTATAACGTTATATATCCTAATCTAAGGCAACCTCACATCTCGGATGTAACATTTCACAACATTCCAGGCATTTCGGTCCCTACGTCTCGGTGGTAACGTTACATGCGTCTATAACGTTATATATCCTAACCTAAGGCAACCTAACATCTCGGATGCAATATTTGACAACATTCCTGGCCTGTCGAACCCTACTTCTCGGCGGGAACAGTATATACGTCTAAAACGTCATATATCATAACCTAAGGCAACCTAAAATCTCGGATGTAACATTTGACAACATTCCAGGCATGTCGGTCCCTACGTCTCGGTGGTAACATTATGTGCGTCTATAACGTTATATATCCTAATCTAAGGCAACCTAACATCTCGGATGCAATATTTGACAACATTCCTGGCCTGTCGAACCCTACTTCTCGGAGGGAACAGTATATACGTCTATAACGTTATATATCCTAACCAAAGGCAACCTGACATGTCGGATGTAATATTCTGCATCATTCCAGGCGTGTCGGACCCTACTTCTCGGTGGGAACATTATATGATTCTATAACGTTGTATATCCTAATCTAAGGCAACCTAACATCTCGGATGCAATATTTGACAACGTTCCTGGCCTGTCGAACCCTACTACTCGGAGGGAACAGTATATACGTATATAACGTCATATATCCTAACCTAAGGCAACCTAACATCTCGGATGTAACATTTGACAACATTCCAGGCGTGTCGTTCCCTACGTCTCGGTGGTAACATTACATGCGTCTATAATGGTATATATCCTAATCTAAGGCAACCTAACATCTCGGATGCAATATTTGACAACATTCCTGGCCTGTCGAACCGTACTTCTCGGAGGGAAGAGTATATACGTCTTTAGCGTCATATATCCTAACATAAGGCAACCTGACATCTCGGATGTATTATTCTACAACATTCCAGGCGTGTCGGAACCTTCTTCTCGGTGGGAACAATATATGCGTCTATAACGTTGTATATTCTAATCTAAGGCAACCTAACATCTCGGAAGCAATATTTGACAACATTCCTGGCCTGTCGAACCCTACTTCTCGGAGGGAACAGTATATACGTTTATAACGGTATATATCCTAATCTAAGGTAGCCTAACATCTCGATTGCAATATTTGACAACATTCCTGGCCTGTCGAACCCTACTTCTCGGAGGGAACAGTATATACGACTGTAGCGTCATATATCCTAACCTAAGGCAACCTAACATCTCGGATGTAACATTTGACAACATTCCTGGCCTGTCGAACCCTACCTCTCGGTGGGAACAGTATATACGTCTATAACGATATATATCCTAACCTAAGGCAACCTAACATCTCGGATCCAATATTTGACAACATTCCTAGCCTGGCGAACCCTACTTCTCGGAGGGAACAGTATATACGTCTATAACGTCATATAGCCTAACCTAAGGCAACCTACCATCTCGAATGTAACATTTGACAACATTCCAGGCGAATCGGCCCTACGTCTCAGTGGTAACATTACATGCGTCTATAACGCTATATATCGTAACCTAAGGCAACCTATCATCTCAGACGTAATATTTTAAACATTCCTGGCGTGTCGGACCCTACTTCTCGGTGGTAACATTACATGCGTCTATAACGTTATATATCCTAACCTAAGGCAACCTGACATCTCGGATGTAGTATTCTACATCATTCCAGGCGTGTCGGACCCTACTTCTCGGTGGGAACATTATATGAGTCTATAACGTTGTAAATCCTAATCTAAGGCAACCTATTATATCAGATGTAATATTTTACAATATTCCTAGCGTGTCGGTGCATACTTTTCGGTGGGAATATTATATGCGTCTATAACGGTAGATATCGTAATCTAAGGCAATCTAACATCTCGGATGCAATGTTTGACAACATTCCTGGCCTGCCGAACCCTACTTCTCGGAGGGAACAGTATATACGTTTGTAGCGTCATACATCCTAACATAAGGCAACCTAACATCTCGGATGTAACATTTGACAACATTCCAGGCGTGTCGGTCCCTACGTCTCGGTGGTTACATGACATGCGTCTATAACGTTATATATCCTAACCTAAGGCAACCTAACATCTCGGATGAAACATTTGACAACATTCCAATCGTGTCGGACCTACGTCTCGGTGGTAACATGACATGCGTCTATAACGTTATATATCCTAACCTAAGGCAACCTAACATCTCGGATGTAACATTTGACAACCTTCCAGGCGTGTCGGACCCTTCTTCTCGGTGGGAACATTATATGCGTCTATAACGTTGTATATCCTAATCTAAGGCAACCTAACATCTCGGATGCAATGTTTGACAACATTCCTGGCCTGTCGAACCCTACTTCTCGGAGGGAACAGTATATACGTCTATAACGATATATATCCTAGTCTAAGGCAACCTAACATCTCGGATGCAATATTTGACAACATTCCTGGCCTGTCGAACCCTACTTCTCGGAGGGAACAGTATATACGTTTGTAGCGTCATATATCCTAACATAAGGCAACCTAACATCTCGGATGTAAGATTTGACAACATTCCAGGCGTGTCGGTCCCTACGTCTCGGTGGTAACATTAATGCGTCTATAACGGCAACGTAACAACTCGGATGTAATATTTTACAACATTCCTGGCGTGTCGGACCCTACTTCGGGGTGGGAACAGTATATACGTCCATAACGTTATATATCCTAACCTAAGGCAACCTTACATCTCGGATGCAATATTTGACAACATTCCTGGCCTGTCGAACCCTACTTCTCGGAGGGAACAGTATATACGTCTGTAACGTTATATATCCTAACCTAAGGCAACCTAACATCTCGGATGTAACATTTGACAACATTCCAGGCGTGTCGGTCCCTACGTCTCGGTGGTAACATTAATGCGTCTATAACGGCAACGTAACAACTCGGATGTAATATTTTACAACATTCCTGGCGTGTCGGACTCTACTTCTCGGTGGTAACATTACATGCGTCTATAACGTTATATATCCTAACCTAAGGCAACCTAACATCTCGGATGCAATATTTGACAACATTCCTGGCCTGTCGAACCCTACTTCTCGGCGGGAACAGTATATACGTCTAAAACGTCATATATCATAACCTAAGGCAACCTAAAATCTCGGATGTAACATTTGACAACATTCCAGGCATGTCGGTCCCTACGTCTCGGTGGTAACATTATGTGCGTCTATAACGTTATATATCCTAATCTAAGGCAACCTAACATCTCGGATGCAATATTTGACAACATTCCTAGCCAGTCGAACCCTACTTCTCGGAGGGAACAGTATATACGTCTATAACGTTATATATCCTAACCAAAGGCAACCTGACATGTCGGATGTAATATTCTGCATCATTCCAGGCGTGTCGGACCCTACTTCTCGGTGGGAACATTATATGATTCTATAACGTTGTATATCCTAATCTAAGGCAACCTAACATCTCGGATGCAATATTTGACAACGTTCCTGGCCTGTCGAACCCTACTACTCGGAGGGAACAGTATATACGTATATAACGTCATATATCCTAACCTAAGGCAACCTAACATCTCGGATGTAACATTTGACAACATTCCAGGCGTGTCGTTCCCTACGTCTCGGTGGTAACATTACATGCGTCTATAATGGTATATATCCTAATCTAAGGCAACCTAACATCTCGGATGCAATATTTGACAACATTCCTGGCCTGTCGAACCGTACTTCTCGGAGGGAAGAGTATATACGTCTTTAGCGTCATATATCCTAACATAAGGCAACCTAACATCTCGGATGTATTATTCTACAACATTCCAGGCGTGTCGGAACCTTCTTCTCGGTGGGAACAATATATGCGTCTATAACGTTGTATATTCTAATCTAAGGCAACCTAACATCTCGGAAGCAATATTTGACAACATTCCTGGCCTGTCGAACCCTACTTCTCGGAGGGAACAGTATATACGTTTATAACGGTATATATCCTAATCTAAGGTAGCCTAACATCTCGATTGCAATATTTGACAACATTCCTGGCCTGTCGAACCCTACTTCTCGGAGGGAACAGTATATACGACTGTAGCGTCATATATCCTAACCTAAGGCAACCTAACATCTCGGATGTAACATTTGACAACATTCCTGGCCTGTCGAACCCTACCTCTCGGTGGGAACAGTATATACGTCTATAACGATATATATCCTAACCTAAGGCAACCTAACATCTCGGATCCAATATTTGACAACATTCCTAGCCTGGCGAACCCTACTTCTCGGAGGGAACAGTATATACGTCTATAACGTCATATAGCCTAACCTAAGGCAACCTACCATCTCGAATGTAACATTTGACAACATTCCAGGCGAATCGGCCCTACGTCTCAGTGGTAACATTACATGCGTCTATAACGCTATATATCGTAACCTAAGGCAACCTATCATCTCAGACGTAATATTTTAAACATTCCTGGCGTGTCGGACCCTACTTCTCGGTGGTAACATTACATGCGTCTATAACGTTATATATCCTAACCTAAGGCAACCTGACATCTCGGATGTAGTATTCTACATCATTCCAGGCGTGTCGGACCCTACTTCTCGGTGGGAACATTATATGAGTCTATAACGTTGTAAATCCTAATCTAAGGCAACCTATTATATCAGATGTAATATTTTACAATATTCCTAGCGTGTCGGTGCATACTTTTCGGTGGGAATATTATATGCGTCTATAACGGTAGATATCGTAATCTAAGGCAATCTAACATCTCGGATCCAATGTTTGACAACATTCCTGGCCTGCCGAACCCTACTTCTCGGAGGGAACAGTATATACGTTTGTAGCGTCATACATCCTAACATAAGGCAACCTAACATCTCGGATGTAACATTTGACAACATTCCAGGCGTGTCGGTCCCTACGTCTCGGTGGTTACATGACATGCGTCTATAACGTTATATATCCTAACCTAAGGCAACCTAACATCTCGGATGAAACATTTGACAACATTCCAATCGTGTCGGACCTACGTCTCGGTGGTAACATGACATGCGTCTATAACGTTATATATCCTAACCTAAGGCAACCTAACATCTCGGATGTAACATTTGACAACCTTCCAGGCGTGTCGGACCCTTCTTCTCGGTGGGAACATTATATGCGTCTATAACGTTGTATATCCTAATCTAAGGCAACCTAACATCTCGGATGCAATGTTTGACAACATTCCTGGCCTGTCGAACCCTACTTCTCGGAGGGAACAGTATATACGTCTATAACGATATATATCCTAGTCTAAGGCAACCTAACATCTCGGATGCAATATTTGACAACATTCCTGGCCTGTCGAACCCTACTTCTCGGAGGGAACAGTATATACGTTTGTAGCGTCATATATCCTAACATAAGGCAACCTAACATCTCGGATGTAAGATTTGACAACATTCCAGGCGTGTCGGTCCCTACGTCTCGGTGGTAACATTAATGCGTCTATAACGGCAACGTAACAACTCGGATGTAATATTTTACAACATTCCTGGCGTGTCGGACCCTACTTCGGGGTGGGAACAGTATATACGTCCATAACGTTATATATCCTAACCTAAGGCAACCTTACATCTCGGATGCAATATTTGACAACATTCCTGGCCTGTCGAACCCTACTTCTCGGAGGGAACAGTATATACGTCTGTAACGTTATATATCCTAACCTAAGGCAACCTAACATCTCGGATGTAACATTTGACAACATTCCAGGCGTGTCGGTCCCTACGTCTCGGTGGTAACATTAATGCGTCTATAACGGCAACGTAACAACTCGGATGTAATATTTTACAACATTCCTGGCGTGTCGGACTCTACTTCTCGGTGGTAACATTACATGCGTCTATAACGTTATATATCCTAACCTAAGGCAACCTAACATCTCGGATGCAATATTTGACAACATTCCTGGCCTGTCGAACCCTACTTCTCGGCGGGAACAGTATATACGTCTAAAACGTCATATATCATAACCTAAGGCAACCTAAAATCTCGGATGTAACATTTGACAACATTCCAGGCATGTCGGTCCCTACGTCTCGGTGGTAACATTATGTGCGTCTATAACGTTATATATCCTAATCTAAGGCAACCTAACATCTCGGATGCAATATTTGACAACATTCCTAGCCAGTCGAACCCTACTTCTCGGAGGGAACAGTATATACGTCTATAACGTTATATATCCTAACCAAAGGCAACCTGACATGTCGGATGTAATATTCTGCATCATTCCAGGCGTGTCGGACCCTACTTCTCGGTGGGAACATTATATGATTCTATAACGTTGTATATCCTAATCTAAGGCAACCTAACATCTCGGATGCAATATTTGACAACGTTCCTGGCCTGTCGAACCCTACTACTCGGAGGGAACAGTATATACGTATATAACGTCATATATCCTAACCTAAGGCAACCTAACATCTCGGATGTAACATTTGACAACATTCCAGGCGTGTCGTTCCCTACGTCTCGGTGGTAACATTACATGCGTCTATAATGGTATATATCCTAATCTAAGGCAACCTAACATCTCGGATGCAATATTTGACAACATTCCTGGCCTGTCGAACCGTACTTCTCGGAGGGAAGAGTATATACGTCTTTAGCGTCATATATCCTAACATAAGGCAACCTGACATCTCGGATGTATTATTCTACAACATTTCAGGCGTGTCGGAACCTTCTTCTCGGTGGGAACAATATATGCGTCTATAACGTTGTATATTCTAATCTAAGGCAACCTAACATCTCGGAAGCAATATTTGACAACATTCCTGGCCTGTCGAACCCTACTTCTCGGAGGGAACAGTATATACGTTTATAACGGTATATATCCTAATCTAAGGCAGCCTAACATCTCGATTGCAATATTTGACAACATTCCTGGCCTGTCGAACCCTACTTCTCGGAAGGAACAGTATATACGACTGTAGCGTCATATATCCTAACCTAAGGCAACCTAACATCTCGGATGTAACTTTTGACAACATTCCTGGCCTGTCGAACCCTACCTCGCGGTGGGAACAGTATATACGTCTATAACGTTATATATCCTAACCTAAGGCAACCTAACATCTCGGATGAAACATTTGATAACATTCCAATCGTGTCGGACCTACGTCTCGGTGGTAACATGACATGCGTCTATAACGTTATATATCCTAACCTAAGGCAACCTAACATCTCGGATGTAACATTTGACAACCTTCCAGGCGTGTCGGACCCTTCTTCTCGGTGGGAACATTATATGTGTCTATAACGTTGTATATCCTAATCTAAGGCAACCTTACATCTCGGATGCAATATTTGACAACATTCCTGGCCTGTCGAACCCTACTTTTCGGAGGGAACAGTATATACGCCTGTAACGCCATATATCCTAACCTAAGGCAACCTAACATCTCGGATCCAATATTTGACAACATTCCTAGCCTGGCGAACCCTACTTCTCGGAGGGAACAGTATATACGTCTATAACGTCATATAGCCTAACCTAAGGCAACCTACCATCTCGAATGTAACATTTGACAACATTCCAGGCGAATGGGCCCTACGTCTCAGTGGTAACATTACATGCGTCTATAACGCTATATATCGTAACCTAAGGCAACCTATCATCTCAGACGTAATATTTTAAACATTCCTGGCGTGTCGGACCCTACTTCTCGGTGGTAACATTACATGCGTCTATAACGTTATATATCCTAACCTAAGGCAACCTGACATCTCGGATGTAGTATTCTACATCATTCCAGGCGTGTCGGACCCTACTTCTCGGTGGGAACATTATATGAGTCTATAACGTTGTAAATCCTAATCTAAGGCAACCTATTATATCAGATGTAATATTTTACAATATTCCTGGCGTGTCGGTGCATACTTTTCGGTGGGAATATTATATGCGTCTATAACGGTAGATATCGTAATCTAAGGCAATCTAACATCTCGGATGCAATGTTTGACAACATTCCTGGCCTGCCGAACCCTACTTCTCGGAGGGAACAGTATATACGTTTGTAGCGTCATACATCCTAACATAAGGCAACCTAACATCTCGGATGTAACATTTGACAACATTCCAGGCGTGTCGGTCCCTACGTCTCGGTGGTTACATGACATGCGTCTATAACGTTATATATCCTAACCTAAGGCAACCTAACATCTCGGATGAAACATTTGACAACATTCCAATCGTGTCGGACCTACGTCTCGGTGGTAACATGACATGCGTCTATAACGTTATATATCCTAACCTAAGGCAACCTAACATCTCGGATGTAACATTTGACAACCTTCCAGGCGTGTCGGTCCCTTCTTCTCGGTGGGAACATTATATGCGTCTATAACGTTGTATATCCTAATCTAAGGCAACCTAACATCTCGGATGCAATGTTTGACAACATTCCTGGCCTGTCGAACCCTACTTCTCGGAGGGAACAGTATATACGTCTATAACGATATATATCCTAGTCTAAGGCAACCTAACATCTCGGATGCAATATTTGACAACATTCCTGGCCTGTCGAACCCTACTTCTCGGAGGGAACAGTATATACGTTTGTAGCGTCATATATCCCAACATAAGGCAACCTAACATCTCGGATGTAAGATTTGACAACATTCCAGGCGTGTCGGTCCCTACGTCTCGGTGGTAACATTAATGCGTCTATAACGGCAACGTAACAACTCGGATGTAATATTTTACAACATTCCTGGCGTGTCGGACCCTACTTCGGGGTGGGAACAGTATATACGTCCATAACGTTATATATCCTAACCTAAGGCAACCTTACATCTCGGATGCAATATTTGACAACATTCCTGGCCTGTCGAACCCTACTTCTCGGAGGGAACAGTATATACGTCTGTAACGTTATATATCCTAACCTAAGGCAACCTAACATCTCGGATGTAACATTTGACAACATTCCAGGCGTGTCGGTCCCTACGTCTCGGTGGTAACATTAATGCGTCTATAACGGCAACGTAACAACTCGGATGTAATATTTTACAACATTCCTGGCGTGTCGGACTCTACTTCTCGGTGGTAACATTACATGCGTCTATAACGTTATATATCCTAACCTAAGGCAACCTGACATCTCGAATGTAATATTCTACAAACATTCCAGGCGTGTCGGACCCTACTTCTCGGTGGGAACATTATATGCGTCTATAACGTTATATATCCTAATCTAAGGCAACCTCACATCTCGGATGTAACATTTCACAACATTCCAGTCATTTCGGTCCCTACGTCTCGGAGGTAACACTACATGCGTCTATAACGTTATATATCCTAACCTAAGGCAACCTAACATCTCGGATGCAATATTTGACAACATTCCTGGCCTGTCGAACCCTACATCTCGGTGGGAACAGTATATACGTCTGTAACGATATATATCCTAACCTAAGGCAACCTAACATCTCGGATGCAATATTTGACAACATTCCTGGCCTGTCGAACCCTACTTCTCGGAGGGAACAGTATATACGTCTATAACGTCATATATCCTAACCTAAGGCAACCTAACATCTCGGATGTAACATTTGACAACATTCCAGGCGTGTCGGTCCCTACGTCTCGGTGGTAACATTACATGCGTCTATAACGTTATATATCCTAACCTAAGGCAACCTAACATCTCGGATGCAATATTTGACAACATTCCTGGCCTGTCGAATCCTACTTCTCGGAGGGAACAGTATATATGTCTATAACGGTATATATCCTAACCTAAGGCAACCTGACATCTCGTATGTAATATTCTACAACCTTCCAGGCGTGTCGGACCCTACTTCTCGGTGGGAACATTATATGCGTCTATAACGGTATATATCATAATCTAAGTCAACCTAACATCTCGGATGCAATAGTTGACAACATTCCTGGCCTGTCGAACCCTACTTCTCGGAGGGAACAGTATATACGTCTGAAACTTCATATATCCTAACCTGAGGCAACCTAGCATCTCGGATGTAACATTCGACAACATTCCAGGCGTGTTGGTCCCTACGTCTCGGTGGTAACGTTACATGCGTCTATAACGTTATATATCCTAACCTAAGGCAACCTAACATCTCGGATGCAATATTTGACAACATTCCTGGCCTGTCGAACCCTACTTCTCGGCGGGAACAGTATATACGTCTAAAACGTCATATATCATAACCTAAGGCAACCTAAAATCTCGGATGTAACATTTGACAACATTCCAGGCATGTCGGTCCCTACGTCTCGGTGGTAACATTATGTGCGTCTATAACGTTATATATCCTAATCTAAGGCAACCTAACATCTCGGATGCAATATTTGACAACATTCCTAGCCAGTCGAACCCTACTTCTCGGAGGGAACAGTATATACGTCTATAACGTTATATATCCTAACCAAAGGCAACCTGACATGTCGGATGTAATATTCTGCATCATTCCAGGCGTGTCGGACCCTACTTCTCGGTGGGAACATTATATGATTCTATAACGTTGTATATCCTAATCTAAGGCAACCTAACATCTCGGATGCAATATTTGACAACGTTCCTGGCCTGTCGAACCCTACTACTCGGAGGGAACAGTATATACGTATATAACGTCATATATCCTAACCTAAGGCAACCTAACATCTCGGATGTAACATTTGACAACATTCCAGGCGTGTCGTTCCCTACGTCTCGGTGGTAACATTACATGCGTCTATAATGGTATATATCCTAATCTAAGGCAACCTAACATCTCGGATGCAATATTTGACAACATTCCTGGCCTGTCGAACCGTACTTCTCGGAGGGAAGAGTATATACGTCTTTAGCGTCATATATCCTAACATAAGGCAACCTGACATCTCGGATGTATTATTCTACAACATTCCAGGCGTGTCGGAACCTTCTTCTCGGTGGGAACAATATATGCGTCCATAACGTTGTATATTCTAATCTAAGGCAACCTAACATCTCGGAAGCAATATTTGACAACATTCCTGGCCTGTCGAACCCTACTTTTCGGAGGGAACAGTATATACGTTTATAACGGTATATATCCTAATCTAAGGCAGCCTAACATCTCGATTGCAATATTTGACAACATTCCTGGCCTGTCGAACCCTACTTCTCGGAGGGAACAGTATATACGACTGTAGCGTCATATATCCTAACCTAACGCAACCTAACACCTCGGATGTAACTTTTGACAACATTCCTGGCCTGTCGAACCCTACCTCTCGGTGGGAACAGTATATACGTCTATAACGTTATATATCCTAACCTAAGGCAACCTAACATCTCGGATGAAACATTTGACAACATTCCAATCGTGTCGGACCTACGTCTCGGTGGTAACATGACATGCGTCTATAACGTTATATATCCTAACCTAAGGCAACCTAACATCTCGGATGTAACATTTGACAACCTTCCAGGCGTGTCGGACCCTTCTTCTCGGTGGGAACATTATATGCGTCTATAACGTTGTATATCCTAATCTAAGGCAACCTTACATCTCGGATGCAATATTTGACAACATTCCTGGCCTGTCGAACCCTACTTTTCGGAGGGAACAGTATATGCGCCTGTAACGCCATATATCCTAACCTAAGGCAACCTGACATCTCGGATGTAATATTCTACATCATTCCTGGCCTGTCGAACCCCACTTCTCGGAGGGAACAGTATATACGTCTGTAACGTCATATATCCTAACCTCAGGCAACCTAACATCTCGGATGTAACATTTGACAACATTCCAGGCGTGTCGGTCCCTACGTCTCGGTGGTAACGTTACATGCGTCTATAACGTTATATATCCTAACCTAAGGCAACCTAACATCTCGGATGCAATATTTGACAACATTCCTGGCCTGCCGAACCCTCCCCCTCGGTGGGAACAGTATATACGTCTATAACGATATATATCCTAACCTAAGGCAACCTAACATCTCGGATGTAACATTTGACAACATTCCAGGCGTGTCGGTCCCTACGTCTCGGTGGTAACATTAATGCGTCTATAACGGCAACGTAACAACTCGGATTTAATATTTCACAACATTCCTGGCGTGTCGGACCCTACTTCTCGGTGGGAACAGTATATGCGTCTATAACGTTGTATATCCTAATCTAAGGCAACCTAACATCTCGGATGCAATATTTGACAACATTCCTGGCCTGTCGAACCCTACTTCTCGGAGGGAACAGTATATACGTCTATAACGTTATATATCCTAACCTAAGGCAACCTGACATGTCGGACGTAATATTCTACATCATTCCAGGCGTGTCGGAACCTACATCTCGGTGGGAACATTATATGTGTCTATAACGTTGTATATCATAATCTAAGGCAACCTAACATCTCGGATGCAATATTTGACAACATTCCTGGCCTGTCGAACCCTACTTCTCGGAGGGAACATTATATACGTCTATAACGGTATATATCCTAATCTAAGGCAACCTAACATCTCGGATGCAATATTTGACAACATTCCTGGCCTGTCGAACCCTACTTCTCGGAGGGAACAGTATATACGTCTATAACGTTATATATCCTAACCTAAGGCAACCTGACATGTCGGATGTAATATTCTACATCATTCCAGGCGTGTCGGACCCTACATCTCGGTGGTAACATTAATGCGTCTATAACGGCAACGTAACAACTCGGATGTAATATTTGACAACATTCCTGGCCTGTCGAACCCTACCTCTCGGTGGGAACAGTATATACGTTTATAACGATATATATCCTAACCTAAGGCAACCTAACATCTCCGATGCAATATTTGACAACATTCCTGGCCTGTCGAACCCTACTTCTCGGAGGGAACAGTATATACGTCTATAACGACATATATCCTAACCTAAGGCAACCTAACATCTCGGATGTAACAAACGACAACATTCCAGGCGTGTCGTTCCCTACGTCTCGGTGGTAACATTACATGCGTCTATAACGGTATATATCCTAATCTAAGGCAACCTAACATCTCGGATGCAATATTTGACAACATTCCTGGCCTGTCGAACCGTACTTCACGGTGGGAACAGTATATACGTCTATAACGTTATATATCCTAACCTAAGGCAACCTGACATCTCGGATGTATTATTCTACTACATTCCAGGCGTGTCGGAACCTACTTCTCGGTGGGAACATTATATGCGTCTATAACGTTGTATATCCTAATCTAAGGCAACCTAACATCTCAGATGCAATATTTGACAACATTCCTGGCCTGTCGAACCCTACTTCTCTGAGGGAACAGTATATACGTTTATAACGGTATATATCCTAATCTAAGGCTGCCTAACATCTCGGATGCAATATTTGACAACATTCCTGGCCTGTCGAACCCTACTTCTCGGAGGGAACAGTATATACGTCTGTAGCGTCATATATCCTAACATAAGGCAACCTAACATCTCGGATGTAACATTTGACAACATTCCAGGCATGTCGGTCCCTACCTCTCGGCGGTAACACTAAATGCGTCTATAACGATATATATCCTAACCTAAGGCAACCTAACATCTCGGATGCAATATTTGACAACATTCCTCGCCTGTCGAACCCTACTTCTCGGAGGGAACAGTATATACGTCTATAACGTCATATATCCTAACCTAAGGCAACCTAACATCTCGGATGTAACATTTGACAACATTCCAGGCGTGTCGGTATCTACGTCTCGGTAGTAACATTACATGCGTCTATAACGTTATATATCCTAACCTAAGGCAACCTAACATCTCGGATGCAATATTTGACAACATTCCTGGCCTGTCGAACCGTACTTCTCGGAGGGAAGAGTATATACGTCTATAACGTTATATATCCTAACCTAAGGCAACCTGACATCTCGGATGTATTATTCTACAACATTCCAGGCGTGTCGGAACCTACTTCTCGGTGGGAACATTATATGCGTCTATAACGTTGTATATCCTAATCTAAGGCAACCTAACATCTCGGATGCAATATTTGACAACATTCCTGGCCTGTCGAACCCTACTTCTCGGAGGGAACAGTATATACGTTTATAACGGTATATATCCTAATCTAAGGCAGCCTAACATCTTGGATGCAATATTTGACAACATTCCTGGCCTGTCGAACCCTACTTCTCGGAGGGAACAGTATATACGTCTGTAGCGTCATATATCCTAACATAAGGCAACCTAACATCTCGGATGTAACATTTGACAACATTCCAGGCATGTCGGTCCCTACGTCTCGGAGGTAACACTACATGCGTCTATAACGTTATATATCCTAACCTAAGGCAACCTAACATCTCGGATGCAATATTTGACAACATTCCTGGCCTGTCGAACCCTACCTCTCGGTGGGAACAGTATATACGTCTATAACGATATATATCCTAACCTAAGGCAACCTAACATCTCGGATGCAATATTTGACAACATTCCTGGCCTGTCGAACCCTACTTCTCGGAGGGAACAGTATATACGTCTATAACGTCATATATCCTAACCTAAGGCAACCTAACATCTCGGATGTAACATTTGACAACATTCCAGGCGTGTCGGTCTCTACTTCTCGGTGGTAACATTACATGCGTCTATAACGCCATATATCCTAACCTAAGGCAACCTGACATCTCGGATGTAATATTCTACATCATTCCTGGCCTGTCGAACCCTACTTCTCGGAGGGAACAGTATATACGTCTGTAACGTCATATATCCTAACCTCAGGCAACCTAACATCTCGGATGTAACATTTGACAACATTCCAGGCGTGTCGGTCCCTACGTCTCGGTGGTAACGTTACATGCGTCTATAACGTTATATATCCTAACCTAAGGCAACCTAACATCTCGGATGCAATATTTGACAACATTCCTGGCCTGTCGAACCGTACTTCACGGTGGGAACAGTATATACGTCTATAACGTTATATATCCTAACCTAAGGCAACCTGACATCTCGGATGTATTATTCTACTACATTCCAGGCGTGTCGGAACCTACTTCTCGGTGGGAACATTATATGCGTCTATAACGTTGTATATCCTAATCTAAGGCAACCTAACATCTCAGATGCAATATTTGACAACATTCCTGGCCTGTCGAACCCTACTTCTCTGAGGGAACAGTATATACGTTTATAACGGTATATATCCTAATCTAAGGCTGCCTAACATCTCGGATGCAATATTTGACAACATTCCTGGCCTGTCGAACCCTACTTCTCGGAGGGAACAGTATATACGTCTGTAGCGTCATATATCCTTACATAAGGCAACCTAACATCTCGGATGTAACATTTGACAACATTCCAGGCATGTCGGTCCCTACCTCTCGGCGGTAACACTAAATGCGTCTATAACGATATATATCCTAACCTAAGGCAACCTAACATCTCGGATGCAATATTTGACAACATTCCTCGCCTGTCGAACCCTACTTCTCGGAGGGAACAGTATATACGTCTATAACGTCATATATCCTAACCTAAGGCAACCTAACATCTCGGATGTAACATTTGACAACATTCCAGGCGTGTCGGTATCTACGTCTCGGTAGTAACATTACATGCGTCTATAACGTTATATATCCTAACCTAAGGCAACCTAACATCTCGGATGCAATATTTGACAACATTCCTGGCCTGTCGAACCGTACTTCTCGGAGGGAAGAGTATATACGTCTATAACGTTATATATCCTAACCTAAGGCAACCTGACATCTCGGATGTATTATTCTACAACATTCCAGGCGTGTCGGAACCTACTTCTCGGTGGGAACATTATATGCGTCTATAACGTTGTATATCCTAATCTAAGGCAACCTAACATCTCGGATGCAATATTTGACAATATTCCTGGCCTGTCGAACCCTACTTCTCGGAGGGAACAGTATATACGTTTATAACGGTATATATCCTAATCTAAGGCAGCCTAACATCTCGGATGCAATATTTGACAACATTCCTGGCCTGACGAACCCTACTTCTCGGAGGGAACAGTATATACGTCTGTAGCGTCATATATCCTAACATAAGGCAATCTAACATCTCGGATGTAACATTTGACAACATTCCAGGCATGTCGGTCCCTACGTCTCGGAGGTAACACTACATGCGTCTATAACGTTATATATCCTAACCTAAGGCAACCTAACATCTCGGATGCAATATTTGACAACATTCCTGGCCTGTCGAACCCTACCTCTCGGTGGGAACAGTATATACGTCTATAACGATATATATCCTAACCTAAGGCAACCTAACATCTCGGATGCAATATTTGACAACATTCCTGGCCTGTCGAACCCTACTTCTCGGAGGGAACAGTATATACGTCTATAACGTCATATATCCTAACCTAAGGCAACCTAACATCTCGGATGTAACATTTGACAACATTCCAGGCGTGTCGGTCTCTACGTCTCGGTGGTAACATTACATGCGTCTATAACGCCATATATCCTAACCTAAGGCAACCTGACATCTCGGATGTAATATTCTACATCATTCCTGGCCTGTCGAACCCTACTTCTCGGAGGGAACAGTATATACGTCTGTAACGTCATATATCCTAACCTCAGGCAACCTAACATCTCGGATGTAACATTTGACAACATTCCAGGCGTGTCGGTCCCTACGTCTCGGTGGTAACGTTACATGCGTCTATAACGGCAACGTAACAACTCGGATTTAATATTTCACAACATTCCTGGCGTGTCGGACCCTACTTCACGGTGGGAACAGTATATGCGTCTATAACGTTGTATATCCTAATCTAAGGCAACCTAACATCTCGGATGCAATATTTGACAACATTCCTGGCCTGTCGAACCCTACTTCTCGGAGGGAACAGTATATACGTCTATAACGTTATATATCCTAACCTAAGGCAACCTGACATGTCGGACGTAATATTCTACATCATTCCAGGCGTGTCGGAACCTACATCTCGGTGGGAACATTATATGTGTCTATAACGTTGTATATCATAATCTAAGGCAACCTAACATCTCGGATGCAATATTTGACAACATTCCTGGCCTGTCGAACCCTACTTCTCGGAGGGAACATTATATACGTCTATAACGGTATATATCCTAATCTAAGGCAACCTAACATCTCGGATGCAATATTTGACAACATTCCTGGCCTGTCGAACCCTACTTCTCGGAGGGAACAGTATATACGTCTATAACGTTATATATCCTAACCTAAGGCAACCTGACATGTCGGATGTAATATTCTACATCATTCCATGCGTGTCGGACCCTACATCTCGGTGGTAACATTAATGCGTCTATAACGGCAACGTAACAACTCGGATGTAATATTTGACAACATTCCTGGCCTGTCGAACCCTACCTCTCGGTGGGAACAGTATATACGTTTATAACGATATATATCCTAACCTAAGGCAACCTAACATCTCCGATGCAATATTTGACAACATTCCTGGCCTGTCGAACCCTACTTCTCGGAGGGAACAGTATATACGTCTATAACGACATATATCCTAACCTAAGGCAACCTAACATCTCGGATGTAACAAATGACAACATTCCAGGCGTGTCGTTCCCTACGTCTCGGTGGTAACATTACATGCGTCTATAACGGTATATATCCTAATCTAAGGCAACCTAACATCTCGGATGCAATATTTGACAACATTCCTGGCCTGTCGAACCGTACTTCACGGTGGGAACAGTATATACGTCTATAACGTTATATATCCTAACCTAAGGCAACCTGACATCTCGGATGTATTATTCTACTACATTCCAGGCGTGTCGGAACCTACTTCTCGGTGGGAACATTATATGCGTCTATAACGTTGTATATCCTAATCTAAGGCAACCTAACATCTCAGATGCAATATTTGACAACATTCCTGGCCTGTCGAACCCTACTTCTCTGAGGGAACAGTATATACGTTTATAACGGTATATATCCTAATCTAAGGCTGCCTAACATCTCGGATGCAATATTTGACAACATTCCTGGCCTGTCGAACCCTACTTCTCGGAGGGAACAGTATATACGTCTGTAGCGTCATATATCCTAACATAAGGCAACCTAACATCTCGGATGTAACATTTGACAACATTCCAGGCATGTCGGTCCCTACCTCTCGGCGGTAACACTAAATGCGTCTATAACGATATATATCCTAACCTAAGGCAACCTAACATCTCGGATGCAATATTTGACAACATTCCTCGCCTGTCGAACCCTACTTCTCGGAGGGAACAGTATATACGTCTATAACGTCATATATCCTAACCTAAGGCAACCTAACATCTCGGATGTAACATTTGACAACATTCCAGGCGTGTCGGTATCTACGTCTCGGTGGTAACATTACATGCGTCTATAACGTTATATATCCTAACCTAAGGCAACCTAACATCTCGGATGCAATATTTGACAACATTCCTGGCCTGTCGAACCGTACTTCTCGGAGGGAAGAGTATATACGTCTATAACGTTATATATCCTAACCTAAGGCAACCTGACATCTCGGATGTATTATTCTACAACATTCCAGGCGTGTCGGAACCTACTTCTCGGTGGGAACATTATATGCGTCTATAACGTTGTATATCCTAATCTAAGGCAACCTAACATCTCGGATGCAATATTTGACAACATTCCTGGCCTGTCGAACCCATCTTCTCGGAGGGAACAGTATATACGTTTATAACGGTATATATCCTAATCTAAGGCAGCCTAACATCTCGGATGCAATATTTGACAACATTCCTGGCCTGTCGAACCCTACTTCTCGGAGGGAACAGTATATACGTCTGTAGCGTCATATATCCTAACATAAGGCAACCTAACATCTCGGATGTAACATTTGACAACATTCCAGGCATGTCGGTCCCTACCTCTCGGCGGTAACACTAAATGCGTCTATAACGATATATATCCTAACCTAAGGCAACCTAACATCTCGGATGCAATATTTGACAACATTCCTGGCCTGTCGAACCCTACTTCTCGGAGGGAACAGTATATACGTCTATAACGTCATATATCCTAACCTAAGGCAACCTAACATCTCGGATGTAACATTTGACAACATTCCAGGCGTGTCGGTATCTACGTCTCGGTAGTAACATTACATGCGTCTATAACGTTATATATCCTAACCTAAGGCAACCTAACATCTCGGATGCAATATTTGACAACATTCCTGGCCTGTCGAACCGTACTTCTCGGAGGGAAGAGTATATACGTCTATAACGTTATATATCCTAACCTAAGGCAACCTGACATCTCGGATGTATTATTCTACAACATTCCAGGCGTGTCGGAACCTACTTCTCGGTGGGAACATTATATGCGTCTATAACGTTGTATATCCTAATCTAAGGCAACCTAACATCTCGGATGCAATATTTGACAACATTCCTGGCCTGTCGAACCCTACTTCTCGGAGGGAACAGTATATACGTTTATAACGGTATATATCCTAATCTAAGGCAGCCTAACATCTCGGATGCAATATTTGACAACATTCCTGGCCTGTCGAACCCTACTTCTCGGAGGGAACAGTATATACGTCTGTAGCGTCATATATCCTAACATAAGGCAACCTAACATCTCGGATGTAACATTTGACAACATTCCAGGCATGTCGGTCCCTACGTCTCGGAGGTAACACTACATGCGTCTATAACGTTATATATCCTAACCTAAGGCAACCTAACATCTCGGATGCAATATTTGACAACATTCCTGGCCTGTCGAACCCTACCTCTCGGTGGGAACAGTATATACGTCTATAACGATATATATCCTAACCTAAGGCAACCTAACATCTCGGATGCAATATTTGACAACATTCCTGGCCTGTCGAACCCTACTTCTCGGAGGGAACAGTATATACGTCTATAACGTCATATATCCTAACCTAAGGCAACCTAACATCTCGGATGTAACATTTGACAACATTCCAGGCGTGTCGGTCTCTACGTCTCGGTGGTAACATTACATGCGTCTATAACGTTATATATCCTAACCTAAGGCAACCTAACATCTCGGATGCAATATTTGACAACATTCTTGGCCTGTCGAACCCTACTTCACGGAGGGAACAGTATTTACGTTTATAACGGTATATATCCTAATCTAAGGCAGCCTAACATCTCGGATGCAATATTTGACAACATTCCTGGCCTGTCGAACCCTACTTCTCGGAGGGAACATTATATACGTCTGTAGCGTCATATATCCTAACATAAGGCAACCTAACATCTCGGATGTAACATTTCACAACATTCCAGGCATTTCGGTCCCTACGTCTCGGAGGTAACACTACATGCGTCTATAACGTTATATATCCTAACCTAAAGCAACCTAACATCTGGGATGCAATATTTGACAACATTCCTGGCCTGTCGAACCCTACATCTCGGAGGGAACAGTATATACGTCTATAACGTCATATATCCTAACCTAAGGCAACCTAACATCTCGGATGTAACATTTGACAACATTCCAGGCGTGTCGGTCCCTACGTCTCGGTGGTAACATTACATGCGTCTATAACGTTATATATCCTAACCTAAGGCAACCTAACATCTCGGATGCAATATTTGACAACATTCCTGGCCTGTCGAACCCTACTTCTCGGAGGGAACAGTATATATGTCTATAACGGTATATATCCTAACCTAAGGCAACCTGACATCTCGTATGTAACATTCTACAACCTTCCAGGCGTGTCGGAACCTACTTCTCGGTGGGAACATTATATGCGTCTATAACGGTATATATCATAATCTAAGTCAACCTAACATCTCGGATGCAATAGTTGACAACATTCCTGGCCTGTCGAACCCTACTTCTCGGAGGGAACAGTATATACGTCTGAAACGTCATGTATCCTAACCTGAGGCAACCTAACATCTCGGATGTAACATTCGACAACATTCCAGGTGTGTCGGTCCCTACGTCTCGGTGGTAACGTTACATGCGTCTATAACGTTATATATCCTAACCTAAGGCAACCTAACATCTCGGATGCAATATTTGACAACATTCCTGGCCTGTCGAACCCTACTTCTCGGAGGGAACAGTATATACGTCTAAAACGTCATATATCATAACCTAAGGCAACCTAAAATCTCGGATGTAACATTTGACAACATTCCAGGCATGTCGGTCCCTACGTCTCGGTGGTAACATTATATGCGTCTATAACGTTATATATCCTAATCTAAGGCAACCTAACATCTCGGATGCAATATTTGACAACATTCCTCGCCTGTCGAACCCTACTTCTCGGAGGGAACAGTATATACGTCTATAACGTCATATATCCTAACCTAAGGCAACCTAACATCTCGGATGTAACATTTGACAACATTCCAGGCGTGTCGGTATCTACGTCTCGGTGGTAACATTACATGCGTCTATAACGTTATATATCCTAACCTAAGGCAACCTAACATCTCGGATGCAATATTTGACAACATTCCTGGCCTGTCGAACCGTACTTCTCGGAGGGAAGAGTATATACGTCTATAACGTTATATATCCTAACCTAAGGCAACCTGACATCTCGGATGTATTATTCTACAACATTCCAGGCGTGTCGGAACCTACTTCTCGGTGGGAACATTATATGCGTCTATAACGTTGTATATCCTAATCTAAGGCAACCTAACATCTCGGATGCAATATTTGACAACATTCCTGGCCTGTCGAACCCATCTTCTCGGAGGGAACAGTATATACGTTTATAACGGTATATATCCTAATCTAAGGCAGCCTAACATCTCGGATGCAATATTTGACAACATTCCTGGCCTGTCGAACCCTACTTCTCGGAGGGAACAGTATATACGTCTGTAGCGTCATATATCCTAACATAAGGCAACCTAACATCTCGGATGTAACATTTGACAACATTCCAGGCATGTCGGTCCCTACCTCTCGGCGGTAACACTAAATGCGTCTATAACGATATATATCCTAACCTAAGGCAACCTAACATCTCGGATGCAATATTTGACAACATTCCTGGCCTGTCGAACCCTACTTCTCGGAGGGAACAGTATATACGTCTATAACGTCATATATCCTAACCTAAGGCAACCTAACATCTCGGATGTAACATTTGACAACATTCCAGGCGTGTCGGTATCTACGTCTCGGTAGTAACATTACATGCGTCTATAACGTTATATATCCTAACCTAAGGCAACCTAACATCTCGGATGCAATATTTGACAACATTCCTGGCCTGTCGAACCGTACTTCTCGGAGGGAAGAGTATATACGTCTATAACGTTATATATCCTAACCTAAGGCAACCTGACATCTCGGATGTATTATTCTACAACATTCCAGGCGTGTCGGAACCTACTTCTCGGTGGGAACATTATATGCGTCTATAACGTTGTATATCCTAATCTAAGGCAACCTAACATCTCGGATGCAATATTTGACAACATTCCTGGCCTGTCGAACCCTACTTCTCGGAGGGAACAGTATATACGTTTATAACGGTATATATCCTAATCTAAGGCAGCCTAACATCTCGGATGCAATATTTGACAACATTCCTGGCCTGTCGAACCCTACTTCTCGGAGGGAACAGTATATACGTCTGTAGCGTCATATATCCTAACATAAGGCAACCTAACATCTCGGATGTAACATTTGACAACATTCCAGGCATGTCGGTCCCTACGTCTCGGAGGTAACACTACATGCGTCTATAACGTTATATATCCTAACCTAAGGCAACCTAACATCTCGGATGCAATATTTGACAACATTCCTGGCCTGTCGAACCCTACCTCTCGGTGGGAACAGTATATACGTCTATAACGATATATATCCTAACCTAAGGCAACCTAACATCTCGGATGCAATATTTGACAACATTCCTGGCCTGTCGAACCCTACTTCTCGGAGGGAACAGTATATACGTCTATAACGTCATATATCCTAACCTAAGGCAACCTAACATCTCGGATGTAACATTTGACAACATTCCAGGCGTGTCGGTCTCTACGTCTCGGTGGTAACATTACATGCGTCTATAACGTTATATATCCTAACCTAAGGCAACCTAACATCTCGGATGCAATATTTGACAACATTCTTGGCCTGTCGAACCCTACTTCACGGAGGGAACAGTATTTACGTTTATAACGGTATATATCCTAATCTAAGGCAGCCTAACATCTCGGATGCAATATTTGACAACATTCCTGGCCTGTCGAACCCTACTTCTCGGAGGGAACATTATATACGTCTGTAGCGTCATATATCCTAACATAAGGCAACCTAACATCTCGGATGTAACATTTCACAACATTCCAGGCATTTCGGTCCCTACGTCTCGGAGGTAACACTACATGCGTCTATAACGTTATATATCCTAACCTAAAGCAACCTAACATCTGGGATGCAATATTTGACAACATTCCTGGCCTGTCGAACCCTACATCTCGGAGGGAACAGTATATACGTCTATAACGTCATATATCCTAACCTAAGGCAACCTAACATCTCGGATGTAACATTTGACAACATTCCAGGCGTGTCGGTCCCTACGTCTCGGTGGTAACATTACATGCGTCTATAACGTTATATATCCTAACCTAAGGCAACCTAACATCTCGGATGCAATATTTGACAACATTCCTGGCCTGTCGAACCCTACTTCTCGGAGGGAACAGTATATATGTCTATAACGGTATATATCCTAACCTAAGGCAACCTGACATCTCGTATGTAACATTCTACAACCTTCCAGGCGTGTCGGAACCTACTTCTCGGTGGGAACATTATATGCGTCTATAACGGTATATATCATAATCTAAGTCAACCTAACATCTCGGATGCAATAGTTGACAACATTCCTGGCCTGTCGAACCCTACTTCTCGGAGGGAACAGTATATACGTCTGAAACGTCATGTATCCTAACCTGAGGCAACCTAACATCTCGGATGTAACATTCGACAACATTCCAGGTGTGTCGGTCCCTACGTCTCGGTGGTAACGTTACATGCGTCTATAACGTTATATATCCTAACCTAAGGCAACCTAACATCTCGGATGCAATATTTGACAACATTCCTGGCCTGTCGAACCCTACTTCTCGGAGGGAACAGTATATACGTCTAAAACGTCATATATCATAACCTAAGGCAACCTAAAATCTCGGATGTAACATTTGACAACATTCCAGGCATGTCGGTCCCTACGTCTCGGTGGTAACATTATATGCGTCTATAACGTTATATATCCTAATCTAAGGCAACCTAACATCTCGGATGCAATATTTGACAACATTCCTAGCCAGTCGAACCCTACTTCTCGGAGGGAACAGTATATACATCTATAACGTTATATATCCTAACCTAAGGCAACCTGACATGTCGGATGTAATATTCTACATCATTCCAGGCGTGTCGGACCCTACTTCTCGGTGGGAACATTATATGAGTCTATAACGTTGTATATCCTAATCTAAGGCAACCTAACATCTCGGATGCAATATTTGACAACATTCCTGGCCTGTCGAACCCTACTACTCGGAGGGAACAGTATATACGTATATAACGTCATATATCCTAACCTAAGGCAATCTAACATCTCGGATGTAACATTTGACAACATTCCAGGCGTGTCGTTCCCTACGTCTCGGTGGTAACATTACATGCGTCTATAATGGTATATATCCTAATCTAAGGCAACCTAACATCTCGGATGCAATATTTGACAACATTCCTGGCCTGTCGAACCGTACTTCTCGGAGGGAAGAGTATATACGTCTTTAGCGTCATATATCCTAACATAAGGCAACCTGACATCTCGGATGTATTATTCTACAACATTCCAGGCGTGTCGGAACCTACTTCTCGGTGGGAACAATATATGCTTCTATAACGTTGTATATCCTAATCTAAGGCAACCTAACATCTCGGATGCAATATTTGACAACATTCCTGGCCTGTCGAACCCTACTTCTCGGAGGGAACAGTATATACGTTTATAACGGTATATATCCTAATCTAAGGCAGCCTAACATCTCGATTGCAATATTTGACAACATTCCTGGCCTGTCGAACCCTACTTCTCGGAGGGAAGAGTATATACGTCTGTAGCGTCATATATCCTAACCTAAGGCAACCTAACATCTCGGATGTAACATTTGACAACATTCCTGGCCTGTCGAACCGTACCTCTCGGTGGGAACAGTATATACGTCTATAACGATATATATCCTAACCTAAGGCAACCTAACATCTCGGATCCAATATTTGACAACATTCCTAGCCTGGCGAACCCTACTTCTCGGAGGGAACAGTATATACGTCTATAACGTCATATAGCCTAACCTAAGGCAACCTACCATCTCGAATGTAACATTTGACAACATTCCAGGCGAATCGGCCCTACGTCTCAGTGGTAACATTACATGCGTCTATAACGGTATATATCGTAACCTAAGGCAACCTATCATCTCAGACGTAATATTTTAAACATTCCTGGCGTGTCGGACCCTACTTCTCGGTGGTAACATTACATGCGTCTATAACGTTATATATCCTAACCTAAGGCAACCTGACATCTCGGATGTAATATTGAAGGATAATAATCTTAGATATCCTTGTTTGTTAATCAATAATTTATATTAATCAATAATTTAAGAGTTTCAATTTTTATGTTATGGAATATTCTAGAATGTGAGCGAGAGCGAATGTGCATGTGAATGAGTCTTTCAAGTGAATGTTTTCAAACAAATCGAGTCAGTTGTTCATCGTGCGTTATTGAGTAAACATATAGTTATAAAGACGTTCTTAATCTCCTTGTATCTAATTTTAAAATAATAAATATCCTACAATTTTGGGGGCTCCTCCGGGATAGAGCGAACAAGGAGAACAAGTTGTGTGATAATAAAAGTGAATTGTGTAGACTGTTTAAATTGTGAAGACGATTAAATCGTAATATCGTGTGTATCGTGTAGAAGACGTGTAATGAATACAAATAGGAATCCGTGTGAATTCACAGTAGCGCAGTTAAAAGACATTTTAAAAGCTAAAGGTTTAAGTGCAGTTGGAGTAAAACACGATTTGATTAATAGACTTATGATGACTGACCCAACTGGAACCTGGATGGATGAACTAGCGAGCAATAGTGCAGGAGTGGTTGCAAGCGAAGATTCAGGCGTAAATGTAGTACCTAGCATCAATTCGCTAAGACCACCAACTCCACCAATTGAGGGGCTTGATACCAGAAGCATAGATATATTACGTAAGGAACGGGAACTTGCAGAGCGCGAAATTCAACTTTTAAGTCGAGAAGTAGAGATAATGCGTGAAATGCAGCGAAAATCGACGCGTAATCTTGAAGGCGAGCAATTGGATGTTGGCAGTGACGGTGACAATTTCTTGACATCAAACAATGGAGTCGGGTGCAACCTTTCATCTCAATTGAAACAAACACGAACAAATATTTCAGCAGTTGCAGATTTACTTAGTAATTTTGACGGTAAATCTGATGACTACGAAATTTGGGAGAAGCAAATTAAGTTACTGAAGACAACGTATAAATTGGAAGATGATGTTGCACGAATACTTATCGGTATGCGACTTAAAGGAAAGGCACTTCAATGGTTTCATTCTAAACCAAACTATATTACCATGCCATTTAATCAATTATTGAATGAATTAAGAACCATGTTTTATCATCGCCAAAGCAAGATTGAGATGAGAAAGAAGTTTGAAGAACGACTATGGAAGAAGAATGAAACATTCCACGAATATTTGCACGAGAAGATCATTTTAGGAAATCGAGTACCGATCAACGATGACGAAATGCTTGAATATGTAATTGACGGCATCCCTGATGAAATACTTCAAAACCAGGCGCGTATTCAACGATTTACAACAATTGATCAACTTTCGGAGGCGTTCGAGAAGGTAACCTTTCGAGATCGAGGCGTACAGAGTTTAATGAAATTTGAGAAGCGTGGAAATAGTTTCGTTAAGAGTGAACGAAAAGAGATGGCCAGTGTTGGTAAGAAAAAAGAATCTACAACTAATGTTATTCGATGTTATAATTGTGGTGGGCGCGATCATATTAGCATAAATTGTCCAACGAAAGATCGTGGTGTGAAATGCTTTATTTGTCAGGAACGTGGTCATATTGCGTCGAAATGTTCTAGGAAGTATGAAGCGAGTAAAGAAAGTTGCGCAACATTTAAAGTATCATCAAGTCGAAAATATCTTAAAAATGTTTTGCTTAATGGACATGAGATCGAAGCATTGATAGATTCAGGAAGCGATGTTAGTTTGATTCGCGCAGATGAATATATTAAACTTGGTTCTCCGCAATTACGACGCAGTGAATTACATTTTCATAGTATAGGTTCAAAGAATAACGCGACATTAGGAGAATTTCAAGCAGAAATTACTGTAGATGGATACTCATATCCGATTTGCGTACAGGTAGTCTCTGATACTATGCTTCAATATAAATTCTTAATAGGAACAAATTTCTTGAGTGTAACAGATGTTAGTCTTAAAGGTAGCAAAGTGAGCATTCGTCCATTATCAGAAAAAATGAGCAAATCTGCGGAAGACGAAAATATTGTACCGGAAATATTTAAAATAGATATAATAGATGATAAAGTGTTAGACGCAAATCATATTGACCTGTCTCATGTATTAGATCCTAATCAGCGGGAGACGATTAAAAACCTTGTTAGTAATTATAAGCCGAACAAAACCTATGAATCTGAAATTACAATGAAATTAGTATTAAAAGACGAAGAGCCAGTTTATCAATCTGCGAGACGTTTATCACCGTCACATAAAGAAATTGTTAATGCACAAATCGAACAATGGATTGCGGATGGAGTCGCTCAAGTATCAACTTCTGATTATGCGAGTCCAGTTGTTCTTGTCCGAAAGAAAGATGATTCATTTAGATTATGTGTAGATTATCGTCAAATAAATAAGAAAATTATCAAAGATAGGTATCCGTTACCATTAATCGAAGATCAATTAGATTCGTTACAAGGCGCGCGTATTTTTAGTACTCTCGATTTGAAAAATGGTTTCTTTCATGTACGAATGGATGAATCAAGTCGAAAGTATACAGCATTTATTGTACCAGATGGTCATTACGAATTCTTACGAGTTCCTTTTGGTCTTTGTAACTCACCGGCAGTCTTTCAAAGATTTATAAATACTGTATTTAGAGAGCTTATTCGAAAGAGAATAGTTTTAACTTATATGGATGATTTAATTATTCCATCGGATGATATTGAGAGTGGAATCAAAAATCTTGAAAAGGTTTTAATAACAGCAAGCGAAGCTAATTTAATAATTAATTGGAAAAAATGTTGTTTTCTGCAAACTACAGTTGAATTTCTCGGGCATGTAATCAATAATGGTCGTGTTCGTCCCTCGGATCGTAAAACTGATGCAGTCCGACGATTTCCAGAACCGACAAATGTTAAACAAGTACAAAGTTTTCTTGGATTGACTGGGTACTTTCGTAAATTTATTCATAGATACTCTGTAATTGCGCGACCGTTGTCAAATCTTTTGCGAGCGAATGTTAAATTCTGTTTTGGACCAATTGAAAAAGAAGCGTTTATGCAATTAAAAGTTATACTAAGTGAAAAACCAATATTAAACCTGTATCGAGTCGGAGCGGAAACAGAGTTGCATACAGATGCTTCTGCTTTAGGTTATGGAGCAATTTTATTTCAAAGAAATAACGAAGATCGATATTTTCATCCCATATATTATTCTAGCGGTAAGACAACTCCTGCTGAAGCAAAATATAGTAGTTACGAGTTAGAAGTTTTAGCAGTAGTTAAAGCGTTAAAGAAATTTCGTGTTTATTTGTTAGGAATTTCGTTTGTTATTGTCACTGATTGTCGCGCTTTCACTCTTACAATGAATAAGAACGATCTTTGTGTGCGAGTTGCGCGATGGGCATTATTGTTAGAAGAATTCGACTATCGGATAGAGCATCGACCAGGAAAGAATATGTTACATGTTGACGCGTTAAGTCGAAATCGCCTACCTATGAATTTCTTAATCGACGAATCTGTAACAAGTCTTACAGCGCGTTTGCGGAAGGCACAGGAAGAAGATGAAAGTATAAAGAAACTTCAAGATTTAGTACTTCAAAACAAGACGAAAGATTATATCATTCGAGGAAATCTTTTGTACAAAGAGTCTGAAGGAGACATTCGACTTGTGGTGCCGCGTCAAATGCAAATGCAAATAATAAAGCGAGCTCATGAACGAGGACATTTTTCTGTGGTCAAGACTGAAGCTATTGTACGTAAAGATTATCCAGACATTCGAGATTTACTTGAAAAAGAAAGAGTCGCATCTTTTCAAGATGAACGAGACGAATTACGATTTCAAGCAAACAAAAATATATTCAAGATACAACAAGAAAATAGACGAACTTTTGACAAAAGTAGACGGAAAGCTAAAATTTATCGAGAAGGAGACCTAGTAGCTATTAAACGTATGCAACAGGGTCCTGGTTTAAAAGTAGCTCACAAATATCTTGGACCATATGAAATAATTCGAGTTCTTCGTAACCAACGATATTTAGTTCAGAAGGTGGGCGAAGGAGAAGGACCTCAACAAACATCTACATCAGCCGAATTTATGAAACTATGGATTGACGAAGCCGATGATGATTTATCTGAAGATGACGTTAATGAAGACATTCGAGACGAATGTCCATGCAGGACGGCCGAATGAAGGATAATAATCTTAGATATCCTTGTTTGTTAATCAATAATTTATATTAATCAATAATTTAAGAGTTTCAATTTTTATGTTATGGAATATTCTAGAATGTGAGCGAGAGCGAATGTGCATGTGAATGAGTCTTTCAAGTGAATGTTTTCAAACAAATCGAGTCAGTTGTTCATCGTGCGTTATTGAGTAAACATATAGTTATAAAGACGTTCTTAATCTCCTTGTATCTAATTTTAAAATAATAAATATCCTACAATATTCTACATCATTCCAGGCGTGTCGGTGCATACTTTTCGGTGGGAATATTATATGCGTCTATAACGGTAGATATCGTAATCTAAGGCAATCTAACATCTCGGATGCAATGTTTGACAACATTCCTGGCCTGCCGAACCCTACTTCTCGGAGGGAACAGTATATACGTTTGTAGCGTCATACATCCTAACATAAGGCAACCTAACATCTCGGATGTAACATTTGACAACATTCCAGGCGTGTCAGTCCCTACGTCTCGGTGGTAACATGACATGCGTCTATAACGTTATATATCCTAACCTAAGGCAACCTAACATCTCGGATGTAACATTTGACAACATTCCAATCGTGTCGGACCTACGTCTCGGTGGTAACATGACATGCGTCTATAACGTTATATATCCTAACCTAAGGCAACCTAACATCTCGGATGTAACATTTGACAACCTTCCAGGCGTGTCGGACCCTTCTTCTCGGTGGGAACATTATATGCGTCTATAACGTTGTATATCCTAATCTAAGGCAACCTAACATCTCGGATGCAATATTTGACAACATTCCTGGCCTGTCGAACCCTACTTTTCGGAGGGAACAGTATATACGTCTATAACGGTATATATCCTAACCTAAGGCACCCTGACATGTCGGATGTAATATTCTACATAATTCCAGGCGTGTCGGACCCTACTTCTCGGTGGGAACATTATATGAGTCTATAACGTTGTAAATCCTAATCTAAGGCAACCTATTATCTCAGACGTAATATTTTACAATATTCCTGGCGTGTCGGTGCATACTTTTCGGTGGGAATATTATATGCGTCTATAACGGTCGATATCGTAATCTAAGGCAACCTAACATCTCGGATGTAACATTTGACAACATTCCAGGCATGTCGGTCCCTACCTCTCGGAGGTAACACTAAATGCGTCTATAACGATATATATCCTAACCTAAGGCAACCTAACATCTCGGATGCAATATTTGACAACATTCCTGGCCTGTCGAACCCTACTTCTCGGAGGGAACAGTATATACGTCTATAACGTCATATATCCTAACCTAAGGCAACCTAACATCTCGGATGTAACATTTGACAACATTCCAGGCGTGTCGGTATCTACGTCTCGGTGGTAACATTACATGCGTCTATAACGTTATATATCCTAACCTAAGGCAACCTAACATCTCGGATGCAATATTTGACAACATTCCTGGCCTGTCGAACCGTACTTCTCGGAGGGAAGAGTATATACGTCTATAACGTTATATATCCTAACCTAAGGCAACCTGACATCTCGGATGTATTATTCTACAACATTCCAGGCGTGTCGGAACCTACTTCTCGGTGGGAACATTATATGCGTCTATAACGTTGTATATCCTAATCTAAGGCAACCTAACATCTCGGATGCAATATTTGACAACATTCCTGGCCTATCGAACCCTACTTCTCGGAGGGAACAGTATATACGTTTATAACGGTATATATCCTAATCTAAGGCAGCCTAACATCTCGGATGCAATATTTGACAACATTCCTGGCCTGTCGAACCCTACTTCTCGGAGGGAACAGTATATACGTCTGTAGCGTCATATATCCTAACATAAGGCAACCTAACATCTCGGATGTAACATTTGACAACATTCCAGGCATGTCGGTCCCTACGTCTCGGAGGTAACACTACATGCGTCTATAACGTTATATATCCTAACCTAAGGCAACCTAACATCTCGGATGCAATATTTGACAACATTCCTGGCCTGTCGAACCCTACCTCTCGGAGGGGACAGTATATACGTCTATAACGATATATATCCTAACGTAAGGCAACCTAACATCTCGGATGCAATATTTGACAACATTCCTGGCCTGTCGAACCCTACTTCTCGGAGGGAACAGTATATACGTTTATAACGTCATATATCCTAACCTAAGGCAACCTAACATCTCGGATGTAACATTTGACAACATTCCAGGCGTGTCGGTCTCTACGTCTCGGTGGGAACATTATATGCGTCTATAACGTTGTATATCCTAATCTAAGGCAACCTAACATCTCGGATGCAATATTTGACAACATTCCTGGCCTGTCGAACCCTACTTCTCGGAGGGATCAGTATATACGTTTATAACGGTATATATCCTAATCTAAGGCAGCCTAACATCTCGGATGCAATATTTGACAACATTCCTGGCCTGTCGAACCCTACTTCTCGGAGGGAACATTATATGCGTCTATAACGTTGTATATCCTAATCTAAGGCAACCTAACATCTCGGATGCAATATTTGACAACATTCCTGGCCTGTCGAACCCTACTTCTCGGAGGGAACAGTATATACGTTTATAACGGTATATATCCTAATCTAAGGCAGCCTAACATCTCGGATGCAATATTTGACAACATTCCTGGCCTGTCGAACCCTACTTCTCGGAGGGAACAGTATATACGTCTGTAGCGTCATATATCCTAACATAAGGCAACCTAACATCTCGGATGTAACATTTGACAACATTCCAGGCATGTCGGTCTCTACGTCTCGGTGGTAACATTACATGCGTCTATAACGTTATATATCCTAACCTAAGGCAACCTAACATCTCGGATGCAATATTTGACATCATTCCTGGCCTGTCGAACCCTACTTCACGGAGGGAACAGTATATACGTTTATAACGGTATATATCCTAATCTAAGGCAGCCTAACATCTCGGATGCAATATTTGACAACATTCCTGGCCTGTCGAACCCTACTTCTCGGAGGGAACATTATATACGTCTGTAGCGTCATATATCCTAACATAAGGCAACCTAACATCTCGGATGTAACATTTCACAACATTCCAGGCATTTCGGTCCCTACGTCTCGGAGGTAACACTACATGCGTCTATAACGTTATATATCCTAACCTAAGGCAACCTAACATCTCGGATGCAATATTTGACAACATTCCTGGCCTGTCGAACCCTACATCTCGGAGGGAACAGTATATACGTCTATAACGTCATATATCCTAACCTAAGGCAACCTAACATCTCGGATGTAACATTTGACAACATTCCAGGCGTGTCGGTCCCTACGTCTCGGTGGTAACATTACATGCGTCTATAACGTTATATATCCTAACCTAAGGCAACCTAACATCTCGGATGCAATATTTGACAACATTCCTGGCCTGTCGAACCCTATTTCTCGGAGGGAACAGTATATATGTCTATAACGGTATATATCCTAACCTAAGGCAACCTGACATCTCGTATGTAATATTCTACAACCTTCCGGGCGTGTCGGACCCTACTTCTCGGTGGGAACATTATATGCGTCTATAACGGTATATATCATAATCTAAGTCAACCTAACATCTCGGATGCAATAGTTGACAACATTCCTGGCCTGTCGAACCCTACTTCTCGGAGGGAACAGTATATACGTCTGAAACGTCATATATCCTAACCTGAGGCAACCTAACATCTCGGATGTAACATTCGACAACATTCCAGGCGTGTCGGTCCCTACGTCTCGGTGGTAACGTTACATGCGTCTATAACGTTATATATCCTAACGTAAGGCAACCTAACATCTCGGATGCAATATTTGACAACATTCCTGGCCTGTCGAACCCTACTTCTCGGAGGGAACAGTATATACGTCTAAAACGTCATATATCATAACCTAAGGCAACCTAAAATCTCGGATGTAACATTTGACAACATTCCAGGCATGTCGGTGCCTACGTCTCGGTGGTAACATTATATGCGTCTATAACGTTATATATCCTAATCTAAGGCAACCTAACATCTCGGATGCAATATTTGACAACATTCCTGGCCTGTCGAACCCTACTTCTCGGAGGGAACAGTATATACGTCTATAACGTCATATATCCTAACCTAAGGCAACCTAACATCTCGGATGTAACATTTGACAACATTCCAGGCGTGTCGGTCTCTACGTCTCGGTGGTAACATTACATGCGTCTATAACGTTATATATCCTAACCTAAGGCAACCTAACATCTCGGATGCAATATTTGACATCATTCCTGGCCTGTCGAACCCTACTTCACGGAGGGAACAGTATATACGTTTATAACGGTATATATCCTAATCTAAGGCAGCCTAACATCTCGGATGCAATATTTGACAACATTCCTGGCCTGTCGAACCCTACTTCTCGGAGGGAACATTATATACGTCTGTAGCGTCATATATCCTAACATAAGGCAACCTAACATCTCGGATGTAACATTTCACAACATTCCAGGCATTTCGGTCCCTACGTCTCGGAGGTAACACTACATGCGTCTATAACGTTATATATCCTAACCTAAGGCAACCTAACATCTCGGATGCAATATTTGACAACATTCCTGGCCTGTCGAACCCTACATCTCGGAGGGAACAGTATATACGTCTATAACGTCATATATCCTAACCTAAGGCAACCTAACATCTCGGATGTAACATTTGACAACATTCCAGGCGTGTCGGTCCCTACGTCTCGGTGGTAACATTACATGCGTCTATAACGTTATATATCCTAACCTAAGGCAACCTAACATCTCGGATGCAATATTTGACAACATTCCTGGCCTGTCGAACCCTATTTCTCGGAGGGAACAGTATATATGTCTATAACGGTATATATCCTAACCTAAGGCAACCTGACATCTCGTATGTAATATTCTACAACCTTCCGGGCGTGTCGGACCCTACTTCTCGGTGGGAACATTATATGCGTCTATAACGGTATATATCATAATCTAAGTCAACCTAACATCTCGGATGCAATAGTTGACAACATTCCTGGCCTGTCGAACCCTACTTCTCGGAGGGAACAGTATATACGTCTGAAACGTCATATATCCTAACCTGAGGCAACCTAACATCTCGGATGTAACATTCGACAACATTCCAGGCGTGTCGGTCCCTACGTCTCGGTGGTAACGTTACATGCGTCTATAACGTTATATATCCTAACCTAAGGCAACCTAACATCTCGGATGCAATATTTGACAACATTCCTGGCCTGTCGAACCCTACTTCTCGGAGGGAACAGTATATACGTCTAAAACGTCATATATCATAACCTAAGGCAACCTAAAATCTCGGATGTAACATTTGACAACATTCCAGGCATGTCGGTTCCTACGTCTCGGTGGTAACATTATATGCGTCTATAACGTTATATATCCTAATCTAAGGCAACCTAACATCTCGGATGCAATATTTGACAACATTCCTGGCCTGTCGAACCCTACTTCTCGGAGGGAACAGTATATACGTCTATAACGTTATATATCCTAACCTAACGCAACCTGACATCTCGGATGTAACATTTGACAACATTCCTGGCCTGTCGAACCCTACCTCCCGGTGGGAACAGTATATACGTCTATAACGATATATATCCTAACCTAAGGCAACGTAACATCTCGGATCCAATATTTGACAACATTCTTAGCCTGGCGAACCCTACTTCTCGGAGGGAACAGTATATACGTCTATAACGTCATATAGCCTAACCTAAGGCAACCTACCATCTCGACTGTAATATTCTACATCATTCCAGGCGTGTCGGACCCTACTTCTCGGTGGGAACATTATATGAGTCTATAACGTTGTAAATCCTAATCTAAGGCAACCTATTATCTCAGATGTAATATTTTACAATATTCCTGGCGTGTCGGTGCATACTTTTCGGTGGGAATATTATATGCGTCTATAACGGTAGATATCGTAATCTAAGGCAATCTAACATCTCGGATGCAATGTTTGACAACATTCCTGGCCTGCCGAACCCTACTTCTCGGAGGGAACAGTATATACGTTTGTAGCGTCATACATCCTAACATAAGGCAACCTAACATCTCGGATGTAACATTTGACAACATTCCAGGCGTGTCGGTCCCTACGTCTCGGAGGTAACATTACATGCGTCTATAACGTTATATGTCCTAACGTAAGGCAACCTAACATCTCGGATGCAATATTTGACAACATTCCTGGCCTGTCGAACCCTACCTCTCGGTGGGAACAGTATAACGTCTATAACGATATATATCCTAACCTAAGGCAACATGACACCTCGGATGTAACATTTGACAACATTCCAGGCGTGTCGGTCCCTACGTCTCGGTGGTAACATTAATGCGTCTATAACGTTATATATCCTAACCTAAGGCAACCTAACATCTCGGATGCAATATTTGACAACATTCCTGGCCTGTCGAACCCTACTTCTCGGAGGGAACAGTATATACGTCTGTAACGTCATATATCCTAACCTAAGGCAACCTAACATCTCGGATGTAACATTTGACAACATTCCAGGCGTGTCGGTCCCTACGTCTCGGAGGGAACAGTATATACGTCTATAACGTTATATATCCTAACCTAAGGCAACCTGACATGTCGGATGTAATATTCTACATCATTCCAGGCGTGTCGGACCCTACATCTCGGTGGTAACATTAATGCGTCTATAACGGAACGTAACAACTCGGATGTAATATTTGACAACATTCCTGGCCTGTCGAACCCTACTTCTCGGAGGGAGCAGTATATACGTCTGTAACGTCATATATCCTAACCTAAGGCAACCTAACATCTCGGATGTAACATTTGACAACATTCCAGGCGCGTCGGTCACTACGTCTCGGTGGTAACATTACATGCGTCTATAACGTTATATATCCTAACCTAAGGCAACCTAACATCTCGGATGCAATGTTTGACAACATTCCTGGCCTGTCGAACCCTACTTCACGGAGGGAACAGTATATACGTTTGTAGCGTCATATATCCTAACATAAGGCAACCTAACATCTCGGATGTAACATTTGACAACATTCCAGGCGTGTCGGTCCCTACGTCTCGGTGGTGACATTAATGCGTCTATAACGGCAACGTAACAACTCGGATTTAATATTTCACAACATTCCTGGCCTGTCGAACCCTACTTCTCGGAGGGAACAGTATATACGTCTATAACGTTATATATCCTAACCTAAGGCAACCTGACATGTCGGATGTAATATTCTACATCATTCCAGGCGTGTCGGACCCTACATCTCGGTGGTAACATTAATGCGTCTATAACGGCAACGTAACAACTCGGATGTAGTATTTGACAACATTCCTGGCCTGTCGAACCCTACTTCTCGGAGGGAGCAGTATATACGTCTGTAACGTCATATATCCTAACCTAAGGCAACCTAACATCTCGGATGTAACATTTGACAACATTCCAGGCGCGTCGGTCACTACGTCTCGGTGGTAACATTACATGCGTCTATAACGTTATATATCCTAACCTAAGGCAACCTAACATCTCGGATGCAATGTTTGACAACATTTCTGGCCTGTCGAACCCTACTTCACGGAGGGAACAGTATATACGTTTGTAGCGTCATATATCCTAACATAAGGCAACCTAACATCTCGGATGTAACATTTGACAACATTCCAGGCGTGTCGGTCCCTACGTCTCGGTGGTAACATTACATGCGTCTATAACGTTATATATCCTAATCTAAGGCAACCTAACATCTCGGATGCAATATTTGACAACATTCCTGGCCTGTCGAACCCTACCTCTCGGTGGGAACAGTATAACGTCTATAACGATATATATCCTATCCTAAGGCAACCTAACATCTCGGATGTAACATTTGACAACATTCCAGGCGTGTCGGTCCCTACGTCTCGGTGGTAACATTAATGCGTCTATAACGTCATATATCCTAACTTAAGGCAACCTAACATCTCGGATGCAATATTTGACAACATTCCTGGCCTGTCGAACCCTACTTCTCGGAGGGAACAGTATATACGTCTATAACGTTATATATCCTAACCTAAGGCAACCTGACATCTCGGATGTAATATTCTACATCATTCCAGGCGTGTCGGAACCTACTTCTCGGTGGGAACATTATATGAGTCTATAACGTTGTATATCCTAATCTAAGGCAACCTACTATCTCAGACGTAATATTTTACAGTATTCCTGGCGTGTTGGTGCATACTTTTCGGTGGGAATATTATATGCGTCTATAACGGTCGATATCGTAATCTAAGGCAATCTAACATCTCGGATGCTATATTTGACAACATTCCTGGCCTGTCGAACCCTACTTCTCGGAGGGAACAATATATACGTCTGTAACGTCATATATCCTAACCTAAGGCAACCTAACATCTCGGATGTAACATTTGACAACATTCCAGGCGTGTCGGTCCCTACGTCTCGGTGGTAGCATTAATGCGTCTATAACGGCAACGTAACAACTGGGATGTAATATTCGACAAAATTCCTGGCGTGTCGAACCCTACTTCTCGGTGGGAACATTATATGCGTCTATAACGGTGTATATCCTAATCTAAGGCAACCTAACTCCTCGGATGCAATATTTGACAACATTCCTGGCCTGTCGAACCCTACTTCTCGGATGGAACAGTATATACGTCTATAACGTTATATATCCTAACCTAAGGCAACCTGACATGTCGGATGTAATATTCTACATTATTCCAGGCGTGTCGGAACCTACATCTAGGTGGGAACATTATATGCGTCTATAACGTTGTATATCATAATCTAAGGCAACCTAACATCTCGGATGCAATATTTGACAACATTCCTGGCCTGTCGAAACCTACTTCTCGGAGGGAACATTATATACGTCTATAACGGTATATATCCTAATCTAAGGCAACCTAACATCTCGGATGCAATATTTGACAACATTCCTGGCCTGTCGAACCCTACTTCTCGGAGGGAACAGTATATACGTCTATAACGTTATATATCCTAACCTAAGGCAACCTGACATGTCGGATGTAATATTCTACATCATTCCAGGCGTGTCGGACCCTACATCTCGGTGGTAACATTAATGCGTCTATAACGGCAACGTAACAACTCGGATGTAATATTTGACAACATTCCTGGCCTGTCGAACCCTACTTCTCGGAGGGAGCAGTATATACGTCTGTAACGTCATATATCCTAACCTAAGGCAACCTAACATCTCGGATGTAACATTTGACAACATTCCAGGCGCGTCGGTCACTACGTCTCGGTGGTAACATTACATGCGTCTATAACGTTATATATCCTAACCTAAGGCAACCTAACATCTCGGATGCAATGTTTGACAACATTCCTGGAATGTCGAACCCTACTTCACGGAGGGAACAGTATATACGTTTGTAGCGTCATATATCCTAACATAAGGCAACCTAACATCTCGGATGTAACATTTGACAACATTCCAGGCGTGTCGGTCCCTACGTCTCGGTGGTAACATTACATGCGACTATAACGTTATATATCCTAATCTAAGGCAACCTAACATCTCGGATGCAATATTTGACAACATTCCTGGCCTGTCGAACCCTACCTCTCGGTGGGAACAGTATAACGTCTATAACGATATATATCCTATCCTAAGGCAACCTAACATCTCGGATGTAACATTTGACAACATTCCAGGCGTGTCGGTCCCTACGTCTCGGTGGTAACATTAATGCGTCTATAACGTCATATATCCTAACTTAAGGCAACCTAACATCTCGGATGCAATATTTGACAACAATCCTGGCCTGTCGAACCCTACTTCTCGGAGGGAACAGTATATACGTCTGTAACGTCATATATCCTAACCTAAGGCAACCTAACATCTCGGATGTAACATTTGACAACATTCCAGGCGTGTCGGTCCCTACGTCTCGGTGGTAACATTACATGCGTCTATAACGTTGTATATCCTAATCTAAGGCAACCTATCATCTCGGATGCAATATTTGACAACATTCCTGGCCTGTCGAACCCTACTTCTCGGAGGGAACAGTATATACGTCTTTAACGTTATATATCCCAACCTAAGGCAACCTGACATGTCGGATGTAATATTCTACATCATTCCAGGCGTGTCGGAACCTACATCTCGGTGGGAACATTATATGCGTCTATAACGTTGTATATCATAATCTAAGGCAACCTAACATCTCGGATGCAATATTTGACAACATTCCTGGCCTGTCGAACCCTACCTCTCGGAGGGAACAGTATATATGTCTATAACGTCATATATCCTAACCTAAGGCAACCTAACATCTCGGATGCAATATTTGACAACATTCCTGGCGTGTCGGACCCAACTTCTCGGTGGGAACATTATATGCGTCTATAACGTTGTATATCCTAATCTAAGGCAACCTAACATCTCGGATGCATTATTCGACAACATTCCTGGCCTGTCGAACCCTACCTCTCGGAGGGAACAGTAGATACGTCTATAACGGTATATATCATAATCTAAGGCAACCTAACATCTCGGATGCAATATTTGACAACATTCCTGGTCTGTCGAACCAAACTTCTCGGAGGGAACAGTATATACGTTTGTAGCGTCATATATCCTAACATAAGGCAACCTAACATCTCGGATGTAACATTTGTCAACATTCCAGACGTGTCGGTCCCTACGTCTCGGAGGTAACATTACATGCGTCTATAACGTCATATGTCCTAACCTAAGGCCAACTAACATCTCGGATGCAATATTTGACAACATTCCTGGCCTGTCGAACCCTACCTCTCGGTGGGAACAGTATAACGTCTATAACGATATATATCCTAACCTAAGGCAACATAACACCTCGGATGTAACATTTGACAACATTCCAGGCGTGTCGGTCCCTACGTCTCGGTGGTAACATTAATGCGTCTATAACGTTATATATCCTAACCTAAGGCAACCTAACATCTCGGATGCAATATTTGACAACATTCCTGGCCTGCCGAACCCTACTTCTCGGAGGGAACAGTATATACGTCTGAAACGTCATATATCCTAACCTGAGGCAACCTAACATCTCGGATGTAACATTCGACAACATTCCAGGCGTGTCGGTCCCTACGTCTCGGTGGTAACGTTACATGCGTCTATAACGTTATATATCCTAACCTAAGGCAACCTAACATCTCGGATGCAATATTTGACAACATTCCTGGCCTGTCGAACCCTACTTCTCGGAGGGAACAGTATATACGTCTAAAACGTCATATATCATAACCTAAGGCAACCTAAAATCTCGGATGTAACATTTGACAACATTCCAGGCGTGTCGGTCCCTACGTCTCGGAGGGAACAGTATATACGTCTATAACGTTATATATCCTAACCTAAGGCAACCTGACATGTCGGATGTAATATTCTACATCATTCCAGGCGTGTCGGACCCTACATCTCGGTGGTAACATTAATGCGTCTATAACGGAACGTAACAACTCGGATGTAATATTTGACAACATTCCTGGCCTGTCGAACCCTACTTCTCGGAGGGAGCAGTATATACGTCTGTAACGTCATATATCCTAACCTAAGGCAACCTAACATCTCGGATGTAACATTTGACAACATTCCAGGCGCGTCGGTCACTACGTCTCGGTGGTAACATTACATGCGTCTATAACGTTATATATCCTAACCTAAGGCAACCTAACATCTCGGATGCAATGTTTGACAACATTCCTGGCCTGTCGAACCCTACTTCACGGAGGGAACAGTATATTCGTTTGTAGCGTCATATATCCTAACATAAGGCAACCTAACATCTCGGATGTAACATTTGACAACATTCCAGGCGTGTCGGTCCCTACGTCTCGGTGGTGACATTAATGCGTCTATAACGGCAACGTAACAACTCGGATTTAATATTTCACAACATTCCTGGCCTGTCGAACCCTACTTCTCGGAGGGAACAGTATATACGTCTATAACGTTATATATCCTAACCTAAGGCAACCTGACATGTCGGATGTAATATTCTACATCATTCCAGGCGTGTCGGACCCTACATCTCGGTGGTAACATTAATGCGTCTATAACGGCAACGTAACAACTCGGATGTAGTATTTGACAACATTCCTGGCCTGTCGAACCCTACTTCTCGGAGGGAGCAGTATATACGTCTGTAACGTCATATATCCTAACCTAAGGCAACCTAACATCTCGGATGTAACATTTGACAACATTCCAGGCGCGTCGGTCACTACGTCTCGGTGGTAACATTACATGCGTCTATAACGTTATATATCCTAACCTAAGGCAACCTAACATCTCGGATGCAATGTTTGACAACATTTCTGGCCTGTCGAACCCTACTTCACGGAGGGAACAGTATATACGTTTGTAGCGTCATATATCCTAACATAAGGCAACCTAACATCTCGGATGTAACATTTGACAACATTCCAGGCGTGTCGGTCCCTACGTCTCGGTGGTAACATTACATGCGTCTATAACGTTATATATCCTAATCTAAGGCAACCTAACATCTCGGATGCAATATTTGACAACATTCCTGGCCTGTCGAACCCTACCTCTCGGTGGGAACAGTATAACGTCTATAACGATATATATCCTATCCTAAGGCAACCTAACATCTCGGATGTAACATTTGACAACATTCCAGGCGTGTCGGTCCCTACGTCTCGGTGGTAACATTAATGCGTCTATAACGTCATATATCCTAACTTAAGGCAACCTAACATCTCGGATGCAATATTTGACAACATTCCTGGCCTGTCGAACCCTACTTCTCGGAGGGAACAGTATATACGTCTATAACGTTATATATCCTAACCTAAGGCAACCTGACATCTCGGATGTAATATTCTACATCATTCCAGGCGTGTCGGAACCTACTTCTCGGTGGGAACATTATATGAGTCTATAACGTTGTATATCCTAATCTAAGGCAACCTACTATCTCAGACGTAATATTTTACAGTATTCCTGGCGTGTCGGTGCATACTTTTCGGTGGGAATATTATATGCGTCTATAACGGTCGATATCGTAATCTAAGGCAATCTAACATCTCGGATGCTATATTTGACAACATTCCTGGCCTGTCGAACCCTACTTCTCGGAGGGAACAATATATACGTCTGTAACGTCATATATCCTAACCTAAGGCAACCTAACATCTCGGATGTAACATTTGACAACATTCCAGGCGTGTCGGTCCCTACGTCTCGGTGGTAGCATTAATGCGTCTATAACGGCAACGTAACAACTGGGATGTAATATTCGACAAAATTCCTGGCGTGTCGAACCCTACTTCTCTGTGGGAACATTATATGCGTCTATAACGGTGTATATCCTAATCTAAGGCAACCTAACTCCTCGGATGCAATATTTGACAACATTCCTGGCCTGTCGAACCCTACTTCTCGGATGGAACAGTATATACGTCTATAACGTTATATATCCTAACCTAAGGCAACCTGACATGTCGGATGTAATATTCTACATTATTCCAGGCGTGTCGGAACCTACATCTAGGTGGGAACATTATATGCGTCTATAACGTTGTATATCATAATCTAAGGCAACCTAACATCTCGGATGCAATATTTGACAACATTCCTGGCCTGTCGAAACCTACTTCTCGGAGGGAACATTATATACGTCTATAACGGTATATATCCTAATCTAAGGCAACCTAACATCTCGGATGCAATATTTGACAACATTCCTGGCCTGTCGAACCCTACTTCTCGGAGGGAACAGTATATACGTCTATAACGTTATATATCCTAACCTAAGGCAACCTGACATGTCGGATGTAATATTCTACATCATTCCAGGCGTGTCGGACCCTACATCTCGGTGGTAACATTAATGCGTCTATAACGGCAACGTAACAACTCGGATGTAATATTTGACAACATTCCTGGCCTGTCGAACCCTACTTCTCGGAGGCAGCAGTATATACGTCTGTAACGTCATATATCCTAACCTAAGGCAACCTAACATCTCGGATGTAACATTTGACAACATTCCAGGCGCGTCGGTCACTACGTCTCGGTGGTAACATTACATGCGTCTATAACGTTATATATCCTAACCTAAGGCAACCTAACATCTCGGATGCAATGTTTGACAACATTCCTGGAATGTCGAACCCTACTTCACGGAGGGAACAGTATATACGTTTGTAGCGTCATATATCCTAACATAAGGCAACCTAACATCTCGGATGTAACATTTGACAACATTCCAGGCGTGTCGGTCCCTACGTCTCGGTGGTAACATTACATGCGACTATAACGTTATATATCCTAATCTAAGGCAACCTAACATCTCGGATGCAATATTTGACAACATTCCTGGCCTGTCGAACCCTACCTCTCGGTGGGAACAGTATAACGTCTATAACGATATATATCCTATCCTAAGGCAACCTAACATCTCGGATGTAACATTTGACAACATTCCAGGCGTGTCGGTCCCTACGTCTCGGTGGTAACATTAATGCGTCTATAACGTCATATATCCTAACCTAAGGCAACCTAACATCTCGGATGCAATATTTGACAACATTCCTGGCGTGTCGGACCCAACTTCTCGGTGGGAACATTATATGCGTCTATAACGTTGTATATCCTAATCTAAGGCAACCTAACATCTCGGATGCATTATTCGACAACATTCCTGGCCTGTCGAACCCTACCTCTCGGAGGGAACAGTAGATACGTCTATAACGGTATATATCATAATCTAAGGCAACCTAACATCTCGGATGCAATATTTGACAACATTCCTGGTCTGTCGAACCAAACTTCTCGGAGGGAACAGTATATACGTTTGTAGCGTCATATATCCTAACATAAGGCAACCTAACATCTCGGATGTAACATTTGTCAACATTCCAGACGTGTCGGTCCCTACGTCTCGGAGGTAACATTACATGCGTCTATAACGTCATATGTCCTAACCTAAGGCCAACTAACATCTCGGATGCAATATTTGACAACATTCCTGGCCTGTCGAACCCTACCTCTCGGTGGGAACAGTATAACGTCTATAACGATATATATCCTAACCTAAGGCAACATAACACCTCGGATGTAACATTTGACAACATTCCAGGCGTGTCGGTCCCTACGTCTCGGTGGTAACATTAATGCGTCTATAACGTTATATATCCTAACCTAAGGCAACCTAACATCTCGGATGCAATATTTGACAACATTCCTGGCCTGTCGAACCCTACTTCTCGGAGGGAACAGTATATACGTCTGTAACGTCATATATTCTAACCTAAGGCAACCTAACATCTCGGATGTAACATTTGACAACATTCCAGGCGTGTCGGTCCCTACGTCTCGGTGGTAACATTAGATGCGTCTATAACGTTATATATCCTAACCTAAGGCAACCTAACATCTCGGATGCAATATTTGACAACATTCCTGGCCTGTCGAACCCTACCCCTCGGTGGGAACAGTATATACGTCTATAACGATATATATCCTAACCTAAGGCAACCTAACATTACGGATGTAACATTTGACAACATTCCAGGCGTGTCGGTCCCTACGTCTCGGTGGTAACATTAATGCGTCTATAACGGCAACGTAACAACTCGGATTTAATATTTCACAACATTCCTGGCGTGTCGGACCTTCTTCTCGGTGGGAACAGTATATGCGTCTATAACGTTGTATATCCTAATCTAAGGCAACCTATCATCTCGGATGCAATATTTGACAATATTCCTGGCCTGTCGAACCCTACTTCTCGGAGGGAACAGTATATACGTCTATAACGTTATATATCCTAACCTAAGGCAACCTGACATGTCGGATGTAATATTCTACATCATTCCAGGCGTGTCGGAACCTACATCTCGGTGGGAACATTATATGCGTCTATAACGTTGTATATCATAATCTAAGGCAACCTAACATCTCGGATGCAATATTTGACAACATTCCTGGCCTGTCGAACCCTACTTCTCGGAGGGAACATTATATACGTCTATAACGGTATATATCCTAATCTAAGGCAACCTAACATCTCGGATGCAATATTTGACATCATTCCTGGCCTGTCGAACCCTACTTCTCGGAGGGAACAGTATATACGTCTATAACGTTATATATCCTAACCTAAGGCAACCTGACATCTCGGATGTAATATTCTACATCATTCCAGGCGTGTCGGACCCTACTTCTCGTTGGGAACATTATATGAGTCTATAACGTTGTATATCCTAATCTAAGGCAACCTACTATCTCAGACGTAATCTTTTACAGTATTCCTGGCGTGTCGGTGCATACTTTTCGGTGGGAATATTATATGCGTCTATAACGGACGATATCGTAATCTAAGGCAATCTAACATCTCGGATGCTATATTTTACAACATTCCTGGCCTGTCGAACCCTACTTCTCGGAGGGAACAATATATACGTCTGTAACGTCATATATCCTAACCTAAGGCAACCTAACACCTCGGATGTAACATTTGACAACATTCAAGGCGTGTCGGTCCCTACGTCTCGGTGGTAGCATTAATGCGTCTATAACGGCAACGTAACAACTGGGATGTAATATTCGACAAAATTCCTGGCCTGTCGAACCCTACTTCTCGGTGGGAACATTATATGCGTCTATAACGTTGTATATCCTAATCTAAGGCAACCTAACTTCTCGGATGCAATATTTGACAACATTCCAGGCGTGTCGGACTCTACTTCTCGGTGGTAACATTACATGCGTCTGTAACGTTATATATCCTAACCTAAGGCAACCTAACATCTGGGATGCAATATTTGACAACATTCCTGGCGTGTCGGACCCTACTTCTCGGTGGGAACAGTATATACGTCCATAACGTTATATATCCTAACCTAAGGCAACCTTACATCTCGGATGTAATATTCTACAACATTCCAGGCGTGTCGGACCCTACTTCTCGGTGGGAACATTATACGCGTCTATAACGTTGTATATCCTAATCTAAGGCAACCTAACATATCGGATGCATTATTTGACAACATTCCTGGCCTGTCGAACCCTACCTCTCGGAGGGAACAGTAGATACGTCTATAACGGTATATATCATAATCTAAGGCAACCTAACATCTCGGATGCAATATTTGACAACATTCCTGGCCTGTCGAACCAAACTTCTCGGAGGGAACAGTATATACGTTTGTAGCGTCATATATCCTAACATAAGGCAACCTAACATCTCGGATGTAACATTTGTCAACATTCCAGGCGTGTCGGTCCCTACGTCTCGGTGGTAACATTACATGCGTCTATAACGTCATATATCCTAACCTAAGGCAACCTAACATCTCGGATGCAATATTTGACAACATTCCTGGCCTGTCGAACCCTACTTCTCGGAGGGAACAGTATATATGTCTATAACGTCACATATCATAACCTAAGGCAACCCAACATCTCGGATGCAATATTTGACAACATTCCTGGCCTGTCGAACCCTACTTCTCGGAGGGAACAGTATATACGTCTATAACGTTATATATCCTAACCTAAGGCAACCTGACATGTAGGATGTAATATTCTACATAATTCCAGGCGTGTCGGACCCTACTTCTCGGTGGGAACATTATATGAGTCTATAACGTTGTAAATCCTAATCTAAGGCAACCTATTATCTCAGACGTAATATTTTACAATATTCCTGGCGTGTCGGTGCATACTTTTCGGTGGGAATATTATATGCGTCTATAACGGTCGATATCGTAAACTAAGGCAATCTAACATCTCGGATGCAATGTTTGACAACATTCCTGGCCTGTCGAACCCTACTTCTCGGAGGGAACAGTATATACGTTTGTAGCGTCATACATCCTAACATAAGGCAACCTAACATCTCGGATGTAACATTTGACAACATTCCAGGCGTGTCGGTCCCTACGTCTCGGTGGTAACATTAATGCGTCTATAACGTTATATATCCTAACCTAAGGCAACCTAACATCTCGGATGCAATATTTGACAACATTCCAGGCCTGTCGAACCCTACTTCTCGGAGGGAACAGTATATACGTCTGTAACGTCATATATCCTAACCTAAGGCAACCTAACATCTCGGATGTAACATTTGACAACATTCCAGGCGTGTCGGTCCGTACGTCTCGGTGGTAACATTACATGCGTCTATAACGTTATATATCCTAACCTAAGGCAAGCTAACATCTCGGATGCAATATTTGACAACATTCCTGGCCTGTCGAACCCTACCCCTCGGTGGGAACAGTATATACGTCTATAACGATATATATCCTAACCTAAGGCAACCTAACATCTCGGATGTAACATTTGACAACATTCCAGGCGTGTCGGTCCCTACGTCTCGGTGGTAACATTAATGCGTCTATAACGTCATATATCCTAACCTAAGGCTACCTAACATCTCGGATGCAATATTTGACAACATTCCTGGCCTGTCGAACCCTACTTCTCGGAGGGAACAGTATATACGTCTATAACGTTATATATCCTAACCTAAGGCAACCTGACATCTCGGATGTAATATTCTACATCATTCCAGGCTTGTCGGACCCTACTTCTCGGTGGGAACATTATATGAGTCTATAACGTTGTATATCCTAATCTAAGGGAACCTACTATCTCAAACGTAATATTTTACAGTATTCCTGGCGTGTCGGTGCATACTTTTCGATGGGAATATTATATGCGTCTATAACGGTCGATATCGTAATCTAAGGCAATCTAACATCTCGGATGCTATATTTGACAACATTCCTGGCCTGTCGAACCCTACTTCTCGGAGGGAACAATATATACGTCTGTAACGTCATATATCCTAACCTAAGGCAACCTAACATCTCGGATGTAACATTTGACCACATTCCAGGCGTGTCGGTCCCTACGTCTCGGTGGTAGCATTAATGCTTCTATAACGGCAACGTAACAACTGGGATGTAATATTCGACAAAATTCCTGGCGTGTCGAACCCTACTTCTCGGTGGGAACATTATATGCGTCTATAACGTTGTATATCCTAATCTAAGGCAACCTAACTTCTCGGATGCAATATTTGACAACATTCCTGGCCTGTCGAACCCTACTTCTCGGAGGGAACAGTATATACGTCTGTAGCGTCATATATCCTAACCTAAGGCAACCTAACATCTCGGATGTAACATTTGACAACATTCCTGGCCTGTCGAACCCTACTTCACGGAGGGAACAGTATATACGTTTGTAGCGTCATATATCCTAACATAAGGCAACCTAACATCTCGGATGTAACATTTGACAACATTCCAGGCGTGTCGGTCCCTACGTCTCGGTGGTGACATTAATGCGTCTATAACGGCAACGTAACAACTCGGATTTAATATTTCACAACATTCCTGGCCTGTCGAACCCTACTTCTCGGAGGGAACAGTATATACGTCTATAACGTTATATATCCTAACCTAAGGCAACCTGACATGTCGGATGTAATATTCTACATCATTCCAGGCGTGTCGGACCCTACATCTCGGTGGTAACATTAATGCGTCTATAACGGCAACGTAACAACTCGGATGTAATATTTGACAACATTCCTGGCCTGTCGAACCCTACTTCTCGGAGGGAGCAGTATATACGTCTGTAACGTCATATATCCTAACCTAAGGCAACCTAACATCTCGGATGTAACATTTGACAACATTCCAGGCGCGTCGGTCACTACGTCTCGGTGGTAACATTACATGCGTCTATAACGTTATATATCCTAACGTAAGGCAACCTAACATCTCGGATGCAATGTTTGACAACATTTCTGGCCTGTCGAACCCTACTTCACGGAGGGAACAGTATATACGTTTGTAGCGTCATATATCCTAACATAAGGCAACCTAACATCTCGGATGTAACATTTGACAACATTCCTGGCCTGTCGAACCAAACTTCTCGGAGGGAACAGTATATACGTTTGTAGCGTCATATATCCTAACATAAGGCAACCTAACATCTCGGATGTAACATTTGTCAACATTCCAGGCGTGTCGGTCCCTACGTCTCGGTGGTAACATTACATGCGTCTATAACGTCATATATCCTAACCTAAGGCAACCTAACATCTCGGATGCAATATTTGACAACATTCCTGGCCTGTCGAACCCTACTTCTCGGAGGGAACAGTATATATGTCTATAACGTCACATATCATAACCTAAGGCAACCCAACATCTCGGATGCAATATTTGACAACATTCCTGGCCTGTCGAACCCTACTTCTCGGAGGGAACAGTATATACGTCTATAACGTTATATATCCTAACCTAAGGCAACCTGACATGTAGGATGTAATATTCTACATAATTCCAGGCGTGTCGGACCCTACTTCTCGGTGGGAACATTATATGAGTCTATAACGTTGTAAATCCTAATCTAAGGCAACCTATTATCTCAGACGTAATATTTTACAATATTCCTGGCGTGTCGGTGCATACTTTTCGGTGGGAATATTATATGCGTCTATAACGGTCGATATCGTAAACTAAGGCAATCTAACATCTCGGATGCAATGTTTGACAACATTCCTGGCCTGTCGAACCCTACTTCTCGGAGGGAACAGTATATACGTTTGTAGCGTCATACATCCTAACATAAGGCAACCTAACATCTCGGATGTAACATTTGACAACATTCCAGGCGTGTCGGTCCCTACGTCTCGGTGGTAACATTAATGCGTCTATAACGTTATATATCCTAACCTAAGGCAACCTAACATCTCGGATGCAATATTTGACAACATTCCAGGCCTGTCGAACCCTACTTCTCGGAGGGAACAGTATATACGTCTGTAACGTCATATATCCTAACCTAAGGCAACCTAACATCTCGGATGTAACATTTGACAACATTCCAGGCGTGTCGGTCCGTACGTCTCGGTGGTAACATTACATGCGTCTATAACGTTATATATCCTAACCTAAGGCAAGCTAACATCTCGGATGCAATATTTGACAACATTCCTGGCCTGTCGAACCCTACCCCTCGGTGGGAACAGTATATACGTCTATAACGATATATATCCTAACCTAAGGCAACCTAACATCTCGGATGTAACATTTGACAACATTCCAGGCGTGTCGGTCCCTACGTCTCGGTGGTAACATTAATGCGTCTATAACGTCATATATCCTAACCTAAGGCTACCTAACATCTCGGATGCAATATTTGACAACATTCCTGGCCTGTCGAACCCTACTTCTCGGAGGGAACAGTATATACGTCTATAACGTTATATATCCTAACCTAAGGCAACCTGACATCTCGGATGTAATATTCTACATCATTCCAGGCTTGTCGGACCCTACTTCTCGGTGGGAACATTATATGAGTCTATAACGTTGTATATCCTAATCTAAGGGAACCTACTATCTCAAACGTAATATTTTACAGTATTCCTGGCGTGTCGGTGCATACTTTTCGATGGGAATATTATATGCGTCTATAACGGTCGATATCGTAATCTAAGGCAATCTAACATCTCGGATGCTATATTTGACAACATTCCGGGCCTGTCGAACCCTACTTCTCGGAGGGAACAATATATACGTCTGTAACGTCATATATCCTAACCTAAGGCAACCTAACATCTCGGATGTAACATTTGACCACATTCCAGGCGTGTCGGTCCCTACGTCTCGGTGGTAGCATTAATGCTTCTATAACGGCAACGTAACAACTGGGATGTAATATTCGACAAAATTCCTGGCGTGTCGAACCCTACTTCTCGGTGGGAACATTATATGCGTCTATAACGTTGTATATCCTAATCTAAGGCAACCTAACTTCTCGGATGCAATATTTGACAACATTCCTGGCCTGTCGAACCCTACTTCTCGGAGGGAACAGTATATACGTCTGTAGCGTCATATATCCTAACCTAAGGCAACCTAACATCTCGGATGTAACATTTGACAACATTCCTGGCCTGTCGAACCCTACTTCACGGAGGGAACAGTATATACGTTTGTAGCGTCATATATCCTAACATAAGGCAACCTAACATCTCGGATGTAACATTTGACAACATTCCAGGCGTGTCGGTCCCTACGTCTCGGTGGTGACATTAATGCGTCTATAACGGCAACGTAACAACTCGGATTTAATATTTCACAACATTCCTGGCCTGTCGAACCCTACTTCTCGGAGGGAACAGTATATACGTCTATAACGTTATATATCCTAACCTAAGGCAACCTGACATGTCGGATGTAATATTCTACATCATTCCAGGCGTGTCGGACCCTACATCTCGGTGGTAACATTAATGCGTCTATAACGGCAACGTAACAACTCGGATGTAATATTTGACAACATTCCTGGCCTGTCGAACCCTACTTCTCGGAGGGAGCAGTATATACGTCTGTAACGTCATATATCCTAACCTAAGGCAACCTAACATCTCGGATGTAACATTTGACAACATTCCAGGCGCGTCGGTCACTACGTCTCGGTGGTAACATTACATGCGTCTATAACGTTATATATCCTAACGTAAGGCAACCTAACATCTCGGATGCAATGTTTGACAACATTTCTGGCCTGTCGAACCCTACTTCACGGAGGGAACAGTATATACGTTTGTAGCGTCATATATCCTAACATAAGGCAACCTAACATCTCGGATGTAACATTTGACAACATTCCAGGCGTGTCGGTCCCTACGTCTCGGTGGTAGCATTAATGCGTCTATAACGGCAACGTAACAACTGGGATGTAATATTCGACAAAATTCCTGGCGTGTCGAACCCTACTTCTCGGTGGGAACATTATATGCGTCTATAACGGTGTATATCCTAATCTAAGGCAACCTAACTCCTCGGATGCAATATTTGACAACATTCCTGGCCTGTCGAACCCTACTTCTCGGATGGAACAGTATATACGTCTATAACGTTATATATCCTAACCTAAGGCAACCTGACATGTAGGATGTAATATTCTACATAATTCCAGGCGTGTCGGACCCTACTTCTCGGTGGGAACATTATATGAGTCTATAACGTTGTAAATCCTAATCTAAGGCAACCTATTATCTCAGACGTAATATTTTACAATATTCCTGGCGTGCCGGTGCATACTTTGCGGTGGGAATATTATATGCGTCCATAACGGTCGATATCGTAAACTAAGGCAATCTAACATCTCGGATGCAATGTTTGACAACATTCCTGGCCTGTCGAACCCTACTTCTCGGAGGGAACAGTATATACGTCTATAACGGTATATATCATAATCTAAGGCAACCTAACATCTCGGATGCAATATTTGACAACATTCCTGGCCTGTCGAACCCTACTTCTCGGAGCGAACACTATATACGTCTGTAACGTCATATATCCTAACCTAAGGCAATCTAACATCTCGGATGTAACATTTGACAACATTCCAGGCGTGTCGGACTCTACTTCTCGGTGGTAACATTACATGCGTCTATAACGTTATATATCCTAACCTAAGGCAACCTAACATCTCGGATGCAATATTTGACAACATTCCTGGCCTGTCGAACCCTACTTCTCGGAGGGAACAGTATATACGTCTAAAACGTCATATATCATAACCTAAGGCAACCTAAAATCTCGGATGTAACATTTGACAACATTCCTGGCCTGTCGAACCGTACTTCTCGGAGGGAACAGTATATACGTCTATAACGTTATATATCCTAACCTAAGGCAACCTGACATGTCGGATGTAATATTCTACATTATTCCAGGCGTGTCGGAACCTACATCTCGGTGGGAACATTATATGCGTCTATAACGTTGTATATCATAATCTAAGGCAACCTAACATCTCGGATGCAATATTTGACAACATTCCTGGCCTGTCGAAACCTACTTCTCGGAGGGAACATTATATACGTCTATAACGGTATATATCCTAATCTAAGGCAACCTAACATCTCGGATGCAATATTTGACAACATTCCTGGCCTGTCGAACCCTACTTCTCGGAGGGAACAGTATATACGTCTATAACGTTATATATCCTAACCTAAGGCAACCTGACATGTCGGATGTAATATTCTACATCATTCCAGGCGTGTCGGACCCTACATCTCGGTGGTAACATTAATGCGTCTATAACGGCAACGTAACAACTCGGATGTAATATTTGACAACATTCCTGGCCTGTCGAACCCTACTTCTCGGAGGGAGCAGTATATACGTCTGTAACGTCATATATCCTAACCTAAGGCAACCTAACATCTCGGATGTAACATTTGACAACATTCCAGGCGCGTCGGTCACTACGTCTCGGTGGTAACATTACATGCGTCTATAACGTTATATATCCTAACCTAAGGCAACCTAACATCTCGGATGCAATGTTTGACAACATTCCTGGCCTGTCGAACCCTAATTCACGGAGGGAACAGTATATACGTTTGTAGCGTCATATATCCTAACATAAGGCAACCTAACATCTCGGATGTAACATTTGACAACATTCCAGGCGTGTCGGTCCCTACGTCTCGGTGGTAACATTACATGCGTCTATAACGTTATATATCCTAATCTAAGGCAACCTAACATCTCGGATGCAATATTTGACAACATTCCTGGCCTGTCGAACCCTACCTCTCGGTGGGAACAGTATAACGTCTATAACGATATATATCCTATCCTAAGGCAACCTAACATCTCGGATGTAACATTTGACAACATTCCAGGCGTGTCGGTCCCTACGTCTCGGTGGTAACATTAATGCGTCTATAACGTCATATATCCTAACTTAAGGCAACCTAACATCTCGGATGCAATATTTGACAACATTCCTGGCCTGTCGAACCCTATTTCTCGGAGGGAACAGTATATACGTCTATAACGTTATATATCCTAACCTAAGGCAACCTGACATCTCGGATGTAATATTCTACATCATTCCAGGCGTGTCGGACCCTACTTCTCGGTGGGAACATTATATGAGTCTATAACGTTGTAAATCCTAATCTAAGGCAACCTATTATCTCAGACGTAATATTTTACAATATTCCTGGCGTGCCGGTGCATACTTTTCGGTGGGAATATTATATGCGTCTATAACGGTCGATATCGTAAACTAAGGCAATCTAACATCTCGGATGCAATGTTTGACAACATTCCTGGCCTGTCGAACCCTACTTCTCGGATGGAACACTATATACGTCTATAACGTTATATATCCTAACCTAAGGCAACCTGACATGTAGGATGTAATATTCTACATAATTCCAGGCGTGTCGGACCCTACTTCTCGGTGGGAACATTATATGAGTCTATAACGTTGTAAATCCTAATCTAAGGCAACCTATTATCTCAGACGTAATATTTTACAATATTCCTGGCGTGCCGGTGCATACTTTGCGGTGGGAATATTATATGCGTCCATAACGTTCGATATCGTAAACTAAGGCAATCTAACATCTCGGATGCAATGTTTGACAACATTCCTGGCCTGTCGAACCCTACTTCTCGGAGAGAACAGTATATACGTCTATAACGGTATATATCATAATCTAAGGCAACCTAACATCTCGGATGCAATATTTGACAACATTCCTGGCCTGTCGAACCCTACTTCTCGGAGCGAACACTATATACGTCTGTAACGTCATATATCCTAACCTAAGGCAATCTAACATCTCGGATGTAACATTTGACAACATTCCAGGCGTGTCGGACTCTACTTCTCGGTGGTAACATTACATGCGTCTATAACGTTATATATCCTAACCTAAGGCAACCTAACATCTCGGATGCAATATTTGACAACATTCCTGGCCTGTCGAACCCTACTTCTCGGAGGGAACAGTATATACGTCTAAAACGTCATATATCATAACCTAAGGCAACCTAAAATCTAGGATGTAACATTTGACAACATTCCTGGCCTGTCGAACCGTACTTCTCGGAGGGAACAGTATATACGTCTATAACGTTATATATCCTAACCTAAGGCAACCTGACATGTCGGATGTAATATTCTGCATTATTCCAGGCGTGTCGGAACCTACATCTCGGTGGGAACATTATATGCGTCTATAACGTTGTATATCATAATCTAAGGCAACCTAACATCTCGGATGCAATATTTGACAACATTCCTGGCCTGTCGAAACCTACTTCTCGGAGGGAACATTATATACGTCTATAACGGTATATATCCTAATCTAAGGCAACCTAACATCTCGGATGCAATATTTGACAACATTCCTGGCCTGTCGAACCCTACTTCTCGGAGGGAACAGTATATACGTCTATAACGTTATATATCCTAACCTAAGGCAACCTGACATGTCGGATGTAATATTCTACATCATTCCAGGCGTGTCGGACCCTACATCTCGGTGGTAACATTAATGCGTCTATAACGGCAACGTAACAACTCGGATGTAATATTTGACAACATTCCTGGCCTGTCGAACCCTACTTCTCGGAGGGAGCAGTATATACGTCTGTAACGTCATATATCCTAACCTAAGGCAACCTAACATCTCGGATGTAACATTTGACAACATTCCAGGCGCGTCGGTCACTACGTCTCGGTGGTAACATTACATGCGTCTATAACGTTATATATCCTAACCTAAGGCAACCTAACATCTCGGATGCAATGTTTGACAACATTCCTGGCCTGTCGAACCTTAATTCACGGAGGGAACAGTATATACGTTTGTAGCGTCATATATCCTAACATAAGGCAACCTAACATCTCGGATGTAACATTTGACAACATTCCAGGCGTGTCGGTCCCTACGTCTCGGTGGTAACATTACATGCGTCTATAACGTTATATATCCTAATCTAAGGCAACCTAACATCTCGGATGCAATATTTGACAACATTCCTGGCCTGTCGAACCCTACCTCTCGGTGGGAACAGTATAACGTCTATAACGATATATATCCTATCCTAAGGCAACCTAACATCTCGGATGTAACATTTGACAACATTCCAGGCGTGTCGGTCCCTACGTCTCGGTGGTAACATTAATGCGTCTATAACGTCATATATCCTAACTTAAGGCAACCTAACATCTCGGATGCAATATTTGACAACATTCCTGGCCTGTCGAACCCTACTTCTCGGAGGGAACAGTATATACGTCTATAACGTTATATATCCTAACCTAAGGCAACCTGACATCTCGGATGTAATATTCTACATCATTCCAGGCGTGTCGGACCCTACTTCTCGGTGGGAACATTATATGAGTCTATAACGTTGTAAATCCTAATCTAAGGCAACCTATTATCTCAGACGTAATATTTTACAATATTCCTGGCGTGCCGGTGCATACTTTTCGGTGGGAATATTATATGCGTCTATAACGGTCGATATCGTAAACTAAGGCAATCTAACATCTCGGATGCAATGTTTGACAACATTCCTGTCCTGTCGAACCCTACTTCTCGGAGGGAACAGTATATACGTCTATAACGGTATATATCATAATCTAAGGCAACCTAACATGTCGGATGCAGTATTTGACAACATTCCTGGCCTGTCGAACCCTACTTCTCGGAGCGAACACTATATACGTCTGTAACGTCATATATCCTAACCTAAGGCAACCTTACATCTCGGATGTAATATTCTACAACATTCCAGGCGTGTCGGACCCTACTTCTCGGTGGGAACATTATATGCGTCTATAACGTTGTATATCCTAATCTAAGGCAACCTAACATCTCGGATGCATTATTTGACAACATTCCTGGCCTGTCGAACCAAACTTCTCGGAGGGAACAGTATATACGTTTGTAGCGTCATATATCCTAACATAAGGCAACCTAACATCTCGGATGTAACATTTGTCAACATTCCAGACGTGTCGGTCCCTACGTCTCGGAGGTAACATTACATGCGTCTATAACGTTATATGTCCTAACCTAAGGCAACCTAACATCTCGGATGCAATATTTGACAACATTCCTGGCCTGTCGAACCCTACCTCTCGGTGGGAACAGTATAACGTCTATAACGATATATATCCTAACCTAAGGCAACATGACACCTCGGATGTAACATTTGACAACATTCCAGGCGTGTCGGTCCCTACGTCTCGGTGGTAACATTAATGCGTCTATAACGTTATATATCCTAACCTAAGGCAACCTAACATCTCGGATGCAATATTTGACAACATTCCTGGCCTGTCGAACCCTACTTCTCGGAGGGAACAGTATATACGTCTGTAACGTCATATATCCTAACCTAAGGCAACCTAACATCTCGGATGTAACATTTGACAACATTCCAGGCGTGTCGGTCCCTACGTCTCGGAGGGAACAGTATATACGTCTATAACGTTATATATCCTAACCTAAGGCAACCTGACATGTCGGATGTAATATTCTACATCATTCCAGGCGTGTCGGACCCTACATCTCGGTGGTAACATTAATGCGTCTATAACGGAACGTAACAACTCGGATGTAATATTTGACAACATTCCTGGCCTGTCGAACCCTACTTCTCGGAGGGAGCAGTATATACGTCTGTAACGTCATATATCCTAACCTAAGGCAACCTAACATCTCGGATGTAACATTTGACAACATTCCAGGCGCGTCGGTCACTACGTCTCGGTGGTAACATTACATGCGTCTATAACGTTATATATCCTAACCTAAGGCAACCTAACATCTCGGATGCAATGTTTGACAACATTCCTGGCCTGTCGAACCCTACTTCACGGAGGGAACAGTATATACGTTTGTAGCGTCATATATCCTAACATAAGGCAACCTAACATCTCGGATGTAACATTTGACAACATTCCAGGCGTGTCGGTCCCTACGTCTCGGTGGTGACATTAATGCGTCTATAACGGCAACGTAACAACTCGGATTTAATATTTCACAACATTCCTGGCCTGTCGAACCCTACTTCTCGGAGGGAACAGTATATACGTCTATAACGTTATATATCCTAACCTAAGGCAACCTGACATGTCGGATGTAATATTCTACATCATTCCAGGCGTGTCGGACCCTACATCTCGGTGGTAACATTAATGCGTCTATAACGGCAACGTAACAACTCGGATGTAATATTTGACAACATTCCTGGCCTGTCGAACCCTACTTCTCGGAGGGAGCAGTATATACGTCTGTAGCGTCATATATCCTAACATAAGGCAACCTAACATCTCGGATATAACATTTGACAACATTCCAGGCGTGTCGGTCCCTACGTCTCGGTGGTAACATTACATGCGTCTATAACGTTATATATCCTAATCTAAGGCAACCTAACATCTCGGATGCAATATTTGACAACATTCCTGGCCTGTCGAACCCTACCTCTCGGTGGGAACAGTATAACGTCTATAACGATATATATCCTATCCTAAGGCAACCTAACATCTCTGATGTAACATTTGACAACATTCCAGGCGTGTCGGTCCCTACGTCTCGGTGGTAACATTAATGCGTCTATAACGTCATATATCCTAACTTAAGGCAACCTAACATCTCGGATGCAATATTTGACAACATTCCTGGCCTGTCGAACCCTACTTCTCGGAGGGAACAGTATATACGTCTATAACGTTATATATCCTAACCTAAGGCAACCTGACATCTCGGATGTAATATTCTACATCATTCCAGGCGTGTCGGAACCTACTTCTCGGTGGGAACATTATATGAGTCTATAACGTTGTATATCCTAATCTAAGGCAACCTACTATCTCAGACGTAATATTTTACAGTATTCCTGGCGTGTCGGTGCATACTTTTCGGTGGGAATATTATATGCGTCTATAACGGTCGATATCGTAATCTAAGGCAATCTAACATCTCGGATGCTATATTTGACAACATTCCTGGCCTGTCGAACCCTACTTCTCGGAGGGAACAATATATACGTTTGTAACGTCATATATCCTAACCTAAGGCAACCTAACATCTCGGATGTAACATTTGACAACATTCCAGGCGTGTCGGTCCCTACGTCTCGGTGGTAGCATTAATGCGTCTATAACGGCAACGTAACAACTGGGATGTAATATTCGACAAAATTCCTGGCGTGTCGAACCCTACTTCTCGGTGGGAACATTATATGCGTCTATAACGGTGTATATCCTAATCTAAGGCAACCTAACTCCTCGGATGCAATATTTGACAACATTCCTGGCCTGTCGAACCCTACTTCTCGGATGGAACAGTATATACGTCTATAACGTTATATATCCTAACCTAAGGCAACCTGACATGTCGGATGTAATATTCTACATTATTCCAGGCGTGTCGGAACCTACATCTCGGTGGGAACATTATATGCGTCTATAACGTTGTATATCATAATCTAAGGCAACCTAACATCTCGGATGCAATATTTGACAACATTCCTGGCCTGTCGAAACCTACTTCTCGGAGGGAACATTATATACGTCTATAACGGTATATATCCTAATCTAAGGCAACCTAACATCTCGGATGCAATATTTGACAACATTCCTGGCCTGTCGAACCCTACTTCTCGGAGGGAACAGTATATACGTCTATAACGTTATATATCCTAACCTAAGGCAACCTGACATGTCGGATGTAATATTCTACATCATTCCAGGCGTGTCGGACCCTACATCTAGGTGGTAACATTAATGCGTCTATAACGGCAACGTAACAACTCGGATGTAATATTTGACAACATTCCTGGCCTGTCGAAACCTACTTCTCGGAGGGAGCAGTATATACGTCTGTAACGTCATATATCCTAACCTAAGGCAACCTAACATCTCGGATGTAACATTTGACAACATTCCAGGCGTGTCGGTCCCTACGTCTCGGTGGTAACATTACATGCGTCTATAACGTCATATATCCTAACCTAAGGCAACCTAACATCTCGGTTGCAATATTTGACAACATTCCTGGCCTGTCGAACCCTACTTCTCGGAGGGAACAGTATATATGTCTATAACGTCATATATCCTAACCTAAGGCAACCTAACATCTCGGATGCAATATTTGACAACATTCCTGGCCTGTCGAACCCTACTTCTCGGAGGGAACAGTATATACGTCTATAACGTTATATATCCTAACCTAAGGCAACCTGACATGTAGGATGTAATATTCTACATAACTCCAGGCGTGTCGGACCCTAGTTCTCGGTGGGAACATTATATGAGTCTATAACGTTGTAAATCCTAATCTAAGGCAACCTATTATCTCAGACGTAATATTTTACAATATTCCTGGCGTGTCGGTGCATACTTTTCGGTGGGAATATTATATGCGTCTATAACAGTCGATATCGTAAACTAAGGCAATCTAACATCTCGGATGCAATGTTTGACAACATTCCTGGCCTGTCGAACCCTACTTCTCGGAGGGAACAGTATATACGTTAGTAGCGTCATATATCCTAACATAAGGCAACCTAACATCTCGGATGTAACATTTGACAACATTCCAGGCGTGTCGGTCCCTACGTCTCGGTGGTAACATTAATGCGTCTATAACGTTATATATCCTAACCTAAGGCAACCTAACATCTCGGATGCAATATTTGACAACATTCCTGGCCTGTCGAACCCTACCCCTCGGTGGGAACAGTATATACGTCTATAACGATATATATCCTAACCTAAGGCAACCTAACATCTCGGATGTAACATTTGACAACATTCCACGCGTGTCGGTCCGTACGTCTCGGTGGTAACATTAATGCGTCTATAACGGCAACGTAACAACTCGGATTTAATATTTCACAACATTCCTGGCGTGTCGGACCCTACTTCTCGGTGGGAACAGTATATGCGTCTATAACGTTGTATATCCTAATCTAAGGCAACCTATCATCTCGGATGCAATATTTGACAACATTCCTGGCCTGTCGAACCCTACTTCTCGGAGGGAACAGTATATACGTCTATAACGTTATATATCCTAACCTAAGGCAACCTGACATGTCGGATGTAATATTCTACATCATTCCAGGCGTGTCGGACCCTACATCTCGGTGGTAACATTAATGCGTCTATAACGGCAACGTAACAACTCGGATGTAATATTTGACAACATTCCTGGCCTGTCGAACCCTACTTCTCGGAGGGAATAGTATATACGTCTGTAACGTCATATATCCTAACCTAAGGCAACCTAACATCTCGGATGTAACATTTGACAACATTCCAGGCGCGTCGGTCACTACGTCTCGGTGGTAACATTACATGCGTCTATAACGTTATATATCCTAACCTAAGGCAACCTAACATCTCGGATGCAATGTTTGACAACATTTCTGGCCTGTCGAACCCTACTTCACGGAGGGAACAGTATATACGTTTGTAGCGTCATATATCCTAACATAAGGCAACCTAACATCTCGGATGTAACATTTGACAACATTCCAGGCGTGTCGGTCCCTACGTCTCGGTGGTAACATTAATGCGTCTATAACGTTATATATCCTAACATAAGGCAACCTAACATCTCGGATGCAATATTTGACAACATTCCTGGCCTGTCGAACCCTACTTCTCGGAGGGAACAGTATATACGTCTGTAACGTCATATATCCTAACCTAAGGCAACCTAACATCTCGGATGTAACATTTGACAACATTCCAGGCGTGTCGGTCCCTACGTCTCGGTGGTAACATTACATGCGTCTATAACGTTATATATCCTAACCTAAGGCAACCTAACATCTCGGATGCAATATTTGACAACATTCCTGGCCTGTCGAACCCTACCCCTCGGTGGGAACAGTATATACGTCTATAACGATATATATCCTAACCTAAGGCAACCTAACATCTCGGATGTAACATTTGACAACATTCCAGGCGTGTCGGTCCCTACGTCTCGGTGGTAACATTAATGCGTCTATAACGTCATATATCCTAACCTAAGGCTACCTAACATCTCGGATGCAATATTTGACAACATTCCTGGCCTGTCGAACCCTACTTCTCGGAGGGAACAGTATATACGTCTGTAGCGTCATATATCCTAACCTAAGGCAACCTAACATCTCGGATGTAACATTTGACAACATTCCTGGCCTGTCGAACCCTACCTCTCGGTGGGAACAGTATATACGTCTATAACGATATATATCCTAACCTAAGGCAACCTAACATCTCGGATCCAATATTTGACAACATTCCTAGCGTGTCGAACCCTACTTCTCGGAGGGAACAGTATATACGTCTATAACGGTATATATCCTAACCTAAGGCAACCTGACATGTCGGATGTAATATTCTACATAATTCCAGGCGTGTCGGACCCTACTTCTCGGTGGGAACATTATATGAGTCTATAACGTTGTAAATCCTAATCTAAGGCAACCTATTATCTCAGACGTAATATTTTACAATATTCCTGGCGTGTCGGTGCATACTTTTCGGTGGGAATATTATATGCGTCTATAACGGTCGATATCGTAATCTAAGGCAATCTAACATCTCGGATGCAATGTTTGACAACATTCCTGGCCTGTCGAACCCTACTTCTCGGAGGGAACAGTATATGGGTCTATAACGTTGTATATCCTAATCTAAGGCAACCTAACATCTCGGATGCAATATTTGACAACATTCCTGGCCTGTCGAACCCTACTTCTCGGAGGGAACAGTATATACGTCTATAACGTTATATATCCTAATCTAAGGCAACCTAACATCTCGCATGCAATATTTGACAACATTCCTGGCCTGTCGAACCCTACTTCTCGGAGGGAACAGTATATACGTCTATAACGTTATATATCCTAACCTAAGGCAACCTGACATGTCGGATGTAATATTCTACATCATTCCAGGCGTGTCGGTCCCTACATCTCGGTGGTAACATTAATGCGTCTATAACGGCAACGTAACAACTCGGATGTAATATTTGACAACATTCCTGGCCTGTCGAAACCTACTTCTCGGAGGGAGCAGTATATACGTCTGTAACGTCATATATCCTAACCTAAGGCAACCTAACATCTCGGATGTAACATTTGACAACATTCCAGGCGCGTCGGTCACTACGTCACAGTGGTAAGATTACATGCGTCTATAACGGCAACGTAACAACTCGGATTTAATATTTCACAACATTCCTGGCGTGTCGGACCCTACTTCTCGGTGGGAACAGTATATGGGTCTATAACGTTGTATATCCTAATCTAAGGCAACCTAACATCTCGGATGCAATATTTGACAACATTCCTGGCCTGTCGAACCCTACTTCTCGGAGGGAACAGTATATACGTCTATAACGTTATATATCCTAACCTAAGGCAACCTGACATGTCGGATGTAATATTCTACATCATTCCAGGCGTGTCGGAACCTACATCTCGGTGGGAACATTATATGCGTCTATAACGTTGTATATCATAATCTAAGGCAACCTAACATCTCGGATGCAATATTTGACAACATTCCTGGCCTGTCGAACCCTACTTCTCGGAGGGAACATTATATACGTCTATAACGGTATATATCCTAATCTAAGGCAACCTAACATCTCGGATGCAATATTTGACAACATTCCTGGCCTGTCGAACCCTACTTCTCGGAGGGAACAGTATATACGTCTATAACGTTATATATCCTAACCTAAGGCAACCTGACATGTCGGATGTAATATTCTACATCATTCCATGCGTGTCCGACCCTACATCTCGGTGGTAACATTAATGCGTCTACAACGGCAACGTAACAACTCGGATGTAATATTTGACAACATTCCTGGCCTGTCGAAACCTACTTCTCGGAGGGAGCAGTATATACGTCTGTAACGTCATATATCCTAACCTAAGGCAACCTAACATCTCGGATGTAACATTTGACAACATTCCAGGCGCGTCAGTCACTACGTCACGGTGGTAAGATTACATGCGTCTATGACGTTATATATCCTAACCTAAGGCAACCTAACATCTCGGATGCAATGTTTGACAACATTCCTGGCCAGTCGAACCCTACTTCTCGGAGGGAACAGTATATACGTTTGTAGCGTAATATATCCTAGCATAAGGCAACCTAACATCTCGGATGTAACATTTGACAACATTCCAGGCGTGTCGGTCCCTACGTCTCGGTGGTAACATTAATGCGTCTATAACGTTATATATCCTAATCTAAGGCAACCTAACATCTCGGATGCAATAGTTGACAACATTCCTGGCCTGTCGAACCCTACTTCTCGGAGGGAACAGTATATACGTCTATAACGTCATATATCCTAACCTGAGGCAACCTAACATCTCGGATGTAACATTCGACAACATTCCAGGCATGTCGGTCCCTACGTCTCGGTGGTAACGTTACATGCGTCTATAACGTTATATATCCTAACCTAAGGCAACCTAACATCTCGGATGCAATATTTGACAACATTCCTGGCCTGTCGAACCCTACTTCTCGGAGGGAACAGTATATACGTCTATAACGTTATATATCCTAACCTAAGGCAACCTGACATGTCGGATGTAATATTCTACATCATTCCAGGCGTGTCGGACCCTACTTCTCGATGGGAACATTATATGAGTCTATAACGTTGTAAATCCTAATCTAAGGCAACCTATTATCTCAGACGTAATATTTTACAATATTCCTGGCGTGTCGGTGCATACTGTTCGGTGGGAATATTATATGCGTCTATAACGGTCGATATCGTAATCTAAGGCAATCTAACATCTCGGATGCAATGTTTGACAACATTCCTGGCCTGTCGAACCCTACTTCTCGGAGGGAACAGTATATACGTTTGTAGCGTCATATATCCTAACATAAGGCAACCTAACATCTCGGATGTAAGATTTGACAACATTCCAGGCGTGTCGGTCCCTACGTCTCGGTGGTAACATTAATGCGTCTATAACGTTATATATCCTAACCTAAGGCAACCTAACATCTCGGATGCAATATTTGACAACATTCCAGGCCTGTCGAACCCTACTTCTCGGAGGGAACAGTATATACGTCTGTAACGTCATATATCCTAACCTAAGGCAACCTAACATCTCGGATGTAACATTTGACAACATTCCAGGCGTGTCGGTCCCTACGTCTCGGTGGTAACATTACATGCGTCTATAACGTTATATATCCTAACCTAAGGCAACCTAACATCTCGGATGCAATATTTGACAACATTCCTGGCCTGTCGAACCCTACCCCTCGGTGGGAACAGTATATACGTCTATAACGATATATATCCTAACCTAAGGCAACCTAACATCTCGGATGTAACATTTGACAACATTCCACGCGTGTCGGTCCGTACGTCTCGGTGGTAACATTAATGCGTCTATAACGGCAACGTAACAACTCGGATTTAATATTTCACAACATTCCTGGCGTGTCGGACCCTACTTCTCGGTGGGAACAGTATATGCGTCTATAACGTTGTATATCCTAATCTAAGGCAACCTATCATCTCGGATGCAATATTTGACAACATTCCTGGCCTGTCGAACCCTACTTCTCGGAGGGAACAGTATATACGTCTATAACGTTATATATCCCAACCTAAGGCAACCTGACATGTCGGATGTAATATTCTACATCATTCCAGGCGTGTCGGAACCTACATCTCGGTGGGAACATTATATGCGTCTATAACGTTGTATATCATAATCTAAGGCAACCTAACATCTCGCATGCAATATTTGACAACATTCCTGGCCTGTCGAACCCTACTTCTCGGAGGGAACAGTATATACGTCTATAACGTTATATATCCTAACCTAAGGCAACCTGACATGTCGGATGTAATATTCTACATCATTCCAGGCGTGTCGGTCCCTACATCTCGGTGGTAACATTAATGCGTCTATAACGGCAACGTAACAACTCGGATGTAATATTTGACAACATTCCTGGCCTGTCGAAACCTACTTCTCGGAGGGAGCAGTATATACGTCTGTAACGTCATATATCCTAACCTAAGGCAACCTAACATCTCGGATGTAACATTTGACAACATTCCAGGCGCGTCGGTCACTACGTCACAGTGGTAAGATTACATGCGTCTATAACGGCAACGTAACAACTCGGATTTAATATTTCACAACATTCCTGGCGTGTCGGACCCTACTTCTCGGTGGGAACAGTATATGGGTCTATAACGTTGTATATCCTAATCTAAGGCAACCTAACATCTCGGATGCAATATTTGACAACATTCCTGGCCTGTCGAACCCTACTTCTCGGAGGGAACAGTATATACGTCTATAACGTTATATATCCTAACCTAAGGCAACCCGACATGTCGGATGTAATATTCTACATCATTCCAGGCGTGTCGGAACCTACATCTCGGTGGGAACATTATATGCGTCTATAACGTTGTATATCATAATCTAAGGCAACCTAACATCTCGGATGCAATATTTGACAACATTCCTGGCCTGTCGAACCCTACTTCTCGGAGGGAACATTATATACGTCTATAACGGTATATATCCTAATCTAAGGCAACCTAACATCTCGGATGCAATATTTGACAACATTCCTGGCCTGTCGAACCCTACTTCTCGGAGGGAACAGTATATACGTTTGTAGCGTAATATATCCTAGCATAAGGCAACCTAACATCTCGGATGTAACATTTGACAACATTCCAGGCGTGTCGGTCCCTACGTCTCGGTGGTAACATTAATGCGTCTATAACGTTATATATCCTAATCTAAGGCAACCTAACATCTCGGATGCAATATTTGACAACATTCCTGGCCTGTCGAACCCTACCTCTCGGTGGGAACAGTATAACGTCTATAACGATATATATCCTACCCTAAGGCAACCTAACATCTCGGATGTAACATTTGACAACATTCCAGGCGTGTCGGTTCCTACGTCTCGGTGGTAACATTAATGCGTCTATAACGTCATATATCCTAACCTAAGGCAACCTAACATCTCGGATGCAATATTTGACAATATTCCTGGCCTGTCGAACCCTACTTCTCGGAGGGAACAGTATATACGTTTGTAGCGTCATACATCCTAACATAAGGCAACCTAACATCTCGGATGTAACATTTGACAACATTCCAGGCGTGTCGGTCTCTACGTCTCGGTGGTAACATTACATGCGTCTATAACGTTATATATCCTAACCTAAGGCAACCTGACATCTCGTATGTAATATTCTACAACCTTCCAGGCGTGTCGGACCCTACTTCTCGGTGGGAACATTATATGCGTCTATAACGGTATATATCATAATCTAAGTCAACCTAACATCTCGGATGCAATAGTTGACAACATTCCTGGCCTGTCGAACCCTACTTCTCGGAGGGAACAGTATATACGTCTATAACGTCATATATCCTAACCTGAGGCAACCTAACATCTCGGATGTAACATTCGACAACATTCCAGGCGTGTCGGTCCCTACGTCTCGGTGGTAACGTTACATGCGTCTATAACGTTATATATCCTAACCTAAGGCAACCTAACATCTCGGATGCAATATTTGACAACATTCCTGGCCTGTCGAACCCTACTTCTCGGAGGGAACAGTATATACGTCTATAACGTTATATATCCTAACCTAAGGCAACCTGACATGTCGGATGTAATATTCTACATCATTCCAGGCGTGTCGGACCCTACTTCTCGATGGGAACATTATATGAGTCTATAACGTTGTAAATCCTAATCTAAGGCAACCTATTATCTCAGACGTAATATTTTACAATATTCCTGGCGTGTCGGTGCATACTGTTCGGTGGGAATATTATATGCGTCTATAACGGTCGATATCGTAATCTAAGGCAATCTAACATCTCGGATGCAATGTTTGACAACATTCCTGGCCTGTCGAACCCTACTTCTCGGAGGGAACAGTATATACGTCTATAACGATATATATCCTAGTCTAAGGCAACCTAACATCTCGGATGCAATATTTGAGAACATTCCTGGCCTGTCGAACCCTACTTCTCGGAGGGAACAGTATATACGTTTGTAGCGTCATATATCCTAACATAAGGCAACCTAACATCTCGGATGTAAGATTTGACAACATTCCAGGCGTGTCGGTCCCTACGTCTCGGTGGTAACATTACATGCGTCTATAACAGTCGATATCGTAAACTAAGGCAATCTAACATCTCGGATGCAACGTTTGACGACATTCCTGGCCTGTCGAACCCTACCTCTCGGTGGGAACAGTATAACGTCTATAACGATATATATCCTAACCTAAGGCAACCTAACGTCTCGGATGTAACATTTGACAACATTCCAGGCATGTCGGTCCCTACGTCTCGGTGGTAACATTAATGCGTCTATAACGTTATATATCCTAATCTAAGGCAACCTAACATCTCGGATGCAATATTTGACAACATTCCTGGCCTGTCGAACCCTACTTCTCGGAGGGAACAGTATATACGTCTGTAACGCCATATATCCTAACCTAAGGCAACCTGACATCTCGGATGTAATATTCTACATCATTCCTGGCCTGTCGAACCCTACTTCTCGGAGGGAACAGTATATACGTCTGTAACGTCATATATGCTAACCTAAGGCAACCTAACATCTCGGATGTAACATTTGACAACATTCCAGGCGTGTCGGTCCCTACGTCTCGGTGGTAACATTACATGCGTCTATAACGTTATATATCCTAACCTAAGGCAACCTAACATCTCGGATGCAATATTTGACAACATTCCTGGCCTGTCGAACCCTACCCCTCGGTGGGAACAGTATATACGTCTATAACGATATATATCCTAACCTAAGGCAACCTAACATCTCGGATGTAACATTTGACAACATTCCAGGCGTGTCGGTCCCTACGTCTCGGTGGTAACATTAATGCGTCTATAACGGCAACGTAACAACTCGGATTTAATATTTCACAACATTCCTGGCGTGTCGGACCCTACTTCTCGGTGGGAACAGTAAATGCGTCTATAACGTTGTATATCCTAATCTAAGGCAACCTAACATCTCGGATGCAATATTTGACAACATTCCTGGCCTGTCGAACCCTACTTCTCGGAGGGAACAGTATATACGTCTATAACGTTATATATCCTAACCTAAGGCAACCTGACATGTCGGATGTAATATTCTACATCATTCCAGGCGTGTCGGAACCTACATCTCGGTGGGAACATTATATGCGTCTATAACGTTGTATATCATAATCTAAGGCAACCTAACATCTCGGATGCAATATTTGACAACATTCCTGGCCTGTCGAAACCTACTTCTCGGAGGGAACATTATATACGTCTATAACGGTATATATCCTAATCTAAGGCAACCTAACATCTCGGATGCAATATTTGGCAACATTCCTGGCCTGTCGAACCCTACTTCTCGGAGGGAACAGTATATACGTCTATAACGTTATATATCCTAACCTAAGGCAACCTGACATGTCGGATGTAATATTCTACAGCATTCCAGGCGTGTCGGACCCTACATCTCGGTGGTAACATTAATGCGTCTATAACGGCAACGTAACAACTCGGATGTAATATTTGACAACATTCCTGGCCTGTCGAACCCTACTTCTCGGAGGGAGCAGTATATACGTCTGTAACGTCATATATCCTAACCTAAGGCAACCTAACATCTCGGATGTAACATTTGACAACATTCCAGGAGCGTCGGTCACTACGTCACGGTGGTAAGATTACATGCGTCTATAACGTTATATATCCTAACCTAAGGCAACCTAACATCTCGGATACAATATTTGACAACATTCCTGGCCTGTCGAACCCTACCTCTCGGTGGGAACAGTATAACGTCTATAACGATATATATCCTACCCTAAGGCAACCTAACATCTCGGATGTAACATTTGACAACATTCCAGGCGTGTCGGTCCCTACGTCTCGGTGGTAACATTAATGCGTCTATAACGTCATATATCCTAACCTAAGGCAACCTAACATCTCGGATGCAATATTTGACAATATTCCTGGCCTGTCGAACCCTACTTCTCGGAGGGAACAGTATATACGTTTGTAGCGTCATACATCCTAACATAAGGCAACCTAACATCTCGGATGTAACATTTGACAACATTCCAGGCGTGTCGGTCACTACGTCTCGGTGGTAACATTACATGCGTCTATAACGTTATATATCCTAACCTAAGGCAACCTAACATCTCGGATGCAATGTTTGACAACATTCCTGGCCTGTCGAACCCTACTTCACGGAGGGAACAGTATATACGTTTGTAGCGTCATATGTCCTAACATAAGGCAACCTAACATCTCGGATGTAACATTTGACAACATTCCAGGCGTGTCGGTCCCTACGTCTCGGTGGTAACATTACATGCGTCTATAACGTTATATATCCTAATCTAAGGCAACCTAACATCTCGGATGCAATATTTGACAACATTCCTGGCCTGTCGAACCCTACCTCTCGGTGGGAACAGTATAACGTCTATAACGATATATATCCTATCCTAAGGCAACCTAACATCTCGGATGTAACATTTGACAACATTCCAGGCGTGTCGGTCCCTACGTCTCGGTGGTAACATTAATGCGACTATAACGTCATATATCCTAACTTAAGGCAACCTAACATCTCGGATGCAATATTTGACAACATTCCTGGCCTGTCGAACCCTACTTCTCGGATGGAACAGTATATACGTCTATAACGTTATATATCCTAACCTAAGGCAACCTGACATGTAGGATGTAATATTCTACATAATTCCAGGCGTGTCGGACCCTACTTCTCGGTGGGAACATTATATGAGTCTATAACGTTGAAAATCCTAATCTAAGGCAACCTATTATCTCAGACGTAATATTTTACAATATTCCTGGCGTGCCGGTGCATACTTTTCGGTGGGAATATTATATGCGTCTATAACGGTCGATATCGTAAACTAAGGCAATCTAACATCTCGGATGCAATGTTTGACAACATTCCTGGCCTGTCGAACCCTACTTCTCGGAGGGAACAGTATATACGTCTATAACGGTATATATCATAATCTAAGGCAACCTAACATCTCGGATGCAATATTTGACAACATTCCTGGCCTGTCGAACCCTACTTCTCGGAGCGAACAGTATATACGTCTATAACGTTATATATCCTAACCTGAGGCAACCTGACATGTCGGATGTAATATTCTACATTATTCCAGGCGTGTCGGAACCTACATCTCGGTGGGAACATTATATGCGTCTATAACGTTGTATATCATAATCTAAGGCAACCTAACATCTCGGATGCAATATTTGACAACATTCCTGGCCTGTCGAAACCTACTTCTCGGAGGGAACATTATATACGTCTATAACGGTATATATCCTAATCTAAGGCAACCTAACATCTCGGATGCAATATTTGACAACATTCCTGGCCTGTCGAACCCTACTTCTCGGAGGGAACAGTATATACTTCTATAACGTTATATATCCTAACCTAAAACAACCTGACATGTCGGATGTAATATTCTACATCATTCCAGGCGTGTCGGACCCTACATCTCGGTGGTAACATTAATGCGTCTATAACGGCAACGTAACAACTCGGATGTAATATTTGACAACATTCCTGGCCTGTCGAACCCTACTTCTCGGAGGGAGCAGTATATACGTCTGTAACGTCATATATCCTAACCTAAGGCAACCTAACATCTCGGATGTAACATTTGACAACATTCCAGGCGCGTCGGTCACTACGTCTCGGTGGTAACATTACATGCGTCTATAACGTTATATATCCTAACCTAAGGCAACCTAACATCTCGGATGCAATGTTTGACAACATTCCTGGAAAGTCGAACCCTACTTCACGGAGGGAACGGTATATACGTTTCTAGCGTCATATATCCTAACATAAGGCAACCTAACATCTCGGATGTAACATTTGACAACATTCCAGGCGTGTCGGTCCCTACGTCTCGGTGGTAACATTACATGCGTCTATAACGTCATATATCCTAACCTAAGGCAACCTAACATCTCGGTTGCAATATTTGACAACATTCCTGGCCTGTCGAACCCTACTTCTCGGAGGGAACAGTATATATGTCTATAACGTCATATATCCTAACCTAAGGCAACCTAACATCTCGGATGCAATATTTGACAACATTCCTGGCCTGTCGAACCCTACTTCTCGGAGGGAACAGTATATACGTCTATAACGTTATATATCCTAACCTAAGGCAACCTGACATGTAGGATGTAATATTCTACATAACTCCAGGCGTGTCGGACCCTAGTTCTCGGTGGGAACATTATATGAGTCTATAACGTTGTAAATCCTAATCTAAGGCAACCTATTATCTCAGACGTAATATTTTACAATATTCCTGGCGTGTCGGTGCATACTTTTCGGTGGGAATATTATATGCGTCTATAACAGTCGATATCGTAAACTAAGGCAATCTAACATCTCGGATGCAATGTTTGACAACATTCCTGGCCTGTCGAACCCTACTTCTCGGAGGGAACAGTATATACGTTAGTAGCGTCATATATCCTAACATAAGGCAACCTAACATCTCGGATGTAACATTTGACAACATTCCAGGCGTGTCGGTCCCTACGTCTCGGTGGTAACATTAATGCGTCTATAACGTTATATATCCTAACCTAAGGCAACCTAACATCTCGGATGCAATATTTGACAACATTCCAGGCCTGTCGAACCCTACTTCTCGGAGGGAACAGTATATACGTCTGTAACGTCATATATCCTAACCTAAGGCAACCTAACATCTCGGATGTAACATTTGACAACATTCCAGGCGTGTCGGTCCCTACGTCTCGGTGGTAACATTACATGCGTCTATAACGTTATATATCCTAACCTAAGGCAACCTAACATCTCGGATGCAATATTTGACAACATTCCTGGCCTGTCGAACCCTACCCCTCGGTGGGAACAGTATATACGTCTATAACGATATATATCCTAACCTAAGGCAACCTAACATCTCGGATGTAACATTTGACAACATTCCACGCGTGTCGGTCCGTACGTCTCGGTGGTAACATTAATGCGTCTATAACGGCAACGTAACAACTCGGATTTAATATTTCACAACATTCCTGGCGTGTCGGACCCTACTTCTCGGTGGGAACAGTATATGCGTCTATAACGTTGTATATCCTAATCTAAGGCAACCTATCATCTCGGATGCAATATTTGACAACATTCCTGGCCTGTCGAACCCTACTTCTCGGAGGGAACAGTATATACGTCTATAACGTTATATATCCCAACCTAAGGCAACCTGACATGTCGGATGTAATATTCTACATCATTCCAGGCGTGTCGGAACCTACATCTCGGTGGGAACATTATATGCGTCTATAACGTTGTATATCATAATCTAAGGCAACCTAACATCTCGCATGCAATATTTGACAACATTCCTGGCCTGTCGAACCCTACTTCTCGGAGGGAACAGTATATACGTCTATAACGTTATATATCCTAACCTAAGGCAACCTGACATGTCGGATGTAATATTCTACATCATTCCAGGCGTGTCGGTCCCTACATCTCGGTGGTAACATTAATGCGTCTATAACGGCAACGTAACAACTCGGATGTAATATTTGACAACATTCCTGGCCTGTCGAAACCTACTTCTCGGAGGGAGCAGTATATACGTCTGTAACGTCATATATCCTAACCTAAGGCAACCTAACATCTCGGATGTAACATTTGACAACATTCCAGGCGCGTCGGTCACTACGTCACAGTGGTAAGATTACATGCGTCTATAACGGCAACGTAACAACTCGGATTTAATATTTCACAACATTCCTGGCGTGTCGGACCCTACTTCTCGGTGGGAACAGTATATGGGTCTATAACGTTGTATATCCTAATCTAAGGCAACCTAACATCTCGGATGCAATATTTGACAACATTCCTGGCCTGTCGAACCCTACTTCTCGGAGGGAACAGTATATACGTCTATAACGTTATATATCCTAACCTAAGGCAACCCGACATGTCGGATGTAATATTCTACATCATTCCAGGCGTGTCGGAACCTACATCTCGGTGGGAACATTATATGCGTCTATAACGTTGTATATCATAATCTAAGGCAACCTAACATCTCGGATGCAATATTTGACAACATTCCTGGCCTGTCGAACCCTACTTCTCGGAGGGAACATTATATACGTCTATAACGGTATATATCCTAATCTAAGGCAACCTAACATCTCGGATGCAATATTTGACAACATTCCTGGCCTGTCGAACCCTACTTCTCGGAGGGAACAGTATATACGTCTATAACGTTATATATCCTAACCTAAGGCAACCTGACATGTCGGATGTAATATTCTACATCATTCCATGCGTGTCGGACCCTACATCTCGGTGGTAACATTAATGCGTCTATAACGGCAACGTAACAACTCGGATGTAATATTTGACAACATTCCTGGCCTGTCGAAACCTACTTCTCGGAGGGAGCAGTATATACGTCTGTAACGTCATATATCCTAACCTAAGGCAACCTAACATCTCGGATGTAACATTTGACAACATTCCAGGCGCGTCAGTCACTACGTCACGGTGGTAAGATTACATGCGTCTATGACGTTATATATCCTAACCTAAGGCAACCTAACATCTCGGATGCAATGTTTGACAACATTCCTGGCCAGTCGAACCCTACTTCTCGGAGGGAACAGTATATACGTTTGTAGCGTAATATATCCTAGCATAAGGCAACCTAACATCTCGGATGTAACATTTGACAACATTCCAGGCGTGTCGGTCCCTACGTCTCGGTGGTAACATTAATGCGTCTATAACGTTATATATCCTAATCTAAGGCAACCTAACATCTCGGATGCAATATTTGACAACATTCCTGGCCTGTCGAACCCTACCTCTCGGTGGGAACAGTATAACGTCTATAACGATATATATCCTACCCTAAGGCAACCTAACATCTCGGATGTAACATTTGACAACATTCCAGGCGTGTCGGTTCCTACGTCTCGGTGGTAACATTAATGCGTCTATAACGTCATATATCCTAACCTAAGGCAACCTAACATCTCGGATGCAATATTTGACAATATTCCTGGCCTGTCGAACCCTACTTCTCGGAGGGAACAGTATATACGTTTGTAGCGTCATACATCCTAACATAAGGCAACCTAACATCTCGGATGTAACATTTGACAACATTCCAGGCGTGTCGGTCTCTACGTCTCGGTGGTAACATTACATGCGTCTATAACGTTATATATCCTAACCTAAGGCAACCTGACATCTCGTATGTAATATTCTACAACCTTCCAGGCGTGTCGGACCCTACTTCTCGGTGGGAACATTATATGCGTCTATAACGGTATATATCATAATCTAAGTCAACCTAACATCTCGGATGCAATAGTTGACAACATTCCTGGCCTGTCGAACCCTACTTCTCGGAGGGAACAGTATATACGTCTATAACGTCATATATCCTAACCTGAGGCAACCTAACATCTCGGATGTAACATTCGACAACATTCCAGGCGTGTCGGTCCCTACGTCTCGGTGGTAACGTTACATGCGTCTATAACGTTATATATCCTAACCTAAGGCAACCTAACATCTCGGATGCAATATTTGACAACATTCCTGGCCTGTCGAACCCTACTTCTCGGAGGGAACAGTATATACGTCTATAACGTTATATATCCTAACCTAAGGCAACCTGACATGTCGGATGTAATATTCTACATCATTCCAGGCGTGTCGGACCCTACTTCTCGATGGGAACATTATATGAGTCTATAACGTTGTAAATCCTAATCTAAGGCAACCTATTATCTCAGACGTAATATTTTACAATATTCCTGGCGTGTCGGTGCATACTGTTCGGTGGGAATATTATATGCGTCTATAACGGTCGATATCGTAATCTAAGGCAATCTAACATCTCGGATGCAATGTTTGACAACATTCCTGGCCTGTCGAACCCTACTTCTCGGAGGGAACAGTATATACGTCTATAACGATATATATCCTAGTCTAAGGCAACCTAACATCTCGGATGCAATATTTGAGAACATTCCTGGCCTGTCGAACCCTACTTCTCGGAGGGAACAGTATATACGTTTGTAGCGTCATATATCCTAACATAAGGCAACCTAACATCTCGGATGTAAGATTTGACAACATTCCAGGCGTGTCGGTCCCTACGTCTCGGTGGTAACATTACATGCGTCTATAACAGTCGATATCGTAAACTAAGGCAATCTAACATCTCGGATGCAACGTTTGACGACATTCCTGGCCTGTCGAACCCTACCTCTCGGTGGGAACAGTATAACGTCTATAACGATATATATCCTAACCTAAGGCAACCTAACGTCTCGGATGTAACATTTGACAACATTCCAGGCATGTCGGTCCCTACGTCTCGGTGGTAACATTAATGCGTCTATAACGTTATATATCCTAATCTAAGGCAACCTAACATCTCGGATGCAATATTTGACAACATTCCTGGCCTGTCGAACCCTACTTCTCGGAGGGAACAGTATATACGTCTGTAACGCCATATATCCTAACCTAAGGCAACCTGACATCTCGGATGTAATATTCTACATCATTCCTGGCCTGTCGAACCCTACTTCTCGGAGGGAACAGTATATACGTCTGTAACGTCATATATGCTAACCTAAGGCAACCTAACATCTCGGATGTAACATTTGACAACATTCCAGGCGTGTCGGTCCCTACGTCTCGGTGGTAACATTACATGCGTCTATAACGTTATATATCCTAACCTAAGGCAACCTAACATCTCGGATGCAATATTTGACAACATTCCTGGCCTGTCGAACCCTACCCCTCGGTGGGAACAGTATATACGTCTATAACGATATATATCCTAACCTAAGGCAACCTAACATCTCGGATGTAACATTTGACAACATTCCAGGCGTGTCGGTCCCTACGTCTCGGTGGTAACATTAATGCGTCTATAACGGCAACGTAACAACTCGGATTTAATATTTCACAACATTCCTGGCGTGTCGGACCCTACTTCTCGGTGGGAACAGTAAATGCGTCTATAACGTTGTATATCCTAATCTAAGGCAACCTAACATCTCGGATGCAATATTTGACAACATTCCTGGCCTGTCGAACCCTACTTCTCGGAGGGAACAGTATATACGTCTATAACGTTATATATCCTAACCTAAGGCAACCTGACATGTCGGATGTAATATTCTACATCATTCCAGGCGTGTCGGAACCTACATCTCGGTGGGAACATTATATGCGTCTATAACGTTGTATATCATAATCTAAGGCAACCTAACATCTCGGATGCAATATTTGACAACATTCCTGGCCTGTCGAAACCTACTTCTCGGAGGGAACATTATATACGTCTATAACGGTATATATCCTAATCTAAGGCAACCTAACATCTCGGATGCAATATTTGGCAACATTCCTGGCCTGTCGAACCCTACTTCTCGGAGGGAACAGTATATACGTCTATAACGTTATATATCCTAACCTAAGGCAACCTGACATGTCGGATGTAATATTCTACAGCATTCCAGGCGTGTCGGACCCTACATCTCGGTGGTAACATTAATGCGTCTATAACGGCAACGTAACAACTCGGATGTAATATTTGACAACATTCCTGGCCTGTCGAACCCTACTTCTCGGAGGGAGCAGTATATACGTCTGTAACGTCATATATCCTAACCTAAGGCAACCTAACATCTCGGATGTAACATTTGACAACATTCCAGGAGCGTCGGTCACTACGTCACGGTGGTAAGATTACATGCGTCTATAACGTTATATATCCTAACCTAAGGCAACCTAACATCTCGGATACAATATTTGACAACATTCCTGGCCTGTCGAACCCTACCTCTCGGTGGGAACAGTATAACGTCTATAACGATATATATCCTACCCTAAGGCAACCTAACATCTCGGATGTAACATTTGACAACATTCCAGGCGTGTCGGTCCCTACGTCTCGGTGGTAACATTAATGCGTCTATAACGTCATATATCCTAACCTAAGGCAACCTAACATCTCGGATGCAATATTTGACAATATTCCTGGCCTGTCGAACCCTACTTCTCGGAGGGAACAGTATATACGTTTGTAGCGTCATACATCCTAACATAAGGCAACCTAACATCTCGGATGTAACATTTGACAACATTCCAGGCGTGTCGGTCACTACGTCTCGGTGGTAACATTACATGCGTCTATAACGTTATATATCCTAACCTAAGGCAACCTAACATCTCGGATGCAATGTTTGACAACATTCCTGGCCTGTCGAACCCTACTTCACGGAGGGAACAGTATAACGTCTATAACGATATATATCCTATCCTAAGGCAACCTAACATCTCGGATGTAACATTTGACAACATTCCAGGCGTGTCGGTCCCTACGTCTCGGTGGTAACATTAATGCGTCTATAACGTCATATATCCTAACTTAAGGCAACCTAACATCTCGGATGCAATATTTGACAACATTCCTGGCCTGTCGAACCCTACTTCTCGGAGGGAACAGTATATACGTCTATAACGTTATATATCCTAACCTAAGGCAACCTGACATCTCGGATGTAATATTCTACATCATTCCAGGCGTGTCGGAACCTACTTCTCGGTGGGAACATTATATGAGTCTATAACGTTGTATATCCTAATCTAAGGCAAACTACTATCTCAGACGTAATATTTTACAGTATTCCTGGCGTGTCGGTGCATACTTTTCGGTGGGAATATTATATGCATCTATAACGGTCGATATCGTAATCTAAGGCAATCTAACATCTCGGATGCTATATTTGACAACATTCCTGGCCTGTCGAACCCTACTTCTCGGAGGGAACAATATATACGTCTGTAACGTCATATATCCTAACCTAAGGCAACCTAACATCTCGGATGTAACATTTGACAAAATTCCAGGCGTGTCGGTCCCTACGTCTCGGTGGTAGCATTAATGCGTCTATAACGGCAACGTAACAACTGGGATGTAATATTCGACAAAATTCCTGGCGTGTCGAACCCTACTTCTCGGTGGGAACATTATATGCGTCTATAACGGTGTATATCCTAATCTAAGGCAACCTAACTTCTCGGATGCAATATTTGACAACATTCCTGGCCTGTCGAACCCTACTTCTCGGATGGAACAGTATATACGTCTATAACGTTATATATCCTAACCTAAGGCAACCTGACATGTAGGATGTAATATTCTACATAATTCCAGGCGTGTCGGTCCCTACTTCTCGGTGGGAACATTATATGAGTCTATAACGTTGTAAATCCTAATCTAAGGCAACCTATTATCTCAGACGTAATATTTTACAATATTCCTGGCGTGCCGGTGCATACTTTTCGGTGGGAATATTATATGCGTCTATAACGGTCGATATCGTAAACTAAGGCAATCTAACATCTCGGATGCAATGTTTGACAACATTCCTGGTCTGTCGAACCCTACTTCTCGGAGGGAACAGTATATACGTCTATAACGGTATATATCATAATCTAAGGCAACCTAACATCTCGGATGCAATATTTGACAACATTCCTGGCCTGTCGAACCCTACTTCTCGGAGCGAACACTATATACGTCTGTAACGTCATATATCCTAACCTAAGGCAATCTAACATCTCGGATGTAACATTTGACAACATTCCAGGCGTGTCGGACTCTACTTCTCGGTGGTAACATTACATGCGTCTATAACGTTATATATCCTAACCTAAGGCAACCTAACATGTCGGATGCAATATTTGACAACATTCCTGGCGTGTCGGACCCTACTTCTCGGTGGGAACAGTATATACGTCCATAACGTTATATATCCTAACCTAAGGCAACCTTACATCTCGGATGTAATATTCTACAACATTCCAGGCGTGTCGGACCCTACTTCTCGGTGGGAACATTATATGCGTCTATAACGTTGTATATCCTAATCTAAGGCAACCTAACATCTCGGATGCATTATTTGACAACATTCCTGGCCTGTCGAACCGTACTTCTCGGAGGGAACAGTATATACGTCTATAACGTTATATATCCTAACCTAAGGCAACCTGACATGTCGGATGTAATATTCTACATTATTCCAGGCGTGTCGGAACCTACATCTCGGTGGGAACATTATATGCGTCTATAACGTTGTATATCATAATCTAAGGCAACCTAACATCTCGGATGCAATATTTGACAACATTCCTGGCCTGTCGAAACCTACTTCTCGGAGGGAACATTATATACGTCTATAACGGTATATATCCTAATCTAAGGCAACCTAACATCTCGGATGCAATATTTGACAACATTCCTGGCCTGTCGAACCCTACTTCTCGGAGGGAACAGTATATACGTCTATAACGTTATGTATCCTAACCTAAGGCAACCTGACATGTCGGATGTAATATTCTACATCATTCCAGGCGTGTCGGACCCTACAGCTCGGTGGTAACATTAATGCGTCTATAACGGTAACGTAACAACTCGGATGTAATATTTGACAACATTCCTGGCCTGTCGAACCCTACTTCTCGGAGGGAGCAGTATATACGTCTGTAACGTCATATATCCTAACCTAAGGCAACCTAACATCTCGGATGTAACATTTGACAACATTCCAGGCGCGTCGGTCACTACGTCTCGGTGGTAACATTACATGCGTCTATAACGTTATATATCCTAACCTAAGGCAACCTAACATCTCGGATGCAATGTTTGACAACATTCCTGGCCTGTCGAACCCTAATTCACGGAGGGAACAGTATATACGTTTGTAGCGTCATATATCCTAACATAAGGCAACCTAACATCTCGGATGTAACATTTGACAACATTCCAGGCGTGTCGGTCCCTACGTCTCGGTGGTAACATTACATGCGTCTATAACGTTATGTATCCTAATCTAAGGCAACCTAACATCTCGGATGCAATATTTGACAACATTCCTGGCCTGTCGAACCCTACCTCTCGGTGGGAACAGTATAACGTCTATAACGATATATATCCTATCCTAAGGCAACCTAACATCTCGGATGTAACATTTGACAACATTCCAGGCGTGTCGGTCCCTACGTCTCGGTGGTAACATTAATGCGTCTATAACGTCATATATCCTAACTTAAGGCAACCTAACATCTCGGATGCAATATTTGACAACATTCCTGGCCTGTCGAACCCTACTTCTCGGAGGGAACAGTATATACGTCTATAACGTTATATATCCTAACCTAAGGCAACCTGACATCTCGGATGTAATATTCTACATCATTCCAGGCGTGTCGGAACCTACTTCTCGGTGGGAACATTATATGAGTCTATAACGTTGTATATCCTAATCTAAGGCAACCTAACATCTCGGATGCATTATTTGACAACATTCCTGGCCTGTCGAACCAAACTTCTCGGAGGGAACAGTATATACGTTTGTAGCGTCATATATCCTAACATAAGGCAACCTAACATCTCGGATGTAACATTTGTCAACATTCCAGACGTGTCGGTCCCTACGTCTCGGAGGTAACATTACATGCGTCTGTAACGTTATATGTCCTAACCTAAGGCAACCTGACATGTCGGATGTAATATTCTACATCATTCCAGTTGTGTCGGACCCTACAGCTCGGTGGTAACATTAATGCGTCTATAACGGTAACGTAACAACTCGGATGTAATATTTGACAACATTCCTGGCCTGTCGAACCCTACTTCTCGGAGGGAGCAGTATATACGTCTGTAACGTCATATATCCTAACCTAAGGCAACCTAACATCTCGGATGTAACATTTGACAACATTCCAGGCGCGTCGGTCACTACGTTTCGGTGGTAACATTACATGCGTCTATAACGTTATATATCCTAACCTAAGGCAACCTAACATCTCGGATGCAATGTTTGACAACATTCCTGGCCTGTCGAACCCTACTTCACGGAGGGAACAGTATATACGTTTGTAGCGTCATATATCCTAACATAAGGCAACCTAACATCTCGGATGTAACATTTGACAACATTCCAGGCGTGTCGGTCCCTACGTCTCGGTGGTGACATTAATGCGTCTATAACGGCAACGTAACAACTCGGATTTAATATTTCACAACATTCCTGGCCTGTCGAACCCTACTTCTCGGAGGGAACAGTATATACGTCTATAACGTTATATATCCTAACCTAAGGCAACCTGACATGTCGGATGTAATATTCTACATCATTCCAGGCGTGTCGGACCCTACATCTCGGTGGTAACATTAATGCGTCTATAACGGCAACGTAACAACTCGGATGTAATATTTGACAACATTCCTGGCCTGTCGAACCCTACCTCTCGGTGGGAACAGTATATACGTCTATAACGATATGTATCCTAACCTAAGGCAACCTAACATCTCGGATGCAATATTTGACAACATTCCTGGCCTGTCGAACCCTACTTCTCGGAGGGAACAGCATATACGTCTATAACGTCATATATCCTAACCTAAGGCAACCTAACATCTCGGATGTAACATTTGACAACATTCCAGGCGCGTCGGTCACTACGTCTCGGTGGTAACATTACATGCGTCTATAACGTTATATATCCTAACCTAAGGCAACCTAACATCTCGGATGCAATGTTTGACAACATTCATGGCCTGTCGAACCCTAATTCACGGAGGGAACAGTATATACGTTTGTAGCGTCATATATCCTAACATAAGGCAACCTAACATCTCGGATGTAACATTTGACAACATTCCAGGCGTGTCGGTCCCTACGTCTCGGTGGTAACATTACATGCGTCTATAACGTTATATATCCTAATCTAAGGCAACCTAACATCTCGGATGCAATATTTGACAACATTCCTGGCCTGTCGAACCCTACCTCTCGGTGGGAACAGTATAACGTCTATAACGATATATATCCTATCCTAAGGCAACCTAACATCTCGGATGTAACATTTGACAACATTCCAGGCGTGTCGGTCCCTACGTCTCGGTGGTAACATTAATGCGTCTATAACGTCATATATCCTAACTTAAGGCAACCTAACATCTCGGATGCAATATTTGACAACATTCCTGGCCTGTCGAACCCTACTTCTCGGAGGGAACAGTATATACGTCTATAACGTTATATATCCTAACCTAAGGCAACCTGACATCTCGGATGTAATATTCTACATCATTCCAGGCGTGTCGGAACCTACTTCTCGGTGGGAACATTATATGAGTCTATAACGTTGTATATCCTAATCTAAGGCAACCTACTATCGCAGACGTAATATTTTACAGTATTCCTGGCGTGTCGGTGCATACTTTTCGGTGGGAATATTATATGCGTCTATAACGGTCGATATCGTAATCTAAGGCAATCTAACATCTCGGATGCTATATTTGACAACATTCCTGGCCTGTCGAACCCTACTTCTCGGAGGGAACAATATATACGTCTGTAACGTCATATATCCTAACCTAAGGCAACCTAACATCTCGGATGTAACATTTGACAACATTCCAGGCGTGTCGGTCCCTACGTCTCGGTGGTAGCATTAATGCGTCTATAACGGCAACGTAACAACTGGGATGTAATATTCGACAAAATTCCTGGCGTGTCGAACCCTACTTCTCGGTGGGAACATTATATGCGTCTATAACGGTGTATATCCTAATCTAAGGCAACCTAACTTCTCGGATGCAATATTTGACAACATTCCTGGCCTGTCGAACCCTACTTCTCGGATGGAACAGTATATACGTCTATAACGTTATATATCCTAACCTAAGGCAACCTGACATGTAGGATGTAATATTCTACATAATTCCAGGCGTGTCGGACCCTACTTCTCGGTGGGAACATTATATGAGTCTATAACGTTGTAAATCCTAATCTAAGGCAACCTATTATCTCAGACGTAATATTTTACAATATTCCTGGCGTGCCGGTGCATACTTTTCGGTGGGAATATTATATGCGTCTATAACGGTCGATATCGTAAACTAAGGCAATCTAACATCTCGGATGCAATGTTTGACAACATTCCTGGCCTGTCGAACCCTACTTCTCGGAGGGAACAGTATATACGTCTATAACGGTATATATCATAATCTAAGGCAACCTAACATCTCGGATGCAATATTTGACAACATTCCTGGCCTGTCGAAACCTACTTCTCGGAGCGAACACTATATACGTCTGTAACGTCATATATCCTAACCTAAGGCAATCTAACATCTCGGATGTAACATTTGACAACATTCCAGGCGTGTCGGACTCTACTTCTCGGTGGTAACATTACATGCGTCTATAACGTTATATATCCTAACCTAAGGCAACCTAACATGTCGGATGCAATATTTGACAACATTCCTGGCGTGTCGGACCCTACTTCTCGGTGGGAACAGTATATACGTCCATAACGTTATATATCCTAACCTAAGGCAACCTTACATCTCGGATGTAATATTCTACAACATTCCAGGCGTGTCGGACCCTACTTCTCGGTGGGAACATTATATGCGTCTATAATGTTGTATATCCTAATCTAAGGCAACCTAACATCTCGGATGCATTATTTGACAACATTCCTGGCCTGTCGAACCGTACTTCTCGGAGGGAACAGTATATACGTCTATAACGTTATATATCCTAACCTAAGGCAACCTGACATCTCGGATGCATTATTTGACAACATTCCTGGCCTGTCGAACCGTACTTCTCGGAGGGAACAGTATATGCGTCTATAACGTTGTATATCATAATCTAAGGCAACCTAACATCTCGGATGCAATATTTGACAACATTCCTGGCCTGTCGAAACCTACTTCTCGGAGGGAACATTATAGACGTCTATAACGGTATATATCCTAATCTAAGGCAACCTAACATCTCGGATGCAATATTTGACAACATTCCTGGCCTGTCGAACCCTACTTCTCGGAGGGAACAGTATATACGTCTATAACGTTATATATCCTAACCTAAGGCAACCTAACATGTCGGATGCAATATTTGACAACATTCCTGGCGTGTCGGACCCTACTTCTCGGTGGGAACAGCATATACGTCCATAACGTTATATATCCTAACCTAAGGCAACCTTACATCTCGGATGTAATATTCTACAACAATCCAGGCGTGTCGGACCCTACTTCTCGGTGGGAACATTATATGCGTCTATAACGTTGTATATCCTAATCTAAGGCAACCTAACATCTCGGATGCATTATTTGACAACATTCCTGGCCTGTCGAACCAAACTTCTCGGAGGGAACAGTATATACGTTTGTAGCGTCATATATCCTAACATAAGGCAACCTAACATCTCGGATGTAACATTTGTCAACGTTCCAGACGTGTCGGTCCCTACGTCTCGGAGGTAACATTACATGCGTCTATAACGTTATATGTCCTAACCTAAGGCAACCTAACATCTCGGATGCAATATTTGACTACATTCCTGGCCTGTCGAACCCTACCTCTCGGTGGGAACAGTATAACGTCTATAACGATATATATCCTAACCTAAGGCAACATAACACCTCGGATGTAACATTTGACAACATTCCAGGCGTGTCGGTCCCTAAGTCTCGGTGGTAACATTAATGCGTCTATAACGTTATATATCCTAACCTAAGGCAACCTAACATCTCGGATGCAATATTTGACAACATTCCTGGCCTGTCGAACCCTACTTCTCGGAGGGAACAGTATATACGTCTGTAACGTCATATATCCTAACCTAAGGCAACCTAACATCTCGGATGTAACATTTGACAACATTCCAGGCGTGTCGGTCCCTACGTCTCGGAGGGAACAGTATATACGTCTATAACGTTATATATCCTAACCTAAGGCAACCTGACATGTCGGATGTAATATTCTACATCATTCCAGGCGTGTCGGACCCTACATCTCGGTGGTAACATTAATGCGTCTATAACGGCAACGTAACAACTCGGATGTAATATTTGACAACATTCCTGGCCTGTCGAACCCTACTTCTCGGAGGGAGCAGTATATACGTCTGTAACGTCATATATCCTAACCTAAGGCAACCTAACATCTCGGATGTAACATTTGACAACATTCCAGGCGCGTCGGTCACTACGTCTCGGTGGTAACATTACATGCGTCTATAACGTTATATATCCTAACCTAAGGCAACCTAACATCTTGGATGCAATGTTTGACAACATTCCTGGCCTGTCGAACCCTACTTCACGGAGGGAACAGTATATACGTTTGTAGCGTCATATATCCTAACATAAGGCAACCTAACATCTCGGATGTAACATTTGACAACATTCCAGGCGTGTCGGTCCCTACGTCTCGGTGGTGACATTAATGCGTCTATAACGGCAACGTAACAACTCGGATGTAATATTTGACAACATTCCTGGCCTGTCGAACCCTACTTCTCGGAGGGAGCAGTATATACGTCTGTAACGTCATATATCCTAACCTAAGGCAACCTAACATCTCGGATGTAACACTTGACAACATTCCAGGCGCGTCGAAACCTACTTCTCGGAGGGAACATTATATACGTCTATAACGGTATATATCCTAATCTAAGGCAACCTAACATCTCGGATGCAATATTTGACAACATTCCTGGCCTGTCGAACCCTACTTCTCGGAGGGAACAGTATATACGTCTATAACGTTATATATCCTAACCTAAGGCAACCTGACATGTCGGATGTAATATTCTACATCATTCCTGGCGTGTCGGACCCTACATCTCGGTGGTAACATTAATGCGTCTATAACGGCAACGTAACAACTCGGATGTAATATTTGACAACATTCCTGGCCTGTCGAACCCTACTTCTCGGAGGGAGCAGTATATACGTCTGTAACGTCATATATCCTAACCTAAGGCAACCTAACATCTTGGATGTAACATTTGACAACATTCCAGGCGCGTCGGTCACTACGTCTCGGTGGTAACATTACATGCGTCTATAACGTTATATATCCTAACCTAAGGCAACCTAACATCTCGGATGCAATGTTTGACAACATTCCTGGAATGTCGAACCCTACTTCACGGAGGGAACAGTATATACGTTTGTAGCGTCATATATCCTAACATAAGGCAACCTAACATCTCGGATGTAACATTTGACAACATTCCAGGCGTGTCGGTCCCTACGTCTCGGTGGTAACATTAATGCGTCTATAACGGCAACGTAACAACTCGGATTTAATATTTCACAACATTCCTGGCGTGTCGGACCCTACTTCTCGGTGGGAACAGTATATGCGTCTATAACGTTGTATATCCTAATCTAAGGCAACCTATCATCTCGGATGCAATATTTGACAATATTCCTGGCCTGTCGAACCCTACTTCTCGGAGGGAACAGTATATACGTCCATAACGTTATATATCCTAACCTAAGGCAACCTTACATCTCGGATGTAATATTCTACAACAATCCAGGCGTGTCGGACCCTACTTCTCGGTGGGAACATTATATGCGTCTATAACGTTGTATATCCTAATCTAAGGCAACCTAACATCTCGGATGCATTATTTGACAACATTCCTGGCCTGTCGAACCAAACTTCTCGGAGGGAACAGTATATACGTTTGTAGCGTCATATATCCTAACATAAGGCAACCTAACATCTCGGATGTAACATTTGTCAACATTCCAGACGTGTCGGTCCCTACGTCTCGGAGGTAACATTACATGCGTCTATAACGTTATATGTCCTAACCTAAGGCAACCTAACATCTCGGATGCAATATTTGACAACATTCCTGGCCTGTCGAACCCTACCTCTCGGTGGGAACAGTATAACGTCTATAACGATATATATCCTAACCTAAGGCAACATAACACCTCGGATGTAACATTTGACAACATTCCAGGCGTGTCGGTCCCTACGTCTCGGTGGTAACATTAATGCGTCTATAACGTTATATATCCTAACCTAAGGCAACCTAACATCTCGGATGCAATATTTGACAACATTCCTGGCCTGTCGAACCCTACTTCTCGGAGGGAACAGTATATACGTCTGTAACGTCATATATCCTAACCTAAGGCAACCTAACATCTCGGATTTAATATTTCACAACATTCCTGGCCTGTCGAACCCTACTTCTCGGAGGGAACAGTATATACGTCTATAACGTTATATATCCTAACCTAAGGCAACCTGACATGTCGGATGTAATATTCTACATCATTCCAGGCGTGTCGGACCCTACATCTCGGTGGTAACATTAATGCGTCTATAACGGCAACGTAACAACTCGGATGTAATATTTGACAACATTCCTGGCCTGTCGTACCCTACTTCTCGGAGGGAGCAGTATATACGTCTGTAACGTCATATATCCTAACCTAAGGCAACCTAACATCTCGGATGTAACATTTGACAACATTCCAGGCGCGTCGGTCACTACGTCTCGCTGGTAACATTACATGCGTCTATAACGTTATATATCCTAACCTAAGGCAACCTAACATCTCGGATGCAATGTTTGACAACATTCCTGGCCTGTCGAACCCTACTTCACGGAGGGAACAGTATATACGTTTGTAGCGTCATATATCCTAACCTAAGGCAACCTAACATCTCGGATGTAACATTTGACAACATTCCAGGCGCGTCGGTCACTACGTCTCGCTGGTAACATTACATGCGTCTATAACGTTATATATCCTAATCTAAGGCAACCTAACATCTCGGATGCATTATTTGACAACATTCCTGGCCTGTCGAACCGTACTTCTCGGAGGGAACAGTATATACGTCTATAACGTTATATATCCTAACCTAAGGCAACCTGACATGTCGGATGTAATATTCTACATTATTCCAGGCGTGTCGGAACCTACATCTCGGTGGGAACATTATATGCGTCTATAACGTTGTATATCATAATCTAAGGCAACCTAACATCTCGGATGCAATATTTGACAACATTCCTGGCCTGTCGAAACCTACTTCTCGGAGGGAACATTATATACGTCTATAACGGTATATATCCTAACCTAAGGCAACCTAACATCTCGGATGCAATGTTTGACAACATTCCTGGCCTGTCGAACCCTACTTCTCGGAGGGAACAGTATATACGTCTATAACGTTATATATCCTAACCTAAGGCAACCTGACATGTCGGATGTAATATTCTACATTATTCCAGGCGTGTCGGAACCTACATCTCGGTGGGAACATTATATGCGTCTATAACGTTGTATATCATAATCTAAGGCAACCTAACATCTCGGATGCAATATTTGACAACATTCCTGGCCTGTCGAAACCTACTTCTCGGAGGGAACATTATATACGTCTATAACGGTATATATCCTAACCTAAGGCAACCTAACATCTCGGATGCAATGTTTGACAACATTCCAGGCGTGTCGGTCCCTACGTCTCGGTGGTGACATTAATGCGTCTATAACGGCAACGTAACAACTCGGATTTAATATTTCACAACATTCCTGGCCTGTCGAACCCTACTTCTCGGAGGGAACAGTATATACGTCTATAACGTTATATATCCTAACCTAAGGCAACCTGACATGTCGGATGTAATATTCTACATCATTCCAGGCGTGTCGGACCCTACATCTCGGTGGTAACATTAATGCGTCTATAACGGCAACGTAACAACTCGGATGTAATATTTGACAACATTCCTGGCCTGTCGAACCCTACTTCTCGGAGGGAGCAGTATATACGTCTGTAACGTCATATATCCTAACCTAAGGCAACCTAACATCTCGGATGTAACATTTGACAACATTCCAGGCGCGTCGAAACCTACTTCTCGGAGGGAACATTATATACGTCTATAACGGTATATATCCTAATCTAAGGCAACCTAACATCTCGGATGCAATATTTGACAACATTCCTGGCCTGTCGAACCCTACTTCTCGGAGGGAACAGTATATACGTCTATAACGTTATATATCCTAACCTAAGGCAACCTGACATGTCGGATGTAATATTCTACATCATTCCAGGCGTGTCGGACCCTACATCTCGGTGGTAACATTAATGCGTCTATAACGGCAACGTAACAACTCGGATGTAATATTTGACAACATTCCTGGCCTGTCGAACCCTACTTCTCGTAGGGAGCGGTATATACGTCTGTAACGTCATATATCCTAACCTAAGGCAACCTAACATCTCGGATGTAACATTTGACAACATTCCAGGCGCGTCGGTCACTACGTCTCGGTGGTAACATTACATGCGTCTATAACGTTATATATCCTAACCTAAGGCAACCTAACATCTCGGATGCAATATTTGACAACATTCCTGGCCTGTCGAACCCTACCTCTCGGTGGGAACAGTATAACGTCTATAACGATATATATCCTATCCTAAGGCAACCTAACATCTCGGATGTAACATTTGACAACGTTCCAGGCGTGTCGGTCCCTACGTCTCGGTGGTAACATTAATGCGTCTATAACGTCATATATCCTAACTTAAGGCAACCTAACATCTCGGATGCAATATTTGACAACATTCCTGGCCTGTCGAACCCTACTTCTCGGAGGGAACAATATATACGTCTGTAACGTCATATATCCTAACCTAAGGCAACCTAACATCTCGGATGTAACATTTGACAACATTCCAGGCGTGTCGGTCCCTACGTCTCGGTGGTAGCATTAATGCGTCTATAACGGCAACGTAACAACTGGGATGTAATATTCGACAAAATTCCTGGCGTGTCGAACCCTACTTCTCGGTGGGAACATTATATGCGTCTATAACGGTGTATATCCTAATCTAAGGCAACCTAACTTCTCGGATGCAATATTTGACAACATTCCTGGCCTGTCGAACCCTACTTCTCGGATGGAACAGTATATACGTCTATAACGTTATATATCCTAACCTAAGGCAACCTGACATGTAGGATGTAATATTCTACATAATTCCAGGCGTGTCGGACCCTACTTCTCGGTGAGAACATTATATGAGTCTATAACGTTGTAAATCCTAATCTAAGGCAACCTATTATCTCAGACGTAATATTTTACAATATTCCTGGCGTGCCGGTGCATACTTTTCGGTGGGAATATTATATGCGTCTATAACGGTCGATATCGTAAACTAAGGCAATCTAACATCTCGGATGCAATGTTTGACAACATTCCTGGCCTGTCGAACCCTACTTCTCGGAGGGAACAGTATATACGTCTATAACGGTATATATCATAATCTAAGGCAACCTAACATCTCGGATGCAATATTTGACAACATACCTGGCCTGTCGAACCCTACTTCTCGGAGCGAACACTATATACGTCTGTAACGTCATATATCCTAACCTAAGGCAATCTAACATCTCGGATGTAACATTTGACAACATTCCAGGCGTGTCGGACTCTACTTCTCGGTGGTAACATTACATGCGTCTATAACGTTATATATCCTAACCTAAGGCAACCTAACATGTCGGATGCAATATCTGACAACATTCCTGGCGTGTCGGACCCTACTTCTCGGTGGGAACAGTATATACGTCCATAACGTTATATATCCTAACCTAAGGCAACCTTACATCTCGGATGTAATATTCTACAACAATCCAGGCGTGTCGGACCCTACTTCTCGGTGGGAACATTATATGCGTCTATAACGTTGTATATCCTAATCTAAGGCAACCTAACATCTCGGATGCATTATTTGACAACATTCCTGGCCTGTCGAACCAAACTTCTCGGAGGGAACAGTATATACGTTTGTAGCGTCATATATCCTAACATAAGGCAACCTAACATCTCGGATGTAACATTTGTCAACATTCCAGACGTGTCGGTCCCTACGTCTCGGAGGTAACATTACATGCGTCTATAACGTTATATGTCCTAACCTAAGGCAACCTAACATCTCGGATGCAATATTTGACAACATTCCTGGCCTGTCGAACCCTACCTCTCGGTGGGAACAGTATAACGTCTATAACGATATATATCCTAACCTAAGGCAACATAACACCTCGGATGTAACATTTGACAACATTCCAGGCGTGTCGGTCCCTAAGTCTCGGTGGTAACATTAATGCGTCTATAACGTTATATATCCTAACCTAAGGCAACCTAACATCTCGGATGCAATATTTGACAACATTCCTGGCCTGTCGAACCCTACTTCTCGGAGGGAACAGTATATACGTCTGTAACGTCATATATCCTAACCTAAGGCAACCTAACATCTCGGATGTAACATTTGACAACATTCCAGGCGTGTCGGTCCCTACGTCTCGGAGGGAACAGTATATACGTCTATAACGTTATATATCCTAACCTAAGGCAACCTGACATGTCGGATGTAATATTCTACATCATTCCAGGCGTGTCGGACCCTACATCTCGGTGGTAACATTAATGCATCTATAACGGCAACGTAACAACTCGGATGTAATATTTGACAACATTCCTTGCCTGTCGAACCCTACTTCTCGGAGGGAGCAGTATATACGTCTGTAACGTCATATATCCTAACCTAAGGCAACCTAACATCTCGGATGTAACATTTGACAACATTCCAGGCGCGTCGGTCACTACGTCTCGGTGGTAACATTAATGCGTCTATAACGTTATATATCCTAACCTAAGGCAACCTAACATCTCGGATGCAATATTTGACAACATTCCTGGCCTGTCGAACCCTACTTCTCGGAGGGAACAGTATATACGTCTGTAACGTCATATATCCTAACCTAAGGCAACCTAACATCTCGGATGTAACATTTGACAACATTCCAGGCGTGTCGGTCCCTACGTCTCGGAGGGAACAGTATATACGTCTATAACGTTATATATCCTAACCTAAGGCAACCTGACATGTCGGATGTAATATTCTACATCATTCCAGGCGTGTCGGACCCTACATCTCGGTGGTAACATTAATGCGTCTATAACGGCAACGTAACAACTCGGATGTAATATTTGACAACATTCCTGGCCTGTCGAACCCTACTTCTCGGAGGGAGCAGTATATACGTCTGTAACGTCATATATCCTAACCTAAGGCAACCTAACATCTCGGATGTAACATTTGACAACATTCCAGGCGCGTCGGTCACTACGTCTGGGTGGTAACATTACATGCGTCTATAACGTTATATATCCTAACCTAAGGCAACCTAACATCTTGGATGCAATGTTTGACAACATTCCTGGCCTGTCGAACCCTACTTCACGGAGGAAACAGTATATACGTTTGTAGCGTCATATATCCTAACATAAGGCAACCTAACATCTCGGATGTAACATTTGACAACATTCCAGGCGTGTCGGTCCCTACGTCTCGGTGGTGACATTAATGCGTCTATAACGGCAACGTAACAACTCGGATTTAATATTTCACAACATTCCTGGCCTGTCGAACCCTACTTCTCGGAGGGAACAGTATATACGTCTATAACGTTATATATCCTAACCTAAGGCAACCTGACATGTCGGATGTAATATTCTACATCATTCCAGGCGTGTCGGACCCTACATCTCGGTGGTAACATTAATGCGTCTATAACGGCAACGTAACAACTAGGATGTAATATTTGACAACATTCCTGGCCTGTCGAACCCTACTTCTCGGAGGGAGCAGTATATACGTCTGTAACGTCATATATCCTAACCTAAGGCAACCTAACATCTCGGATGTAACATTTGACAACATTCCAGGCGCGTCGGTCACTACGTCTCGCTGGTAACATTACATGCGTCTATAACGTTATATATCCTAACCTAAGGCAACCTAACATCTCGGATGCAATGTTTGACAACATTCCTGGCCTGTCGAACCCTACTTCACGGAGGGAACAGTATATACGTTTGTAGCGTCATATATCCTAACATAAGGCAACCTAACATCTCGGATGTAACATTTGACAACAATCCAGGCGTGTCGGTCCCTACGTCTCGGTGGTGACATTAATGCGTCTATAACGGCAACGTAACAACTCGGATTTAATATTTCACAACATTCCTGGCCTGTCGAACCCTACTTCTCGGAGGGAACAGTATATACGTCTATAACGTTATATATCCTAACCTAAGGCAACCTGACATGTCGGATGTAATATTCTACATCATTCCAGGCGTGTCGGACCCTACATCTCGGTGGTAACATTAATGCGTCTATAACGGCAACGTAACAACTCGGATGTAATATTTGACAACATTCCTGGCCTGTCGAACCCTACTTCTCGGAGGGAGCAGTATATACGTCTGTAACGTCATATATCCTAACCTAAGGCAACCTAACATCTCGGATGTAACATTTGACAACATTCCAGGCGCGTCGAAACCTACTTCTCGGAGGGAACATTATATACGTCTATAACGGTATATATCCTAATCTAAGGCAACCTAACATCTCGGATGCAATATTTGACAACATTCCTGGCCTGTCGAACCCTACTTCTCGGAGGGAACAGTATATACGTCTATAACGTTATATATCCTAACCTAAGGCAACCTGACATGTCGGATGTAATATTCTACATCATTCCAGGCGTGTCGGACCCTACATCTCGGTGGTAACATTAATGCGTCTATAACGGCAACGTAACAACTCGGATGTAATATTTGACAACATTCCTGGCCTGTCGAACCCTACTTCTCGGAGGGAGCAGTATATACGTCTGTAACGTCATATATCCTAACCTAAGGCAACCTAACATCTCGGATGTAACATTTGACAACATTCCAGGCGCGTCGAAACCTACTTCTCGGAGGGGACATTATATACGTCTATAACGGTATATATCCTAATCTAAGGCAACCTAACATCTCGGATGCAATATTTGACAACATTCCTGGCCTGTCGAACCCTACTTCTCGGAGGGAACAGTATATACGTCTATAACGTTATATATCCTAACCTAAGGCAACCTGACATGTTGGATTTAAAATTCTACATCATTCCAGGCGTGTCGGACCCTACATCTCGGTGGTAACATTAATGCGTCTATAACGGCAACGTAACAACTCGGATGTAATATTTGACAACATTCCTGGCCTGTCGAACCCTACTTCTCGGAGGGAGCAGTATATACGTCTGTAACGTCATATATCCTAACCTAAGGCAACCTAACATCTCGGATGTAACATTTGACAACATTCCAGGCGCGTCGAAACCTACTTCTCGGAGGGAACATTATATACGTCTATAACGGTATATATCCTAATCTAAGGCAACCTAACATCTCGGATGCAATATTTGACAACATTCCTGGCCTGTCGAACCCTACTTCTCGGAGGGAACAGTATATACGTCTATAACGTTATATATCCTAACCTAAGGCAACCTGACATGTCGGATGTAATATTCTACATCATTCCAGGCGTGTCGGACCCTACATCTCGGTGGTAACATTAATGCGTCTATAACGGCAACGTAACAACTCGGATGTAATATTTGACAACATTCCTGGCCTGTCGAACCCTACTTCTCGGAGGGAGCAGTATATACGTCTGTAACGTCATATATCCTAACCTAAGGCAACCTAACATCTCGGATGTAACATTTGACAACATTCCAGGCGCGTCGAAACCTACTTCTCGGAGGGGACATTATATACGTCTATAACGGTATATATCCTAATCTAAGGCAACCTAACATCTCGGATGCAATATTTGACAACATTCCTGGCCTGTCGAACCCTACTTCTCGGAGGGAACAGTATATACGTCTATAACGTTATATATCCTAACCTAAGGCAACCTGACATGTTGGATTTAAAATTCTACATCATTCCAGGCGTGTCGGACCCTACATCTCGGTGGTAACATTAATGCGTCTATAACGGCAACGTAACAACTCGGATGTAATATTTGACAACATTCCTGGCCTGTCGAACCCTACTTCTCGGAGGGAGCAGTATATACGTCTGTAACGTCATATATCCTAACCTAAGGCAACCTAACATCTCGGATGTAACATTTGACAACATTCCAGGCGCGTCGGTCACTACGTCTCGGTGGTAACATTACATGCGTCTATAACGTTATATATCCTAACCTAAGGCAACCTAACATCTCGGATGCAATGTTTGACAACATTCCTGGAATGTCGAACCCTACTTCACGGAGGGAACAGTATATACGTTTGTAGCGTCATATATCCTAACATAAGGCAACCTAACATCTCGGATGTAACATTTGACAACATTCCAGGCGTGTCGGTCCCTACGTCTCGGTGGTAACATTAATGCGTCTATAACGGCAACGTAACAACTCGGATTTAATATTTCACAACATTCCTGGCGTGTCGGACCCTACTTCTCGGTGGGAACAGTATATACGTCTATAACGTTATATATCCTAACCTAAGGCAACCTGACATGTCGGATGTAATATTCTACATCATTCCAGGCGTGTCGGACCCTACATCTCGGTGGTAACATTAATGCGTCTATAACGGCAACGTAACAACTCGGATGTAATATTTGACAACATTCCTGGCCTGTCGAACCCTACTTCTCGGAGGGAGCAGTATATACGTCTGTAACGTCATATATCCTAACCTAAGGCAACCTAACATCTCGGATGTAACATTTGACAACATTCCAGGCGCGTCGAAACCTACTTCTCGGAGGGAACATTATATACGTCTATAACGGTATATATCCTAATCTAAGGCAACCTAACATCTCGGATGCAATATTTGACAACATTCCTGGCCTGTCGAACCCTACTTCTCGGAGGGAACAGTATATACGTCTATAACGTTATATATCCTAACCTAAGGCAACCTGACATGTCGGATGTAATATTCTACATCATTCCAGGCGTGTCGGACCCTACATCTCGGTGGTAACATTAATGCGTCTATAACGGCAACGTAACAACTCGGATGTAATATTTGACAACATTCCTGGCCTGTCGAACCCTACTTCTCGGAGGGAGCAGTATATACGTCTGTAACGTCATATATCCTAACCTAAGGCAACCTAACATCTCGGATGTAACATTTGACAACATTCCAGGCGCGTCGAAACCTACTTCTCGGAGGGGACATTATATACGTCTATAACGGTATATATCCTAATCTAAGGCAACCTAACATCTCGGATGCAATATTTGACAACATTCCTGGCCTGTCGAACCCTACTTCTCGGAGGGAACAGTATATACGTCTATAACGTTATATATCCTAACCTAAGGCAACCTGACATGTTGGATTTAAAATTCTACATCATTCCAGGCGTGTCGGACCCTACATCTCGGTGGTAACATTAATGCGTCTATAACGGCAACGTAACAACTCGGATGTAATATTTGACAACATTCCTGGCCTGTCGAACCCTACTTCTCGGAGGGAGCAGTATATACGTCTGTAACGTCATATATCCTAACCTAAGGCAACCTAACATCTCGGATGTAACATTTGACAACATTCCAGGCGCGTCGGTCACTACGTCTCGGTGGTAACATTACATGCGTCTATAGCGTTATATATCCTAACCTAAGGCAACCTAACATCTCGGATGCAATGTTTGACAACATTCCTGGAATGTCGAACCCTACTTCACGGAGGGAACAGTATATACGTTTGTAGCGTCATATATCCTAACATAAGGCAACCTAACATCTCGGATGTAACATTTGACAACATTCCAGGCGTGTCGGTCCCTACGTCTCGGTGGTAACATTAATGCGTCTATAACGGCAACGTAACAACTCGGATTTAATATTTCACAACATTCCTGGCGTGTCGGACCCTACTTCTCGGTGGGAACAGTATATGCGTCTATAACGTTGTATATCCTAATCTAAGGCAACCTGTCATCTCGGATGCAATATTTGACAATATTCCTGACCTGTCGAACCCTACTTCTCGGAGGGAACAGTATATACGTCTATAACGTTATATATCCTAACCTAAGGCAACCTGACATATCGGATGTAATATTCTACATCATTCCAGGCGTGTCGGAACCTACATCTCGGTGGGAACATTATATGCGTCTATAACGTTGTATATCATAATCTAAGGCAACCTAACATCTCGGATGCAATATTTGACAACATTCCTGGCCTGTCGAACCCTACTTCTCGGAGGGAACATTATATACGTCTATAACGGTATATATCCTAATCTAAGGCAACCTAACATCTCGGATGCAATATTTGACAACATTCCTGGCCTGTCGAAACCTACTTCTCGGAGGGAACAGTATATACGTCTATAACGTTATATATCCTAACCTAAGGCAACCTGACATCTCGGATGTAATATTCTACATCATTCCAGGCGTGTCGGACCCTACTTCTCGGTGGTAACATTACATGCGTCTATAACGTTATATATCCTAACCTAAGGCAACCTAACATCTCGGATGCAATATTTGACAACATTCCTGGCCTGTCGAACCCTACCCCTCGGTGGGAACAGTATATACGTTTATAACGATATATATCCTAACCTAAGGCAACCTAACATCTCGGATGTAACATTTGACAACATTCCAGGCGTGTCGGTCCCTACGTCTCGGTGGTAACATTAATGCGTCTATAACGGCAACGTAACAACTCGGATTTAATATTTCACAACATTCCTGGCGTGTCGGACCCTACTTCTCGGTGGGAACAGTATATGCGTCTATAACGTTGTATATCCTAATCAAAGGCAACCTATCATCTCGGATGCAATATTTGACAACATTCCTGGCCTGTCGAACCCTACTTCTCGGAGGGAACAGTATATACGTCTGTAACGTCATATATCCTAACCTAAGGCAACCTAACATCTCGGATGTAACATTTGACAACATTCCAGGCGTGTCGGTCCCTACGTCTCGGTGGTAGCTTTAATGCGTCTATAACGGCAACGTAACAACTGGGATGTAATATTCGACAAAATTCCTAGCGTGTCGAACCCTACTTCTCGGTGGGAACATTATATGCGTCTATAACGTTGTATATCCTAATCTAAGGCAACCTAACTTCTCGGATGCAATGTTTGACAACATTCCTGGCCTGTCGTACCCTACTTCTCGGAGGGAACAGTGTATACGTCTGTAACGTCATATATCCTATCATAAGGCAACCTAACATCTCGGATGTAACATTTGTCAACATTCCAGTCGTGTCGGTCCCTACGTCTCGGAGGTAACATCACATGCGTCTATAACGTTATATGTCCTAACCTAAGGCAACCTAACATCTCGGATGCAATTTTTGACAACATTCCTGGCCTGTCGAACCCTACCTCTCGGTGGGAACAGTATAACGTCTATAACGATATATATCCTAACCTAAGGCAACATAACATCTCGGATGTAACATTTGACAACATTCCAGGCGTGTCGGTCCCTACGTCTCGGTGGTAACATTAATGCGTCTATAACGTTATATATCCTAACCTAAGGCAACCTAACATCTCGGATGCAATATTTGACAACATTCCTGGCCTGTCGAACGCTACTTCTCGGAGGGAACAGTATATATGTCTATAACGTCACATATCATAACCAAAGGCAACCCAACATCTCGGATGCAATATTTGACAACATTCCTGGCCTGTCGAACCCTACTTCTCGGAGGGAACAGTATATACGTCTATAACGTTATATATCCTAACCTAAGGCAACCTGACATGTAGGATGTAATATTCTACATAATTCCAGGCGTGTCGGACCCTACCTCTCGGTGGGAACATTATATGAGTCTATAACGTTGTAAATCCTAATCTAAGGCAACCTCTTATCTCAGACGTAATATTTTACAATATTCCTGGCGTGTCGGTGCATACTTTTCGGTGGGAATATTATATGCGTCTATAACGGTCGATATCGTAAACTAAGGCAATCTGACATCTCGGATGCAATGTTTGACAACATTCCTGGCCTGTCGAACCCTACTTCTCGGAGGGAACAGTATATACGTCTATAACGGTATATATCATAATCTAAGGCAACCTAACATCTCGGATGCAATATTTGACAACATTCCTGGCCTGTCGAACCCTACTTCTCGGAGGGAACAGTATATACGTCTGTAACCTCATATATCCTAACCTAAGGCAACCTAACATCTCAGATGTAACATTTGACAACATTCCAGGCGTGTCGGTCCCTACGTCTCGGAGGTAACATTACATGCGTCTATAACGTTATATGTCCTAACCTAAGGCAACCTAACATCTCGGATGCAATATTTGACAACATTCCTGGCCTGTCGTACCCTACTTCTCGGAGGGAACAGTGTATACGTCTGTAACGTCATATATCCTATCATAAGGCAACCTAACATCTCGGATGTAACATTTGTCAACATTCCAGACGTGTCGGTCCCTACGTCTCGGAGGTAACATTACATGCGTCTATAACGTTATATGTCCTAACCTAAGGCAACCTAACATCTCGGATGCAATATTTGACAACATTCCTGGCCTGTCGAACCCTACCTCTCGGTGGGAACAGTATAACGTCTATAACGATATATATCCTAACCTAAGGCAACATAACATCTCGGATGTAACATTTGACAACATTCCAGGCGTGTCGGTCCCTACGTCTCGGTGGTAACATTAATGCGTCTATAACGTTATATATCCTAACCTAAGGCAACCTAACATCTCGGATGCAATATTTGACAACATTCCTGGCCTGTCGAACCCTACTTCTCGGAGGGAACAGTATATACGTCTGTAACGTCATATATCCTAACCTAAGGCAACCTAACATCTCGGATGTAACATTTGACAACATTCCAGGCGTGTCGGTCCCTACGTATCGGTGGTAACATTACATGCGTCTATAACGTCATATATCCTAACCTAAGGCAACCTAACATCTCGGATGCAATATTTGACAACATTCCTGGCCTGTCGAACCCTACTTCTCGGAGGGAACAGTATATATGTCTATAACGTCATATATCATAACCTAAGGCAACCCAACATCTCGGATGCAATATTTGACAACATTCCTGGCCTGTCGAACCCTACTTCTCGGAGGGAACAGTATATACGTCTATAACGTTATATATCCTAACCTAAGGCAACCTGACATGTAGGATGTAATATTCTACATAATTCCAGGCGTGTCGGTCTCTACGTCTCGGTGGTAACATTACATGCGTCTATAACGTTATATATCCTAACCTAAGGCAACCTAACATCTCGGATGCAATATTTGACAACATTCCTGGCCTGTCGAACCCTACCCCTCGGTGGGAACAGTATATACGTCTATAGCGATATATATCCTAACCTAAGGCAACCTAACATCTCGGATGTAACATTTGACAACATTCCAGGCGTGTCGGTCCCTACGTCTCGGTGGTAACATTAATGCGTCTATAACGTCATATATCCTAACCTAAGGCTACCTAACATCTCGGATGCAATATTTGACAACATTCCTGGCCTGTCGAACCCTACTTCTCGGAGGGAACAGTATATACGTCTATAACGTTATATATCCTAACCTAAGGCAACCTGACATCTCGGATGTAATATTCTACATCATTCCAGGCTTGTCGGACCCTACTTCTCGGTGGGAACATTATATGAGTCTATAACGTTGTATATCCTAATCTAAGGCAACCTACTATCTCAGACGTAATATTTTACAGTATTCCTGGCGTGTCGGTGCATACTTTTCGGTGGGAATATTATATGCGTCTATAACGGTCGATATCGTAATCTAAGGCAATCTAACATCTCGGATGCTATATTTGACAACATTCCTGGCCTGTCGAACCCTACTTCTCGGAGGGAACAATATATACGTCTGTAACGTCATATATCCTAACCTATGGCAACCTAACATCTCGGATGTAACATTTGACAACATTCCAGGCGTGTCGGTCCCTACGTCTCGGTGGTAGCATTAATGCGTCTATAACGGCAACGTAACAACTGGGATGTAATATTCGACAAAATTCCTGGCGTGTCGAACCCTACTTCTCGGTGGGAACATTATATGCGTCTATAACGTTGTATATCCTAATCTAAGGCAACCTAACTTCTCGGATGCAATATTTGACAACATTCCTGGCGTGTCGAACCCTACTTCTCGGAGGGAACAGTATATACGTCTATAACGTTATATATCCTAACCTAAGGCAACCTTACATCTCGGATGTAATATTCTACAACATTCCAGGCGTGTCGGAACCTACTTCTCGGTGGGAACATTATATGCGTCTATAACGTTGTATATCCTAATCTAAGGCAACCTAACGTCTCGGATGCATTATTTGACAACATTCCTGGCCTGTCGAACCCTACCTCTCGGAGGGAACAGTAGATACGTTTATAACGGTATATATCATAATCTAAGGCAACCTAACATCTCGGATGCAATATTTGACAACATTCCTGGCCTGTCGAACCAAACTTCTCGGAGGGAACAGTATATACGTTTGTAGCGTCATATATCCTAACATAAGGCAACCTAACATCTCGGATGTAACATTTGTCAACATTCCATGCGTGTCGGTCCCTACGTCTCGGAGGTAACATTACATGCGTCTATAACGTTATATGTCCTAACCTAAGGCAACCTAACATCTCGGATGCAATATTTGACAACATTCCTGGCCTGTCGAACCCTACCTCTCGGTGGGAACAGTATAACGTCTATAACGATATATATCCTAACCTAAGGCAACATAACATCTCGGATGTAACATTTGACAACATTCCAGGCGTGTCGGTCCCTACGTCTCGGTGGTAACATTAATGCGTCTATAACGTTATATATCCTAACCTAAGGCAACCTAACATCTCGGATGCAATATTTGACAACATTCCTGGCCTGTCGAACCCTACTTCTCGGAGGGAACAGTATATACGTCTGTAACGTCATATATCCTAACCTAAGGCAACCTAACATCTCGGATGTAACATTTGACAACATTCCAGGCGTGTCGGTCCCTACGTATCGGTGGTAACATTACATGCGTCTATAACGTCATATATCCTAACCTAAGGCAACCTAACATCTCGGATGCAATATTTGACAACATTCCTGGCCTGTCGAACCCTACTTCTCGGAGGGAACAGTATATATGTCTATAACGTCATATATCATAACCTAAGGCAACCCAACATCTCGGATGCAATATTTGACAACATTCCTGGCCTGTCGAACCCTACTTCTCGGAGGGAACAGTATATACGTCTATAACGTTATATATCCTAACCTAAGGCAACCTGACATGTAGGATGTAATATTCTACATAATTCCAGGCGTGTCGGTCTCTACGTCTCGGTGGTAACATTACATGCGTCTATAACGTTATATATCCTAACCTAAGGCAACCTAACATCTCGGATGCAATATTTGACAACATTCCTGGCCTGTCGAACCCTACCCCTCGGTGGGAACAGTATATACGTCTATAGCGATATATATCCTAACCTAAGGCAACCTAACATCTCGGATGTAACATTTGACAACATTCCAGGCGTGTCGGTCCCTACGTCTCGGTGGTAACATTAATGCGTCTATAACGTCATATATCCTAACCTAAGGCTACCTAACATCTCGGATGCAATATTTGACAACATTCCTGGCCTGTCGAACCCTACTTCTCGGAGGGAACAGTATATACGTCTGTAACGTCATATATCCTAACCTAAGGCAACCTAACATCTCGGATGTAACATTTGACAACATTCCAGGCGTGTCGGTCCCTACGTCTCGGTGGTAACATTACATGCGTCTATAACGTCATATATCCTAACCTAAGGCAACCTAACATCTCGGATGCAATATTTGACAACATTCCTGGCCTGTCGAACCCTACTTCTCGGTGGGAACAGTATAACGTCTATAACGATATATATCCTAACCTAAGGCAACATAACATCTCGGATGTAACATTTGACAACATTCCAGGCGTGTCGGTCCCTACGTCTCGGTGGTAACATTAATGCGTCTATAACGTTATGTATCCTAACCTAAGGCAACCTAACATGTCGGATGCAATATTTGACAACATTCCTGGCCTGTCGAACCCTACTTCTCGGAGGGAACAGTATATACGTCTGTAACGTCATATATCCTAACCTAAGGCAACCTAACATCTCGGATGTAACATTTGACAACATTCCAGGCGTGTCGGTCCCTACGTCTCGGTGGTAACATTACATGCGTCTATAACGTCATATATCCTAACCTAAGGCAACCTAACATCTCGGATGCAATATTTGACAACATTCCTGGCCTGTCGAACCCTACTTCTCGGAGGGAACAGTATATATGTCTATAACGTCATATATCATAACCTAAGGCAACCCAACATCTCGGATGCAATATTTGACAACATTCCTGGCCTGTCGAACCCTACTTCTCGGAGGGAACAGTATATACGTCTATAACGTTATATATCCTAACCTAAGGCAACCTGACATGTAGGATGTAATATTCTACATAATTCCAGGCGTGTGGGACCCTACTTCTCGGTGGGAACATTATATGAGTCTATAACGTTGTAAATCCTAATCTAAGGCAATCTATTATCTCAGACGTAATATTTTACAATATTCCGGGCGTGTCGGTGCATACTTTTCGGTGGGAATATTATATGCGTCTATAACGGTCGATATCGTAAACTAAGGCAATCTAACATCTCGGATGCAATGTTTGACAACATTCCTGGCCTGTCGAAACCTACTTCTCGGAGGGAACAGTATATACGTCTATAACGGTATATATCATAATCTAAGGCAACCTAACATCTCGGATGTAACATTTGACAACATTCCAGGCGTGTCGGTCCCTACGTCTCGGTGGTAGCATTAATGCGTTTATAACGGCAACGTAACAACTGGGATGTAATATTCGACAAAATTCCTGGCGTGTCGAACCCTACTTCTCGGTGGGAACATTATATGCGTCTATAACGTTGTATATCCTAATCTAAGGCAACCTAACTTCTCGGATGCAATATTTGACAACATTCCTGGCGTGTCGAACCCTACTTCTCGGAGGGAACAGTATATACGTCTATAACGTTATATATCCTAACCTAAGGCAACCTGACATGTAGGATGTAATATTCTACATAATTCCAGGCGTGTCGGACCCTACTTCTCGGTGGGAACATTATATGAGTCTATAACGTTGTAAATCCTAATCTAAGGCAACCTATTATCTCAGACGTAATATTTTACAATATTCCTGGCGTGTCGGTGCATACATTTCGGTGGGACTATTATATGCGTCTATAACGGTCGATATCGTAAACTAAGGCAATCTAACATCTCGGATGCAATGTTTGACAACATTCCTGGCCTGTCGAACCCTACTTCTCGGAGGGAACAGTATATACATCTATAACGGTATATATCATAATCTAAGGCAACCTTACATCTCGGATGTAATATTCTACAACATTCCAGGCGTGTCGGAACCTACTTCTCGGTGGGAACATTATATGCGTCTATAACGTTGTATATCCTAATCTAAGGCAACCTAACGTCTCGGATGCATTATTTGACAACATTCCTGGCCTGTCGAACCCTACCTCTCGGAGGGAACAGTAGATACGTTTATAACGGTATATATCATAATCTAAGGCAACCTAACATCTCGGATGCAATATTTGACAACATTCCTGGCCTGTCGAACCAAACTTCTCGGAGGGAACAGTATATACGTTTGTAGCGTCATATATCCTAACATAAGGCAACCTAACATCTCGGATGTAACATTTGTCAACATTCCATGCGTGTCGGTCCCTACGTCTCGGAGGTAACATTACATGCGTCTATAACGTTATATGTCCTAACCTAAGGCAACCTAACATCTCGGATGCAATATTTGACAACATTCCTGGCCTGTCGAACCCTACCTCTCGGTGGGAACAGTATAACGTCTATAACGATATATATCCTAACCTAAGGCAACATAACATCTCGGATGTAACATTTGACAACATTCCAGGCGTGTCGGTCCCTACGTCTCGGTGGTAACATTAATGCGTCTATAACGTTATGTATCCTAACCTAAGGCAACCTGACATCTCGGATGTAATATTCTACATCATTCCAGGCGTGTCGGACCTACTTCTCGGTGGTAACATTACATGCGTCTATAACTTTATATATCCTAACCTAAGGCAACCTAACATCTCGGATGCAATATTTGACAACATTCCTGGCGTGTCGGTCCCTACGTCTCGGTGGTAACATTACATGCGTCTATAACGTCATATATCCTAACCTAAGGCAACCTAACATCTCGGATGCAATATTTGACAACATTCCTGGCCTGTCGAACCCTACTTCTCGGAGGGAACAGTATATATGTCTATAACGTCATATATCATAACCTAAGGCAACCCAACATCTCGGATGCAATATTTGACAACATTCCTGGCCTGTCGAACCCTACTTCTCGGAGGGAACAGTATATACGTCTATAACGTTATATATCCTAACCTAAGGCAACCTGACATGTAGGATGTAATATTCTACATAATTCCAGGCGTGTCGGACCCTACTTCTCGGTGGGAACATTATATGAGTCTATAACGTTGTAAATCCTAATCTAAGGCAACTTATTATCTCAGACGTAATATTTTACAATATTCCTGGCGTGTCGGTGCATACTTTTCGGTGGGAATATTATATGCGTCTATAACGGTCGATATCGTAAACTAAGGCAATCTAACATCTCGGATGCAATATTTGACAACATTCCTGGCCTGTCGAACCCTACTTCTCGGAGGGAACAGTATATACGTCTGTAACGTCATATATCCTAACCTAAGGCAACCTAACATCTCGGATGTAACATTTGACAACATTCCAGGCGTGTCGGTCCCTACTTCTCGGTGGGAACAGTATATGCGTCTATAACGTTGTATATCCTAATCTAAGGCAACCTATCATCTCGGATGCAATATTTGACAACATTCCTGGCCTGTCGAACCCTACTTCTCGGAGGGAACAGTATATACGTCTATAACGTTATATATCCTAACCTAAGGCAACCTGACATGTAGGATGTAATATTCTACATAATTCCAGGCGTGTCGGACCCTACTTCTCGGTGGGAACATTATATGAGTCTATAACGTTGCATATCCTAATCTAAGGCAACCTACTATCTCAAACGTAATATTTTACAGTATTCCTGGCGTGTCGGTGCATACTTTTCGGTGGGAATATTATATGCGTCTATAACGGTCGATATCGTAATCTAAGGCAATCTAACATCTCGAATGCTATATTTGACAACATTCCTGGCCTGTCGAACCCTACTTCTCGCAGGGAACAGTATATACGTCTGTAACGTCATATATCCTAACCTAAGGCAACCTAACATCTCGGATGTAACATTTGACAACATTACAGGCGTGTCGGTCCCTACGTCTCGGTGGTAGCTTTAATGCGTCTATAACGGCAACGTAACAACTGGGATGTAATATTCGACAAAATTCCTGGCGTGTCGAACCCTACTTCTCGGTGGGAACATTATATGCGTCTATAACGTTGTATATCCTAATCTAAGGCAACCTAACTTCTCGGATGCAATATTTGACAACATTCCTGTCCTGTCGAACCCTACTTCTCGGAGGGAACAGTATATACGTCTATAACGTTATATATCCTAACCTAAGGCAACCTGACATGTAGGATGTAATATTCTACATAATTCCAGGCGTGTCGGACCCTATTTCTCGGTGGGAACATTATATGAGTCTATAACGTTGTAAATCCTAATCTAAGGCAACCTATTATCTCAGACGTAATATTTTACAATATTCCTGGCGTGTCGGTGCATACTTTTCGGTGGGAATATTATATGCGTCTATAACGGTCGATATCGTAAACTAAGGCAATCTAACATCTCGGATGCAATGTTTGACAACATTCCTGGCCTGTCGAAACCTACTTCTCGGAGGGAACAGTATATACGTCTATAACGGTATATATCATAATCTAAGGCAACCTAACATCTCGGATGCAATATTTGACAACATTCCTGGACTGTCGTACCCTACTTCTCGGTGGGAACATTATATGCGTCTATAACGTTGTATATCCTAATCTAAGGCAACCTAACGTCTCGGATGCATTATTTGACAACATTCCTGGCCTGTCGAACCCTACCTCTCGGAGGGAACAGTAGATACGTTTATAACGGTATATATCATAATCTAAGGCAACCTAACATCTCGGATGCAATATTTGACAACATTCCTGGCCTGTCGAACCAAACTTCTCGGAGGGAACAGTATATACGTTTGTACCGTCATATATCCTAACATAAGGCAACCTAACATCTCGGATGTAACAGTTGTCAACATTCCAGACGTGTCGGTCCCTACGTCTCGGAGGTAACATTACATGCGTCTATAACGTTATATGTCCTAACCTAAGGCAACCTAACATCTCGGATGCAATATTTGACAACATTCCTGGCCTGTCGAACCCTACCTCTCGGTGGGAACAGTATAACGTCTATAACGATATATATCCTAACCTAAGGCAACATAACATCTCGGATGTAACATTTGACAACATTCCAGGCGTGTCGGTCCCTACGTCTCGGTGGTAACATTAATGCGTCTATAACGTTATGTATCCTAACCTAAGGCAACCTAACATGTCGGATGCAATATTTGACAACATTCCTGGCCTGTCGAACCCTACTTCTCGGAGGGAACAGTATATACGTCTGTAACGTCATATATCCTAACCTAAGGCAACCTAACATCTCGGATGTAACATTTGACAACATTCCAGGCGTGTCGGTCCCTACGTCTCGGTGGTAACATTACATGCGTCTATAACGTCATATATCCTAACCTAAGGCAACCTAACATCTCGGATGCAATATTTGACAACATTCCTGGCCTGTCGAACCCTACTTCTCGGAGGGAACAGTATATATGTCTATAACGTCATATATCATAACCTAAGGCAACCCAACATCTCGGATGCAATATATGACAACATTCCTGGCCTGTCGAACCCTACTTCTCGGAGGGAACAGTATATACGTCTATAACGTTATATATCCTAACCTAAGGCAACCTGACATGTAGGATGTAATATTCTACATAATTCCAGGCGTGTCGGACCCTACTTCTCGGTGGGAACATTATATGAGTCTATAACGTTGTAAATCCTAATCTAAGGCAACTTATTATCTCAGACGTAATATTTTACAATATTCCTGGCGTGTCGGTGCATACTTTTCGGTGGGAATATTATATGCGTCTATAACGGTCGATATCGTAAACTAAGGCAATCTAACATCTCGGATGCAATATTTGACAACATTCCTGGCCTGTCGAACCCTACTTCTCGGAGGGAACAGTATATACGTCTGTATCGTCATATATCCTAACCTAAGGCAACCTAACATCTCGGATGTAACATTTGACAACATTCCAGGCGTGTCGGTCCCTACTTCTCGGTGGGAACAGTATATGCGTCTATAACGTTGTATATCCTAATCTAAGGCAACCTATCATCTCGGATGCAATATTTGACAACATTCCTGGCCTGTCGAACCCTACTTCTCGGAGGGAACAGTATATACGTCTATAACGTTATATATCCTAACCTAAGGCAACCTGACATGTAGGATGTAATATTCTACATAATTCCAGGCGTGTCGGACCCTACTTCTCGGTGGGAACATTATATGAGTCTATAACGTTGCATATCCTAATCTAAGGCAACCTACTATCTCAGACGTAATATTTTACAATATTCCGGGCGTGTCGGTGCATACTTTTCTGTGGGAATATTATATGCGTCTATAACGGTCGATATCGTAAACTAAGGCAATCTAACATCTCGGATGCAATGTTTGACAACATTCCTGGCCTGTCGAAGCCTACTTCTCGGAGGGAACAGTATATACGTCTATAACGGTATATATCATAATCTAAGGCAACCTAACATCTCGGATGCAATATTTGACAACATTCCTGGCCTGTCGTACCCTACTTCTCGGAGGGAACAGTGTATACGTCTGTAACGTCATATATCCTAACATAAGGCAACCTAACATCTCGGATGTAACATTTGTCAACATTCCAGACGTGTCGGTCCCTACGTCTCGGAGGTAACATTACATGCGTCTATAACGTTATATGTCCTAACCTAAGGCAACCTAACATCTCGGATGCAATATTTGACAACATTCCTGGCCTGTCGAACCCTACCTCTCGGTGGGAACAGTATAACGTCTATAACGATATATATCCTAACCTAAGGCAACATAACATCTCGGATGTAACATTTGACAACATTCCAGGCGTGTCGGTCCCTACGTCTCGGTGGTAACATTACTGCGTCTATAACGTTATATATCCTAACCTAAGGCAACCTAACATCTCGGATGCAATATTTGACAACATTCCTGGCCTGTCGAACCCTACTTCTCGGAGGGAACAGTATATACGTCTGTAACGTCATATATCCTAACCTAAGGCAACCTAACATCTCGGATGTAACATTTGACAACATTCCAGGCGTGTCGGTCCCTACGTATCGGTGGTAACATTACATGCGTCTATAACGTCATATATCCTAACCTAAGGCAACCTAACATCTCGGATGCAATATTTGACAACATTCCTGGCCTGTCGAACCCTACTTCTCGGAGGGAACAGTATATATGTCTATAACGTCATATATCATAACCTAAGGCAACCCAACATCTCGGATGCAATATTTGACAACATTCCTGGCCTGTCGAACCCTACTTCTCGGAGGGAACAGTATATACGTCTATAACGTTATATATCCTAACCTAAGGCAACCTGACATGTAGGATGTAATATTCTACATAATTCCAGGCGTGTCGGTCTCTACGTCTCGGTGGTAACATTACATGCGTCTATAACGTTATATATCCTAACCTAAGGCAACCTAACATCTCGGATGCAATATTTGACAACATTCCTGGCCTGTCGAACCCTACCCCTCGGTGGGAACAGTATATACGTCTATAGCGATATATATCCTAACCTAAGGCAACCTAACATCTCGGATGTAACATTTGACAACATTCCAGGCGTGTCGGTCCCTACGTCTCGGTGGTAACATTAATGCGTCTATAACGTCATATATCCTAACCTAAGGCTACCTAACATCTCGGATGCAATATTTGACAACATTCCTGGCCTGTCGAACCCTACTTCTCGGAGGGAACAGTATATACGTCTGTAACGTCATATATCCTAACCTAAGGCAACCTAACATCTCGGATGTAACATTTGACAACATTCCAGGCGTGTCGGTCCCTACGTCTCGGTGGTAACATTACATGCGTCTATAACGTCATATATCCTAACCTAAGGCAACCTAACATCTCGGATGCAATATTTGACAACATTCCTGGCCTGTCGAACCCTACTTCTCGGTGGGAACAGTATAACGTCTATAACGATATATATCCTAACCTAAGGCAACATAACATCTCGGATGTAACATTTGACAACATTCCAGGCGTGTCGGTCCCTACGTCTCGGTGGTAACATTAATGCGTCTATAACGTTATGTATCCTAACCTAAGGCAACCTAACATGTCGGATGCAATATTTGACAACATTCCTGGCCTGTCGAACCCTACTTCTCGGAGGGAACAGTATATACGTCTGTAACGTCATATATCCTAACCTAAGGCAACCTAACATCTCGGATGTAACATTTGACAACATTCCAGGCGTGTCGGTCCCTACGTCTCGGTGGTAACATTACATGCGTCTATAACGTCATATATCCTAACCTAAGGCAACCTAACATCTCGGATGCAATATTTGACAACATTCCTGGCCTGTCGAACCCTACTTCTCGGAGGGAACAGTATATATGTCTATAACGTCATATATCATAACCTAAGGCAACCCAACATCTCGGATGCAATATTTGACAACATTCCTGGCCTGTCGAACCCTACTTCTCGGAGGGAACAGTATATACGTCTATAACGTTATATATCCTAACCTAAGGCAACCTGACATGTAGGATGTAATATTCTACATAATTCCAGGCGTGTGGGACCCTACTTCTCGGTGGGAACATTATATGAGTCTATAACGTTGTAAATCCTAATCTAAGGCAATCTATTATCTCAGACGTAATATTTTACAATATTCCGGGCGTGTCGGTGCATACTTTTCGGTGGGAATATTATATGCGTCTATAACGGTCGATATCGTAAACTAAGGCAATCTAACATCTCGGATGCAATGTTTGACAACATTCCTGGCCTGTCGAAACCTACTTCTCGGAGGGAACAGTATATACGTCTATAACGGTATATATCATAATCTAAGGCAACCTAACATCTCGGATGTAACATTTGACAACATTCCAGGCGTGTCGGTCCCTACGTCTCGGTGGTAGCATTAATGCGTCTATAACGGCAACGTAACAACTGGGATGTAATATTCGACAAAATTCCTGGCGTGTCGAACCCTACTTCTCGGTGGGAACATTATATGCGTCTATAACGTTGTATATCCTAATCTAAGGCAACCTAACTTCTCGGATGCAATATTTGACAACATTCCTGGCGTGTCGAACCCTACTTCTCGGAGGGAACAGTATATACGTCTATAACGTTATATATCCTAACCTAAGGCAACCTGACATGTAGGATGTAATATTCTACATAATTCCAGGCGTGTCGGACCCTACTTCTCGGTGGGAACATTATATGAGTCTATAACGTTGTAAATCCTAATCTAAGGCAACCTATTATCTCAGACGTAATATTTTACAATATTCCTGGCGTGTCGGTGCATACATTTCGGTGGGACTATTATATGCGTCTATAACGGTCGATATCGTAAACTAAGGCAATCTAACATCTCGGATGCAATGTTTGACAACATTCCTGGCCTGTCGAACCCTACTTCTCGGAGGGAACAGTATATACATCTATAACGGTATATATCATAATCTAAGGCAACCTTACATCTCGGATGTAATATTCTACAACATTCCAGGCGTGTCGGAACCTACTTCTCGGTGGGAACATTATATGCGTCTATAACGTTGTATATCCTAATCTAAGGCAACCTAACGTCTCGGATGCATTATTTGACAACATTCCTGGCCTGTCGAACCCTACCTCTCGGAGGGAACAGTAGATACGTTTATAACGGTATATATCATAATCTAAGGCAACCTAACATCTCGGATGCAATATTTGACAACATTCCTGGCCTGTCGAACCAAACTTCTCGGAGGGAACAGTATATACGTTTGTAGCGTCATATATCCTAACATAAGGCAACCTAACATCTCGGATGTAACATTTGTCAACATTCCATGCGTGTCGGTCCCTACGTCTCGGAGGTAACATTACATGCGTCTATAACGTTATATGTCCTAACCTAAGGCAACCTAACATCTCGGATGCAATATTTGACAACATTCCTGGCCTGTCGAACCCTACCTCTCGGTGGGAACAGTATAACGTCTATAACGATATATATCCTAACCTAAGGCAACATAACATCTCGGATGTAACATTTGACAACATTCCAGGCGTGTCGGTCCCTACGTCTCGGTGGTAACATTAATGCGTCTATAACGTTATGTATCCTAACCTAAGGCAACCTGACATCTCGGATGTAATATTCTACATCATTCCAGGCGTGTCGGACCTACTTCTCGGTGGTAACATTACATGCGTCTATAACTTTATATATCCTAACCTAAGGCAACCTAACATCTCGGATGCAATATTTGACAACATTCCTGGCGTGTCGGTCCCTACGTCTCGGTGGTAACATTACATGCGTCTATAACGTCATATATCCTAACCTAAGGCAACCTAACATCTCGGATGCAATATTTGACAACATTCCTGGCCTGTCGAACCCTACTTCTCGGAGGGAACAGTATATATGTCTATAACGTCATATATCATAACCTAAGGCAACCCAACATCTCGGATGCAATATTTGACAACATTCCTGGCCTGTCGAACCCTACTTCTCGGAGGGAACAGTATATACGTCTATAACGTTATATATCCTAACCTAAGGCAACCTGACATGTAGGATGTAATATTCTACATAATTCCAGGCGTGTCGGACCCTACTTCTCGGTGGGAACATTATATGAGTCTATAACGTTGTAAATCCTAATCTAAGGCAACTTATTATCTCAGACGTAATATTTTACAATATTCCTGGCGTGTCGGTGCATACTTTTCGGTGGGAATATTATATGCGTCTATAACGGTCGATATCGTAAACTAAGGCAATCTAACATCTCGGATGCAATATTTGACAACATTCCTGGCCTGTCGAACCCTACTTCTCGGAGGGAACAGTATATACGTCTGTAACGTCATATATCCTAACCTAAGGCAACCTAACATCTCGGATGTAACATTTGACAACATTCCAGGCGTGTCGGTCCCTACTTCTCGGTGGGAACAGTATATGCGTCTATAACGTTGTATATCCTAATCTAAGGCAACCTATCATCTCGGATGCAATATTTGACAACATTCCTGGCCTGTCGAACCCTACTTCTCGGAGGGAACAGTATATACGTCTATAACGTTATATATCCTAACCTAAGGCAACCTGACATGTAGGATGTAATATTCTACATAATTCCAGGCGTGTCGGACCCTACTTCTCGGTGGGAACATTATATGAGTCTATAACGTTGCATATCCTAATCTAAGGCAACCTACTATCTCAAACGTAATATTTTACAGTATTCCTGGCGTGTCGGTGCATACTTTTCGGTGGGAATATTATATGCGTCTATAACGGTCGATATCGTAATCTAAGGCAATCTAACATCTCGAATGCTATATTTGACAACATTCCTGGCCTGTCGAACCCTACTTCTCGCAGGGAACAGTATATACGTCTGTAACGTCATATATCCTAACCTAAGGCAACCTAACATCTCGGATGTAACATTTGACAACATTACAGGCGTGTCGGTCCCTACGTCTCGGTGGTAGCTTTAATGCGTCTATAACGGCAACGTAACAACTGGGATGTAATATTCGACAAAATTCCTGGCGTGTCGAACCCTACTTCTCGGTGGGAACATTATATGCGTCTATAACGTTGTATATCCTAATCTAAGGCAACCTAACTTCTCGGATGCAATATTTGACAACATTCCTGTCCTGTCGAACCCTACTTCTCGGAGGGAACAGTATATACGTCTATAACGTTATATATCCTAACCTAAGGCAACCTGACATGTAGGATGTAATATTCTACATAATTCCAGGCGTGTCGGACCCTACTTCTCGGTGGGAACATTATATGAGTCTATAACGTTGTAAATCCTAATCTAAGGCAACCTATTATCTCAGACGTAATATTTTACAATATTCCTGGCGTGTCGGTGCATACTTTTCGGTGGGAATATTATATGCGTCTATAACGGTCGATATCGTAAACTAAGGCAATCTAACATCTCGGATGCAATGTTTGACAACATTCCTGGCCTGTCGAAACCTACTTCTCGGAGGGAACAGTATATACGTCTATAACGGTATATATCATAATCTAAGGCAACCTAACATCTCGGATGCAATATTTGACAACATTCCTGGACTGTCGTACCCTACTTCTCGGTGGGAACATTATATGCGTCTATAACGTTGTATATCCTAATCTAAGGCAACCTAACGTCTCGGATGCATTATTTGACAACATTCCTGGCCTGTCGAACCCTACCTCTCGGAGGGAACAGTAGATACGTTTATAACGGTATATATCATAATCTAAGGCAACCTAACATCTCGGATGCAATATTTGACAACATTCCTGGCCTGTCGAACCAAACTTCTCGGAGGGAACAGTATATACGTTTGTACCGTCATATATCCTAACATAAGGCAACCTAACATCTCGGATGTAACAGTTGTCAACATTCCAGACGTGTCGGTCCCTACGTCTCGGAGGTAACATTACATGCGTCTATAACGTTATATGTCCTAACCTAAGGCAACCTAACATCTCGGATGCAATATTTGACAACATTCCTGGCCTGTCGAACCCTACCTCTCGGTGGGAACAGTATAACGTCTATAACGATATATATCCTAACCTAAGGCAACATAACATCTCGGATGTAACATTTGACAACATTCCAGGCGTGTCGGTCCCTACGTCTCGGTGGTAACATTAATGCGTCTATAACGTTATGTATCCTAACCTAAGGCAACCTAACATGTCGGATGCAATATTTGACAACATTCCTGGCCTGTCGAACCCTACTTCTCGGAGGGAACAGTATATACGTCTGTAACGTCATATATCCTAACCTAAGGCAACCTAACATCTCGGATGTAACATTTGACAACATTCCAGGCGTGTCGGTCCCTACGTCTCGGTGGTAACATTACATGCGTCTATAACGTCATATATCCTAACCTAAGGCAACCTAACATCTCGGATGCAATATTTGACAACATTCCTGGCCTGTCGAACCCTACTTCTCGGAGGGAACAGTATATATGTCTATAACGTCATATATCATAACCTAAGGCAACCCAACATCTCGGATGCAATATATGACAACATTCCTGGCCTGTCGAACCCTACTTCTCGGAGGGAACAGTATATACGTCTATAACGTTATATATCCTAACCTAAGGCAACCTGACATGTAGGATGTAATATTCTACATAATTCCAGGCGTGTCGGACCCTACTTCTCGGTGGGAACATTATATGAGTCTATAACGTTGTAAATCCTAATCTAAGGCAACTTATTATCTCAGACGTAATATTTTACAATATTCCTGGCGTGTCGGTGCATACTTTTCGGTGGGAATATTATATGCGTCTATAACGGTCGATATCGTAAACTAAGGCAATCTAACATCTCGGATGCAATATTTGACAACATTCCTGGCCTGTCGAACCCTACTTCTCGGAGGGAACAGTATATACGTCTGTATCGTCATATATCCTAACCTAAGGCAACCTAACATCTCGGATGTAACATTTGACAACATTCCAGGCGTGTCGGTCCCTACTTCTCGGTGGGAACAGTATATGCGTCTATAACGTTGTATATCCTAATCTAAGGCAACCTATCATCTCGGATGCAATATTTGACAACATTCCTGGCCTGTCGAACCCTACTTCTCGGAGGGAACAGTATATACGTCTATAACGTTATATATCCTAACCTAAGGCAACCTGACATGTAGGATGTAATATTCTACATAATTCCAGGCGTGTCGGACCCTACTTCTCGGTGGGAACATTATATGAGTCTATAACGTTGCATATCCTAATCTAAGGCAACCTACTATCTCAGACGTAATATTTTACAATATTCCGGGCGTGTCGGTGCATACTTTTCTGTGGGAATATTATATGCGTCTATAACGGTCGATATCGTAAACTAAGGCAATCTAACATCTCGGATGCAATGTTTGACAACATTCCTGGCCTGTCGAAGCCTACTTCTCGGAGGGAACAGTATATACGTCTATAACGGTATATATCATAATCTAAGGCAACCTAACATCTCGGATGCAATATTTGACAACATTCCTGGCCTGTCGTACCCTACTTCTCGGAGGGAACAGTGTATACGTCTGTAACGTCATATATCCTAACATAAGGCAACCTAACATCTCGGATGTAACATTTGTCAACATTCCAGACGTGTCGGTCCCTACGTCTCGGAGGTAACATTACATGCGTCTATAACGTTATATGTCCTAACCTAAGGCAACCTAACATCTCGGATGCAATATTTGACAACATTCCTGGCCTGTCGTACCCTACTTCTCGGAGGGAACAGTGTATACGTCTGTAACGTCATATATCCTATCATAAGGCAACCTAACATCTCGGATGTAACATTTGTCAACATTCCAGGCGTGTCGGTCCCTACGTCTCGGTGGTAACATTAATGCGTCTATAACGTTATATATCCTAACCTAAGGCAACCTAACATCTCGGATGCAATATTTGACAACATTCCTGGCCTGTCGAACCCTACTTCTCGGAGGGAACAGTATATACGTCTGTAACGTCATATATCCTAACCTAAGGCAACCTAACATCTCGGATGTAACATTCGACAACATTCCAGGCGTGTCGGTCCCTACGTATCGGTGGTAACATTACATGCGTCTATAACGTCATATATCCTAACCTAAGGCAACCTAACATCTCGGATGCAATATTTGACAACATTCCTGGCCTGTCGAACCCTACTTCTCGGAGGGAACAGTATATATGTCTATAACGTCATATATCATAACCTAAGGCAACCCAACATCTCGGATGCAATATTTGACAACATTCCTGGCCTGTCGAACCCTACTTCTCGGAGGGAACAGTATATACGTCTATAACGTTATATATCCTAACCTAAGGCAACCTGACATGTAGGATGTAATATTCTACATAATTCCAGGCGTGTCGGTCTCTACGTCTCGGTGGTAACATTACATGCGTCTATAACGTTATATATCCTAACCTAAGGCAACCTAACATCTCGGATGCAATATTTGACAACATTCCTGGCCTGTCGAACCCTACCCCTCGGTGGGAACAGTATATACGTCTATAACGATATATATCCTAACCTAAGGCAACCTAACATCTCGGATGTAACATTTGACAACATTCCAGGCGTGTCGGTCCCTACGTCTCGGTGGTAACATTAATGCGTCTATAACGTCATATATCCTAACCTAAGGCTACCTAACATCTCGGATGCAATATTTGACAACATTCCTGGCCTGTCGAACCCTACTTCTCGAAGGGAACAGTATATACGTCTATAACGTTATATATCCTAACCTAAGGCAACCTGACATGTAGGATGTAATATTCTACATAATTCCAGGCGTGTCCGTCTCTACGTCTCGGTGGTAACATTACATGCGTCTATAACGTTATATATCCTAACCTAAGGCAACCTAACATCTCGGATGCAATATTTGACAACATTCCTGGCCTGTCGAACCCTACCCCTCGGTGGGAACAGTATATACGTCTATAACGATATATATCCTAACCTAAGGCAACCTAACATCTCGGATGTAACATTTGACAACATTCCAGGCGTGTCGGTCCCTACGTCTCGGTGGTAACATTAATGCGTCTATAACGTCATATATCCTAACCTAAGGCTACCTAACATCTCGGATGCAATATTTGACAACATTCCTGGCCTGTCGAACCCTACTTCTCGGAGGGAACAGTATATACGTCTATAACGTTATATATCCTAACCTAAGGCAACCTGACATCTCGGATGTAATATTCTACATCATTCCAGGCTTGTCGGACCCTACTTCTCGGTGGGAACATTATATGAGTCTATAACGTTGCATATCCTAATCTAAGGCAACCTACTATCTCAAACGTAATATTTTACAGTATTCCTGGCGTGTCGGACCATACTTTTCGGTGGGAATATTATATGCGTCTATAACGGTCGATATCGTAATCTAAGGCAATCTAACATCTCGAATGCTATATTTGACAACATTCCTGGCCTGTCGAACCCTACTTCTCGCAGGGAACAGTATATACGTCTGTAACGTCATATATCCTAACCTAAGGCAACCTAACATCTCGGATGTAACATTTGACAACATTACAGGCGTGTCGGTCCCTACGTCTCGGTGGTAGCTTTAATGCGTCTATAACGGCAACGTAACAACTGGGATGTAATATTCGACAAAATTCCTGGCGTGTCGAACCCTACTTCTCGGTGGGAACATTATATGCGTCTATAACGTTGTATATCCTAATCTAAGGCAACCTAACTTCTCGGATGCAATATTTGACAACATTCCTGTCCTGTCGAACCCTACTTCTCGGAGGGAACAGTATATACGTCTATAACGTTATATATCCTAACCTAAGGCAACCTGACATGTAGGATGTAATATTCTACATAATTCCAGGCGTGTCGGACCCTACTTCTCGGTGGGAACATTATATGAGTCTATAACGTTGTAAATCCTAATCTAAGGCAACCTATTATCTCAGACGTAATATTTTACAATATTCCTGGCGTGTCGGTGCATACTTTTCGGTGGGAATATTATATGCGTCTATAACGGTCGATATCGTAAACTAAGGCAATCTAACATCTCGGATGCAATGTTTGACAACATTCCTGGCCTGTCGAAACCTACTTCTCGGAGGGAACAGTATATACGTCTATAACGGTATATATCATAATCTAAGGCAACCTAACATCTCGGATGCAATATTTGACAACATTCCTGGACTGTCGTACCCTACTTCTCGGTGGGAACATTATATGCGTCTATAACGTTGTATATCCTAATCTAAGGCAACCTAACGTCTCGGATGCATTATTTGACAACATTCCTGGCCTGTCGAACCCTACCTCTCGGAGGGAACAGTAGATACGTTTATAACGGTATATATCATAATCTAAGGCAACCTAACATCTCGGATGCAATATTTGACAACATTCCTGGCCTGTCGAACCAAACTTCTCGGAGGGAACAGTATATACGTTTGTACCGTCATATATCCTAACATAAGGCAACCTAACATCTCGGATGTAACAGTTGTCAACATTCCAGACGTGTCGGTCCCTACGTCTCGGAGGTAACATTACATGCGTCTATAACGTTATATGTCCTAACCTAAGGCAACCTAACATCTCGGATGCAATATTTGACAACATTCCTGGCCTGTCGAACCCTACCTCTCGGTGGGAACAGTATAACGTCTATAACGATATATATCCTAACCTAAGGCAACATAACATCTCGGATGTAACATTTGACAACATTCCAGGCGTGTCGGTCCCTACGTCTCGGTGGTAACATTAATGCGTCTATAACGTTATGTATCCTAACCTAAGGCAACCTAACATGTCGGATGCAATATTTGACAACATTCCTGGCCTGTCGAACCCTACTTCTCGGAGGGAACAGTATATACGTCTGTAACGTCATATATCCTAACCTAAGGCAACCTAACATCTCGGATGTAACATTTGACAACATTCCAGGCGTGTCGGTCCCTACGTCTCGGTGGTAACATTACATGCGTCTATAACGTCATATATCCTAACCTAAGGCAACCTAACATCTCGGATGCAATATTTGACAACATTCCTGGCCTGTCGAACCCTACTTCTCGGAGGGAACAGTATATATGTCTATAACGTCATATATCATAACCTAAGGCAACCCAACATCTCGGATGCAATATATGACAACATTCCTGGCCTGTCGAACCCTACTTCTCGGAGGGAACAGTATATACGTCTATAACGTTATATATCCTAACCTAAGGCAACCTGACATGTAGGATGTAATATTCTACATAATTCCAGGCGTGTCGGACCCTACTTCTCGGTGGGAACATTATATGAGTCTATAACGTTGTAAATCCTAATCTAAGGCAACTTATTATCTCAGACGTAATATTTTACAATATTCCTGGCGTGTCGGTGCATACTTTTCGGTGGGAATATTATATGCGTCTATAACGGTCGATATCGTAAACTAAGGCAATCTAACATCTCGGATGCAATATTTGACAACATTCCTGGCCTGTCGAACCCTACTTCTCGGAGGGAACAGTATATACGTCTGTATCGTCATATATCCTAACCTAAGGCAACCTAACATCTCGGATGTAACATTTGACAACATTCCAGGCGTGTCGGTCCCTACTTCTCGGTGGGAACAGTATATGCGTCTATAACGTTGTATATCCTAATCTAAGGCAACCTATCATCTCGGATGCAATATTTGACAACATTCCTGGCCTGTCGAACCCTACTTCTCGGAGGGAACAGTATATACGTCTATAACGTTATATATCCTAACCTAAGGCAACCTGACATGTAGGATGTAATATTCTACATAATTCCAGGCGTGTCGGACCCTACTTCTCGGTGGGAACATTATATGAGTCTATAACGTTGCATATCCTAATCTAAGGCAACCTACTATCTCAGACGTAATATTTTACAATATTCCGGGCGTGTCGGTGCATACTTTTCTGTGGGAATATTATATGCGTCTATAACGGTCGATATCGTAAACTAAGGCAATCTAACATCTCGGGTGCAATGTTTGACAACATTCCTGGCCTGTCGAAGCCTACTTCTCGGAGGGAACAGTATATACGTCTATAACGGTATATATCATAATCTAAGGCAACCTAACATCTCGGATGCAATATTTGACAACATTCCTGGCCTGTCGTACCCTACTTCTCGGAGGGAACAGTGTATACGTCTGTAACGTCATATATCCTATCATAAGGCAACCTAACATCTCGGATGTAACATTTGTCAACATTCCAGGCGTGTCGGTCCCTACGTCTCGGTGGTAACATTAATGCGTCTATAACGTTATATATCCTAACCTAAGGCAACCTAACATCTCGGATGCAATATTTGACAACATTCCTGGCCTGTCGAACCCTACTTCTCGGAGGGAACAGTATATACGTCTGTAACGTCATATATCCTAACCTAAGGCAACCTAACATCTCGGATGTAACATTCGACAACATTCCAGGCGTGTCGGTCCCTACGTATCGGTGGTAACATTACATGCGTCTATAACGTCATATATCCTAACCTAAGGCAACCTAACATCTCGGATGCAATATTTGACAACATTCCTGGCCTGTCGAACCCTACTTCTCGGAGGGAACAGTATATATGTCTATAACGTCATATATCATAACCTAAGGCAACCCAACATCTCGGATGCAATATTTGACAACATTCCTGGCCTGTCGAACCCTACTTCTCGGAGGGAACAGTATATACGTCTATAACGTTATATATCCTAACCTAAGGCAACCTGACATGTAGGATGTAATATTCTACATAATTCCAGGCGTGTCGGTCTCTACGTCTCGGTGGTAACATTACATGCGTCTATAACGTTATATATCCTAACCTAAGGCAACCTAACATCTCGGATGCAATATTTGACAACATTCCTGGCCTGTCGAACCCTACCCCTCGGTGGGAACAGTATATACGTCTATAACGTTATATATCCTAACCTAAGGCAACCTAACATCTCGGATGTAACATTTGACAACATTCCAGGCGTGTCGGTCCCTACGTCTCGGTGGTAACATTAATGCGTCTATAACGTCATATATCCTAACCTAAGGCTACCTAACATCTCGGATGCAATATTTGACAACATTCCTGGCCTGTCGAACCCTACTTCTCGAAGGGAACAGTATATACGTCTATAACGTTATATATCCTAACCTAAGGCAACCTGACATGTAGGATGTAATATTCTACATAATTCCAGGCGTGTCCGTCTCTACGTCTCGGTGGTAACATTACATGCGTCTATAACGTTATATATCCTAACCTAAGGCAACCTAACATCTCGGATGCAATATTTGACAACATTCCTGGCCTGTCGAACCCTACCCCTCGGTGGGAACAGTATATACGTCTATAACGATATATATCCTAACCTAAGGCAACCTAACATCTCGGATGTAACATTTGACAACATTCCAGGCGTGTCGGTCCCTACGTCTCGGTGGTAACATTAATGCGTCTATAACGTCATATATCCTAACCTAAGGCTACCTAACATCTCGGATGCAATATTTGACAACATTCCTGGCCTGTCGAACCCTACTTCTCGGAGGGAACAGTATATACGTCTATAACGTTATATATCCTAACCTAAGGCAACCTGACATCTCGGATGTAATATTCTACATCATTCCAGGCTTGTCGGACCCTACTTCTCGGTGGGAACATTATATGAGTCTATAACGTTGTATATCCTAATCTAAGGCAACCTACTATCTCAGACGTAATATTTTACAGTATTCCTGGCGTGTCGGTGCATACTTTTCGGTGGGAATATTATATGCGTCTATAACGGTCGATATCGTAATCTAAGGCAATCTAACATCTCGGATGCTATATTTGACAACATTCCTGGCCTGTCGAACCCTACTTCTCGGAGGGAACAATATATACGTCTGTAACGTCATATATCCTAACCTATGGCAACCTAACATCTCGGATGTAACATTTGACAACATTCCAGGCGTGTCGGTCCCTACGTCTCGGTGGTAGCATTAATGCGTCTATAACGGCAACGTAACAACTGGGATGTAATATTCGACAAAATTCCTGGCGTGTCGAACCCTACTACTCGGTGGGAACATTATATGCGTCTATAACGTTGTATATCCTAATCTAAGGCAACCTAACTTCTCGGATGCAATATTTGACAACATTCCTGGCGTGTCGAACCCTACTTCTCGGAGGGAACAGTATATACGTCTATAACGTTATATATCCTAACCTAAGGCAACCTGACATGTAGGATGTAATATTCTACATAATTCCAGGCGTGTCGGAACCTACTTCTCGGTGGGAACATTATATGAGTCTATAACGTTGTAAATCCTAATCTAAGGCAACCTATTATCTCAGACGTAATATTTTACAATATTCCTGGCGTGTCGGTGCATACATTTCGGTGGGACTATTATATGCGTCTATAACGGTCGATATCGTAAACTAAGGCAATCTAACATCTCGGATGCAATATTTGACAACATTCCTGGCCTGTCGAACCCTACTTCTCGGAGGGAACAGTATATACGTCTATAACGTTATATATCCTAACCTAAGGCAACCTGACATGTAGGATGTAATATTCTACATAATTCCAGGCGTGTCGGACCCTACTTCTCGGTGGGAACATTATATGAGTCTATAACGTTGTAAATCCTAATCTAAGGCAACCTATTATCTCAGACGTAATATTTTACAATATTCCTGGCGTGTCGGTGCATACTTTTCGGTGGGAATATTATATGCGCCTATAACGGTCGATATCGTAAACTAAGGCAATCTAACATCTCGGATGCAATGTTTGACAACATTCCTGGCCTGTCGAAACCTACTTCTCGGAGGGAACAGTATATACGTCTATAACGGTATATATCATAATCTAAGGCAACCTAACATCTCGGATGCAATATTTGACAACATTCCTGGCCTGTCGTACCCTACTTCTCGGTGGGAACATTATATGCGTCTATAACGTTGTATATCCTAATCTAAGGCAACCTAACGTCTCGGATGCATTATTTGACAACATTCCTGGCCTGTCGAACCCTACCTCTCGGAGGGAACAGTAGATACGTTTATAACGGTATATATCATAATCTAAGGCAACCTAACATCTCGGATGCAATATTTGACAACATTCCTGGCCTGTCGAACCAAACTTCTCGGAGGGAACAGTATATACGTTTGTACCGTCATATATCCTAACATAAAGCAACCTAACATCTCGGATGTAACATTTGTCAACATTCCAGACGTGTCGGTCCCTACGTCTCGGAGGTAACATTACATGCGTCTATAACGTTATATGTCCTAACCTAAGGCAACCTAACATCTCGGATGCAATATTTGACAACATTCCTGGCCTGTCGAACCCTACCTCTCGGTGGGAACAGTATAACGTCTATAACGATATATATCCTAACCTAAGGCAACATAACATCTCGGATGTAACATTTGACAACATTCCAGGCGTGTCGGTCCCTACGTCTCGGTGGTAACATTAATGCGTCTATAACGTTATATATCCTAACCTAAGGCAACCTAACATCTCGGATGCAATATTTGACAACATTCCTGGCCTGTCGAACCCTACTTCTCGGAGGGAACAGTATATACGTCTGTAACGTCATATATCCTAACCTAAGGCAACCTAACATCTCGGATGTAACATTCGACAACATTCCAGGCGTGTCGGTCCCTACGTATCGGTGGTAACGTTACATGCGTCTATAACGTCATATATCCTAACCTAAGGCAACCTAACATCTCGGATGCAATATTTGACAACATTCCTGGCCTGTCGAACCCTACTTCTCGGAGGGAACAGTATATATGTCTATAACGTCATATATCATAACCTAAGGCAACCCAACATCTCGGATGCAATATTTGACAACATTCCTGGCCTGTCGAACCCTACTTCTCGGAGGGAACAGTATATACGTCTATAACGTTATATATCCTAACCTAAGGCAACCTGACATGTAGGATGTAATATTCTACATAATTCCAGGCGTGTCGGACCCTACTTCTCGGTGGGAACATTATATGAGTCTATAACGTTGTAAATCCTAATCTAAGGCAACTTATTATCTCAGACGTAATATTTTACAATATTCCTGGCGTGTCGGTGCATACTTTTCGGTGGGAATATTATATGCGTCTATAACGGTCGATATCGTAAACTAAGGCAATCTAACATCTCGGATGCAATGTTTGACAACATTCCTGGCCTGTCGAAACCTACTTCTCGGAGGGAACAGTATATACGTCTATAACGGTATATATCATAATCTAAGGCAACCTAACATCTCGGATGCAATATTTGACAACATTCCTGGCCTGTCGTACCCTACTTCTCGGAGGGAACAGTGTATACGTCTGTAACGTCATATATCCTAACATAAGGCAACCTAACATCTCGGATGTAACATTTGTCAACATTCCAGACGTGTCGGTCCCTACGTCTCGGAGGTAACATTACATGCGTCTATAACGTTATATGTCCTAACCTAAGGCAACCTAACATCTCGGATGCAATATTTGACAACATTCCTGGCCTGTCGAACCCTACCCCTCGGTGGGAACAGTATATACGTCTATAACGATATATATCCTAACCTAAGGCAACCTAACATCTCGGATGTAACATTTGACAACATTCCAGGCGTGTCGGTCCCTACGTCTCGGTGGTAACATTAATGCGTCAATAACGGCAACGTAACAACTCGGATTTAATATTTCACAACATTCCTGGCGTGTCGGACCCTACTTCTCGGTGGGAACAGTATATGCGTCTATAACGTTGTATATCCTAATCTAAGGCAACCTATCATCTCGGATGCAATATTTGACAACATTCCTGGCCTGTCGAACCCTACTTCTCGGAGGGAACAGTATATACGTCTATAACGTTATATATCCTAACCTAAGGCAACCTGACATGTCGGATGTAATATTTTACATCATTCCAGACGTGTCGGTCCCTACGTCTCGGAGGTAACATTACATGCGTCTATAACGTTATATATCCTAACCTAAGGCAACCTAACATCTCGGATGCAATATTTGACAACATTCCTGGCCTGTCGAACCCTACTTCTCGGAGGGAACAGTATATACGTCGATAACGTTATATATCCTAACCTAAGGCAACCTGACATGTAGGATGTAATATTCTACATAATTCCAGGCGTGTCGGACCCTACTTCTCGGTGGGAACATTATATGAGTCTATAACGTTGTAAATCCTAATCTAAGGCAACCTATTATCTCAGACGTAATATTTTACAATATTCCTGTCGTGTCGGTGCATACTTTTCGGTGGGAATATTATATGCGTCTATAACAGTCGATATCGTAAACTAAGGCAATCTAACACCTCGGATGCAATGTTTCACAACATTCCTGGCCTGTCGAACCCTACTTCTCGGAGGGAACAGTATATACGTTTGTAGCGTCATATATCCTAACGTAAGGCAACCTAACATCTCGGATGTAACATTTGACAACATTCCAGGCGTGTCGGTCCCTACGTCTCGGTGGTAACATTACATGCGTCTATAACGTTATATATCCTAACCGAAGGCAACCTAACATCTCGGATGCAATATTTGACAACATTCCTGGCCTGTCGAACCCTACCTGTCGGTGGGAACAGTATAACGTCTATAACGATATATATCCTAACCTAAGGCAACCTAAATCTCGGATGTAACATTTGACAACATTCCAGGCGTGTCGGTCCCTACGTCTCGGTGGTAACATTAATGCGTCTATAACGTTATATATCCTAACCTAAGGCAACCTAACATCTCGGATGCAATATTTGACAACATTCCTGGCCTGTCGAACCCTACCTCTCGGAGGGAACAGTATATACGTCTGTAACGTCATATATCCTAACCTAAGGCAACCTAACATCTCGGATGTAACATTTGACAACATTCCAGGCGTGTCGGTCCCTACGTCTCGGTGGTAACATTAATGCGTCTATAACGGCAACGTAACAATTCGGATTTAATATTTCACAACATTCCTGGCGTGTCGGACCCTACTTCTCGGTGGGAACAGTATATGCGTCTATAACGTTGTATATCCTAATCTAAGGCAACCTAACTTCTCGGATACAATATTTGACAACATTCCTGGCCTGTCGAACCCTACTTCTCGGAGGGAACAGTATATACGTCTATAACGTTATATATCCTAACCTAAGGCAACCTGACATGTAGGATGTAATATTCTACATAATTCCAGGCGTGTCGGACCCTACTTCTCGGTGGGAACATTATATGAGTCTATAACGTTGTAAATCCTAATCTAAGGCAACCTATTATCTCAGACGTAATATTTTACAACATTCCTGGCGTGTCGGTGCATACTTTTCGGTGGGAATATTATAAGCGTCTATAACGGTCGATATCGTAAACTAAGGCAATCTAACATCTCGGATGCAATGTTTGACAACATTCCAGGCGTGTCGGTCCCTACGTCTCGGTGGTAACATTACATGCGTCTATAACGTCATATATCCTAACCTAAGGCACCCTAACATCTCGGATGCAATATTTAACAACATTCCTGGCCTGTCGAACCCTGCTTCTCGGTGGTAACATTACATGCGTCTATAACGTTATATATCCTAACCTAAGGCAACCTAACATCTCGGATGCAATATTTGACAACATTCCTGGCCTGTCGAACCCTACTTCTCAAAGGGAACACTATATACGTCTGTAACGTCATATATCCTAACCTAAGGCAATCTAACATCTCGGATGTAACATTTGACAACATTCCAGGCGTGTCGGTCCCTACGTCTCGGTGGTAACATTAATGCGTCTATAACGTTATATATCCTAACCTAAGGCAACCTAACATCTCGGATGCAATATTTGACAACATTCCTGGCCTGTCGAACCCTACTTCTCGGAGGGAACACTATATACGTCTGTAACGTCATATATCCTAACCTAAGGCAATCTAACATCTCGGATGTAACATTTGACAACATTCCAGGCGTGTCGGACTCTACTTCTCGGTGGTAACATTACATGCGTCTATAACGTTATATATCCTAACCTAAGGCAACCTAACATCTCGGATGCAATATTTGACAACATTCCTGGCGTGTCGGACCCTACTTCTCGGTGGGAACAGTATATACGTCCATAACGTTATATATCCTAACCTAAGGCAACCTTACATCTCGGATGTAATATTCTACAACATTCCAGGCGTGTCGGACCCTACTTCTCGGTGGGAACATTATATGCGTCTATAACGTTGTATATCCTAATCTAAGGCAACCTAACATCTCGGATACATTATTTGACAACATTCCTGGCCTGTCGAACCCTACCTCTCGGAGGGAACAGTAGATACGTCTATAACGGTATATATCATAATCTAAGGCAACCTAACATCTCGGATGCAATATTTGACAACATTCCTGGCCTGTCGAACCAAACTTCTCGGAGGGAACAGTATATACGTTTGTAGCGTCATATATCCTAACATAAGGCAACCTAACATCTCGGATGTAACATTTGTCAACATTGCAGACGTGTCGGTCCCTACGTCTCGGAGGTAACATTACATGCGTCTATAACGTTATATGTGCTAACCTAAGGCAACCTAACATCTCGGATGCAATATTTGACAACATTCCTGGCCTGTCGAACCCTACCTCTCGGTGGGAACAGTATATACGTCTATAACGTTATATATCCTAACCTAAGGCAACCTGACATGTAGGATGTAATATTCTACATAATTCCAGGCGTGTCGGACCCTACTTCTCGGTGGGAACATTATATGAGTCTATAACGTTGTAAATCCTAATCTAAGGCAACCTATTATCTCAGACGTAATATTTTACAATATTCCTGGCGTGTCGGTGCATACTTTTCGGTGGGACTATTATATGCGTCTATAACGGTCGATATCGTAAACTAAGGCAATCTAACATCTCGGATGCAATGCTTGACAACATTCCTGGCCTGTCGAACCCTACTTCTCGGAGGGAACAGTATATACGTCTATAACGGTATATATCATAATCTAAGGCAACCTAACATCTCGGATACAATATTTGACAACATTCCTGGCCTGTCGAACCCTACTTCTCGGAGGGAACAGTATATACGTCTGTAACGTCATATATCCTAACCTAAGGCAATCTAACATCTCGGATGTAACATTTGACAACATTCCAGGCGTGTCGGACTCTACTTCTCGGTGGTAACATTACATGCGTCTATAACGTTATATATCCTAACCTAAGGCAACCTAACATCTCGGATGCAATATTTGACAACATTCCTGGCGTGTCGGACCCTACTTCTCGGTGGGAACAGTATATACGTCCATAACGTTATATATCCTAACCTAAGGCAACCTTACATCTCGGATGTAATATTCTACAACATTCCAGGCGTGTCGGACCCTACTTCTCGGTGGGAACATTATATGCGTCTATAACGTTGTATATCCTAATCTAAGGCAACCTAACATCTCGGATACATTATTTGACAACATTCCTGGCCTGTCGAACCCTACCTCTCGGAGGGAACAGTAGATACGTCTATAACGGTATATATCATAATCTAAGGCAACCTAACATCTCGGATGCAATATTTGACAACATTCCTGGCCTGTCGAACCAAACTTCTCGGAGGGAACAGTATATACGTTTGTAGCGTCATATATCCTAACATAAGGCAACCTAACATCTCGGATGTAACATTTGTCAACATTGCAGACGTGTCGGTCCCTACGTCTCGGAGGTAACATTACATGCGTCTATAACGTTATATGTGCTAACCTAAGGCAACCTAACATCTCGGATGCAATATTTGACAACATTCCTGGCCTGTCGAACCCTACCTCTCGGTGGGAACAGTATATACGTCTATAACGTTATATATCCTAACCTAAGGCAACATAACATCTCGGATGTAACATTTGACAACATTCCAGGCGTGTCGGTCCCTACGTCTCGGTGGTAACATTAATGCGTCTATAACGTTATATATCCTAATCTAAGGCAACCTAACATGTCGGATGCAATATTTGACAACATTCCTGGCCTGTCGAACCCTACTTCTCGGAGGGAACAGTATATACGTCTGTAACGTCATATATCCTAACCTAAGGCAACCTAACATCTCGGATGTAACATTTGACAACATTCCAGGCGTGTCGGTCCCTACGTCTCGGTGGTAACATTACATGCGTCTATAACGTCATATATCCTAACCTAAGGCAACCTAACATCTCGGATGCAATATTTGACAACATTCCTGGCCTGTCGAACCCTACGTCTCGGAGGGAACAGTATATACGTCTATAACGTTGTGTATCCTAACCTAAGGCAACCTGACATGTAGGATGTAATATTCTACATAATTCCAGGCGTGTCGGACCCTACTTCTCGGTGGGAACATTATATGAGTCTATAACGTTGTAAATCCTAATCTAAGGCAACCTATTATCTCAGACGTAATATTTTACAATATTCCTGGCGTGTCGGTGCATGCTTTTCGGTGGGAATATTATATGCGTCTATAACGGTCGATATCGTAAACTAAGGCAATCTAACATCTCGGATGCAATGTTTGACAACATTCCTGGCCTGTCGAACCCTACTTCTCGGAGGGAACAGTATATACGTTTGTAGCGTCATACATCCTAACATAAGGCAACCTAACATCTCGAATGTAACATTTGACAACATTCCAGGCGTGTCGGTCCCTACGTCTCGGTGGTAACATTAATGCGTCTATAACGTTATATATCCTAACCTAAGGCAACCTAACATCTCGGATGCAATATTTGACAACATTCCTGGCCTGTCGAACCCTACCTCTCGGTGGGAACAGTATAACGTCTATAACGATATATATCCTAACATAAGGCAACCTAAATCTCGGATGTAACATTTGACAACATTCCAGGCGTGTCGGTCCCTACGTCTCGGTGTTAACATTAATGCGTCTATAACGTTATATATCCTAACCTAAGGCAACCTAACATCTCGGATGCAATATTTGACAACATTCCTGGCCTGTCGAACCCTACTTCTCGGAGGGAACACTATATACGTCTGTAACGTCATATATCCTAACCTAAGGCAATCTAACATCTCGGATGTAACATTTGACAACATTCCAGGCGTGTCGGACTCTACTTCTCGGTGGTAACATTACATGCGTCTATAACGTTATATATCCTAACCTAAGGCAACCTAACATCTCGGATGCAATATTTGACAACATTCCTGGCCTGTCGAACCCTACCTCTCGGAGGGAACAGTAGATACGTCTATAACGGTATATATCATAATCTAAGGCAACCTAACATCTCGGATGCAATATTTGACAACATTCCTGGCCTGTCGAACCAAACTTCTCGGAGGGAACAGTATATACGTCTATAACGTTATATATCCTAACCTAAGGCAACCTGACATGTAGGATGTAATATTCTACATAATTCCAGGCGTGTCGGACCCTACTTCTCGGTGGGAACATTATATGAGTCTATAACGTTATATATCCTAACCTAAGGCAACCTTACATCTCGGATGTAATATTCTACAACATTCCAGGCGTGTCGGACCCTACTTCTCGGTGGGAACATTATATGCGTCTATAACGTTGTATATCCTAATCTAAGGCAACCTAACATCTCGGATGCAATATTTGACAACATTCCTGGCCTGTCGAACCAAACTTCTCGGAGGGAACAGTATATACGTTTGTAGCGTCATATATCCTAACATAAGGCAACCTAACATCTCGGATGTAACATTTGTCAACATTGCAGACGTGTCGGTCCCTACGTCTCGGAGGTAACATTACATGCGTCTATAACGTTATATGTGCTAACCTAAGGCAACCTAACATCTCGGATGCAATATTTGACAACATTCCTGGCCTGTCGAACCCTACCTCTCGGTGGGAACAGTATATACGTCTATAACGTTATATATCCTAACCTAAGGCAACCTGACATGTAGGATGTAATATTCTACATAATTCCAGGCGTGTCGGACCCTACTTCTCGGTGGGAACATTATATGAGTCTATAACGTTGTAAATCCTAATCTAAGGCAACCTATTATCTCAGACGTAATATTTTACAATATTCCTGGCGTGTCGGTGCATACTTTTCGGTGGGACTATTATATGCGTCTATAACGGTCGATATCGTAAACTAAGGCAACCTAACATCTCGGATGCAATATTTGACAACATTCCTGGCCTGTCGTACCCTACTTCTCGGAGGGAACAGTGTATACGTCTGTAACGTCATATATCCTAACATAAGGCAACCTAACATCTCGGATGTAACATTTGTCAACATTCCAGACGTGTCGGTCCCTACGTCTCGGAGGTAACATTACATGCGTCTATAACGTTATATGTCCTAACCTAAGGCAACCTAACATCTCGGATGCAATATTTGACAACATTCCTGGCCTGTCGAACCCTACCTCTCGGTGGGAACAGTATAACGTCTATAACGATATATATCCTAACCTAAGGCAACATAACATCTCGGATGTAACATTTGACAACATTCCAGGCGTGTCGGTCCCTACGTCTCGGTGGTAACATTAATGCGTCTATAACGTTATATATCCTAACCGAAGGCAACCTAACACCTCGGATGCAATATTTGACAACATTCCTGGCCTGTCGAACCCTACCTCTCGGTGGGAACAGTATAACGTCTATAACGATATATATCCTAACCTAAGGCAACATAACATCTCGGATGTAACATTTGACAACATTCCAGGCGTGTCGGTCCCTACGTCTCGGTGGTAACATTAATGCGTCTATAACGTTATATATCCCAACCTAAGGCAACCTAACATCTCGGATGCAATATTTGACAACATTCCTGGCCTGTCGAACCCTACTTCTCGGAGGGAACAGTATATACGTCTGTAACGTCATATATCCTAACCTAAGGCAACCTAACATCTCGGATGTAACATTTGACAACATTCCAGGCGTGTCGGTCCCTACGTCTCGGTGGTAACATTACATGCGTCTATAACGTTATATGTGCTAACCTAAGGCAACCTAACATCTCGGATGCAATATTTGACAACATTCCTGGCCTGTCGAACCCTACCCCTCGGTGGGAACAGTATATACGTCTATAACGATATATATCCTAACCTAAGGCAACCTAACATCTCGGATGTAACATTTGACAACATTCCAGGCGTGTCGGTCCCTACGTCTCGGTGGTAACATTAATGCGTCAATAACGGCAACGTAACAACTCGGATTTAATATTTCACAACATTCCTGGCGTGTCGGACCCTACTTCTCGGTGGGAACAGTATATGCGTCTATAACGTTGTATATCCTAATCTAAGGCAACCTATCATCTCGGATGCAATATTTGACAACATTCCTGGCCTGTCGAACCCTACTTCTCGGAGGGAACAGTATATACGTCTATAACGTTATATATCCTAACCTAAGGCAACCTGACATGTCGGATGTAATATTTTACATCATTCCAGACGTGTCGGTCCCTACGTCTCGGAGGTAACATTACATGCGTCTATAACGTTATATATCCTAACCTAAGGCAACCTAACATCTCGGATGCAATATTTGACAACATTCCTGGCCTGTCGAACCCTACTTCTCGGAGGGAACAGTATATACGTCGATAACGTTATATATCCTAACCTAAGGCAACCTGACATGTAGGATGTAATATTCTACATAATTCCAGGCGTGTCGGACCCTACTTCTCGGTGGGAACATTATATGAGTCTATAACGTTGTAAATCCTAATCTAAGGCAACCTATTATCTCAGACGTAATATTTTACAATATTCCTGTCGTGTCGGTGCATACTTTTCGGTGGGAATATTATATGCGTCTATAACAGTCGATATCGTAAACTAAGGCAATCTAACACCTCGGATGCAATGTTTCACAACATTCCTGGCCTGTCGAACCCTACTTCTCGGAGGGAACATTATATACGTTTGTAGCGTCATATATCCTAACGTAAGGCAACCTAACATCTCGGATGTAACATTTGACAACATTCCAGGCGTGTCGGTCCCTACGTCTCGGTGGTAACATTACATGCGTCTATAACGTTATATATCCTAACCGAAGGCAACCTAACATCTCGGATGCAATATTTGACAACATTCCTGGCCTGTCGAACCCTACCTGTCGGTGGGAACAGTATAACGTCTATAACGATATATATCCTAACCTAAGGCAACCTAAATCTCGGATGTAACATTTGACAACATTCCAGGCGTGTCGGTCCCTACGTCTCGGTGGTAACATTAATGCGTCTATAACGTTATATATCCTAACCTAAGGCAACCTAACATCTCGGATGCAATATTTGACAACATTCCTGGCCTGTCGAACCCTACTTCTCGGAGGGAACAGTATATACGTCTGTAACGTCATATATCCTAACCTAAGGCAACCTAACATCTCGGATGTAACATTTGACAACATTCCAGGCGTGTCGGTCCCTACGTCTCGGTGGTAACATTAATGCGTCTATAACGGCAACGTAACAATTCGGATTTAATATTTCACAACATTCCTGGCGTGTCGGACCCTACTTCTCGGTGGGAACAGTATATGCGTCTATAACGTTGTATATCCTAATCTAAGGCAACCTAACTTCTCGGATACAATATTTGACAACATTCCTGGCCTGTCGAACCCTACTTCTCGGAGGGAACAGTATATACGTCTATAACGTTATATATCCTAACCTAAGGCAACCTGACATGTAGGATGTAATATTCTACATAATTCCAGGCGTGTCGGACCCTACTTCTCGGTGGGAACAGTATATACGTCCATAACGTTATATATCCTAACCTAAGGCAACCTTACATCTCGGATGTAATATTCTACAACATTCCAGGCGTGTCGGACCCTACTTCTCGGTGGGAACATTATATGCGTCTATAACGTTGTATATCCTAATCTAAGGCAACCTAACATCTCGGATACATTATTTGACAACATTCCTGGCCTGTCGAACCCTACCTCTCGGAGGGAACAGTAGATACGTCTATAACGGTATATATCATAATCTAAGGCAACCTAACATCTCGGATGCAATATTTGACAACATTCCTGGCCTGTCGAACCAAACTTCTCGGAGGGAACAGTATATACGTTTGTAGCGTCATATATCCTAACATAAGGCAACCTAACATCTCGGATGTAACATTTGTCAACATTGCAGACGTGTCGGTCCCTACGTCTCGGAGGTAACATTACATGCGTCTATAACGTTATATGTGCTAACCTAAGGCAACCTAACATCTCGGATGCAATATTTGACAACATTCCTGGCCTGTCGAACCCTACCTCTCGGTGGGAACAGTATATACGTCTATAACGTTATATATCCTAACCTAAGGCAACCTGACATGTAGGATGTAATATTCTACATAATTCCAGGCGTGTCGGACCCTACTTCTCGGTGGGAACATTATATGAGTCTATAACGTTGTAAATCCTAATCTAAGGCAACCTATTATCTCAGACGTAATATTTTACAATATTCCTGGCGTGTCGGTGCATACTTTTCGGTGGGACTATTATATGCGTCTATAACGGTCGATATCGTAAACTAAGGCAATCTAACATCTCGGATGCAATGCTTGACAACATTCCTGGCCTGTCGAACCCTACTTCTCGGAGGGAACAGTATATACGTCTATAACGGTATATATCATAATCTAAGGCAACCTAACATCTCGGATACAATATTTGACAACATTCCTGGCCTGTCGAACCCTACTTCTCGGAGGGAACAGTATATACGTCTGTAACGTCATATATCCTAACCTAAGGCAATCTAACATCTCGGATGTAACATTTGACAACATTCCAGGCGTGTCGGACTCTACTTCTCGGTGGTAACATTACATGCGTCTATAACGTTATATATCCTAACCTAAGGCAACCTAACATCTCGGATGCAATATTTGACAACATTCCTGGCGTGTCGGACCCTACTTCTCGGTGGGAACAGTATATACGTCCATAACGTTATATATCCTAACCTAAGGCAACCTTACATCTCGGGTGTAATATTCTACAACATTCCAGGCGTGTCGGACCCTACTTCTCGGTGGGAACATTATATGCGTCTATAACGTTGTATATCCTAATCTAAGGCAACCTAACATCTCGGATACATTATTTGACAACATTCCTGGCCTGTCGAACCCTACCTCTCGGAGGGAACAGTAGATACGTCTATAACGGTATATATCATAATCTAAGGCAACCTAACATCTCGGATGCAATATTTGACAACATTCCTGGCCTGTCGAACCAAACTTCTCGGAGGGAACAGTATATACGTTTGTAGCGTCATATATCCTAACATAAGGCAACCTAACATCTCGGATGTAACATTTGTCAACATTGCAGACGTGTCGGTCCCTACGTCTCGGAGGTAACATTACATGCGTCTATAACGTTATATGTGCTAACCTAAGGCAACCTAACATCTCGGATGCAATATTTGACAACATTCCTGGCCTGTCGAACCCTACCTCTCGGTGGGAACAGTATATACGTCTATAACGTTATATATCCTAACCTAAGGCAACCTGACATGTAGGATGTAATATTCTACATAATTCCAGGCGTGTCGGACCCTACTTCTCGGTGGGAACATTATATGAGTCTATAACGTTGTAAATCCTAATCTAAGGCAACCTATTATCTCAGACGTAATATTTTACAATATTCCTGGCGTGTCGGTGCATACTTTTCGGTGGGACTATTATATGCGTCTATAACGGTCGATATCGTAAACTAAGGCAATCTAACATCTCGGATGCAATGCTTGACAACATTCCTGGCCTGTCGAACCCTACTTCTCGGAGGGAACAGTATATACGTCTATAACGGTATATATCATAATCTAAGGCAACCTAACATCTCGGATACAATATTTGACAACATTCCTGGCCTGTCGAACCCTACTTCTCGGAGGGAACAGTATATACGTCTGTAACGTCATATATCCTAACCTAAGGCAATCTAACATCTCGGATGTAACATTTGACAACATTCCAGGCGTGTCGGACTCTACTTCTCGGTGGTAACATTACATGCGTCTATAACGTTATATATCCTAACCTAAGGCAACCTAACATCTCGGATGCAATATTTGACAACATTCCTGGCGTGTCGGACCCTACTTCTCGGTGGGAACAGTATATACGTCCATAACGTTATATATCCTAACCTAAGGCAACCTTACATCTCGGATGTAATATTCTACAACATTCCAGGCGTGTCGGACCCTACTTCTCGGTGGGAACATTATATGCGTCTATAACGTTGTATATCCTAATCTAAGGCAACCTAACATCTCGGATACATTATTTGACAACATTCCTGGCCTGTCGAACCCTACCTCTCGGAGGGAACAGTAGATACGTCTATAACGGTATATATCATAATCTAAGGCAACCTAACATCTCGGATGCAATATTTGACAACATTCCTGGCCTGTCGAACCAAACTTCTCGGAGGGAACAGTATATACGTTTGTAGCGTCATATATCCTAACATAAGGCAACCTAACATCTCGGATGTAACATTTGTCAACATTGCAGACGTGTCGGTCCCTACGTCTCGGAGGTAACATTACATGCGTCTATAACGTTATATGTGCTAACCTAAGGCAACCTAACATCTCGGATGCAATATTTGACAACATTCCTGGCCTGTCGAACCCTACCTCTCGGTGGGAACAGTATATACGTCTATAACGTTATATATCCTAACCTAAGGCAACCTGACATGTAGGATGTAATATTCTACATAATTCCAGGCGTGTCGGACCCTACTTCTCGGTGGGAACATTATATGAGTCTATAACGTTGTAAATCCTAATCTAAGGCAACCTATTATCTCAGACGTAATATTTTACAATATTCCTGGCGTGTCGGTGCATACTTTTCGGTGGGACTATTATATGCGTCTATAACGGTCGATATCGTAAACTAAGGCAATCTAACATCTCGGATGCAATGTTTGACAACATTCCTGGCCTGTCGAACCCTACTTCTCGGAGGGAACAGTATATACGTCTATAACGGTATATATCATAATCTAAGGCAACCTAACATCTCGGATACAATATTTGACAACATTCCTGGCCTGTCGAACCCTACTTCTCGGAGGGAACAGTATATACGTCTGTAACGTCATATATCCTAACCTAAGGCAATCTAACATCTCGGATGTAACATTTGACAACATTCCAGGCGTGTCGGACTCTACTTCTCGGTGGTAACATTACATGCGTCTATAACGTTATATATCCTAACCTAAGGCAACCTAACATCTCGGATGCAATATTTGACAACATTCCTGGCGTGTCGGACCCTACTTCTCGGTGGGAACAGTATATACGTCCATAACGTTATATATCCTAACCTAAGGCAACCTTACATCTCGGATGTAATATTCTACAACATTCCAGGCGTGTCGGACCCTACTTCTCGGTGGGAACATTATATGCGTCTATAACGTTGTATATCCTAATCTAAGGCAACCTAACGTCTCGGATGCATTATTTGACAACATTCCTGGCCTGTCGAACCCTACCTCTCGGAGGGAACAGTAGATACGTTTATAACGGTATATATCATAATCTAAGGCAACCTAACATCTCGGATGCAATATTTGACAACATTCCTGGCCTGTCGAACCAAACTTCTCGGAGGGAACAGTATATACGTTTGTAGCGTCATATATCCTAACATAAGGCAACCTAACATCTCGGATGTAACATTTGTCAACATTCCAGACGTGTCGGTCCCTACGTCTCGGAGGTAACATTACATGCGTCTATAACGTTATATGTCCTAACCTAAGGCAACCTAACATCTCGGATGCAATATTTGACAACATTCCTGGCCTGTCGAACCCTACCTCTCGGTGGGAACAGTATAACGTCTATAACGATATATATCCTAACCTAAGGCAACATAACATCTCGGATGTAACATTTGACAACATTCCAGGCGTGTCGGTCCCTACGTCTCGGTGGTAACATTAATGCGTCTATAACGTTATATATCCTAATCTAAGGCAACCTAACATGTCGGATGCAATATTTGACAACATTCCTGGCCTGTCGAACCCTACTTCTCGGAGGGAACAGTATATACGTCTGTAACGTCATATATCCTAACCTAAGGCAACCTAACATCTCGGATGTAACATTTGACAACATTCCAGGCGTGTCGGTCCCTACGTCTCGGTGGTAACATTACATGCGTCTATAACGTCATATATCCTAACCTAAGGCAACCTAACATCTCGGATGCAATATTTGACAACATTCCTGGCCTGTAGAACCCTACGTCTCGGAGGGAACAGTATATACGTCTATAACGTTGTGTATCCTAACCTAAGGCAACCTGACATGTAGGATGTAATATTCTACATAATTCCAGGCGTGTCGGACCCTACTTCTCGGTGGGAACATTATATGAGTCTATAACGTTGTAAATCCTAATCTAAGGCAACCTATTATCTCAGACGTAATATTTTACAATATTCCTGGCGTGTCGGTGCATGCTTTTCGGTGGGAATATTATATGCGTCTATAACGGTCGATATCGTAAACTAAGGCAATCTAACATCTCGGATGCAATGTTTGACAACATTCCTGGCCTGTCGAACCCTACTTCTCGGAGGGAACAGTATATACGTTTGTAGCGTCATACATCCTAACATAAGGCAACCTAACATCTCGAATGTAACATTTGACAACATTCCAGGCGTGTCGGTCCCTACGTCTCGGTGGTAACATTAATGCGTCTATAACGTTATATATCCTAACCTAAGGCAACCTAACATCTCGGATGCAATATTTGACAACATTCCTGGCCTGTCGAACCCTACCTCTCGGTGGGAACAGTATAACGTCTATAACGATATATATCCTAACATAAGGCAACCTAAATCTCGGATGTAACATTTGACAACATTCCAGGCGTGTCGGTCCCTACGTCTCGGTGGTAACATTAATGCGTCTATAACGTTATATATCCTAACCTAAGGCAACCTAACATCTCGGATGCAATATTTGACAACATTCCTGGCCTGTCGAACCCTACTTCTCGGAGGGAACACTATATACGTCTGTAACGTCATATATCCTAACCTAAGGCAATCTAACATCTCGGATGTAACATTTGACAACATTCCAGGCGTGTCGGACTCTACTTCTCGGTGGTAACATTACATGCGTCTATAACGTTATATATCCTAACCTAAGGCAACCTAACATCTCGGATGCAATATTTGACAACATTCCTGGCCTGTCGAACCCTACCTCTCGGAGGGAACAGTAGATACGTCTATAACGGTATATATCATAATCTAAGGCAACCTAACATCTCGGATGCAATATTTGACAACATTCCTGGCCTGTCGAACCAAACTTCTCGGAGGGAACAGTATATACGTCTATAACGTTATATATCCTAACCTAAGGCAACCTGACATGTAGGATGTAATATTCTACATAATTCCAGGCGTGTCGGACCCTACTTCTCGGTGGGAACATTATATGAGTCTATAACGTTATATATCCTAACCTAAGGCAACCTTACATCTCGGATGTAATATTCTACAACATTCCAGGCGTGTCGGACCCTACTTCTCGGTGGGAACATTATATGAGTCTATAACGTTGTAAATCCTAATCTAAGGCAACCTATTATCTCAGACGTAATATTTTACAATATTCCTGGCGTGTCGGTGCATACTTTTCGGTGGGACTATTATATGCGTCTATAACGGTCGATATCGTAAACTAAGGCAATCTAACATCTCGGATGCAATGTTTGACAACATTCCTGGCCTGTCGAACCCTACTTCTCGGAGGGAACAGTATATACGTCTATAACGGTATATATCATAATCTAAGGCAACCTAACATCTCGGATACAATATTTGACAACATTCCTGGCCTGTCGAACCCTACTTCTCGGAGGGAACAGTATATACGTCTGTAACGTCATATATCCTAACCTAAGGCAATCTAACATCTCGGATGTAACATTTGACAACATTCCAGGCGTGTCGGACTCTACTTCTCGGTGGTAACATTACATGCGTCTATAACGTTATATATCCTAACCTAAGGCAACCTAACATCTCGGATGCAATATTTGACAACATTCCTGGCGTGTCGGACCCTACTTCTCGGTGGGAACAGTATATACGTCCATAACGTTATATATCCTAACCTAAGGCAACCTTACATCTCGGATGTAATATTCTACAACATTCCAGGCGTGTCGGACCCTACTTCTCGGTGGGAACATTATATGCGTCTATAACGTTGTATATCCTAATCTAAGGCAACCTAACATCTCAGATACATTATTTGACAACATTCCTGGCCTGTCGAACCCTACCTCTCGGAGGGAACAGTAGATACGTCTATAACGGTATATATCATAATCTAAGGCAACCTAACATCTCGGATGCAATATTTGACAACATTCCTGGCCTGTCGAACCAAACTTCTCGGAGGGAACAGTATATACGTTTGTAGCGTCATATATCCTAACATAAGGCAACCTAACATCTCGGATGTAACATTTGACAACATTCCAGGCGTGTCGGACTCTACTTCTCGGTGGTAACATTACATGCGTCTATAACGTTATATATCCTAACCTAAGGCAACCTAACATCTCGGATGCAATATTTGACAACATTCCTGGCGTGTCGGACCCTACTTCTCGGTGGGAACAGTATATACGTCCATAACGTTATATATCCTAACCTAAGGCAACCTTACATCTCGGATGTAATATTCTACAACATTCCAGGCGTGTTGGACCCTACTTCTCGGTGGGAACATTATATGCGTCTATAACGTTGTATATCCTAATCTAAGGCAACCTAACATCTCGGATACATTATTTGACAACATTCCTGGCCTGTCGAACCCTACCTCTCGGAGGGAACAGTAGATACGTCTATAACGGTATATATCATAATCTAAGGCAACCTAACATCTCGGATGCAATATTTGACAACATTCCTGGCCTGTCGAACCAAACTTCTCGGAGGGAACAATATATACGTTTGTAGCGTCATATATCCTAACATAAGGCAACCTAACATCTCGGATGTAACATTTGACAACATTCCAGGCGTGTCGGACTCTACTTCTCGGTGGTAACATTACATGCGTCTATAACGTTATATATCCTAACCTAAGGCAACCTAACATCTCGGATGCAATATTTGACAACATTCCTGGCGTGTCGGACCCTACTTCTCGGTGGGAACAGTATATACGTCCATAACGTTATATATCCTAACCTAAGGCAACCTTACATCTCGGATGTAATATTCTACAACATTCCAGGCGTGTCGGACCCTACTTCTCGGTGGGAACATTATATGCGTCTATAACGTTGTATATCCTAATCTTAGGCAACCTAACATCTCGGATACATTATTTGACAACATTCCTGGCCTGTCGAACCCTACCTCTCGGAGGGAACAGTAGATACGTCTATAACGGTATATATCATAATCTAAGGCAACCTAACATCTCGGATGCAATATTTGACAACATTCCTGGCCTGTCGAACCAAACTTCTCGGAGGGAACAGTATATACTTTTGTAGCGTCATATATCCTAACATAAGGCAACCTAACATCTCGGATGTAACATTTGTCAACATTGCAGACGTGTCGGTCCCTACGTCTCGGAGGTAACATTACATGCGTCTATAACGTTATATGTGCTAACCTAAGGCAACCTAACATCTCGGATGCAATATTTGACAACATTCCTGGCCTGTCGAACCCTACCTCTCGGTGGGAACAGTATATACGTCTATAACGTTATATATCCTAACCTAAGGCAACCTGACATGTAGGATGTAATATTCTACATAATTCCAGGCGTGTCGGACCCTACTTCTCGGTGGGAACATTATATGAGTCTATAACGTTGTAAATCCTAATCTAAGGCAACCTATTATCTCAGACGTAATATTTTACAATATTCCTGGCGTGTCGGTGCATACTTTTCGGTGGGACTATTATATGCGTCTATAACGGTCGATATCGTAAACTAAGGCAATCTAACATCTCGGATGCAATGTTTGACAACATTCCTGGCCTGTCGAACCCTACTTCTCGGAGGGAACAGTATATACGTCTATAACGGTATATATCATAATCTAAGGCAACCTAACATCTCGGATACAATATTTGACAACATTCCTGGCCTGTCGAACCCTACTTCTCGGAGGGAACAGTATATACGTCTGTAACGTCATATATCCTAACCTAAGGCAATCTAACATCTCGGATGTAACATTTGACAACATTCCAGGCGTGTCGGACTCTACTTCTCGGTGGTAACATTACATGCGTCTATAACGTTATATATCCTAACCTAAGGCAACCTAACATCTCGGATGCAATATTTGACAACATTCCTGGCGTGTCGGACCCTACTTCTCGGAGGGAACAGTATATACGTTTGTAGCGTCATACATCCTAACATAAGGCAACCTAACATCTCGAATGTAACATTTGACAACATTCCAGGCGTGTCGGTCCCTACGTCTCGGTGGTAACATTAATGCGTCTATAACGTTATATATCCTAACCTAAGGCAACCTAACATCTCGGATGATATATTTGACAACATTCCTGGCCTGTCGAACCCTACTTCTCGGAGGGAACAGTATATACGTCTGTAACGTCATATATCCTAACTTAAGGCAACCTAACATCTCGGATGTAACATTTGACAACATTCCAGGCGTGTCGGTCCCTACGTCTCGGTGGTAACATTACATGCGTCTATAACGTTATATATCCTAACCTAAGGCAACCTAACATCTCGGATGCAATATTTGACAACATTCCTGGCCTGTCGAACCCTACCCCTCGGTGGGAACAGTATATACGTCTATAACGATATATATCCTAACCTAAGGCAACCTAACATCTCGGATGTAACATTTGACAACATTCCAGGCGTGTCGGTCCCTACGTCTCGGTGGTAACATTAATGCGTCTATAACGTCATATATCCTAACCTAAGGCTACCTAACATCTCGGATGCAATATTTGACAACATTCCTGGCCTGTCGAACCCTACCTCTCGGTGGGAACAGTATAACGTCTATAACGATATATATCCTAACCTAAGGCAACCTAAATCTCGGATGTAACATTTGACAACATTCCAGGCGTGTCGGTCCCTACGTCTCGGTGGTAACATTAATGCGTCTATAACGTTATATATCCTAACCTAAGGCAACCTAACATCTCGGATGCAATATTTGACAACATTCCTGGCCTGTCGAACCCTACTTCTCGGAGGGAACACTATATACGTCTGTAACGTCATATATCCTAACCTAAGGCAATCTAACATCTCGGATGTAACATTTGACAACATTCCAGGCGTGTCGGACTCTACTTCTCGGTGGTAACATTACATGCGTCTATAACGTTATATATCCTAACCTAAGGCAACCTAACATCTCGGATGCAATATTTGACAACATTCCTGGCCTGTCGAACCCTACCTCTCGGAGGGAACAGTAGATACGTCTATAACGGTATATATCATAATCTAAGGCAACCTAACATCTCGGATGCAATATTTGACAACATTCCTGGCCTGTCGAACCAAACTTCTCGGAGGGAACAGTATATACGTCTATAACGTTATATATCCTAACCTAAGGCAACCTGACATGTAGGATGTAATATTCTACATAATTCCAGGCGTGTCGGACCCTACTTCTCGGTGGGAACATTATATGAGTCTATAACGTTATATATCCTAACCTAAGGCAACCTTACATCTCGGATGTAATATTCTACAACATTCCAGGCGTGTCGGACCCTACTTCTCGGTGGGAACATTATATGCGTCTATAACGTTGTATATCCTAATCTAAGGCAACCTAACATCTCGGATACATTATTTGACAACATTCCTGGCCTGTCGAACCCTACCTCTCGGAGGGAACAGTAGATACGTCTATAACGGTATATATCATAATCTAAGGCAACCTAACATCTCGGATGCAATATTTGACAACATTCCTGGCCTGTCGAACCAAACTTCTCGGAGGGAACAGTATATACGTTTGTAGCGTCATATATCCTAACATAAGGCAACCTAACATCTCGGATGTAACATTTGTCAACATTGCAGACGTGTCGGTCCCTACGTCTCGGAGGTAACATTACATGCGTCTATAACGTTATATGTGCTAACCTAAGGCAACCTAACATCTCGGATGCAATATTTGACAACATTCCTGGCCTGTCGAACCCTGCCTCTCGGTGGGAACAGTATATACGTCTATAACGTTATATATCCTAACCTAAGGCAACCTGACATGTAGGATGTAATATTCTACAACATTCCAGGCGTGTCGGACCCTACTTCTCGGTGGGAACATTATATGCGTCTATAACGTTGTATATCCTAATCTAAGGCAACCTAACATCTCGGATACATTATTTGACAACATTCCTGGCCTGTCGAACCCTACTTCTCGGAGGGAACAGTATATACGTTTGTAGCGTCATACATCCTAACATAAGGCAACCTAACATCTCGAATGTAACATTTGACAACATTCCAGGCGTGTCGGTCCCTACGTCTCGGTGGTAACATTAATGCGTCTATAACGTTATATATCCTAACCTAAGGCAACCTAACATCTCGGATGCAATATTTGACAACATTCCTGGCCTGTCGAACCCTACTTCTCGGAGGGAACAGTATATACGTCTGTAACGTCATATATCCTAACTTAAGGCAACCTAACATCTCGGATGTAACATTTGACAACATTCCAGGCGTGTCGGTCCCTACGTCTCGGTGGTAACATTACATGCGTCTATAACGTTATATATCCTAACCTAAGGCAACCTAACATCTCGGATGCAATATTTGACAACATTCCTGGCCTGTCGAACCCTACCCCTCGGTGGGAACAGTATATACGTCTATAACGATATATATCCTAACCTAAGGCAACCTAACATCTCGGATGTAACATTTGACAACATTCCAGGCGTGTCGGTCCCTACGTCTCGGTGGTAACATTAATGCGTCTATAACGTCATATATCCTAACCTAAGGCTACCTAACATCTCGGATGCAATATTTGACAACATTCCTGGCCTGTCGAACCCTACCTCTCGGTGGGAACAGTATAACGTCTATAACGATATATATCCTAACCTAAGGCAACCTAAATCTCGGATGTAACATTTGACAACATTCCAGGCGTGTCGGTCCCTACGTCTCGGTGGTAACATTAATGCGTCTATAACGTTATATATCCTAACCTAAGGCAACCTAACATCTCGGATGCAATATTTGACAACATTCCTGGCCTGTCGAACCCTACTTCTCGGAGGGAACACTATATACGTCTGTAACGTCATATATCCTAACCTAAGGCAATCTAACATCTCGGATGTAACATTTGACAACATTCCAGGCGTGTCGGACTCTACTTCTCGGTGGTAACATTACATGCGTCTATAACGTTATATATCCTAACCTAAGGCAACCTAACATCTCGGATGCAATATTTGACAACATTCCTGGCCTGTCGAACCCTACCTCTCGGAGGGAACAGTAGATACGTCTATAACGGTATATATCATAATCTAAGGCAACCTAACATCTCGGATGCAATATTTGACAACATTCCTGGCCTGTCGAACCAAACTTCTCGGAGGGAACAGTATATACGTCTATAACGTTATATATCCTAACCTAAGGCAACCTGACATGTAGGATGTAATATTCTACATAATTCCAGGCGTGTCGGACCCTACTTCTCGGTGGGAACATTATATGAGTCTATAACGTTGTAAATCCTAATCTAAGGCAACCTATTATCTCAGACGTAATATTTTACAATATTCCTGGCGTGTCGGTGCATACTTTTCGGTGGGACTATTATATGCGTCTATAACGGTCGATATCGTAAACTAAGGCAATCTAACATCTCGGATGCAATGTTTGACAACATTCCTGGCCTGTCGAACCCTACTTCTCGGAGGGAACAGTATATACGTCTATAACGGTATATATCATAATCTAAGGCAACCTAACATCTCGGATACAATATTTGACAACATTCCTGGCCTGTCGAAACCTACTTCTCGGAGGGAACAGTATATACGTCTGTAACGTCATATATCCTAACCTAAGGCAATCTAACATCTCGGATGTAACATTTGACAACATTCCAGGCGTGTCGGACTCTACTTCTCGGTGGTAACATTACATGCGTCTATAACGTTATATATCCTAACCTAAGGCAACCTAACATCTCGGATGCAATATTTGACAACATTCCTGGCGTGTCGGACCGTACTTCTCGGTGGGAACAGTATATACGTCCATAACGTTATATATCCTAACCTAAGGCAACCTTACATCTCGGATGTAATATTCTACAACATTCCAGGCGTGTCGGACCCTACTTCTCGGTGGGAACATTATATGCGTCTATAACGTTGTATATCCTAATCTAAGGCAACCTAACATCTCGGATACATTATTTGACAACATTCCTGGCCTGTCGAACCCTACCTCTCGGAGGGAACAGTAGATACGTCTATAACGGTATATATCATAATCTAAGGCAACCTAACATCTCGGATGCAATATTTGACAACATTCCTGGCCTGTCGAACCAAACTTCTCGGAGGGAACAGTATATACGTTTGTAGCGTCATATATCCTAACATAAGGCAACCTAACATCTCGGATGTAACATTTGACAACATTCCAGGCGTGTCGGACTCTACTTCTCGGTGGTAACATTACATGCGTCTATAACGTTATATATCCTAACCTAAGGCAACCTAACATCTCGGATGCAATATTTGACAACATTCCTGGCGTGTCGGACCCTACTTCTCGGTGGGAACAGTATATACGTCCATAACGTTATATATCCTAACCTAAGGCAACCTTACATCTCGGATGTAATATTCTACAACATTCCAGGCGTGTCGGACCCTACTTCTCGGTGGGAACATTATATGCGTCTATAACGTTGTATATCCTAATCTAAGGCAACCTAACATCTCGGATACATTATTTGACAACATTCCTGGCCTGTCGAACCCTACCTCTCGGAGGGAACAGTAGATACGTCTATAACGGTATATATCATAATCTAAGGCAACCTAACATCTCGGATGCAATATTTGACAACATTCCTGGCCTGTCGAACCAAACTTCTCGGAGGGAACAATATATACGTTTGTAGCGTCATATATCCTAACATAAGGCAACCTAACATCTCGGATGTAACATTTGACAACATTCCAGGCGTGTCGGACTCTACTTCTCGGTGGTAACATTACATGCGTCTATAACGTTATATATCCTAACCTAAGGCAACCTAACATCTCGGATGCAATATTTGACAACATTCCTGGCGTGTCGGACCCTACTTCTCGGTGGGAACAGTATATACGTCCATAACGTTATATATCCTAACCTAAGGCAACCTTACATCTCGGATGTAATATTCTACAACATTCCAGGCGTGTCGGACCCTACTTCTCGGTGGGAACATTATATGCGTCTATAACGTTGTATATCCTAATCTAAGGCAACCTAACATCTCGGATACATTATTTGACAACATTCCTGGCCTGTCGAACCCTACCTCTCGGAGGGAACAGTAGATACGTCTATAACGGTATATATCATAATCTAAGGCAACCTAACATCTCGGATGCAATATTTGACAACATTCCTGGCCTGTCGAACCAAACTTCTCGGAGGGAACAGTATATACGTTTGTAGCGTCATATATCCTAACATAAGGCAACCTAACATCTCGGATGTAACATTTGTCAACATTGCAGACGTGTCGGTCCCTACGTCTCGGAGGTAACATTACATGCGTCTATAACGTTATATGTGCTAACCTAAGGCAACCTAACATCTCGGATGCAATATTTGACAACATTCCTGGCCTGTCGAACCCTACCTCTCGGTGGGAACAGTATAACGTCTATAACGATATATATCCTAACCTAAGGCAACATAACATCTCGGATGTAACATTTGACAACATTCCAGGCGTGTCGGTCCCTACGTCTCGGTGGTAACATTAATGCGTCTATAACGTTATATATCCTAATCTAAGGCAACCTAACATGTCGGATGCAATATTTGACAACATTCCTGGCCTGTCGAACCCTACTTCTCGGAGGGAACAGTATATACGTCTGTAACGTCATATATCCTAACCTAAGGCAACCTAACATCTCGGATGTAACATTTGACAACATTCCAGGCGTGTCGGTCCCTACGTCTCGGTGGTAACATTACATGCGTCTATAACGTCATATATCCTAACCTAAGGCAACCTAACATCTCGGATGCAATATTTGACAACATTCCTGGCCTGTCGAACCCTACTTCTCGGAGGGAACAGTATATACGTCTATAACGTTATGTATCCTAACCTAAGGCAACCTGACATGTAGGATGTAATATTCTACATAATTCCAGGCGTGTCGGACCCTACTTCTCGGTGGGAACATTATATGAGTCTATAACGTTGTAAATCCTAATCTAAGGCAACCTATTATCTCAGACGTAATATTTTACAATATTCCTGGCGTGTCGGTGCATACTTTTCGGTGGGAATATTATATGCGTCTATAACGGTCGATATCGTAAACTAAGGCAATCTAACATCTCGGATGCAATGTTTGACAACATTCCTGGCCTGTCGAACCCTACTTCTCGGAGGGAACAGTATATACGTTTGTAGCGTCATACATCCTAACAGAAGGCAACCTAACATCTCGGATGTAACATTTGACAACATTCCAGGCGTGTCGGACTCTACTTCTCGGTGGTAACATTACATGCGTCTATAACGTTATATATCCTAACCTAAGGCAACCTAACATCTCGGATGCAATATTTGACAACATTCCTGGCGTGTCGGACCCTACTTCTCGGTGGGAACAGTATATACGTCCATAACGTTATATATCCTAACCTAAGGCAACCTTACATCTCGGATGTAATATTCTACAACATTCCAGGCGTGTCGGACCCTACTTCTCGGTGGGAACATTATATGCGTCTATAACGTTGTATATCCTAATCTAAGGCAACCTAACATCTCGGATACATTATTTGACAACATTCCTGGCCTGTCGAACCCTACCTCTCGGAGGGAACAGTAGATACGTCTATAACGGTATATATCATAATCTAAGGCAACCTAACATCTCGGATGCAATATTTGACAACATTCCTGGCCTGTCGAACCAAACTTCTCGGAGGGAACAGTATATACGTTTGTAGCGTCATATATCCTAACATAAGGCAACCTAACATCTCGGATGTAACATTTGTCAACATTGCAGACGTGTCGGTCCCTACGTCTCGGAGGTAACACTACATGCGTCTATAACGTTATATGTGCTAACCTAAGGCAACCTAACATCTCGGATGCAATATTTGACAACATTCCTGGCCTGTCGAACCCTACCTCTCGGTGGGAACAGTATATACGTCTATAACGTTATATATCCTAACCTAAGGCAACCTGACATGTAGGATGTAATATTCTACATAATTCCAGGCGTGTCGGACCCTACTTCTCGGTGGGAACATTATATGAGTCTATAACGTTGTAAATCCTAATCTAAGGCAACCTATTATCTCAGACGTAATATTTTACAATATTCCTGGCGTGTCGGTGCATACTTTTCGGTGGGACTATTATATGCGTCTATAACGGTCGATATCGTAAACTAAGGCAATCTAACATCTCGGATGCAATGTTTGACAACATTCCTGGCCTGTCGAACCCTACTTCTCGGAGGGAACCGTATATACGTCTATAACGGTATATATCATAATCTAAGGCAACCTAACATCTCGGATACAATATTTGACAACATTCCTGGCCTGTCGAACCCTACTTCTCGGAGGGAACAGTATATACGTCTGTAACGTCATATATCCTAACCTAAGGCAACCTAACATCTCGGATGCAATATTTGACAACATTCCTGGCGTGTCGGACCCTACTTCTCGGTGGGAACAGTATATACGTCCATAACGTTATATATCCTAACCTAAGGCAACCTTACATCTCGGATGTAATATTCTACAACATTCCAGGCGTGTCGGACCCTACTTCTCGGTGGGAACATTATATGCGTCTATAACGTTGTATATCCTAATCTAAGGCAACCTAACGTCTCGGATGCATTATTTGACAACATTCCTGGCCTGTCGAACCCTACCTCTCGGAGGGAACAGTAGATACGTTTATAACGGTATATATCATAATCTAAGGCAACCTAACATCTCGGATGCAATATTTGACAACATTCCTGGCCTGTCGAACCAAACTTCTCGGAGGGAACAGTATATACGTTTGTAGCGTCATATATACTAACATAAGGCAACCTAACATCTCGGATGTAACATTTGTCAACATTCCAGACGTGTCGGTCCCTACGTCTCGGAGGTAACATTACATGCGTCTATAACGTTATATGTCCTAACCTAAGGCAACCTAACATCTCGGATGCAATATTTGACAACATTCCTGGCCTGTCGAACCCTACCTCTCGGTGGGAACAGTATAACGTCTATAACGATATATATCCTAACCTAAGGCAACATAACATCTCGGATGTAACATTTGACAACATTCCAGGCGTGTCGGTCCCTACGTCTCGGTGGTAACATTAATGCGTCTATAACGTTATATATCCTAATCTAAGGCAACCTAACATGTCGGATGCAATATTTGACAACATTCCTGGCCTGTCGAACCCTACTTCTCGGAGGGAACAGTATATACGTCTGTAACGTCATATATCCTAACCTAAGGCAACCTAACATCTCGGATGTAACATTTGACAACATTCCAGGCGTGTCGGTCCCTACGTCTCGGTGGTAACATTACATGCGTCTATAACGTCATATATCCTAACCTAAGGCAACCTAACATCTCGGATGCAATATTTGACAACATTCCTGGCCTGTCGAACCCTACTTCTCGGAGGGAACAGTATATACGTCTATAACGTTATGTATCCTAACCTAAGGCAACCTGACATGTAGGATGTAATATTCTACATAATTCCAGGCGTGTCGGACCCTACTTCTCGGTGGGAACATTATATGAGTCTATAACGTTGTAAATCCTAATCTAAGGCAACCTATTATCTCAGACGTAATATTTTACAATATTCCTGGCGTGTCGGTGCATACTTTTCGGTGGGAATATTATATGCGTCTATAACGGTCGATATCGTAAACTAAGGCAATCTAACATCTCGGATGCAATGTTTGACAACATTCCTGGCCTGTCGAACCCTACTTCTCGGAGGGAACAGTATATACGTTTGTAGCGTCATACATCATAACATAAGGCAACCTAACATCTCGAATGTAACATTTGACAACATTCCAGGCGTGTCGGTCCCTACGTCTCGGTGGTAACATTAATGCGTCTATAACGTTATATATCCTAACCTAAGGCAACCTAACATCTCGGATGCAATATTTGACAACATTCCTGGCCTGTCGAACCCTACTTCTCGGAGGGAACAGTATATACGTCTGTAACGTCATATATCCTAACCTAAGGCAACCTAACATCTCGGATGTAACATTTGACAACATTCCAGGCGTGTCGGTCCCTACGTCTCGGTGGTAACATTACATGCGTCTATAACGTTATATATCCTAACCTAAGGCAACCTAACATCTCGGATGCAATATTTGACAACATTCCTGGCCTGTCGAACCCTACCCCTCGGTGGGAACAGTATATACGTCTATAACGATATATATCCTAACCTAAGGCAACCTAACATCTCGGATGTAACATTTGACAACATTCCAGGCGTGTCGGTCCCTACGTCTCGGTGGTAACATTAATGCGTCTATAACGTCATATATCCTAACCTAAGGCTACCTAACATCTCGGATGCAATATTTGACAACATTCCTGGCCTGTCGAACCCTACCTCTCGGTGGGAACAGTATAACGTCTATAACGATATATATCCTAACCTAAGGCAACCTAAATCTCGGATGTAACATTTGACAACATTCCAGGCGTGTCGGTCCCTACGTCTCGGTGGTAACATTAATGCGTCTATAACGTTATATATCCTAACCTAAGGCAACCTAACATCTCGGATGCAATATTTGACAACATTCCTGGCCTGTCGAACCCTACTTCTCGGAGGGAACACTATATACGTCTGTAACGTCATATATCCTAACCTAAGGCAATCTAACATCTCGGATGTAACATTTGACAACATTCCAGGCGTGTCGGACTCTACTTCTCGGTGGTAACATTACATGCGTCTATAACGTTATATATCCTAACCTAAGGCAACCTAACATCTCGGATGCAATATTTGACAACATTCCTGGCGTGTCGGACCCTACTTCTCGGTGGGAACAGTATATACGTCCATAACGTTATATATCCTAACCTAAGGCAACCTTACATCTCGGATGTAATATTCTACAACATTCCAGGCGTGTCGGACCCTACTTCTCGGTGGGAACATTATATGCGTCTATAACGTTGTATATCCTAATCTAAGGCAACCTAACATCTCGGATACATTATTTGACAACATTCCTGGCCTGTCGAACCCTACCTCTCGGAGGGAACAGTAGATACGTCTATAACGGTATATATCATAATCTAAGGCAACCTAACATCTCGGATGCAATATTTGACAACATTCCTGGCCTGTCGAACCAAACTTCTCGGAGGGAACAGTATATACGTTTGTAGCGTCATATATCCTAACATAAGGCAACCTAACATCTCGGATGTAACATTTGTCAACATTGCAGACGTGTCGGTCCCTACGTCTCGGAGGTAACACTACATGCGTCTATAACGTTATATGTGCTAACCTAAGGCAACCTAACATCTCGGATGCAATATTTGACAACATTCCTGGCCTGTCGAACCCTACCTCTCGGTGGGAACAGTATATACGTCTATAACGTTATATATCCTAACCTAAGGCAACCTGACATGTAGGATGTAATATTCTACATAATTCCAGGCGTGTCGGACCCTACTTCTCGGTGGGAACATTATATGAGTCTATAACGTTGTAAATCCTAATCTAAGGCAACCTATTATCTCAGACGTAATATTTTACAATATTCCTGGCGTGTCGGTGCATACTTTTCGGTGGGACTATTATATGCGTCTATAACGGTCGATATCGTAAACTAAGGCAATCTAACATCTCGGATGCAATGTTTGACAACATTCCTGGCCTGTCGAACCCTACTTCTCGGAGGGAACAGTATATACGTCTATAACGGTATATATCATAATCTAAGGCAACCTAACATCTCGGATACAATATTTGACAACATTCCTGGCCTGTCGAACCCTACTTCTCGGAGGGAACAGTATATACGTCTGTAACGTCATATATCCTAACCTAAGGCAATCTAACATCTCGGATGTAACATTTGACAACATTCCAGGCGTGTCGGACTCTACTTCTCGGTGGTAACATTACATGCGTCTATAACGTTATATATCCTAACCTAAGGCAACCTAACATCTCGGATGCAATATTTGACAACATTCCTGGCGTGTCGGACCCTACTTCTCGGTGGGAACAGTATATACGTCCATAACGTTATATATCCTAACCTAAGGCAACCTTACATCTCGGATGTAATATTCTACAACATTCCAGGCGTGTCGGACCCTACTTCTCGGTGGGAACATTATATGCGTCTATAACGTTGTATATCCTAATCTAAGGCAACCTAACGTCTCGGATGCATTATTTGACAACATTCCTGGCCTGTCGAACCCTACCTCTCGGAGGGAACAGTAGATACGTTTATAACGGTATATATCATAATCTAAGGCAACCTAACATCTCGGATGCAATATTTGACAACATTCCTGGCCTGTCGAACCAAACTTCTCGGAGGCAACAGTATATACGTTTGTAGCGTCATATATCCTAACATAAGGCAACCTAACATCTCGGATGTAACATTTGTCAACATTCCAGACGTGTCGGTCCCTACGTCTCGGAGGTAACATTACATGCGTCTATAACGTTATATGTCCTAACCTAAGGCAACCTAACATCTCGGACGCAATATTTGACAACATTCCTGGCCTGTCGAACCCTACCTCTCGGTGGGAACAGTATAACGTCTATAACGATATATATCCTAACCTAAGGCAACATAACATCTCGGATGTAACATTTGACAACATTCCAGGCGTGTCGGTCCCTACGTCTCGGTGGTAACATTAATGCGTCTATAACGTTATATATCCTAATCTAAGGCAACCTAACATGTCGGATGCAATATTTGACAACATTCCTGGCCTGTCGAACCCTACTTCTCGGAGGGAACAGTATATACGTCTATAACGGTATATATCATAATCTAAGGCAACCTAACATCTCGGATGCAATATTTGACAACATTCCTGGCCTGTCGAACCCTACTTCTCGGAGGGAACAGTATATGTCTATAACGTCATATATCCTAACCTAAGGCAACCTAACATCTCGGATGCAATATTTGACAACATTCCTGGCCTGTCGAACCCTACTTCTCGGAGGGAACAGTATATACGTCGATAACGTTATATATCCTAATCTAAGGCAACCTAACATCTCGGATACATTATTTGACAACATTCCTGGCCTGTCGAACCCTACCTCTCGGAGGGAACAGTAGATACGTCTATAACGATATATATCCTAACCTAAGGCAACATAACATCTCGGATGTAACATTTGACAACATTCCAGGCGTGTCGGTCCCTACGTCTCGGTGGTAACATTAATGCGTCTATAACGTTATATATCCTAATCTAAGGCAACCTAACATGTCGGATGCAATATTTGACAACATTCCTGGCCTGTCGAACCCTACTTCTCGGAGGGAACAGTATATACGTCTATAACGGTATATATCATAATCTAAGGCAACCTAACATCTCGGATGCAATATTTGACAACATTCCTGGCCTGTCGAACCCTACTTCTCGGAGGGAACAGTATATATGTCTATAACGTCATATATCCTAACCTAAGGCAACCTAACATCTCGGATGCAATATTTGACAACATTCCTGGCCTGTCGAACCCTACTTCTCGGAGGGAACAGTATATACGTCGATAACGTTATATATCCTAATCTAAGGCAACCTAACATCTCGGATACATTATTTGACAACATTCCTGGCCTGTCGAACCCTACCTCTCGGAGGGAACAGTAGATACGTCTATAACGATATATATCCTAACCTAAGGCAACATAACATCTCGGATGTAACATTTGACAACATTCCAGGCGTGTCGGTCCCTACGTCTCGGTGGTAACATTAATGCGTCTATAACGTTATATATCCTAATCTAAGGCAACCTAACATGTCGGATGCAATATTTGACAACATTCCTGGCCTGTCGAACCCTACTTCTCGGAGGGAACAGTATATACGTCTGTAACGTCATATATCCTAACCTAAGGCAACCTAACATCTCGGATGTAACATTTGACAACATTCCAGGCGTGTCGGTCCCTACGTCTCGGTGGTAACATTACATGCGTCTATAACGTTATATATCCTAACCTAAGGCAACCTAACATCTCGGATGCAATATTTGACAACATTCCTGGCCTGTCGAACCCTACCCCTCGGTGGGAACAGTATATACGTCTATAACGATATATATCCTAACCTAAGGCAACCTAACATCTCGGATGTAACATTTGACAACATTCCAGGCGTGTCGGTCCCTACGTCTCGGTGGTAACATTAATGCGTCTATAACGTCATATATCCTAACCTAAGGCTACCTAACATCTCGGATGCAATATTTGACAACATTCCTGGCCTGTCGAACCCTACTTCACGGAGGGAACAGTATATACGTCTATAACGTTATATATCCTAACCTAAGGCAACCTGACATGTAGGATGTAATATTCTACATAATTCCAGGCGTGTCGGACCCTACTTCTCGGTGGGAACATTATATGAGTCTATAACGTTGTAAATCCTAATCTAAGGCAACCTATTATCTCAGACGTAATATTTTACAATATTCCTGGCGTGTCGGTGCATACTTTTCGGTGGGAATATTATAAGCGTCTATAACGGTCGATATCGTAAACTAAGGCAATCTAACATCTCGGATGCAATGTTTGACAACATTCCTGGCCTGTCGAACCCTACTTCTCGGAGGGAACAGTATATACGTCTATAACGGTATATATCATAATCTAAGGCAACCTAACATCTCGGATGCAATATTTGACAACATTCCTGGCCTGTCGAACCCTACTTCTCGGAGGGAACAGTATATACGTCTGTAACGTCATATATCCTAACCTAAGGCAACCTAACATCTCGGATGTAACATTTGACAACATTCCAGGCGTGTCGGTCCCTACGTCTCGGTGGTAACATTACATGCGTCTATAACGTTATATATCCTAACCTAAGGCAACCTAACATCTCGGATGCAATATTTGACAACATTCCTGGCGTGTCGGACCCTACTTCTCGGTGGGAACAGTATATACGTCCATAACGTTATATATCCTAACCTAAGGCAACCTTACATCTCGGATGTAATATTCTACAACATTCCAGGCGTGTCGGACCCTACTTCTCGGTGGGAACATTATATGCGTCTATAACGTTGTATATCCTAATCTAAGGCAACCTAACGTCTCGGATGCATTATTTGACAACATTCCTGGCCTGTCGAACCCTACCTCTCGGAGGGAACAGTAGATACGTTTATAACGGTATATATCATAATCTAAGGCAACCTAACATCTCGGATGCAATATTTGACAACATTCCTGGCCTGTCGAACCAAACTTCTCGGAGGGAACAGTATATACGTTTGTAGCGTCATATATCCTAACATAAGGCAACCTAACATCTCGGATGTAACATTTGTCAACATTCCAGACGTGTCGGTCCCTACGTCTCGGAGGTAACATTACATGCGTCTATAACGTTATATGTCCTAACCTAAGGCAACCTAACATCTCGGACGCAATATTTGACAACATTCCTGGCCTGTCGAACCCTACCTCTCGGTGGGAACAGTATAACGTCTATAACGATATATATCCTAACCTAAGGCAACATAACATCTCGGATGTAACATTTGACAACATTCCAGGCGTGTCGGTCCCTACGTCTCGGTGGTAACATTAATGCGTCTATAACGTTATATATCCTAATCTAAGGCAACCTAACATGTCGGATGCAATATTTGACAACATTCCTGGCCTGTCGAACCCTACTTCTCGGAGGGAACAGTATATACGTCTGTAACGTCATATATCCTAACCTAAGGCAACCTAACATCTCGGATGTAACATTTGACAACATTCCAGGCGTGTCGGTCCCTACGTCTCGGTGGTAACATTACATGCGTCTATAACGTTATATATCCTAACCTAAGGCAACCTAACATCTCGGATGCAATATTTGACAACATTCCTGGCCTGTCGAACCCTACCCCTCGGTGGGAACAGTATATACGTCTATAACGATATATATCCTAACCTAAGGCAACCTAACATCTCGGATGTAACATTTGACAACATTCCAGGCGTGTCGGTCCCTACGTCTCGGTGGTAACATTAATGCGTCTATAACGTCATATATCCTAACCTAAGGCTACCTAACATCTCGGATGCAATATTTGACAACATTCCTGGCCTGTCGAACCCTACTTCTCGGAGGGAACAGTATATACGTCTATAACGTTATATATCCTAACCTAAGGCAACCTGACATGTAGGATGTAATATTCTACATAATTCCAGGCGTGTCGGACCCTACTTCTCGGTGGGAACATTATATGAGTCTATAACGTTGTAAATCCTAATCTAAGGCAACCTATTATCTCAGACGTAATATTTTACAATATTCCTGGCGTGTCGGTGCATACTTTTCGGTGGGAATATTATAAGCGTCTATAACGGTCGATATCGTAAACTAAGGCAATCTAACATCTCGGATGCAATGTTTGACAACATTCCTGGCCTGTCGAACCCTACTTCTCGGAGGGAACAGTATATACGTCTATAACGGTATATATCATAATCTAAGGCAACCTAACATCTCGGATGCAATATTTGACAACATTCCTGGCCTGTCGAACCCTACTTCTCGGAGGGAACAGTATATACGACTGTAACGTCATATATCCTAACCTAAGGCAACCTAACATCTCGGATGTAACATTTGACAACATTCCAGGCGTGTCGGTCCCTACGTCTCGGTGGTAACACTACATGCGTCTATAACGTCATATATCCTAACCTAAGGCAACCTAACATCTCGGTTGCAATATTTGACAACATTCCTGGCCTGTCGAACCCTACTTCTCGGAGGGAACAGTATATACGTCCATAACGTTATATATCCTAACCTAAGGCAACCTTACATCTCGGATGTAATATTCTACAACATTCCAGGCGTGTCGGACCCTACTTCTCGGTGGGAACATTATATGCGTCTATAACGTTGTATATCCTAATCTAAGGCAACCTAACGTCTCGGATGCATTATTTGACAACATTCCTGGCCTGTCGAACCCTACCTCTCGGAGGGAACAGTAGATACGTTTATAACGGTATATATCATAATCTAAGGCAACCTAACATCTCGGATGCAATATTTGACAACATTCCTGGCCTGTCGAACCAAACTTCTCGGAGGGAACAGTATATACGTTTGTAGCGTCATATATCCTAACATAAGGCAACCTAACATCTCGGATGTAACATTTGTCAACATTCCAGACGTGTCGGTCCCTACGTCTCGGAGGTAACATTACATGCGTCTATAACGTTATATGTCCTAACCTAAGGCAACCTAACATCTCGGACGCAATATTTGACAACATTCCTGGCCTGTCGAACCCTACCTCTCGGTGGGAACAGTATAACGTCTATAACGATATATATCCTAACCTAAGGCAACATAACATCTCGGATGTAACATTTGACAACATTCCAGGCGTGTCGGTCCCTACGTCTCGGTGGTAACATTAATGCGTCTATAACGTTATATATCCTAATCTAAGGCAACCTAACATGTCGGATGCAATATTTGACAACATTCCTGGCCTGTCGAACCCTACTTCTCGGAGGGAACAGTATATACGTCTGTAACGTCATATATCCTAACCTAAGGCAACCTAACATCTCGGATGTAACATTTGACAACATTCCAGGCGTGTCGGTCCCTACGTCTCGGTGGTAACATTACATGCGTCTATAACGTTATATATCCTAACCTAAGGCAACCTAACATCTCGGATGCAATATTTGACAACATTCCTGGCCTGTCGAACCCTACCCCTCGGTGGGAACAGTATATACGTCTATAACGATATATATCATAACCTAAGGCAACCTAACATCTCGGATGTAACATTTGACAACATTCCAGGCGTGTCGGTCCCTACGTCTCGGTGGTAACATTAATGCGTCTATAACGTCATATATCCTAACCTAAGGCTACCTAACATCTCGGATGCAATATTTGACAACATTCCTGGCCTGTCGAACCCTACTTCTCGGAGGGAACAGTATATACGTCTATAACGTTATATATCCTAACCTAAGGCAACCTGACATGTAGGATGTAATATTCTACATAATTCCAGGCGTGTCGGACCCTACTTCTCGGTGGGAACATTATATGAGTCTATAACGTTGTAAATCCTAATCTAAGGCAACCTATTATCTCAGACGTAATATTTTACAATATTCCTGGCGTGTCGGTGCATACTTTTCGGTGGGAATATTATAAGCGTCTATAACGGTCGATATCGTAAACTAAGGCAATCTAACATCTCGGATGCAATGTTTGACAACATTCCTGGCCTGTCGAACCCTACTTCTCGGAGGGAACAGTATATACGTCTATAACGGTATATATCATAATCTAAGGCAACCTAACATCTCGGATGCAATATTTGACAACATTCCTGGCCTGTCGAACCCTACTTCTCGGAGGGAACAGTATATACGACTGTAACGTCATATATCCTAACCTAAGGCAACCTAACATCTCGGATGTAACATTTGACAACATTCCAGGCGTGTCGGTCCCTACGTCTCGGTGGTAACACTACATGCGTCTATAACGTCATATATCCTAACCTAAGGCAACCTAACATCTCGGTTGCAATATTTGACAACATTCCTGGCCTGTCGAACCCTACTTCTCGGAGGGAACAGTATATATGTCTATAACGTCATATATCCTAACCTAAGGCAACCTAACATCTCGGATGCAATATTTGACAACATTCCTGGCCTGTCGAACCCTACTTCTCGGAGGGAACAGTATATACGTCGATAACGTTATATATCCTAATCTAAGGCAACCTAACATCTCGGATACATTATTTGACAACATTCCTGGCCTGTCGAACCCTACCTCTCGGAGGGAACAGTAGATACGTCTATAACGGTATATATCATAATCTAAGGCAACCTAACATCTCGGATGCAATATTTGACAACATTCCTGGCCTGTCGAACCAAACTTCTCGGAGGGAACAGTATATACGTTTGTAGCGTCATATATCCTAACATAAGGCAACCTAACATCTCGGATGTAACATTTGTCAACATTCCAGACGTGTCGGTCCCTACGTCTCGGAGGTAACATTACATGCGTCTATAACGTTATATGTCCTAACCTAAGGCAACCTAACATCTCGGACGCAATATTTGACAACATTCCTGGCCTGTCGAACCCTACCTCTCGGTGGGAACAGTATAACGTCTATAACGATATATATCCTAACCTAAGGCAACATAACATCTCGGATGTAACATTTGACAACATTCCAGGCGTGTCGGTCCCTACGTCTCGGTGGTAACATTAATGCGTCTATAACGTTATATATCCTAATCTAAGGCAACCTAACATGTCGGATGCAATATTTGACAACATTCCTGGCCTGTCGAACCCTACTTCTCGGAGGGAACAGTATATACGTCTATAACGGTATATATCATAATCTAAGGCAACCTAACATCTCGGATGCAATATTTGACAACATTCCTGGCCTGTCGAACCCTACTTCTCGGAGGGAACAGTATATATGTCTATAACGTCATATATCCTAACCTAAGGCAACCTAACATCTCGGATGCAATATTTGACAACATTCCTGGCCTGTCGAACCCTACTTCTCGGAGGGAACAGTATATACGTCGATAACGTTATATATCCTAATCTAAGGCAACCTAACATCTCGGATACATTATTTGACAACATTCCTGGCCTGTCGAACCCTACCTCTCGGAGGGAACAGTAGATACGTCTATAACGATATATATCCTAACCTAAGGCAACCTGACATGTAGGATGTAATATTCTACATAATTCCAGGCGTGTCGGACCCTACTTCTCGGTGGGAACATTATATGAGTCTATAACGTTGTAAATCCTTATCTAAGGCAACCTATTATCTCAGACGTAATATTTTACAATATTCCTGGCGTGTCGGTGCATACTTTTCGGTGGGAATATTATAAGCGTCTATAACGGTCGATATCGTAAACTAAGGCAATCTAACATCTCGGATGCAATGTTTGACAACATTCCTGGCCTGTCGAACCCTACTTCTCGGAGGGAACAGTATATACGTCTATAACGGTATATATCATAATCTAAGGCAACCTAACATCTCGGATGCAATATTTGACAACATTCCTGGCCTGTCGAACCCTACTTCTCGGAGGGAACAGTATATACGTCTGTAACGTCATATATCCTAACCTAAGGCAACCTAACATCTCGGATGTAACATTTGACAACATTCCAGGCGTGTCGGTCCCTACGTCTCGGTGGTAACATTACATGCGTCTATAACGTTATATATCCTAACCTAAGGCAACCTAACATCTCGGATGCAATATTTGACAACATTCCTGGCGTGTCGGACCCTACTTCTCGGTGGGAACAGTATATACGTCCATAACGTTATATATCCTAACCTAAGGCAACCTTACATCTCGGATGTAATATTCTACAACATTCCAGGCGTGTCGGACCCTACTTCTCGGTGGGAACATTATATGCGTCTATAACGTTGTATATCCTAATCTAAGGCAACCTAACGTCTCGGATGCATTATTTGACAACATTCCTGGCCTGTCGAACCCTACCTCTCGGAGGGAACAGTAGATACGTTTATAACGGTATATATCATAATCTAAGGCAACCTAACATCTCGGATGCAATATTTGACAACATTCCTGGCCTGTCGAACCAAACTTCTCGGAGGCAACAGTATATACGTTTGTAGCGTCATATATCCTAACATAAGGCAACCTAACATCTCGGATGTAACATTTGTCAACATTCCAGACGTGTCGGTCCCTACGTCTCGGAGGTAACATTACATGCGTCTATAACGTTATATGTCCTAACCTAAGGCAACCTAACATCTCGGACGCAATATTTGACAACATTCCTGGCCTGTCGAACCCTACCTCTCGGTGGGAACAGTATAACGTCTATAACGATATATATCCTAACCTAAGGCAACATAACATCTCGGATGTAACATTTGACAACATTCCAGGCGTGTCGGTCCCTACGTCTCGGTGGTAACATTAATGCGTCTATAACGTTATATATCCTAATCTAAGGCAACCTAACATGTCGGATGCAATATTTGACAACATTCCTGGCCTGTCGAACCCTACTTCTCGGAGGGAACAGTATATACGTCTATAACGGTATATATCATAATCTAAGGCAACCTAACATCTCGGATGCAATATTTGACAACATTCCTGGCCTGTCGAACCCTACTTCTCGGAGGGAACAGTATATATGTCTATAACGTCATATATCCTAACCTAAGGCAACCTAACATCTCGGATGCAATATTTGACAACATTCCTGGCCTGTCGAACCCTACTTCTCGGAGGGAACAGTATATACGTCGATAACGTTATATATCCTAATCTAAGGCAACCTAACATCTCGGATACATTATTTGACAACATTCCTGGCCTGTCGAACCCTACCTCTCGGAGGGAACAGTAGATACGTCTATAACGATATATATCCTAACCTAAGGCAACATAACATCTCGGATGTAACATTTGACAACATTCCAGGCGTGTCGGTCCCTACGTCTCGGTGGTAACATTAATGCGTCTATAACGTTATATATCCTAATCTAAGGCAACCTAACATGTCGGATGCAATATTTGACAACATTCCTGGCCTGTCGAACCCTACTTCTCGGAGGGAACAGTATATACGTCTGTAACGTCATATATCCTAACCTAAGGCAACCTAACATCTCGGATGTAACATTTGACAACATTCCAGGCGTGTCGGTCCCTACGTCTCGGTGGTAACATTACATGCGTCTATAACGTTATATATCCTAACCTAAGGCAACCTAACATCTCGGATGCAATATTTGACAACATTCCTGGCCTGTCGAACCCTACCCCTCGGTGGGAACAGTATATACGTCTATAAAGATATATATCCTAACCTAAGGCAACCTAACATCTCGGATGTAACATTTGACAACATTCCAGGCGTGTCGGTTCCTACGTCTCGGTGGTAACATTAATGCGTCTATAACGTCATATATCCTAACCTAAGGCTACCTAACATCTCGGATGCAATATTTGACAACATTCCTGGCCTGTCGAACCCTACTTCACGGAGGGAAGAGTATATACGTCTATAACGTTATATATCCTAACCTAAGGCAACCTGACATGTAGGATGTAATATTCTACATAATTCCAGGCGTGTCGGACCCTACTTCTCGGTGGGAACATTATATGAGTCTATAACGTTGTAAATCCTTATCTAAGGCAACCTATTATCTCAGACGTAATATTTTACAATATTCCTGGCGTGTCGGTGCATACTTTTCGGTGGGAATATTATAAGCGTCTATAACGGTCGATATCGTAAACTAAGGCAATCTAACATCTCGGATGCAATGTTTGACAACATTCCTGGCCTGTCGAACCCTACTTCTCGGAGGGAACAGTATATACGTCTATAACGGTATATATCATAATCTAAGGCAACCTAACATCTCGGATGCAATATTTGACAACATTCCTGGCCTGTCGAACCCTACTTCTCGGAGGGAACGGTATATACGTCTGTAACGTCATATATCCTAACCTAAGGCAACCTAACATCTCGGATGTAACATTTGACAACATTCCAGGCGTGTCGGTCCCTACGTCTCGGTGGTAACATTACATGCGTCTATAACGTTATATATCCTAACCTAAGGCAACCTAACATCTCGGATGCAATATTTGACAACATTCCTGGCGTGTCGGACCCTACTTCTCGGTGGGAACAGTATATACGTCCATAACGTTATATATCCTAACCTAAGGCAACCTTACATCTCGGATGTAATATTCTACAACATTCCAGGCGTGTCGGACCCTACTTCTCGGTGGGAACATTATATGCGTCTATAACGTTGTATATCCTAATCTAAGGCAACCTAACGTCTCGGATGCATTATTTGACAACATTCCTGGCCTGTCGAACCCTACCTCTCGGAGGGAACAGTAGATACGTTTATAACGGTATATATCATAATCTAAGGCAACCTAACATCTCGGATGCAATATTTGACAACATTCCTGGCCTGTCGAACCAAACTTCTCGGAGGGAACAGTATATACGTTTGTAGCGTCATATATCCTAACATAAGGCAACCTAACATCTCGGATGTAACATTTGTCAACATTCCAGACGTGTCGGTCCCTACGTCTCGGAGGTAACATTACATGCGTCTATAACGTTATATGTCCTAACCTAAGGCAACCTAACATCTCGGACGCAATATTTGACAACATTCCTGGCCTGTCGAACCCTACCTCTCGGTGGGAACAGTATAACGTCTATAACGATATATATCCTAACCTAAGGCAACATAACATCTCGGATGTAACATTTGACAACATTCCAGGCGTGTCGGTCCCTACGTCTCGGTGGTAACATTAATGCGTCTATAACGTTATATATCCTAATCTAAGGCAACCTAACATGTCGGATGCAATATTTGACAACATTCCTGGCCTGTCGAACCCTACTTCTCGGAGGGAACAGTATATACGTCTGTAACGTCATATATCCTAACCTAAGGCAACCTAACATCTCGGATGTAACATTTGACAACATTCCAGGCGTGTCGGTCCCTACGTCTCGGTGGTAACATTACATGCGTCTATAACGTTATATATCCTAACCTAAGGCAACCTAACATCTCGGATGCAATATTTGACAACATTCCTGGCCTGTCGAACCCTACCCCTCGGTGGGAACAGTATATACGTCTATAACGATATATATCCTAACCTAAGGCAACCTAACATCTCGGATGTAACATTTGACAACATTCCAGGCGTGTCGGTCCCTACGTCTCGGTGGTAACATTAATGCGTCTATAACGTCATATATCCTAACCTAAGGCTACCTAACATCTCGGATGCAATATTTGACAACATTCCTGGCCTGTCGAACCCTACTTCTCGGAGGGAACAGTATATACGTCTATAACGTTATATATCCTAACCTAAGGCAACCTGACATGTAGGATGTAATATTCTACATAATTCCAGGCGTGTCGGACCCTACTTCTCGGTGGGAACATTATATGAGTCTATAACGTTGTAAATCCTAATCTAAGGCAACCTATTATCTCAGACGTAATATTTTACAATATTCCAGGCGTGTCGGTGCATACTTTTCGGTGGGAATATTATAAGCGTCTATAACGGTCGATATCGTAAACTAAGGCAATCTAACATCTCGGATGCAATGTTTGACAACATTCCTGGCCTGTCGAACCCTACTTCTCGGAGGGAACAGTATATACGTCTATAACGGTATATATCATAATCTAAGGCAACCTAACATCTCGGATGCAATATTTGACAACATTCCTGGCCTGTCGAACCCTACTTCTCGGAGGGAACAGTATATACGACTGTAACGTCATATATCCTAACCTAAGGCAACCTAACATCTCGGATGTAACATTTGACAACATTCCAGGCGTGTCGGTCCCTACGTCACGGTGGTAACACTACATGCGTCTATAACGTCATATATCCTAACCTAAGGCAACCTAACATCTCGGTTGCAATATTTGACAACATTCCTGGCCTGTCGAACCCTACTTCTCGGAGGGAACAGTATATATGTCTATAACGTCATATATCCTAACCTAAGGCAACCTAACATCTCGGATGCAATATTTGACAACATTCCTGGCCTGTCGAACCCTACTTCTCGGAGGGAACAGTATATACGTCGATAACGTTATATATCCTAATCTAAGGCAACCTAACATCTCGGATACATTATTTGACAACATTCCTGGCCTGTCGAACCCTACCTCTCGGAGGGAACAGTAGATACGTCTATAACGGTATATATCATAATCTAAGGCAACCTAACATCTCGGATGCAATATTTGACAACATTCCTGGCCTGTCGAACCAAACTTCTCGGAGGGAACAGTATATACGTTTGTAGCGTCATATATCCTAACATAAGGCAACCTAACATCTCGGATGTAACATTTGTCAACATTCCAGACGTGTCGGTCCCTACGTCTCGGAGGTAACATTACATGCGTCTATAACGTTATATGTCCTAACCTAAGGCAACCTAACATCTCGGACGCAATATTTGACAACATTCCTGGCCTGTCGAACCCTACCTCTCGGTGGGAACAGTATAACGTCTATAACGATATATATCCTAACCTAAGGCAACATAACATCTCGGATGTAACATTTGACAACATTCCAGGCGTGTCGGTCCCTACGTCTCGGTGGTAACATTAATGCGTCTATAACGTTATATATCCTAATCTAAGGCAACCTAACATGTCGGATGCAATATTTGACAACATTCCTGGCCTGTCGAACCCTACTTCTCGGAGGGAACAGTATATACGTCTGTAACGTCATATATCCTAACCTAAGGCAACCTAACATCTCGGATGTAACATTTGACAACATTCCAGGCGTGTCGGTCCCTACGTCTCGGTGGTAACATTACATGCGTCTATAACGTCATATATCCTAACCTAAGGCAACCTAACATCTCGGATGCAATATTTGACAACATTCCTGGCCTGTCGAACCCTACTTCTCGGAGGGAACAGTATATATGTCTATAACGTCATATATCATAACCTAAGGCAACCCAACATCTCGGATGCAATATTTGACAACATTCCTGGCCTGTCGAACCCTACTTCTCGGAGGGAACAGTATATACGTCTATAACGTTATGTATCCTAACCTAAGGCAACCTGACATGTAGGATGTAATATTCTTCATAATTCCAGGCGTGTCGGACCCTACTTCTCGGTGGGAACATTATATGAGTCTATAACGTTGTAAATCCTAATCTAAGGCAACCTATTATCTCAGACGTAATATTTTACAATATTCCTGGCGTGTCGGTGCATACTTTTCGGTGGGAATATTATATGCGTCTATAACGGTCGATATCGTAAACTAAGGCAATCTAACATCTCGGATGCAATGTTTGACAACATTCCTGGCCTGTCGAACCCTACTTCTCGGAGGGAACAGTATATACGTTTGTAGCGTCATACATCCTAACATAAGGCAACCTAACATCTCGGATGTAACATTTGACAACATTCCAGGCGTGTCGGTCCCTACGTCTCGGTGGTAACATTAATGCGTCTATAACGTTATATATCCTAACCTAAGGCAACCTAACATCTCGGATGCAATATTTGACAACATTCCTGGCCTGTCGAACCCTACTTCTCGGAGGGAACAGTATATACGTCTGTAACGTCATATATCCTAACCTAAGGCAACCTAACATCTCGGATGTAACATTTGACAACATTCCAGGCGTGTCGGTCCCTACGTCTCGGTGGTAACATTACATGCGTCTATAACGTTATATATCCTAACCTAAGGCAACCTAACATCTCGGATGCAATATTTGACAACATTCCTGGCCTGTCGAACCCTACCCCTCGGTGGGAACAGTATATACGTCTATAACGATATATATCCTAACCTAAGGCAACCTAACATCTCGGATGTAACATTTGACAACATTCCAGGCGTGTCGGTCCCTACGTCTCGGTGGTAACATTAATGCGTCTATAACGGCAACGTAACAACTCGGATTTAATATTTCACAACATTCCTGGCGTGTCGGACCCTACTTCTCGGTGGGAACAGTATATGCGTCTATAACGTTGTATATCCTAATCTAAGGCAACCTATCATCTCGGATGCAATATTTGACAACATTCCTGGCCTGTTGAACCCTACTTCTCGGAGGGAACAGTATATACGTCTATAACGTTATATATCCTAACCTAAGGCAACCTGACATGTAGGATGTAATATTCTACATAATTCCAGGCGTGTCGGACCCTACTTCTCGGTGGGAACATTATATGAGTCTATAACGTTGTAAATCCTAATCTAAGGCAACCTATTATCTCAGACGTAATATTTTACAATATTCCTGGCGTGTCGGTGCATACCTTTCGGTGGGACTATTATATGCGTCTATAACGGTCGATATCGTAAGCTAAGGCAATCTAACATCTCGGATGCAATGTTTGACAACATTCCTGGCCTGTCGAACCCTACTTCTCGGAGGGAACAGTAGATACGTTTATAACGGTATATATCATAATCTAAGGCAACCTAACATCTCGGATGCAATATTTGACAACATTCCTGGCCTGTCGAACCAAACTTCTCGGAGGGAACAGTATATACGTCTATAACGGTATATATCATAATCTAAGGCAACCTAACATCTCGGATGCAATATTTGACAACATTCCTGGCCTGTCGAACCCTACTTCTCGGAGGGAACAGTATATACGTCTGTAACGTCATATATCCTAACCTAAGGCAACCTAACATCTCGGATGTAACATTTGACAACATTCCAGGCGTGTCGGTCCCTACGTCTCGGTGGTAACATTACATGCGTCTATAACGTTATATATCCTAACCTAAGGCAACCTAACATCTCGGATGCAATATTTGACAACATTCCTGGCGTGTCGGACCCTACTTCTCGGTGGGAACAGTATATACGTCCATAACGTTATATATCCTAACCTAAGGCAACCTTACATCTCGGATGTAATATTCTACAACATTCCAGGCGTGTCGGACCCTACTTCTCGGTGGGAACATTATATGCGTCTATAACGTTGTATATCCTAATCTAAGGCAACCTAACGTCTCGGATGCATTATTTGACAACATTCCTGGCCTGTCGAACCCTACCTCTCGGAGGGAACAGTAGATACGTTTATAACGGTATATATCCTAACCTAAGGCAACCTGACATGTAGGATGTAATATTCTACATAATTCCAGGCGTGTCGGACCCTACTTCTTGGTGGGAACATTATATGAGTCTATAACGTTGTAAATCCTAATCTAAGGCAACCTATTATCTCAGACGTAATATTTTACAATATTCCTGGCGTGTCGGTGCATACTTTTCGGTGGGAATATTATATGCGTCTATAACGGTCGATATCGTAAACTAAGGCAATCTAACATCTCGGATGCAATGTTTGACAACATTCCTGGCCTGTCGAACCCTACTTCTCGGAGGGAACAGTATATACGTCTATAACGGTATATATCATAATCTAAGGCAACATAACATCTCGGATGCAATATTTGACAACATTCCTGGCCTGTCGAACCCTACTTCTCGGAGGGAACAGTATATACGTCTGTAACGTCATATATCCTAACCTAAGGCAACCTAACATCTCGGATGTAACATTTGACAACATTCCAGGCGTGTCGGTCCCTACGTCTCGGTGGTAACATTACATGCGTCTATAACGTCATATATCCTAACCTAAGGCACCCTAACATCTCGGATGCAATATTTAACAACATTCCTGGCCTGTCGAACCCTGCTTCTCGGAGGGAACAGTATATATGTCTATAACGTCATATATCCTAACCTAAGGCAACCTAACATCTCGGTTGCAATATTTGACAACATTCCTGGCCTGTCGAACCCTACTTCTCGGAGGGAACAGTATATACGTCGATAACGTTATATATCCTAACCTAAGGCAACCTGACATGTAGGATGTAATATTCTACATAATTCCAGGCGTGTCGGACCCTACTTCTCGCTGGGAACATTATATGAGTCTATAACGTTGTAAATCCTAATCTAAGGCAACCTATTATCTCAGACGTAATATTTTACAATATTCCTGGCGTGTCGGTGCATACTTTTCGGTGGGAATATTATATGCGTCTATAACGGTCGATATCGTAAACTAAGGCAATCTAACATCTCGGATGCAATGTTTGACAACATTCCTGGCCTGTCGAACCCTACTTCTCGGAGGGAACAGTATATACGTTTGTAGCGTCATATATCCTAACATAAGGCAGCCTAACATCTCGGATGTAACATTTGACAACATTCCAGGCGTGTCGGTCCCTACGTCTCGGTGGTAACATTACATGCGTCTATAACGTTATATATCCTAACCGAAGGCAACCTAATACCTCGGATGCAATATTTGACAACATTCCTGGCCTGTCGAACCCTACCTCTCGGTGGGAACAGTATAACGTCTATAACGATATATATCCTAACCTAAGGCAACCTAACATCTCGGATGTAACATTTGACAACATTCCAGGCGTGTCGAACCAAACTTCTCGGAGGGAACAGTATATACGTTTGTAGCGTCATATATCCTAACATAAGGCAACCTAACATCTCGGATGTAACATTTGTCAACATTGCAGACGTGTCGGTCCCTACGTCTCGGAGGTAACATTACATGCGTCTATAACGTTATATGTGCTAACCTAAGGCAACCTAACATCTCGGATGCAATATTTGACAACATTCCTGGCCTGTCGAACCCTACCTCTCGGTGGGAACAGTATAACGTCTATAACGATATATATCCTAACCTAAGGCAACATAACATCTCGGATGTAACATTTGACAACATTCCAGGCGTGTCGATCCCTACGTCTCGGTGGTAACATTAATGCGTCTATAACGTTATATATCCTAACCTAAGGCAACCTAACATCTCGGATGCAATATTTGACAACATTCCTGGCCTGTCGAACCCTACTTCTCGGAGGGAACAGTATATACGTCTGTAACGTCATATATCCTAACCTAAGGCAACCTAACATCTCGGATGTAACATTTGACAACATTCCAGGCGTGCCGGTCCCTACGTCTCGGTGGTAACATTACATGCGTCTATAACGTCATATATCCTAACCTAAGGCACCCTAACATCTCGGATGCAATATTTAACAACATTCCTGGCCTGTCGAACCCTACTTCTCGGAGAGAACAGTATATATGTCTATAACGTCATATATCCTAACCTAAGGCAACCTAACATCTCGGATGCAATATTTGATAACATTCCTGGCCTGTCGAACCCTACTTCTCGGAGGGAACAGTATAACGTCTATAACGTTATATATCCTAACCTAAGGCAACCTGACATGTAGGATGTAATATTCTACATAATTCCAGGCGTGTCGGACCCTACTTCTCGGTGGGAACATTATATGAGTCTATAACGTTGTAAATCCTAATCTAAGGCAACCTATTATATCAGACGTAATATTTTACAATATTCCTGGCGTGTCGGTGCATACTTTTCGGTGGGAATATTATATGCGTCTATAACTGTCGATATCGTAAACTAAGGCAATCTAACATCTCGGATGCAATGTTTGACAACATTCCTGGCCTGTCGAACCCTACTTCTCGGAGGGAACAGTATATACGTCTATAACGGTATATATCGTAATCTAAGGCAACCTAACATCTCGGATGCAATATTTGACAACATTCCTGGCCTGTCGAACCCTACTTCTCGGAGGGAACACTATATACGTCTGTAACGTCATATATCCTAACCTAAGGCAATCTAACATCTCGGATGTAACATTTGACAACATTCCAGGCGTGTCGGACTCTACTTCTCGGTGGTAACATTACATGCGTCTATAACGTTATATATCGTAACCTAAGGCAACCTAACATCTCGGATGCAATATTTGACAACATTCCTGGCGTGTCGGACCCTACTTCTCGGTGGGAACAGTATATACGTCCATAACGTTATATATCCTGACCTAAGGCAACCTGACATGTAGGATGTAATATTCTACATAATTCCAGGCGTGTCGGACCCTACTTCTCGGTGGGAACATTATATGAGTCTATAACGTTGTAAATCCTAATCTAAGGCAACCTATTATCTCAGACGTAATATTTTACAATATTCCTGTCGTGCCGGTGCATACTTTTCGGTGGGAATATTATATGCGTCTATAACAGTCGATATCGTAAACTAAGGCAATCTAACATCTCGGATGCAATGTTTGACAACATTCCTGGCCTGTCGAACCCTACTTCTCGGAGGGAACAGTATATACGTTTGTAGCGTCATATATCCTAACGTAAGGCAACCTAACATCTCGGATGTAACATTTGACAACATTCCAGGCGTGTCGGTCCCTACGTCTCGGTGGTAACATTACATGCGTCTATAACGTTATATATCCTAACCGAAGGCAACCTAACATCTCGGATGCAATATTTGACAACATTCCTGGCCTGTCGAACCCTACCTCTCGGTGGGAACAGTATAACGTCTATAACGTTATATATCCTAACCTAAGGCAACCTGACATGTAGGATGTAATATTCTACATAATTCCAGGCGTGTCGGACCCTACTTCTCGGTGGGAACATTATATGAGTCTATAACGTTGTAAATCCTAATCTAAGGCAACCTATTATCTCAGACGTAATATTTTACAATATTCCTGGCGTGTCGGTGCATACTTTTCGGTGGGAATATTATATGCGTCTATAACGGTCGATGTCGTAAACTAAGGCAATCTAACATCTCGGATGCATGTTTGACAACATTCCTGGCCTGTCGAACCCTACTTCTCGGAGGGAACAGTATATACGTCTATAACGGTATATATCGTAATCTAAGGCAACCTAACATCTCGGATGCAATATTTGACAACATTCCTGGCCTGTCGAACCCTACTTCTCGGAGGGAACACTATATACGTCTGTAACGTCATATATCCTAACCTAAGGCAATCTAACATCTCGGATGTAACATTTGACAACATTCCAGGCGTGTCGGACTCTACTTCTCGGTGGTAACATTACATGCGTCTATAACGTTATATATCCTAACCTAAGGCAACCTAACATCTCGGATGCAATATTTGACAACATTCCTGGCGTGTCGGACCCTACTTCTCGGTGGGAACAGTATATACGTCCATAACGTTATATATCCTAACCTAAGGCAACCTGACATGTAGGATGTAATATTCTACATAATTCCAGGCGTGTCGGACCCTACTTCTCGGTGGGAACATTATATGAGTCTATAACGTTGTAAATCCTAATCTAAGGCAACCTATTATCTCAGACGTAATATTTTACAATATTCCTGTCGTGCCGGTGCATACTTTTCGGTGGGAATATTATATGCGTCTATAACAGTCGATATCGTAAACTAAGGCAATCTAACATCTCGGATGCAATGTTTGACAACATTCCTGGCCTGTCGAACCCTACTTCTCGGAGGGAACAGTATATACGTTTGTAGCGTCATATATCCTAACGTAAGGCAACCTAACATCTCGGATGTAACATTTGACAACATTCCAGGCGTGTCGGTCCCTACGTCTCGGTGGTAACATTACATGCGTCTATAACGTTATATATCCTAACCGAAGGCAACCTAACATCTCGGATGCAATATTTGACAACATTCCTGGCCTGTCGAACCCTACCTCTCGGTTGGAACTGTATACCGTCTATAACGATATATATCCTAACCTAAGGCAACCTAAATCTCGGATGTAACATTTGACAACATTCCAGGCGTGTCGGTCCCTACGTCTCGGTGGTAACATTAATGCGTCTATAACGTTATATATCCTAACCTAAGGCAACCTAACATCTCGGATGCAATATTTGACAACATTCCTGGCCTGTCGAACCCTACTTCTCGGAGGGAACAGTATATACGTCTGTAACGTCATATATCCTAACATAAGGCAACCTAACATCTCGGATGTAACATTTGACAACATTCCAGGCGTGTCGGTCCCTACGTCTCGGTGGTAACATTACATGCGTCTGTAACGTTATATATCCTAACCTAAGGCAACCTAACATCTCGGATGCAATATTTGACAACATTCCTGGCCTGTCGAACCCTACCCCTCGGTGGGAACAGTATATACGTCTATAACGATATATATCCTAACCTAAGGCAACCTAACATATCGGATGTAACATTTGACAACATTCCAGGCGTGTCGGTCCCTACGTCTCGGTGGTAACATTACATGCGTCTATAACGTTATATATCCTAACCGAAGGCAACCTAATACCTCGGATGCAATATTTGACAACATTCCTGGCCTGTCGAACCCTACCTCTCGGTGGGAACAGTATAACGTCTATAACGATATATATCCTAACCTAAGGAAACCTAACATCTCGGATGTAACATTTGACAACATTCCAGGCGTGTCGAACCAAACTTCTCGGAGGGAACAGTATATACGTTTGTAGCGTCATATATCCTAACATAAGGCAACCTAACATCTCGGATGTAACATTTGTCAACATTGCAGACGTGTCGGTCCCTACGTCTCGGAGGTAACATTACATGCGTCTATAACGTTATATGTGCTAACCTAAGGCAACCTAACATCTCGGATGCAATATTTGACAACATTCCTGGCCTGTCGAACCCTACCTCTCGGTGGGAACAGTATAACGTCTATAACGATATATATCCTAACCTAAGGCAACATAACATCTCGGATGTAACATTTGACAACATTCCAGGCGTGTCGATCCCTACGTCTCGGTGGTAACATTAATGCGTCTATAACGTTATATATCCTAACCTAAGGCAACCTAACATCTCGGATGCAATATTTGACAACATTCCTGGCCTGTCGAACCCTACTTCTCGGAGGGAACAGTATATACGTCTGTAACGTCATATATCCTAACCTAAGGCAACCTAACATCTCGGATGTAACATTTGACAACATTCCAGGCGTGCCGGTCCCTACGTCTCGGTGGTAACATTACATGCGTCTATAACGTCATATATCCTAACCTAAGGCACCCTAACATCTCGGATGCAATATTTAACAACATTCCTGGCCTGTCGAACCCTACTTCTCGGAGAGAACAGTATATATGTCTATAACGTCATATATCCTAACCTAAGGCAACCTAACATCTCGGATGCAATATTTGACAACATTCCTGGCCTGTCGAACCCTACTTCTCGGAGGGAACAGTATAACGTCTATAACGTTATATATCCTAACCTAAGGCAACCTGACATGTAGGATGTAATATTCTACATAATTCCAGGCGTGTCGGACCCTACTTCTCGGTGGGAACATTATATGAGTCTATAACGTTGTAAATCCTAATCTAAGGCAACCTATTATATCAGACGTAATATTTTACAATATTCCTGGCGTGTCGGTGCATACTTTTCGGTGGGAATATTATATGCGTCTATAACTGTCGATATCGTAAACTAAGGCAATCTAACATCTCGGATGCAATGTTTGACAACATTCCTGGCCTGTCGAACCCTACTTCTCGGAGGGAACAGTATATACGTCTATAACGGTATATATCGTAATCTAAGGCAACCTAACATCTCGGATGCAATATTTGACAACATTCCTGGCCTGTCGAACCCTACTTCTCGGAGGGAACACTATATACGTCTGTAACGTCATATATCCTAACCTAAGGCAATCTAACATCTCGGATGTAACATTTGACAACATTCCAGGCGTGTCGGACTCTACTTCTCGGTGGTAACATTACATGCGTCTATAACGTTATATATCGTAACCTAAGGCAAGCTAACATCTCGGATGCAATATTTGACAACATTCCTGGCGTGTCGGACCCTACTCCTCGGTGGGAACAGCATATACGTCCATAACGTTATATATCCTAACCTAAGGCAACCTGACATGTAGGATGTAATATTCTACATAATTCCAGGCGTGTCGGACCCTACTTCTCGGTGGGAACATTATATGAGTCTATAACGTTGTAAATCCTAATCTAAGGCAACCTATTATCTCAGACGTAATATTTTACAATATTCCTGTCGTGCCGGTGCATACTTTTCGGTGGGAATATTATATGCGTCTATAACAGTCGATATCGTAAACTAAGGCAATCTAACATCTCGGATGCAATGTTTGACAACATTCCTGGCCTGTCGAACCCTACTTCTCGGAGGGAACAGTATATACGTCTATAACGGTATATATCATAATCTAAGGCAACCTAACATCTCGGATGCAATATTTGACAACATTCCTGGCCTGTCGAACCCTACTTCTCGGAGGGAACAGTATATACGACTGTAACGTCATATATCCTAACCTAAGGCAACCTAACATCTCGGATGTAACATTTGACAACATTCCAGGCGTGTCGGTCCCTACGTCACGGTGGTAACACTACATGCGTCTATAACGTCATATATCCTAACCTAAGGCAACCTAACATCTCGGTTGCAATATTTGACAACATTCCTGGCCTGTCGAACCCTACTTCTCGGAGGGAACAGTATATATGTCTATAACGTCATATATCCTAACCTAAGGCAACCTAACATCTCGGATGCAATATTTGACAACATTCCTGGCCTGTCGAACCCTACTTCTCGGAGGGAACAGTATATACGTCGATAACGTTATATATCCTAATCTAAGGCAACCTAACATCTCGGATACATTATTTGACAACATTCCTGGCCTGTCGAACCCTACCTCTCGGAGGGAACAGTAGATACGTCTATAACGGTATATATCATAATCTAAGGCAACCTAACATCTCGGATGCAATATTTGACAACATTCCTGGCCTGTCGAACCAAACTTCTCGGAGGGAACAGTATATACGTTTGTAGCGTCATATATCCTAACATAAGGCAACCTAACATCTCGGATGTAACATTTGTCAACATTCCAGACGTGTCGGTCCCTACGTCTCGGAGGTAACATTACATGCGTCTATAACGTTATATGTCCTAACCTAAGGCAACCTAACATCTCGGACGCAATATTTGACAACATTCCTGGCCTGTCGAACCCTACCTCTCGGTGGGAACAGTATAACGTCTATAACGATATATATCCTAACCTAAGGCAACATAACATCTCGGATGTAACATTTGACAACATTCCAGGCGTGTCGGTCCCTACGTCTCGGTGGTAACATTAATGCGTCTATAACGTTATATATCCTAATCTAAGGCAACCTAACATGTCGGATGCAATATTTGACAACATTCCTGGCCTGTCGAACCCTACTTCTCGGAGGGAACAGTATATACGTCTGTAACGTCATATATCCTAACCTAAGGCAACCTAACATCTCGGATGTAACATTTGACAACATTCCAGGCGTGTCGGTCCCTACGTCTCGGTGGTAACATTACATGCGTCTATAACGTCATATATCCTAACCTAAGGCAACCTAACATCTCGGATGCAATATTTGACAACATTCCTGGCCTGTCGAACCCTACTTCTCGGAGGGAACAGTATATATGTCTATAACGTCATATATCATAACCTAAGGCAACCCAACATCTCGGATGCAATATTTGACAACATTCCTGGCCTGTCGAACCCTACTTCTCGGAGGGAACAGTATATACGTCTATAACGTTATGTATCCTAACCTAAGGCAACCTGACATGTAGGATGTAATATTCTTCATAATTCCAGGCGTGTCGGACCCTACTTCTCGGTGGGAACATTATATGAGTCTATAACGTTGTAAATCCTAATCTAAGGCAACCTATTATCTCAGACGTAATATTTTACAATATTCCTGGCGTGTCGGTGCATACTTTTCGGTGGGAATATTATATGCGTCTATAACGGTCGATATCGTAAACTAAGGCAATCTAACATCTCGGATGCAATGTTTGACAACATTCCTGGCCTGTCGAACCCTACTTCTCGGAGGGAACAGTATATACGTTTGTAGCGTCATACATCCTAACATAAGGCAACCTAACATCTCGGATGTAACATTTGACAACATTCCAGGCGTGTCGGTCCCTACGTCTCGGTGGTAACATTAATGCGTCTATAACGTTATATATCCTAACCTAAGGCAACCTAACATCTCGGATGCAATATTTGACAACATTCCTGGCCTGTCGAACCCTACTTCTCGGAGGGAACAGTATATACGTCTGTAACGTCATATATCCTAACCTAAGGCAACCTAACATCTCGGATGTAACATTTGACAACATTCCAGGCGTGTCGGTCCCTACGTCTCGGTGGTAACATTACATGCGTCTATAACGTTATATATCCTAACCTAAGGCAACCTAACATCTCGGATGCAATATTTGACAACATTCCTGGCCTGTCGAACCCTACCCCTCGGTGGGAACAGTATATACGTCTATAACGATATATATCCTAACCTAAGGCAACCTAACATCTCGGATGTAACATTTGACAACATTCCAGGCGTGTCGGTCCCTACGTCTCGGTGGTAACATTAATGCGTCTATAACGTCATATATCCTAACCTAAGGCTACCTAACATCTCGGATTCAATATTTGACAACATTCCTGGCCTGTCGAACCCTACTTCTCGGAGGGAACAGTATATACGTCTATAACGTTATATATCCTAACCTAAGGCAACCTGACATGTAGGATGTAATATTCTACATAATTCCAGGCGTGTCGGACCCTACTTCTCGGTGGGAACATTATATGAGTCTATAACGTTGTAAATCCTAATCTAAGGCAACCTATTATCTCAGACGTAATATTTTACAATATTCCTGGCGTGTCGGTGCATACTTTTCGGTGGGAATATTATAAGCGTCTATAACGGTCGATATCGTAAACTAAGGCAATCTAACATCTCGGATGCAATGTTTGACAACATTCCTGGCCTGTCGAACCCTACTTCTCGGAGGGAACAGTATATACGTCTATAACGGTATATATCATAATCTAAGGCAACCTAACATCTCGGATGCAATATTTGACAACATTCCTGACCTGTCGAACCCTACTTCTCGGAGGGAACAGTATATACGACTGTAACGTCATATATCCTAACCTAAGGCAACCTAACATCTCGGATGTAACATTTGACAACATTCCAGGCGTGTCGGTCCCTACGTCTCGGTGGTAACACTACATGCGTCTATAACGTCATATATCCTAACCTAAGGCAACCTAACATCTCGGTTGCAATATTTGACAACATTCCTGGCCTGTCGAACCCTACTTCTCGGAGGGAACAGTATATATGTCTATAACGTCATATATCCTAACCTAAGGCAACCTAACATCTCGGATGCAATATTTGACAACATTCCTGGCCTGTCGAACCCTACTTCTCGGAGGGAACAGTATATACGTCGATAACGTTATATATCCTAACCTAAGGCAACCTGACATGTAGGATGTAATATTCTACATAATTCCAGGCGTGTCGGACCCTACTTCTCGGTGGGAACATTATATGAGTCTATAACGTTGTAAATCCTTATCTAAGGCAACCTATTATCTCAGACGTAATATTTTACAATATTCCTGTCGTGTCGGTGCATACTTTTCGGTGGGAATATTATATGCGTCTATAACAGTCGATATCGTAAACTAAGGCAATCTAACATCTCGGATGCAATGTTTGACAACATTCCTGGCCTGTCGAACAATACTTCTCGGAGGGAACAGTATATACGTTTGTAGCGTCATATATCCTAACGTAAGGCAACCTAACATCTCGGATGTAACATTTGACAACATTCCAGGCGTGTCGGTCCCTACGTCTCGGTGGTAACATTACATGCGTCTATAACGTTATATATCCTAACCGAAGGCAACCTAACATCTCGGATGCAATATTTGACAACATTCCTGGCCTGTCGAACCCTACCTCTCGGTGGGAACAGTATAACGTCTATAACGATATATATCCTAACCTAAGGCAACCTAAATCTCGGATGTTACATTTGACAACATTCCAGGCGTGTCGGTCCCTACGTCTCGGTGGTAACATTAATGCGTCTATAACGTTATATATCCTAACCTAAGGCAACCTAACATCTCGGATGCAATATTTGACAACATTCCTGGCCTGTCGAACCCTACCCCTCGGTGGGAACAGTATATACGTCTATAACGATATATATCCTAACCTAAGGCAACCTAACATCTCGGATGTAACATTTGACAACATTCCAGGCGTGTCGGTCCCTACGTCTCGGTGGTAACATTAATGCGTCTATAACGGCAACGTAACAACTCGGATTTAATATTTCACAACATTCCTGGCGTGTCGGACCCTACTTCTCGGTGGGAACAGTATATGCGTCTATAACGTTGTATATCCTAATCTAAGGCAACCTATCATCTCGGATGCAATATTTGACAACATTCCTGGCCTGTTGAACCCTACTTCTCGGAGGGAACAGTATATACGTCTATAACGTTATATATCCTAACCTAAGGCAACCTGACATGTAGGATGTAATATTCTACATAATTCCAGGCGTGTCGGACCCTACTTCTCGGTGGGAACATTATATGAGTCTATAACGTTGTAAATCCTAATCTAAGGCAACCTATTATCTCAGACGTAATATTTTACAATATTCCTGGCGTGTCGGTGCATACCTTTCGGTGGGACTATTATATGCGTCTATAACGGTCGATATCGTAAGCTAAGGCAATCTAACATCTCGGATGCAATGTTTGACAACATTCCTGGCCTGTCGAACCCTACTTCTCGGAGGGAACAGTAGATACGTTTATAACGGTATATATCATAATCTAAGGCAACCTAACATCTCGGATGCAATATTTGACAACATTCCTGGCCTGTCGAACCAAACTTCTCGGAGGGAACAGTATATACGTCTATAACGGTATATATCATAATCTAAGGCAACCTAACATCTCGGATGCAATATTTGACAACATTCCTGGCCTGTCGAACCCTACTTCTCGGAGGGAACAGTATATACGTCTGTAACGTCATATATCCTAACCTAAGGCAACCTAACATCTCGGATGTAACATTTGACAACATTCCAGGCGTGTCGGTCCCTACGTCTCGGTGGTAACATTACATGCGTCTATAACGTTATATATCCTAACCTAAGGCAACCTAACATCTCGGATGCAATATTTGACAACATTCCTGGCGTGTCGGACCCTACTTCTCGGTGGGAACAGTATATACGTCCATAACGTTATATATCCTAACCTAAGGCAACCTTACATCTCGGATGTAATATTCTACAACATTCCAGGCGTGTCGGACCCTACTTCTCGGTGGGAACATTATATGCGTCTATAACGTTGTATATCCTAATCTAAGGCAACCTAACGTCTCGGATGCATTATTTGACAACATTCCTGGCCTGTCGAACCCTACCTCTCGGAGGGAACAGTAGATACGTTTATAACGGTATATATCCTAACCTAAGGCAACCTGACATGTAGGATGTAATATTCTACATAATTCCAGGCGTGTCGGACCCTACTTCTTGGTGGGAACATTATATGAGTCTATAACGTTGTAAATCCTAATCTAAGGCAACCTATTATCTCAGACGTAATATTTTACAATATTCCTGGCGTGTCGGTGCATACTTTTCGGTGGGAATATTATATGCGTCTATAACGGTCGATATCGTAAACTAAGGCAATCTAACATCTCGGATGCAATGTTTGACAACATTCCTGGCCTGTCGAACCCTACTTCTCGGAGGGAACAGTATATACGTCTATAACGGTATATATCATAATCTAAGGCAACATAACATCTCGGATGCAATATTTGACAACATTCCTGGCCTGTCGAACCCTACTTCTCGGAGGGAACAGTATATACGTCTGTAACGTCATATATCCTAACCTAAGGCAACCTAACATCTCGGATGTAACATTTGACAACATTCCAGGCGTGTCGGTCCCTACGTCTCGGTGGTAACATTACATGCGTCTATAACGTCATATATCCTAACCTAAGGCACCCTAACATCTCGGATGCAATATTTAACAACATTCCTGGCCTGTCGAACCCTGCTTCTCGGAGGGAACAGTATATATGTCTATAACGTCATATATCCTAACCTAAGGCAACCTAACATCTCGGTTGCAATATTTGACAACATTCCTGGCCTGTCGAACCCTACTTCTCGGAGGGAACAGTATATACGTCGATAACGTTATATATCCTAACCTAAGGCAACCTGACATGTAGGATGTAATATTCTACATAATTCCAGGCGTGTCGGACCCTACTTCTCGCTGGGAACATTATATGAGTCTATAACGTTGTAAATCCTAATCTAAGGCAACCTATTATCTCAGACGTAATATTTTACAATATTCCTGGCGTGTCGGTGCATACTTTTCGGTGGGAATATTATATGCGTCTATAACGGTCGATATCGTAAACTAAGGCAATCTAACATCTCGGATGCAATGTTTGACAACATTCCTGGCCTGTCGAACCCTACTTCTCGGAGGGAACAGTATATACGTTTGTAGCGTCATATATCCTAACATAAGGCAGCCTAACATCTCGGATGTAACATTTGACAACATTCCAGGCGTGTCGGTCCCTACGTCTCGGTGGTAACATTACATGCGTCTATAACGTTATATATCCTAACCGAAGGCAACCTAATACCTCGGATGCAATATTTGACAACATTCCTGGCCTGTCGAACCCTACCTCTCGGTGGGAACAGTATAACGTCTATAACGATATATATCCTAACCTAAGGCAACCTAACATCTCGGATGTAACATTTGACAACATTCCAGGCGTGTCGAACCAAACTTCTCGGAGGGAACAGTATATACGTTTGTAGCGTCATATATCCTAACATAAGGCAACCTAACATCTCGGATGTAACATTTGTCAACATTGCAGACGTGTCGGTCCCTACGTCTCGGAGGTAACATTACATGCGTCTATAACGTTATATGTGCTAACCTAAGGCAACCTAACATCTCGGATGCAATATTTGACAACATTCCTGGCCTGTCGAACCCTACCTCTCGGTGGGAACAGTATAACGTCTATAACGATATATATCCTAACCTAAGGCAACATAACATCTCGGATGTAACATTTGACAACATTCCAGGCGTGTCGATCCCTACGTCTCGGTGGTAACATTAATGCGTCTATAACGTTATATATCCTAACCTAAGGCAACCTAACATCTCGGATGCAATATTTGACAACATTCCTGGCCTGTCGAACCCTACTTCTCGGAGGGAACAGTATATACGTCTGTAACGTCATATATCCTAACCTAAGGCAACCTAACATCTCGGATGTAACATTTGACAACATTCCAGGCGTGCCGGTCCCTACGTCTCGGTGGTAACATTACATGCGTCTATAACGTCATATATCCTAACCTAAGGCACCCTAACATCTCGGATGCAATATTTAACAACATTCCTGGCCTGTCGAACCCTACTTCTCGGAGAGAACAGTATATATGTCTATAACGTCATATATCCTAACCTAAGGCAACCTAACATCTCGGATGCAATATTTGATAACATTCCTGGCCTGTCGAACCCTACTTCTCGGAGGGAACAGTATAACGTCTATAACGTTATATATCCTAACCTAAGGCAACCTGACATGTAGGATGTAATATTCTACATAATTCCAGGCGTGTCGGACCCTACTTCTCGGTGGGAACATTATATGAGTCTATAACGTTGTAAATCCTAATCTAAGGCAACCTATTATATCAGACGTAATATTTTACAATATTCCTGGCGTGTCGGTGCATACTTTTCGGTGGGAATATTATATGCGTCTATAACTGTCGATATCGTAAACTAAGGCAATCTAACATCTCGGATGCAATGTTTGACAACATTCCTGGCCTGTCGAACCCTACTTCTCGGAGGGAACAGTATATACGTCTATAACGGTATATATCGTAATCTAAGGCAACCTAACATCTCGGATGCAATATTTGACAACATTCCTGGCCTGTCGAACCCTACTTCTCGGAGGGAACACTATATACGTCTGTAACGTCATATATCCTAACCTAAGGCAATCTAACATCTCGGATGTAACATTTGACAACATTCCAGGCGTGTCGGACTCTACTTCTCGGTGGTAACATTACATGCGTCTATAACGTTATATATCGTAACCTAAGGCAACCTAACATCTCGGATGCAATATTTGACAACATTCCTGGCGTGTCGGACCCTACTTCTCGGTGGGAACAGTATATACGTCCATAACGTTATATATCCTGACCTAAGGCAACCTGACATGTAGGATGTAATATTCTACATAATTCCAGGCGTGTCGGACCCTACTTCTCGGTGGGAACATTATATGAGTCTATAACGTTGTAAATCCTAATCTAAGGCAACCTATTATCTCAGACGTAATATTTTACAATATTCCTGTCGTGCCGGTGCATACTTTTCGGTGGGAATATTATATGCGTCTATAACAGTCGATATCGTAAACTAAGGCAATCTAACATCTCGGATGCAATGTTTGACAACATTCCTGGCCTGTCGAACCCTACTTCTCGGAGGGAACAGTATATACGTTTGTAGCGTCATATATCCTAACGTAAGGCAACCTAACATCTCGGATGTAACATTTGACAACATTCCAGGCGTGTCGGTCCCTACGTCTCGGTGGTAACATTACATGCGTCTATAACGTTATATATCCTAACCGAAGGCAACCTAACATCTCGGATGCAATATTTGACAACATTCCTGGCCTGTCGAACCCTACCTCTCGGTGGGAACAGTATAACGTCTATAACGTTATATATCCTAACCTAAGGCAACCTGACATGTAGGATGTAATATTCTACATAATTCCAGGCGTGTCGGACCCTACTTCTCGGTGGGAACATTATATGAGTCTATAACGTTGTAAATCCTAATCTAAGGCAACCTATTATCTCAGACGTAATATTTTACAATATTCCTGGCGTGTCGGTGCATACTTTTCGGTGGGAATATTATATGCGTCTATAACGGTCGATGTCGTAAACTAAGGCAATCTAACATCTCGGATGCATGTTTGACAACATTCCTGGCCTGTCGAACCCTACTTCTCGGAGGGAACAGTATATACGTCTATAACGGTATATATCGTAATCTAAGGCAACCTAACATCTCGGATGCAATATTTGACAACATTCCTGGCCTGTCGAACCCTACTTCTCGGAGGGAACACTATATACGTCTGTAACGTCATATATCCTAACCTAAGGCAATCTAACATCTCGGATGTAACATTTGACAACATTCCAGGCGTGTCGGACTCTACTTCTCGGTGGTAACATTACATGCGTCTATAACGTTATATATCCTAACCTAAGGCAACCTAACATCTCGGATGCAATATTTGACAACATTCCTGGCGTGTCGGACCCTACTTCTCGGTGGGAACAGTATATACGTCCATAACGTTATATATCCTAACCTAAGGCAACCTGACATGTAGGATGTAATATTCTACATAATTCCAGGCGTGTCGGACCCTACTTCTCGGTGGGAACATTATATGAGTCTATAACGTTGTAAATCCTAATCTAAGGCAACCTATTATCTCAGACGTAATATTTTACAATATTCCTGTCGTGCCGGTGCATACTTTTCGGTGGGAATATTATATGCGTCTATAACAGTCGATATCGTAAACTAAGGCAATCTAACATCTCGGATGCAATGTTTGACAACATTCCTGGCCTGTCGAACCCTACTTCTCGGAGGGAACAGTATATACGTTTGTAGCGTCATATATCCTAACGTAAGGCAACCTAACATCTCGGATGTAACATTTGACAACATTCCAGGCGTGTCGGTCCCTACGTCTCGGTGGTAACATTACATGCGTCTATAACGTTATATATCCTAACCGAAGGCAACCTAACATCTCGGATGCAATATTTGACAACATTCCTGGCCTGTCGAACCCTACCTCTCGGTTGGAACTGTATACCGTCTATAACGATATATATCCTAACCTAAGGCAACCTAAATCTCGGATGTAACATTTGACAACATTCCAGGCGTGTCGGTCCCTACGTCTCGGTGGTAACATTAATGCGTCTATAACGTTATATATCCTAACCTAAGGCAACCTAACATCTCGGATGCAATATTTGACAACATTCCTGGCCTGTCGAACCCTACTTCTCGGAGGGAACAGTATATACGTCTGTAACGTCATATATCCTAACATAAGGCAACCTAACATCTCGGATGTAACATTTGACAACATTCCAGGCGTGTCGGTCCCTACGTCTCGGTGGTAACATTACATGCGTCTGTAACGTTATATATCCTAACCTAAGGCAACCTAACATCTCGGATGCAATATTTGACAACATTCCTGGCCTGTCGAACCCTACCCCTCGGTGGGAACAGTATATACGTCTATAACGATATATATCCTAACCTAAGGCAACCTAACATATCGGATGTAACATTTGACAACATTCCAGGCGTGTCGGTCCCTACGTCTCGGTGGTAACATTACATGCGTCTATAACGTTATATATCCTAACCGAAGGCAACCTAATACCTCGGATGCAATATTTGACAACATTCCTGGCCTGTCGAACCCTACCTCTCGGTGGGAACAGTATAACGTCTATAACGATATATATCCTAACCTAAGGCAACCTAACATCTCGGATGTAACATTTGACAACATTCCAGGCGTGTCGAACCAAACTTCTCGGAGGGAACAGTATATACGTTTGTAGCGTCATATATCCTAACATAAGGCAACCTAACATCTCGGATGTAACATTTGTCAACATTGCAGACGTGTCGGTCCCTACGTCTCGGAGGTAACATTACATGCGTCTATAACGTTATATGTGCTAACCTAAGGCAACCTAACATCTCGGATGCAATATTTGACAACATTCCTGGCCTGTCGAACCCTACCTCTCGGTGGGAACAGTATAACGTCTATAACGATATATATCCTAACCTAAGGCAACATAACATCTCGGATGTAACATTTGACAACATTCCAGGCGTGTCGATCCCTACGTCTCGGTGGTAACATTAATGCGTCTATAACGTTATATATCCTAACCTAAGGCAACCTAACATCTCGGATGCAATATTTGACAACATTCCTGGCCTGTCGAACCCTACTTCTCGGAGGGAACAGTATATACGTCTGTAACGTCATATATCCTAACCTAAGGCAACCTAACATCTCGGATGTAACATTTGACAACATTCCAGGCGTGCCGGTCCCTACGTCTCGGTGGTAACATTACATGCGTCTATAACGTCATATATCCTAACCTAAGGCACCCTAACATCTCGGATGCAATATTTAACAACATTCCTGGCCTGTCGAACCCTACTTCTCGGAGAGAACAGTATATATGTCTATAACGTCATATATCCTAACCTAAGGCAACCTAACATCTCGGATGCAATATTTGACAACATTCCTGGCCTGTCGAACCCTACTTCTCGGAGGGAACAGTATAACGTCTATAACGTTATATATCCTAACCTAAGGCAACCTGACATGTAGGATGTAATATTCTACATAATTCCAGGCGTGTCGGACCCTACTTCTCGGTGGGAACATTATATGAGTCTATAACGTTGTAAATCCTAATCTAAGGCAACCTATTATATCAGACGTAATATTTTACAATATTCCTGGCGTGTCGGTGCATACTTTTCGGTGGGAATATTATATGCGTCTATAACTGTCGATATCGTAAACTAAGGCAATCTAACATCTCGGATGCAATGTTTGACAACATTCCTGGCCTGTCGAACCCTACTTCTCGGAGGGAACAGTATATACGTCTATAACGGTATATATCGTAATCTAAGGCAACCTAACATCTCGGATGCAATATTTGACAACATTCCTGGCCTGTCGAACCCTACTTCTCGGAGGGAACACTATATACGTCTGTAACGTCATATATCCTAACCTAAGGCAATCTAACATCTCGGATGTAACATTTGACAACATTCCAGGCGTGTCGGACTCTACTTCTCGGTGGTAACATTACATGCGTCTATAACGTTATATATCGTAACCTAAGGCAAGCTAACATCTCGGATGCAATATTTGACAACATTCCTGGCGTGTCGGACCCTACTCCTCGGTGGGAACAGCATATACGTCCATAACGTTATATATCCTAACCTAAGGCAACCTGACATGTAGGATGTAATATTCTACATAATTCCAGGCGTGTCGGACCCTACTTCTCGGTGGGAACATTATATGAGTCTATAACGTTGTAAATCCTAATCTAAGGCAACCTATTATCTCAGACGTAATATTTTACAATATTCCTGTCGTGCCGGTGCATACTTTTCGGTGGGAATATTATATGCGTCTATAACAGTCGATATCGTAAACTAAGGCAATCTAACATCTCGGATGCAATGTTTGACAACATTCCTGGCCTGTCGAACCCTACTTCTCGGAGGGAACAGTATATACGTTTGTAGCGTCATATATCCTAACGTAAGGCAACCTAACATCTCGGATGTAACATTTGACAACATTCCAGGCGTGTCGGTCCCTACGTCTCGGTGGTAACATTACATGCGTCTATAACGTTATATATCCTAACCGAAGGCAACCTAACATCTCGGATGCAATATTTGACAACATTCCTGGCCTGTCGAACCCTACCTCTCGGTGGGAACAGTATAACGTCTATAACGTTATATATCCTAACCTAAGGCAACCTGACATGTAGGATGTAATATTCTACATAATTCCAGGCGTGTCGGACCCTACTTCTCGGTGGGAACATTATATGAGTCTATAACGTTGTAAATCCTAATCTAAGGCAACCTATTATCTCAGACGTAATATTTTACAATATTCCTGGCGTGTCGGTGCATACTTTTCGGTGGGAATATTATATGCGTCTATAACGGTCGATGTCGTAAACTAAGGCAATCTAACATCTCGGATGCATGTTTGACAACATTCCTGGCCTGTCGAACCCTACTTCTCGGAGGGAACAGTATATACGTCTATAACGGTATATATCGTAATCTAAGGCAACCTAACATCTCGGATGCAATATTTGACAACATTCCTGGCCTGTCGAACCCTACTTCTCGGAGGGAACACTATATACGTCTGTAACGTCATATATCCTAACCTAAGGCAATCTAACATCTCGGATGTAACATTTGACAACATTCCAGGCGTGTCGGACTCTACTTCTCGGTGGTAACATTACATGCGTCTATAACGTTATATATCCTAACCTAAGGCAACCTAACATCTCGGATGCAATATTTGACAACATTCCTGGCGTGTCGGACCCTACTTCTCGGTGGGAACAGTATATACGTCCATAACGTTATATATCCTAACCTAAGGCAACCTGACATGTAGGATGTAATATTCTACATAATTCCAGGCGTGTCGGACCCTACTTCTCGGTGGGAACATTATATGAGTCTATAACGTTGTAAATCCTAATCTAAGGCAACCTATTATCTCAGACGTAATATTTTACAATATTCCTGTCGTGCCGGTGCATACTTTTCGGTGGGAATATTATATGCGTCTATAACAGTCGATATCGTAAACTAAGGCAATCTAACATCTCGGATGCAATGTTTGACAACATTCCTGGCCTGTCGAACCCTACTTCTCGGAGGGAACAGTATATACGTTTGTAGCGTCATATATCCTAACGTAAGGCAACCTAACATCTCGGATGTAACATTTGACAACATTCCAGGCGTGTCGGTCCCTACGTCTCGGTGGTAACATTACATGCGTCTATAACGTTATATATCCTAACCGAAGGCAACCTAACATCTCGGATGCAATATTTGACAACATTCCTGGCCTGTCGAACCCTACCTCTCGGTTGGAACAGTATAACGTCTATAACGATATATATCCTAACCTAAGGCAACCTAAATCTCGGATGTAACATTTGACAACATTCCAGGCGTGTCGGTCCCTACGTCTCGGTGGTAACATTAATGCGTCTATAACGTTATATATCCTAACCTAAGGCAACCTAACATCTCGGATGCAATATTTGACAACATTCCTGGCCTGTCGAACCCTACTTCTCGGAGGGAACAGTATATACGTCTGTAACGTCATATATCCTAACATAAGGCAACCTAACATCTCGGATGTAACATTTGACAACATTCCAGGCGTGTCGGTCCCTACGTCTCGGTGGTAACATTACATGCGTCTGTAACGTTATATATCCTAACCTAAGGCAACCTAACATCTCGGATGCAATATTTGACAACATTCCTGGCCTGTCGAACCCTACCCCTCGGTGGGAACAGTATATACGTCTATAACGATATATATCCTAACCTAAGGCAACCTAACATATCGGATGTAACATTTGACAACATTCCAGGCGTGTCGGTCCCTACGTCTCGGTGGTAACATTACATGCGTCTATAACGTTATATATCCTAACCGAAGGCAACCTAACATCTCGGATGCAATATTTGACAACATTCCTGGCCTGTCGAACCCTACCACTCGGTGGGAACAGTATAACGTCTATAACGATATATATCCTAACCTAAGGCAACCTAAATCTCGGATGTAACATTTGACAACATTCCAGGCGTGTCGGTCCCTACGTCTCGGTGGTAACATTAATGCGTCTATAACGTTATATATCCTAACCTAAGGCAACCTAACATCTCGGATGCAATATTTGACAACATTCCTGGCCTGTCGAACCCTACTTCTCGGAGGGAACAGTATATACGTCTGTAACGTCATATATCCTAACCTAAGGCAACCTAACATCTCGGATGTAACATTTGACAACATTCCAGGCGTGTCGGTCCCTACGTCTCGGTGGTAACATTACATGCGTCTGTAACGTTATATATCCTAACCTAAGGCAACCTAACATCTCGGATGCAATATTTGACAACATTCCTGGCCTGTCGAACCCTACCCCTCTGTGGGAACAGTATATACGTCTATAACGATATATATCCTAACCTAAGGCAACCTAACATATCGGATGTAACATTTGACAACATTCCAGGCGTGTCGGTCCCTACGTCTCGGTGGTAACATTAATGCGTCTATAACGGCAACGTAACAACTCGGATTTAATATTTCACAACATTCCTGGCGTGTCGGACCCTACTTCTCGGTGGGAACAGTATATGCGTCTATAACGTTGTATATCCTAATCTAAGGCAACCTATCATCTCGGATGCAATATTTGACAACATTCCTGGCCTGTCGAACCCTACTTCTCGGAGGGAACAGTATATACGTCTATAACGTTATATATCCTAACCTAAGGCAACCTGACATGTAGGATGTAATATTCTACATAATTCCAGGCGTGTCGGACCCTACTTCTCGGTGGGAACATTATATGAGTCTATAACATTGTAAATCCTAATCTAAGGCAACCTATTATCTCAGACGTAATATTTTACAATATTCCTGGCGTGTTGGTGCATACTTTTCGGTGGGAATATTATATGCGTCTATAACGGTCGATATCGTAAACTAAGGCAATCTAACATCTCGGATGCAATGTTTGACAACATTCCTGGCCTGTCGAACCCTACTTCTCGGAGAGAAGAGTATATATGTTTATAACGTCATATATCCTAACCTAAGGCAACCTAACATCTCGGATGCAATATTTGACAACATTCCAGGCGTGTCGGTCCCTACTTCTCGGTGGTAACATTACATGCGTCTATAACGTTATATATCCTAACCTAAGGCAACCTAACATCTCGGATGCAATATTTGACAACATTCCTGGCGTGTCGGACCCTACTTCTCGGTGGGAACAGTATATACGTCCATAACGTTATATATCCTAACCTAAGGCAACCTGACATGTAGGATGTAATATTCTACATAATTCCAGGCGTGTCGGACCCTACTTCTCGGTGGGAACATTATATGAGTCTATAACGTTGTAAATCCTAATCTAAGGCAACCTATTATCTCAGACGTAATATTTTACAATATTCCTGTCGTGCCGGTGCATACTTTTCGGTGGGAATATTATATGCGTCTATAACAGTCGATATCGTAAACTAAGGCAATCTAACATCTCGGATGCAATGTTTGACAACATTCCTGGCCTGTCGAACCCTACTTCTCGGAGGGAACAGTATATACGTTTGTAGCGTCATATATCCTAACGTAAGGCAACCTAACATCTCGGATGTAACATTTGACAACATTCCAGGCGTGTCGGTCCCTACGTCTCGGTGGTAACATTACATGCGTCTATAACGTTATATATCCTAACCGAAGGCAACCTAACATCTCGGATGCAATATTTGACAACATTCCTGGCCTGTCGAACCCTACCTCTCGGTGGGAACAGTATAACGTCTATAACGATATATATCCTAACCTAAGGCAACCTAAATCTCGGATGTAACATTTGACAACATTCCAGGCGTGTCGGTCCCTACGTCTCGGTGGTAACATTAATGCGTCTATAACGTTATATATCCTAACCTAAGGCAACCTAACATCTCGGATGCAATATTTGACAACATTCCTGGCCTGTCGAACCCTACTTCTCGGAGGGAACAGTATATACGTCTGTAACGTCATATATCCTAACCTAAGGCAACCTAACATCTCGGATGTAACATTTGACAACATTCCAGGCGTGTCGGTTCCTACGTCTCGGTGGTAACATTACATGCGTCTGTAACGTTATATATCCTAACCTAAGGCAACCTAACATCTCGGATGCAATATTTGACAACATTCCTGGCCTGTCGAACCCTACCCCTCGGTGGGAACAGTATATACGTCTATAACGATATATATCCTAACCTAAGGCAACCTAACATATCGGATGTAACATTTGACAACATTCCAGGCGTGTCGGTCCCTACGTCTCGGTGGTAACATTAATGCGTCTATAACGGCAACGTAACAACTCGGATTTAATATTTCACAACATTCCTGGCGTGTCGGACCCTACTTCTCGGTGGGAACAGTATATGCGTCTATAACGTTGTATATCCTAATCTAAGGCAACCTATCATCTCGGATGCAATATTTGACAACATTCCTGGCCTGTCGAACCCTACTTCTCGGAGGGAACAGTATATACGTCTATAACGTTATATATCCTAACCTAAGGCAACCTGACATGTAGGATGTAATATTCTACATAATTCCAGGCGTGTCGGACCCTACTTCTCGGTGGGAACATTATATGAGTCTATAACGTTGTAAATCCTAATCTAAGGCAACCTATTATCTCAGACGTAATATTTTACAATATTCCTGGCGTGTTGGTGCATACTTTTCGGTGGGAATATTATATGCGTCTATAACGGTCGATATCGTAAACTAAGGCAATCTAACATCTCGGATGCAATGTTTGACAACATTCCTGGCCTGTCGAACCCTACTTCTCGGAGAGAAGAGTATATATGTCTATAACGTCATATATCCTAACCTAAGGCAACCTAACATCTCGGATGCAATATTTGACAACATTCCAGGCGTGTCGGTCCCTACTTCTCGGTGGTAACATTACATGCGTCTATAACGTTATATATCCTAACCTAAGGCAACCTAACATCTCGGATGCAATATTTGACAACATTCCTGGCGTGTCGGACCCTACTTCTCGGTGGGAACAGTATATACGTCCATAACGTTATATATCCTAACCTAAGGCAACCTGACATGTAGGATGTAATATTCTACATAATTCCAGGCGTGTCGGACCCTACTTCTCGGTGGGAACATTATATGAGTCTATAACGTTGTAAATCCTAATCTAAGGCAACCTATTATCTCAGACGTAATATTTTACAATATTCCTGGTATGTCGGTGCATACTTTTCGGTGGGAACAGTATATACGTCTATAACGGTATATATCATAATCTAAGGCAACCTAACATTTCGGATGCAATATTTGACAACATTCCTGGCCTGTCGAACCCTACTTCTCGGAGGGAACAGTATATACGTCTGTAACGTCATATATCCTAACCTAAGGCAATCTAACATCTCGGATGTAACATTTGACAACATTCCAGGCGTGTCGGACTCTACTTCTCGGTGGTAACATTACATGCGTCTATAACGTTATATATCCTAACCTAAGGCAACCTAACATCTCGGATGCAATATTTGACAACATTCCTGGCGTGTCGAACCCTACTTCTCGGAGGGAACAGTATATACGTCCATAACGTTATATATCCTAACCTAAGGCAACCTGACATGTAGGATGTAATATTCTACATAATTCCAGGCGTGTCGGACCCTACTTCTCGGTGGGAACATTGTATGAGTCTATAACGTTGTAAATCCTAATCTAAGGCAACCTATTATCTCAGACGTAATATTTTACAATATTCCTGGCGTGTCGGTGCATACTTTTCGGTGGGAATATTATATGCGTCTATAACGGTCGATATCGTAAACTAAGGCAATCTAACATCTCGGATGCAATGTTTGACAACATTCCTGGCCTGTCGAACCCTACTTCTCGGAGGGAACAGTATATACGTCTATAACGGTATATATCATAATCTAAGGCAACCTAACATCTCGGATGCAATATTTGACAACATTCCTGGCCTGTCGAACCCTACTTCTCGGAGGAAACACTATATACGTCTGTAACGTCATATATCCTAACCTAAGGCAACCTAACATCTCGGATGTAACATTTGACAACATTCCAGGCGTGTCGGTCCCTACGTCTCGGTGGTAACATTACATGCGTCTATAACGTCATATATCCTAACCGAAGGCACCCTAACATCTCGGATGCAATATTTAACAACATTCCTGGCCTGTCGAACCCTACTTCTCGGAGAGAACAGTATATATGTCTATAACGTCATATATCCTAACCTAAGGCAACCTAACATCTCGGATGCAATATTTGACAACATTCCTGGCCTGTCGAACCCTACTTCTCGGAGGGAACAGTATATACGTCTATAACGGTATATATCGTAATCTAAGGCAACCTAACATCTCGGATGCAATATTTGACAACATTCCTGGTCTGTCGAACCAAACTTCTCGGAGGGAACAGTATATACGTTTGTAGCGTCATATATCCTAACATAAGGCAACCTAACATCTCGGATGTAACATTTGTCAACATTGCAGACGTGTCGGTCCCTACGTCTCGGAGGTAACATTACATGCGTCTATAACGTTATATGTGCTAACCTAAGGCAACCTAACATCTCGGATGCAATATTTGACAACATTCCTGGCCTGTCGAACCCTACCTCTCGGTGGGAACAGTATAACGTCTATAACGATATATATCCTAACCTAAGGCAACATAACATCTCGGATGTAACATTTGACAACATTCCAGGCGTGTCGGTCCCTACGTCTCGGTGGTAACATTAATGCGTCTATAACGTTATATATCCTAACCTAAGGCAACCTAACATCTCGGATGCAATATTTGACAACATTCCTGGCCTGTCGAACCCTACTTCTCGGAGGGAACACTATATACGTCTGTAACGTCATATATCCTAAGCTAAGGCAACCTAACATCTCGGATGTAACATTTGACAACATTCCAGGCGTGTCGGTCCCTACGTCTCGGTGGTAACATTACATGCGTCTATAACGTCATATATCCTAACCGAAGGCACCCTAACATCTCGGATGCAATATTTAACAACATTCCTGGCCTGTCGAACCCTACTCTCGGAGGGAACAGTATATACGTCTATAACGGTATATATCGTAATCTAAGGCAACCTAACATCTCGGATGCAATATTTGACAACATTCCTGGCGTGTCGGACCCTACTTCTCGGTGGGAACAGTATATACGTCCATAACGTTATATATCCTAACCTAAGGCAACCTGACATGTAGGATGTAATATTCTACATAATTCCAGGCGTGTCGGACCCTACTTCTCGGTGGGAACATTATATGAGTCTATAACGTTGTAAATCCTAATCTAAGGCAACCTATTATCTCAGACGTAATATTTTACAATATTCCTGTCGTGTCGGTGCATACTTTTCGGTGGGAATATTATATGCGTCTATAACAGTCGATATCGTAAACTAAGGCAATCTAACATCTCGGATGCAATGTTTGACAACATTCATGGCCTGTCGAACCCTACTTCTCGGAGGGAACAGTATATACGTTTGTAGCGTCATATATCCTAACGTAAGGCATCCTAACATCTCGGATGTAACATTTGACAACATTCCAGGCGTGTCGGTCCCTACGTCTCGGTGGTAACATTACATGCGTCTATAACGTTATATATCCTAACCGAAGGCAACCTAACATCTCGGATGCAATATTTGACAACATTCCTGGCCTGTCGAACCCTACCTCTCGGTGGGAACAGTATAACGTCCATAACGATATATATCCTAACCTAAGGCAACCTAAATCTCGGATGTAACATTTGACAACATTCCAGGCATGTCGGTCCCTACGTCTCGGTGGTAACATTAATGCGTCTATAACGTTATATATCCTAACCTAAGGCAACCTAACATCTCGGATGCAATATTTGACAACATTCCTGGCGTGTCGGACCCTACTTCTCGGTGGGAACAGTATATACGTCCATAACGTTATATATCCTAACCTAAGGCAACCTTACATCTCGGATGTAATATTCTACAACATTCCAGGCGTGTCGGACCCTACTTCTCGGTGGGAACATTATATGCGTCTATAACGTTGTATATCCTAACCGAAGGCAACCTAACATCTCGGATGCAATATTTGACAACATTCCTGGCCTGTCAAACCCTACTTCTCGGAGGGAACAATATATACGTCTGTAACGTCATATATCCTAACCTAAGGCAACCTAACATCTCGGATGTAACATTTGACAACATTCCAGGCGTGTCGGTCCCTACGTCTCGGTGGTAACATTAATGCGTCTATAACGTTATATATCCTAACCTAAGGCAACCTAACATCTCGGATGCAATATTTGACAACATTCCTGGCCTGTCGAACCCTACTTCTCGGAGGGAACACTATATACGTCTGTAACGTCATATATCCTAAGCTAAGGCAACCTAACATCTCGGATGTAACATTTGACAACATTCCAGGCGTGTCGGTCCCTACGTCTCGGTGGTAACATTACATGCGTCTATAACGTTATATATCCTAACCGAAGGCAACCTAACATCTCGGATGCAATATTTGACAACATTCCTGGCCTGTCGAACCCTACCTCTCGGTGGGAACAGTATAACGTCCATAACGATATATATCCTAACCTAAGGCAACCTAAATCTCGGATGTAACATTTGACAACATTCCAGGCATGTCGGTCCCTACGTCTCGGTGGTAACATTAATGCGTCTATAACGTTATATATCCTAACCTAAGGCAACCTAACATCTCGGATGCAATATTTGACAACATTCCTGGCGTGTCGGACCCTACTTCTCGGTGGGAACAGTATATACGTCCATAACGTTATATATCCTAACCTAAGGCAACCTTACATCTCGGATGTAATATTCTACAACATTCCAGGCGTGTCGGACCCTACTTCTCGGTGGGAACATTATATGCGTCTATAACGTTGTATATCCTAACCGAAGGCAACCTAACATCTCGGATGCAATATTTGACAACATTCCTGGCCTGTCAAACCCTACTTCTCGGAGGGAACAATATATACGTCTGTAACGTCATATATCCTAACCTAAGGCAACCTAACATCTCGGATGTAACATTTGACAACATTCCAGGCGTGTCGGTCCCTACGTCTCGGTGGTAACATTACATGCGTCTATAACGTCATATATCCTAACCTAAGGCAGCCTAACATCTCGGATGCAATATTTAACAACATTTCTGGCCTGTCGAACCCTACTTCTCGGAGAGAACAGTATATATGCCTATAACGTCATATATCCTAACCTAAGGCAACCTAACATCTCGGATGCAATATTTGACAACATTCCTGGCCTGTCGAACCCTACTTCTCGGAGGGAACAGTATATACGTCTATAACGTTATGTATCCTAACCTAAGGCAACCTGACATGTAGGATGTAATATTCTACATAATTCCAGGCGTGTCGGACCCTACTTCTCGGTGGGAACATTATATGAGTCTATAACGTTTTAAATCCTAATCTAAGGCAACCTAATATCTCAGACGTAATATTTTACAATATTCCTGGCGTGTCGGTGCATACTTTTCGGTGGTAACATTACATGCGTCTATAACGTTATATATCCTAACCGAAGGCAACCTAACATCTCGGATGCAATATTTGACAACATTCCTGGCCTGTCGAACCCTACCTCTCGGTGGGAACAGTATAACGTCTATAACGTTATATATCCTAACCTAAGGCAACCTGACATGTAGGATGTAATATTCTACATAATTCCAGGCGTGTCGGACCCTACTTCTCGGTGGGAACATTATATGAGTCTATAACGTTGTAAATCCTAATCTAAGGCAACCTATTATCTCAGACGTAATATTTTACAATATTCCTGGCGTGTCGGTGCATACTTTTCGGTGGGAATATTATATGCGTCTATAACGGTCGATATCGTAAACTAAGGCAATCTAACATCTCGGATGCATGTTTGACAACATTCCTGGCCTGTCGAACCCTACTTCTCGGAGGGAACAGTATATACGTCTATAACGGTATATATCGTAATCTAAGGCAACCTAACATCTCGGATGCAATATTTGACAACATTCCTGGCCTGTCGAACCCTACTTCTCGGAGGGAACACTATATACGTCTGTAACGTCATATATCCTAACCTAAGGCAATCTAACATCTCGGATGTAACATTTGACAACATTCCAGGCGTGTCGGACTCTACTTCTCGGTGGTAACATTACATGCGTCTATAACGTTATATATCCTAACCTAAGGCAACCTAACATCTCGGATGCAATATTTGACAACATTCCTGGCGTGTCGGACCCTACTTCTCGGTGGGAACAGTATATACGTCCATAACGTTATATATCCTAACCTAAGGCAACCTGACATGTAGGATGTAATATTCTACATAATTCCAGGCGTGTCGGACCCTACTTCTCGGTGGGAACATTATATGAGTCTATAACGTTGTAAATCCTAATCTAAGGCAACCTATTATCTCAGACGTAATATTTTACAATATTCCTGTCGTGTCGGTGCATACTTTTCGGTGGGAATATTATATGCGTCTATAACAGTCGATATCGTAAACTAAGGCAATCTAACATCTCGGATGCAATGTTTGACAACATTCCTGGCCTGTCGAACCCTACTTCTCGGAGGGAACAGTATATACGTTTGTAGCGTCATATATCCTAACGTAAGGCAACCTGACATCTCGGATGTAACATTTGACAACATTCCAGGCGTGTCGGTCCCTACGTCTCGGTGGTAACATTACATGCGTCTATAACGTTATATATCCTAACCGAAGGCAACCTAACATCTCGGATGCAATATTTGACAACATTCCTGGCCTGTCGAACCCTACCTCTCGGTGGGAACAGTATAACGTCTATAACGATATATATCCTAACCTAAGGCAACCTAAATCTCGGATGTAACATTTGACAACAATCCAGGCGTGTCGGTCCCTACGTCTCGGTGGTAACATTAATGCGTCTATAACGTTATATATCCTAACCTAAGGCAACCTAACATCTCGGATGCAATATTTGACAACATTCCTGGCCTGTCGAACCCTACTTCTCGGAGGGAACAGTATATACGTCTGTAACGTCATATATCCTAACCTAAGGCAACCTAACATCTCGGATGTAACATTTGACAACATTCCAGGCGTGTCGGTCCCTACGTCTCGGTGGTAACATTACATGCGTCTGTAACGTTATATATCCTAACCTAAGGCAACCTAACATCTCGGATGCAATATTTGACAACATTCCAGGCGTGTCGGTCCCTACGTCTCGGTGGTAACATTACATGCGTCTATAACGTTATATATCCTAACCTAAGGCAACCTAACATCTCGGATGCAATATTTGACAACATTCCTGGCCTGTCGAACCCTACTTCTCGGAGGGAACACTATATACGTCTGTAACGTCATATATCCTAACCTAAGGCAATCTAACATCTCGGATGTAACATTTGACAACATTCCAGGCGTGTCGGACTCTACTTCTCGGTGGTAACATTACATGCGTCTATAACGTTATATATCCTAACCTAAGGCAACCTAACATCTCGGATGCAATATTTGACAACATTCCTGGCGTGTCGGACCCTACTTCTCGGTGGGAACAGTATATACGTCCATAACGTTATATATCCTAACCTAAGGCAACCTTACATCTCGGATGTAATATTCTACAACATTCCAGGCGTGTCGGACCCTACTTCTCGGTGGGAACATTATATGCGTCTATAACGTTGTATATCCTAATCTAAGGCAACCTAACATCTCAGATACATTATTTGACAACATTCCTGGCCTGTCGAACCCTACCTCTCGGAGGGAACAGTAGATACGTCTATAACGGTATATATCATAATCTAAGGCAACCTAACATCTCGGATGCAATATTTGACAACATTCCTGGCCTGTCGAACCAAACTTCTCGGAGGGAACAGTATATACGTTTGTAGCGTCATATATCCTAACATAAGGCAACCTAACATCTCGGATGTAACATATGTCAACATTGCAGACGTGTCGGTCCCTACGTCTCGGAGGTAACATTACATGCGTCTATAACGTTATATGTGCTAACCTAAGGCAACCTAACATCTCGGATGCAATATTTGACAACATTCCTGGCCTGTCGAACCCTACCTCTCGGTGGGAACAGTATAACGTCTATAACGATATATATCCTAACCTAAGGCAACATAACATCTCGGATGTAACATTTGACAACATTCCAGGCGTGTCGGTCCCTACGTCTCGGTGGTAACTTTAATGCGTCTATAACGTTATATATCCTAACCTAAGGCAACCTCACATCTCGGATGCAATATTTGACAACATTCCTGGCCTGTCGAACCCTACTTCTCGAAGGGAACAGTATATACGTCTGTAACGTCATATATCCTAACCTAAGGCAACCTAACATCTCGGATGTAACATTTGACAACATTCCAGGCGTGTCGGTCCCTACGTCTCGGTGGTAACATTACATGCGTCTATAACGTCATATATCCTAACCTAAGGCACCCTAACATCTCGGATGCAATATTTAACAACATTCCTGGCCTGTCGAACCCTACTTCTCGGAGAGAACAGTATATATGTCTATAACGTCATATATCCTAACCTAAGGCAACCTAACATCTCGGATGCAATATTTGACAACATTCCTGGTCTGTCGAACCCTACTTCTCGGAGGGAACAGTATATACGTCTATAACGTTATGTATCCTAACCTAAGGCAACCTGACATGTAGGATGTAATATTCTACATAATTCCAGGCGTGTCGGACCCTACTTCTCGGTGGGAACATTATATGAGTCTATAACGTTGTAAATCCTAATCTAAGGCAACCTAATATCTCAGACGTAATATTTTACAATATTCCTGGCGTGTCGGTGCATACTTTTCGGTGGGAATATTATATGCGTCTATAACGGTCGATATCGTAAACTAAGGCAATCTAACATCTCGGATGCAATGTTTGACAACATTCCTGGCCTGTCGAACCCTACTTCTCGGAGGGAACAGTATATACGTTGGTAGCGTCATATATCCTAACATAAGGCAACCTAACATCTCGGATGTAACATTTGACAACATTCCAGGCGTGTCGGTCCCTACGTCTCGGTGGTAACATTACATGCGTCTATAACGTTATATATCCTAACCGAAGGCAACCTAACATCTCGGATGCAATATTTGACAACATTCCTGGCGTGTCGGACCCTACTTCTCGGTGGGAACAGTATATACGTCCATAACAATATATATCCTAACCTAAGGCAACCTTACATCTCGGATGTAATATTCTACAACATTCCAGGCGTGTCGGACCCTACTTCTCGGTGGGAACATTATATGCGTCTATAACGTTGTATATCCTAATCTAAGGCAACCTAACATCTCGGATGCAATGTTTGACAACATTCCTGGCCTGTCGAATCCTACTTCTCGGAGGGAACAGTATATACGTTTGTAGCGTCATATATCCTAACATAAGGCAACCTAACATCTCGGATGTAACATTTGACAACATTCCAGGCGTGTCGGTCCCTACGTCTCGGTGGTAACATTACATGCGTCTATAACGTTATATATCCTAACCGAAGGCAACCTAACACCTCGGATGCAATATTTGACAACATTCCTGGCCTGTCGAACCCTACCTCTCGGTGGGAACAGTATAACGTCTATAACGATATATATCCTAACCTAAGGCAACCTAAATCTCGGATGTAACATTTGACAACATTCCAGGCGTGTCGGTCCCTACGTCTCGGTGGTAACATTAATGCGTCTATAACGTTATATATCCTAACCTAAGGCAACCTAACATCTCGGATGCAATGTTTGACAACATTCCTGGCCTGTCGAACCCTACTTCTCGGAGGGAACAGTATATACGTTTGTAGCGTCATATATCCTAACATAAGGCAACCTAACATCTCGGATGTAACATTTGACAACATTCCAGGCGTGTCGGTCCCTACGTCTCGGTGGTAACATTACATGCGTCTATAACGTTATATATCCTAACCTAAGGCAACCTAACATCTCGGATGCAATATTTGACAACATTCCTGGCCTGTCGAACCCTACTTCTCGGAGGGAACACTATATACGTCTGTAACGTCATATATCCTAACCTAAGGCAATCTAACATCTCGGATGTAACATTTGACAACATTCCAGGCGTGTCGGACTCTACTTCTCGGTGGTAACATTACATGCGTCTATAACGTTATATATCCTAACCTAAGGCAACCTAACATCTCGGATGCAATATTTGACAACATTCCTGGCGTGTCGGACCCTACTTCTCGGTGGGAACAGTATATACGTCCATAACGTTATATATCCTAACCTAAGGCAACCTTACATCTCGGATGTAATATTCTACAACATTCCAGGCGTGTCGGACCCTACTTCTCGGTGGGAACATTATATGCGTCTATAACGTTGTATATCCTAATCTAAGGCAACCTAACATCTCGGATACATTATTTGACAACATTCCTGGCCTGTCGAACCCTACCTCTCGGAGGGAACAGTAGATACGTCTATAACGGTATATATCATAATCTAAGGCAACCTAACATCTCGGATGCAATATTTGACAACATTCCTGGCCTGTCGAACCAAACTTCTCGGAGGGAACAGTATATACGTTTGTAGCGTCATATATCCTAACATAAGGCAACCTAACATCTCGGATGTAACATATGTCAACATTGCAGACGTGTCGGTCCCTACGTCTCGGAGGTAACATTACATGCGTCTATAACGTTATATGTGCTAACCTAAGGCAACCTAACATCTCGGATGCAATATTTGACAACATTCCTGGCCTGTCGAACCCTACCTCTCGGTGGGAACAGTATAACGTCTATAACGATATATATCCTAACCTAAGGCAACATAACATCTCGGATGTAACATTTGACAACATTCCAGGCGTGTCGGTCCCTACGTCTCGGTGGTAACATTAATGCGTCTATAACGTTATATATCCTAACCTAAGGCAACCTCACATCTCGGATGCAATATTTGACAACATTCCTGGCCTGTCGAACCCTACTTCTCGGAGGGAACAGTATATACGTCTGTAACGTCATATATCCTAACCTAAGGCAACCTAACATCTCGGATGTAACATTTGACAACATTCTAGGCGTGTCGGTCCCTACGTCTCGGTGGTAACATTACATGCGTCTATAACGTCATATATCCTAACCTAAGGCACCCTAACATCTCGGATGCAATATTTAACAACATTCCTGGCCTGTCGAACCCTACTTCTCGGAGAGAACAGTATATATGTCTATAACGTCATATATCCTAACCTAAGGCAACCTAACATCTCGGATGCAATATTTGACAACATTCCTGGCCTGTCGAACCCTACTTCTCGGAGGGAACAGTATATACGTCTATAACGTTATGTATCCTAACCTAAGGCAACCTGACATGTAGGATGTAATATTCTACATAATTCCAGGCGTGTCGGACCCTACTTCTCGGTGGGAACATTATATGAGTCTATAACGTTTTAAATCCTAATCTAAGGCAACCTAATATCTCAGACGTAATATTTTACAATATTCCTGGCGTGTCGGTGCATACTTTTCGGTGGGAATATTATATGCGTCTATAACGGTCGATATCGTAAACTAAGGCAATCTAACATCTCGGATGCAATGTTTGACAACATTCCTGGCCTGTCGAACCCTACTTCTCGGAGGGAACAGTATATACGTTTGTAGCGTCATATATCCTAACATAAGGCAACCTAACATCTCGGATGTAACATTTGACAACATTCCAGGCGTGTCGGTCCCTACGTCTCGGTGGTAACATTACATGCGTCTATAACGTTATATATCCTAACCGAAGGCAACCTAACACCTCGGATGCAATATTTGACAACATTCCTGGCCTGTCGAACCCTACCTCTCGGTGGGAACAGTATAACGTCTATAACGATATATATCCTAACCTAAGGCAACCTAAATCTCGGATGTAACATTTGACAACATTCCAGGCGTGTCGGTCCCTACGTCTCGGTGGTAACATTAATGCGTCTATAACGTTATATATCCTAACCTAAGGCAACCTAACATCTCGGATGCAATGTTTGACAACATTCCTGGCCTGTCGAACCCTACTTCTCGGAGGGAACAGTATATACGTTTGTAGCGTCATATATCCTAACATAAGGCAACCTAACATCTCGGATGTAACATTTGACAACATTCCAGGCGTGTCGGTCCCTACGTCTCGGTGGTAACATTACATGCGTCTATAACGTTATATATCCTAACCTAAGGCAACCTAACATCTCGGATGCAATATTTGACAACATTCCTGGCCTGTCGAACCCTACTTCTCGGAGGGAACACTATATACGTCTGTAACGTCATATATCCTAACCTAAGGCAATCTAACATCTCGGATGTAACATTTGACAACATTCCAGGCGTGTCGGACTCTACTTCTCGGTGGTAACATTACATGCGTCTATAACGTTATATATCCTAACCTAAGGCAACCTAACATCTCGGATGCAATATTTGACAACATTCCTGGCGTGTCGGACCCTACTTCTCGGTGGGAACAGTATATACGTCCATAACGTTATATATCCTAACCTAAGGCAACCTTACATCTCGGATGTAATATTCTACAACATTCCAGGCGTGTCGGACCCTACTTCTCGGTGGGAACATTATATGCGTCTATAACGTTGTATATCCTAATCTAAGGCAACCTAACATCTCGGATACATTATTTGACAACATTCCTGGCCTGTCGAACCCTACCTCTCGGAGGGAACAGTAGATACGTCTATAACGGTATATATCATAATCTAAGGCAACCTAACATCTCGGATGCAATATTTGACAACATTCCTGGCCTGTCGAACCAAACTTCTCGGAGGGAACAGTATATACGTTTGTAGCGTCATATATCCTAACATAAGGCAACCTAACATCTCGGATGTAACATATGTCAACATTGCAGACGTGTCGGTCCCTACGTCTCGGAGGTAACATTACATGCGTCTATAACGTTATATGTGCTAACCTAAGGCAACCTAACATCTCGGATGCAATATTTGACAACATTCCTGGCCTGTCGAACCCTACCTCTCGGTGGGAACAGTATAACGTCTATAACGATATATATCCTAACCTAAGGCAACATAACATCTCGGATGTAACATTTGACAACATTCCAGGCGTGTCGGTCCCTACGTCTCGGTGGTAACATTAATGCGTCTATAACGTTATATATCCTAACCTAAGGCAACCTCACATCTCGGATGCAATATTTGACAACATTCCTGGCCTGTCGAACCCTACTTCTCGGAGGGAACAGTATATACGTCTGTAACGTCATATATCCTAACCTAAGGCAACCTAACATCTCGGATGTAACATTTGACAACATTCCAGGCGTGTCGGTCCCTACGTCTCGGTGGTAACATTACATGCGTCTATAACGTCATATATCCTAACCTAAGGCACCCTAACATCTCGGATGCAATATTTAACAACATTCCTGGCCTGTCGAACCCTACTTCTCGGAGAGAACAGTATATATGTCTATAACGTCATATATCCTAACCTAAGGCAACCTAACATCTCGGATGCAATATTTGACAACATTCCTGGCCTGTCGAACCCTACTTCTCGGAGGGAACAGTATATACGTCTATAACGTTATGTATCCTAACCTAAGGCAACCTGACATGTAGGATGTAATATTCTACATAATTCCAGGCGTGTCGGACCCTACTTCTCGGTGGGAACATTATATGAGTCTATAACGTTTTAAATCCTAATCTAAGGCAACCTAATATCTCAGACGTAATATTTTACAATATTCCTGGCGTGTCGGTGCATACTTTTCGGTGGGAATATTATATGCGTCTATAACGGTCGATATCGTAAACTAAGGCAATCTAACATCTCGGATGCAATGTTTGACAACATTCCTGGCCTGTCGAACCCTACTTCTCGGAGGGAACAGTATATACGTTGGTAGCGTCATATATCCTAACATAAGGCAACCTAACATCTCGGATGTAACATTTGACAACATTCCAGGCGTGTCGGTCCCTACGTCTCGGTGGTAACATTACATGCGTCTATAACGTTATATATCCTAACCGAAGGCAACCTAACATCTCGGATGCAATATTTGACAACATTCCTGTCCTGTCGAACCCTACCTCTCGGTGGGAACAGTATAACGTCTATAACGTTATATATCCTAACCTAAGGCAACCTGACATGTAGGATGTAATATTCTACATAATTCCAGGCGTGTCGGACCCTACTTCTCGGTGGGAACATTATATGAGTCTATAACGTTGTAAATCCTAATCTAAGGCAACCTATTGTCTCAGACGTAATATTTTACAATATTCCTGTCGTGTCGGTGCATACTTTTCGGTGGGAATATTATATGCGTCTATAACAGTCGATATCGTAAACTAAGGCAATCTAACATCTCGGATGCAATGTTTGACAACATTCCTGGCCTGTCGAAAGCTACTTCTCGGAGGGAACAGTATATACGTTTGTAGCGTCATATATCCTAACGTAAGGCAACCTAACATCTTGGATGTAACATTTGACAACATTCCAGGCGTGTCGGTCCCTACGTCTCGGTGGTAACATTACATGCGTCTATAACGTTATATATCCTAACCGAAGGCAACCTAACATCTCGGATGCAATATTTGACAACATTCCTGGCCTGTCGAACCCTACCTCTCGGTGGGAACAGTATAACGTCTATAACGATGTATATCCTAACCTAAGGCAACCTAAATCTCGGATGTAACATTTGACAACATTCCAGGCATGTCGGTCCCTACGTCTCGGTGGTAACATTAATGCGTCTATAACGTTATATATCCTAACCTAAGGCAACCTAACATCTCGGATGCAATATTTGACAACATTCCTGGCCTGTCGAACCCTACTTCTCGGAGGGAACAATATATACGTCTGTAACGTCATATATCCTAACCTAAGGCAATCTAACATCTCGGATGTAACATTTGACAACATTCCAGGCGTGTCGGACTCTACTTCTCGGTGGTAACATTACATGCGTCTATAACGTTATATATCCTAACCTAAGGCAACCTAACATCTCGGATGCAATATTTGACAACATTCCTGGCGTGTCGGACCCTACTTCTCGGTGGGAACAGTATATACGTCCATAACGTTATATATCCTAACCTAAGGCAACCTTACATCTCGGATGTAATATTCTACAACATTCCAGGCGTGTCGGACCCTACTTCTCGGTGGGAACATTATATGCGTCTATAACGTTGTATATCCTAATCTAAGGCAACCTAACATCTCGGATACATTATTTGACAACATTCCTGGCCTGTCGAACCCTACCTCTCGGAGGGAACAGTAGATACGTCTATAACGGTATATATCATAATCTAAGGCAACCTAACATCTCGGATGCAATATTTGACAACATTCCTGGCCTGTCGAACCAAACTTCTCGGAGGGAACAGTATATACGTTTGTAGCGTCATATATCCTAACATAAGGCAACCTAACATCTCGGATGTAACATTTGTCAACATTGCAGACGTGTCGGTCCCTACGTCTCGGAGGTAACATTACATGCGTCTATAACGTTATATGTGCTAACCTAAGGCAACCTAACATCTCGGATGCAATATTTGACAACATTCCTGGCCTGTCGAACCCTACCTCTCGGTGGGAACAGTATAACGTCTATAACGATATATATCCTAACCTAAGGCAACATAACATCTCGGATGTAACATTTGACAACATTCCAGGCGTGTCGGTCCCTACGTCTCGGTGGTAACATTAATGCGTCTATAACGTTATATATCCTAACCTAAGGCAACCTAACATCTCGGATGCAATATTTGACAACATTCCTGGCCTGTCGAACCCTACTTCTCGGAGGGAACAGTATATACGTCTATAACGTTATGTATCCTAACCTAAGGCAACCTGACATGTAGGATGTAATATTCTACATAATTCCAGGCGTGTCGGTCCCTACGTCTCGGTGGTAACATTACATGCGTCTATAACGTTATATATCCTAACCGAAGGCAACCTAACATCTCGGATGCAATATTTGACAACATTCCTGTCCTGTCGAACCCTACCTCTCGGTGGGAACAGTATAACGTCTATAACGTTATATATCCTAACCTAAGGCAACCTGACATGTAGGATGTAATATTCTACATAATTCCAGGCGTGTCGGACCCTACTTCTCGGTGGGAACATTATATGAGTCTATAACGTTGTAAATCCTAATCTAAGGCAACCTATTATCTCAGACGTAATATTTTACAATATTCCTGTCGTGTCGGTGCATACTTTTCGGTGGGAATATTATATGCGTCTATAACAGTCGATATCGTAAACTAAGGCAATCTAACATCTCGGATGCAATGTTTGACAACATTCCTGGCCTGTCGAAACCTACTTCTCGGAGGGAACAGTATATACGTTTGTAGCGTCATATATCCTAACGTAAGGCAACCTAACATCTCGGATGTAACATTTGACAACATTCCAGGCGTGTCGGTCCCTACGTCTCGGTGGTAACATTACATGCGTCTATAACGTTATATATCCTAACCTAAGGCAACCTAACATCTCGGATGCAATATTTGACAACATTCCTGGACTGTCGAACCCTACTTCTCGGAGGGAACAGTATATACGTCTGTAACGTCATATATCCTAACCTAAGGCAACCTAACATCTCGGATGTAACATTTGACAACATTCCAGGCGTGTCGGTCCCTACGTCTCGGTGGTAACATTACATGCGTCTATAACGTTATATATCCTAACCTAAGGCAACCTAACATCTCGGATGCAATATTTGACAACATTCCTGGCCTGTCGAACCCTACCCCTCGGTGGGAACAATATATACGTCTATAACGATATATATCCTAACCTAAGGCAACCTAACATCTCGGATGTAACATTTGACAACATTCCAGGCGTGTCGGTCCCTACGTCTCGGTGGTAACATTAATGCGTCTATAACGGCAACGTAACAACTCGGATTTAATATTTCACAACAATCCTGGCGTGTCGGACCCTACTTCTCGGTGGGAACAGTATATGCGTCTATAACGTTGTATATCCTAATCTAAGGCAACCTATCATCTCGGATGCAATATTTGACAACATTCCTGGCCTGTCGAACCCTACTTCTCGGAGGGAACAGTATATACGTCTATAACGTTATATATCCTAACCTAAGGCAACCTGACATGTAGGATGTAATATTCTACATAATTCCAGGCGTGTCGGACCCTACTTCTCGGTGGGAACATTATATGAGTCTATAACGTTGTAAATCCTAATCTAAGGCAACCTATTATCTCAGACGTAATATTTTACAATATTCCTGGCGTGTCGGTGCATACTTTTCGGTGGGAATATTATATGCGTCTATAACGGTCGATATCGTAAACTAAGGCAATCTAACATCTCGGATGCAATATTTGACAACATTCCTAACCTGTCGAACCCTACTTCTCGGAGGGAACAGTATATACGTCTGTAACGTCATATATCCTAACCTAAGGCAATCTAACATCTCGGATGTAACATTTGACAACATTCCAGGCGTGTCGGACTCTACTTCTCGGAGGGAACAGTATATACGTCTATAACGTTATATATCCTAACCTAAGGCAACCTGACATGTAGGATGTAATATTCTACATAATTCCAGGCGTGTCGGACCCTACTTCTCGGTGGGAACATTATATGAGTCTATAACGTTGTAAATCCTAATCTAAGGCAACCTATTATCTCAGACGTAATATTTTACAATATTCCTGGCGTGTCGGTGCATACTTTTCGGTGGGAATATTATATGCGTCTATAACGGTCGATATCGTAAACTAAGGCAATCTAACATCTCGGATGCAATGTTTGACAACATTCCTGGCCTGTCGAACCCTACTTCTCGGAGGGAACAGTATATACGTCTATAACGGTATATATCATAATCTAAGGCAACCTAACATCTCGGATGCAATATTTGACAACATTCCTGGCCTGTCGAACCCTACTTCTCGGAGGGAACACTATATACGTCTGTAACGTCATATATCCTAACCTAAGGCAATCTAACATCTCGGATGTAACATTTGACAACATTCCAGGCGTGTCGGACTCTACTTCTCGGTGGTAACATTACATGCGTCTATAACGTTATATATCCTAACCTAAGGCAACCTAACATCTCGGATGCAATATTTGACAACATTCCTGGCGTGTCGGACCCTACTTCTCGGTGGGAACAGTATATACGTCCATAACGTTATATATCCTAACCTAAGGCAACCTGACATGTAGGATGTAATATTCTACATAATTCCAGGCGTGTCGGACCCTACTTCTCGGTGGGAACATTATATGAGTCTATAACGTTGTAAATCCTAATCTAAGGCAACCTATTATCTCAGGCGTAATATTTTACAATATTCCTGGCGTGTCGGTGCATACTTTTCGGTGGGAATATTATATGCGTCTATAACGGTCGATATCGTAAACTAAGGCAATCTAACATCTCGGATGCAATGTTTGACAACATTCCTGGCCTGTCGAACCCTACTTCTCGGAGGGAACAGTATATACGTTTGTAGCGTCATATATCCTAACATAAGGCAACCTAACATCTCGGATGTAACATTTGACAACATTCCAGGCGTGTTGGTCCCTACGTCTCGGTGGTAACATTACATGCGTCTATAACGTTATATATCCTAACCGAAGGCAACCTAACACCTCGGATGCAATATTTGACAACATTCCTGGCCTGTCGAACCCTACCTCTCGGTGGGAACAGTATAACGTCTCTAACGATATATATCCTAACCTAAGGCAACCTAAATCTCGGATGTAACATTTGACAACATTCCAGGCGTGTCGGACTCTACTTCTCGGTGGTAACATTACATGCGTCTATAACGTTATATATCCTAACCTAAGGCAACCTAACATCTCGGATGCAATATTTGACAACATTCCTGGCGTGTCGGATCCTACTTCTCGGTGGGAACAGTATATACGTCCATAACGTTATATATCCTAACCTAAGGCAACCTTACATCTCGGATGTAATATTCTACAACATTCCAGGCGTGTCGGACCCTACTTCTCGGTGGGAACATTATATGCGTCTATAACGGTATATATCATAATCTAAGGCAACCTAACATCTCGGATGCAATATTTGACAACATTCCTGGCCTGTCGAACCCTACTTCTCGGAGGGAACACTATATACGTCTGTAACGTCATATATCCTAACCTAAGGCAATCTAACATCTCGGATGTAACATTTGAGAACATTCCAGGCGTGTCGGACTCTACTTCTCGGTGGTAACATTACATGCGTCTATAACGTTATATATCCTAACCTAAGGCAACCTAACATCTCGGAGGCAATATTTGACAACATTCCTGGCGTGTCGAACCCTACTTCTCGGAGGGAACAGTATATACGTCTATAACGTTATATATCCTAACCTAAGGCAACCTGACATGTAGGATGTAATATTCTACATAATTCCAGGCGTGTCGGACCCTACTTCTCGGTGGGAACATTATATGAGTCTATAACGTTGTAAATCCTAATCTAAGGCAACCTATTATCTCAGGCGTAATATTTTACAATATTCCTGGCGTGTCGGTGCATACTTTTCGGTGGGAATATTATATGCGTCTATAACGGTCGATATCGTAAACTAAGGCAATCTAACATCTCGGATGCAATGTTTGACAACATTCCTGGCCTGTCGAAACCTACTTCTCGGAGGGAACAGTATATACGTCTATAACGGTATATATCATAATCTAAGGTAACCTAACATCTCGGATGCAATATTTGACAACATTCCTGGCCTGTCGAACCCTACTTCTCGGAGGGAACACTATATACGTCTGTAACGTCATATATCCTAACCTAAGGCAACCTAACATCTCGGATGCAATATTTGACAACATTCCTGGCGTGTCGGACCCTACGTCTCGGTGGGAACAGTATATACGTCCATAACGTTATATATCCTAACCTAAGGCAACCTTACATCTCGGATGTAATATTCTACAACATTCCAGGCGTGTCGGACCCTACTTCTCGGTGGGAACATTATATGCGTCTATAACGTTGTATATCCTAATCTAAGGCAACCTAACATCTCGGATGCATTATTTGACAACATTCCTGCCCTGTCGAACCCTACCTCTCGGAGGGAACAGTAGATACGTCTATAACGGTATATATCATAATCTAAGGCAACCTAACATCTCGGGTGCAATATTTGACAACATTCCTGGCCTGTCGAACCAAACTTCTCGGAGGGAACAGTATATACGTTTGTAGCGTCATATATCCGAACATAAGGCAACCTAACATCTCGGATGTAACATTTGTCAACATTCCAGACGTGTCGGTCCCTACGTCTCGGAGGTAACATTACATGCGTTTATAACGTTATATGTCCTAACCTAAGGCAACCTAACATCTCGGATGCAATATTTGACAACATTCCTGGCCAGTCGAACCCTACCTCTCGGTGGGAACAGTATAACGTCTATAACGATATATATCCTAACCTAAGGCAACATAACATCTCGGATGTAACATTTGACAACATTCCAGGCGTGTCGGTCCCTACGTCTCGGTGGTAACATTAATGCGTCTATAACGTTATATATCCTAACCTAAGGCAACCTAACATCTCGGATGCAATATTTGACAACATTCCTGGCCTGTCGAACCCTACTTCTCGGAGGGAACAGTATATATGTCTATAACGTCATATATCATAACCTAAGGCAACCCAACATCTCGGATGCAATATTTGACAACATTCCTGGCCTGTCGAACCCTACTTCTCGGAGGGAACACTATATACGTCTATAACGGTATATATCATAATCTAAGGCAACCTAACATCTCGGATGCAATATTTGACAACATTCCTGGCCTGTCGAACCCTACTTCTCGGAGGGAACACTATATACGTCTGTAACGTCATATATCCTAACCTAAGGCAATCTAACATCTCGGATGTAACATTTGACAACATTCCAGGCGTGTCGGACTCTACTTCTCGGTGGTAACATTACATGCGTCTATAACGTTATATATCCTAACCTAAGGCAACCTAACATCTCGGATGCAATATTTGACAACATTCCTGGCCTGTCGAACCCTACTTCTCGGAGGGAACAGTATATACGTCTATAACGTTATATATCCTAACCTAAGGCAACCTGACATGTAGGATGTAATATTCTACATAATTCCAGGCGTGTCGGACCCTACTTCTCGGTGGGAACATTATATGATTCTATAACGTTGTAAATCCTAATCTAAGGCAACCTATTATCTCAGACGTAATATTTTACAATATTCCTGGCGTGTCGGTGCATACTTTTCGGTGGGAATATTATATGCGTCTATAACGGTCGATATCGTAAACTAAGGCAATCTAACATCTCGGATGCAATGTTTGACAACATTCCTGGCCTGTCGAACCCTACTTCTCGGAGGGAACAGTATATACGTCTATAACGGTATATATCATAATCTAAGGCAACCTAACATCTCGGATGCAATATTTGACAACATTCCTGGCCTGTCGAACCCTACTTCTCGGAGGGAACACTATATACGTCTGTAACGTCATATATCCTAACCTAAGGCAATCTAACATCTCGGATGTAACATTTGACAACATTCCAGGCGTGTCGGACTCTACTTCTCGGTGGTAACATTACATGCGTCTATAACGTTATATATCCTAACCTAAGGCAACCTAACATCTCGGATGCAATATTTGACAACATTCCTGGCCAGTCGAACCCTACCTCTCGGTGGGAACAGTATAACGTCTATAACGATATATATCCTAACCTAAGGCAACATAACATCTCGGATGTAACATTTGACAACATTCCAGGCGTGTCGGTCCCTACGTCTCGGTGGTAACATTAATGCGTCTATAACGTTATATATCCTAACCTAAGGCAACCTAACATCTCGGATGCAATATTTGACAACATTCCTGGCCTGTCGAACCCTACTTCTCGGAGGGAACAGTATATACGTCTGTAACGTCATATATCCTAACCTAAGGCAACCTAACATCTCGGATGTAACATTTGACAACATTCCAGGCGTGTTGGTCCCTACGTCTCGGTGGTAACATTACATGCGTCTATAACGTCATATATCCTAACCTAAGGCACCCTAACATCTCGGATGCAATATTTAACAACATTCCTGGCCTGTCGAACCCTACCTCTCGGTGGGAACAGTATAACGTCTATAACGATATATATCCTAACCTAAGGCAACTTAAATCTCGGATGTAACATTTTACAACATTCCAGGCGTGTCGGTCCCTACGTCTCGGTGGTAACATTAATGCGTCTATAACGTTATATATCCTAACCTAAGGCAACCTAACATCTCGGATGCAATGTTTGACAACATTCCTGGCCTGTCGAACCCTACTTCTCGGAGGGAACAGTATATACGTTTGTAGCGTCATATATCCTAACATAAGGCAACCTAACATCTCGGATGTAACATTTGACAACATTCCAGGCGTGTCGGTCCCTACGTCTCGGTGGTAACATTACATGCGTCTGTAACGTTATATGTCCTAACCTAAGGCAACCTAACATCTCGGATGCAATATTTAACAACATTCCTGGCCTGTCGAACCCTACTTCTCGGAGGGAACAGTATATATGTCTATAATGTCATATATCATAACCTAAGGCAACCCAACATCTCGGATACAATATTTGACAACATTCCTGGCCTGTCGAACCCTACTTCTCGGAGGGAACAGTATATACGTCTATAACGGTATATATCATAATCTAAGGCAACCTAACATCTCGGATGCAATATTTGACAACATTCCTGGCCTGTCGAACCCTACTTCTCGGAGGGAACACTATATACGTCTGTAACGTCATATATCCTAACCTAAGGCAATCTAACATCTCGGATGTAACATTTGACAACATTCCAGGCGTGTCGGAATCTACTTCTCGGTGGTAACATTACATGCGTCTATAACGTTATATATCCTAACCTAAGGCAACCTAACATCTCGGATGCAATATTTGACAACATTCCTGGCCTGTCGAACCCTACTTCTCGGAGGGAACAGTATATACGTCTATAACGTTATATATCCTAACCTAAGGCAACCTGACATGTAGGATGTAATATTCTACATAATTCCAGGCGTGTCGGACCCTACTTCTCGGTGGGAACATTATATGAGTCTATAACGTTGTAAATCCTAATCTAAGGCAACCTATTATCTCAGACGTAATATTTTACAATATTCCTGGCGTGTCGGTGCATACCTTTCGGTGGGAATATTATATGCGTCTATAACGGTCGATATCGTAAACTAAGGCAATCTAACATCTCGGATGCAATGTTTGACAACATTCCTGGCCTGTCGAACCCTACTTCTCGGAGGGAACAGTATATACGTCTATAACGCTATATATCATAATCTAAGGCAACCTAACATCTCGGATGCAATATTTGACAACATTCCTGGCCTGTCGAACCCTACTTCTCGGAGGGAACACTATATACGTCTGTAACGTCATATATCCTAACCTAAGGCAATCTAACATCTCGGATGTAACATTTGACAACATTCCTGGCCTGTCGAACCCTACCTCTCGGTGGGAACAGTATAACGTCTATAACGATATATATCCTAACCTAAGGCAACCTAACATCTCGGATGTAACATTTGACAACATTCCAGGCGTGTCGGTCCCTACGTCTCGGTGGTAACATTACATGCGTCTATAACGTCATATATCCTAACCTAAGGCACCCTAACATCTCGGATGCAATATTTAACAACATTCCTGGCCTGTCGAACCCTACTTCTCGGAGGGAACAGTATATATGTCTATAACGTCATATATCATAACCTAAGGCAACCCAACGTCTCGGATGCAATATTTGACAACATTCCTGGCCTGTCGAACCCTACTTCTCGGAGGGAACAGTATATACGTCTATAACGGTATATATCATAATCTAAGGCAACCTAACATCTCGGATGCAATATTTGACAACATTCCTGGCCTGTCGAACCCTACTTCTCGGAGGGAACACTATATACGTCTGTAACGTCATATATCCTAACCTAAGGCAATCTAACATCTCGGATGTAACATTTGACAACATTCCAGGCGTGTCGGACTCTACTTCTCGGTGGTAACATTACATGCGTCTATAACGTTATATATCCTAACCTAAGGCAACCTAACATCTCGGAGGCAATATTTGACAACATTCCTGGCGTGTCGAACCCTACTTCTCGGAGGGAACAGTATATACGTCTATAACGTTATATATCCTAACCTAAGGCAACCTGACATGTAGGATGTAATATTCTACATAATTCCAGGCGTGTCGGACCCTACTTCTCGGTGAGAACATTATATGAGTCTATAACGTTGTAAATCCTAATCTAAGGCAACCTATTATCTCAGACGTAATATTTTACAATATTCCTGGCGTGTCGGTGCATACTTTTCGGTGGGAATATTATATGCGTCTATAACGGTCGATATCGTAAACTAAGGCAATCTAACATCTCGGATGCAATGTTTGACAACATTCCTGGCCTGTCGAACCCTACTTCTCGGAGGGAACAGTATATACGTCTGTAACGTCATATATCCTAACCTAAGGCAACCTAACATCTCGGATGTAACATTTGACAACATTCCAGGCGTGTCGGTCCCTACGTCTCGGTGGTAACATTACATGCGTCTATAACGTCATATATCCTAACCTAAGGCACCCTAACATCTCGGATGCAATATTTAACAACACTCCTGGCCTGTCGAACCCTACTTCTCGGAGGGAACAGTATATATGTCTATACCGTCATATATCCTAACCTAAGGCAACCTAACATCTCGGATGCAATATTTGACAACATTCCTGGCCTGTCGAACCCTACTTCTCGGAGGGAACACTATATACGTCTGTAACGTCATATATCCTAACCTAAGGCAATCTAACATCTCGGATGTAACATTTGACAACATTCCTGGCCTGTCGAACCCTACCTCTCGGTGGGAACAGTATAACGTCTATAACGATATATATCCTAACCTAAGGCAACCTAACATCTCGGATGTAACATTTGACAACATTCCAGGCGTGTCGGTCCCTACGTCTCGGTGGTAACATTACATGCGTCTATAACGTCATATATCCTAACCTAAGGCACCCTAACATCTCGGATGCAATATTTAACAACATTCCTGGCCTGTCGAACCCTACTTCTCGGAGGGAACAGTATATATGTCTATAACGTCATATATCATAACCTAAGGCAACCCAACGTCTCGGATGCAATATTTGACAACATTCCTGGCCTGTCGAACCCTACTTCTCGGAGGGAACAGTATATACGTCTATAACGGTATATATCATAATCTAAGGCAACCTAACATCTCGGATGCAATATTTGACAACATTCCTGGCCTGTCGAACCCTACTTCTCGGAGGGAACACTATATACGTCTGTAACGTCATATATCCTAACCTAAGGCAATCTAACATCTCGGATGTAACATTTGACAACATTCCAGGCGTGTCGGACTCTACTTCTCGGTGGTAACATTACATGCGTCTATAACGTTATATATCCTAACCTAAGGCAACCTAACATCTCGGAGGCAATATTTGACAACATTCCTGGCGTGTCGAACCCTACTTCTCGGAGGGAACAGTATATACGTCTATAACGTTATATATCCTAACCTAAGGCAACCTGACATGTAGGATGTAATATTCTACATAATTCCAGGCGTGTCGGACCCTACTTCTCGGTGAGAACATTATATGAGTCTATAACGTTGTAAATCCTAATCTAAGGCAACCTATTATCTCAGACGTAATATTTTACAATATTCCTGGCGTGTCGGTGCATACTTTTCGGTGGGAATATTATATGCGTCTATAACGGTCGATATCGTAAACTAAGGCAATCTAACATCTCGGATGCAATGTTTGACAACATTCCTGGCCTGTCGAACCCTACTTCTCGGAGGGAACAGTATATACGTCTGTAACGTCATATATCCTAACCTAAGGCAACCTAACATCTCGGATGTAACATTTGACAACATTCCAGGCGTGTCGGTCCCTACGTCTCGGTGGTAACATTACATGCGTCTATAACGTCATATATCCTAACCTAAGGCACCCTAACATCTCGGATGCAATATTTAACAACACTCCTGGCCTGTCGAACCCTACTTCTCGGAGGGAACAGTATATATGTCTATACCGTCATATATCCTAACCTAAGGCAACCTAACATCTCGGATGCAATATTTGACAACATTCCTGGCCTGTCGAACCCTACTTCTCGGAGGGAACAGTATATACGTCTATAACGTTATATATCCTAACCTAAGGCAACCTGACATGTAGGATGTAATATTCTACATAATTCCAGGCGTGTCGGACCCTACTTCTCGGTGGGAACATTATATGAGTCTATAACGTTGTAAATCCTAATCTAAGGCAACCTATTATCTCAGACGTAATATTTTACAATATTCCTGGCGTGTCGGTGCATACTTTTCGGTGGGAATATTATATGCGTCTATAACGGTCGATATCGTAAACTAAGGCAATCTAACATCTCGGATGCAATGTTTGACAACATTCCTGGCCTGTCGAACCCTACTTCTCGGAGGGAACAGTATATACGTCTATAACGCTATATATCATAATCTAAGGCAACCTAACATCTCGGATGCAATATTTGACAACATTCCTGGCCTGTCGAACCCTACTTCTCGGAGGGAACACTATATACGTCTGTAACGTCATATATCCTAACCTAAGGCAATCTAACATCTCGGATGTAACATTTGACAACATTCCAGGCGTGTCGGACTCTACTTCTCGGTGGTAACATTACATGCGTCTATAACGTTATATATCCTAACCTAAGGCAACCTAACATCTCGGATGCAATATTTGACAACATTCCTGGCGTGTCGGACCCTACTTCTCGGTGGGAACAGTATATACGTCCATAACGTTATATATCCTAACCTAAGGCAACCTTACATCTCTGATGTAATATTCTACAACATTCCAGGCGTGTCGGACCCTACTTCTCGGTGGGAACATTATATGCGTCTATAACGTTGTATATCCTAATCTAAGGCAACCTAACATCTCGGATGCATTATTTGACAACATTCCTGGCCTGTCGAACCCTACCTCTCGGAGGGAACAGTAGATACGTCTATAACGGTATATATCATAATCTAAGGCAACCTAACATCTCGGGTGCAATATTTGACAACATTCCTGGCCTGTCGAACCAAACTTCTCGGAGGGAACAGTATATACGTTTGTAGCGTCATATATCCGAACATAAGGCAACCTAACATCTCGGATGTAACATTTGTCAACATTCCGGACGTGTCGGTCCCTACGTCTCGGAGGTAACATTACATGCGTCTATAACGTTATATGTCCTAACCTAAGGCACCCTAGCATCTCGGATGCAATATTTGACAACATTCCTGGCCAGTCGAACCCTACCTCTCGGTGGGAACAGTATAACGTCTATAACGATATATATCCTAACCTAAGGCAACCTGACATGTAGGATGTAATATTCTACATAATTCCAGGCGTGTCGGACCCTACTTCTCGGTGGGAACATTATATGAGTCTATAACGTTGTAAATCCTAATCTAAGGCAACCTATTATCTCAGACGTAATATTTTACAATATTCCTGGCGTGTCGGTGCATACTTTTCGGTGGGAATATTATATGCGTCTATAACGGTCGATATCGTAAACTAAGGCAATCTAACATCTCGGATGCAATGTTTGACAACATTCCTGGCCTGTCGAACCCTACTTCTCGGAGGGAACAGTATATACGTCTATAACGCTATATATCATAATCTAAGGCAACCTAACATCTCGGATGCAATATTTGACAACATTCCTGGCCTGTCGAACCCTACTTCTCGGAGGGAACACTATATACGTCTGTAACGTCATATATCCTAACCTAAGGCAATCTAACATCTCGGATGTAACATTTGACAACATTCCAGGCGTGTCGGACTCTACTTCTCGGTGGTAACATTACATGCGTCTATAACGTTATATATCCTAACCTAAGGCAACCTAACATCTCGGATGCAATATTTGACAACATTCCTGGCGTGTCGGACCCTACTTCTCGGTGGGAACAGTATATACGTCCATAACGTTATATATCCTAACCTAAGGCAACCTTACATCTCTGATGTAATATTCTACAACATTCCAGGCGTGTCGGACCCTACTTCTCGGTGGGAACATTATATGCGTCTATAACGTTGTATATCCTAATCTAAGGCAACCTAACATCTCGGATGCATTATTTGACAACATTCCTGGCCTGTCGAACCCTACCTCTCGGAGGGAACAGTAGATACGTCTATAACGGTATATATCATAATCTAAGGCAACCTAACATCTCGGGTGCAATATTTGACAACATTCCTGGCCTGTCGAACCAAACTTCTCGGAGGGAACAGTATATACGTTTGTAGCGTCATATATCCGAACATAAGGCAACCTAACATCTCGGATGTAACATTTGTCAACATTCCGGACGTGTCGGTCCCTACGTCTCGGAGGTAACATTACATGCGTCTATAACGTTATATGTCCTAACCTAAGGCACCCTAGCATCTCGGATGCAATATTTGACAACATTCCTGGCCAGTCGAACCCTACCTCTCGGTGGGAACAGTATAACGTCTATAACGATATATATCCTAACCTAAGGCAACATAACATCTCGGATGTAACATTTGACAACATTCCAGGCGTGTCGGTCCCTACGTCTCGGTGGTAACATTAATGCGTCTATAACGTTATATATCCTAACCTAAGGCAACCTAACATCTCGGAGGCAATATTTGACAACATTCCTGGCGTGTCGAACCCTACTTCTCGGAGGGAACAGTATATACGTCTATAACGTTATATATCCTAACCTAAGGCAACCTGACATGTAGGATGTAATATTCTACATAATTCCAGGCGTGTCGGACCCTACTTCTCGGTGAGAACATTATATGAGTCTATAACGTTGTAAATCCTAATCTAAGGCAACCTATTATCTCAGACGTAATATTTTACAATATTCCTGGCGTGTCGGTGCATACTTTTCGGTGGGAATATTATATGCGTCTATAACGGTCGATATCGTAAACTAAGGCAATCTAACATCTCGGATGCAATGTTTGACAACATTCCTGGCCTGTCGAACCCTACTTCTCGGAGGGAACAGTATATACGTTTGTAGCGTCATATATCCTAACATAAGGCAACCTAACATCTCGGATGTAACATTTGACAACATTCCAGGCGTGTCGGTCCCTACGTCTCGGTGGTAACATTACATGCGTCTATAACGTTATATATCCTAACCTAAGGCAACCTAACATCTCGGATGCAATATTTGACCACATTCCTGGCCTGTCGAACCCTACTTCTCGGAGGGAACACTATATACGTCTGTAACGTCATATATCCTAACCTAAGGCAATCTAACATCTCGGATGTAACATTTGACAACATTCCAGGCGTGTCGGACTCTACTTCTCGGTGGTAACATTACATGCGTCTATAACGTTATATATCCTAACCTAAGGCAACCTAACATCTCGGATGCAATATTTGACAACATTCCTGGCCTGTCGAACCCTACTTCTCGGTGGGAACAGTATATACGTCCATAACGTTATATATTCTAACCTAAGGCAACCTGACATGTAGGATGTAATATTCTACATAATTCCAGGCGTGTCGGACCCTACTTCTCGGTGGGAACATTATATGAGTCTATAACGTTGTAAATCCTAATCTAAGGCAACCTATTATCTCAGACGTAATATTTTACAATATTCCTGGCGTGTCGGTGCATACTTTTCGGTGGGAATATTATATGCGTCTATAACGGTCGATATCGTAAACTAAGGCAATCTAACATCTCGGATGCAATATTTGACAAACATTCCTGGCCTGTCGAACCCTACTTCTCGGAGGGAACAGTATATACGTCTGTAACGTCATATATCCGAACCTAAGGCAACCTAACATCTCGGATGCAATATTTGACAACATTCCTGGCGTGTCGGACCCTACTTCTCGGTGGGAACAGTATATACGTCCATAACGTTATATATCCTAACCTAAGGCAACCTTACATCTCTGATGTAATATTCTACAACATTCCAGGCGTGTCGGACCCTACTTCTCGGTGGGAACATTATATGCGTCTATAACGGTATATATCATAATCTAAGGCAACCTAACATCTCGGATGCAATATTTGACAACATTCCTGGCCTGTCGAACCCTACTTCTCGGAGGGAACACTATATACGTCTGTAACGTCATATATCCTAACCTAAGGCAATCTAACATCTCGGATGTAACATTTGACAACATTCCAGGCGTGTCGGACACTACTTCTCGGTGGTAACATTACATGCGTCTATAACGTTATATATCCTAACCTAAGGCAACCTAACATCTCGGAGGCAATATTTGACAACATTCCTGGCGTGTCGAACCCTACTTCTCGGAGGGAACAGTATATACGTCTATAACGTTATATATCCTAACCTAAGGCAACCTGACATGTAGGATGTAATATTCTACATAATTCCAGGCGTGTCGGACCCTACTTCTCGGTGGGAACATTATATGAGTCTATAACGTTGTAAATCCTAATCTAAGGCAACCTATTATCTCAGACGTAATATTTTACAATATTCCTGGCGTGTCGGTGCATACTTTTCGGTGGGAATATTATATGCGTCTATAACGGTCGATATCGTAAACTAAGGCAATCTAACATCTCGGATGCAATGTTTGACAACATTCCTGGCCTGTCGAACCCTACTTCTCGGAGGGAACAGTATATACGTCTATAACGGTATATATCATAATCTAAGGCAACCTAACATCTCGGATGCAATATTTGACAACATTCCTGGCCTGTCGAACCCTACTTCTCGGAGGGAACACTATATACGTCTGTAACGTCATATATCCTAACCTAAGGCAATCTAACATCTCGGATGTAACATTTGACAACATTCCAGGCGTGTCGGACTCTACTTCTCGGTGGTAACATTACATGCGTCTATAACGTTATATATCCTAACCTAAGGCAACCTAACATCTCGGATGCAATATTTGACAACATTCCTGGCGTGTCGGACCCTACTTCTCGGTGGGAACAGTATATACGTCCATAACGTTATATATCCTAACCTAAGGCAACCTTACATCTCTGATGTAATATTCTACAACATTCCAGGCGTGTCGGACCCTACTTCTCGGTGGGAACATTATATGCGTCTATAACGTTGTATATCCTAATCTAAGGCAACCTAACATCTCGGATGCATTATTTGACAACATTCCTGGCCTGTCGAACCCTACCTCTCGGAGGGAACAGTAGATACGTCTATAACGGTATATATCATAATCTAAGGCAACCTAACATCTCGGGTGCAATATTTGACAACATTCCTGGCCTGTCGAACCAAACTTCTCGGAGGGAACAGTATATACGTTTGTAGCGTCATATATCCGAACATAAGGCAACCTAACATCTCGGATGTAACATTTGTCAACATTCCGGACGTGTCGGTCCCTACGTCTCGGAGGTAACATTACATGCGTCTATAACGTTATATGTCCTAACCTAAGGCACCCTAGCATCTCGGATGCAATATTTGACAACATTCCTGGCCAGTCGAACCCTACCTCTCGGTGGGAACAGTATAACGTCTATAACGATATATATCCTAACCTAAGGCAACATAACATCTCGGATGTAACATTTGACAACATTCCAGGCGTGTCGGTCCCTACGTCTCGGTGGTAACATTAATGCGTCTATAACGTTATATATCCTAACCTAAGGCAACCTAACATCTCGGAGGCAATATTTGACAACATTCCTGGCGTGTCGAACCCTACTTCTCGGAGGGAACAGTATATACGTCTATAACGTTATATATCCTAACCTAAGGCAACCTGACATGTAGGATGTAATATTCTACATAATTCCAGGCGTGTCGGACCCTACTTCTCGGTGAGAACATTATATGAGTCTATAACGTTGTAAATCCTAATCTAAGGCAACCTATTATCTCAGACGTAATATTTTACAATATTCCTGGCGTGTCGGTGCATACTTTTCGGTGGGAATATTATATGCGTCTATAACGGTCGATATCGTAAACTAAGGCAATCTAACATCTCGGATGCAATGTTTGACAACATTCCTGGCCTGTCGAACCCTACTTCTCGGAGGGAACAGTATATACGTTTGTAGCGTCATATATCCTAACATAAGGCAACCTAACATCTCGGATGTAACATTTGACAACATTCCAGGCGTGTCGGTCCCTACGTCTCGGTGGTAACATTACATGCGTCTATAACGTTATATATCCTAACCTAAGGCAACCTAACATCTCGGATGCAATATTTGACCACATTCCTGGCCTGTCGAACCCTACTTCTCGAAGGGAACACTATATACGTCTGTAACGTCATATATCCTAACCTAAGGCAATCTAACATCTCGGATGTAACATTTGACAACATTCCAGGCGTGTCGGACTCTACTTCTCGGTGGTAACATTACATGCGTCTATAACGTTATATATCCTAACCTAAGGCAACCTAACATCTCGGATGCAATATTTGACAACATTCCTGGCCTGTCGAACCCTACTTCTCGGTGGGAACAGTATATACGTCCATAACGTTATATATTCTAACCTAAGGCAACCTGACATGTAGGATGTAATATTCTACATAATTCCAGGCGTGTCGGACCCTACTTCTCGGTGGGAACATTATATGAGTCTATAACGTTGTAAATCCTAATCTAAGGCAACCTATTATCTCAGACGTAATATTTTACAATATTCCTGGCGTGTCGGTGCATACTTTTCGGTGGGAATATTATATGCGTCTATAACGGTCGATATCGTAAACTAAGGCAATCTAACATCTCGGATGCAATGTTTGACAACATTCCTGGCCTGTCGAACCCTACTTCTCGGAGGGAACAGTATATACGTCTATAACGGTATATATCATAATCTAAGGCAACCTAACTTCTCGGATGCAATATTTGACAACATTCCTGGCCTGTAGAACCCTACTTCTCGGAGGGAACACTATATACGTCTGTAACGTCATATATCCTAACCTAAGGCAATCTAACATCTCGGATGTAACATTTGACAACACTCCAGGCGTGTCGGACTCTACTTCTCGGTGGTAACATTACATGCGTCTATAACGTTATATATCCTAACCTAAGGCAACCTAACATCTCGGATGCAATATTTGACAACATTCCTGGCGTGTCGGACCCTACTTCTCGGTGGGAACAGTATATACGTCCATAACGTTATATATCCTAACCTAAGGCAACCTTACATCTCGGATGTAATATTCTACAACATTCCAGGCGTGTCGGACCCTACTTCTCGGTGGGAACATTATATGCGTCTATAACGTTGTATATCCTAATCTAAGGCAACCTAACATCTCGGATGCATTATTTGACAACATTCCTGGCCTGTCGAACCCTACCTCTCGGAGGGAACAGTAGATACGTCTATAACGGTATATATCATAATCTAAGGCAACCTAACATCTCGGGTGCAATATTTGACAACATTCCTGGCCTGTCGAACCAAACTTCTCGGAGGGAACAGTATATACGTTTGTAGCGTCATATATCCTAACATAAGGCAACCTAACATCTCGGATGTAACATTTGTCAACATTCCAGACGTGTCGGTCCCTACGTCTCGGAGGTAACATTACATGCGTCTATAACGTTATATGTCCTAACCTAAGGCAACCTAACATCTCGGATGCAATATTTGACAACATTCCTGGCCTGTCGAACCCTACCTCACGGTGGGAACAGTATAACGTCTATAACGATATATATCCTAACCTAAGGCAACATAACATCTCGGATGTAACATTTGACAACATTCCAGGCGTGTCGGTCCCTACGTCTCGGTGGTAACATTAATGCGTCTATAACGTTATATATCCTAACCTAAGGCAACCTAACATCTCGGATGCAATATTTGACAACATTCCTGGCCTGTCGAACCCTACTTCTCGGAGGGAACAGTATATACGTCTGTAACGTCATATATCCTAACCTAAGGCAACCTAACATCTCGGATGTAACATTTGACAACATTCCAGGCGTGTCGGTCCCTACGTCTCGGTGGTAACATTACATGCGTCTATAACGTCATATATCCTAACCTAAGGCACCCTAACATCTCGGATGCAATATTTAACAACACTCCTGGCCTGTCGAACCCTACTTCTCGGAGGGAACAGTATATATGTCTATAACGTCATATATCCTAACCTAAGGCAACCTAACATCTCGGATGCAATATTTGACAACATTCCTGGCCTGTCGAACCCTACTTCTCGGAGGGAACAGTATATACGTCTATAACGTTATATATCCTAACCTAAGGCAACCTGACATGTAGGATGTAATATTCTACATAATTCCAGGCGTGTCGGACCCTACTTCTCGGTGGGAACATTATATGAGTCTATAACGTTGTAAATCCTAATCTAAGGCAACCTATTATCTCAGACGTAATATTTTACAATATTCCTGGCGTGTCGGTGCATACTTTTCGGTGGGAATATTATATGCGTCTATAACGGTCGATATCGTAAACTAAGGCAATCTAACATCTCGGATGCAATGTTTGACAACATTCCTGGCCTGTCGAACCCTACTTCTCGGAGGGAACAGTATATACGTCTATAACGCTATATATCATAATCTAAGGCAACCTAACATCTCGGATGCAATATTTGACAACATTCCTGGCCTGTCGAACCCTACTTCTCGGAGGGAACACTATATACGTCTGTAACGTCATATATCCTAACCTAAGGCAATCTAACATCTCGGATGTAACATTTGACAACATTCCAGGCGTGTCGGACTCTACTTCTCGGTGGTAACATTACATGCGTCTATAACGTTATATATCCTAACCTAAGGCAACCTAACATCTCGGATGCAATATTTGACAACATTCCTGGCGTGTCGGACCCTACTTCTCGGTGGGAACAGTATATACGTCCATAACGTTATATATCCTAACCTAAGGCAACCTTACATCTCTGATGTAATATTCTACAACATTCCAGGCGTGTCGGACCCTACTTCTCGGTGGGAACATTATATGCGTCTATAACGGTATATATCATAATCTAAGGCAACCTAACATCTCGGATGCAATATTTGACAACATTCCTGGCCTGTCGAACCCTACTTCTCGGAGGGAACACTATATACGTCTGTAACGTCATATATCCTAACCTAAGGCAATCTAACATCTCGGATGTAACATTTGACAACATTCCAGGCGTGTCGGACTCTACTTCTCGGTGGTAACATTACATGCGTCTATAACGTTATATATCCTAACCTAAGGCAACCTAACATCTCGGAGGCAATATTTGACAACATTCCTGGCGTGTCGAACCCTACTTCTCGGAGGGAACAGTATATACGTCTATAACGTTATATATCCTAACCTAAGGCAACCTGACATGTAGGATGTAATATTCTACATAATTCCAGGCGTGTCGGACCCTACTTCTCGGTGGGAACATTATATGAGTCTATAACGTTGTAAATCCTAATCTAAGGCAACCTATTATCTCAGACGTAATATTTTACAATATTCCTGGCGTGTCGGTGCATACTTTTCGGTGGGAATATTATATGCGTCTATAACGGTCGATATCGTAAACTAAGGCAATCTAACATCTCGGATGCAATGTTTGACAACATTCCTGGCCTGTCGAACCCTACTTCTCGGAGGGAACAGTATATACGTCTATAACGGTATATATCATAATCTAAGGCAACCTAACATCTCGGATGCAATATTTGACAACATTCCTGGCCTGTCGAACCCTACTTCTCGGAGGGAACACTATATACGTCTGTAACGTCATATATCCTAACCTAAGGCAATCTAACATCTCGGATGTAACATTTGACAACATTCCAGGCGTGTCGGACTCTACTTCTCGGTGGTAACATTACATGCGTCTATAACGTTATATATCCTAACCTAAGGCAACCTAACATCTCGGATGCAATATTTGACAACATTCCTGGCGTGTCGGACCCTACTTCTCGGTGGGAACAGTATATACGTCCATAACGTTATATATCCTAACCTAAGGCAACCTTACATCTCTGATGTAATATTCTACAACATTCCAGGCGTGTCGGACCCTACTTCTCGGTGGGAACATTATATGCGTCTATAACGTTGTATATCCTAATCTAAGGCAACCTAACATCTCGGATGCATTATTTGACAACATTCCTGGCCTGTCGAACCCTACCTCTCGGAGGGAACAGTAGATACGTCTATAACGGTATATATCATAATCTAAGGCAACCTAACATCTCGGGTGCAATATTTGACAACATTCCTGGCCTGTCGAACCAAACTTCTCGGAGGGAACAGTATATACGTTTGTAGCGTCATATATCCGAACATAAGGCAACCTAACATCTCGGATGTAACATTTGTCAACATTCCGGACGTGTCGGTCCCTACGTCTCGGAGGTAACATTACATGCGTCTATAACGTTATATGTCCTAACCTAAGGCACCCTAGCATCTCGGATGCAATATTTGACAACATTCCTGGCCAGTCGAACCCTACCTCTCGGTGGGAACAGTATAACGTCTATAACGATATATATCCTAACCTAAGGCAACATAACATCTCGGATGTAACATTTGACAACATTCCAGGCGTGTCGGTCCCTACGTCTCGGTGGTAACATTAATGCGTCTATAACGTTATATATCCTAACCTAAGGCAACCTAACATCTCGGATGCAATATTTGACAACATTCCTGGCCTGTCGAACCCTACTTCTCGGAGGGAACAGTATATACGTCTGTAACGTCATATATCCTAACCTAAGGCAACCTAACATCTCGGATGTAACATTTGACAACATTCCAGGCGTGTTGGTCCCTACGTCTCGGTGGTAACATTACATGCGTCTATAACGTCATATATCCTAACCTAAGGCACCCTAACATCTCGGATGCAATATTTAACAACATTCCTGGCCTGTCGAACCCTACCTCTCGGTGGGAACAGTATAACGTCTATAACGATATATATCCTAACCTAAGGCAACCTAAATCTCGGATGTAACATTTTACAACATTCCAGGCGTGTCGGTCCCTACGTCTCGGTGGTAACATTAATGCGTCTATAACGTTATATATCCTAACCTAAGGCAACCTAACATCTCGGATGCAATGTTTGACAACATTCCTGGCCTGTCGAACCCTACTTCTCGGAGGGAACAGTATATACGTTTGTAGCGTCATATATCCTAACATAAGGCAACCTAACATCTCGGATGTAACATTTGACAACATTCCAGGCGTGTCGGTCCCTACGTCTCGGTGGTAACATTACATGCGTCTATAACGTTATATGTCCTAACCTAAGGCAACCTAACATCTCGGATGCAATATTTAACAACATTCCTGGCCTGTCGAACCCTACTTCTCGGAGGGAACAGTATATATGTCTATAATGTCATATATCATAACCTAAGGCAACCCAACATCTCGGATGCAATGTTTGACAACATTCCTGGCCTGTCGAACCCTACTTCTCGGAGGGAACACTATATACGTCTGTAACGTCATATATCCTAACCTAAGGCTATCTAACATCTCGGATGTAACATTTGACAACATTCCAGGCGTGTCGGACTCTACTTCTCGGTGGTAACATTACATGCGTCTATAACGTTATATATCCTAACCTAAGGCAACCTAACATCTCGGATGCAATATTTGACAACATTCCTGGCCTGTCGAACCCTACTTCTCGGAGGGAACAGTATATACGTCTATAACGTTATATATCCTAACCTAAGGCAACCTGACATGTAGGATGTAATATTCTACATAATTCCAGGCGTGTCGGACCCTACTTCTCGGTGGGAACATTATATGAGTCTATAACGTTGTAAATCCTAATCTAAGGCAACCTATTATCTCAGACGTAATATTTTACAATATTCCTGGCGTGTCGGTGCATACCTTTCGGTGGGAATATTATATGCGTCTATAACGGTCGATATCGTAAACTAAGGCAATCTAACATCTCGGATGCAATGTTTGACAACATTCCTGGCCTGTCGAACCCTACTTCTCGGAGGGAACAGTATATACGTCTATAACGCTATATATCATAATCTAAGGCAACCTAACATCTCGGATGCAATATTTGACAACATTCCTGGCCTGTCGAACCCTACTTCTCGGAGGGAACACTATATACGTCTGTAACGTCATATATCCTAACCTAAGGCAATCTAACATCTCGGATGTAACATTTGACAACATTCCTGGCCTGTCGAACCCTACCTCTCGGTGGGAACAGTATAACGTCTATAACGATATATATCCTAACTTAAGGCAACCTAACATCTCGGATGTAACATTTGACAACATTCCAGGCGTGTCGGTCCCTACGTCTCGGTGGTAACATTACATGCGTCTATAACGTCATATATCCTAACCTAAGGCACCCTAACATCTCGGATGCAATATTTAACAACATTCCTGGCCTGTCGAACCCTACTTCTCGGAGGGAACAGTATATATGTCTATAACGTCATATATCATAACCTAAGGCAACCCAACGTCTCGGATGCAATATTTGACAACATTCCTGGCCTGTCGAACCCTACTTCTCGGAGGGAACAGTATATACGTCTATAACGGTATATATCATAATCTAAGGCAACCTAACATCTCGGATGCAATATTTGACAACATTCCTGGCCTGTCGAACCCTACTTCTCGGAGGGAACACTATATACGTCTGTAACGTCATATATCCTAACCTAAGGCAATCTAACATCTCGGATGTAACATTTGACAACATTCCAGACGTGTCGGTCCCTACGTCTCGGAGGTAACATTACATGCGTCTATAACGTTATATGTCCTAACCTAAGGCAACCTAACATCTCGGATGCAATATTTGACAACATTCCTGGCCTGTCGAACCCTACCTCACGGTGGGAACAGTATAACGTCTATAACGATATATATCCTAACCTAAGGCAACATAACATCTCGGATGTAACATTTGACAACATTCCAGGCGTGTCGGTCCCTACGTCTCGGTGGTAACATTAATGCGTCTATAACGTTATATATCCTAACCTAAGGCAACCTAACATCTCGGATGCAATATTTGACAACATTCCTGGCCTGTCGAACCCTACTTCTCGGAGGGAACAGTATATACGTCTGTAACGTCATATATCCTAACCTAAGGCAACCTAACATCTCGGATGTAACATTTGACAACATTCCAGGCGTGTCGGTCCCTACGTCTCGGTGGTAACATTACATGCGTCTATAACGTCATATATCCTAACCTAAGGCACCCTAACATCTCGGATGCAATATTTAACAACACTCCTGGCCTGTCGAACCCTACTTCTCGGAGGGAACAGTATATATGTCTATAACGTCATATATCCTAACCTAAGGCAACCTAACATCTCGGATGCAATATTTGACAACATTCCTGGCCTGTCGAACCCTACTTCTCGGAGGGAACACTATATACGTCTGTAACGTCATATATCCTAACCTAAGGCAATCTAACATCTCGGATGTAACATTTGACAACATTCCAGGCGTGTCGGACTCTACTTCTCGGTGGTAACATTACATGCGTCTATAACGTTATATATCCTAACCTAAGGCAACCTAACATCTCGGATGCAATATTTGACAACATTCCTGGCGTGTCGGACCCTACTTCTCGGTGGGAACAGTATATACGTCCATAACGTTATATATCCTAACCTAAGGCAACCTTACATCTCTGATGTAATATTCTACAACATTCCAGGCGTGTCGGACCCTACTTCTCGGTGGGAACATTATATGCGTCTATAACGTTGTATATCCTAATCTAAGGCAACCTAACATCTCGGATGCATTATTTGACAACATTCCTGGCCTGTCGAACCCTACCTCTCGGAGGGAACAGTAGATACGTCTATAACGGTATATATCATAATCTAAGGCAACCTAACATCTCGGGTGCAATATTTGACAACATTCCTGGCCTGTCGAACCAAACTTCTCGGAGGGAACAGTATATACGTTTGTAGCGTCATATATCCGAACATAAGGCAACCTAACATCTCGGATGTAACATTTGTCAACATTCCGGACGTGTCGGTCCCTACGTCTCGGAGGTAACATTACATGCGTCTATAACGTTATATGTCCTAACCTAAGGCACCCTAGCATCTCGGATGCAATATTTGACAACATTCCTGGCCAGTCGAACCCTACCTCTCGGTGGGAACAGTATAACGTCTATAACGATATATATCCTAACCTAAGGCAACATAACATCTCGGATGTAACATTTGACAACATTCCAGGCGTGTCGGTCCCTACGTCTCGGTGGTAACATTAATGCGTCTATAACGTTATATATCCTAACCTAAGGCAACCTAACATCTCGGAGGCAATATTTGACAACATTCCTGGCGTGTCGAACCCTACTTCTCGGAGGGAACAGTATATACGTCTATAACGTTATATATCCTAACCTAAGGCAACCTGACATGTAGGATGTAATATTCTACATAATTCCAGGCGTGTCGGACCCTACTTCTCGGTGAGAACATTATATGAGTCTATAACGTTGTAAATCCTAATCTAAGGCAACCTATTATCTCAGACGTAATATTTTACAATATTCCTGGCGTGTCGGTGCATACTTTTCGGTGGGAATATTATATGCGTCTATAACGGTCGATATCGTAAACTAAGGCAATCTAACATCTCGGATGCAATGTTTGACAACATTCCTGGCCTGTCGAACCCTACTTCTCGGAGGGAACAGTATATACGTTTGTAGCGTCATATATCCTAACATAAGGCAACCTAACATCTCGGATGTAACATTTGACAACATTCCAGGCGTGTCGGTCCCTACGTCTCGGTGGTAACATTACATGCGTCTATAACGTTATATATCCTAACCTAAGGCAACCTAACATCTCGGATGCAATATTTGACCACATTCCTGGCCTGTCGAACCCTACTTCTCGGAGGGAACACTATATACGTCTGTAACGTCATATATCCTAACCTAAGGCAATCTAACATCTCGGATGTAACATTTGACAACATTCCAGGCGTGTCGGACTCTACTTCTCGGTGGTAACATTACATGCGTCTATAACGTTATATATCCTAACCTAAGGCAACCTAACATCTCGGATGCAATATTTGACAACATTCCTGGCCTGTCGAACCCTACTTCTCGGTGGGAACAGTATATACGTCCATAACGTTATATATTCTAACCTAAGGCAACCTGACATGTAGGATGTAATATTCTACATAATTCCAGGCGTGTCGGACCCTACTTCTCGGTGGGAACATTATATGAGTCTATAACGTTGTAAATCCTAATCTAAGGCAACCTATTATCTCAGACGTAATATTTTACAATATTCCTGGCGTGTCGGTGCATACTTTTCGGTGGGAATATTATATGCGTCTATAACGGTCGATATCGTAAACTAAGGCAATCTAACATCTCGGATGCAATATTTGACAAACATTCCTGGCCTGTCGAACCCTACTTCTCGGAGGGAACAGTATATACGTCTGTAACGTCATATATCCGAACCTAAGGCAACCTAACATCTCGGATGCAATATTTGACAACATTCCTGGCGTGTCGGACCCTACTTCTCGGTGGGAACAGTATATACGTCCATAACGTTATATATCCTAACCTAAGGCAACCTTACATCTCTGATGTAATATTCTACAACATTCCAGGCGTGTCGGACCCTACTTCTCGGTGGGAACATTATATGCGTCTATAACGGTATATATCATAATCTAAGGCAACCTAACATCTCGGATGCAATATTTGACAACATTCCTGGCCTGTCGAACCCTACTTCTCGGAGGGAACACTATATACGTCTGTAACGTCATATATCCTAACCTAAGGCAATCTAACATCTCGGATGTAACATTTGACAACATTCCAGGCGTGTCGGACACTACTTCTCGGTGGTAACATTACATGCGTCTATAACGTTATATATCCTAACCTAAGGCAACCTAACATCTCGGAGGCAATATTTGACAACATTCCTGGCGTGTCGAACCCTACTTCTCGGAGGGAACAGTATATACGTCTATAACGTTATATATCCTAACCTAAGGCAACCTGACATGTAGGATGTAATATTCTACATAATTCCAGGCGTGTCGGACCCTACTTCTCGGTGGGAACATTATATGAGTCTATAACGTTGTAAATCCTAATCTAAGGCAACCTATTATCTCAGACGTAATATTTTACAATATTCCTGGCGTGTCGGTGCATACTTTTCGGTGGGAATATTATATGCGTCTATAACGGTCGATATCGTAAACTAAGGCAATCTAACATCTCGGATGCAATGTTTGACAACATTCCTGGCCTGTCGAACCCTACTTCTCGGAGGGAACAGTATATACGTCTATAACGGTATATATCATAATCTAAGGCAACCTAACATCTCGGATGCAATATTTGACAACATTCCTGGCCTGTCGAACCCTACTTCTCGGAGGGAACACTATATACGTCTGTAACGTCATATATCCTAACCTAAGGCAATCTAACATCTCGGATGTAACATTTGACAACATTCCAGGCGTGTCGGACTCTACTTCTCGGTGGTAACATTACATGCGTCTATAACGTTATATATCCTAACCTAAGGCAACCTAACATCTCGGATGCAATATTTGACAACATTCCTGGCGTGTCGGACCCTACTTCTCGGTGGGAACAGTATATACGTCCATAACGTTATATATCCTAACCTAAGGCAACCTTACATCTCTGATGTAATATTCTACAACATTCCAGGCGTGTCGGACCCTACTTCTCGGTGGGAACATTATATGCGTCTATAACGTTGTATATCCTAATCTAAGGCAACCTAACATCTCGGATGCATTATTTGACAACATTCCTGGCCTGTCGAACCCTACCTCTCGGAGGGAACAGTAGATACGTCTATAACGGTATATATCATAATCTAAGGCAACCTAACATCTCGGGTGCAATATTTGACAACATTCCTGGCCTGTCGAACCAAACTTCTCGGAGGGAACAGTATATACGTTTGTAGCGTCATATATCCGAACATAAGGCAACCTAACATCTCGGATGTAACATTTGTCAACATTCCGGACGTGTCGGTCCCTACGTCTCGGAGGTAACATTACATGCGTCTATAACGTTATATGTCCTAACCTAAGGCACCCTAGCATCTCGGATGCAATATTTGACAACATTCCTGGCCAGTCGAACCCTACCTCTCGGTGGGAACAGTATAACGTCTATAACGATATATATCCTAACCTAAGGCAACATAACATCTCGGATGTAACATTTGACAACATTCCAGGCGTGTCGGTCCCTACGTCTCGGTGGTAACATTAATGCGTCTATAACGTTATATATCCTAACCTAAGGCAACCTAACATCTCGGAGGCAATATTTGACAACATTCCTGGCGTGTCGAACCCTACTTCTCGGAGGGAACAGTATATACGTCTATAACGTTATATATCCTAACCTAAGGCAACCTGACATGTAGGATGTAATATTCTACATAATTCCAGGCGTGTCGGACCCTACTTCTCGGTGAGAACATTATATGAGTCTATAACGTTGTAAATCCTAATCTAAGGCAACCTATTATCTCAGACGTAATATTTTACAATATTCCTGGCGTGTCGGTGCATACTTTTCGGTGGGAATATTATATGCGTCTATAACGGTCGATATCGTAAACTAAGGCAATCTAACATCTCGGATGCAATGTTTGACAACATTCCTGGCCTGTCGAACCCTACTTCTCGGAGGGAACAGTATATACGTTTGTAGCGTCATATATCCTAACATAAGGCAACCTAACATCTCGGATGTAACATTTGACAACATTCCAGGCGTGTCGGTCCCTACGTCTCGGTGGTAACATTACATGCGTCTATAACGTTATATATCCTAACCTAAGGCAACCTAACATCTCGGATGCAATATTTGACCACATTCCTGGCCTGTCGAACCCTACTTCTCGAAGGGAACACTATATACGTCTGTAACGTCATATATCCTAACCTAAGGCAATCTAACATCTCGGATGTAACATTTGACAACATTCCAGGCGTGTCGGACTCTACTTCTCGGTGGTAACATTACATGCGTCTATAACGTTATATATCCTAACCTAAGGCAACCTAACATCTCGGATGCAATATTTGACAACATTCCTGGCCTGTCGAACCCTACTTCTCGGTGGGAACAGTATATACGTCCATAACGTTATATATTCTAACCTAAGGCAACCTGACATGTAGGATGTAATATTCTACATAATTCCAGGCGTGTCGGACCCTACTTCTCGGTGGGAACATTATATGAGTCTATAACGTTGTAAATCCTAATCTAAGGCAACCTATTATCTCAGACGTAATATTTTACAATATTCCTGGCGTGTCGGTGCATACTTTTCGGTGGGAATATTATATGCGTCTATAACGGTCGATATCGTAAACTAAGGCAATCTAACATCTCGGATGCAATGTTTGACAACATTCCTGGCCTGTCGAACCCTACTTCTCGGAGGGAACAGTATATACGTCTATAACGGTATATATCATAATCTAAGGCAACCTAACTTCTCGGATGCAATATTTGACAACATTCCTGGCCTGTAGAACCCTACTTCTCGGAGGGAACACTATATACGTCTGTAACGTCATATATCCTAACCTAAGGCAATCTAACATCTCGGATGTAACATTTGACAACACTCCAGGCGTGTCGGACTCTACTTCTCGGTGGTAACATTACATGCGTCTATAACGTTATATATCCTAACCTAAGGCAACCTAACATCTCGGATGCAATATTTGACAACATTCCTGGCGTGTCGGACCCTACTTCTCGGTGGGAACAGTATATACGTCCATAACGTTATATATCCTAACCTAAGGCAACCTTACATCTCGGATGTAATATTCTACAACATTCCAGGCGTGTCGGACCCTACTTCTCGGTGGGAACATTATATGCGTCTATAACGTTGTATATCCTAATCTAAGGCAACCTAACATCTCGGATGCATTATTTGACAACATTCCTGGCCTGTCGAACCCTACCTCTCGGAGGGAACAGTAGATACGTCTATAACGGTATATATCATAATCTAAGGCAACCTAACATCTCGGGTGCAATATTTGACAACATTCCTGGCCTGTCGAACCAAACTTCTCGGAGGGAACAGTATATACGTTTGTAGCGTCATATATCCTAACATAAGGCAACCTAACATCTCGGATGTAACATTTGTCAACATTCCAGACGTGTCGGTCCCTACGTCTCGGAGGTAACATTACATGCGTCTATAACGTTATATGTCCTAACCTAAGGCAACCTAACATCTCGGATGCAATATTTGACAACATTCCTGGCCTGTCGAACCCTACCTCACGGTGGGAACAGTATAACGTCTATAACGATATATATCCTAACCTAAGGCAACATAACATCTCGGATGTAACATTTGACAACATTCCAGGCGTGTCGGTCCCTACGTCTCGGTGGTAACATTAATGCGTCTATAACGTTATATATCCTAACCTAAGGCAACCTAACATCTCGGATGCAATATTTGACAACATTCCTGGCCTGTCGAACCCTACTTCTCGGAGGGAACAGTATATACGTCTGTAACGTCATATATCCTAACCTAAGGCAACCTAACATCTCGGATGTAACATTTGACAACATTCCAGGCGTGTCGGTCCCTACGTCTCGGTGGTAACATTACATGCGTCTATAACGTCATATATCCTAACCTAAGGCACCCTAACATCTCGGATGCAATATTTAACAACACTCCTGGCCTGTCGAACCCTACTTCTCGGAGGGAACAGTATATATGTCTATAACGTCATATATCCTAACCTAAGGCAACCTAACATCTCGGATGCAATATTTGACAACATTCCTGGCCTGTCGAACCCTACTTCTCGGAGGGAACAGTATATACGTCTATAACGTTATATATCCTAACCTAAGGCAACCTGACATGTAGGATGTAATATTCTACATAATTCCAGGCGTGTCGGACCCTACTTCTCGGTGGGAACATTATATGAGTCTATAACGTTGTAAATCCTAATCTAAGGCAACCTATTATCTCAGACGTAATATTTTACAATATTCCTGGCGTGTCGGTGCATACTTTTCGGTGGGAATATTATATGCGTCTATAACGGTCGATATCGTAAACTAAGGCAATCTAACATCTCGGATGCAATGTTTGACAACATTCCTGGCCTGTCGAACCCTACTTCTCGGAGGGAACAGTATATACGTCTATAACGCTATATATCATAATCTAAGGCAACCTAACATCTCGGATGCAATATTTGACAACATTCCTGGCCTGTCGAACCCTACTTCTCGGAGGGAACACTATATACGTCTGTAACGTCATATATCCTAACCTAAGGCAATCTAACATCTCGGATGTAACATTTGACAACATTCCAGGCGTGTCGGACTCTACTTCTCGGTGGTAACATTACATGCGTCTATAACGTTATATATCCTAACCTAAGGCAACCTAACATCTCGGATGCAATATTTGACAACATTCCTGGCGTGTCGGACCCTACTTCTCGGTGGGAACAGTATATACGTCCATAACGTTATATATCCTAACCTAAGGCAACCTTACATCTCTGATGTAATATTCTACAACATTCCAGGCGTGTCGGACCCTACTTCTCGGTGGGAACATTATATGCGTCTATAACGGTATATATCATAATCTAAGGCAACCTAACATCTCGGATGCAATATTTGACAACATTCCTGGCCTGTCGAACCCTACTTCTCGGAGGGAACACTATATACGTCTGTAACGTCATATATCCTAACCTAAGGCAATCTAACATCTCGGATGTAACATTTGACAACATTCCAGGCGTGTCGGACTCTACTTCTCGGTGGTAACATTACATGCGTCTATAACGTTATATATCCTAACCTAAGGCAACCTAACATCTCGGAGGCAATATTTGACAACATTCCTGGCGTGTCGAACCCTACTTCTCGGAGGGAACAGTATATACGTCTATAACGTTATATATCCTAACCTAAGGCAACCTGACATGTAGGATGTAATATTCTACATAATTCCAGGCGTGTCGGACCCTACTTCTCGGTGGGAACATTATATGAGTCTATAACGTTGTAAATCCTAATCTAAGGCAACCTATTATCTCAGACGTAATATTTTACAATATTCCTGGCGTGTCGGTGCATACTTTTCGGTGGGAATATTATATGCGTCTATAACGGTCGATATCGTAAACTAAGGCAATCTAACATCTCGGATGCAATGTTTGACAACATTCCTGGCCTGTCGAACCCTACTTCTCGGAGGGAACAGTATATACGTCTATAACGGTATATATCATAATCTAAGGCAACCTAACATCTCGGATGCAATATTTGACAACATTCCTGGCCTGTCGAACCCTACTTCTCGGAGGGAACACTATATACGTCTGTAACGTCATATATCCTAACCTAAGGCAATCTAACATCTCGGATGTAACATTTGACAACATTCCAGGCGTGTCGGACTCTACTTCTCGGTGGTAACATTACATGCGTCTATAACGTTATATATCCTAACCTAAGGCAACCTAACATCTCGGATGCAATATTTGACAACATTCCTGGCGTGTCGGACCCTACTTCTCGGTGGGAACAGTATATACGTCCATAACGTTATATATCCTAACCTAAGGCAACCTTACATCTCTGATGTAATATTCTACAACATTCCAGGCGTGTCGGACCCTACTTCTCGGTGGGAACATTATATGCGTCTATAACGTTGTATATCCTAATCTAAGGCAACCTAACATCTCGGATGCATTATTTGACAACATTCCTGGCCTGTCGAACCCTACCTCTCGGAGGGAACAGTAGATACGTCTATAACGGTATATATCATAATCTAAGGCAACCTAACATCTCGGGTGCAATATTTGACAACATTCCTGGCCTGTCGAACCAAACTTCTCGGAGGGAACAGTATATACGTTTGTAGCGTCATATATCCGAACATAAGGCAACCTAACATCTCGGATGTAACATTTGTCAACATTCCGGACGTGTCGGTCCCTACGTCTCGGAGGTAACATTACATGCGTCTATAACGTTATATGTCCTAACCTAAGGCACCCTAGCATCTCGGATGCAATATTTGACAACATTCCTGGCCAGTCGAACCCTACCTCTCGGTGGGAACAGTATAACGTCTATAACGATATATATCCTAACCTAAGGCAACATAACATCTCGGATGTAACATTTGACAACATTCCAGGCGTGTCGGTCCCTACGTCTCGGTGGTAACATTACATGCGTCTATAACGTCATATATCCTAACCTAAGGCAATCTAACATCTCGGATGTAACATTTGACAACATTCCTGGCCTGTCGAACCCTACTTCTCGGAGGGAACAGTATATATGTCTATAACGTCATATATCATAACCTAAGGCAACCCAACGTCTCGGATGCAATATTTGACAACATTCCTGGCCTGTCGAACCCTACTTCTCGGAGGGAACAGTATATACGTCTATAACGGTATATATCATAATCTAAGGCAACCTAACATCTCGGATGCAATATTTGACAACATTCCTGGCCTGTCGAACCCTACTTCTCGGAGGGAACACTATATACGTCTGTAACGTCATATATCCTAACCTAAGGCAATCTAACATCTCGGATGTAACATTTGACAACATTCCAGGCGTGTCGGACTCTACTTCTCGGTGGTAACATTACATGCGTCTATAACGTTATATATCCTAACCGAAGGCAACCTAACACCTCGGATGCAATATTTGACAACATTCCTGGCCTGTCGAACCCTACCTCTCGGTGGGAACAGTATAACGTCTATAACGATATATATCCTAACCTAAGGCAACCTAAATCTCGGATGTAACATTTGACAAAATTCCAGGCGTGTCGGTCCCTACGTCTCGGTGGTAACATTAATGCGTCTATAACGTTATATATCCTAACCTAAGGCAACCTAACATCTCGGATGCAATATTTGACAACATTCCTGGCGTGTCGGACCCTACTTCTCGGTGGGAACAGTATATACGTCCATAACGTTATATATCCTAACCTAAGGCAACCTTACATCTCGGATGTAATATTCTACAACATTCCAGGCGTGTCGTACCCTACTTCTCGGTGGGAACAGTATATACGTTTGTAGCGTCATATATCCTAACATAAGGCAACCTAACATCTCGGATGTAACATTTGTCAACATTCCAGACGTGTCGGTCCCTACGTCTCGGAGGTAACATTACATGCGTCTATAACGTTATATGTGCTAACCTAAGGCAACCTAACATCTCGGATGCAATATTTGACAACATTCCTGGCCTGTCGAACCCTACCTCTCGGTGGGAACAGTATAACGTCTATAACGATATATATCCTAACCTAAGGCAACATAACATCTCGGATGTAACATTTGACAACATTCCAGGCGTGTCGGTCCCTACATCTCGGTGGTAACATTAATGCGTCTATAACGTTATATATCCTAACCTAAGGCAAACTAACATCTCGGATGCAATATTTGACAACATTCCTGGCCTGTCGAACCCTACTTCTCGGAGGGAACAGTATATACGTCTATAACGTTATGTATCCTAACCTAAGGCAACCTGACATGTAGGATGTAATATTCTACATAATTCCAGGCGTGTCGGACCCTACTTCTAGGTGGGAACATTATATGAGTCTATAACGTTTTAAATCCTAATCTAAGGCAACCTAATATCTCAGACGTAATATTTTACAATATTCCTGGCGTGTCGGTGCATACTTTTCGGTGGGAATATTATATGCGTCTATAACGGTCGATATCGTAAACTAAGGCAATCTAACATCTCGGATGCAATGTTTGACAACATTCCTGGCCTGTCGAACCCTACTTCTCGGAGGGAACAGTATATACGTCCATAACGTTATATATCCTAACCTAAGGCAACCTTACATCTCGGATGTAATATTCTACAACATTCCAGGCGTGTCGTACCCTACTTCTCGGTGGGAACAGTATATACGTTTGTAGCGTCATATATCCTAACATAAGGCAACCTAACATCTCGGATGTAACATTTGTCAACATTCCAGACGTGTCGGTCCCTACGTCTCGGAGGTAACATTACATGCGTCTATAATGTTATATGTGCTAACCTAAGGCAACCTAACATCTCGGATGCAATATTTGACAACATTCCTGGCCTGTCGAACCCTACCTCTCGGTGGGAACAGTATAACGTCTATAACGATATATATCCTAACCTAAGGCAACATAACATCTCGGATGTAACATTTGACAACATTCCAGGCGTGTCGGTCCCTACGTCTCGGTGGTAACATTAATGCGTCTATAACGTTATATATCCTAACCTAAGGCAAACTAACATCTCGGATGCAATATTTGACAACATTCCTGGCCTGTCGAACCCTACTTCTCGGAGGGAACAGTATATACGTCTATAACGTTATGTATCCTAACCTAAGGCAACCTGACATGTAGGATGTAATATTCTACATAATTCCAGGCGTGTCGGACCCTACTTCTAGGTGGGAACATTATATGAGTCTATAACGTTTTAAATCCTAATCTAAGGCAACCTAATATCTCAGACGTAATATTTTACAATATTCCTGGTGTGTCGGTGCATACTTTTCGGTGGGAATATTATATGCGTCTATAACGGTCGATATCGTAAACTAAGGCAATCTAACATCTCGGATGCAATGTTTGACAACATTCCTGGCCTGTCGAACCCTACTTCTCGGAGGGAACAGTATATACGTCTATAACGGTATATATCATAATCTAAGGCAACCTAACATCTCGGATGCAATATTTGACAACATTCCTGGCCTGTCCAACCCTACTTCTCGGAGGGAACAGTATATACGTCTGTAACGTCATATATCCTAACCTAAGGCAATCTAACATCTCGGATGTAACATTTGACAACATTCCAGGCGTGTCGGACTCTACTTCTCGGTGGTAACATTACATGCGTCTATAACGTTATATATCCTAACCTAAGGCAACCTAACATCTCGGAGGCAATATTTGACAACATTCCTGGCGTGTCGAACCCTACTTCTCGGAGGGAACAGTATATACGTCTATAACGTTATATATCCTAACCTAAGGCAACCTGACATGTAGGATGTAATATTCTACATAATTCCAGGCGTGTCGGACCCTACTTCTCGGTGAGAACATTATATGAGTCTATAACGTTGTAAATCCTAATCTAAGGCAACCTATTATCTCAGACGTAATATTTTACAATATTCCTGGCGTGTCGGTGCATACTTTTCGGTGGGAATATTATATGCGTCTATAACGGTCGATATCGTAAACTAAGGCAATCTAACATCTCGGATGCAATGTTTGACAACATTCCTGGCCTGTCGAACCCTACTTCTCGGAGGGAACAGTATATACGTTTGTAGCGTCATATATCCTAACATAAGGCAACCTAACATCTCGGATGTAACATTTGACAACATTCCAGGCGTGTCGGTACCTACGTCTCGGTGGTAACATTACATGCGTCTATAACGTTATATATCCTAACCTAAGGCAACCTAACATCTCGGATGCAATATTTGACCACATTCCTGGCCTGTCGAACCCTACTTCTCGGAGGGAACACTATATACGTCTGTAACGTCATATATCCTAACCTAAGGCAATCTAACATCTCGGATGTAACATTTGACAACATTCCAGGCGTGTCGGACTCTACTTCTCGGTGGTAACATTACATGCGTCTATAACGTTATATATCCTAACCTAAGGCAACCTAACATCTCGGATGCAATATTTGACAACATTCCTGTCCTGTCGAACCCTACTTCTCGGAGGGAACGGTATATACGTCTATAACGTTATGTATCCTAACCTAAGGCAACCTGACATGTAGGATGTAATATTCTACATAATTCCAGGCGTGTCGGACCCTACTTCTCGGTGGGAACATTATATGAGTCTATAACGTTTTAAATCCTAATCTAAGGCAACCTATTATCTCAGACGTAATATTTTACAATATTCCTGGCGTGACGGTGCATACTTTTCGGTGGGAATATTATATGCGTCTATAACGGTCGATATCGTAAGCTAAGGCAATCTAACATCTCGGATGCAATGTTTGACAACATTCCTGGCCTGTCGAACCCTACTTCTCGGAGGGAACAGTATATACGTCTATAACGGTATATATCATAATCTAAGGCAACCTAACATCTCGGATGCAATATTTGACAACATTCCTGGCCTGTCGAACCCTACTTCTCGGAGGGAACACTATATACGTCTGTAACGTCATATATCCTAACCTAAGGCAATCTAACATCTCGGATGTAACATTTGACAACATTCCAGGCGTGTCGGACTCTACTTCTCGGTGGTAACATTACATGCGTCTATAACGTTATATATCCTAACCTAAGGCAACCTAACATCTCGGATGTAATATTTGACAACATTCCTGGCCTGTCGAACCCTACTTCTCGGAGGGAACAGTATATACGTCTATAACGTTATATATCCTAACCTAAGGCAACCTGACATGTAGGATGTAATATTCTACATAATTCCAGGCGTGTCGGACCCTACTTCTCGGTGGGAACATTATATGAGTCTATAACGTTGTAAATCCTAATCTAAGGCAACCTATTATCTCAGACGTAATATTTTACAATATTCCTGGCGTGTCGGTGCATACTTTTCGGTGGGAATATTATATGCGTCTATAACGGTCGATATCGTAAACTAAGGCAATCTAACATCTCGGATGCAATGTTTGACAACATTCCTGGCCTGTCGAACCCTACTTCTCGGAGGGAACAGTATATACGTTTATAACGGTATATATCATAATCTAAGGCAACCTAACATCTCGGATGCAATATTTGACAACATTCCTGGCCTGTCGAACCCTACTTCTCGGAGGGAACAGTATATACGTCTGTAACGTCATATATCCTAACCTAAGGCAATCTAACATCTCGGATGTAACATTTGACAACATTCCAGGCGTGTCGGACTCTACTTCTCGGTGGTAACATTACATGCGTCTATAACGTTATACATCCTAACCTAAGGCAACCTAACATCTCGGATGCAATATTTGACAACATTCCTGGCGTATCGAACCCTACCTCTCGGTGGGAACAGTATAACGTCTATAACGATATATATCCTAACCTAAGGCAACATAACATCTCGGATGTAACATTTGACAACATTCCAGGCGTGTCGGTCCCTACGTCTCGGTAGTAACATTAATGCGTCTATAACGTTATATATCCTAACCTAAGGCAACCTAACATCTCGGATGCAATATTTGACAACATTCCTGGCCTGTCGAACCCTACTTCTCGGAGGGAACAGTATATACGTCTGTAACGTCATATATCCTAACCTAAGGCAACCTAACATCTCGGATGTAACATTTGACAACATTCCAGGCGTGTCGGTCCCTACGTCTCGGTGGTAACATTACATGCGTCTATAACGTCATATATCCTAACCTAAGGCACCCTAACATCTCGGATGCAATATTTAACAACATTAGTGGCCTGTCGAACCCTACTTCTCGGAGGGAACAGTATATATGTCTATAACGTCATATATCCTAACCTAAGGCAACCTAACATCTCGGATGCAATATTTGACAACATTCCTGGCCTGTCGAACCCTACTTCTCGGAGGGAACAGTATATACGTCTATAACGTTATGTATCCTAACCTAAGGCAACCTGACATGTAGGATGTAATATTCTACATAATTCCAGGCGTGTCGGACCCTACTTCTCGGTGGGAACATTATATGAGTCTATAACGTTTTAAATCCTAATCTAAGGCAACCTAATATCTCAGACGTAATATTTTACAATATTCCTGGCGTGTCGGTGCATACTTTTCGGTGGGAATATTATATGCGTCTATAACGGTCGATATCGTAAACTAAGGCAATCTAACATCTCGGATGCAATGTTTGACAACATTCCTGGCCTGTCGAACCCTACTTCTCGGAGGGAACAGTATATACGTCTATAACGATATATATCATAATCTAAGGCAACCTAACATCTCGGATGCAATATTTGACAACATTCCTGGCCTGTCGAACCCTACTTCTCGGTGGTAACATTACATGCGTCTATAACGTTATATATCCTAACCTAAGGCAACCTAACATCTCGGAGGCAATATTTGACAACATTCCTGGCCTGTCGAACCCTACTTCTCGGAGGGAACACTATATACGTCTGTAACGTCATATATCCTAACCTAAGGCAATCTAACTCTACCCTACTTCTCGGTGGGAACATTATATGAGTCTATAACGATGTATATCCTAATCTAAGGCAAACTATTATCTCAGACGTAATATTTTACAATATTCCTGGCGTGTCGGTGCATACTTCTCGGTGGGAATATTATATGCGTCTATAACGGTCGATATCGTAATCTAAGGCAATCTAACATCTCGGATGCAATATTTGACAAATATTCCTGGCCTGTCGAACCCTACTTCTCGGAGGGAACAGTATATACGTCTGTAACGTCATATATCCGAACCTAAGGCAACCTAACATCTCGGATGTAACATTTGACAACATTCCAGGCGTGTCGGTCCCTACGTCTCGGTGGTAACATTACATTCGTCTATAACGTCATATATCCTAACCTAAGGCACCCTAACATCTCGGATGCAATATTTGACAACATTCCTGGCCTGTCGAACCCTACTTCTCGGAGGGAACAGTATATACGTCTATAACGTTATATATCCTAACCTAAGGCAACCTGACACCTCGGATGTAATATTCTACATCATTCCAGGCGTGTCGGACCCTACTTCTCAGTGGGAACATTATATGAGTCTATAACGATGTATATCCTAATCTAAGGCAAACTATTATCTCAGACGTAATATTTTACAATATTCCTGGCGTGTCGGTGCATACTTCTCGGTGGGAATATTATATGCGTCTATAACGGTCGATATCGTAATCTAAGGCAATCTAACATCTCGGATGCAATATTTGACAACATTCCTGGCCTGTCGAACCCTACCTCACGGTGGGAACAGTATAACGTCTATAACGATATATATCATAACCTAAGGCAACATAACATCTCGGATGTAACATTTGACAACATTCCAGGCGTGTCGGTCCCTACGTCTCGGTGGTAACATTACATGCGTCTATAACGTCATATATCCTAACCTAAGGCACCCTAACCTCTCGGATGCAATATTTAACAACATTCCTGGCCTGTCGAACCCTACTTCTCGGAGGGAACAGTATATATGTCTATAACGTCATATATCCTAACCTAAGGCAACCTAACATCTCGGATGCAATATTTGACAACATTCCTGGCCTGTCGAACCCTACTTCTCGGAGGGAACAGTATATACGTCTATAACGTTATATATCCTAACCTAAGGCAACCTGACATGTAGGATGTAATATTCTACATAATTCCAGGCGTGTCGGACCCTACTTTTCGGTGGGAACATTATATGAGTCTATAACGTTGTAAATCCTAATCTAAGGCAACCTATTATCTCAGACGTAATATTTTACAATATTCCTGGCGTGTCGGTGCATACTTTTCGGTGGGAATATTATATGCGTCTATAACGGTCGATATCGTAAACTAAGGCAATCTAACATCTCGGATGCAATGTTTGACAACATTCCTGGCCTGTCGAACCCTACTTCTCGGAGGGAACAGTAGATACGTCTATAACGGTATATATCATAATCTAAGGCAACCTAACATCTCGGGTGCAATATTTGACAACATTCCTGGCCTGTCGAACCAAACTTCTCGGAGGGAACAGTATATACGTTTGTAGCGTCATATATCCTAACATAAGGCAACCTAACATCTCGGATGTATCATTTGTCAACATTCCAGACGTGTCGGTCCCTACGTCTCGGAGGTAACATTAATGCGTCTATAACGTCATATATCCTAACCTAAGGCAACCTAACATCTCGGATGCAATATTTGACAACATTCCTGGCCTGTCGAACCCTACTTCTCGGAGGGAACAGTATATACGTCTATAACGTTATATATCCTAACCTAAGGCAACCTGACATGTAGGATGTAATATTCTACATAATTCCAGGCGTGTCGGACCCTACTTCTCGGTGGGAACATTATATGAGTCTATAACGTTGTAAATCCTAATCTAAGGCAACCTATTATCTCAGACGTAATATTTTACAATATTCCTGGCGTGTCGGTGCATACTTTTCGGTGGGAATATTATATGCGTCTATAACGGTCGATATCGTAAACTAAGGCAATCTAACATCTCGGATGCAATGTTTGACAACATTCCTGGCCTGTCGAACCCTACTTCTCGGAGGGAACAGTATATACGTCTATAACGGTATATATCATAATCTAAGGCAACCTAACATCTCGGATGCAATATTTGACAACATTCCTGGCCTGTCGAACCCTACTTCTCGGAGGGAACACTATATACGTCTGTAACGTCATATATCCTAACCTAAGGCAATCTAACTCTACCCTACTTCTCGGTGGGAACATTATATGAGTCTATAACGATGTATATCCTAATCTAAGGCAAACTATTATCTCAGACGTAATATTTTACAATATTCCTGGCGTGTCGGTGCATACTTCTCGGTGGGAATATTATATGCGTCTATAACGGTCGATATCGTAATCTAAGGCAATCTAACATCTCGGATGCAATATTTGACAAACATTCCTGGCCTGTCGAACCCTACTTCTCGGAGGGAACAGTATATACGTCTGTAACGTCATATATCCGAACCTAAGGCAACCTAACATCTCGGATGTAACATTTGACAACATTCCAGGCGTGTCGGACTCTACTTCTCGGTGGTAACATTACATGCGTCTATAACGTTATATATCCTAACCTAAGGCAACCTAACATCTCGGATGCAATATTTGACAACATTCCTGGCGTGTCGGACCCTACTTCTCGGTGGGAACAGTATATACGTCCATAACGTTATATATCCTAACCTAAGGCAACCTTACATCTCGGATGCAATATTTGACAACATTCCTGGCCTGTCGAACCCTACCTCTCGGTGGGAACAGTATAACGTCTATAACGATATATATCCTAACCTAAGGCAACATAACATCTCGGATGTAACATTTGACAACATTCCAGGCGTGTCGGTCCCTACGTCTCGGTGGTAACATTAATGCGTCTATAACGTTATATATCCTAACCTAAGGCAACCTAACATCTCGGATGCAATATTTGACAACATTCCTGGCCTGTCGAACCCTACTTCTCGGAGGGAACAGTATATACGTTTGTAGCGTCATATATCCTAACATAAGGCAACCTAACATCTCGGATGTAACATTTGTCAACATTCCAGACGTGTCGGTCCCTACGTCTCGGAGGTAACATTACATGCGTCTATAACGTTATATATCCTAACCTAAGGCAACCTAACATCTCGGATGCAATATTTGACAACATTCCTGGCGTGTCGGTCCCTACGTCTCGGTGGTAACATTACATGCGTCTATAACGTCATATATTCTAACCTAAGGCAACCTAACATCTCGGATGCAATATTTGACAACATTCCTGGCCTGTCGAACCCTACTTTTCGGAGGGAACAGTATATACGTCATTAACTGTATATATCCTAATCTAAGGCAACCTAACATCTCGGATGCAATATTTGACAACATTCCTGGCCTGTCGAACCCTACTTCTCGGAGGGAACAGTATATACGTTTGTAGCGTCATATATCCTAACATAAGGCAACCTAACATCTCGGATGTAACATTTGTCAACATTCCAGACGTGTCGGTCCCTACGTCTCGGAGGTAACATTACATGCGTCTATAACGTTATATATCCTAACCTAAGGCAACCTAACATCTCGGATGCAATATTTGACAACATTCCTGGCGTGTCGGACCCTACTTCTCGGTGGGAACATTATATGAGTCTATAACGACGTATATCCTAATCTAAGGCAAACTATTATCTCAGACGTAATATTTTACAATATTCCTGGCGTGTCGGTGCATACGTCTCGGTGGGAATATTATATGCTTCTATAACGGTCGATATCGTAATCTAAGGCAATCTAACATCTCGGATGCAATATTTGACAAACATTCCTGGCCTGTCGAACCCTACTTCTCGGAGGGAACAGTATATACGTCTGTAACGTCATATATCCGAACCTAAGGCAACCTAACATCTCGGATGTAACATTTGACAACATTCCAGGCGTGTCGGTCCCTACGTCTCGGTGGTAACATTACATTCGTCTATAACGTCATATATCCTAACCTAAGGCACCCTAACATCTCGGATGCAATATTTAACAACATTCCTGGCCTGTCGAACCCTACTTCTCGGAGGGAACAGTATATATGTCTATAACGTCATATATCCTAACCTAAGGCAACCTAACATCTCGGATGCAATATTTGACAACATTCCTGGCCTGTCGAACCCTACTTCTCGGAGGGAACAGTATATATGTCTATAACGTCATATATCCTAACCTAAGGCAACCTAACATCTCGGATGCAATATTTGACAACATTCCTGGCCTGTCGAACCCTACTTCTCGGAGGGAACAGTATATACGTCTATAACGTTATATATCCTAACCTAAGGCAACCTGACATGTAGGATGTAATATTCTACATAATTCCAGGCTTGTCGGACCCTACTTCTCGGTGGGAAAATTATATGAGTCTATAACGTTGTAAATCCTAATCTAAGGCAACCTAATATCTCAGACGTAATATTTTACAATATTCCTGCCGTGTCGGTGCATACTTTTCGGTGGGAATATTATATGCGTCTATAACGGTCGATATCGTAAACTAAGGCAATCTAACATCCCGGATGCAATGTTTGACAACATTCCTGGCCTGTCGAACCCTACTTCTCGGAGGGAACAGTAGATACGTCTATAACGGTATATATCATAATCTAAGGCAACCTAACATCTCGGGTGCAATATTTGACAACATTCCTGGCCTGTCGAACCAAACTTCTCGGAGGGAACAGTATATACGTTTGTAGCGTCATATATCCTAACATAAGGCAACCTAACATCTCGGATGTAACATTTGTCAACATTCCAGACGTGTCGGTCCCTACGTCTCGGAGGTAACATTAATGCGTCTATAACGTCATATATCCTAACCTAAGGCAACCTAACATCTCGGATGCAATATTTGACAACATTCCTGGCCTGTCGAACCCTACTTCTCGGAGGGAACAGTATATACGTCTATAACGTTATATATCCTAACCTAAGGCAACCTGACATGTAGGATGTAATATTCTACATAATTCCAGGCGTGTCGGACCCTACTTCTCGGTGGGAACATTATATGAGTCTATAACGTTGTAAATCCTAATCTAAGGCAACCTATTATCTCAGACGTAATATTTTACAATATTCCTGGCGTGTCGGTGCATACTTTTCGGTGGGAATATTATATGCGTCTATAACGGTCGATATCGTAAACTAAGGCAATCTAACATCTCGGATGCAATCTTTGACAACATTCCTGGCCTGTCGAACCCTACTTCTCGGAGGGAACAGTATATACGTCTATAACGGTATATATCATAATCTAAGGCAACCTAACATCTCGGATGCAATATTTGACAACATTCCTGGCCTGTCGAACCCTACTTCTCGGAGGGAACACTATATACGTCTGTAACGTCATATATCCTAACCTAAGGCAATCTAACTCTACCCTACTTCTCGGTGGGAACATTATATGAGTCTATAACGATGTATATCCTAATCTAAGGCAAACTATTATCTCAGACGTAATATTTTACAATATTCCTGGCGTGTCGGTGCATACTTCTCGGTGGGAATATTATATGCGTCTATAACGGTCGATATCGTAATCTAAGGCAATCTAACATCTCGGATGCAATATTTGACAAACATTCCTGGCCTGTCGAACCCTACTTCTCGGAGGGAACAGTATATACGTCTGTAACGTCATATATCCGAACCTAAGGCAACCTAACATCTCGGATGTAACATTTGACAACATTCCAGGCGTGTCGGACTCTACTTCTCGGTGGTAACATTACATGCGTCTATAACGTTATATATCCTAACCTAAGGCAACCTAACATCTCGGATGCAATATTTGACAACATTCCTGGCGTGTCGGACCCTACTTCTCGGTGGGAACAGTATATACGTCCATAACGTTATATATCCTAACCTAAGGCAACCTTACATCTCGGATGCAATATTTGACAACATTCCTGGCCTGTCGAACCCTACCTCTCGGTGGGAACAGTATAACGTCTATAACGATATATATCCTAACCTAAGGCAACATAACATCTCGGATGTAACATTTGACAACATTCCAGGCGTGTCGGTCCCTACGTCTCGGTGGTAACATTAATGCGTCTATAACGTTATATATCCTAACCTAAGGCAACCTAACATCTCGGATGCAATATTTGACAACATTCCTGGCGTGTCGGACCCTACTTCTCGGTGGGAACATTATATGAGTCTATAACGATGTATATCCTAATCTAAGGCAAACTATTATCTCAGACGTAATATTTTACAATATTCCTGGCGTGTCGGTGCATACGTCTCGGTGGGAATATTATATGCTTCTATAACGGTCGATATCGTAATCTAAGGCAATCTAACATCTCGGATGCAATATTTGACAAACATTCCTGGCCTGTCGAACCCTACTTCTCGGAGGGAACAGTATATACGTCTGTAACGTCATATATCCGAACCTAAGGCAACCTAACATCTCGGATGTAACATTTGACAACATTCCAGGCGTGTCGGTCCCTACGTCTCGGTGGTAACATTACATTCGTCTATAACGTCATATATCCTAACCTAAGGCACCCTAACATCTCGGATGCAATATTTAACAACATTCCTGGCCTGTCGAACCCTACTTCTCGGAGGGAACAGTATATATGTCTATAACGTCATATATCCTAACCTAAGGCAACCTAACATCTCGGATGCAATATTTGACAACATTCCTGGCCTGTCGAACCCTACTTCTCGGAGGGAACAGTATATACGTCTATAACGTTATATATCCTAACCTAAGGCAACCTGACATGTAGGATGTAATATTCTACATAATTCCAGGCTTGTCGGACCCTACTTTTCGGTGGGAAAATTATATGAGTCTATAACGTTGTAAATCCTAATCTAAGGCAACCTAATATCTCAGACGTAATATTTTACAATATTCCTGCCGTGTCGGTGCATACTTTTCGGTGGGAATATTATATGCGTCTATAACGGTCGATATCGTAAACTAAGGCAATCTAACATCCCGGATGCAATGTTTGACAACATTCCTGGCCTGTCGAACCCTACTTCTCGGAGGGAACAGTATATACGTCTATAACGTTATATATCCTAACCTAAGGCAACCTGACATGTAGGATGTAATATTCTACATAATTCCAGGCGTGTCGGACCCTACTTCTCGGTGGGAACATTATATGAGTCTATAACGTTGTAAATCCTAATCTAAGGCAACCTATTATCTCAGACGTAATATTTTACAATATTCCTGGCGTGTCGGTGCATACTTTTCGGTGGGAATATTATATGCGTCTATAACGGTCGATATCGTAAACTAAGGCAATCTAACATCTCGGATGCAATGTTTGACAACATTCCTGGCCTGTCGAACCCTACTTCTCGGAGGGAACAGTATATACGTCTATAACGGTATATATCATAATCTAAGGCAACCTAACATCTCGGATGCAATATTTGACAACATTCCTGGCCTGTCGAACCCTACTTCTCGGAGGGAACACTATATACGTCTGTAACGTCATATATCCTAACCTAAGGCAATCTAACTCTACCCTACTTCTCGGTGGGAACATTATATGAGTCTATAACGATGTATATCCTAATCTAAGGCAAACTATTATCTCAGACGTAATATTTTACAATATTCCTGGCGTGTCGGTGCATACTTCTCGGTGGGAATATTATATGCGTCTATAACGGTCGATATCGTAATCTAAGGCAATCTAACATCTCGGATGCAATATTTGACAAACATTCCTGGCCTGTCGAACCCTACTTCTCGGAGGGAACAGTATATACGTCTGTAACGTCATATATCCGAACCTAAGGCAACCTAACATCTCGGATGTAACATTTGACAACATTCCAGGCGTGTCGGACTCTACTTCTCGGTGGTAACATTACATGCGTCTATAACGTTATATATCCTAACCTAAGGCAACCTAACATCTCGGATGCAATATTTGACAACATTCCTGGCGTGTCGGACCCTACTTCTCGGTGGGAACAGTATATACGTCCATAACGTTATATATCCTAACCTAAGGCAACCTTACATCTCGGATGCAATATTTGACAACATTCCTGGCCTGTCGAACCCTACCTCTCGGTGGGAACAGTATAACGTCTATAACGATATATATCCTAACCTAAGGCAACATAACATCTCGGATGTAACATTTGACAACATTCCAGGCGTGTCGGTCCCTACGTCTCGGTGGTAACATTAATGCGTCTATAACGTTATATATCCTAACCTAAGGCAACCTAACATCTCGGATGCAATATTTGACAACATTCCTGGCCTGTCGAACCCTACTTCTCGGAGGGAACAGTATATACGTTTGTAGCGTCATATATCCTAACATAAGGCAACCTAACATCTCGGATGTAACATTTGTCAACATTCCAGACGTGTCGGTCCCTACGTCTCGGAGGTAACATTACATGCGTCTATAACGTTATATATCCTAACCTAAGGCAACCTAACATCTCGGATGCAATATTTGACAACATTCCTGGCGTGTCGGTCCCTACGTCTCGGTGGTAACATTACATGCGTCTATAACGTCATATATTCTAACCTAAGGCAACCTAACATCTCGGATGCAATATTTGACAACATTCCTGGCCTGTCGAACCCTACTTTTCGGAGGGAACAGTATATACGTCATTAACTGTATATATCCTAATCTAAGGCAACCTAACATCTCGGATGCAATATTTGACAACATTCCTGGCCTGTCGAACCCTACTTCTCGGAGGGAACAGTATATACGTTTGTAGCGTCATATATCCTAACATAAGGCAACCTAACATCTCGGATGTAACATTTGTCAACATTCCAGACGTGTCGGTCCCTACGTCTCGGAGGTAACATTACATGCGTCTATAACGTTATATATCCTAACCTAAGGCAACCTAACATCTCGGATGCAATATTTGACAACATTCCTGGCGTGTCGGACCCTACTTCTCGGTGGGAACATTATATGAGTCTATAACGATGTATATCCTAATCTAAGGCAAACTATTATCTCAGACGTAATATTTTACAATATTCCTGGCGTGTCGGTGCATACGTCTCGGTGGGAATATTATATGCTTCTATAACGGTCGATATCGTAATCTAAGGCAATCTAACATCTCGGATGCAATATTTGACAAACATTCCTGGCCTGTCGAACCCTACTTCTCGGAGGGAACAGTATATACGTCTGTAACGTCATATATCCGAACCTAAGGCAACCTAACATCTCGGATGTAACATTTGACAACATTCCAGGCGTGTCGGTCCCTACGTCTCGGTGGTAACATTACATTCGTCTATAACGTCATATATCCTAACCTAAGGCACCCTAACATCTCGGATGCAATATTTAACAACATTCCTGGCCTGTCGAACCCTACTTCTCGGAGGGAACAGTATATATGTCTATAACGTCATATATCCTAACCTAAGGCAACCTAACATCTCGGATGCAATATTTGACAACATTCCTGGCCTGTCGAACCCTACTTCTCGGAGGGAACAGTATATACGTCTATAACGTTATATATCCTAACCTAAGGCAACCTGACATGTAGGATGTAATATTCTACATAATTCCAGGCTTGTCGGACCCTACTTCTCGGTGGGAAAATTATATGAGTCTATAACGTTGTAAATCCTAATCTAAGGCAACCTAATATCTCAGACGTAATATTTTACAATATTCCTGCCGTGTCGGTGCATACTTTTCGGTGGGAATATTATATGCGTCTATAACGGTCGATATCGTAAACTAAGGCAATCTAACATCCCGGATGCAATGTTTGACAACATTCCTGGCCTGTCGAACCCTACTTCTCGGAGGGAACAGTAGATACGTCTATAACGGTATATATCATAATCTAAGGCAACCTAACATCTCGGGTGCAATATTTGACAACATTCCTGGCCTGTCGAACCAAACTTCTCGGAGGGAACAGTATATACGTTTGTAGCGTCATATATCCTAACATAAGGCAACCTAACATCTCGGATGTAACATTTGTCAACATTCCAGACGTGTCGGTCCCTACGTCTCGGAGGTAACATTAATGCGTCTATAACGTCATATATCCTAACCTAAGGCAACCTAACATCTCGGATGCAATATTTGACAACATTCCTGGCCTGTCGAACCCTACTTCTCGGAGGGAACAGTATATACGTCTATAACGTTATATATCCTAACCTAAGGCAACCTGACATGTAGGATGTAATATTCTACATAATTCCAGGCGTGTCGGACCCTACTTCTCGGTGGGAACATTATATGAGTCTATAACGTTGTAAATCCTAATCTAAGGCAACCTATTATCTCAGACGTAATATTTTACAATATTCCTGGCGTGTCGGTGCATACTTTTCGGTGGGAATATTATATGCGTCTATAACGGTCGATATCGTAAACTAAGGCAATCTAACATCTCGGATGCAATCTTTGACAACATTCCTGGCCTGTCGAACCCTACTTCTCGGAGGGAACAGTATATACGTCTATAACGGTATATATCATAATCTAAGGCAACCTAACATCTCGGATGCAATATTTGACAACATTCCTGGCCTGTCGAACCCTACTTCTCGGAGGGAACACTATATACGTCTGTAACGTCATATATCCTAACCTAAGGCAATCTAACTCTACCCTACTTCTCGGTGGGAACATTATATGAGTCTATAACGATGTATATCCTAATCTAAGGCAAACTATTATCTCAGACGTAATATTTTACAATATTCCTGGCGTGTCGGTGCATACTTCTCGGTGGGAATATTATATGCGTCTATAACGGTCGATATCGTAATCTAAGGCAATCTAACATCTCGGATGCAATATTTGACAAACATTCCTGGCCTGTCGAACCCTACTTCTCGGAGGGAACAGTATATACGTCTGTAACGTCATATATCCGAACCTAAGGCAACCTAACATCTCGGATGTAACATTTGACAACATTCCAGGCGTGTCGGACTCTACTTCTCGGTGGTAACATTACATGCGTCTATAACGTTATATATCCTAACCTAAGGCAACCTAACATCTCGGATGCAATATTTGACAACATTCCTGGCGTGTCGGACCCTACTTCTCGGTGGGAACAGTATATACGTCCATAACGTTATATATCCTAACCTAAGGCAACCTTACATCTCCGATGCAATATTTGACAACATTCCTGGCCTGTCGAACCCTACCTCTCGGTGGGAACAGTATAACGTCTATAACGATATATATCCTAACCTAAGGCAACATAACATCTCGGATGTAACATTTGACAACATTCCAGGCGTGTCGGTCCCTACGTCTCGGTGGTAACATTAATGCGTCTATAACGTTATATATCCTAACCTAAGGCAACCTAACATCTCGGATGCAATATTTGACAACATTCCTGGCCTGTCGAACCCTACTTCTCGGAGGGAACAGTATATACGTTTGTAGCGTCATATATCCTAACATAAGGCAACCTAACATCTCGGATGTAACATTTGTCAACATTCCAGACGTGTCGGTCCCTACGTCTCGGAGGTAACATTACATGCGTCTATAACGTTATATATCCTAACCTAAGGCAACCTAACATCTCGGATGCAATATTTGACAACATTCCTGGCGTGTCGGTCCCTACGTCTCGGTGGTAACATTACATACGTCTATAACGTCATATATTCTAACCTAAGGCAACCTAACATCTCGGATGCAATATTTGACAACATTCCTGGCCTGTCGAACCCTACTTTTCGGAGGGAACAGTATATACGTCATTAACTGTATATATCCTAATCTAAGGCAACCTAACATCTCGGATGCAATATTTGACAACATTCCTGGCCTGTCGAACCCTACTTCTCGGAGGGAACAGTATATACGTTTGTAGCGTCATATATCCTAACATAAGGCAACCTAACATCTCGGATGTAACATTTGTCAACATTCCAGACGTGTCGGTCCCTACGTCTCGGAGGTAACATTACATGCGTCTATAACGTTATATATCCTAACCTAAGGCAACCTAACATCTCGGATGCAATATTTGACAACATTCCTGGCGTGTCGGACCCTACTTCTCGGTGGGAACATTATATGAGTCTATAACGATGTATATCCTAATCTAAGGCAAACTATTATCTCAGACGTAATATTTTACAATATTCCTGGCGTGTCGGTGCATACGTCTCGGTGGGAATATTATATGCTTCTATAACGGTCGATATCGTAATCTAAGGCAATCTAACATCTCGGATGCAATATTTGACAAACATTCCTGGCCTGTCGAACCCTACTTCTCGGAGGGAACAGTATATACGTCTGTAACGTCATATATCCGAACCTAAGGCAACCTAACATCTCGGATGTAACATTTGACAACATTCCAGGCGTGTCGGTCCCTACGTCTCGGTGGTAACATTACATTCGTCTATAACGTCATATATCCTAACCTAAGGCACCCTAACATCTCGGATGCAATATTTAACAACATTCCTGGCCTGTCGAACCCTACTTCTCGGAGGGAACAGTATATATGTCTATAACGTCATATATCCTAACCTAAGGCAACCTAACATCTCGGATGCAATATTTGACAACATTCCTGGCCTGTCGAACCCTACTTCTCGGAGGGAACAGTATATACGTCTATAACGTTATATATCCTAACCTAAGGCAACCTGACATGTAGGATGTAATATTCTACATAATTCCAGGCTTGTCGGACCCTACTTCTCGGTGGGAAAATTATATGAGTCTATAACGTTGTAAATCCTAATCTAAGGCAACCTAATATCTCAGACGTAATATTTTACAATATTCCTGCCGTGTCGGTGCATACTTTTCGGTGGGAATATTATATGCGTCTATAACGGTCGATATCGTAAACTAAGGCAATCTAACATCCCGGATGCAATGTTTGACAACATTCCTGGCCTGTCGAACCCTACTTCTCGGAGGGAACAGTATATACGTTTGTAGCGTCATATATCCTAACATAAGGCAACCTAACATCTCGGATGTAACATTTGACAACATTCCAGGCGTGTCGGTCCCTACGTCTCGGTGGTAACATTACATGCGTCTATAACGTTATATATCCTAAACTAAGGCAACCTAACATCTCGGATGCAATATTTGACAACTTTCCTGGCCTGTCGAACCCTACTTCTCGGAGGGAACAGTATATACGTCTATAACGTTATATATCCTAACCTAAGGCAACCTGACACCTCGGATGGAATATTCTACATCATTCCAGGCGTGTCGGACCCTACTTCTCAGTGGGAACATTATATGAGTCTATAACGATGTATATCCTAATCTAAGGCAAACTATTATCTCAGACGTAATATTTTACAATATTCCTGGCGTGTCGGTGCATACTTCTCGGTGGGAATATTATATGCGTCTATAACGGTCGATATCGTAATCTAAGGCAATCTAACATCTCGGATGCAATATTTGACAACATTCCTGGCCTGTCGAACCCTACCTCACGGTGGGAACAGTATAACGTCTATAACGATATATATCCTAACCTAAGGCAACATAACATCTCGGATGTAACATTTGACAACATTCCAGGCGTGTCGGTCCCTACGTCTCGGTGGTAACATTACATGCGTCTATAACGTCATATATCCTAACCTAAGGCACCCTAACATCTCGGATGCAATATTTAACAACATTCCTGGCCTGTCGAACCCTACTTCTCGGAGGGAACAGTATATATGTCTATAACGTCATATATCCTAACCTAAGGCAACCTAACATCTCGGATGCAATATTTGACAACATTCCTGGCCTGTCGAACCCTACTTCTCGGAGGGAACAGTATATACGTCTGTAACGTCATATATCCTAACCTAAGGCAATCTAACATCTCGGATGTAACATTTGACAACATTCCAGGCGTGTCGGACTCTACTTCTCGGTGGTAACATTACATGCGTCTATAACGTTATATATCCTAACCTAAGGCAACCTAACATCTCGGATGCAATAATTGACAACATTCCTGGCGTGTCGGACCCTACTTCTCGGTGGGAACAGTATATACGTCCATAACGTTATATATCCTAACCTAAGGCAACCTTACATCTCGGATGCAATATTTGACAACATTCCTGGCCTGTCGAACCCTACCTCTCGGTGGGAACAGTATAACGTCTATAACGATATATATCCTAACCTAAGGCAACATAACATCTCGGATGTAACATTTGACAACATTCCAGGCGTGTCGGTCCCTACGTCTCGGTGGTAACATTAATGCGTCTATAACGTTATATATCCTAACCTAAAGCAAACTAACATCTCGGATGCAATATTTGACAACATTCCTGGCCTGTCGAACCCTACTTCTCGGAGGGAACAGTATATACGTCTATAACGTTATGTATCCTAACCTAAGGCAACCTGACATGTAGGATGTAATATTCTACATAATTCCAGGCGTGTCGGACCCTACTTCTAGGTGGGAACATTATATGAGTCTATAACGTTTTAAATCCTAATCTAAGGCAACCTAATATCTCAGACGTAATATTTTACAATATTCCTGGCGTGTCGGTGCATACTTTTCGGTGGGAATATTATATGCGTCTATAACGGTCGATATCGTAAACTAAGGCAATCTAACATCTCGGATGCAATGTTTGACAACATTCCTGGCCTGTCGAACCCTACTTCTCGGAGGGAACAGTATATACGTCTATAACGGTATATATCATAATCTAAGGCAACCTAACATCTCGGATGCAATATTTGACAACATTCCTGGCCTGTCGAACCCTACTTCTCGGAGGGAACAGTATATACGTCTGTAACGTCATATATCCTAACCTAAGGCAATCTAACATCTCGGATGTAACATTTGACAACATTCCAGGCGTGTCGGACTCTACTTCTCGGTGGTAACATTACATGCGTCTATAACGTTATATATCCTAACCTAAGGCAACCTAACATCTCGGAGGCAATATTTGACAACATTCCTGGCGTGTCGAACCCTACTTCTCGGAGGGAACAGTATATACGTCTATAACGTTATATATCCTAACCTAAGGCAACCTGACATGTAGGATGTAATATTCTACATAATTCCAGGCGTGTCGGACCCTACTTCTCGAAGAGAACATTATATGAGTCTATAACGTTGTAAATCCTAATCTAAGGCAACCTATTATCTCAGACGTAATATTTTACAATATTCCTGGCGTGTCGGTGCATACTTTTCGGTGGGAATATTATATGCGTCTATAACGGTCGATATCGTAAACTAAGGCAATCTAACATCTCGGATGCAATGTTTGACAACATTCCTGGCCTGTCGAACCCTACTTCTCGGAGGGAACAGTATATACGTCTATAACGGTATATATCATAATCTAAGGCAACCTAACATCTCGGATGCAATATTTGACAACATTCCTGGCCTGTCGAACCCTACTTCTCGGAGGGAACAGTATATACGTTTGTAGCGTCATATATCCTAACATAAGGCAACCTAACATCTCGGATGTAACATTTGTCAACATTCCAGACGTGTCGGTCCCTACGTCTCGGAGGTAACATTACATGCGTCTATAACGTTATATATCCTAACCTAAGGCAACCTAACATCTCGGATGCAATATTTGACAACATTCCTGGCGTGTCGGTCCCTACGTCTCGGTGGTAACATTACATGCGTCTATAACGTCATATATTCTAACCTAAGGCAACCTAACATCTCGGATGCAATATTTGACAACATTCCTGGCCTGTCGAACCCTACTTTTCGGAGGGAACAGTATATACGTCATTAACTGTATATATCCTAATCTAAGGCAACCTAACATCTCGGATGCAATATTTGACAACATTCCTGGCCTGTCGAACCCTACTTCTCGGAGGGAACAGTATATACGTTTGTAGCGTCATATATCCTAACATAAGGCAACCTAACATCTCGGATGTAACATTTGTCAACATTCCAGACGTGTCGGTCCCTACGTCTCGGAGGTAACATTACATGCGTCTATAACGTTATATATCCTAACCTAAGGCAACCTAACATCTCGGATGCAATATTTGACAACATTCCTGGCGTGTCGGACCCTACTTCTCGGTGGGAACATTATATGAGTCTATAACGATGTATATCCTAATCTAAGGCAAACTATTATCTCAGACGTAATATTTTACAATATTCCTGGCGTGTCGGTGCATACGTCTCGGTGGGAATATTATATGCTTCTATAACGGTCGATATCGTAATCTAAGGCAATCTAACATCTCGGATGCAATATTTGACAAACATTCCTGGCCTGTCGAACCCTACTTCTCGGAGGGAACAGTATATACGTCTGTAACGTCATATATCCGAACCTAAGGCAACCTAACATCTCGGATGTAACATTTGACAACATTCCAGGCGTGTCGGTCCCTACGTCTCGGTGGTAACATTACATTCGTCTATAACGTCATATATCCTAACCTAAGGCACCCTAACATCTCGGATGCAATATTTAACAACATTCCTGGCCTGTCGAACCCGACTTCTCGGAGGGAACAGTATATATGTCTATAACGTCATATATCCTAACCTAAGGCAACCTAACATCTCGGATGCAATATTTGACAACATTCCTGGCCTGTCGAACCCTACTTCTCGGAGGGAACAGTATATACGTCTATAACGTTATATATCCTAACCTAAGGCAACCTGACATGTAGGATGTAATATTCTACATAATTCCAGGCGTGTCGGACCCTACTTCTCGGTGGGAACATTATATGAGTCTATAACGTTGTAAATCCTAATCTAAGGCAACCTATTATCTCAGACGTAATATTTTACAATATTCCTGGCGTGTCGGTGCATACTTTTCGGTGGGAATATTATATGCGTCTATAACGGTCGATATCGTAAACTAAGGCAATCTAACATCTCGGATGCAATGTTTGACAACATTCCTGGCCTGTCAAACCCTACTTCTCGGAGGGAACAGTATATACGTCTATAACGGTATATATCATAATCTAAGGCAACCTAACATCTCGGATGCAATATTTGACAACATTCCTGGCCTGTCGAACCCTACTTCTCGGAGGGAACAGTATATACGTCTGTAACGTCATATATCCTAACCTAAGGCAATCTAACATCTCGGATGTAACATTTGACAACATTCCAGGCGTGTCGGACTCTACTTCTCGGTGGTAACATTACATGCGTCTATAACGTTATATATCCTAACCTAAGGCAACCTAACATCTCGGATGCAATAATTGACAACATTCCTGGCGTGTCGGACCCTACTTCTCGGTGGGAACAGTATATACGTCCATAACGTTATATATCCTAACCTAAGGCAACCTTACATCTCGGATGCAATATTTGACAACATTCCTGGCCTGTCGAACCCTGCCTCTCGGTGGGAACAGTATAACGTCTATAACGATATATATCCTAACCTAAGGCAACATAACATCTCGGATGTAACATTTGACAACATTCCAGGCGTGTCGGTCCCTACGTCTCGGTGGTAACATTAATGCGTCTATAACGTTATATATCCTAACCTAAGGCAAACTAACATCTCGGATGCAATATTTGACAACATTCCTGGCCTGTCGAACCCTACTTCTCGGAGGGAACAGTATATACGTCTATAACGTTATGTATCCTAACCTAAGGCAACCTGACATGTAGGATGTAATATTCTACATAATTCCAGGCGTGTCGGACCCTACTTCTAGGTGGGAACATTATATGAGTCTATAACGTTTTAAATCCTAATCTAAGGCAACCTAATATCTCAGACGTAATATTTTACAATATTCCTGGCGTGTCGGTGCATACTTTTCGGTGGGAATATTATATGCGTCTATAACGGTCGATATCGTAAACTAAGGCAATCTAACATCTCGGATGCAATGTTTGACAACATTCCTGGCCTGTCGAACCCTACTTCTCGGAGGGAACAGTATATACGTCTATAACGGTATATATCTTAATCTAAGGCAACCTAACATCTCGGATGCAATATTTGACAACATTCCTGGCCTGTCGAACCCTACTTCTCGGAGGGAACAGTATATACGTCTGTAACGTCATATATCCTAACCTAAGGCAATCTAACATCTCGGATGTAACATTTGACAACATTCCTGGCGTGTCGAACCCTACTTCTCGGAGGGAACAGTATATACGTCTATAACGTTATATATCCTAACCTAAGGCAACCTGACATGTAGGATGTAATATTCTACATAATTCCAGGCGTGTCGGACCCTACTTCTCGGTGAGAACATTATATGAGTCTATAACGTTGTAAATCCTAATCTAAGGCAACCTATTATCTCAGACGTAATATTTTACAATATTCCTGGCGTGTCGGTGCATACTTTTCGGTGGGAATATTATATGCGTCTATAACGGTCGATATCGTAAACTAAGGCAATCTAACATCTCGGATGCAATGTTTGACAACATTCCTGGCCTGTCGAACCCTACTTCTCGGAGGGAACAGTATATACGTTTGTAGCGTCATATATCCTAACATAAGGCAACCTAACATCTCGGATGTAACATTTGACAACATTCCAGGCGTGTCGGTACCTACGTCTCGGTGGTAACATTACATGCGTCTATAACGTTATATATCCTAACCTAAGGCAACCTAACATCTCGGATGCAATATTTGACAACATTCCTGTCCTGTCGAACCCGACTTCTCGGAGGGAACGGTATATACGTCTATAACGTTATGTATCCTAACCTAAGGCAACCTGACATGTAGGATGTAATATTCTACATAATTCCAGGCGTGTCGGACCCTACTTCTCGGTGGGAACATTATATGAGTCTATAACGTTGTAAATCCTAATCTAAGGCAACCTATTATCTCAGACGTAATATTTTACAATATTCCTGGCGTGTCGGTGCATACTTTTCGGTGGGAATATTATATGCGTCTATAACGGTCGATATCGTAAGCTAAGGCAATCTAACATCTCGGATGCAATGTTTGACAACATTCCTGGCCTGTCGAACCCTACTTCTCGGAGGGAACAGTATATACGTCTATAACGGTATATATCATAATCTAAGGCAACCTAACATCTCGGATGCAATATTTGACAACATTCCTGGCCTGTCGAACCCTACTTCTCGGAGGGAACACTATATACGTCTGTAACGTCATATATCCTAACCTAAGGCAATCTAACATCTCGGATGTAACATTTGACAACATTCCAGGCGTGTCGGACTCTACTTCTCGGTGGTAACATTACATGCGTCTATAACGTCATATATCCTAACCTAAGGCACCCTAACATCTCGGATGCAATATTTAACAACATTACTGGCCTGTCGAACCCTACTTCTCGGAGGGAACAGTATATATGTCTATAACGTCATACATCCTAACCTAAGGCAACCTAACATCTCGGATGCAATATTTGACAACATTCCTGGCCTGTCGAACCCTACTTCTCGGAGGGAACAGTATATACGTCTATAACGTTATGTATCCTAACCTAAGGCAACCTGACATGTAGGATGTAATATTCTACATAATTCCAGGCGTGTCGGACCCTACTTCTCGGTGGGAACATTATATGAGTCTATAACGTTTTAAATCCTAATCTAAGGCAACCTAATATCTCAGACGTAATATTTTACAATATTCCTGGCGTGTCGGTGCATACTTTTCGGTGGGAATATTATATGCGTCTATAACGGTCGATATCGTAAACTAAGGCAATCTAACATCTCGGATGCAATGTTTGACAACATTCCTGGCCTGTCGAACCCTACTTCTCGGAGGGAACAGTATATACGTCTATAACGATATATATCATAATCTAAGGCAACCTAACATCTCGGATGCAATATTTGACAACATTCCTGGCCTGTCGAACCCTACTTCTCGGTGGTAACATTACATGCGTCTATAACGTTATATATCCTAACCTAAGGCAACCTAACATCTCGGAGGCAATATTTGACAACATTCCTGGCGTGTCGAACCCTACTTCTCGGAGGGAACAGTATATACGTCTATAACGTTATATATCCTAACCTAAGGCAACCTGACATGTAGGATGTAATATTCTACATAATTCCAGGCGTGTCGGACCCTACTTCTCGGTGGGAACATTATATGAGTCTATAACGTTGTAAATCCTAATCTAAGGCAACCTATTATCTCAGACGTAATATTTTACAATATTCCTGGCGCGTCGGTGCATACTTTTCGGTGGGAATATTATATGCGTCTATAACGGTCGATATCGTAAACTAAGGCAATCTAACATCTCGGATGCAATGTTTGACAACATTCCTGGCCTGTCGAACCCTACTTCTCGGAGGGAACAGTATATACTTCTATAACGGTATATATCATAATCTAAGGCAACCTAACATCTCGGATGCAATATTTGACAACATTCCTGGCCTGTCGAACCCTACTTCTCGGAGGGAACACTATATACGTCTGTAACGTCATATATCCTAACCTAAGGCAATCTAACTCTACCCTACTTCTCGGTGGGAACATTATATGAGTCTATAACGATGTATATCCTAATCTAAGGCAAACTATTATCTCAGACGTAATATTTTACAATATTCCTGGCGTGTCGGTGCATACTTCTCGGTGGGAATATTATATGCGTCTATAACGGTCGATATCGTAATCTAAGACAATCTAACATCTCGGATGCAATATTTGACAAATATTCCTGGCCTGTCGAACCCTACTTCTCGGAGGGAACAGTATATACGTCTGTAACGTCATATATCCGAACCTAAGGCAACCTAACATCTCGGATGTAACATTTGACAACATTCCAGGCGTGTCGGTCCCTACGTCTCGGTGGTAACATTACATTCGTCTATAACGTCATATATCCTAACCTAAGGCACCCTAACATCTCGGATGCAATATTTGACAACATTCCTGGCCTGTCGAACCCTACTTCTCGGAGGGAACACTATATACGTCTGTAACGTCATATATCCTAACCTAAGGCAATTTAACTCTACCCTACTTCTCGGTGGGAACATTATATGAGTCTATAACGATGTATATCCTAATCTAAGGCAAACTATTATCTCAGACGTAATATTTTACAATATTCCTGGCGTGTCGGTGCATACTTCTCGGTGGGAATATTATATGCGTCTATAACGGTCGATATCGTAATCTAAGGCAATCTAACATCTCGGATGCAATATTTGACAAACATTCCTGGCCTGTCGAACCCTACTTCTCGGAGGGAACAGTATATACGTCTGTAACGTCATATATCCGAACCTAAGGCAACCTAACATCTCGGATGTAACATTTGACAACATTCCAGGCGTGTCGGACTCTACTTCTCGGTGGTAACATTACATGCGTCTATAACGTTATATATCCTAACCTAAGGCAACCTAACATCTCGGATGCAATATTTGACAACATTCCTGGCGTGTCGGACCCTACTTCTCGGTGGGAACAGTATATACGTCCATAACGTTATATATCGTAACCTAAGGCAACCTTACATCTCGGATGCAATATTTGACAACATTCCTGGCCTGTCGAACCCTACCTCTCGGTGGGAACAGTATAACGTCTATAACGATATATATCCTAACCTAAGGCAACATAACATCTCGGATGTAACATTTGACAACATTCCAGGCGTGTCGGTCCCTACGTCTCGGTGGTAACATTAATGCGTCTATAACGTTATATATCCTAACCTAAGGCAACCTAACATCTCGGATGCAATATTTGACAACATTCCTGGCCTGTCGAACCCTACTTCTCGGAGGGAACAGTATATACGTCTATAACGTTATATATCCTAACCTAAGGCAACCTGACATGTAGGATGTAATATTCTACATAATTCCAGGCGTGTCGGACCCTACTTCTCGGTGGGAACATTATATGAGTCTATAACGTTGTAAATCCTAATCTAAGGCAACCTATTATCTCAGACGTAATATTTTACAATATTCCTGGCGTGTCGGTGCATACTTTTCGGTGGGAATATTATATGCGTCTATAACGGTCGATATCGTAAACTAAGGCAATCTAACATCTCGGATGCAATGTTTGACAACATTCCTGGCCTGTCGAACCCTACTTCTCGAAGGGAACAGTATATACGTCTATAACGGTATATATCATAATCTAAGGCAACCTAACATCTCGGATGCAATATTTGACAACATTCCTGGCCTGTCGAACCCTACTTCTCGGAGGGAACACTATATACGTCTGTAACGTCATATATCCTAACCTAAGTATATATGTGTCCTGGCCTGTCGAACCCTACTTCTCGGAGGGAACACTATATACGTCTGTAACGTCATATATCCTAACCTAAGTATATATGTCTATAACGTCATATATCATAACCTAAGGCAACCCAACATCTCGGATGCAATATTTGACAACATTCCTGGCCTGTCGAACCCTACTTCTCGGAGGGAACACTATATACGTCTATAACGGCATATATCATAATCTAAGGCAACCTAACATCTCGGATGCAATATTTGACAACATTCCTGGCCTGTCGAACCCTACTTCTCGGAGGGAACACTATATACGTCTGTAACGTCATATATCCTAACCTAAGGCAATCTAACATCTCGGATGTAACATTTGACAACATTCCAGGCGTGTCGGACTCTACTTCTCGGTGGTAACATTACATGCGTCTATAACGTTATATATCCTAACCTAAGGCAACCTAACATCTCGGATGCAATATTTGACAACATTCCTGGCGTGTCGGACCCTACTTCTCGGTGGGAACAGTATATACGTCCATAACGTTATATATCCTAACCTAAGGCAACCTTACATCTCGGATGTAATATTCTACAACATTCCAGGCGTGTCGGACCCTACTTCTCGGTGGGAACATTATATGCGTCTATAACGTTGTATATCCTAATCTAAGGCAACCTAACATCTCGGATGCATTATTTGACAACATTCCTGGCCTGTCGAACCCTACCTCTCGGAGGGAACAGTAGATACGTCTATAACGGTATATATCATAATCTAAGGCAACCTAACATCTCGGGTGCAATATTTGACAACATTCCTGGCCTGTCGAACCAAACTTCTCGGAGGGAACAGTATATACGTTTGTAGCGTCATATATCCGAACATAAGGCAACCTAACATCTCGGATGTAACATTTGTCAACATTCCGGACGTGTCGGTCCCTACGTCTCGGAGGTAACATTACATGCGTCTATAACGTTATATGTCCTAACCTAAGGCACCCTAGCATCTCGGATGCAATATTTGACAACATTCCTGGCCAGTCGAACCCTACCTCTCGGTGGGAACAGTATAACGTCTATAACGATATATATCCTAACCTAAGGCAACATAACATCTCGGATGTAACATTTGACAACATTCCAGGCGTGTCGGTCCCTACGTCTCGGTGGTAACATTAATGCGTCTATAACGTTATATATCCTAACCTAAGGCAACCTAACATCTCGGATGCAATATTTGACAACATTCCTGGCCTGTCGAACCCTACTTCTCGGAGGGAACAGTATATACGTCTGTAACGTCATATATCCTAACCTAAGGCAACCTAACATCTCGGATGTAACATTTGACAACATTCCAGGCGTGTTGGTCCCTACGTCTCGGTGGTAACATTACATGCGTCTATAACGTCATATATCCTAACCTAAGGCACCCTAACATCTCGGATGCAATATTTAACAACATTCCTGGCCTGTCGAACCCTACCTCTCGGTGGGAACAGTATAACGTCTATAACGATATATATCCTAACCTAAGGCAACCTAAATCTCGGATGTAACATTTTACAACATTCCAGGCGTGTCGGTCCCTACGTCTCGGTGGTAACATTAATGCGTCTATAACGTTATATATCCTAACCTAAGGCAACCTAACATCTCGGATGCAATGTTTGACAACATTCCTGGCCTGTCGAACCCTACTTCTCGGAGGGAACAGTATATACGTTTGTAGCGTCATATATCCTAACATAAGGCAACCTAACATCTCGGATGTAACATTTGACAACATTCCAGGCGTGTCGGTCCCTACGTCTCGGTGGTAACATTACATGCGTCTATAACGTTATATGTCCTAACCTAAGGCAACCTAACATCTCGGATGCAATATTTAACAACATTCCTGGCCTGTCGAACCCTACTTCTCGGAGGGAACAGTATATATGTCTATAATGTCATATATCATAACCTAAGGCAACCCAACATCTCGGATGCAATATTTGACAACATTCCTGGCCTGTCGAACCCTACTTCTCGGAGGGAACAGTATATACGTCTATAACGGTATATATCATAATCTAAGGCAACCTAACATCTCGGATGCAATATTTGACAACATTCCTGGCCTGTCGAACCCTACTTCTCGGAGGGAACACTATATACGTCTGTAACGTCATATATCCTAACCTAAGGCAATCTAACATCTCGGATGTAACATTTGACAACATTCCAGGCGTGTCGGACTCTACTTCTCGGTGGTAACATTACATGCGTCTATAACGTTATATATCCTAACCTAAGGCAACCTAACATCTCGGATGCAATATTTGACAACATTCCTGGCCTGTCGAACCCTACTTCTCGGAGGGAACAGTATATACGTCTATAACGTTATATATCCTAACCTAAGGCAACCTGACATGTAGGATGTAATATTCTACATAATTCCAGGCGTGTCGGACCCTACTTCTCGGTGGGAACATTATATGAGTCTATAACGTTGTAAATCCTAATCTAAGGCAACCTATTATCTCAGACGTAATATTTTACAATATTCCTGGCGTGTCGGTGCATACCTTTCGGTGGAAATATTATATGCGTCTATAACGGTCGATATCGTAAACTAAGGCAATCTAACATCTCGGATGCAATGTTTGACAACATTCCTGGCCTGTCGAACCCTACTTCTCGGAGGGAACAGTATATACGTCTATAACGCTATATATCATAATCTAAGGCAACCTAACATCTCGGATGCAATATTTGACAACATTCCTGGCCTGTCGAACCCTACTTCTCGGAGGGAACACTATATACGTCTGTAACGTCATATATCCTAACCTAAGGCAATCTAACATCTCGGATGTAACATTTGACAACATTCCTGGCCTGTCGAACCCTACCTCTCGGTGGGAACAGTATAACGTCTATAACGATATATATCCTAACCTAAGGCAACCTAACATCTCGGATGTAACATTTGACAACATTCCAGGCGTGTCGGTCCCTACGTCTCGGTGGTAACATTACATGCGTCTATAACGTCATATATCCTAACCTAAGGCACCCTAACATCTCGGATGCAATATTTAACAACATTCCTGGCCTGTCGAACCCTACTTCTCGGAGGGAACAGTATATATGTCTATAACGTCATATATCATAACCTAAGGCAACCCAACGTCTCGGATGCAATATTTGACAACATTCCTGGCCTGTCGAACCCTACTTCTCGGAGGGAACAGTATATACGTCTATAACGTTATATATCCTAACCTAAGGCAACCTGACATGTAGGATGTAATATTCTACATAATTCCAGGCGTGTCGGAACCTACTTCTCGGTGGGAACATTATATGAGTCTATAACGTTGTAAATCCTAATCTAAGGCAACCTATTATCTCAGACGTAATATTTTACAATATTCCTGGCGTGTCGGTGCATACTTTTCGGTGGGAATATTATATGCGTCTATAACGGTCGATATCGTAAACTAAGGCAATCTAACATCTCGGATGCAATGTTTGACAACATTCCTGGCCTGTCGAACCCTACCTCTCGGAGGGAACAGTAGATACGTCTATAACGGTATATATCATAATCTAAGGCAACCTAACATCTCGGGTGCAATATTTGACAACATTCCTGGCCTGTCGAACCAAACTTCTCGGAGGGAACAGTATATACGTTTGTAGCGTCATATATCCGAACATAAGGCAACCTAACATCTCGGATGTAACATTTGTCAACATTCCGGACGTGTCGGTCCCTACGTCTCGGAGGTAACATTACATGCGTCTATAACGTTATATGTCCTAACCTAAGGCACCCTAGCATCTCGGATGCAATATTTGACAACATTCCTGGCCAGTCGAACCCTACCTCTCGGTGGGAACAGTATAACGTCTATAACGATATATATCCTAACCTAAGGCAACATAACATCTCGGATGTAACATTTGACAACATTCCAGGCGTGTCGGTCCCTACGTCTCGGTGGTAACATTAATGCGTCTATAACGTTATATATCCTAACCTAAGGCAACCTAACATCTCGGATGCAATATTTGACAACATTCCTGGCCTGTCGAACCCTACTTCTCGGAGGGAACAGTATATACGTCTGTAACGTCATATATCCTAACCTAAGGCAACCTAACATCTCGGATGTAACATTTGACAACATTCCAGGCGTGTTGGTCCCTACGTCTCGGTGGTAACATTACATGCGTCTATAACGTCATATATCCTAACCTAAGGCACCCTAACATCTCGGATGCAATATTTAACAACATTCCTGGCCTGTCGAACCCTACCTCTCGGTGGGAACAGTATAACGTCTATAACGATATATATCCTAACCTAAGGCAACCTAAATCTCGGATGTAACATTTTACAACATTCCAGGCGTGTCGGTCCCTACGTCTCGGTGGTAACATTAATGCGTCTATAACGTTATATATCCTAACCTAAGGCAACCTAACATCTCGGATGCAATGTTTGACAACATTCCTGGCCTGTCGAACCCTACTTCTCGGAGGGAACAGTATATACGTTTGTAGCGTCATATATCCTAACATAAGGCAACCTAACATCTCGGATGTAACATTTGACAACATTCCAGGCGTGTCGGTCCCTACGTCTCGGTGGTAACATTACATGCGTCTATAACGTTATATGTCCTAACCTAAGGCAACCTAACATCTCGGATGCAATATTTAACAACATTCCTGGCCTGTCGAACCCTACTTCTCGGAGGGAACAGTATATATGTCTATAATGTCATATATCATAACCTAAGGCAACCCAACATCTCGGATGCAATATTTGACAACATTCCTGGCCTGTCGAACCCTACTTCTCGGAGGGAACAGTATATACGTCTATAACGGTATATATCATAATCTAAGGCAACCTAACATCTCGGATGCAATATTTGACAACATTCCTGGCCTGTCGAACCCTACTTCTCGGAGGGAACACTATATACGTCTGTAACGTCATATATCCTAACCTAAGGCAATCTAACATCTCGGATGTAACATTTGACAACATTCCAGGCGTGTCGGACTCTACTTCTCGGTGGTAACATTACATGCGTCTATAACGTTATATATCCTAACCTAAGGCAACCTAACATCTCGGATGCAATATTTGACAACATTCCTGGCCTGTCGAACCCTACTTCTCGGAGGGAACAGTATATACGTCTATAACGTTATATATCCTAACCTAAGGCAACCTGACATGTAGGATGTAATATTCTACATAATTCCAGGCGTGTCGGACCCTACTTCTCGGTGGGAACATTATATGAGTCTATAACGTTGTAAATCCTAATCTAAGGCAACCTATTATCTCAGACGTAATATTTTACAATATTCCTGGCGTGTCGGTGCATACCTTTCGGTGGGAATATTATATGCGTCTATAACGGTCGATATCGTAAACTAAGGCAATCTAACATCTCGGATGCAATGTTTGACAACATTCCTGGCCTGTCGAACCCTACTTCTCGGAGGGAACAGTATATACGTCTATAACGCTATATATCATAATCTAAGGCAACCTAACATCTCGGATGCAATATTTGACAACATTCCTGGCCTGTCGAACCCTACTTCTCGGAGGGAACACTATATACGTCTGTAACGTCATATATCCTAACCTAAGGCAATCTAACATCTCGGATGTAACATTTGACAACATTCCTGGCCTGTCGAACCCTACCTCTCGGTGGGAACAGTATAACGTCTATAACGATATATATCCTAACCTAAGGCAACCTAACATCTCGGATGTAACATTTGACAACATTCCAGGCGTGTCGGTCCCTACGTCTCGGTGGTAACATTACATGCGTCTATAACGTCATATATCCTAACCTAAGGCACCCTAACATCTCGGATGCAATATTTAACAACATTCCTGGCCTGTCGAACCCTACTTCTCGGAGGGAACAGTATATATGTCTATAACGTCATATATCATAACCTAAGGCAACCCAACGTCTCGGATGCAATATTTGACAACATTCCTGGCCTGTCGAACCCTACTTCTCGGAGGGAACAGTATATACGTCTATAACGTTATATATCCTAACCTAAGGCAACCTGACATGTAGGATGTAATATTCTACATAATTCCAGGCGTGTCGGAACCTACTTCTCGGTGGGAACATTATATGAGTCTATAACGTTGTAAATCCTAATCTAAGGCAACCTATTATCTCAGACGTAATATTTTACAATATTCCTGGCGTGTCGGTGCATACTTTTCGGTGGGAATATTATATGCGTCTATAACGGTCGATATCGTAAACTAAGGCAATCTAACATCTCGGATGCAATGTTTGACAACATTCCTGGCCTGTCGAACCCTACCTCTCGGAGGGAACAGTAGATACGTCTATAACGGTATATATCATAATCTAAGGCAACCTAACATCTCGGGTGCAATATTTGACAACATTCCTGGCCTGTCGAACCAAACTTCTCGGAGGGAACAGTATATACGTTTGTAGCGTCATATATCCTAACATAAGGCAACCTAACATCTCGGATGTAACATTTGTCAACATTCCAGACGTGTCGGTCCCTACGTCTCGGAGGTAACATTACATGCGTCTATAACGTTATATGTCCTAACCTAAGGCAACCTAACATCTCGGATGCAATATTTGACAACATTCCTGGCCTGTCGAACCCTACCTCACGGTGGGAACAGTATAACGTCTATAACGATATATATCCTAACCTAAGGCAACATAACATCTCGGATGTAACATTTGACAACATTCCAGGCGTGTCGGTCCCTACGTCTCGGTGGTAACATTAATGCGTCTATAACGTTATATATCCTAACCTAAGGCAACCTAACATCTCGGATGCAATATTTGACAACATTCCTGGCCTGTCGAACCCTACTTCTCGGAGGGAACAGTATATACGTCTGTAACGTCATATATCCTAACCTAAGGCAACCTAACATCTCGGATGTAACATTTGACAACATTCCAGGCGTGTCGGTCCCTACGTCTCGGTGGTAACATTACATGCGTCTATAACGTCATATATCCTAACCTAAGGCACCCTAACATCTCGGATGCAATATTTAACAACACTCCTGGCCTGTCGAACCCTACTTCTCGGAGGGAACAGTATATATGTCTATAACGTCATATATCCTAACCTAAGGCAACCTAACATCTCGGATGCAATATTTGACAACATTCCTGGCCTGTCGAACCCTACTTCTCGGAGGGAACAGTATATACGTCTATAACGTTATATATCCTAACCTAAGGCAACCTGACATGTAGGATGTAATATTCTACATAATTCCAGGCGTGTCGGAACCTACTTCTCGGTGGGAACATTATATGAGTCTATAACGTTGTAAATCCTAATCTAAGGCAACCTATTATCTCAGACGTAATATTTTACAATATTCCTGGCGTGTCGGTGCATACTTTTCGGTGGGAATATTATATGCGTCTATAACGGTCGATATCGTAAACTAAGGCAATCTAACATCTCGGATGCAATGTTTGACAACATTCCTGGCCTGTCGAACCCTACTTCTCGGAGGGAACAGTATATACGTCTATAACGCTATATATCATAATCTAAGGCAACCTAACATCTCGGATGCAATATTTGACAACATTCCTGGCCTGTCGAACCCTACTTCTCGGAGGGAACACTATATACGTCTGTAACGTCATATATCCTAACCTAAGGCAATCTAACATCTCGGATGTAACATTTGTCAACATTCCAGGCGTGTCGGTCCCTACGTCTCGGTGGTAACATTAATGCGTCTATAACGTTATATATCCTAACCTAAGGCAACCTAACATCTCCGATGCAATATTTGACAACATTCCTGGCCTGTCGAACCCTACTTCTTGGAGGGAACACTATATACGTCTGTAACGTCATATATCCTAACCTAAGGCAATCTAACATCTCGGATGTAACATTTGACAACATTCCAGGCGTGTCGGACTCTACTTCTCGGTGGTAACATTACATGCGTCTATAACGTTATAAATCCTAACCTAAGGCAACCTAACATCTCGGATGCAATATTTGACAACATTCCTGGCATGTCGAACCCTACTTCTCGGAGGGAACAGTATATACGTCTATAACGGTATATATCATAATCTAAGGCAACCTAACATCTCGGATGCAATATTTGACAACATTCCTGGCCTGTCGAAACCTACTTCTCGGAGGGAACACTATATACGTCTGTAACGTCATATATCCTAACCTAAGGCAATCTAACATCTCGGATGTAACATTTGACAACATTCCAGGCGTGTCGGACTCTACTTCTCGGTGGTAACATTACATGCTTCTATAACATTATATATCCTAACCTAAGGCAACCTGACATCTCGGATGCAATATTTGACAACATTCCTGGCGTGTCGGACCCTACTTCTCGGTGGGAACAGCATATACATCTATAACGTCATATATCCTAGCCTAAGGCAACCTAACATCTCGGATGCAATATTTGACAACATTCCTTGCCTGTCGAACCCTACTTCTCGGAGGGAACAGTATGTACGTCTATAACGTTATATATCCTAACCTAAGGCCACCTAACATCTCGTATGTAATATTTGACAACATTCCTGGCGTGTCGAACCCTACTTCTCGGTGGGAACAGTATATACGTCTATAACGTTATATATCCTAACGTAAGGCAACCTAACATCTCGGATGCAATATTTGACATCATTCCTGGCCTGTAGAACCCTACTCCTCGGAGGGAACAGTATATACGTCTGTAACGACATATATCCTAACCTAAGACAACCTAACATCCCGGATGTAACATTTGACAACATTCCAGGCGTGTCGGTCCCTACGTCTCGGTGGTAACATTACATGCGTCTATAACGTTATATATCCTAACCTAAGGCAACCTAACATCTCGGATGCAATATTTGACAACATTCCTGGCCTGTCGAATCCTACTTCTCGGAGGGAACAGCATATACGTCTATAACGTCATATATCCTAACCTAAGGCAACCTAACATCTCGGATGTAATATTTTACAACATTCCTGGCGTGTCGGACCCTACTTCTCGGTGGGAACAGGATATACGTCTGTAACGTCATATATCCTAACCTAATGCAACCTAACATCTCAGATATAACATTTGACAACATACCCGGCGTGTTGGAACCCTACGTCTCGGTGGTAACATTACGTGCGTCTATAACGTTATATATGCTAACCTAAGGCAACCTAACATCTCGGATGCAATATTTGACAACATTCCTGGCCTGTCGAACCCTACTTCTCGGAGGGAACAGTATATACGTCTATAACGTTGTATATCCTAATATAAGGCAACCTAACACCTCGGATGCAATATTTGACAACATTCCTGGCCTGTCGAACCCTACATCTCGGAGGGAACAGTATATACGTCTATAGCGCTATATATCCTAATCTAAGGCAACCTAACATCTCGGATGCAATATTTGATAACATTCCTGGCCTGTCGAACCCTACTTCTCGGAGGGAACAGTATATACCTCTATAACGTTATATATCCTAACCGAAGGCAACCTGATATCTCGGATGTAATATTCTACATCATTCCAGGCGTGTCGGACCCTACTTCTCGGTGGGAACATTATATGAGTCTATAACGTTGTATATCCTAATCTAAGGCAATCTATTATCTCAGACGTAATATTTTACAATATTCCTGGCGTGTCGGTGCATACTTTTCGGTGGGAATATTATATGCGTCTATAACGGTCGATATCGTAATCTAAGGCAATCTAACATCTCGGATGCAATATTTGACAACATTCCTTGCCTGTCGAACCCTACTTCTCGGAGGGAACAGTATGTACGTCTATAACGTTATACATCCTAACCTAAGGCCACCTAACATCTCGTATGTAATATTTGACAACATTCCTGGCGTGTCGAACCCTACTTCTCGGTGAGAACAGTATATACGTCTATAACGTTATATATCCTAACGTAAGGTAACCTAACATCTCGGATGTAATATTTGACAACATTCCTGGCGTGTCGGACCCTACTTCTCGGTGGGAACAGTATATACGTCTGTAACGACATATATCCTAACCTAAGGCAACCTAACATCTCGGATATAACATTTGACAACATACCCGGCGTGTTGGAACCCTACGTCTCGTTGGTAACATTACGTGCGTCTATAACGTTATATATGCTAACCTAAGGCAACCTAACATCTCGGATGCAATATTTGACAACATTCCTGGCCTGTCGAACCCTACTTCTCGGAGGGAACTGTATATACGTCTATAACGTTATATATCCTAACGTAAGGCAACCTAACATCTCGGATGTAATATTTGACAACATTCCTGGCCTGTCGAACCCTACTTCTCGGAGGGAACAGTATATACGTCTGTAACGACATCTATCCTAACCTAAGACAACCTAACATCCCGGATGTAACATTTTACCACATTCCTGGCGTGTCGGTCCCTACGTCTCGGTGGTAACATTACATGCGTCTATAGCGGTATATATCCTAATCTTAGGCAACCTAACATCTCGTATGTAATATTTGACAACATTCCTGGCCTGTCGAACCCTACTTCTGGGTGGGAACAGTATATACGTCTATAACGTTATATATCCTAACGTAAGGTAACCTAACGTCTCGGATGTAATATTTGACAACATTCCTGGCCTGTCGAACCCTACTTCTCGGAGGGAACTGTATATACGTCTATAACGGTATATATCCTAACCTAAGGTAACCTAACATCTCGGATGTAACATTTGACAACATTCCAGGCATGTCGGTCCCTACGTCTCGGTATTAACATTATATGCGTCTATAACGTTATATATCCTTATCTAAGGCAACTTGACATCTCGGATGCAATATTTGACAACATTCCTAGCCTGCCGAACCCTACTTCTCGGCGGGAACAGTATATACGTCTATAACGTTATATATCCTAACCTAAGGCCACCTAACATCTCGTATGTAATATTTGACAACATTCCTGGCGTGTCGGTCCCTACGTCTCGGTGGTAACATTACATGCGTCTATAGCGGTATATATCCTAATCTTAGGCAACCTAACATCTCGGATGAAATATGTGACAACATTCCTGGCCTGTCGAACCCTACATCTCGGAGGGAACAGTATATACGTCTATAACGTCATATATCCTAACCTAAGGCAAGCTAACGTCTCGGATGTAACATTTGACAACATTCCAGGCATGTCGGTCCCTACGTCTCGGTGGTAACATTATATGCGTCTATAACGTTATATATCCTTATCTAATGCAACCTAACATCTCGGATGCAATATTTGACAACATTCCTGGCCTGTCGAACCCTACTTCTCGGAGGGAACAGTATATACGTCTATAACGGTATATTTCCTAATCTAAGGCAACCTAACATCTCGGATGCAATATTTGACAACATTCCTGGCCTGTAGAACCCTACTTCTCGGAGGGAACAGTATATACGTCTATAACGGTATATTTCCTAATCTAAGGCAACCTAACATCTCGGATGCAATATTTGACAACGTTCCTGGCCTGTCGAACCCTACTTCTCGGAGGGAACAGTATATACGTCTATAACGTCATACATCCTAACCTAAGGCAACCTAACATCTCGGATGTAACATTTGACAACATTCCAGGCTTGTCGGTCCCTACGTCTCGGTGGTAACATTATATGCGTCTATAACGTTATATATCCTTATCTAATGCAACCTAACATCTCGGATGCAATATTTGACTACATTCCTGGCCTGTCGAACCCTACTTCTCGGAGGGAACAGTATATACGTCTATCACGTTATATATCCTAACCGAAGGCAACCTGACATCTCGGATGTAATATTTGACAACATTCCAGGAGTGTCGGACCCTACGTCTCGGTGGTAACATTATATGCGTCTATAACGTTATATATCCTTATCTAAGGCAGCCTAACATCTCGGATGCAATATTTGACAACATTCCTAGCCTGTCGAACCCTACGTCTCGGTGGTAACATTACATGCGTCTATAACGGTATATTTCCTAATCTAAGGCAACCTAACATCTCGGATGCAATATTTGACAACATTCCTGGCCTGTCGAACCCTACTTCTCGGAGGGAACAGTATATATGTCTATAACGTCATATATCCTAACCTAAGGCAACCTAACATCTCGGATGTAACATTTGACAACATTCCAGGCATGTCGGTCCGTACGTCTCGGTGGTAACATTATATGCGTCTATAACGTTATATATCCTTATCTAAGGCAACCTAACATCTCGGATGCAATATTTGACAACATTCCTGGCCTGTCGAACCCTACTTCTCGGAGGGAACAGTATATACGCCTATAACGTTATATATCCTATCCTAAGGCAACCTAACGTCTCGGATGTAACATTTGACAACATTCCAGGCGTGTCGGTCCCTACGTCTCGGTGGTAACATTACATGCGTCTATAACGTTATATTTCCTAATCTAAGGCAACCTAACATCTCGGATGCAATATTTGACAACATTCCTGGCCTGTCGAACCCTACTGCTCGGAGGGAACAGTATATACATCTATAACGGTATATATCCTAATCTAAGGCAACCTAACATCTCGGATGAAATATGTGACAACATTCCTGGCCTGTCGAACCCTACTTCTCGGAGGGAACAGTATATACGTCTATAACGTCATATATCCTAACCTAAGGCAACCTAACATCTCGGATGTAACATTTGACAACATTCCAGGCTTGTCGGTCCCTACGTCTCGGTGGTAACATTATATGCGTCTATAACGTTATATATCCTTATCTAATGCAACCTAACATGTCGGATGCAATATTTGACAACATTCCTGGCCTGTCGAACCCTACTTCTCGGAGGGAACAGTATATACGTCTATAACGGTATATTTCCTAATCTAAGGCAACCTAACATCTCGGATGCAATATTTGACAATATTCCTTGCCTGTCGAACCCTACTTCTCGGAGGGAACAGTATGTACGTCTATAACTTTATATATCCTAACCTAAGGCAACCTAACATCTCGGATGTAATATTCTACAACCTTCCAGGCGTGTCGGACCCTACTTCTCGGTGGTAACATTATATGCGTCTATAACGTTGCATATCCTAATCTAAGGCAACCTAACATCTCGGATGCAGTATTTGACAACATTCCTTGCCTGTCGAACCCTACTTCTCGGAGGGAACAGTATGTACGTCTATAACGTTATTTATCCTAACCTAAGGCAACCTAACATCTCGGATGTAATATTCTACAATCTTCCAGGCGTGTCGGACTCTACTTCTCGGTGGTAACATTATATGCGTCTATAACGTTGCATATCATAATCTAAGGCAACCTAACATCTCGGATGCAATATTTGACAACATTCCTTGCCTGTCGAACCCTACTTCTCGGAGGGAACAGTATATACGTCTATAACGTTATATATCCTAACCGAAGGCAACCTGACATCTCGGATGTAATATTCTACATCATTCAAGGCGTGTCGGACCCTACTTCTCGGTGGGAACATTATATGAGTCTATAACGTTGTATATCCTAATCTAAGGCAACCTATTATCTCAGACGTAATATTGTACAATATTCCTCTCGTGTCGGTGCATACTTTTCGGTGGGAATATTATATGCGTCCATAACGGTCGATATCGTAATCTAAGGCAATCTAACATCTCGGATGCAATATTTGACAACATTCCTTGCCTGTCGAACCCTACTTCTCGGAGGGAACAGTATGTACGTCTATAACTTTATATATCCTAACCTAAGGCAACCTAACATCTCGGATGTAATATTCTACAACCTTCCAGGCGTGTCGGACCCTACTTCTCGGTGGTAACATTATATGCGTCTATAACGTTATATATCCTTATCTAAGGCAGCCTAACATCTCGGATGCAACATTTGACAACATTCCTAGCCTGTCGAACCCTACGTGTCGGTGGTAACATTACATGCGTCTATAACGGTATATTTCATAATCTAAGGCAACCTGACATCTCGGATATATTATTCTACAACCTTCCAGGCGTGTCGGTGCATACTTTTCGGTGGGAATATTATATGCGTCTATAACGGTCGATATCGTAATCTAAGGCAATCTAACATCTCGGATGCAATATTTGACAACATTCCTTGCCTGTCGAACCCTACTTCTCGGAGGGAACAGTATGTACGTCTATAACGTTATACATCCTAACCTAAGGCCACCTAACATCTCGTATGTAATATTTGACAACATTCCTGGCGTGTCGAACCCTACTTCTCGGTGAGAACAGTATATACGTCTATAACGTTATATATCCTAACGTAAGGTAACCTAACATCTCGGATGTAATATTTGACAACATTCCTGGCGTGTCGGACCCTACTTCTCGGTGGGAACAGTATATACGTCTGTAACGTCATATATCCTAACCTAAGGCAACCTAACATCTCGGATATAACATTTGACAACATACCCGGCGTGTTGGAACCCTACGTCTCGTTGGTAACATTACGTGCGTCTATAACGTTATATATGCTAACCTAAGGCAACCTAACATCTCGGATGCAATATTTGACAACATTCCTGGCCTGTCGAACCCTACTTCTCGGAGGGAACTGTATATACGTCTATAACGTTATATATCCTAACGTAAGGCAACCTAACATCTCGGATGTAATATTTGACAACATTCCTGGCCTGTCGAACCCTACTTCTCGGAGGGAACAGTATATACGTCTGTAACGACATCTATCCTAACCTAAGACAACCTAACATCCCGGATGTAACATTTTACCACATTCCTGGCGTGTCGGTCCCTACGTCTCGGTGGTAACATTACATGCGTCTATAGCGGTATATATCCTAATCTTAGGCAACCTAACATCTCGTATGTAATATTTGACAACATTCCTGGCCTGTCGAACCCTACTTCTGGGTGGGAACAGTATATACGTCTATAACGTTATATATCCTAACGTAAGGTAACCTAACGTCTCGGATGTAATATTTGACAACATTCCTGGCCTGTCGAACCCTACTTCTCGGAGGGAACTGTATATACGTCTATAACGGTATATATCCTAACCTAAGGTAACCTAACATCTCGGATGTAACATTTGACAACATTCCAGGCATGTCGGTCCCTACGTCTCGGTATTAACATTATATGCGTCTATAACGTTATATATCCTTATCTAAGGCAACTTGACATCTCGGATGCAATATTTGACAACATTCCTAGCCTGCCGAACCCTACTTCTCGGCGGGAACAGTATATACGTCTATAACGTTATATATCCTAACCTAAGGCCACCTAACATCTCGTATGTAATATTTGACAACATTCCTGGCGTGTCGGTCCCTACGTCTCGGTGGTAACATTACATGCGTCTATAGCGGTATATATCCTAATCTTAGGCAACCTAACATCTCGGATGAAATATGTGACAACATTCCTGGCCTGTCGAACCCTACATCTCGGAGGGAACAGTATATACGTCTATAACGTCATATATCCTAACCTAAGGCAAGCTAACGTCTCGGATGTAACATTTGACAACATTCCAGGCATGTCGGTCCCTACGTCTCGGTGGTAACATTATATGCGTCTATAACGTTATATATCCTTATCTAATGCAACCTAACATCTCGGATGCAATATTTGACAACATTCCTGGCCTGTCGAACCCTACTTCTCGGAGGGAACAGTATATACGTCTATAACGGTATATTTCCTAATCTAAGGCAACCTAACATCTCGGATGCAATATTTGACAACATTCCTGGCCTGTAGAACCCTACTTCTCGGAGGGAACAGTATATACGTCTATAACGGTATATTTCCTAATCTAAGGCAACCTAACATCTCGGATGCAATATTTGACAACGTTCCTGGCCTGTCGAACCCTACTTCTCGGAGGGAACAGTATATACGTCTATAACGTCATACATCCTAACCTAAGGCAACCTAACATCTCGGATGTAACATTTGACAACATTCCAGGCTTGTCGGTCCCTACGTCTCGGTGGTAACATTATATGCGTCTATAACGTTATATATCCTTATCTAATGCAACCTAACATCTCGGATGCAATATTTGACTACATTCCTGGCCTGTCGAACCCTACTTCTCGGAGGGAACAGTATATACGTCTATCACGTTATATATCCTAACCGAAGGCAACCTGACATCTCGGATGTAATATTTGACAACATTCCAGGAGTGTCGGACCCTACGTCTCGGTGGTAACATTATATGCGTCTATAACGTTATATATCCTTATCTAAGGCAGCCTAACATCTCGGATGCAATATTTGACAACATTCCTAGCCTGTCGAACCCTACGTCTCGGTGGTAACATTACATGCGTCTATAACGGTATATTTCCTAATCTAAGGCAACCTAACATCTCGGATGCAATATTTGACAACATTCCTGGCCTGTCGAACCCTACTTCTCGGAGGGAACAGTATATATGTCTATAACGTCATATATCCTAACCTAAGGCAACCTAACATCTCGGATGTAACATTTGACAACATTCCAGGCATGTCGGTCCGTACGTCTCGGTGGTAACATTATATGCGTCTATAACGTTATATATCCTTATCTAAGGCAACCTAACATCTCGGATGCAATATTTGACAACATTCCTGGCCTGTCGAACCCTACTTCTCGGAGGGAACAGTATATACGCCTATAACGTTATATATCCTATCCTAAGGCAACCTAACGTCTCGGATGTAACATTTGACAACATTCCAGGCGTGTCGGTCCCTACGTCTCGGTGGTAACATTACATGCGTCTATAACGTTATATTTCCTAATCTAAGGCAACCTAACATCTCGGATGCAATATTTGACAACATTCCTGGCCTGTCGAACCCTACTGCTCGGAGGGAACAGTATATACATCTATAACGGTATATATCCTAATCTAAGGCAACCTAACATCTCGGATGAAATATGTGACAACATTCCTGGCCTGTCGAACCCTACTTCTCGGAGGGAACAGTATATACGTCTATAACGTCATATATCCTAACCTAAGGCAACCTAACATCTCGGATGTAACATTTGACAACATTCCAGGCTTGTCGGTCCCTACGTCTCGGTGGTAACATTATATGCGTCTATAACGTTATATATCCTTATCTAATGCAACCTAACATGTCGGATGCAATATTTGACAACATTCCTGGCCTGTCGAACCCTACTTCTCGGAGGGAACAGTATATACGTCTATAACGGTATATTTCCTAATCTAAGGCAACCTAACATCTCGGATGCAATATTTGACAATATTCCTTGCCTGTCGAACCCTACTTCTCGGAGGGAACAGTATGTACGTCTATAACTTTATATATCCTAACCTAAGGCAACCTAACATCTCGGATGTAATATTCTACAACCTTCCAGGCGTGTCGGACCCTACTTCTCGGTGGTAACATTATATGCGTCTATAACGTTGCATATCCTAATCTAAGGCAACCTAACATCTCGGATGCAGTATTTGACAACATTCCTTGCCTGTCGAACCCTACTTCTCGGAGGGAACAGTATGTACGTCTATAACGTTATTTATCCTAACCTAAGGCAACCTAACATCTCGGATGTAATATTCTACAATCTTCCAGGCGTGTCGGACTCTACTTCTCGGTGGTAACATTATATGCGTCTATAACGTTGCATATCATAATCTAAGGCAACCTAACATCTCGGATGCAATATTTGACAACATTCCTTGCCTGTCGAACCCTACTTCTCGGAGGGAACAGTATATACGTCTATAACGTTATATATCCTAACCGAAGGCAACCTGACATCTCGGATGTAATATTCTACATCATTCAAGGCGTGTCGGACCCTACTTCTCGGTGGGAACATTATATGAGTCTATAACGTTGTATATCCTAATCTAAGGCAACCTATTATCTCAGACGTAATATTGTACAATATTCCTCTCGTGTCGGTGCATACTTTTCGGTGGGAATATTATATGCGTCCATAACGGTCGATATCGTAATCTAAGGCAATCTAACATCTCGGATGCAATATTTGACAACATTCCTTGCCTGTCGAACCCTACTTCTCGGAGGGAACAGTATGTACGTCTATAACTTTATATATCCTAACCTAAGGCAACCTAACATCTCGGATGTAATATTCTACAACCTTCCAGGCGTGTCGGACCCTACTTCTCGGTGGTAACATTATATGCGTCTATAACGTTATATATCCTTATCTAAGGCAGCCTAACATCTCGGATGCAACATTTGACAACATTCCTAGCCTGTCGAACCCTACGTGTCGGTGGTAACATTACATGCGTCTATAACGGTATATTTCATAATCTAAGGCAACCTGACATCTCGGATATATTATTCTACAACCTTCCAGGCGTGTCGGTGCATACTTTTCGGTGGGAATATTATATGCGTCTATAACGGTCGATATCGTAATCTAAGGCAATCTAACATCTCGGATGCAATATTTGACAACATTCCTTGCCTGTCGAACCCTACTTCTCGGAGGGAACAGTATGTACGTCTATAACGTTATACATCCTAACCTAAGGCCACCTAACATCTCGTATGTAATATTTGACAACATTCCTGGCGTGTCGAACCCTACTTCTCGGTGAGAACAGTATATACGTCTATAACGTTATATATCCTAACGTAAGGTAACCTAACATCTCGGATGTAATATTTGACAACATTCCTGGCGTGTCGGACCCTACTTCTCGGTGGGAACAGTATATACGTCTGTAACGTCATATATCCTAACCTAAGGCAACCTAACATCTCGGATATAACATTTGACAACATACCCGGCGTGTTGGAACCCTACGTCTCGTTGGTAACATTACGTGCGTCTATAACGTTATATATGCTAACCTAAGGCAACCTAACATCTCGGATGCAATATTTGACAACATTCCTGGCCTGTCGAACCCTACTTCTCGGAGGGAACTGTATATACGTCTATAACGTTATATATCCTAACGTAAGGCAACCTAACATCTCGGATGTAATATTTGACAACATTCCTGGCCTGTCGAACCCTACTTCTCGGAGGGAACAGTATATACGTCTGTAACGACATCTATCCTAACCTAAGACAACCTAACATCCCGGATGTAACATTTTACCACATTCCTGGCGTGTCGGTCCCTACGTCTCGGTGGTAACATTACATGCGTCTATAGCGGTATATATCCTAATCTTAGGCAACCTAACATCTCGTATGTAATATTTGACAACATTCCTGGCCTGTCGAACCCTACTTCTGGGTGGGAACAGTATATACGTCTATAACGTTATATATCCTAACGTAAGGTAACCTAACGTCTCGGATGTAATATTTGACAACATTCCTGGCCTGTCGAACCCTACTTCTCGGAGGGAACTGTATATACGTCTATAACGGTATATATCCTAACCTAAGGTAACCTAACATCTCGGATGTAACATTTGACAACATTCCAGGCATGTCGGTCCCTACGTCTCGGTATTAACATTATATGCGTCTATAACGTTATATATCCTTATCTAAGGCAACTTGACATCTCGGATGCAATATTTGACAACATTCCTAGCCTGCCGAACCCTACTTCTCGGCGGGAACAGTATATACGTCTATAACGTTATATATCCTAACCTAAGGCCACCTAACATCTCGTATGTAATATTTGACAACATTCCTGGCGTGTCGGTCCCTACGTCTCGGTGGTAACATTACATGCGTCTATAGCGGTATATATCCTAATCTTAGGCAACCTAACATCTCGGATGAAATATGTGACAACATTCCTGGCCTGTCGAACCCTACATCTCGGAGGGAACAGTATATACGTCTATAACGTCATATATCCTAACCTAAGGCAAGCTAACGTCTCGGATGTAACATTTGACAACATTCCAGGCATGTCGGTCCCTACGTCTCGGTGGTAACATTATATGCGTCTATAACGTTATATATCCTTATCTAATGCAACCTAACATCTCGGATGCAATATTTGACAACATTCCTGGCCTGTCGAACCCTACTTCTCGGAGGGAACAGTATATACGTCTATAACGGTATATTTCCTAATCTAAGGCAACCTAACATCTCGGATGCAATATTTGACAACATTCCTGGCCTGTAGAACCCTACTTCTCGGAGGGAACAGTATATACGTCTATAACGGTATATTTCCTAATCTAAGGCAACCTAACATCTCGGATGCAATATTTGACAACGTTCCTGGCCTGTCGAACCCTACTTCTCGGAGGGAACAGTATATACGTCTATAACGTCATACATCCTAACCTAAGGCAACCTAACATCTCGGATGTAACATTTGACAACATTCCAGGCTTGTCGGTCCCTACGTCTCGGTGGTAACATTATATGCGTCTATAACGTTATATATCCTTATCTAATGCAACCTAACATCTCGGATGCAATATTTGACTACATTCCTGGCCTGTCGAACCCTACTTCTCGGAGGGAACAGTATATACGTCTATCACGTTATATATCCTAACCGAAGGCAACCCGACATCTCGGATGTAATATTTGACAACATTCCAGGAGTGTCGGACCCTACGTCTCGGTGGTAACATTATATGCGTCTATAACGTTATATATCCTTATCTAAGGCAGCCTAACATCTCGGATGCAATATTTGACAACATTCCTAGCCTGTCGAACCCTACGTCTCGGTGGTAACATTACATGCGTCTATAACGGTATATTTCCTAATCTAAGGCAACCTAACATCTCGGATGCAATATTTGACAACATTCCTGGCCTGTCGAACCCTACTTCTCGGAGGGAACAGTATATATGTCTATAACGTCATATATCCTAACCTAAGGCAACCTAACATCTCGGATGTAACATTTGACAACATTCCAGGCATGTCGGTCCGTACGTCTCGGTGGTAACATTATATGCGTCTATAACGTTATATATCCTTATCTAAGGCAACCTAACATCTCGGATGCAATATTTGACAACATTCCTGGCCTGTCGAACCCTACTTCTCGGAGGGAACAGTATATACGCCTATAACGTTATATATCCTATCCTAAGGCAACCTAACGTCTCGGATGTAACATTTGACAACATTCCAGGCGTGTCGGTCCCTACGTCTCGGTGGTAACATTACATGCGTCTATAACGTTATATTTCCTAATCTAAGGCAACCTAACATCTCGGATGCAATATTTGACAACATTCCTGGCCTGTCGAACCCTACTGCTCGGAGGGAACAGTATATACATCTATAACGGTATATATCCTAATCTAAGGCAACCTAACATCTCGGATGAAATATGTGACAACATTCCTGGCCTGTCGAACCCTACTTCTCGGAGGGAACAGTATATACGTCTATAACGTCATATATCCTAACCTAAGGCAACCTAACATCTCGGATGTAACATTTGACAACATTCCAGGCTTGTCGGTCCCTACGTCTCGGTGGTAACATTATATGCGTCTATAACGTTATATATCCTTATCTAATGCAACCTAACATGTCGGATGCAATATTTGACAACATTCCTGGCCTGTCGAACCCTACTTCTCGGAGGGAACAGTATATACGTCTATAACGGTATATTTCCTAATCTAAGGCAACCTAACATCTCGGATGCAATATTTGACAATATTCCTTGCCTGTCGAACCCTACTTCTCGGAGGGAACAGTATGTACGTCTATAACTTTATATATCCTAACCTAAGGCAACCTAACATCTCGGATGTAATATTCTGCAACCTTCCAGGCGTGTCGGACCCTACTTCTCGGTGGTAACATTATATGCGTCTATAACGTTGCATATCCTAATCTAAGGCAACCTAACATCTCGGATGCAGTATTTGACAACATTCCTTGCCTGTCGAACCCTACTTCTCGGAGGGAACAGTATGTACGTCTATAACGTTATTTATCCTAACCTAAGGCAACCTAACATCTCGGATGTAATATTCTACAATCTTCCAGGCGTGTCGGACTCTACTTCTCGGTGGTAACATTATATGCGTCTATAACGTTGCATATCATAATCTAAGGCAACCTAACATCTCGGATGCAATATTTGACAACATTCCTTGCCTGTCGAACCCTACTTCTCGGAGGGAACAGTATATACGTCTATAACGTTATATATCCTAACCGAAGGCAACCTGACATCTCGGATGTAATATTCTACATCATTCAAGGCGTGTCGGACCCTACTTCTCGGTGGGAACATTATATGAGTCTATAACGTTGTATATCCTAATCTAAGGCAACCTATTATCTCAGACGTAATATTGTACAATATTCCTCTCGTGTCGGTGCATACTTTTCGGTGGGAATATTATATGCGTCCATAACGGTCGATATCGTAATCTAAGGCAATCTAACATCTCGGATGCAATATTTGACAACATTCCTTGCCTGTCGAACCCTACTTCTCGGAGGGAACAGTATGTACGTCTATAACTTTATATATCCTAACCTAAGGCAACCTAACATCTCGGATGTAATATTCTACAACCTTCCAGGCGTGTCGGACCCTACTTCTCGGTGGTAACATTATATGCGTCTATAACGTTATATATCCTTATCTAAGGCAGCCTAACATCTCGGATGCAACATTTGACAACATTCCTAGCCTGTCGAACCCTACGTGTCGGTGGTAACATTACATGCGTCTATAACGGTATATTTCATAATCTAAGGCAACCTGACATCTCGGATATATTATTCTACAACCTTCCAGGCGTGTCGGACCCTACTTCTCGGTGGTAACATTATATGCGTCTATAACGTTGCATATCCTTATCTAAGGCAGCCTAACATCTCGGATGCAATATTTGACAACATTCCTAGCCTGTCGAACCCTACGTCTCGGTGGTAACATTACATGCGTCTATAACGGTATATTTCCTAATCTAAGGCAACCTAACATCTCGGATGCAATATTTGACAACATTCCTGGCCTGTCGAACCCTACTTCTCGGAGGGAACAGTATATATGTCTATAACGTCATATATCCTAACCTAAGGCAACCTGATATCTCGGATGTAATATTCTACATCATTCCAGGCGTGTCGGACCCTACTTCTCGGTGGGAACATTATATGAGTCTATAACGTTGTATATCCTAATCTAAGGCAATCTATTATCTCAGACGTAATATTTTACAATATTCCTGGCGTGTCGGTGCATACTTTTCGGTGGGAATATTATATGCGTCTATAACGGTCGATATCGTAATCTAAGGCAATCTAACATCTCGGATGCAATATTTGACAACATTCCTTGCCTGTCGAACCCTACTTCTCGGAGGGAACAGTATGTACGTCTATAACGTTATACATCCTAACCTAAGGCCACCTAACATCTCGTATGTAATATTTGACAACATTCCTGGCGTGTCGAACCCTACTTCTCGGTGAGAACAGTATATACGTCTATAACGTTATATATCCTAACGTAAGGTAACCTAACATCTCGGATGTAATATTTGACAACATTCCTGGCGTGTCGGACCCTACTTCTCGGTGGGAACAGTATATACGTCTGTAACGTCATATATCCTAACTTAAGGCAACCTAACATCTCGGATATAACATTTGACAACATACCCGGCGTGTTGGAACCCTACGTCTCGTTGGTAACATTACGTGCGTCTATAACGTTATATATGCTAACCTAAGGCAACCTAACATCTCGGATGCAATATTTGACAACATTCCTGGCCTGTCGAACCCTACTTCTCGGAGGGAACTGTATATACGTCTATAACGTTATATATCCTAACGTAAGGCAACCTAACATCTCGGATGTAATATTTGACAACATTCCTGGCCTGTCGAACCCTACTTCTCGGAGGGAACAGTATATACGTCTGTAACGACATCTATCCTAACCTAAGACAACCTAACATCCCGGATGTAACATTTTACCACATTCCTGGCGTGTCGGTCCCTACGTCTCGGTGGTAACATTACATGCGTCTATAGCGGTATATATCCTAATCTTAGGCAACCTAACATCTCGTATGTAATATTTGACAACATTCCTGGCCTGTCGAACCCTACTTCTGGGTGGGAACAGTATATACGTCTATAACGTTATATATCCTAACGTAAGGTAACCTAACATCTCGGATGTAATATTTGACAACATTCCTGGCCTGTCGAACCCTACTTCTCGGAGGGAACTGTATATACATCTATAACGGTATATATCCTAACCTAAGGTAACCTAACATCTCGGATGTAACATTTGACAACATTCCAGGCATGTCGGTCCCTACGTCTCGGTATTAACATTATATGCGTCTATAACGTTATATATCCTTATCTAAGGCAACTTGACATCTCGGATGCAATATTTGACAACATTCCTAGCCTGCCGAACCCTACTTCTCGGCGGGAACAGTATATACGTCTATAACGTTATATATCCTAACCTAAGGCCACCTAACATCTCGTATGTAATATTTGACAACATTCCTGGCGTGTCGGTCCCTACGTCTCGGTGGTAACATTACATGCGTCTATAGCGGTATATATCCTAATCTTAGGCAACCTAACATCTCGGATGAAATATGTGACAACATTCCTGGCCTGTCGAACCCTACATCTCGGAGGGAACAGTATATACGTCTATAACGTCATATATCCTAACCTAAGGCAAGCTAACGTCTCGGATGTAACATTTGACAACATTCCAGGCATGTCGGTCCCTACGTCTCGGTGGTAACATTATATGCGTCTATAACGTTATATATCCTTATCTAATGCAACCTAACATCTCGGATGCAATATTTGACAACATTCCTGGCCTGTCGAACCCTACTTCTCGGAGGGAACAGTATATACGTCTATAACGGTATATTTCCTAATCTAAGGCAACCTAACATCTCGGATGCAATATTTGACAACATTCCTGGCCTGTAGAACCCTACTTCTCGGAGGGAACAGTATATACGTCTATAACGGTATATTTCCTAATCTAAGGCAACCTAACATCTCGGATGCAATATTTGACAACGTTCCTGGCCTGTCGAACCCTACTTCTCGGAGGGAACAGTATATACGTCTATAACGTCATACATCCTAACCTAAGGCAACCTAACATCTCGGATGTAACATTTGACAACATTCCAGGCTTGTCGGTCCCTACGTCTCGGTGGTAACATTATATGCGTCTATAACGTTATATATCCTTATCTAATGCAACCTAACATCTCGGATGCAATATTTGACTACATTCCTGGCCTGTCGAACCCTACTTCTCGGAGGGAACAGTATATACGTCTATCACGTTATATATCCTAACCGAAGGCAACCCGACATCTCGGATGTAATATTTGACAACATTCCAGGAGTGTCGGACCCTACGTCTCGGTGGTAACATTATATGCGTCTATAACGTTATATATCCTTATCTAAGGCAGCCTAACATCTCGGATGCAATATTTGACAACATTCCTAGCCTGTCGAACCCTACGTCTCGGTGGTAACATTACATGCGTCTATAACGGTATATTTCCTAATCTAAGGCAACCTAACATCTCGGATGCAATATTTGACAACATTCCTGGCCTGTCGAACCCTACTTCTCGGAGGGAACAGTATATATGTCTATAACGTCATATATCCTAACCTAAGGCAACCTAACATCTCGGATGTAACATTTGACAACATTCCAGGCATGTCGGTCCGTACGTCTCGGTGGTAACATTATATGCGTCTATAACGTTATATATCCTTATCTAAGGCAACCTAACATCTCGGATGCAATATTTGACAACATTCCTGGCCTGTCGAACCCTACTTCTCGGAGGGAACAGTATATACGCCTATAACGTTATATATCCTATCCTAAGGCAACCTAACGTCTCGGATGTAACATTTGACAACATTCCAGGCGTGTCGGTCCCTACGTCTCGGTGGTAACATTACATGCGTCTATAACGTTATATTTCCTAATCTAAGGCAACCTAACATCTCGGATGCAATATTTGACAACATTCCTGGCCTGTCGAACCGTACTGCTCGGAGGGAACAGTATATACATCTATAACGGTATATATCCTAATCTAAGGCAACCTAACATCTCGGATGAAATATGTGACAACATTCCTGGCCTGTCGAACCCTACTTCTCGGAGGGAACAGTATATACGTCTATAACGTCATATATCCTAACCTAAGGCAACCTAACATCTCGGATGTAACATTTGACAACATTCCAGGCTTGTCGGTCCCTACGTCTCGGTGGTAACATTATATGCGTCTATAACGTTATATATCCTTATCTAATGCAACCTAACATGTCGGATGCAATATTTGACAACATTCCTGGCCTGTCGAACCCTACTTCTCGGAGGGAACAGTATATACGTCTATAACGGTATATTTCCTAATCTAAGGCAACCTAACATCTCGGATGCAATATTTGACAATATTCCTTGCCTGTCGAACCCTACTTCTCGGAGGGAACAGTATGTACGTCTATAACTTTATATATCCTAACCTAAGGCAACCTAACATCTCGGATGTAATATTCTACAACCTTCCAGGCGTGTCGGACCCTACTTCTCGGTGGTAACATTATATGCGTCTATAACGTTATATATCCTTATCTAAGGCAGCCTAACATCTCGGATGCAACATTTGACAACATTCCTAGCCTGTCGAACCCTACGTGTCGGTGGTAACATTACATGCGTCTATAACGGTATATTTCATAATCTAAGGCAACCTGACATCTCGGATATATTATTCTACAACCTTCCAGGCGTGTCGGACCCTACTTCTCGGTGGTAACATTATATGCGTCTATAACGTTGCATATCCTTATCTAAGGCAGCCTAACATCTCGGATGCAATATTTGACAACATTCCTAGCCTGTCGAACCCTACGTCTCGGTGGTAACATTACATGCGTCTATAACGGTATATTTCCTAATCTAAGGCAACCTAACATCTCGGATGCAATATTTGACAACATTCCTGGCCTGTCGAACCCTACTTCTCGGAGGGAACAGTATATATGTCTATAACGTCATATATCCTAACCTAAGGCAACCTAACATCTCGGAGGTAACATTTGACAACATTCCAGGCATGTCGGTCCGTACGTCTCGGTGGTAACATTATATGCGTCTATAACGTTATATATCCTTATCTAAGGCAACCTAACATCTCGGATGCAATATTTGACAACATTCCTGGCCTGTCGAACCCTACTTCTCGGTGGGAACAGTATATACGTCTGTAACGTCATATATCCTAACCTAAGGCAACCTAACATCTCGGATATAACATTTGACAACATACCCGGCGTGTTGGAACCCTACGTCTCGTTGGTAACATTACGTGCGTCTATAACGTTATATATGCTAACCTAAGGCAACCTAACATCTCGGATATAACATTTGACAACATACCCGGCGTGTTGGAACCCTACGTCTCGTTGGTAACATTACGTGCGTCTATAACGTTATATATGCTAACCTAAGGCAACCTAACATCTCGGGTGCAATATTGGACAACATTCCTGGCCTGTCGAACCCTACTTCTCGGAGGGAACAGTATATACGTCTATAACGTTATATATCCTAACCTAAGGCAAGCTGACATCTCGGATGTACTATTCTACATCATTCCAGGCGTGTCGAACCCTACTTCTCGGTGGGAACATTATATGAGTCTATAACGTTGTATATCCTAATCTAAGGCAACCTATTATCTCAGACGTAATATTTTACAATATTCCTGGCGTGTCGGTGCATACTTTTCGGTGGGAATATTATATGCGTCTATAACGGTCGATATCGTAATCTAAGGCAACCTAACATCTCGGATGCAATATTTGACAACATTCCTGGCCTGTCGAACCCTACTTCTCGGAGGGAACTGTATATACGTCTATAACGTTATATATCCTAACGTAAGGCAACCTAACATCTCGGATGTAATATTTGACAACATTCCTGGCCTGTCGAACCCTACTTCTCGGAGGGAACAGTATATACGTCTGTAACGACATCTATCCTAACCTAAGACAACCTAACATCCCGGATGTAACATTTTACCACATTCCAGGCATGTCGGTCCCTACGTCTCGGTGGTAACATTATATGCGTCTATAACGTTATATATCCTTATCTAAGGCAACTTGACATCTCGGATGCAATATTTGACAACATTCCTAGCCTGCCGAACCCTACTTCTCGGCGGGAACAGTATATACGTCTATAACGTTATACATCCTAACCTAAGGCCACCTAACATCTCGTATGTAATATTTGACAACATTCCTGTCGTGTCGGTCCCTACGTCTCGGTGGTAACATTACATGCGTCTATAGCGGTATATATCCTAATCTTAGGCAACCTAACATCTCGTATGTAATATTTGACAACATTCCTGGCCTGTCGAACCCTACTTCTGGGTGGGAACAGTATATACGTCTATAACGTTATATATCCTAACGTAAGGTAACCTAACATCTCGGATGTAATATTTGACAACATTCCTGGCCTGTCGAACCCTACTTCTCGGAGGGAACTGTATATACGTCTATAACGGTATATATCCTAACCTAAGGTAACCTAACATCTCGGATGTAACATTTGACAACATTCCAGGCATGTCGGTCCCTACGTCTCGGTATTAACATTATATGCGTCTATAACGTTATATATCCTTATCTAAGGCAACTTGACATCTCGGATGCAATATTTGACAACATTCCTAGCCTGCCGAACCCTACTTCTCGGCGGGAACAGTATATACGTCTATAACGTTATATATCCTAACCTAAGGCCACCTAACATCTCGTATGTAATATTTGACAACATTCCTGGCGTGTCGGTCCCTACGTCTCGGTGGTAACATTACATGCGTCTATAGCGGTATATATCCTAATCTTAGGCAACCTAACATCTCGGATGAAATATGTGACAACATTCCTGGCCTGTCGAACCCTACATCTCGGAGGGAACAGTATATACGTCTATAACGTCATATATCCTAACCTAAGGCAAGCTAACGTCTCGGATGTAACATTTGACAACATTCCAGGCATGTCGGTCCCTACGTCTCGGTGGTAACATTATATGCGTCTATAACGTTATATATCCTTATCTAATGCAACCTAACATCTCGGATGCAATATTTGACAACATTCCTGGCCTGTCGAACCCTACTTCTCGGAGGGAACAGTATATACGTCTATAACGGTATATTTCCTAATCTAAGGCAACCTAACATCTCGGATGCAATATTTGACAACATTCCTGGCCTGTCGAACCCTACTTCTCGGAGGGAACAGTATATACGTCTATAACGGTATATTTCCTAATCTAAGGCAACCTAACATCTCGGATGCAATATTTGACAACGTTCCTGGCCTGTCGAACCCTACTTCTCGGAGGGAACAGTATATACGTCTATAACGTCATATATCCTAACCTAAGGCAACCTAACATCTCGGATGTAACATTTGACAACATTCCAGGCTTGTCGGTCCCTACGTCTCGGTGGTAACATTATATGCGTCTATAACGTTATATATCCTTATCTAATGCAACCTAACATCTCGGATGCAATATTTGACAACATTCCTGGCCTGTCGGTCCCTACGTCTCGGTGGTAACATTATATGCGTCTATAACGTTATATATCCTTATCTAATGCAACCTAACATCTCGGATGCAATATTTGACAACGTTCCTGGCCTGTCGAACCCTACTTCTCGGAGGGAACAGTATATATGTCTATAACGTCATATATCCTAACCTAAGGCAACCTAACATCTCGGATGTAACATTTGACAACATTCCAGGCATGTCGGTCCGTACGTCTCGGTGGTAACATTATATGCGTCTATAACGTTATATATCCTTATCTAAGGCAACCTAACATCTCGGATGCAATATTTGACAACATTCCTGGCCTGTCGAACCCTACTTCTCGGAGGGAACAGTATATACGTCTATAACGTTGTATATCCTAATATAAGGCAACCTAACACCTCGGATGCAATATTTGACAACATTCCTGGCCTGTCGAACCCTACATCTCGGAGGGAACAGTATATACGTCTATAGCGCTATATATCCTAATCTAAGGCAACCTAACATCTCGGATGCAATATTTGATAACATTCCTGGCCTGTCGAACCCTACTTCTCGGAGGGAACAGTATATACGTCTATAACGTTATATATCCTAACCGAAGGCAACCTGATATCTCGGATGTAATATTCTACATCATTCCAGGCGTGTCGGACCCTACTTCTCGGTGGGAACATTATATGAGTCTATAACGTTTTATATCCTAATCTAAGGCAATCTATTATCTCAGACGTAATATTTTACAATATTCCTGGCGTGTCGGTGCATACTTTTCGGTGGGAATATTATATGCGTCTATAACGGTCGATATCGTAATCTAAGGCAATCTAACATCTCGGATGCAATATTTGACAACATTCCTTGCCTGTCTAACCCTACTTCTCGGAGGGAACAGTATGTACGTCTATAACGTTATACATCCTAACCTAAGGCCACCTAACATCTCGTATGTAATATTTGACAACATTCCTGGCGTGTCGAACCCTACTTCTCGGTGGGAACAGTATATACGTCTATAACGTTATATATCCTAACGTAAGGTAACCTAACATCTCGGATGTAATATTTGACAACATTCCTGGCGTGTCGGACCCTACTTCTCGGTGGGAACAGTATATACGTCTGTAACGTCATATATCCTAACCTAAGGCAACCTAACATCTCGGATATAACATTTGACAACATACCCGGCGTGTTGGAACCCTACGTCTCGTTGGTAACATTACGTGCGTCTATAACGTTATATATGCTAACCTAAGGCAACCTAACATCTCGGGTGCAATATTGGACAACATTCCTGGCCTGTCGAACCCTACTTCTCGGAGGGAACAGTATATACGTCTATAACGTTATATATCCTAACCTAAGGCAAGCTGACATCTCGGATGTACTATTCTACATCATTCCAGGCGTGTCGAACCCTACTTCTCGGTGGGAACATTATATGAGTCTATAACGTTGTATATCCTAATCTAAGGCAACCTATTATCTCAGACGTAATATTTTACAATATTCCTGGCGTGTCGGTGCATACTTTTCGGTGGGAATATTATATGCGTCTATAACGGTCGATATCGTAATCTAAGGCAACCTAACATCTCGGATGCAATATTTGACAACATTCCTGGCCTGTCGAACCCTACTTCTCGGAGGGAACTGTATATACGTCTATAACGTTATATATCCTAACGTAAGGCAACCTAACATCTCGGATGTAATATTTGACAACATTCCTGGCCTGTCGAACCCTACTTCTCGGAGGGAACAGTATATACGTCTGTAACGACATCTATCCTAACCTAAGACAACCTAACATCCCGGATGTAACATTTTACCACATTCCAGGCATGTCGGTCCCTACGTCTCGGTGGTAACATTATATGCGTCTATAACGTTATATATCCTTATCTAAGGCAACTTGACATCTCGGATGCAATATTTGACAACATTCCTAGCCTGCCGAACCCTACTTCTCGGCGGGAACAGTATATACGTCTATAACGTTATACATCCTAACCTAAGGCCACCTAACATCTCGTATGTAATATTTGACAACATTCCTGGCGTGTCGGTCCCTACGTCTCGGTGGTAACATTACATGCGTCTATAGCGGTATATATCCTAATCTTAGGCAACCTAACATCTCGTATGTAATATTTGACAACATTCCTGGCCTGTCGAACCCTACTTCTGGGTGGGAACAGTATATACGTCTATAACGTTATATATCCTAACGTAAGGTAACCTAACATCTCGGATGTAATATTTGACAACATTCCTGGCCTGTCGAAACCTACTTCTCGGAGGGAACTGTATATACGTCTATAACGGTATATATCCTAACCTAAGGTAACCTAACATCTCGGATGTAACATTTGACAACATTCCAGGCATGTCGGTCCCTACGTCTCGGTATTAACATTATATGCGTCTATAACGTTATATATCCTTATCTAAGGCAACTTGACATCTCGGATGCAATATTTGACAACATTCCTAGCCTGCCGAACCCTACTTCTCGGCGGGAACAGTATATACGTCTATAACGTTATATATCCTAACCTAAGGCCACCTAACATCTCGTATGTAATATTTGACAACATTCCTGGCGTGTCGGTCCCTACGTCTCGGTGGTAACATTACATGCGTCTATAGCGGTATATATCCTAATCTTAGGCAACCTAACATCTCGGATGAAATATGTGACAACATTCCTGGCCTGTCGAACCCTACATCTCGGAGGGAACAGTATATACGTCTATAACGTCATATATCCTAACCTAAGGCAAGCTAACGTCTCGGATGTAACACTTGACAACATTCCAGGCATGTCGGTCCCTACGTCTCGGTGGTAACATTATATGCGTCTATAACGTTATATATCCTTATCTAATGCAACCTAACATCTCGGATGCAATATTTGACAACATTCCTGGCCTGTCGAACCCTACTTCTCGGAGGGAACAGTATATACGTCTATAACGTTATATATCCTTATCTAAGGCAACCTAACATCTCGGATGCAATATTTGACAACATTCCTGGCCTGTCGAACCCTACTTCTCGGAGGGAACAGTATATACGTCTATAACGTTGTATATCCTAATATAAGGCAACCTAACACCTCGGATGCAATATTTGACAACATTCCTGGCCTGTCGAACCCTACATCTCGGAGGGAACAGTATATACGTCTATAGCGCTATATATCCTAATCTAAGGCAACCTAACATCTCGGATGCAATATTTGATAACATTCCTGGCCTGTCGAACCCTACTTCTCGGAGGGAACAGTATATACGTCTATAACGTTATATATCCTAACCGAAGGCAACCTGATATCTCGGATGTAATATTCTACATCATTCCAGGCGTGTCGGACCCTACTTCTCGGTGGGAACATTATATGAGTCTATAACGTTGTATATCCTAATCTAAGGCAATCTATTATCTCAGACGCAATATTTTACAATATTCCTGGCGTGTCGGTGCATACTTTTCGGTGGGAATATTATATGCGTCTATAACGGTCGATATCGTAATCTAAGGCAATCTAACATCTCGGATGCAATATTTGACAACATTCCTTGCCTGTCGAACCCTACTTCTCGGAGGGAACAGTATGTACGTCTATAACGTTATACATCCTAACCTAAGGCCACCTAACATCTCGTATGTAATATTTGACAACATTCCTGGCGTGTCGAACCCTACTTCTCGGTGGGAACAGTATATACGTCTATAACGTTATATATCCTAACGTAAGGTAACCTAACATCTCGGATGTAATATTTGACAACATTCCTGGCGTGTCGGACCCTACTTCTCGGTGGGAACAGTATATACGTCTGTAACGTCATATATCCTAACCTAAGGCAACCTAACATCTCGGATATAACATTTGACAACATACCCGGCGTGTTGGAACCCTACGTCTCGTTGGTAACATTACGTGCGTCTATAACGTTATATATGCTAACCTAAGGCAACCTAACATCTCGGGTGCAATATTGGACAACATTCCTGGCCTGTCGAACCCTACTTCTCGGAGGGAACAGTATATACGTCTATAACGTTATATATCCTAACCTAAGGCAAGCTGACATCTCGGATGTACTATTCTACATCATTCCAGGCGTATCGAACCCTACTTCTCGGTGGGAACATTATATGAGTCTATAACGTTGTATATCCTAATCTAAGGCAACCTATTATCTCAGACGTAATATTTTACAATATTCCTGGCGTGTCGGTGCATACTTTTCGGTGGGAATATTATATGCGTCTATAACGGTCGATATCGTAATCTAAGGCAACCTAACATCTCGGATGCAATATTTGACAACATTCCTGGCCTGTCGAACCCTACTTCTCGGAGGGAACTGTATATACGTCTATAACGTTATATATCCTAACGTAAGGCAACCTAACATCTCGGATGTAATATTTGACAACATTCCTGGCCTGTCGAACCCTACTTCTCGGAGGGAACAGTATATACGTCTGTAACGACATCTATCCTAACCTAAGACAACCTAACATCCCGGATGTAACATTTTACCACATTCCAGGCATGTCGGTCCCTACGTCTCGGTGGTAACATTATATGCGTCTATAACGTTATATATCCTTATCTAAGGCAACTTGACATCTCGGATGCAATATTTGACAACATTCCTAGCCTGCCGAACCCTACTTCTCGGCGGGAACAGTATATACGTCTATAACGTTATACATCCTAACCTAAGGCCACCTAACATCTCGTATGTAATATTTGACAACATTCCTGGCGTGTCGGTCCCTACGTCTCGGTGGTAACATTACATGCGTCTATAGCGGTATATATCCTAATCTTAGGCAACCTAACATCTCGTATGTAATATTTGACAACATTCCTGGCCTGTCGAACCCTACTTCTGGGTGGGAACAGTATATACGTCTATAACGTTATATATCCTAACGTAAGGTAACCTAACATCTCGGATGTAATATTTGACAACATTCCTGGCCTGTCGAACCCTACTTCTCGGAGGGAACTGTATATACGTCTATAACGGTATATATCCTAACCTAAGGTAACCTAACATCTCGGATGTAACATTTGACAACATTGCAGGCATGTCGGTCCCTACGTCTCGGTATTAACATTATATGCGTCTATAACGTTATATATCCTTATCTAAGGCAACTTGACATCTCGGATGCAATATTTGACAACATTCCTAGCCTGCCGAACCCTACTTCTCGGCGGGAACAGTATATACGTCTATAACGTTATATATCCTAACCTAAGGCCACCTAACATCTCGTATGTAATATTTGACAACATTCCTGGCGTGTCGGTCCCTACGTCTCGGTGGTAACATTACATGCGTCTATAGCGGTATATATCCTAATCTTAGGCAACCTAACATCTCGGATGAAATATGTGACAACATTCCTGGCCTGTCGAACCCTACATCTCGGAGGGAACAGTATATACGTCTATAACGTCATATATCCTAACCTAAGGCAAGCTAACGTCTCGGATGTAACATTTGACAACATTCCAGGCATGTCGGTCCCTACGTCTCGGTGGTAACATTATATGCGTCTATAACGTTATATATCCTTATCTAATGCAACCTAACATCTCGGATGCAATATTTGACAACATTCCTGGCCTGTCGAACCCTACTTCTCGGAGGGAACAGTATATACGTCTATAACGGTATATTTCCTAATCTAAGGCAACCTAACATCTCGGATGCAATATTTGACAACATTCCTGGCCTGTCGAACCCTACTTCTCGGAGGGAACAGTATATACGTCTATAACGGTATATTTCCTAATCTAAGGCAACCTAACATCTCGGATGCAATATTTGACAACGTTCCTGGCCTGTCGAACCCTACTTCTCGGAGGGAACAGTATATACGTCTATAACGTCATATATCCTAACCTAAGGCAACCTAACATCTCGGATGTAACATTTGACAACATTCCAGGCTTGTCGGTCCCTACGTCTCGGTGGTAACATTATATGCGTCTATAACGTTATATATCCTTATCTAATGCAACCTAACATCTCGGATGCAATATTTGACAACATTCCTGGCCTGTCGAACCCTACTTCTCGGAGGGAACAGTATATACGTCTATAACGGTATATTTGCTAATCTAAGGCAACCTAACATCTCGGATGCAATATTTGACAACATTCCTTGCCTGTCGAACCCTACTTCTCGGAGGGAACAGTATGTACGTCTATTACTTTATATATCCTAACCTAAGGCAACCTAACATCTCGGATGTAATATTCTACAACCTTCCAGGCGTGTCGGACCCTACTTCTCGGTGGTAACATTATATGCGTCTATAACGTTGCATATCCTAATCTAAGGCAACCTAACATCTCGGATGCAATATTTGACAACATTCCTTGCCTGACGAACCCTACTTCTCGGAGGGAACGGTATGTACGTCTATAACGTTATATATCCTAACCTAAGGCAACCTAACATCTCCGATGTAATATTCTACAATCTTCCAGGCGTGTCGGACTCTACTTCTCGGTGGTAACATTATATGCGTCTATAACGTTGCATATCATAGTCTAAGGCAACCTAACATCTCGAATGCAATATTTGACAACATTCCTGGCCTGTCGAACCCTACATCTCGGAGGGAACAGTATATACGTCTATAGCGCTATATATATATCCTAATCTAAGGCAACCTAACATCTCGGATGCAATATTTGACTACATTCCTGGCCTGTCGAACCCTACTTCTCGGAGGGAACAGTATATACGTCTATAACGTTATATATCCTAACCGAAGGCAACCTGACATCTCGGATGTAATATTTGACAACATTCCTAGCCTGTCGAACCCTACGTCTCGGTGGTAACATTACATGCGTCTATAACGGTATATTTCCTAATCTAAGGCAACCTAACATCTCGGATGCAATATTTGACAACATTCCTGGCCTGTCGAACCCTACTTCTCGGAGGGAACAGTATATATGTCTATAACGTCATATATCCTAACCTAAGGCAACCTAACATCTCGGATGTAACATTTGACAACATTCCAGGCATGTCGGTCCGTACGTCTCGGTGGTAACATTATATGCGTCTATAACGTTATATATCCTTATCTAAGGCAACCTAACATCTCGGATGCAATATTTGACAACATTCCTGGCCTGTCGAACCCTACTTCTCGGAGGGAACAGTATATACGCCTATAACGTTATATATCCTAACCTAAGGCAACCTAACGTCTCGGATGTAACATTTGACAACATTCCAGGCGTGTCGGTCCCTACGTCTCGGTGGTAACATTACATGCGTCTATAACGGTATATTTCCTAATCTAAGGCAACCTAACATCTCGGATGCAATATTTGACAACATTCCTGGCCTGTCGAACCCTACTGCTCGGAGGGAACAGTATATACATCTATAACGGTATATATCCTAATCTAAGGCAACCTAACATCTCGGATGAAATATGTGACAACATTCCTGGCCTGTCGAACCCTACTTCTCGGAGGGAACAGTATATACGTCTATAACGTCATATATCCTAACCTAAGGCAACCTAACATCTCGGATGTAACATTTGACAACATTCCAGGCTTGTTGGTCCCTACGTCTCGGTGGTAACATTATATGCGTCTATAACGTTATATATCCTTATCTAATGCAACCTAACATCTCGGATGCAATATTTGACAACATTCCTGGCCTGTCGAACCCTACTTCTCGGAGGGAACAGTATATACGTCTATAACGGTATATATCCTAACCTAAGGTAACCTAACATCTCGGATGTAACATTTGACAACATTGCAGGCATGTCGGTCCCTACGTCTCGGTATTAACATTATATGCGTCTATAACGTTATATATCCTTATCTAAGGCAACTTGACATCTCGGATGCAATATTTGACAACATTCCTAGCCTGCCGAACCCTACTTCTCGGCGGGAACAGTATATACGTCTATAACGTTATATATCCTAACCTAAGGCCACCTAACATCTCGTATGTAATATTTGACAACATTCCTGGCGTGTCGGTCCCTACGTCTCGGTGGTAACATTACATGCGTCTATAGCGGTATATATCCTAATCTTAGGCAACCTAACATCTCGGATGAAATATGTGACAACATTCCTGGCCTGTCGAACCCTACATCTCGGAGGGAACAGTATATACGTCTATAACGTCATATATCCTAACCTAAGGCAAGCTAACGTCTCGGATGTAACATTTGACAACATTCCAGGCATGTCGGTCCCTACGTCTCGGTGGTAACATTATATGCGTCTATAACGTTATATATCCTTATCTAATGCAACCTAACATCTCGGATGCAATATTTGACAACATTCCTGGCCTGTCGAACCCTACTTCTCGGAGGGAACAGTATATACGTCTATAACGGTATATTTCCTAATCTAAGGCAACCTAACATCTCGGATGCAATATTTGACAACATTCCTGGCCTGTCGAACCCTACTTCTCTGAGGGAACAGTATATACGTCTATAACGGTATATTTCCTAATCTAAGGCAACCTAACATCTCGGATGCAATATTTGACAACGTTCCTGGCCTGTCGAACCCTACTTCTCGGAGGGAACAGTATATACGTCTATAACGTCATATATCCTAACCTAAGGCAACCTAACATCTCGGATGTAACATTTGACAACATTCCAGGCTTGTCGGTCCCTACGTCTCGGTGGTAACATTATATGCGTCTATAACGTTATATATCCTTATCTAATGCAACCTAACATCTCGGATGCAATATTTGACAACATTCCTGGCCTGTCGAACCCTACTTCTCGGAGGGAACAGTATATACGTCTATAACGGTATATTTGCTAATCTAAGGCAACCTAACATCTCGGATGCAATATTTGACAACATTCCTTGCCTGTCGAACCCTACTTCTCGGAGGGAACAGTATGTACGTCTATTACTTTATATATCCTAACCTAAGGCAACCTAACATCTCGGATGTAATATTCTACAACCTTCCAGGCGTGTCGGACCCTACTTCTCGGTGGTAACATTATATGCGTCTATAACGTTGCATATCCTAATCTAAGGCAACCTAACATCTCGGATGCAATATTTGACAACATTCCTTGCCTGACGAACCCTACTTCTCGGAGGGAACAGTATGTACGTCTATAACGTTATATATCCTAACCTAAGGCAACCTAACATCTCCGATGTAATATTCTACAATCTTCCAGGCGTGTCGGACTCTACTTCTCGGTGGTAACATTATATGCGTCTATAACGTTGCATATCCTAATCTAAGGCAACCTAACATCTCGGATGCAATATTTGACAACATTCCTTGCCTCTCGAACCCTACTTCTCGGAGGGAACAGTATGTACGTCTATAACGTTATATATCCTAACCTAAGGCAACCTAACATCTCGGATGTAATATTCTACAATCTTCCAGGCGTGTCGGACTCTACTTCTCGGTGGTAACATTATATGCGTCTATAACGTTGCATATCATAATCTAAGGCAACCTAACATCTCGGATGCAATATTTGACAACATTCCTTGCCTGTCGAACCCTACTTCTCGGAGGGAACAGTATATACGTCTATAACGTTATATATCCTAACCGAAGGCAACCTGACATCTCGGATGTAATATTCTACATCATTCAAGGCGTGTCGGACCCTACTTCTCGGTGGGAACATTATATGAGTCTATAACGTTGTATATCCTAATCTAAGGCAACCTATTATCTCAGACGTAATATTGTACAATATTCCTCTCGTGTCGGTGCATACTTTTCGGTGGGAATATTATATGCGTCCATAACGGTCGATATCGTAATCTAAGGCAATCTAACATCTCGGATGCAATATTTGACAACATTCCTTGCCTGTCGAACCCTACTTCTCGGAGGGAACAGTATGTACGTCTATAACTTTATATATCCTAACCTAAGGCAACCTAACATCTCGGATGTAATATTCTACAACCTTCCAGGCGTGTCGGACCCTACTTCTCGGTGGTAACATTATATGCGTCTATAACGTTGCATATCCTAATCTAAGGCAACCTAACATCTCGGATGCAATATTTGACAACATTCCTGGCCTGTCGAACCCTACTGCTCGGAGGGAACTGTATATACGTCTATAACGGTATATATCCTTATCAAAGGCAACCTAACATCTCGGATGAAATATGTGACAACATTCCTGGCCTGTCGAACCCTACATCTCGGAGGGAACAGTATATACGTCTATAACGTCATATATCCTAACCTAAGGCAAGCTAACGTCTCGGATGTAACATTTGACAACATTCCAGGCATGTCGGTCCCTACGTCTCGGTGGTAACATTATATGCGTCTATAACGTTATATATCCTTATCTAATGCAACCTAACATCTCGGATGCAATATTTGACAACATTCCTGGCCTGTCGAACCCTACTTCTCGGAGGGAACAGTATATACGTCTATAACGGTATATTTCCTAATCTAAGGCAACCTAACATCTCGGATGCAATATTTGACAACATTCCTGGCCTGTCGAACCCTACTTCTCGGAGGGAACAGTATATACGTCTATAACGGTATATTTCCTAATCTAAGGCAACCTAACATCTCGGATGCAATATTTGACAACGTTCCTGGCCTGTCGAACCCTACTTCTCGGAGGGAACAGTATATACGTCTATAACGTCATATATCCTAACCTAAGGCAACCTAACATCTCGGATGTAACATTTGACAACATTCCAGGCTTGTCGGTCCCTACGTCTCGGTGGTAACATTATATGCGTCTATAACGTTATATATCCTTATCTAATGCAACCTAACATCTCGGATGCAATATTTGACAACATTCCTGGCCTGTCGAACCCTACTTCTCGGAGGGAACAGTATATACGTCTATAACGGTATATTTCCTAATCTAAGGCAACCTAACATCTCGGATGCAATATTTGACAACATTCCTTGCCTGTCGAACCCTACTTCTCGGTGGTAACATTATATGCGTCTATAACGTTATATATCCTTATCTAATGCAACCTAACATCTCGGATGCAATATTTGACAACATTCCTGGCCTGTCGAACCCTACTTCTCGGAGGGAACAGTATATACGTCTATAACGGTATATTTCCTAATCTAAGGCAACCTAACATCTCGGATGCAATATTTGACAACATTCCTTGCCTGACGAACCCTACTTCTCGGAGGGAACAGTATGTACGTCTATAACGTTATATATCCTAACCTAAGGCAACCTAACATCTCCGATGTAATATTCTACAATCTTCCAGGCGTGTCGGACTCTACTTCTCGGTGGTAACATTATATGCGTCTATAACGTTGCATATCCTAATCTAAGGCAACCTAACATCTCGGATGCAATATTTGACAACATTCCTCGCCTCTCGAACCCTACTTCTCGGAGGGAACAGTATGTACGTCTATAACGTTATATATCCTAACCTAAGGCAACCTAACATCTCGGATGTAATATTCTACAATCTTCCAGGCGTGTCGGACTCTACTTCTCGGTGGTAACATTATATGCGTCTATAACGTTGCATATCATAATCTAAGGCAACCTAACATCTCGGATGCAATATTTGACAACATTCCTTGCCTGTCGAACCCTACTTCTCGGAGGGAACAGTATATACGTCTATAACGTTATATATCCTAACCGAAGGCAACCTGACATCTCGGATGTAATATTCTACATCATTCAAGGCGTGTCGGACCCTACTTCTCGGTGGGAACATTATATGAGTCTATAACGTTGTATATCCTAATCTAAGGCAACCTATTATCTCAGACGTAATATTGTACAATATTCCTCTCGTGTCGGTGCATACTTTTCGGTGGGAATATTATATGCGTCCATAACGGTCGATATCGTAATCTAAGGCAATCTAACATCTCGGATGCAATATTTGACAACATTCCTTGCCTGTCGAACCCTACTTCTCGGAGGGAACAGTATGTACGTCTATAACTTTATATATCCTAACCTAAGGCAACCTAACATCTCGGATGTAATATTCTACAACCTTCCAGGCGTGTCGGACCCTACTTCTCGGTGGTAACATTATATGCGTCTATAACGTTGCATATCCTAATCTAAGGCAACCTAACATCTCGGATGCAATATTTGACAACATTCCTGGCCTGTCGAACCCTACTGCTCGGAGGGAACTGTATATACGTCTATAACGGTATATATCCTAATCAAAGGCAACCTAACATCTCGGATGAAATATGTGACAACATTCCTGGCCTGTCGAACCCTACATCTCGGAGGGAACAGTATATACGCCTATAACGTTATATATCCTAACCTAAGGCAACCTAACATCTCGGATGTAATATTCTACAATCTTCCAGGCGTGTCGGACTCTACTTCTCGGTGGTAACATTATATGCGTCTATAACGTTGCATATCCTAATCTAAGGCAACCTAACATCTCGGATGCAATATTTGACAACATTCCTGGCCTGTCGAACCCTACATCTCGGAGGGAACAGTATATACGTCTATAGCGCTATATATATATCCTAATCTAAGGCAACCTAACATCTCGGATGCAATATTTGACTACATTCCTGGCCTGTCGAACCCTACTTCTCGGAGGGAACAGTATATACGTCGATAACGTTATATATCCTAACCGAAGGCAACCTGACATCTCGGATGTAATATTTGACAACATTCCAGGCGTGTCGGACCCTACGTCTCGGTGGTAACATTATATGCGTCTATAACGTTATATATCCTTATCTAAGGCAGCCTAACATCTCGGATGCAACATTTGACAACATTCCTAGCCTGTCGAACCCTACGTCTCGGTGGTAACATTACATGCGTCTTTAACGGTATATTTCATAATCTAAGGCAACCTGACATCTCGGATATATTATTCTACAACCTTCCAGGCGTGTCGGACCCTACTTCTCGTTAGTAACATTATATGCGTCTATAACGTTGCATATCCTTATCTAAGGCAGCCTAACATCTCGGATGCAATATTTGACAACATTCCTAGCCTGTCGAACCCTACGTCTCGGTGGTAACATTACATGCGTCTATAACGGTATATTTCCTAATCTAAGGCAACCTAACATCTCGGATGCAATATTTGACAACATTCCTGGCCTGTCGAACCCTACTTCTCGGAGGGAACAGTATATACGTCTATAACGTCATATATCCTAACCTAAGGCAAGCTAACGTCTCGGATGTAACATTTGACAACATTGCAGGCTTGTCGGTCCCTACGTCTCGGTGGTAACATTATATGCGTCTATAACGTTATATATCCTTATCTAATGCAACCTACCATCTCGGATGCAATATTTGACAACATTCCTGGCCTGTCGAACCCTACTTCTCGGAGGGAACAGTATATACGTCTATAACGTTGCATATCATAATCTAAGGCAACCTAACATCTCGGATGCAATATTTGACAACATTCCTGGCCTGTCGAACCCTACATCTCGGAGGGAACAGTATATACGTCTATAGCGCTATATATATATCCTAATCTAAGGCAACCTAACATCTCGGATGCAATATTTGACTACATTCCTGGCCTGTCGAACCCTACTTCTCGGAGGGAACAGTATATACGTCTATAACGTTATATATCCTCACCGAAGGCAACCTGACATCTCGGATGTAATATTTGACATCATTCCAGGAGTGTCGGACCCTACGTCTCGGTGGTAACATTATATGCGTCTATAACGTTATATATCCTTATCTAAGGCAGCCTAACATCTCGGATGCAATATTTGACAACATTCCTAGCCTGTCGAACCCTACGTCTCGGTGGTAACATTACATGCGTCTATAACGGTATATTTCCTAATCTAAGGCAACCTAACATCTCGGATGCAATATTGGACAACATTCCTGGCCTGTCGAACCCTACTTCTCGGAGGGAACAGTATATATGTCTATAACGTCATATATCCTAACCTAAGGCAACCTAACATCTCGGATGTAACATTTGACAACATTCCAGGCATGTCGGTCCGTACGTCTCGGTGGTAACATTATATGCGTCTATAACGTTATATATCCTTATCTAAGGCAACCTAACATCTCGGATGCAATATTTGACAACATTCCTGGCCTGTCGAACCCTACTTCTCGGAGGGAACAGTATATACGCCTATAACGTTATATATCCTATCCTAAGGCAACCTAACGTCTCGGATGTAACATTTGACAACATTCCAGGCGTGTCGGTCCCTACGTCTCGGTGGTAAAATTACATGCGTCTATAACGGTATATTTCCTAATCTAAGGCAACCTAACATCTCGGATGCAATATTTGACAACATTCCTGGCCTGTCGAACCCTACTGCTCGGAGGGAACAGTATATACATCTATAACGGTATATATCCTAATCTAATGCAACCTAACATCTCGGATGAAATATGTGACAACATTCCTGGCCTGTCGAACCCTACTTCTCGGAGGGAACAGTATATACGTCTATAACGTCATATATCCTAACCTAAGGCAACCTAACATCTCGGATGTAACATTTGACAACATTCCAGGCTTGTCGGTCCCTACGTCTCGGTGGTAACATTATATGCGTCTATAACGTTATATATCCTTATCTAATGCAACCTAACATCTCGGATGCAATATTTGCCAACATTCCTGGCCTGTCGAACCCTACTTCTCGGAGGGAACAGTATATACGTCTATAACGGTATATTTCCTAATCTAAGGCAACCTAATATCTCGGATGCAATATGTGACAACATTCCTGGCCTGTCGAACCCTACTTCTCGGAGGGAACAGTATATACGTCTATAACGTCATATATCCTAACCTAAGGCAACCTAACATCTCGGATGTAACATTTGACAACATTCCAGGCTTGTCGGTCCCTACGTCTCGGTGGTAACATTATATGCGTCTATAACGTTATATATCCTTATCTAATGCAACCTAACATCTCGGATGCAATATTTGCCAACATTCCTGGCCTGTCGAACCCTACTTCTCGGAGGGAACAGTATATACGTCTATAACGGTATATTTCCTAATCTAAGGCAACCTAACATCTCGGATGCAATATTTGACAATATTCCTTGCCTGTCGAACCCTACTTCTCGGAGGGAACAGTATGTACGTCTATAACTTTATATATCCTAACCTAAGGCAACCTAACATCTCGGATGTAATATTCTACAACCTTCCAGGCGTGTCGGACCCTACTTCTCGGTGGTAACATTATATGCGTCTATAACGTTGCATATCCTAATCTAAGGCAACCTAACATCTCGGATGCAATATTTGACAACATTCCTTGCCTGTCGAACCCTACTTCTCGGAGGGAACAGTATGTACGTCTATAACGTTATTTATCCTAACCTAAGGCAACCTAACATCTCGGATGTAATATTCTACAATCTTCCAGGCGTGTCGGACTCTACTTCTCGGTGGTAACATTATATGCGTCTATAACGTTGCATATCATAATCTAAGGCAACCTAACATCTCGGATGCAATATTTGACAACATTCCTTGCCTGTCGAACCCTACTTCTCGGAGGGAACAGTATATACGTCTATAACGTTATATATCCTAACCGAAGGCAACCTGACATCTCGGATGTAATATTCTACATCATTAAAGGCGTGTCGGACCCTACTTCTCGGTGGGAACATTATATGAGTCTATAACGTTGTATATCCTAATCTAAGGCAACCTATTATCTCAGACGTAATATTGTACAATATTCCTCTCGTGTCGGTGCATACTTTTCGGTGGGAATATTATATGCGTCCATAACGGTCGATATCGTAGTCTAAGGCAATCTAACATCTCGGATGCAATATTTGACAACATTCCTTGCCTGTCGAACCCTACTTCTCGGAGGGAACAGTATGTACGTCTATAACTTTATATATCCTAACCTAAGGCAACCTAACATCTCGGATGTAATATTCTACAACCTTCCAGGCGTGTCGGACCCTACTTCTCGGTGGTAACATTATATGCGTCTATAACGTTGCATATCCTAATCTAAGGCAACCTAACATCTCGGATGCAATATTTGACAACATTCCTGGCCTGTCGAACCCTACTGCTCGGAGGGAACTGTATATACGTCTATAACGGTATATATCCTAATCAAAGGCAACCTAACATCTCGGATGAAATATGTGACAACATTCCTGGCCTGTCGAACCCTACATCTCGGAGGGAACAGTATATACGCCTATAACGTTATATATCCTAACCTAAGGCAACCTAACATCTCGGATGTAATATTCTACAATCTTCCAGGCGTGTCGGACTCTACTTCTCGGTGGTAACATTATATGCGTCTATAACGTTGCATATCCTAATCTAAGGCAACCTAACATCTCGGATGCAATATTTGACAACATTCCTGGCCTGTCGAACCATACATCTCGGAGGGAACAGTATATACGTCTATAGCGCTATATATATATCCTAATCTAAGGCAACCTAACATCTCGGATGCAATATTTGACTACATTCCTGGCCTGTCGAACCCTACTTCTCGGAGGGAACAGTATATACGTCTATAACGTTATATATCCTAACCGAAGGCAACCTGACATCTCGGATGTAATATTTGACAACATTCCAGGCGTGTCGGACCCTACGTCTCGGTGGTAACATTATATGCGTCTATAACGTTATATATCCTTATCTAAGGCAGCCTAACATCTCGGATGCAACATTTGACAACATTCCTAGCCTGTCGAACCCTACGTCTCGGTGGTAACATTACATGCGTCTATAACGGTATATTTCCTAATCTAAGGCAACCTGACATCTCGGATATATTATTCTACAACCTTCCAGGCGTGTCGGACCCTACTTCTCGGTGGTAACATTATATGCGTCTATAACGTTGCATATCCTTATCTAAGGCAGCCTAACATCTCGGATGCAATATTTGACAACATTCCTAGCCTGTCGAACCCTACGTCTCGGTGGTAACATTACATGCGTCTATAACGGTATATTTCCTAATCTAAGGCAACCTAACATCTCGGATGCAATATTTGACAACATTCCTGGCCTGTCGAACCCTACTTCTCGGAGGGAACAGTATATATGTCTATAACGTCATATATCCTAACCTAAGGCAACCTAACATCTCGGATGTAACATTTGACAACATTCCAGGCATGTCGGTCCGTACGTCTCGGTGGTAACATTATATGCGTCTATAACGTTATATATCCTTATCTAAGGCAACCTAACATCTCGGATGCAATATTTGACAACATTCCTGGCCTGTCGAACCCTACTTCTCGGAGGGAACAGTATATACGTCTATAACGGTATATTTCCTAATCTAAGGCAACCTAACATCTCGGATGCAATATTTGACAACATTCCTTGCCTGTCGGACCCTACTTCTCGGTGGGAACATTATATGAGTCTATAACGTTGTATATCCTAATCTAAGGCAACCTATTATCTCAGACGTAATATTGTACAATATTCCTCTCGTGTCGGTGCATACTTTTCGGTGGGAATATTATATGCGTCCATAACGGTCGATATCGTAATCTAAGGCAATCTAACATCTCGGATGCAATATTTGACAACATTCCTTGCCTGTCGAACCCTACTTCTCGGAGGGAACAGTATGTACGTCTATAACTTTATATATCCTAACCTAAGGCAACCTAACATCTCGGATGTAATATTCTACAACCTTCCAGGCGTGTCGGACCCTACTTCTCGGTGGTAACATTATATGCGTCTATAACGTTGCATATCCTAATCTAAGGCAACCTAACATCTCGGATGCAATATTTGACAACATTCCTGGCCTGTCGAACCCTACTGCTCGGAGGGAACTGTATATACGTCTATAACGGTATATACCCTAATCAAAGGCAACCTAACATCTCGGATGAAATATGTGACAACATTCCTGGCCTGTCGAACCCTACATCTCGGAGGGAACAGTATATACGTCTATAACGTCATATATCCTAACCTAAGGCAAGCTAACGTCTCGGATGTAACATTTGACAACATTCCAGGCGTGTCGGTCCCTACGTCTCGGTGGTAACATTACATGCGTCTATAACGGTATATTTCCTAATCTAAGGCAACCTAACATCTCGGATGCAATATTTGACAACATTCCTGGCCTGTCGAACCCTACTGCTCGGAGGGAACAGTATATACATCTATAACGGTATATATCCTAATCTAAGGCAACCTAACATCTCGGATGAAATATGTGACAACATTCCTGGCCTGTCGAACCCTACTTCTCGGAGGGAACAGTATATACGTCTATAACGTTGCATATCATAATCTAAGGCAACCTAACATCTCGGATGCAATATTTGACAACATTCCTGGCCTGTCGAACCCTACATCTCGGAGGGAACAGTATATACGTCTATAGCGCTATATATATATCCTAATCTAAGGCAACCTAACATCTCGGATGCAATATTTGACTACATTCCTGGCCTGTCGAACCCTACTTCTCGGAGGGAACAGTATATACGTCTATAACGTTATATATCCTAACCGAAGGCAACCTGACATCTCGGATGTAATATTTGACTACATTCCAGGAGTGTCGGACCCTACGTCTCGGTGGTAACATTATATGCGTCTATAACGTTATATATCCTTATCTAAGGCAGCCTAACATCTCGGACGCAATATTTGACAACATTCCTAGCCTGTCGAACCCTACGTCTCGGTGGTAACATTACATGCGTCTATAACGGTATATTTCCTAATCTAAGGCAACCTAACATCTCGGATGCAATATTTGACAACATTCCTGGCCTGTCGAACCCTACTTCTCGGAGGGAACAGTATATATGTCTATAACGTCATATATCCTAACCTAAGGCAACCTAACATCTCGGATGTAACATTTGACAACATTCCAGGCATGTCGGTCCGTACGTCTCGGTGGTAACATTATATGCGTCTATAACGTTATATATCCTTATCTAAGGCAACCTAACATCTCGGATGCAATATTTGACAACATTCCTGGCCTGTCGAACCCTACTTCTCGGAGGGAACAGTATATACGCCTATAACGTTATATATCCTAACCTAAGGCAACCTAACACCTCGGATGGAACATTTGACAACATTCCAGGTGTGTCGGTCCCTACGTCTCGATGGGAAAGTTACATGCGTCTATAACGTCATATATCCTAACCTAAGGCAACCTAACATCTGGGATGTAACATTTGACAACATTCCAGGCATGTCGGTCCGTACGTCTCGGTGGTAACATTATATGCGTCTATAAAGTTATATATCCTTATCTAAGGCAACCTAACATCTCGGATGCCATATTTGACAACATTCCTGGCCTGTCGAACCCTACTTCTCGGAGGGAACGGTATATACGTCTATAACGTTATATATCCTAACCTAAGGCAACCTGACATCTCGGATATATTATTCTACAACCTTCCAGGCGTGTCGGACCCTACTTCTCGGTGGTAACATTATATGCGTCTATAACGTTGCATATCCTAATCTAAGGCAACCTAACATCTCGGATGCAATATTTGACAACATTCCTGGCCTGTCGAACCCTACTGCTCGGAGGGAACAGTATATACGCCTATAACGTTATATATCCTATCCTAAGGCAACCTAACGTCTCGGATGTAACATTTGACAACATTCCAGGCGTGTCGGTCCCTACGTCTCGGTGGTAACATTACATGCGTCTATAACGTCATATATCCTAACCTAAGGCAACCTAACATCTCGGATGTAATATTCTACAATCTTCCAGGCGTGTCGGACTCTACTTCTCGGTGGTAACATTATATGCGTCTATAACGTTGCATATCATAATCTAAGGCAACCTAACATCTCGGATGCAATATTTGACAACATTCCTGGCCTGTCGAACCCTACATCTCGGAGGGAACAGTATATACGTCTATAGCGCTATATATATATCCTAATCTAAGGCAACCTAACATCTCGGATGCAATATTTGACAACATTCCTGGCCTGTCGAACCCTACATCTCGGAGGGAACAGTATATACGTCTATAGCGCTATATATATATCCTAATCTAAGGCAACCTAACATCTCGGATGCAATATTTGACTACATTCCTGGCCTGTCGAACCCTACTTCTCGGAGGGAACAGTATATACGTCTATAACGTTATATATCCTAACCGAAGGCAACCTGACATCTCGGATGTAATATTTGACAACATTCCAGGCGTGTCGGACCCTACGTCTCGGTGGTAACATTATATGCGTCTATAACGTTATATATCCTTATCTAAGGCAGCCTAACATCTCGGGTGCAACATTTGACAACATTCCTAGCCTGTCGAACCCTACGTCTCGGTGGTAACATTACATGCGTCTATAACGGTATATTTCCTAATCTAAGGCAACCTGACATCTCGGATATATTATTCTACAACCTTCCAGGCGTGTCGGACCCTACTTCTCGGTGGGAACATTATATGCGTCTATAACGTTGCATATCCTTATCTAAGGCAGCCTAACATCTCGGATGCAATATTTGACAACATTCCTAGCCTGTCGAACCCTACGTCTCGGTGGTAACATTACATGCGTCTATAACGGTATATTTCCTAATCTAAGGCAACCTAACATCTCGGATGCAATATTTGACAACATTCCTGGCCTGTCGAACCCTACTTCTCGGAGGGAACAGTATATATGTCTATAACGTCATATATCCTAAACTAAGGCAACCTAATATCTCGGATGTAACATTTGACAACATTCCAGGCATGTCGGTCCGTACGTCTCGGTGGTAACATTATATGCGTCTATAACGTTATATATCCTTATCTAAGGCAACCTAACATCTCGGATGCAATATTTGACAACATTCCTGGCCTGTCGAACCCTACTTCTCGGAGGGAACAGTATATACGTCTATAACGGTATATTTCCTAATCTAAGGCAACCTAACATCTCGGATGCAATATTTGACAACATTCCTTGCCTGTCGAACCCTACTTCTCGGAGGGAACAGTATGTATGTCTATAACTTTATATATCCTAACCTAAGGCAACCTAACATCTCGGATGTAATATTCTACAACCTTCCAGGCGTGTCGGACCCTACTTCTCGGTGGTAACATTATATGCGTCTATAACGTTGCATATCCTAATCTAAGGCAACCTAACATCTCGGATGCAATATTTGACAACATTCCTTGCCTGTCGAACCCTACTTCTCGGAGGGAACAGTATGTACGTCTATAACGTTATATATCCTAACCTAAGGCAACCTAACATCTCGGATGTAATATTCTACAATCTTCCAGGCTTGTCGGACTCTACTTCTCGGTGGTAACATTATATGCGTCTATAACGTTGCATATCATAATCTAAGGCAACCTAACATCTCGGATGCAATATTTGACAACATTCCTGGCCTGTCGAACCCTACTGCTCGGAGGGAACAGTATATACGCCTATAACGTTATATATCCTATCCTAAGGCAACCTAACGTCTCGGATGTAACATTTGACAACATTCCAGGCGTGTCGGTCCCTACGTCTCGGTGGTAACATTACATGCGTCTATAACGTCATATATCCTAACCTAAGGCAACCTAACATCTCGGATGTAATATTCTACAATCTTCCAGGCGTGTCGGACTCTACTTCTCGGTGGTAACATTATATGCGTCTATAACGTTGCATATCATAATCTAAGGCAACCTAACATCTCGGATGCAATATTTGACAACATTCCTGGCCTGTCGAACCCTACATCTCGGAGGGAACAGTATATACGTCTATAGCGCTATATATATATCCTAATCTAAGGCAACCTAACATCTCGGATGCAATATTTGACAACATTCCTGGCCTGTCGAACCCTACATCTCGGAGGGAACAGTATATACGTCTATAGCGCTATATATATATCCTAATCTAAGGCAACCTAACATCTCGGATGCAATATTTGACTACATTCCTGGCCTGTCGAACCCTACTTCTCGGAGGGAACAGTATATACGTCTATAACGTTATATATCCTAACCGAAGGCAACCTGACATCTCGGATGTAATATTTGACAACATTCCAGGCGTGTCGGACCCTACGTCTCGGTGGTAACATTATATGCGTCTATAACGTTATATATCCTTATCTAAGGCAGCCTAACATCTCGGGTGCAACATTTGACAACATTCCTAGCCTGTCGAACCCTACGTCTCGGTGGTAACATTACATGCGTCTATAACGGTATATTTCCTAATCTAAGGCAACCTGACATCTCGGATATATTATTCTACAACCTTCCAGGCGTGTCGGACTCTACTTCTCGGTGGTAACATTATGTGCGTCTATAACGTTGCATATCATAATCTAAGGCAACCTAACATCTCGGATGCAATATTTGACAACATTCCTTGCCTGTCGAACCCTACTTCTCGGAGGGAACAGTATATACGTCTATAACGTTATATATCCTAACCGAAGGCAACCTGACATCTCGGATGTAATATTCTACATCATTCAAGGCGTGTCGGACCCTACTTCTCGGTGGGAACATTATATGAGTCTATAACGTTGTATATCCTAATCTAAGGCAACCTATTATCTCAGACGTAATATTGTACAATATTCCTCTCGTGTCGGTGCATACTTTTCGGTGGGAATATTATATGCGTCCATAACGGTCGATATCGTAATCTAAGGCAATCTAACATCTCGGATGCAATATTTGACAACATTCCTTGCCTGTCGAACCCTACTTCTCGGAGGGAACAGTATGTACGTCTATAACTTTATATATCCTAACCTAAGGCAACCTAACATCTCGGATGTAATATTCTACAACCTTCCAGGCGTGTCGGACCCTACTTCTCGGTGGTAACATTATATGCGTCTATAACGTTGCATATCCTAATCTAAGGCAACCTAACATCTCGGATGCAATATTTGACAACATTCCTGGCCTGTCGAACCCTACATCTCGGAGGGAACAGTATATACGTCTATAGCGCTATATATATATCCTAATCTAAGGCAACCTAACATCTCGGATGCAATATTTGACTACATTCCTGGCCTGTCGAACCCTACTTCTCGGAGGGAACAGTATATACGTCTATAACGTTATATATCCTAACCGAAGGCAACCTGACATCTCGGATGTAATATTTGACAACATTCCAGGCGTGTCGGACCCTACGTCTCGGTGGTAACATTATATGCGTCTATAACGTTATATATCCTTATCTAAGGCAGCCGAACATTTCGGATGCAACATTTGACAACATTCCTAGCCTGTCGAACCCTACGTCTCGGTGGTAACATTACATGCGTCTATAACGGTATATTTCCTAATCTAAGGCAACCTAACATCTCGGATGCAATATTTGACAACATTCCTTGCCTGTCGGACCCTACTTCTCGGTGGGAACATTATATGAGTCTATAACGTTGTATATCCTAATCTAAGGCAACCTATTATCTCAGACGTAATATTGTACAATATTCCTCTCGTGTCGGTGCATACTTTTCGGTGGGAATATTATATGCGTCCATAACGGTCGATATCGTAATCTAAGGCAATCTAACATCTCGGATGCAATATTTGACAACATTCCTTGCCTGTCGAACCCTACTTCTCGGAGGGAACAGTATGTACGTCTATAACTTTATATATCCTAACCTAAGGCAACCTAACATCTCGGATGTAATATTCTACAACCTTCCAGGCGTGTCGGACCCTACTTCTCGGTGGTAACATTATATGCGTCTATAACGTTGCATATCCTAATCTAAGGCAACCTAACATCTCGGATGCAATATTTGACAACATTCCTGGCCTGTCCAACCCTACTGCTCGGAGGGAACTGTATATACGTCTATAACGGTATATATCCTAATCAAAGGCAACCTAACATCTCGGATGAAATATGTGACAACATTCCTGGCCTGTCGAACCCTACATCTCGGAGGGAACAGTATATACGTCTATAACGTCATATATCCTAACCTAAGGCAAGCTAACGTCTCGGATGTAACATTTGACAACATTCCAGGCGTGTCGGTCCCTACGTCTCGGTGGTAACATTACATGCGTCTATAACTTTATATATCCTAACCTAAGGCAACCTAACATCTCGGATGTAATATTCTACAACCTTCCAGGCGTGTCGGACCCTACTTCTCGGTGGTAACATTATATGCGTCTATAACGTTGCATATCCTAATCTAAGGCAACCTAACATCTCGGATGCAATATTTGACAACATTCCTTGCCTGTCGAACCCTACTTCTCGGAGGGAACAGTATGTACGTCTATAACGTTATATATCCTAACCTAAGGCAACCTAACATCTCGGATGTAATATTCTACAATCTTCCAGGCGTGTCGGACCCTACTTCTCGGTGGTAACATTATATGCGTCTATAACGTTGCATATCCTTATCTAAGGCAGCCTAACATCTCGGATGCAATATTTGACAACATTCCTAGCCTGTCGAACCCTACGTCTCGGTGGTAACATTACATGCGTCTATAACGGTATATTTCCTAATCTAAGGCAACCTAACATCTAGGATGCAATATTTGACAACATTCCTGACCTGTCGAACCCTACTTCTCGGAGGGAACAGTATATATGTCTATAACGTCATATATCCTAAACTAAGGCAACCTAATATCTCGGATGTAACATTTGACAACATTCCAGGCATGTCGGTCCGTACGTCTCGGTGGTAACATTATATGCGTCTATAACGTTATATATCCTTATCTAAGGCAACCTAACATCTCGGATGCAATATTTGACAACATTCCTGGCCTGTCGAACCCTACTTCTCGGAGGGAACAGTATATACGTCTATAACGGTATATTTCCTAATCTAAGGCAACCTAACATCTCGGATGCAATATTTGACAACATTCCTTGCCTGTCGGACCCTACTTCTCGGTGGGAACATTATATGAGTCTATAACGTTGTATATCCTAATCTAAGGCAACCTATTATCTCAGACGTAATATTGTACAATATTCCTCTCGTGTCGGTGCATACTTTTCGGTGGGAATATTATATGCGTCCATAACGGTCGATATCGTAATCTAAGGCAATCTAACATCTCGGACGCAATATTTGACAACATTCCTTGCCTGTCGAACCCTACTTCTCGGAGGGAACAGTATGTATGTCTATAACTTTATATATCCTAACCTAAGGCAACCTAACATCTCGGATGTAATATTCTACAATCTTCCAGGCGTGTCGGACCCTACTTCTCGGTGGTAACATTATATGCGTCTATAACGTTGCATATCCTAATCTAAGGCAACCTAACATCTCGGATGCAATATTTGACAACATTCCTTGCCTGTCGAACCCTACTTCTCGGAGGGAACAGTATGTACGTCTATAACGTTATATATCCTAACCTAAGGCAACCTAACATCTCGGATGTAATATTCTACAATCTTCCAGGCGTGTCGGACTCTACTTCTCGGTGGTAACATTATATGCGTCTATAACGTTGCATATCATAATCTAAGGCAACCTAACATCTCGGATGCAATATTTGACAACATTCCTTGCCTGTCGAACCCTACTTCTCGGAGGGAACAGTATATACGTCTATAACGTTATATATACTAACCGAAGGCAACCTGACATCTCGGATGTAATATTCTACATCATTCAAGGCGTGTCGGACCCTACTTCTCGGTGGGAACATTATATGAGTCTATAACGTTGTATATCCTAATCTAAGGCAACCTATTATCTCAGACGTAATATTGTACAATATTCCTCTCGTGTCGGTGCATACTTTTCGGTGGGAATATTATATGCGTCCATAACGGTCGATATCGTAATCTAAGGCAATCTAACATCTCGGATGCAATATTTGACAACATTCCTTGCCTGTCGAACCCTACTTCTCGGAGGGAACAGTATGTACGTCTATAACTTTATATATCCTAACCTAAGGCAACCTAACATCTCGGACGTAATATTCTACAACCTTCCAGGCGTGTCGGACCCTACTTCTCGGTGGTAACATTATATGCGTCTATAACGTTGCATATCCTAATCTAAGGCAACCTAACATCTCGGATGCAATATTTGACAACATTCCTGGCCTGTCGAACCCTACTGCTCGGAGGGAACTGTATGTACGTCTATAACGTTATTTATCCTAACCTAAGGCAACCTAACATCTCGGATGTAATATTCTACAATCTTCCAGGCGTGTCGGACTCTACTTCTCGGTGGTAACATTATGTGCGTCTATAACGTTGCATATCATAATCTAAGGCAACCTAACATCTCGGATGCAATATTTGACAACATTCCTTGCCTGTCGAACCCTACTTCTCGGAGGGAACAGTATATACGTCTATAACGTTATATATCCTAACCGAAGGCAACCTGACATCTCGGATGTAATATTCTACATCATTCAAGGCGTGTCGGACCCTACTTCTCGGTGGGAACATTATATGAGTCTATAACGTTGTATATCCTAATCTAAGGCAACCTATTATCTCAGACGTAATATTGTACAATATTCCTCTCGTGTCGGTGCATACTTTTCGGTGGGAATATTATATGCGTCCATAACGGTCGATATCGTAATCTAAGGCAATCTAACATCTCGGATGCAATATTTGACAACATTCCTTGCCTGTCGAAACCTACTTCTCGGAGGGAACAGTATGTACGTCTATAACTTTATATATCCTAACCTAAGGCAACCTAACATCTCGGATGTAATATTCTACAACCTTCCAGGCGTGTCGGACCCTACTTCTCGGTGGTAACATTATATGCGTCAATAACGTTGCATATCCTAATCTAAGGCAACCTAACATCTCGGATGCAATATTTGACAACATTCCTGGCCTGTCGAACCCTACTGCTCGGAGGGAACTGTATATACGTCTATAACGGTATATATCCTAATCAAAGGCAACCTAACATCTCGGATGAAATATGTGACAACATTCCTGGCCTGTCGAACCCTACATCTCGGAGGGAACAGTATGTACGTCTATAACTTTATATATCCTAACCTAAGGCAACCTAACATCTCGGATGTAATATTCTACAATCTTCCAGGCGTGTCGGACTCTACTTCTCGGTGGTAACATTATATGCGTCTATAACGTTGCATATCCTAATCTAAGGCAACCTAACATCTCGGATGCAATATTTGACAACATTCCTGGCCTGTCGAACCCTACATCTCGGAGGGAACAGTATATACGTCTATAGCGCTATATATATATCCTAATCTAAGGCAACCTAACATCTCGGATGCAATATTTGACTACATTCCTGGCCTGTCGAACCCTACTTCTCGGAGGGAACAGTATATACGTCTATAACGTTATATATCCTAACCGAAGGCAACCTGACATCTCGGATGTAATATTTGACAACATTCCAGGCGTGTCGGACCCTACGTCTCGGTGGTAACATTATATGCGTCTATAACGTTATATATCCTTATCTAAGGCAGCCTAACATCTCGGATGCAACATTTGACAACATTCCTAGCCTGTCGAACCCTACGTCTCGGTGGTAACATTACATGCGTCTATAACGGTATATTTCCTAATCTAAGGCAACCTGACATCTCGGATATATTATTCTACAACCTTCCAGGCGTGTCGGACCCTACTTCTCGGTGGTAACATTATATGCGTCTATAACGTTGCATATCCTTATCTAAGGCAGCCTAACATCTCGGATGCAATATTTGACAACATTCCTAGCCTGTCGAACCCTACGTCTCGGTGGTAACATTACATGCGTCTATAACGGTATATTTCCTAATCTAAGGCAACCTAACATCTCGGATGCAATATTTGACAACATTCCTGGCCTGTCGAACCCTACTTCTCGGAGGGAACAGTATATATGTCTATAACGTCATATATCCTAACCTAAGGCAACCTAACATCTCGGATGTAACATTTGACAACATTCCAGGCATGTCGGTCCGTACGTCTCGGTGGTAACATTATATGCGTCTATAACGTTATATATCCTTATCTAAGGCAACCTAACATCTCGGATGCAATATTTGACAACATTCCTGGCCTGTCGAACCCTACTTCTCGGAGGGAACAGTATATACGTCTATAACGGTATATTTCCTAATCTAAGGCAACCTAACATCTCGGATGCAATATTTGACAACATTCCTTGCCTGTCGGACCCTACTTCTCGGTGGGAACATTATATGAGTCTATAACGTTGTATATCCTAATCTAAGGCAACCTATTATCTCAGACGTAATATTGTACAATATTCCTCTCGTGTCGGTGCATACTTTTCGGTGGGAATATTATATGCGTCCATAACGGTCGATATCGTAATCTAAGGCAATCTAACATCTCGGATGCAATATTTGACAACATTCCTTGCCTGTCGAACCCTACTTCTCGGAGGGAACAGTATGTACGTCTATAACTTTATATATCCTAACCTAAGGCAACCTAACATCTCGGATGTAATATTCTACAACCTTCCAGGCGTGTCGGACCCTACTTCTCGGTGGTAACATTATATGCGTCTATAACGTTGCATATCCTAATCTAAGGTAACCTAACATCTCGGATGCAATATTTGACAACATTCCTGGCCTGTCGAACCCTACTGCTCGGAGGGAACTGTATATACGTCTATAACGGTATATATCCTAATCAAAGGCAACCTAACATCTCGGATGAAATATGTGACAACATTCCTGGCCTGTCGAACCCTACATCTCGGAGGGAACAGTATATACGTCTATAACGTCATATATCCTAACCTAAGGCAAGCTAACGTCTCGGATGTAACATTTGACAACATTCCAGGCGTGTCGGTCCCTACGTCTCGGTGGTAACATTACATGCGTCTATAACTTTATATATCCTAACCTAAGGCAACCTAACATCTCGGATGTAATATTCTACAACCTTCCAGGCGTGTCGGACCCTACTTCTCGGTGGTAACATTATATGCGTCTATAACGTTGCATATCCTAATCTAAGGCAACCTAACATCTCGGATGCAATATTTGACAACATTCCTTGCCTGTCGAACCCTACTTCTCGGAGGGAACAGTATATACGTCTATAACGTTATATATACTAACCGAAGGCAACCTGACATCTCGGATGTAATATTCTACATCATTCAAGGCGTGTCGGACCCTACTTCTCGGTGGGAACATTATATGAGTCTATAACGTTGTATATCCTAATCTAAGGCAACCTATTACCTCAGACGTAATATTGTACAATATTCCTCTCGTGTCGGTGCATACTTTTCGGTGGGAATATTATATGCGTCCATAACGGTCGATATCGTAATCTAAGGCAATCTAACATCTCGGATGCAATATTTGACAACATTCCTTGCCTGTCGAACCCTACTTCTCGGAGGGAACAGTATGTACGTCTATAACTTTATATATCCTAACCTAAGGCAACCTAACATCTCGGATGTAATATTCTACAACCTTCCAGGCGTGTCGGACCCTACTTCTCGGTGGTAACATTATATGCGTCTATAACGTTGCATATCCTAATCTAAGGCAACCTAACATCTCGGATGAAATATGTGACAACATTCCTGGCCTGTCGAACCCTACATCTCGGAGGGAACAGTATATACGTCTATAACGTCATATATCCTAACCTAAGGCAAGCTAACGTCTCGGATGTAACATTTGACATCATTCCAGGCGTGTCGGTCCCTACGTCTCGGTGGTAACATTACATGCGTCTATAACGGTATATTTCCTAATCTAAGGCAACCTAACATCTCGGATGCAATATTTGACTACATTCCTGGCCTGTCGAACCCTACTTCTCGGAGGGAACAGTATATACGTCTATAACGTTATATATCCTAACCGAAGGCAACCTGACATCTCGGATGTAATATTTGACAACATTCCAGGCGTGTCGGACCCTACGTCTCGGTGGTAACATTATATGCGTCTATAACGTTATATATCCTTATCTAAGGCAGCCTAACATCTCGGATGCAACATTTGACAACATTCCTAGCCTGTCGAACCCTACGTCTCGGTGGTAACATTACATGCGTCTATAACGGTATATTTCCTAATCTAAGGCAACCTGACATCTCGGATATATTATTCTACAACCTTCCAGGCGTGTCGGACCCTACTTCTCGGTGGTAACATTATATGCGTCTATAACGTTGCATATCCTTATCTAAGGCAGCCTAACATCTCGGATGCAATATTTGACAACATTCCTAGCCTGTCGAACCCTACGTCTCGGTGGTAACATTACATGCGTCTATAACGGTATATTTCCTAATCTAAGGCAACCTAACATCTCGGATGCAATATTTGTCAACATTCCTGGCCTGTCGAACCCTACTTCTCGGAGGGAACAGTATATATGTCTATAACGTCATATATCCTAACCTAAGGCAACCTAACATCTCGGATGTAACATTTGACAACATTCCAGGCATGTCGGTCCGTACGTCTCGGTGGTAACATTATATGCGTCTATAACGTTATATATCCTTATCTAAGGCAACCTAACATCTCGGATGCAATATTTGACAACATTCCTGGCCTGTCGAACCCTACTTCTCGGAGGGAACAGTATATACGTCTATAACGGTATATTTCCTAATCTAAGGCAACCTAACATCTCGGATGCAATATTTGACAACATTCCTTGCCTGTCGGACCCTACTTCTCGGTGGGAACATTATATGAGTCTATAACGTTGTATATCCTAATCTAAGGCAACCTATTATCTCAGACGTAATATTGTACAATATTCCTCTCGTGTCGGTGCATACTTTTCGGTGGGAATATTATATGCGTCCATAACGGTCGATATCGTAATCTAAGGCAATCTAACATCTCGGACGCAATATTTGACAACATTCCTTGCCTGTCGAACCCTACTTCTCGGAGGGAACAGTATGTATGTCTATAACTTTATATATCCTAACCTAAGGCAACCTAACATCTCGGATGTAATATTCTACAATCTTCCAGGCGTGTCGGACCCTACTTCTCGGTGGTAACATTATATGCGTCTATAACGTTGCATATCCTAATCTAAGGCAACCTAACATCTCGGATGCAATATTTGACAACATTCCTTGCCTGTCGAACCCTACTTCTCGGAGGGAACAGTATGTACGTCTATAACGTTATATATCCTAACCTAAGGCAACCTAACATCTCGGATGTAATATTCTACAATCTTCCAGGCGTGTCGGACTCTACTTCTCGGTGGTAACATTATATGCGTCTATAACGTTGCATATCATAATCTAAGGCAACCTAACATCTCGGATGCAATATTTGACAACATTCCTTGCCTGTCGAACCCTACTTCTCGGAGGGAACAGTATATACGTCTATAACGTTATATATACTAACCGAAGGCAACCTGACATCTCGGATGTAATATTCTACATCATTCAAGGCGTGTCGGACCCTACTTCTCGGTGGGAACATTATATGAGTCTATAACGTTGTATATCCTAATCTAAGGCAACCTATTATCTCAGACGTAATATTGTACAATATTCCTCTCGTGTCGGTGCATACTTTTCGGTGGGAATATTATATGCGTCCATAACGGTCGATATCGTAATCTAAGGCAATCTAACATCTCGGATGCAATATTTGACAACATTCCTTGCCTGTCGAACCCTACTTCTCGGAGGGAACAGTATGTACGTCTATAACTTTATATATCCTAACCTAAGGCAACCTAACATCTCGGACGTAATATTCTACAACCTTCAAGGCGTGTCGGACCCTACTTCTCGGTGGTAACATTATATGCGTCTATAACGTTGCATATCCTAATCTAAGGCAACCTAACATCTCGGATGCAATATTTGACAACATTCCTGGCCTGTCGAACCCTACTGCTCGGAGGGAACTGTATGTACGTCTATAACGTTATTTATCCTAACCTAAGGCAACCTAACATCTCGGATGTAATATTCTACAATCTTCCAGGCGTGTCGGACTCTACTTCTCGGTGGTAACATTATATGCGTCTATAACGTTGCATATCATAATCTAAGGCAACCTAACATCTCGGATGCAATATTTGACAACATTCCTTGCCTGTCGAACCCTACTTCTCGGAGGGAACAGTATATACGTCTATAACGTTATATATCCTAACCGAAGGCAACCTGACATCTCGGATGTAATATTCTACATCATTCAAGGCGTGTCGGACCCTACTTCTCGGTGGGAACATTATATGAGTCTATAACGTTGTATATCCTAATCTAAGGCAACCTATTATCTCAGACGTAATATTGTACAATATTCCTCTCGTGTCGGTGCATACTTTTCGGTGGGAATATTATATGCGTCCATAACGGTCGATATCGTAATCTAAGGCAATCTAACATCTCGGATGCAATATTTGACAACATTCCTTGCCTGTCGAAACCTACTTCTCGGAGGGAACAGTATGTACGTCTATAACTTTATATATCCTAACCTAAGGCAACCTAACATCTCGGATGTAATATTCTACAACCTTCCAGGCGTGTCGGACCCTACTTCTCGGTGGTAACATTATATGCGTCAATAACGTTGCATATCCTAATCTAAGGCAACCTAACATCTCGGATGCAATATTTGACAACATTCCTGGCCTGTCGAACCCTACTGCTCGGAGGGAACTGTATATACGTCTATAACGGTATATATCCTAATCAAAGGCAACCTTACATCTCGGATGAAATATGTGACAACATTCCTGGCCTGTCGAACCCTACATCTCGGAGGGAACAGTATGTACGTCTATAACTTTATATATCCTAACCTAAGGCAACCTAACATCTCGGATGTAATATTCTACAATCTTCCAGGCGTGTCGGACTCTACTTCTCGGTGGTAACATTATATGCGTCTATAACGTTGCATATCCTAATCTAAGGCAACCTAACATCTCGGATGCAATATTTGACAACATTCCTGGCCTGTCGAACCCTACATCTCGGAGGGAACAGTATATACGTCTATAGCGCTATATATATATCCTAATCTAAGGCAACCTAACATCTCGGATGCAATATTTGACTACATTCCTGGCCTGTCGAACCCTACTTCTCGGAGGGAACAGTATATACGTCTATAACGTTATATATCCTAACCGAAGGCAACCTGACATCTCGGATGTAATATTTGACAACATTCCAGGCGTGTCGGACCCTACGTCTCGGTGGTAACATTATATGCGTCTATAACGTTATATATCCTTATCTAAGGCAGCCTAACATCTCGGATGCAACATTTGACAACATTCCTAGCCTGTCGAACCCTACGTCTCGGTGGTAACATTACATGCGTCTATAACGGTATATTTCCTAATCTAAGGCAACCTGACATCTCGGATATATTATTCTACAACCTTCCAGGCGTGTCGGACCCTACTTCTCGGTGGTAACATTATATGCGTCTATAACGTTGCATATCCTTATCTAAGGCAGCCTAACATCTCGGATGCAATATTTGACAACATTCCTAGCCTGTCGAACCCTACGTCTCGGTGGTAACATTACATGCGTCTATAACGGTATATTTCCTAATCTAAGGCAACCTAACATCTCGGATGCAATATTTGACAACATTCCTGGCCTGTCGAACCCTACTTCTCGGAGGGAACAGTATATATGTCTATAACGTCATATATCCTAACCTAAGGCAACCTAACATCTCGGATGTAACATTTGACAACATTCCAGGCATGTCGGTCCGTACGTCTCGGTGGTAACATTATATGCGTCTATAACGTTATATATCCTTATCTAAGGCAACCTAACATCTCGGATGCAATATTTGACAACATTCCTGGCCTGTCGAACCCTACTTCTCGGAGGGAACAGTATATACGTCTATAACGGTATATTTCCTAATCTAAGGCAACCTAACATCTCGGATGCAATATTTGACAACATTCCTTGCCTGTCGGACCCTACTTCTCGGTGGGAACATTATATGAGTCTATAACGTTGTATATCCTAATCTAAGGCAACCTATTATCTCAGACGTAATATTGTACAATATTCCTCTCGTGTCGGTGCATACTTTTCGGTGGGAATATTATATGCGTCCATAACGGTCGATATCGTAATCTAAGGCAATCTAACATCTCGGATGCAATATTTGACAACATTCCTTGCCTGTCGAACCCTACTTCTCGGAGGGAACAGTATGTACGTCTATAACTTTATATATCCTAACCTAAGGCAACCTAACATCTCGGATGTAATATTCTACAACCTTCCAGGCGTGTCGGACCCTACTTCTCGGTGGTAACATTATATGCGTCTATAACGTTGCATATCCTAATCTAAGGCAACCTAACATCTCGGATGCAATATTTGACAACATTCCTGGCCTGTCGAACCCTACTGCTCGGAGGGAACTGTATATACGTCTATAACGGTATATATCCTAATCAAAGGCAACCTAACATCTCGGATGAAATATGTGACAACATTCCTGGCCTGTCGAACCCTACATCTCGGAGGGAACAGTATATACGTCTATAACGTCATATATCCTAACCTAAGGCAAGCTAACGTCTCGGATGTAACATTTGACAACATTCCAGGCGTGTCGGTCCCTACGTCTCGGTGGTAACATTACATGCGTCTATAACTTTATATATCCTAACCTAAGGCAACCTAACATCTCGGATGTAATATTCTACAACCTTCCAGGCGTGTCGGACCCTACTTCTCGGTGGTAACATTATATGCGTCTATAACGTTGCATATCCTAATCTAAGGCAACCTAACATCTCGGATGCAATATTTGACAACATTCCTTGCCTGTCGAACCCTACTTCTCGGAGGGAACAGTATATACGTCTATAACGTTATATATACTAACCGAAGGCAACCTGACATCTCGGATGTAATATTCTACATCATTCAAGGCGTGTCGGACCCTACTTCTCGGTGGGAACATTATATGAGTCTATAACGTTGTATATCCTAATCTAAGGCAACCTATTACCTCAGACGTAATATTGTACAATATTCCTCTCGTGTCGGTGCATACTTTTCGGTGGGAATATTATATGCGTCCATAACGGTCGATATCGTAATCTAAGGCAATCTAACATCTCGGATGCAATATTTGACAACATTCCTTGCCTGTCGAACCCTACTTCTCGGAGGGAACAGTATGTACGTCTATAACTTTATATATCCTAACCTAAGGCAACCTAACATCTCGGATGTAATATTCTACAACCTTCCAGGCGTGTCGGACCCTACTTCTCGGTGGTAACATTATATGCGTCTATAACGTTGCATATCCTAATCTAAGGCAACCTAACATCTCGGATGAAATATGTGACAACATTCCTGGCCTGTCGAACCGTACATCTCGGAGGGAACAGTATATACGTCTATAACGTCATATATCCTAACCTAAGGCAAGCTAACGTCTCGGATGTAACATTTGACAACATTCCAGGCGTGTCGGTCCCTACGTCTCGGTGGTAACATTACATGCGTCTATAACGGTATATTTCCTAATCTAAGGCAACCTAACATCTCGGATGCAATATTTGACAACATTCCTGGCCTGTCGAACCCTACTGCTCGGAGGGTACAATATATACATCTATAACGGTATATATCCTAATCTCAGGCAACCTAACATCTCGGATGAAATATGTGACAACATTCCTGGCCTGTCGAACCCTACTTCTCGGAGGGAACAGTATATACGTCTATAACGTCATATATCCTAACCTAAGGCAACCTAACATCTCGGATGTAACATTTGACAACATTCCAGGCTTGTCGGTCCCTACGTCTCGGTGGTAACATTATATGCGTCTATAACGTTATATATCCTTATCTAATGCAACCTACCATCTCGGATGCAATATTTGACAACATTCCTGGCCTGTCGAACCCTACTTCTCGGAGGGAACAGTATATACGTCTATAACGTTGCATATCATAATCTAAGGCAACCTAACATCTCGGATGCAATATTTGACAACATTCCTGGCCTGTCGAACCCTACATCTCGGAGGGAACAGTATATACGTCTATAGCGCTATATATATATCCTAATCTAAGGCAACCTAACATCTCGGATGCAATATTTGACTACATTCCTGGCCTGTCGAACCCTACTTCTCGGAGGGAACAGTATATACGTCTATAACGTTATATATCCTAACCGAAGGCAACCTGACATCTCGGATGTAATATTTGACAACATTCCATGAGTGTCGGACCCTACGTCTCGGTGGTAACATTATATGCGTCTATAACGTTATATATCCTTATCTAAGGCAGCCTAACATCTCGGATGCAATATATGACAACATTCCTAGCCTGTCGAACCCTACGTCTCGGTGGTAACATTACATGCGTCTATAACGGTATATTTCCTAATCTAAGGCAACCTAACATCTCGGATGCAATATTTGACAACATTCCTGGCCTGTCGAACCCTACTTCTCGGAGGGAACAGTATATATGTCTATAACGTCATATATCCTAACCTAAGGCAACCTAACATCTCGGATGTAACATTTGACAACATTCCAGGCATGTCGGACCGTACGTCTCGGTGGTAACATTATATGCGTCTATAACGTTATATATCCTTATCTAAGGCAACCTAACATCTCGGATGCAATATTTGACAACATTCCTGGCCTGTCGAACCCTACTTCTCGGAGGGAACAGTATATACGCCTATAACGTTATATATCCTAGCCTAAGGCAACCTAACGTCTCGGATGTAACATTTGACAACATTCCAGGCGTGTCGGTCCCTACGTCTCGGTGGTAACATTACATGCGTCTATAACGGTATATTTCCTAATCTAAGGCAACCTAACATCTCGGATGCAATATTTGACAACATTCCTGGCCTGTCGAACCCTACTGCTCGGAGGGAACAGTATATACATCTATAACGGTATATATCCTAATCTAAGGCAACCTAACATCTCGGATGAAATATGTGACAACATTCCTGGCCTGTCGAACCCTACTTCTCGGAGGGAACAGTATATACGTCTATAACGTCATATATCCTAACCTAAGGCAACCTAACATCTCGGATGTAACATTTGACAACATTCCAGGCTTGTCGGTCCCTACGTCTCGGTGGTAACATTATATGCGTCTATAACGTTATATATCCTTATCTAATGCAACCTAACATCTCGGATGCAATATTTGACAACAATCCTGGCCTGTCGAACCCTACTTCTCGGAGGGAACAGTATATACGTCTATAACGGTATATTTCCTAATCTAAGACAACCTAACATCTCGGATGCAATATTTGACAATATTCCTTGCCTGTCGAACCCTACTTCTCGGAGGGAACAGTATGTACGTCTATAACTTTATATATCCTAACCTAAGGCAACCTAACATCTCGGATGTAATATTCTACAACCTTCCAGGCGTGTCGGACCCTACTTCTCGGTGGTAACATTATATGCGTCTATAACGTTGCATATCCTAATCTAAGGCAACCTAACATCTCGGATGCAATATTTGACAACATTCCTTGCCTGTCGAACCCTACTTCTCGGAGGGAACAGTATGTACGTCTATAACGTTATTTATCCTAACCTAAGGCAACCTAACATCTCGGATGTAATATTCTACAATCTTCCAGGCGTGTCGGACTCTACTTCTCGGTGGTAACATTATGTGCGTCTATAACGTTGCATATCATAATCTAAGGCAACCTAACATCTCGGATGCAATATTTGACAACATTCCTTGCCTGTCGAACCCTACTTCTCGGAGGGAACAGTATATACGTCTATAACGTTATATATCCTAACCGAAGGCAACCTGACATCTCGGATGTAATATTCTACATCATTCAAGGCGTGTCGGACCCTACTTCTCGGTGGGAACATTATATGAGTCTATAACGTTGTATATCCTAATCTAAGGCAACCTATTATCTCAGACGTAATATTGTACAATATTCCTCTCGTGTCGGTGCATACTTTTCGGTGGGAATATTATATGCGTTCATAACGGTCGATATCGTAATCTAAGGCAATCTAACATCTCGGATGCAATATTTGACAACATTCCTTGCCTGTCGAACCCTACTTCTCGGAGGGAACAGTATGTACGTCTATAACTTTATATATCCTAACCTAAGGCAACCTAACATCTCGGATGTAATATTCTACAACCTTCCAGGCGTGTCGGACCCTACTTCTCGGTGGTAACATTATATGCGTCTATAACGTTGCATATCCTAATCTAAGGCAACCTAACATCTCGGATGCAATATTTGACAACATTCCTGGCCTGTCGAACCCTACATCTCGGAGGGAACAGTATATACGTCTATAGCGCTATATATATATCCTAATCTAAGGCAACCTAACATCTCGGATGCAATATTTGACTACATTCCTGGCCTGTCGAACCCTACTTCTCGGAGGGAACAGTATATATGTCTATAACGTCATATATCCTAACCTAAGGCAACCTAACATCTCGGATGTAACATTTGACAACATTCCAGGCATGTCGGTCCGTACGTCTCGGTGGTAACATTATATGCGTCTATAACGTTATATATCCTTATCTAAGGCAACCTAACATCTCGGATGCAATATTTGACAACATTCCTGGCCTGTCGAACCCTACTTCTCGGAGGGAACAGTATATACGTCTATAACGGTATATTTCCTAATCTAAGGCAACCTAACATCTCGGATGCAATATTTGACAACATTCCTTGCCTGTCGGACCCTACTTCTCGGTGGGAACATTATATGAGTCTATAACGTTGTATATCCTAATCTAAGGCAACCTATTATCTCAGACGTAATATTGTACAATATTCCTCTCGTGTCGGTGCATACTTTTCGGTGGGAATATTATATGCGTCCATAACGGTCGATATCGTAATCTAAGGCAATCTAACATCTCGGATGCAATATTTGACAACATTCCTTGCCTGTCGAACCCTACTTCTCGGAGGGAACAGTATGTACGTCTATAACTTTATATATCCTAACCTAAGGCAACCTAACATCTCGGATGTAACATTTGACAACATTCCAGGCTTGTCGGTCCCTACGTCTCGGTGGTAACATTATATGCGTCTATAACGTTATATATCCTTATCTAATGCAACCTAACATCTCGGATGCAATATTTGACAACATTCCTGGCCTGTCGAACCCTACTTCTCGGGGGGAACAGTATATACGTCTATAACGGTATATTTCCTAATCTAAGGCAACCTAACATCTCGGATGCAATATTTGACAATATTCCTTGCCTGTCGAACCCTACTTCTCGGAGGGAACAGTATGTACTTCTATAACTTTATATATCCTAACCTAAGGCAACCTAACATCTCGGATGTAATATTCTACAACCTTCCAGGCGTGTCGGACCCTACTTCTCGGTGGTAACATTATATGCGTCTATAACGTTGCATATCCTAATCTAAGGCAACCTAACATCTCGGATGCAATATTTGACAACATTCCTTGCATGTCGAACCCTACTTCTCGGAGGGAACAGTATGTACGTCTATAACGTTATATATCCTAACCTAAGGCAACCTAACATCTCGGATCTAATATTCTACAATCTTCCAGGCGTGTCGGACTCTGCTTCTCGGTGGTAACATTATATGCGTCTATAACGTTGCATATCATAATCTAAGGCAACCTAACATCTCGGATACAATATTTGACAACATTCCTTGCCTGTCGAACCCTACTTCTCGGAGGGAACAGTATATACGTCTATAACGTTATATATCCTAACCGAAGGCAACCTGACATCTCGGATGTAATATTCTACATCATTCAAGGCGTGTCGGACCCTACTTCTCGGTGGGAACATTATATGAGTCTATAACGTTGTATATCCTAATCTAAGGCAACCTAATATCTCAGACGTAATATTGTACAATATTCCTCTCGTGTCGGTGCATACTTTTCGGTGGGAATATTATATGCGTCCATAACGGTCGATATCGTAATCTAAGGCAATCTAACATCTCGGATGCAATATTTGACAACATTCCTGGCCTGTCGAACCCTACTGCTCGGAGGGAACTGTATATACGTCTATAACGGTATATATCCTAACCGAAGGCAACCTGACATCTCGGATGTAATATTCTACAACCTTCCAGGCGTGTCGGACCCTACTTCTCGGTGGTAACATTATATGCGTCTATAACGTTGCATATCCTAATCTAAGGCAACCTAACATCTCGGATGCAATATTTGACAACATTCCTGGCCTGTCGAACCCTACTGCTCGGAGGGAACTGTATATACGTCTATAACGGTATATATCCTAATCAAAGGCAACCTAACATCTCGGATGAAATATGTGACAACATTCCTGGCCTGTCGAACCCTACATCTCGGAGGGAACAGTATATACGTCTATAACGGTATATTTCCTAATCTAAGGCAACCTAACATCTCGGATGCAATATTTGACAACATTCCTGGCCTGTCGAACCCTACTTCTCGGAGGGAACAGTATATACGTCTATAACGTCATATATCCTAACCTAAGGCAACCTAACATCTCGGATGTAACATTTGACAACATTCCAGGCGTGTCGGTCCCTACGTCTCGGTGGTAACATTATATGCGTCTATAACGTTATATATCCTTATCTAATGCAACCTAACATCTCGGATGCAATATTTGACAACATTCCTGGCCTGTCGAACCCTACTTCTCGGAGGGAACAGTATATACGTCTATAACGGTATATTTCCTAACCGAAGGCAACCTGACATCTCGGATGTAATATTTTACAACATTCCAGGAGTGTCGGACCCTACGTCTCGGTGGTAACATTATATGCGTCTATAACGTTATATATCCTTATCTAAGGCAGCCTAACATCTCGGATGCAATATTTGACAACATTCCTAGCCTGTCGAACCCTACGTCTCGGTGGTAACATTACATGCGTCTATAACGGTATATTTCCTAATCTAAGGCAACCTAACATCTCGGATGCAATATTTGACAACATTCCTGGCCTGTCGAACCCTACTTCTCGGAGGGAACAGTATATATGTCTATAACGTCATATATCCTAACCTAAAGCAACCTAACATCTCGGATGTAACATTTGACAACATTCCAGGCATGTCGGTCCGTACGTCTCGGTGGTAACATTATATGCGTCTATAACGTTATATATCCTTATCTAAGACAACCTAACATCTCGGATGCAATATTTGACAACATTCCTGGCCTGTCGAACCCTACTTCTCGGAAGGAACAGTATATACGCCTATAACGTTATATATCCTATCCTAAGGCAACCTAACGTCTCGGATGTAAGATTTGACAACATTCCAGGCGTGTCGGTCCCTACGTCTCGGTGGTAACATTACATGCGTCTATAACGGTATATTTCCTAATCTAAGGCAACCTAACATCTCGGATGCAATATTTGACAACATTCCTGGCCTGTCGAACCCTACTGCTCGGAGGGAACAGTATATATGTCTATAACGTCATATATCCTAACCTAAGGCAACCTAACATCTCGGATGTAATATTCTACAATCTTCCAGGCGTGTCGGACTCTACTTCTCGGTGGTAACATTATATGCGTCTATAACGTTGCATATCCTAATCTAAGGCAACCTAACATCTCGGATGCAATATTTGACAACATCCCTGGCCTGTCGAACCCTACATCTCGGAGGGAACAGTATATACGTCTATAGCGCTATATATATATCCTAATCTAAGGCAACCTAACATCTCGGATGCAATATTTGACAACATTCCTGGCCTGTCGAACCCTACTTCTCGGAGGGAACAGTATATACGTCTATAACGTCATATATCCTAACCTAAGGCAACCTAACATCTCGGATGTAACATTTGACAACATTCCAGGCTTGTCGGTCCCTACGTCTCGGTGGTAACATTATATGCGTCTATAACGTTATATATCCTTATCTAATGCAACCTAACATCTCGGATGCAATATTTGACAACACTCCTGGCCTGTCGAACCCTACTTCCCGGAGGGAACAGTATATACGTCTATAACGGTATATTTACTAATCTAAGGCAACCTAACATCTCGGATGCAATATTTGACAACATTCCTTGCCTGTCGAACCCTACTTCTCGGAGGGAACAGTATGTACGTCTATTACTTTATATATCCTAACCTAAGGCAACCTAACATCTCGGATGTAATATTCTACAACCTTCCAGGCGTGTCGGACCCTACTTCTCGGTGGTAACATTATATGCGTCTATAACGTTGCATATCCTAATCTAAGGCAACCTAACATCTCGGATGCAATATTTGACAACATTCCTTGCCTGACGAACCCTACTTCTCGGAGGGAACAGTATGTACGTCTATAACGTTATATATCCCAACCTAAGGCAACCTAACATCTCGGATGTAATATTCTACAATCTTCCAGGCGTGTCGGACTCTACATCTCGGTGGTAACATTATATGCGTCTATAACGTTGCATATCATAATCTAAGGCAACCTAACATCTCGGATGCAATATTTGACAACATTCCTGGCCTGTCGAACCCTACATCTCGGAGGGAACAGTGTATACGTCTATAGCGCTATATATATATCCTAATCTAAGGCAACCTAACATCTCGGATGCAATATTTGACAACATTCCTGGCCTGTCGAACCCTACTTCTCGGAGGGAACAGTATATACGTCTATAACGTTATATATCCTAACCGAAGGCAACCTGACATCTCGGATGTAATATTTTACAACATTCCAGGAGTGTCGGACCCTACGTCTCGGTGGTAACATTATATGCGTCTATAACGTTATATATCCTTATCTAAGGCAGCCTAACATCTCGGATGCAATATTTGACAACATTCCTAGCCTGTCGAACCCTACGTCTCGGTGGTAACATTACATGCGTCTATAACGGTATATTTCCTAATCTAAGGCAACCTAACATCTCGGATGCAATATTTGACAACATTCCTGGCCTGTCGAACCCTACTTCTCGGAGGGAACAGTATATATGTCTATAACGTCATATATCCTAACCTAAGGCAACCTAACATCTCGGATGTAACATTTGACAACATTCCAGGCATGACGGTCCGTACGTCTCGGTGGTAACATTATATGCGTCTATAACGTTATATATCCTTATCTAAGGCAACCTAACATCTCGGATGCAATATTTGACAACATTCCTGGCCTGTCGAACCCTACTTCTCGGAGGGAACAGTATATACGCCTATAACGTTATATATCCTATCCTAAGGCAACCTAACGTCTCGGATGTAACATTTGACAACATTCCAGGCGTGTCGGTCCCTACTTCTCGGTGGTAACATTATATGCGTCTATAACGTTGCATATCCTAATCTCAGGCAACCTAACATCTCGGATGCAATATTTGACAACATTCCTTGCCTGACGAACCCTACTTCTCGGAGGGAACAGTATGTACGTCTATAACGTTATATATCCTAACCTAAGATAACCTAACATCTCGGATGTAATATTCTACAATCTTCCAGGCGTGTCGGACTCTACTTCTCGGTGGTAACATTATATGCGTCTATAACGTTGCATATCATAATCTAAGGCAACCTAACATCTCGGATGCAATATTTGACAACATTCCTGGCCTGTCGAACCCTACATCTCGGAGGGAACAGTATATACGTCTATAGCGCTATATATATATCCTAATCTAAGGCAACCTAACATCTCGGATGCAATATTTGACTACATTCCTGGCCTGTCGAACCCTACTTCTCGGAGGGAACAGTATATACGTCTATAACGTTATATATCCTAACCGAAGGCAACCTGACATCTCGGATGTAATATTTGACAACATTCCAGGAGTGTCGGACCCTACGTTTCGGTGGTAACATTATATGCGTCTATAACGTTATATATCCTTATCTAAGGCAGCCTAACATCTCGGATGCAATATTTGACAACATTCCTAGCCTGTCGAACCCTACGTCTCGGTGGTAACATTACATGCGTCTATAACGGTATATTTCCTAATCTAAGGCAACCTAACATCTCGGATGCAATATTTGACAACATTCCTGGCCTGTCGAACCCTACTTCTCGGAGGGAACAGTATATATGTCTATAACGTCATATATCCTAACCTAAGGCAACCTAACATCTCGGATGTAACATTTGACAACATTCCAGGCATGTCGGTCCGTACGTCTCGGTGGTAACATTATATGCGTCTATAACGTTATATATCCTTATCTAAGGCAACCTAACATCTCGGATGCAATATTTGACAACATTCCTGGCCTGTCGAACCCTACTTCTCGGAGGGAACAGTATATACGCCTATAACGTTATATATCCTATCCTAAGGCAACCTAACGTCTCGGATGTAACATTTGACAACATTCCAGGCGTGTCGGTCCCTACGTCTCGCTGGTAACATTACATGCGTCTATAACGGTATATTTCCTAATCTAAGGCAACCTAACATCTCGGATGCAATATTTGACAACATTCCTGGCCTGTCGAACCCTACTGCTCGGAGGGAACAGTATATACATCTATAACGGTATATATCCTAATCTAAGGCAACCTAACATCTCGGATGCAATATTTGACTACATTCCTGGCCTGTCGAACCCTACTTCTCGGAGGGAACAGTATATACGTCTATAACGTTATATATCCTAACCGAAGGCAACCTGACATCTCGGATGTAATATTTGACAACATTCCAGGAGTGTCGGACCCTACGTTTCGGTGGTAACATTATATGCGTCTATAACGTTATATATCCTTATCTAAGGCAGCCTAACATCTCGGATGCAATATTTGACAACATTCCTAGCCTGTCGAACCCTACGTCTCGGTGGTAACATTACATGCGTCTGTAACGGTATATTTCCTAATCTAAGGCAACCTAACATCTCGGATGCAATATTTGACAACATTCCTGGCCTGTCGAACCCTACTTCTCGGAGGGAACAGTATATATGTCTATAACGTCATATATCCTAACCTAAGGCAACCTAACATCTCGGATGTAACATTTGACAACATTCCAGGCATGTCGGTCCGTACGTCTCGGTGGTAACATTATATGCGTCTATAACGTTATATATCCTTATCTAAGGCAACCTAACATCTCGGATGCAATATTTGACAACATTCCTGGCCTGTCGAACCCTACTTCTCGGAGGGAACAGTATATACGCCTATAACGTTATATATCCTATCCTAAGGCAACCTAACGTCTCGGATGTAACATTTGACAACATTCCAGGCGTGTCGGTCCCTACGTCTCGCTGGTAACATTACATGCGTCTATAACGGTATATTTCCTAATCTAAGGCAACCTAACATCTCGGATGCAATATTTGACAACATTCCTGGCCTGTCGAACCCTACTGCTCGGAGGGAACAGTATATACATCTATAACGGTATATATCCTAATCTAAGGCAACCTAACATCTCGGATGCAATATTTGACTACATTCCTGGCCTGTCGAACCCTACTTCTCGGAGGGAACAGTATATACGTCTATAACGTTATATATCCTAACCGAAGGCAACCTGACATCTCGGATGTAATATTTGACAACATTCCAGGAGTGTCGGACCCTACGTTTCGGTGGTAACATTATATGCGTCTATAACGTTATATATCCTTATCTAAGGCAGCCTAACATCTCGGATGCAATATTTGACAACATTCCTAGCCTGTCGAACCCTACGTCTCGGTGGTAACATTACATGCGTCTATAACCGTATATTTCCTAATCTAAGGCAACCTAACATCTCGGATGCAATATTTGACAACATTCCTGGCCTGTCGAACCCTACTTCTCGGAGGGAACAGTATATATGTCTATAACGTCATATATCCTAACCTAAGGCAACCTAACATCTCGGATGTAACATTTGACAACATTCCAGGCATGTCGGTCCGTACGTCTCGGTGGTAACATTATATGCGTCTATAACGTTATATATCCTTATCTAAGGCAACCTAACATCTCGGATGCAATATTTGACAACATTCCTGGCCTGTCGAACCCTACTTCTCGGAGGGAACAGTATATACGCCTATAACGTTATATATCCTATCCTAAGGCAACCTAACGTCTCGGATGTAACATTTGACAACATTCCAGGCGTGTCGGTCCCTACGTCTCGCTGGTAACATTACATGCGTCTATAACGGTATATTTCCTAATCTAAGGCAACCTAACATCTCGGATGCAATATTTGACAACATTCCTGGCCTGTCGAACCCTACTGCTCGGAGGGAACAGTATATACATCTATAACGGTATATATCCTAATCTAAGGCAACCTAACATCTCGGATGCAATATTTGACTACATTCCTGGCCTGTCGAACCCTACTTCTCGGAGGGAACAGTATATACGTCTATAACGTTATATATCCTAACCGAAGGCAACCTGACATCTCGGATGTAATATTTGACAACATTCCAGGAGTGTCGGACCCTACGTCTCGGTGGTAACATTATATGCGTCTATAACGTTATATATCCTTATCTAAGGCAGCCTAACATCTCGGATGCAATATTTGACAACATTCCTAGCCTGTCGAACCCTACGTCTCGGTGGTAACATTACATGCGTCTATAACGGTATATTTCCTAATCTAAGGCAACCTAACATCTCGGATGCAATATTTGACAACATTCCTGGCCTGTCGAACCCTACTTCTCGGAGGGAACAGTATATATGTCTATAACGTCATATATCCTAACCTAAGGCAACCTAACATCTCGGATGTAACATTTGACAACATTCCAGGCATGTCGGTCCGTACGTCTCGGTGGTAACATTATATGCGTCTATAACGTTATATATCCTTATCTAAGGCAACCTAACATCTCGGATGCAATATTTGACAACATTCCTGGCCTGTCGAACCCTACTTCTCGGAGGGAACAGTATATACGCCTATAACGTTATATATCCTATCCTAAGGCAACCTAACGTCTCGGATGTAACATTTGACAACATTCCAGGCGTGTCGGTCCCTACGTCTCGCTGGTAACATTACATGCGTCTATAACGGTATATTTCCTAATCTAAGGCAACCTAACATCTCGGATGCAATATTTGACAACATTCCTGGCCTGTCGAACCCTACTGCTCGGAGGGAACAGTATATACATCTATAACGGTATATATCCTAATCTAAGGCAACCTAACATCTCGGATGCAATATTTGACTACATTCCTGGCCTGTCGAACCCTACTTCTCGGAGGGAACAGTATATACGTCTATAACGTTATATATCCTAACCGAAGGCAACCTGACATCTCGGATGTAATATTTGACAACATTCCAGGAGTGTCGGACCCTACGTTTCGGTGGTAACATTATATGCGTCTATAACGTTATATATCCTTATCTAAGGCAGCCTAACATCTCGGATGCAATATTTGACAACATTCCTAGCCTGTCGAACCCTACGTCTCGGTGGTAACATTACATGCGTCTATAACGGTATATTTCCTAATCTAAGGCAACCTAACATCTCGGATGCAATATTTGACAACATTCCTGGCCTGTCGAACCCTACTTCTCGGAGGGAACAGTATATATGTCTATAACGTCATATATCCTAACCTAAGGCAACCTAACATCTCGGATGTAACATTTGACAACATTCCAGGCATGTCGGTCCGTACGTCTCGGTGGTAACATTATATGCGTCTATAACGTTATATATCCTTATCTAAGGCAACCTAACATCTCGGATGCAATATTTGACAACATTCCTGGCCTGTCGAACCCTACTTCTCGGAGGGAACAGTATATACGCCTATAACGTTATATATCCTATCCTAAGGCAACCTAACGTCTCGGATGTAACATTTGACAACATTCCAGGCGTGTCGGTCCCTACGTCTCGCTGGTAACATTACATGCGTCTATAACGGTATATTTCCTAATCTAAGGCAACCTAACATCTCGGATGCAATATTTGACAACATTCCTGGCCTGTCGAACCCTACTGCTCGGAGGGAACAGTATATACATCTATAACGGTATATATCCTAATCTAAGGCAACCTAACATCTCGGATGCAATATTTGACTACATTCCTGGCCTGTCGAACCCTACTTCTCGGAGGGAACAGTATATACGTCTATAACGTTATATATCCTAACCGAAGGCAACCTGACATCTCGGATGTAATATTTGACAACATTCCAGGAGTGTCGGACCCTACGTTTCGGTGGTAACATTATATGCGTCTATAACGTTATATATCCTTATCTAAGGCAGCCTAACATCTCGGATGCAATATTTGACAACATTCCTAGCCTGTCGAACCCTACGTCTCGGTGGTAACATTACATGCGTCTATAACCGTATATTTCCTAATCTAAGGCAACCTAACATCTCGGATGCAATATTTGACAACATTCCTGGCCTGTCGAACCCTACTTCTCGGAGGGAACAGTATATATGTCTATAACGTCATATATCCTAACCTAAGGCAACCTAACATCTCGGATGTAACATTTGACAACATTCCAGGCATGTCGGTCCGTACGTCTCGGTGGTAACATTATATGCGTCTATAACGTTATATATCCTTATCTAAGGCAACCTAACATCTCGGATGCAATATTTGACAACATTCCTGGCCTGTCGAACCCTACTTCTCGGAGGGAACAGTATATACGCCTATAACGTTATATATCCTATCCTAAGGCAACCTAACGTCTCGGATGTAACATTTGACAACATTCCAGGCGTGTCGGTCCCTACGTCTCGCTGGTAACATTACATGCGTCTATAACGGTATATTTCCTAATCTAAGGCAACCTAACATCGCGGATGCAATATTTGACAACATTCCTGGCCTGTCGAACCCTACTGCTCGGAGGGAACAGTATATACATCTATAACGGTATATATCCTAATCTAAGGCAACCTAACATCTCGGATGCAATATTTGACTACATTCCTGGCCTGTCGAACCCTACTTCTCGGAGGGAACAGTATATACGTCTATAACGTTATATATCCTAACCGAAGGCAACCTGACATCTCGGATGTAATATTTGACAACATTCCAGGAGTGTCGGACCCTACGTTTCGGTGGTAACATTATATGCGTCTATAACGTTATATATCCTTATCTAAGGCAGCCTAACATCTCGGATGCAATATTTGACAACATTCCTAGCCTGTCGAACCCTACGTCTCGGTGGTAACATTACATGCGTCTATAACGGTATATTTCCTAATCTAAGGCAACCTAACATCTCGGATGCAATATTTGACAACATTCCTGGCCTGTCGAACCCTACTTCTCGGAGGGAACAGTATATATGTCTATAACGTCATATATCCTAACCTAAGGCAACCTAACATCTCGGATGTAACATTTGACAACATTCCAGGCATGTCGGTCCGTACGTCTCGGTGGTAACATTATATGCGTCTATAACGTTATATATCCTTATCTAAGGCAACCTAACATCTCGGATGCAATATTTGACAACATTCCTGGCCTGTCGAACCCTACTACTCGGAGGGAACAGTATATACGCCTATAACGTTATATATCCTATCCTAAGGCAACCTAACGTCTCGGATGTAACATTTGACAACATTCCAGGCGTGTCGGTCCCTACGTCTCGCTGGTAACATTACATGCGTCTATAACGGTATATTTCCTAATCTAAGGCAACCTAACATCTCGGATGCAATATTTGACAACATTCCTGGCCTGTCGAACCCTACTGCTCGGAGGGAACAGTATATACATCTATAACGGTATATATCCTAATCTAAGGCAACCTAACATCTCGGATGATATATGTGACAACATTCCTGGCCTGTCGAACCCTACTTCTCGGAGGGAACAGTATATACGTCTATAACGTCATATATCCTAACCTAAGGCAACCTAACATCTCGGATGTAACATTTGACAACATTCCAGGCTTGTCGGTCCCTACGTCTCGGTGGTAACATTATATGCTTCTATAACGTTATATATCCTTATCTAAGGCAGCCTAACATCTCGGATGCAATATTTGACAACATTCCTAGCCTGTCGAACCCTACGTCTCGGTGGTAACATTACATGCGTCTATAACGGTATATTTCCTAATCTAAGGCAACCTAACATCTCGGATGCAATATTTGACAACATTCCTGGCCTGTCGAACCCTACTGCTCGGAGGGAACAGTATATACATCTATAACGGTATATATCCTAATCTAAGGCAACCTAACATCTCGGATGAAATATGTGACAACATTCCTTACCTGTCGAACCCTACATCTCGGAGGGAACAGTATATACGTCTGTAACGTCATATATCCTAACCTAAGACAACCTCACATCTCGGATGTAACATTTGACAACATTCCAGGCGTGTCGGTCCCTACGTCTCGGTGGTAACATTACATGCGTCTATAACGTTATATATCCTTATCTGAGGCAACCTAACATCTTGGATGTAACATTTGACAACATTCCAGGCGTGTCGGTCCCTACGTGTCGGTGGTAACATTACATGCGTCTATAACGGTATATTTCCTAATCTAAGGCAACCTAACATCTCGGATGCAATATTTGACAACATTCCTGGCCTGTCGAACCCTACTTCTCGGAGGGAACAGTATATACGTCTATAACGTCATATATCCTATCCCAAGGCAACCTAACATCTCGGATGTAACATTTGACAACATTCCAGGCGTGTCGGACTCTACTTCTCGGTGGTAACATTCTATGTGTCTATAACGTTGCATATCCTAATCTAAGGCAACCTAACATCTCGGATGCAATATTTGACAACATTCCTGGCCTTTCGAACCCTACATCTCGGAGGGAACAGTATATACGTCTATAGCGCTATATATATATCCTAATCTAAGGCAACCTAACACCTCGGATGGAACATTTGACAACATTCCAGGTGTGTCGGTCCCTACGTCTCGGTGGGAAGGTTACATGCGTCTATAACGTTATATATCCTAACCTAAGGCAACCTAACATCTCGGATGTAACATTTGACAACATTCCAGGCATGTCGGTCCGTACGTCTCGGTGGTAACATTATATGCGTCTATAACGTTATATATCCTTATCTAAGGCAACCTAACATCTCGGATGCAATATTTGACAACATTCCTAGCCTGTCGAACCCTACGTCTCGGTGGTAACATTACATGCGTCTATAACGGTATATTTCCTAATCTAAGGCAACCTAACATCTCGGATGCAATATTTGACAACATTCCAGGCGTGTCGGTCCCTACGTCTCGGTGGTAACATTACATGCGTCTATAACGTTATATATCCTAACCTAAGGCCAACTAACATCTCGTATGTAATATTTGACAACATTCCTGGCGTGTCGAACCCTACTTCTCGGTGGGAACAGTATATACGTCTATAACGTTATATACCCTAACCTAAGGCAACCTAACATCTCGGATATAACGTTTGACAACATTCCAGGCGTGTTGGAACCCTACGTCTCGCTGGTAACATTACGTGCGTCTATAACGTTATATATGCTAACCTAAGGCAACCTAATATCTCGGATGCAATATTTGACAACATTCCTGGCCTGTCGAACCCTACTTCTCGGAGGGAACAGCATATACGTCTATAACGTCATAAATCCTAACCTAAGGCAACCTAACATCTCGGATGTAGCATTTGACAACATTCCAGGCGTGTGGGTCCCTACGTCTCGGTGGTAACGTTACATGCGTCTATAACGTTATATATCCTAACCTAAGGCAACCTAACATCTCGGATGCAATATTTGACAACATTCCTGGCCTGTCGAACAATACTTCTCGGAGGGAACAGTATATACGTCTATAACGTTATATATCCTAACCTAAGGCAACCTAGCATCTCGGATGTAACATTTGACAACATTCCAGGCATGTCGGTCCCTACGTCTCGGTGGTAACATTATATGCGTCTATAACGTTATATATCCTTATCTAAGGCAACCTAACATCTCGGATGCAATATTTGACAACATTCCAGGCCTGTCGAACCCTACGTCTCGGTGGTAACATTACATGCGTCTATAACGGTATATTTCCTAATCTAAGGCAACCTAACATCTCGGATGCAATATTTGACAACATTCCTGGCGTGTCGAACCCTACTTCTCGGAGGGAACAGTATATACGTCTATAACGTCATATATCCTAACCGAAGGCAACCTAACATCTCGGATGTAACATTTGACAACATTCCAGGCGTGTCGGACCCTACGTCTCGGTGGTAACATTATATGCGTCTATAACGTTATATATCCTTATCTAAGGCAACCTAACATCTCGGATGCAATATTTGACAACATTCCTGGCCTGTCGAACCCTACGTCTCGGTGGTAACATTACATGCGTCTATAACGGTATATTTCCTAATCTAAGGCAACCTAACATCTCGGATGCAATATTTGACAACATTCCTGGCCTGTCGAACCCTACTTCTCGGAGGGAACAGTATATATGTCTATAACGTCATATATCCTAACCTAAGGCAACCTAACGTCTCGGATGTAACATTTGACAACATTCCAGGCATGTCGGTCCCTACGTCTCGGTGGTAACATTATATGCGTCTATAACGTTATATATCCTTATCTAATGCAACCTAACATCTCGGATGCAATATTTGACAACATTCCTGTCCTGTCGAACCCTACATCTCGGAGGGAACAGTATATACGTCTATAGCGCTATATATATATCCTAATCTAAGGCAACCTAACACCTCGGATGGAACATTTGACAACATTCCAGGTGTGTCGGTCCCTACGTCTCGGTGGGAAGGTTACATGCGTCTATAACGTTATATATCCTAACCTAAGGCAACCTAACATCTCGGATGTAACATTTGACAACATTCCAGGCATGTCGGTCCGTACGTCTCGGTGGTAACATTATATGCGTCTATAACGTTATATATCCTTATCTAAGGCAACCTAACATCTCGGATGCAATATTTGACAACATTCCTAGCCTGTCGAACCCTACGTCTCGGTGGTAACATTACATGCGTCTATAACGGTATATTTCCTAATCTAAGGCAACCTAACATCTCGGATGCAATATTTGACAACATTCCTGGCCTGTCGAACAATACCTCTCGGAGGGAACAGTATATACGTCTATAACGTTATATATCCTAACCTAAGGCAACCTAGCATCTCGGATGTAATATTTGACAACATTCCAGGCATGTCGGTCCCTACGTCTCGGTGGTAACATTATATGCGTCTATAACGTTATATATCCTTATCTAAGGCAACCTAACATCTCGGATGCAATATTTGACAACATTCCTGGGCTGTCGAACCCTACTTCTCGGAGGGAACAGTATATACGTCTATAACGTTATATATCCTAACCGAAGGCAACCTGACATCTCGGATGTAATATTCTACATCATTCAAGGCGTGTCGGACTCTACTTCTCGGTGGGAACATTATATGAGTCTATAACGTTATATATCCTAACCTAAGGCCAACTAACATCTCGTATGTAATATTTGACAACATTCCTGGCGTGTCGAACCCTACTTCTCGGTGGGAACAGTATATACGTCTATAACGTTATATACCCTAACCTAAGGCAACCTAACATCTCGGATGTAGCATTTGACAACATTCCAGGCGTGTGGGTCCCTACGTCTCGGTGGTAACGTTACATGCGTCTATAACGTTATATATCCTAACCTAAGGCAACCTAACATCTCGGATGCAATATTTGACAACATTCCTGGCCTGTCGAACAATACTTCTCGGAGGGAACAGTATATACGTCTATAACGTTATATATCCTAACCTAAGGCAACCTAGCATCTCGGATGTAACATTTGACAACATTCCAGGCATGTCGGTCCCTACGTCTCGGTGGTAACATTATATGCGTCTATAACGTTATATATCCTTATCTAAGGCAACCTAACATCTCGGATGCAATATTTGACAACATTCCTAGCCTGTCGAACCCTACGTCTCGGTGGTAACATTACATGCGTCTATAACGGTATATTTCCTAATCTAAGGCAACCTAACATCTCGGATGCAATATTTGACAACATTCCTGGCGTGTCGAACCCTACTTCTCGGAGGGAACAGTATATACGTCTATAACGTCATATATCCTAACCTAAGGCAACCTAACATCTCGGATGTAACATTTGACAACATTCCAGGCATGTCGGTCCCTACGTCTCGGTGGTAACATTATATGCGTCTATAACGTTATATATCCTTATCTAAGGCAACCTAACATCTCGGATGCAATATTTGACAACATTCCTGGCCTGTCGAACCCTACTTCTCGGAGGGAACAGCATATACCTCTACAACGTCATATATCCTAGCCTAAGGCAACCTAACATTTCGGATGTAACATTTGACAACATTCCAGGCGTGTCGGTCCCTACGTCTCGGTGGTAACGTTACATGCGTCTATAACGGTATATATCCTAATCTTAGGCAACATGACATCTCGGATGTAACATTTTACCACATTCCAGGCGTGTCGGTCCCTACGTCTCGGTGGTAACATTACATGCGTCTATAACGGTATATTTCCTAATCTAAGGCAACCTAACATCACGGATGCAATATTTGACAACATTCCTGGCCTGTCGAACCCTACTTCTCGGAGGGAACAGTATATACGTCTATAACGTCACATATCCTATCCCAAGGCAACCTAACATCTCGGATGTAACATTTGACAACATTCCAGGCATGTCGGTCCCTACGTCTCGGTGGTAACATTATATGCGTCTATAACGTTATATATCCTTATCTAATGCAACCTAACATCTCGGATGCAATATTTGACAACATTCCTGGCCTGTCGAACCCTACTTCTCGGAGGGAACAGTATATACGTCTATAACGTTATATATCCTAACCTAAGGCAACCTAACATCTCGGATGTAATATTCTACAATCTTCCAGGCGTGTCGGACTCTACTTCTCGGTGGTAACATTATATGCGTCTATAACGTTGCATATCCTAATCTAAGGCAACCTAACATCTCGGATGCAATATTTGACAACATTCCTGGCCTGTCGAACCCTACATCTCGGAGGGAACAGTATATACGTCTATAGCGCTATATATATATCCTAATCTAAGGCAACCTAACATCTCGGATGCAATATTTGACTACATTCCTGGCCTGTCGAACCCTACTTCTCGGAGGGAACAGTATATACGTCTATAACGTTATATATCCTAACCGAAGGCAACCTGACATCTCGGATGTAATATTTGACAACATTCCAGGCGTGTCGGACCCTACGTCTCGGTGGTAACATTATATGCGTCTATAACGTTATATATCCTTATCAAAGGCATCCTAACATCTCGGATGCAATATTTGACAACATTCCTGGCCTGTCGAACCCTACTTCTCGGAGGGAACACTATATACGTCTATAACGTTATATATCCTAACCTAAGGCAACCTGACATCTCGGATATATTATTTTACAACATTCCAGGCGTGTCGCACCCTACTTCTCGGTGGGAACATTATATGCGTCTATAACGTTGTATATCCTAATCTAAGGCAACCTAATATCTCGGATGCAATATTTGACAACATTCCTGGCCTGTCGAACAATACTTCTCGGAGGGAACAGTATATACGTCTATAACGTTATATATCCTAACCTAAGGCAACCTAGCATCTCGGATGTAACATTTGACAACATTCCAGGCATGTCGGTCCCTACGTCTCGGTGGTAACATTATATGCGTCTATAACGTTATATATCCTTATCTAAGGCAACCTAACATCTCGGATGCAATATTTGGCAACATTCCTAGCCTGTCGAACCCTACGTCTCGGTGGTAACATTACATGCGTCTATAACGGTATATTTCCTAATCTAAGGCAACCTAACATCTCGGATGCAATATTTGACAACATTCCAGGCGTGTCGGTCCCTACGTCTCGGTGGTAACATTACATGCGTCTATAACGTTATATATCCTAACCTAAGGCCAACTAACATCTCGTATGTAATATTTGACAACATTCCTGGCGTGTCGAACCCTACTTCTCGGTGGGAACAGTATATACGTCTATAACGTTATATATCCTAACCTAAGGCAACCTAACATCTCGGATATAACGTTTGACAACATTCCAGGCGTGTTGGAACCCTACGTCTCGCTGGTAACATTACGTGCGTCTATAACGTTATATATGCTAACCTAAGGCAACCTAATATCTCGGATGCAATATTTGACAACATTCCTGGCCTGTCGAACCCTACTTCTCGGAGGGAACAGCATATACGTCTATAACGTCATAAATCCTAACCTAAGGCAACCTAACATCTCGGATGTAGCATTTGACAACATTCCAGGCGTGTGGGTCCCTACGTTTCGGTGGTAACGTTACATGCGTCTATAACGTTATATATCCTAACCTAAGGCAACCTAACATCTCGGATGCAATATTTGACAACATTCCTGGCCTGTCGAACAATACTTCTCGGAGGGAACAGTATATACGTCTATAACGTTATATATCCTAACCTAAGGCAACCTAGCATCTCGGATGTAACATTTTACAACATTCCAGGCATGTCGGTCCCTACGTCTCGGTGGTAACATTATATGCGTCTATAACGTTATATATCCTTATCTAAGGCAACCTAACATCTCGGATGCAATATTTGACAACATTCCTAGCCTGTCGAACCCTACGTCTCGGTGGTAACATTACATGCGTCTATAACGGTATATTTCCTAATCTAAGGCAACCTAACATCTCGGATGCAATATTTGACAACATTCCTGGCGTGTCGAACCCTACTTCTCGGAGGGAACAGTATATACGTCTATAACGTCATATATCCTAACCTAAGGTAACCTGACATCTCGGATATATTATTCTACAACATTCCAGGCGTGTCGGACCCTACTTCTCGGTGGGAACATTATATGCGTCTATAACGTTGTATATCCTAATCTAAGGCAACCTAACATCTCGGATGCAATATTTGACAACATTCCTGGCCTGTCGAACCCTACATCTCGGAGGGAAGAGTATATACGTCTGTAACGTCATATATCCTAACCTAAGACAACCTAACATCTCGGATGTAACATTTGACAACATTCCAGGCGTGTCGGGCCCTACGTCTCCGTGGTAACATTACATGCGTCTATAACGTTATATATCCTAACCTAAGGCAACCTAACGTCTCGGATGCAATATTTGACAACATTCCTGGCCTGTCGAACCCTACTTCTCGGAGGGAACAGCATATACCTCTACAACGTCATATATCCTAGCCTAAGGCAACCTAACATCTCGGATGTAACATTTGACAACATTCCAGGCGTGTCGGTCCCTACGTCTCGGTGGTAACGTTACATGCGTCTATAACGTTATATATCCTAGGCTAAGGCAACCTAACATCTCGGATGCAATATTTGACAACGTTCCTGGCCTGTCGAACAATACTTCTCGGAGGGAACAGTATATACGTCTATAACGTTATATATCCTAACCTAAGGCAACCTAGCATCTCGGATGTAACATTTGACAATATTCCAGGCGAGTCGGTCCCTACGTCTCGGTGGTAACATTATATGCGTCTATAACGTTATATATCCTTATCTAAGGCAACCTAAAATCTCGGATGCAATATTTGGCAACATTCCTAGCCTGTCGAACCCTACGTCTCGGTGGTAACATTACATGCGTCTATAACGGTATATTTCCTAATCTAAGGCAACCTAACATCTCGGATGCAATATTTGACAACATTCCAGGCGTGTCGGTCCCTACGTCTCGGTGGTAACATTACATGCGTCTATAACGTTATATATCCTAACCTAAGGCCAACTAACATCTCGTATGTAATATTTGACAACATTCCTGGCGTGTCGAACCCTACTTCTCGGTGGTAACAGTATATACGTCTATAACGTTATATATCCTAACCTAAGGCAACCTAACATCTCGGATGTAACATTTGACAACATTCCAGGCGTGTCGGTCCCTACGTCTCGGTGGTAACGTTACATGCGTCTATAACGTTATATATCCTAACCTAAGGCAACCTAACATATCGGATGCAATATTTGTCAACATTCCTGGCCTGTCGAACCCTACTTCTCGGAGGGAACAGTATATACGTCTATAACGTCATATATCCTAACCTAAGGCAACCTAACATCTCGGATGTAACATTTGACAACATTCCAGGCATGTCGGTCCCTACGTCTCGGTGGTAACATTATATGCGTCTATAACGTTATATATCCTTATCTAAGGCAACCTAACATCTCGGATGCAATATTTGACAACATTCCTGGGCTGTCGAACCCTACATCTCGGAGGGAACAGTATATACGTCTATAACGTTATATATCCTAACCGAAGGCAACCTGACATCTCGGATGTAATATTCTACATCATTCAAGGCGTGTCGGACCCTACTTCTCGGTGGGAACATTATATGAGTCTATAACGTTGTATATCCTAATCTAAGGCAACCTATTATCTCAGACGTAATATTGTACATTATTCCTCGCGTGTCCGTGCATACTTTTCGGTGGGAATATTATATGCGTCCATAACGGTCGATATCGTAATCTAAGGCAATCTAACATCTCGGATGCAATATTTGACAACATTCCTTACCTGTCGAACCCTACTTCTCGGAGGGAACAGTATGTATGTCTGTAACGTTATATATCCTAACCTAAGGCAACCTGACATCTCGGATGTAGTATTCTACAACCTTCCAGGCGTGTCGGACCCTACTTCTCGGTGGTAACATTATATGCGTCTATAACGTTGCATATCCTAATCTAAGGCAACCTAACATCTCGGATGCAACATTTGACAACATTCCTGGCCTGTCGAACCCTACTGCTCGGAGGGAACAGTATATACGTCTATAACGGTATATATCCTAATCTAAGGCAACCTAACATCTCGGATGAAATATGTGACAACATTCCTGGCCTGTCGAACCCTACATCTCGGAGGGAACAGTATATACGTCTGTAACGTCATATATCCTAACCTAAGACAACCTAACATCTCGGATGTAACATTTGACAACATTCCAGGCGTGTCGGTCCCTACGTCTCTGTGGTAACATTACATGCGTCTATAACGTTATATATCCTAACCTAAGGCAGCCTAACATCTCGGATGCAATATTTGACAACATTCCTGGCCTGTCGAACCCTACTTCTCGGAGGGAACAGCATATACCTCTATAACGTCATATATCCTAGCCTAAGGCAACCTAACATCTCGGATGTAACATTTGACAACATTCCAGGCGTGTCGGTCCCTACGTCTCGGTGGTAACATTACATGCGTCTATAACGGTATATATCCTAATCTTAGGCAACCTGACATCTCTGATGTAACATTTTACCACATTCCAGCCGTGTCGGTCCCTACGTCTCGGTGGTAACATTACATGCGTCTATAACGTTATATATCCTTATCTAAGGCAGCCTAACATCTCGGATGCAATATTTGACAACATTCCTAGCCTGTCGAACCCTACGTCTCGGTGGTAACATTACATGCGTCTATAACGGTATATTTCCTAATCTAAGGCAACCTAACATCTCGGATGTAACATTTGACAACATTCCAGGTGTGTCGGTCCCTACGTCTCGGTGGGAAGGTTACATGCGTCTATAACGTAATATATTCTAACCTAAGGCAACCTAACATCTCGGATGTAACATTTGACAACATTCCAGGCATGTCGGTCCCTACGTCTCGGTGGTAACATTATATGCGTCTATAACGTTATATATCCGTATCTAAGGCAACCTAACATCTCGGATGCAATATTTGACAACATTCCTGGCCTGTCGAACCCTACTTCTCGGAGGGAACAGTATATACGTCTATAACGTTATATATCCTAACCTAAGGCAAAGTGACATCTCGGATATATTATTCTACAACATTCCAGGCGTGTCGGACCCTACTTCTCGGTGGGAACATTATATGCGTCTATAACGTTGTATATCCTAATCTAAGGCAACCTAACATCTCGGATGCAATATTTGACAACATTCCTGGCCTGTCGAACCCTACTTCTCGGAGGGAACAGCATATACGTCTATAACGTCATAAATCCTAACCTAAGGCAACCTAACATCTCGGAAGTAGCATTTGACAACATTCCAGGCGTGTGGGTCCCTACGTCTCGGTGGTAACGTTACATGCGTCTATAACGTTATATATCCTAACCTAAGGCAACCTAACATCTCGGATGCAATATTTGACAACATTCCTGGCCTGTCGAACAATACTTCTCGGAGGGAACAGTATATACGTCTATAACGTTATATATCCTAACCTAAGGCAACCTAGCATCTCGGATGTAACATTTGACAACATTCCAGGCATGTCGGTCCCTACGTCTCGGTGGTAACATTATATGCGTCTATAACGTTATATATCCTTATCTAAGGCAACCTAACATCTCGGCTGCAATATTTGACAACATTCCTAGCCTGTCGAACCCTACGTCTCGGTGGTAACATTACATGCGTCTATAACGGTATATTTCCTAATCTAAGGCAACCTAACCTCTCGGATGCAATATTTGACAACATTCCTGGCCTGTCGAACAATACTTCTCGGAGGGAACAGTATATACGTCTATAACGTTATATATACTAACCTAAGGCAACCTAGCATCTCGGATGTAACATTTGACAACATTCCAGGCATGTCGGTCCCTACGTCTCGGTGGTAACATTATATGCGTCTATAACGTTATATATCCTTATCTAAGGCAACCTAACATCTCGGATGCAATATTTGACAACATTCCTAGCCTGTCGAACCCTACGTCTCGGTGGTAACATTACATGCGTCTATAACGGTATATTTCCTAATCTAAGGCAACCTAACATCTCGGATGCAATATTTGACAACATTCCTGGCGTGTCGAACCCTACTTCTCGGAGGGAACAGTATATACGTCTATAACGTCATATATCCTAACCTAAGGCAACCTAACATCTCGGATGTAACATTTGACAACATTCCAGGCATGTCGGTCCCTACGTCTCGGTGGTAACATTATATGCGTCTATAACGTTATACATCCTTATCTAAGGCAACCTAACATCTCGGATGCAATATTTGACAACATTCCTGGCCTGTCGAACCCTACTTCTCGGAGGGAACAGTATATACGTCTATAACGTTATATATCCTAACCTAAGGTAACCTGACATCTCGGATATATTATTCTACAACATTCCAGGCGTGTCGGACCCTACTTCTCGGTGGGAACATTATATGCGTCTATAACGTTGTATATCCTAATCTAAGGCAACCTAACATCTCGGATGCAATATTTGACAACATTCCTGGCCTGTCGAACCCTACATCTCGGAGGGAAGGGTATATACGTCTGTAACGTCATATATCCTAACCTAAGACAACCTAACATCTCGGATGTAACATTTGACAACATTCCAGGCGTGTCGGACCCTACGTCTCCGTGGTAACATTACATGCGTCTATAACGTTATATATCCTAACCTAAGGCAACCTAACGTCTCGGATGCAATATTTGACAACATTCCTGGCCTGTCGAACCCTACGTCTCGGTGGTAACATTATATGCGTCTATAACGTTATATATCCTTATCTAAGGCAACCTAACATCTCGGCTGCAATATTTGACAACATTCCTAGCCTGTCGAACCCTACGTCTCGGTGGTAACATTACATGCGTCTATAACGGTATATTTCCTAATCTAAGGCAACCTAACCTCTCGGATGCAATATTTGACAACATTCCTGGCCTGTCGAATAATACTTCTCGGAGGGAACAGTATATACGTCTATAACGTTATATATCCTAACCTAAGGCAACCTAGCATCTCGGATGTAACATTTCACAACATTCCAGGCATGTCGGTCCCTACGTCTCGGTGGTAACATTATATGCGTCTATAACGTTATATATCCTAACCTAAGGCAACCTAACATATCGGATGCAATATTTGACAACATTCCTGGCCTGTCGAACCCTACTTCTCGGAGGGAACAGTATATACGTCTATAACGTTATATATCCTAACCTAAGGCAACCTAGCATCTCGGATGTAACATTTGACAACATTCCAGGCATGTCGGTCCCTACGTCTCGGTGGTAACATTATATGCGTCTATAACGTTATATATCCTTATCTAAGGCAACCTAACATCTCGGCTGCAATATTTGACAACATTCCTAGCCTGTCGAACCCTACGTCTCGGTGGTAACATTACATGCGTCTATAACGGTATATTTCCTAATCTAAGGCAACCTAACCTCTCGGATGCAATATTTGACAACATTCCTGGCCTGTCGAATAATACTTCTCGGAGGGAACAGTATATACGTCTATAACGTTATATATCCTAACCTAAGGCAACCTAGCATCTCGGATGTAACATTTGACAACATTCCAGGCGTGTCGGACCCTACGTCTCCGTGGTAACATTACATGCGTCTATAACGTTATATATCCTAACCTAAGGCAACCTAACGTCTCGGATGCAATATTTGACAACATTCCTGGCCTGTCGAACCCTACTTCTCGGAGGGAACAGCATATACCTCTACAACGTCATATATCCTAGCCTAAGGCAACCTAACATCTCGGATGTAACATTTGACAACATTCCAGGCGTGTCGGTCCCTACGTCTCGGTGGTAACGTTACATGCGTCTATAACGTTATATATCCTAGGCTAAGGCAACCTAACATCTCGGATGCAATATTTCACAACATTCCTGGCCTGTCGAACAATACTTCTCGGAGGGAACAGTATATACGTCTATAACGTTATATATCCTAACCTAAGGCAACCTAGCATCTCGGATGTAACATTTGACAATATTCCAGGCATGTCGGTCCCTACGTCTCGGTGGTAACATTATATGCGTCTATAACGTTATATATCCTTATCTAAGGCAACCTAACATCTCGGATGCAATATTTGGCAACATTCCTAGCCTGTCGAACCCTACGTCTCGGTGGTAACATTACATGCGTCTATAACGGTATATTTCCTAATCTAAGGCAACCTAACATCTCGGATGCAATATTTGACAACATTCCAGGCGTGTCGGTCCCTACGTCTCGGTGGTAACATTACATGCGTCTATAACGTTATATATCCTAACCTAAGGCCAACTAACATCTCGTATGTAATATTTGACAACATTCCTGGCGTGTCGAACCCTACTTCTCGGTGGTAACAGTATATACGTCTATAACGTTATATATCCTAACCTAAGGCAACCTAACATCTCGGATGTAACATTTGACAACATTCCAGGCGTGTCGGTCCCTACGTCTCGGTGGTAACGTTACATGCGTCTATAACGTTATATATCCTAACCTAAGGCAACCTAACGTCTCGGATGCAATATTTGACAACATTCCTGGCCTGTCGAACCCTACGTCTCGGTGGTAACATTATATGCGTCTATAACGTTATATATCCTTATCTAAGGCAACCTAACATCTCGGCTGCAATATTTGACAACATTCCTAGCCTGTCGAACCCTACGTCTCGGTGGTAACATTACATGCGTCTATAACGGTATATTTCCTAATCTAAGGCAACCTAACCTCTCGGATGCAATATTTGACAACATTCCTGGCCTGTCGAATAATACTTCTCGGAGGGAACAGTATATACGTCTATAACGTTATATATCCTAACCTAAGGCAACCTAGCATCTCGGATGTAACATTTCACAACATTCCAGGCATGTCGGTCCCTACGTCTCGGTGGTAACATTATATGCGTCTATAACGTTATATATCCTAACCTAAGGCAACCTAACATATCGGATGCAATATTTGACAACATTCCTGGCCTGTCGAACCCTACTTCTCGGAGGGAACAGTATATACGTCTATAACGTTATATATCCTAACCTAAGGCAACCTAGCATCTCGGATGTAACATTTGACAACATTCCAGGCATGTCGGTCCCTACGTCTCGGTGGTAACATTATATGCGTCTATAACGTTATATATCCTTATCTAAGGCAACCTAACATCTCGGCTGCAATATTTGACAACATTGCTAGCCTGTCGAACCCTACGTCTCGGTGGTAACATTACATGCGTCTATAACGGTATATTTCCTAATCTAAGGCAACCTAACCTCTCGGATGCAATATTTGACAACATTCCTGGCCTGTCGAATAATACTTCTCGGAGGGAACAGTATATACGTCTATAACGTTATATATCCTAACCTAAGGCAACCTAGCATCTCGGATGTAACATTTGACAACATTCCAGGCATGTCGGTCCCTACGTCTCGGTGGTAACATTATATGCGTCTATAACGTTATATATCCTTATCTAAGGCAACCTAACATCTCGGATGCAATATTTGACAACATTCCTGGCCTGTCGAACCCTACTTCTCGGAGGGAACAGTATATACGTCTATAACGTTATATATCCTAACCTAAGGTAACCTGACATCTCGGATATATTATTCTACAACATTCCAGGCGTGTCGGACCCTACTTCTCGGTGGGAACATTATATGCGTCTATAACGTTGTATATCCTAATCTAAGGCAACCTAACATCTCGGATGCAATATTTGACAACATTCCTGGCCTGTCGAACCCTACATCTCGGAGGGAAGGGTATATACGTCTGTAACGTCATATATCCTAACCTAAGACAACCTAACATCTCGGATGTAACATTTGACAACATTCCAGGCGTGTCGGACCCTACGTCTCCGTGGTAACATTACATGCGTCTATAACGTTATATATCCTAACCTAAGGCAACCTAACGTCTCGGATGCAATATTTGACAACATTCCTGGCCTGTCGAACCCTACTTCTCGGAGGGAACAGCATATACCTCTACAACGTCATATATCCTAGCCTAAGGCAACCTAACATCTCGGATGTAACATTTGACAACATTCCAGGCGTGTCGGTCCCTACGTCTCGGTGGTAACGTTACATGCGTCTATAACGTTATATATCCTAGGCTAAGGCAACCTAACATCTCGGATGCAATATTTGACAACATTCCTGGCCTGTCGAACAATACTTCTCGGAGGGAACAGTATATACGTCTATAACGTTATATATCCTAACCTAAGGCAACCTAGCATCTCGGATGTAACATTTGACAATATTCCAGGCATGTCGGTCCCTACGTCTCGGTGGTAACATTATATGCGTCTATAACGTTATATATCCTTATCTAAGGCAACCTAACATCTCGGATGCAATATTTGGCAACATTCCTAGCCTGTCGAACCCTACGTCTCGGTGGTAACATTACATGCGTCTATAACGGTATATTTCCTAATCTAAGGCAACCTAACATCTCGGATGCAATATTTGACAACATTCCAGGCGTGTCGGTCCCTACGTCTCGGTGGTAACATTACATGCGTCTATAACGTTATATATCCTAACCTAAGGCCAACTAACATCTCGTATGTAATATTTGACAACATTCCTGGCGTGTCGAACCCTACTTCTCGGTGGTAACAGTATATACGTCTATAACGTTATATATCCTAACCTAAGGCAACCTAACATCTCGGATGTAACATTTGACAACATTCCAGGCGTGTCGGTCCCTACGTCTCGGTGGTAACGTTACATGCGTCTATAACGTTATATATCCTAACCTAAGGCAACCTAACATATCGGATGCAATATTTGACAACATTCCTGGCCTGTCGAACCCTACTTCTCGGAGGGAACAGTATATACGTCTATAACGTCATATATCCTAACCTAAGGCAACCTAACATCTCGGATGTAACATTTGACAACATTCCAGGCATGTCGGTCCCTACGTCTCGGTGGTAACATTATATGCGTCTATAACGTTATATATCCTTATCTAAGGCAACCTAACATCTCGGATGCAATATTTGACAACATTCCTGGGCTGTCGAACCCTACTTCTCGGAGGGAACAGTATATCCGTCTATAACGTTATATATCCTAACCGAAGGCAACCTGACATCTCGGATGTAATATTCTACATCATTCAAGGCGTGTCGGACTCTACTTCTCGGTGGGAACATTATATGAGTCTATAACGTTATATATCCTAACCTAAGGCCAACTAACATCTCGTATGTAATATTTGACAACATTCCTGGCGTGTCGAACCTTACTTCTCGGTGGGAACAGTATATACGTCTATAACGTTATATACCCTAACCTAAGGCAACCTAACATCTCGGATGTAGCATTTGACAACATTCCAGGCGTGTGGGTCCCTACGTCTCGGTGGTAACGTTACATGCGTCTATAACGTTATATATCCTAACCTAAGGCAACCTAACATCTCGGATGCAATATTTGACAACATTCCTGGCCTGTCGAACAATACTTCTCGGAGGGAACAGTATATACGTCTATAACGTTATATATCCTAACCTAAGGCAACCTAGCATCTCGGATGTAACATTTGACAACATTCCAGGCATGTCGGTCCCTACGTCTCGGTGGTAACATTATATGCGTCTATAACGTTATATATCCTTATCTAAGGCAACCTAACACCTCGGATGCAATATTTGACAACATTCCTAGCCTGTCGAACCCTACGTCTCGGTGGTAACATTACATGCGTCTATAACGGTATATTTCCTAATCTAAGGCAACCTAACCTCTCGGATGCAATATTTGACAACATTCCTGGCCTGTCGAACAATACTTCTCGGAGGGAACAGTATATACGTCTATAACGTTATATATCCTAACCTAAGGCAACCTAGCATCTCGGATGTAACATTTGACAACATTCCAGGCATGTCGGTCCCTACGTCTCGGTGGTAACATTATATGCGTCTATAACGTTATATATCCTTATCTAAGGCAACCTAACATCTCGGATGCAATATTTGACAACATTCCTGGTCTGTCGAACCCTACTTCTCGGAGGGAACAGCATATACCTCTACAACGTCATATATCCTAGCCTAAGGCAACCTAACATTTCGGATGTAACATTTGACAACATTCCAGGCGTGTCGGTCCCTACGTCTCGGTGGTAACGTTACATGCGTCTATAACGGTATATATCCTAATCTTAGGCAACATGACATCTCGGATGTAACATTTTACCACATTCCAGGCGTGTCGGTCCCTACGTCTCGGTGGTAACATTACATGCGTCTATAACGGTATATTTCCTAATCTAAGGCAACCTAACCTCTCGGATGCAATATTTGACAACATTCCTGGCGTGTCGAACCCTACTTCTCGGAGGGAACAGTATATACGTCTATAACGTCATATATCCTAACCTAAGGCAACCTAACATCTCGGATGTAACATTTGACAACATTCCAGGCATGTCGGTCCCTACGTCTCGGTGGTAACATTATATGCGTCTATAACGTTATATATCCTTATCTAAGGCAACCTAACATCTCGGATGCAATATTTGACAACATTCCTGGTCTGTCGAACCCTACTTCTCGGAGGGAACAGCATATACCTCTACAACGTCATATATCCTAGCCTAAGGCAACCTAAAATTTCGGATGTAACATTTGACAACATTCCAGGCGTGTCGGTCCCTACGTCTCGGTGGTAACGTTACATGCGTCTATAACGGTATATATCCTAATCTTAGGCAACATGACATCTCGGATGTAACATTTTACCACATTCCAGGCGTGTCGGTCCCTACGTCTCGGTGGTAACATTACATGCGTCTATAACGGTATATTTCCTAATCTAAGGCAACCTAACATCACGGATGCAATATTTGACAACATTCCTGGCCTGTCGAACCCTACTTCTCGGAGGGAACAGTATATACGTCTATAACGTCACATATCCTATCCCAAGGCAACCTAACATCTCGGATGTAACATTTGACAACATTCCAGGCATGTCGGTCCCTACGTCTCGGTGGTAACATTATATGCGTCTATAACGTTATATATCCTTATCTAATGCAACCTAACATCTCGGATGCAATATTTGACAACATTCCTGGCCTGTCGAACCCTACTTCTCGGAGGGAACAGTATATACGTCTATAACGTTATATATCCTAACCTAAGGCAACCTAACATCTCGGATGTAATATTCTACAATCTTCCAGGCGTGTCGGACTCTACTTCTCGGTGGTAACATTATATGTGTCTATAACGTTGCATATCCTAATCTAAGGCAACCTAACATCTCGGATGCAATATTTGACAACATTCCTGGCCTGTCGAACCCTACATCTCGGAGGGAACAGTATATACGTCTATAGCGCTATATATATATCCTAATCTAAGGCAACCTAACATCTCGGATGCAATATTTGACTACATTCCTGGCCTGTCGAACCCTACTTCTCGGAGGGAACAGTATATACGTCTATAACGTTATATATCCTAACCGAAGGCAACCTGACATCTCGGATGTAATATTTGACAACATTCCAGGCGTGTCGGACCCTACGTCTCGGTGGTAACATTATATGCGTCTATAACGTTATATATCCTTATCTAAGGCATCCTAACATCTCGGATGCAATATTTGACAACATTCCTGGCCAGTCGAACCCTACTTCTCGGAGGGAACACTATATACGTCTATAACGTTATATATCCTAACCTAAGGCAACCTGACATCTCGGATATATTATTTTACAACATTCCAGGCGTGTCGCACCCTACTTCTCGGTGGGAACATTATATGCGTCTATAACGTTGTATATCCTAATCTAAGGCAACCTAATATCTCGGATGCAATATTTGACAACATTCCTGGCCTGTCGAACAATACTTCTCGGAGGGAACAGTATATACGTCTATAACGTTATATATCCTAACCTAAGGCTACCTAGCATCTCGGATGTAACATTTGACAACATTCCAGGCATGTCGGTCCCTACGTCTCGGTGGTAACATTATATGCGTCTATAACGTTATATATCCTTATCTAAGGCAACCTAACATCTCGGATGCAATATTTGGCAACATTCCTAGCCTGTCGAACCCTACGTCTCGGTGGTAACATTACATGCGTCTATAACGGTATATTTCCTAATCTAAGGCAACCTAACATCTCGTATGTAATATTTGACAACATTCCTGGCGTGTCGAACCCTACTTCTCGGTGGGAACAGTATATACGTCTATAACGTTATATATCCTAACCTAAGGCAACCTAACATCTCGGATATAACGTTTGACAACATTCCAGGCGTGTTGGAACCCTACGTCTCGCTGGTAACATTACGTGCGTCTATAACGTTATATATGCTAACCTAAGGCAACCTAATATCTCGGATGCAATATTTGACAACATTCCTGGCCTGTCGAACCCTACTTCTCGGAGGGAACAGCATATACGTCTATAACATCATAAATCCTAACCTAAGGCAACCTAACATCTCGGATGTAGCATTTGACAACATTCCAGGCGTGTGGGTCCCTACGTTTCGGTGGTAACGTTACATGCGTCTATAACGTTATATATCCTAACCTAAGGCAACCTAACATCTCGGATGCAATATTTGACAACATTCCTGGCCTGTCGAACAATACTTCTCGGAGGGAACAGTATATACGTCTATAACGTTATATATCCTAACCTAAGGCAACCTAGCATCTCGGATGTAACATTTTACAACATTCCAGGCATGTCGGTCCCTACGTCTCGGTGGTAACATTATATGCGTCTATAACGTTATATATCCTTATCTAAGGCAACCTAACATCTCGGATACAATATTTGACAACATTCCTAGCCTGTCGAACCCTACGTCTCGGTGGTAACATTACATGCGTCTATAACGGTATATTTCCTAATCTAAGGCAACCTAACATCTCGGATGCAATATTTGACAACATTCCTGGCGTGTCGAACCCTACTTCTCGGAGGGAACATTACATGCGTCTATAACGGTATATTTCCTAATCTAAGGCAACCTAACATCTCGGATGCAATATTTGACAACATTCCAGGCGTGTCGGTCCCTACGTCTCGGTGGTAACATTACATGCGTCTATAACGTTATATATCCTAACCTAAGGCCAACTAACATCTCGTATGTAATATTTGGCAACATTCCTGGCGTGTCGAACCCTACTTCTCGGTGGTAACAGTATATACGTCTATAACGTTATATATCCTAACCTAAGGCAACCTAACATCTCGGATGTAACATTTGACAACATTCCAGGCGTGTCGGTCCCTACGTCTCGGTGGTAACGTTACATGCGTCTATAACGTTATATATCCTAACCTAAGGCAACCTAACATATCGGATGCAATATTTGACAACATTCCTGGCCTGTCGAACCCTACTTCTCGGAGGGAACAGTATATACGTCTATAACGTCATATATCCTAACCTAAGGCAACCTAACATCTCGGATGTAACATTTGACAACATTCCAGGCATGTCGGTCCCTACGTCTCGGTGGTAACATTATATGCGTCTATAACGTTATATATCCTTATCTAAGGCAACCTAACATCTCGGATGCAATATTTGACAACATTCCTGGGCTGTCGAACCCTACTTCTCGGAGGGAACAGTATATACGTCTATAACGTTATATATCCTAACCGAAGGCAACCTGACATCTCGGATGTAATATTCTACATCATTCAAGGCGTGTCGGACTCTACTTCTCGGTGGGAACATTATATGAGTCTATAACGTTATATATCCTAACCTAAGGCCAACTAACATCTCGTATGTAATATTTGACAACATTCCTGGCGTGTCGAACCCTACTTCTCGGTGGGAACAGTATATACGTCTATAACGTTATATACCCTAACCTAAGGCAACCTAACATCTCGGATGTAGCATTTGACAACATTCCAGGCGTGTGGGTCCCTACGTCTCGGTGGTAACGTTACATGCGTCTATAACGGTATATATCCTAATCTTAGGCAACATGACATCTCGGATGTAACATTTTACCACATTCCAGGCGTGTCGGTCCCTACGTCTCGGTGGTAACATTACATGCGTCTATAACGGTATATTTCCTAATCTAAGGCAACCTAACATCACGGATGCAATATTTGACAACATTCCTGGCCTGTCGAACCCTACTTCTCGGAGGGAACAGTATATACGTCTATAACGTCACATATCCTATCCCAAGGCAACCTAACATCTCGGATGTAACATTTGACAACATTCCAGGCATGTCGGTCCCTACGTCTCGGTGGTAACATTATATGCGTCTATAACGTTATATATCCTTATCTAATGCAACCTAACACCTCGGATGCAATATTTGACAACATTCCTGGCCTGTCGAACCCTACTTCTCGGAGGGAACAGTATATACGTCTATAACGTTATATATCCTAACCTAAGGCAACCTAACATCTCGGATGTAATATTCTACAATCTTCCAGGCGTGTCGGACTCTACTTCTCGGTGGTAACATTATATGTGTCTATAACGTTGCATATCCTAATCTAAGGCAACCTAACATCTCGGATGCAATATTTGACAACATTCCTGGCCTGTCGAACCCTACATCTCGGAGGGAACAGTATATACGTCTATAGCGCTATATATATATCCTAATCTAAGGCAACCTAACATCTCGGATGCAATATTTGACTACATTCCTGGCCTGTCGATCCCTACTTCTCGGAGGGAACAGTATATACGTCTATAACGTTATATATCCTAACCGAAGGCAACCTGACATCTCGGATGTAATATTTGACAACATTCCAGGCGTGTCGGACCCTACGTCTCGGTGGTAACATTATATGCGTCTATAACGTTATATATCCTTATCTAAGGCATCCTAACATCTCGGATGCAATATTTGACAACATTCCTGGCCTGTCGAACCCTACTTCTCGGAGGGAACACTATATACGTCTATAACGTTATATATCCTAACCTAAGGCAACCTGACATCTCGGATATATTATTTTACAACATTCCAGGCGTGTCGCACCCTACTTCTCGGTGGGAACATTATATGCGTCTATAACGTTGTATATCCTAATCTAAGGCAACCTAATATCTCGGATGCAATATTTGACAACATTCCTGGCCTGTCGAACCCTACTTCTCGGAGGGAACAGCATATACGTCTATAACGTCATAAATCCTAACCTAAGGCAACCTAACATCTCGGATGTAGCATTTGACAACATTCCAGGCGTGTGGGTCCCTACGTTTCGGTGGTAACGTTACATGCGTCTATAACGTTATATATCCTAACCTAAGGCAACCTAACATCTCGGATGCAATATTTGACAACATTCCTGGCCTGTCGAACAATACTTCTCGGAGGGAACAGTATATACGTCTATAACGTTATATATCCTAACCTAAGGCAACCTAGCATCTCGGATGTAACATTTTACAACATTCCAGGCATGTCGGTCCCTACGTCTCGGTGGTAACATTATATGCGTCTATAACGTTATATATCCTTATCTAAGGCAACCTAACATCTCGGATGCAATATTTGACAACATTCCTAGCCTGTCGAACCCTACGTCTCGGTGGTAACATTACATGCGTCTATAACGGTATATTTCCTAATCTAAGGCAACCTAACATCTCGGATGCAATATTTGACAACATTCCTGGCGTGTCGAACCCTACTTCTCGGAGGGAACAGTATATACGTCTATAACGTCATATATCCTAACCTAAGGTAACCTGACATCTCGGATATATTATTCTACAACATTCCAGGCGTGTCGGACCCTACTTCTCGGTGGGAACATTATATGCGTCTATAACGTTGTATATCCTAATCTAAGGCAACCTAACATCTCGGATGCAATATTTGACAACATTCCTGGCCTGTCGAACCCTACATCTCGGAGGGAAGAGTATATACGTCTGTAACGTCATATATCCTAACATAAGACAACCTAACATCTCGGATGTAACATTTGACAACATTCCAGGCGTGTCGGGCCCTACGTCTCCGTGGTAACATTACATGCGTCTATAACGTTATATATCCTAACCTAAGGCAACCTAACGTCTCGGATGCAATATTTGACAACATTCCTGGCCTGTCGAACCCTACTTCTCGGAGGGAACAGCATATACCTCTACAACGTCATATATCCTAGCCTAAGGCAACCTAACATCTCGGATGTAACATTTGACAACATTCCAGGCGTGTCGGTCCCTACGTCTCGGTGGTAACATTACATGCGTCTATAACGGTATATATCCTAATCTTAGGCAACATGACATCTCGGATGTAACATTTTACCACATTCCAGGCGTGTCGGTCCCTACGTCTCGGTGGTAACATTACATGCGTCTATAACGGTATATTTCCTAATCTAAGGCAACCTAACATCACGGATGCAATATTTGACAACATTCCTGGCCTGTCGAACCCTACTTCTCGGAGGGAACAGTATATACGTCTATAACGTCACATATCCTATCCCAAGGCAACCTAACATCTCGGATGTAACATTTGACAACATTCCAGGCATGTCGGTCCCTACGTCTCGGTGGTAACATTATATGCGTCTATAACGTTATATATCCTTATCTAATGCAACCTAACACCTCGGATGCAATATTTGACAACATTCCTGGCCTGTCGAACCCTACTTCTCGGAGGGAACAGTATATACGTCTATAACGTTATATATCCTAACCTAAGGCAACCTAACATCTCGGATGTAATATTCTACAATCTTCCAGGCGTGTCGGACTCTACTTCTCGGTGGTAACATTATATGTGTCTATAACGTTGCATATCCTAATCTAAGGCAACCTAACATCTCGGATGCAATATTTGACAACATTCCTGGCCTGTCGAACCCTACATCTCGGAGGGAACAGTATATACGTCTATAGCGCTATATATATATCCTAATCTAAGGCAACCTAACATATCGGATGCAATATTTGACAACATTCCTGGCCTGTCGAACCCTACTTCTCGGAGGGAACAGTATATACGTCTATAACGTCATATATCCTAACCTAAGGCAACCTAACATCTCGGATGTAACATTTGACAACATTCCAGGCATGTCGGTCCCTACGTCTCGGTGGTAACATTATATGCGTCTATAACGTTATATATCCTTATCTAAGGCAACCTAACATCTCGGATGCAATATTTGACAACATTCCTGGGCTGTCGAACCCTACTTCTCGGAGGGAACAGTATATACGTCTATAACGTTATATATCCTAACCGAAGGCAACCTGACATCTCGGATGTAATATTCTACATCATTCAAGGCGTGTCGGACTCTACTTCTCGGTGGGAACATTATATGAGTCTATAACGTTATATATCCTAACCTAAGGCCAACTAACATCTCGTATGTAATATTTGACAACATTCCTGGCGTGTCGAACCCTACTTCTCGGTGGGAACAGTATATACGTCTATAACGTTATATACCCTAACCTAAGGCAACCTAACATCTCGGATGTAGCATTTGACAACATTCCAGGCGTGTGGGTCCCTACGTCTCGGTGGTAACGTTACATGCGTCTATAACGTTATATATCCTAACCTAAGGCAACCTAACATCTCGGATGCAATATTTGACAACATTCCTGGCCTGTCGAACAATACTTCTCGGAGGGAACAGTATATACGTCTATAACGTTATATATCCTAACCTAAGGCAACCTAGCATCTCGGATGTAACATTTGACAACATTCCAGGCATGTCGGTCCCTACGTCTCGGTGGTAACATTAAATGCGTCTATAACGTTATATATCCTTATCTAAGGCAACCTAACATCTCGGATGCAATATTTGACAACATTCCTAGCCTGTCGAACCCTACGTCTCGGTGGTAACATTACATGCGTCTATAACGGTATATTTCCTAATCTAAGGCAACCTAACCTCTCGGATGCAATATTTGACAACATTCCTGGCGTGTCGAACCCTACTTCTCGGAGGGAACAGTATATACGTCTATAACGTCATATATCCTAACCTAAGGCAACCTAACATCTCGGATGTAACATTTGACAACATTCCAGGCATGTCGGTCCCTACGTCTCGGTGGTAACATTATATGCGTCTATAACGTTATATATCCTTATCTAAGGCAACCTAACATCTCGGATGCAATATTTGACAACATTCCTGGCCTGTCGAACCCTACTTCTCGGAGGGAACAGCATATACCTCTACAACGTCATATATCCTAGCCTAAGGCAACCTAACATTTCGGATGTAACATTTGACAACATTCCAGGCGTGTCGGTCCCTACGTCTCGGTGGTAACGTTACATGCGTCTATAACGGTATATATCCTAATCTTAGGCAACATGACATCTCGGATGTAACATTTTACCACATTCCAGGCGTGTCGGTCCCTACGTCTCGGTGGTAACATTACATGCGTCTATAACGGTATATTTCCTAATCTAAGGCAACCTAACATCACGGATGCAATATTTGACAACATTCCTGGCCTGTCGAACCCTACTTCTCGGAGGGAACAGTATATACGTCTATAACGTCACATATCCTATCCCAAGGCAACCTAACATCTCGGATGTAACATTTGACAACATTCCAGGCATGTCGGTCCCTACGTCTCGGTGGTAACATTATATGCGTCTATAACGTTATATATCCTTATCTAATGCAACCTAACACCTCGGATGCAATATTTGACAACATTCCTGGCCTGTCGAACCCTACTTCTCGGAGGGAACAGTATATACGTCTATAACGTTATATATCCTAACCTAAGGCAACCTAACATCTCGGATGTAATATTCTACAATCTTCCAGGCGTGTCGGACTCTACTTCTCGGTGGTAACATTATATGTGTCTATAACGTTGCATATCCTAATCTAAGGCAACCTAACATCTCGGATGCAATATTTGACAACATTCCTGGCCTGTCGAACCCTACATCTCGGAGGGAACACTATATACGTCTATAACGTTATATATCCTAACCTAAGGCAACCTGACATCTCGGATATATTATTTTACAACATTCCAGGCGTGTCGCACCCTACTTCTCGGTGGGAACATTATATGCGTCTATAACGTTGTATATCCTAATCTAAGGCAACCTAATATCTCGGATGCAATATTTGACAACATTCCTGGCCTGTCGAACCCTACTTCTCGGAGGGAACAGCATATACGTCTATAACGTCATAAATCCTAACCTAAGGCAACCTAACATCTCGGATGTAGCATTTGACAACATTCCAGGCGTGTGGGTCCCTACGTTTCGGTGGTAACGTTACATGCGTCTATAACGTTATATATCCTAACCTAAGGCAACCTAACATCTCGGATGCAATATTTGACAACATTCCTGGCCTGTCGAACAATACTTCTCGGAGGGAACAGTATATACGTCTATAACGTTATATATCCTAACCTAAGGCAACCTAGCATCTCGGATGTAACATTTTACAACATTCCAGGCATGTCGGTCCCTACGTCTCGGTGGTAACATTATATGCGTCTATAACGTTATATATCCTTATCTAAGGCAACCTAACATCTCGGATGCAATATTTGACAACATTCCTAGCCTGTCGAACCCTACGTCTCGGTGGTAACATTACATGCGTCTATAACGGTATATTTCCTAATCTAAGGCAACCTAACATCTCGGATGCAATATTTGACAACATTCCTGGCGTGTCGAACCCTACTTCTCGGAGGGAACAGTATATACGTCTATAACGTCATATATCCTAACCTAAGGTAACCTGACATCTCGGATATATTATTCTACAACATTCCAGGCGTGTCGGACCCTACTTCTCGGTGGGAACATTATATGCGTCTATAACGTTGTATATCCTAATCTAAGGCAACCTAACATCTCGGATGCAATATTTGACAACATTCCTGGCCTGTCGAACCCTACATCTCGGAGGGAAGAGTATATACGTCTGTAACGTCATATATCCTAACATAAGACAACCTAACATCTCGGATGTAACATTTGACAACATTCCAGGCGTGTCGGGCCCTACGTCTCCGTGGTAACATTACATGCGTCTATAACGTTATATATCCTAACCTAAGGCAACCTAACGTCTCGGATGCAATATTTGACAACATTCCTGGCCTGTCGAACCCTACTTCTCGGAGGGAACAGCATATACCTCTACAACGTCATATATCCTAGCCTAAGGCAACCTAACATCTCGGATGTAACATTTGACAACATTCCAGGCGTGTCGGTCCCTACGTCTCGGTGGTAACATTACATGCGTCTATAACGGTATATATCCTAATCTTAGGCAACATGACATCTCGGATGTAACATTTTACCACATTCCAGGCGTGTCGGTCCCTACGTCTCGGTGGTAACATTACATGCGTCTATAACGGTATATTTCCTAATCTAAGGCAACCTAACATCACGGATGCAATATTTGACAACATTCCTGGCCTGTCGAACCCTACTTCTCGGAGGGAACAGTATATACGTCTATAACGTCACATATCCTATCCCAAGGCAACCTAACATCTCGGATGTAACATTTGACAACATTCCAGGCATGTCGGTCCCTACGTCTCGGTGGTAACATTATATGCGTCTATAACGTTATATATCCTTATCTAATGCAACCTAACACCTCGGATGCAATATTTGACAACATTCCTGGCCTGTCGAACCCTACTTCTCGGAGGGAACAGTATATACGTCTATAACGTTATATATCCTAACCTAAGGCAACCTAACATCTCGGATGTAATATTCTACAATCTTCCAGGCGTGTCGGACTCTACTTCTCGGTGGTAACATTATATGTGTCTATAACGTTGCATATCCTAATCTAAGGCAACCTAACATCTCGGATGCAATATTTGACAACATTCCTGGCCTGTCGAACCCTACATCTCGGAGGGAACAGTATATACGTCTATAGCGCTATATATATATCCTAATCTAAGGCAACCTAACATCTCGGATGCAATATTTGACTACATTCCTGGCCTGTCGATCCCTACTTCTCGGAGGGAACAGTATATACGTCTATAACGTTATATATCCTAACCGAAGGCAACCTGACATCTCGGATGTAATATTTGACAACATTCCAGGCGTGTCGGACCCTACGTCTCGGTGGTAACATTATATGCGTCTATAACGTTATATATCCTTATCTAAGGCATCCTAACATCTCGGATGCAATATTTGACAACATTCCTGGCCTGTCGAACCCTACTTCTCGGAGGGAACACTATATACGTCTATAACGTTATATATCCTAACCTAAGGCAACCTGACATCTCGGATATATTATTTTACAACATTCCAGGCGTGTCGCACCCTACTTCTCGGTGGGAACATTATATGCGTCTATAACGTTGTATATCCTAATCTAAGGCAACCTAATATCTCGGATGCAATATTTGACAACATTCCTGGCCTGTCGAACAATACTTCTCGGAGGGAACAGTATATACGTCTATAACGTTATATATCCTAACCTAAGGCAACCTAGCATCTCGGATGTAACATTTGACAACATTCCAGGCATGTCGGTCCCTACGTCTCGGTGGTAACATTATATGCGTCTATAACGTTATATATCCTTATCTAAGGCAACCTAACATCTCGGATGCAATATTTGGCAACATTCCTAGCCTGTCGAACCCTACGTCTCGGTGGTAACATTACATGCGTCTATAACGGTATATTTCCTAATCTAAGGCAACCTAACATCTCGGATGCAATATTTGACAACATTCCAGGCGTGTCGGTCCCTACGTCTCGGTGGTAACATTACATGCGTCTATAACGTTATATATCCTAACCTAAGGCCAACTAACATCTCGTATGTAATATTTGACAACATTCCTGGCGTGTCGAACCCTACTTCTCGGTGGGAACAGTATATACGTCTATAACGTTATATATCCTAACCTAAGGCAACCTAACATCTCGGATATAACGTTTGACAACATTCCAGGCGTGTTGGAACCCTACGTCTCGCTGGTAACATTACGTGCGTCTATAACGTTATATATGCTAACCTAAGGCAACCTAATATCTCGGATGCAATATTTGACAACATTCCTGGCCTGTCGAACCCTACTTCTCGGAGGGAACAGCATATACGTCTATAACGTCATAAATCCTAACCTAAGGCAACCTAACATCTCGGATGTAGCATTTGACAACATTCCAGGCGTGTGGGTCCCTACGTTTCGGTGGTAACGTTACATGCGTCTATAACGTTATATATCCTAACCTAAGGCAACCTAACATCTCGGATGCAATATTTGACAACATTCCTGGCCTGTCGAACAATACTTCTCGGAGGGAACAGTATATACGTCTATAACGTTATATATCCTAACCTAAGGCAACCTAGCATCTCGGATGTAACATTTTACAACATTCCAGGCATGTCGGTCCCTACGTCTCGGTGGTAACATTATATGCGTCTATAACGTTATATATCCTTATCTAAGGCAACCTAACATCTCGGATGCAATATTTGACAACATTCCTAGCCTGTCGAACCCTACGTCTCGGTGGTAACATTACATGCGTCTATAACGGTATATTTCCTAATCTAAGGCAACCTAACATCTCGGATGCAATATTTGACAACATTCCTGGCGTGTCGAACCCTACTTCTCGGAGGGAACAGTATATACGTCTATAACGTCATATATCCTAACCTAAGGTAACCTGACATCTCGGATATATTATTCTACAACATTCCAGGCGTGTCGGACCCTACTTCTCGGTGGGAACATTATATGCGTCTATAACGTTGTATATCCTAATCTAAGGCAACCTAACATCTCGGATGCAATATTTGACAACATTCCTGGCCTGTCGAACCCTACATCTCGGAGGGAAGAGTATATACGTCTGTAACGTCATATATCCTAACATAAGACAACCTAACATCTCGGATGTAACATTTGACAACATTCCAGGCGTGTCGGGCCCTACGTCTCCGTGGTAACATTACATGCGTCTATAACGTTATATATCCTAACCTAAGGCAACCTAACGTCTCGGATGCAATATTTGACAACATTCCTGGCCTGTCGAACCCTACTTCTCGGAGGGAACAGCATATACCTCTACAACGTCATATATCCTAGCCTAAGGCAACCTAACATCTCGGATGTAATATTTGACAACATTCCAGGCGTGTCGGTCCCTACGTCTCGGTGGTAACATTACATGCGTCTATAACGGTATATATCCTAATCTTAGGCAACATGACATCTCGGATGTAACATTTTACCACATTCCAGGCGTGTCGGTCCCTACTTCTCGGTGGTAACATTACATGCGTCTATAACGTTATATATCCTAACCTAAGGCCAACTAACATCTGGTATGTAATATTTGACAACATTCCTGGCGTGTCGAACCCTACTTCTCGGAGGGAACAGCATATACGTCTATAACGTCATAAATCCTAACCTAAGGCAACCTAACATCTCGGATGTAGCATTTGACAACATTCCAGGCATGTCGGTCCCTACGTCTCGGTGGTAACATTATATGCGTCTATAACGTTATATATCCTTATCTAATGCAACCTAACACCTCGGATGCAATATTTGACAACATTCCTGGCCTGTCGAACCCTACTTCTCGGAGGGAACAGTATATACGTCTATAACGTTATATATCCTAACCTAAGGCAACCTAACATCTCGGATGTAATATTCTACAATCTTCCAGGCGTGTCGGACTCTACTTCTCGGTGGTAACATTATATGTGTCTATAACGTTGCATATCCTAATCTAAGGCAACCTAACATCTCGGATGCAATATTTGACAACATTCCTGGCCTGTCGAACCCTACATCTCGGAGGGAACAGTATATACGTCTATAGCGCTATATATATATCCTAATCTAAGGCAACCTAACATCTCGGATGCAATATTTGACTACATTCCTGGCCTGTCGATCCCTACTTCTCGGAGGGAACAGTATATACGTCTATAACGTTATATATCCTAACCGAAGGCAACCTGACATCTCGGATGTAATATTTGACAACATTCCAGGCGTGTCGGACCCTACGTCTCGGTGGTAACATTATATGCGTCTATAACGTTATATATCCTTATCTAAGGCATCCTAACATCTCGGATGCAATATTTGACAACATTCCTGGCCTGTCGAACCCTACTTCTCGGAGGGAACACTATATACGTCTATAACGTTATATATCCTAACCTAAGGCAACCTGACATCTCGGATATATTATTTTACAACATTCCAGGCGTGTCGCACCCTACTTCTCGGTGGGAACATTATATGCGTCTATAACGTTGTATATCCTAATCTAAGGCAACCTAATATCTCGGATGCAATATTTGACAACATTCCTGGCCTGTCGAACCCTACTTCTCGGAGGGAACAGCATATACGTCTATAACGTCATAAATCCTAACCTAAGGCAACCTAACATCTCGGATGTAGCATTTGACAACATTCCAGGCGTGTGGGTCCCTACGTTTCGGTGGTAACGTTACATGCGTCTATAACGTTATATATCCTAACCTAAGGCAACCTAACATCTCGGATGCAATATTTGACAACATTCCTGGCCTGTCGAACAATACTTCTCGGAGGGAACAGTATATACGTCTATAACGTTATATATCCTAACCTAAGGCAACCTAGCATCTCGGATGTAACATTTTACAACATTCCAGGCATGTCGGTCCCTACGTCTCGGTGGTAACATTATATGCGTCTATAACGTTATATATCCTTATCTAAGGCAACCTAACATCTCGGATGCAATATTTGACAACATTCCTAGCCTGTCGAACCCTACGTCTCGGTGGTAACATTACATGCGTCTATAACGGTATATTTCCTAATCTAAGGCAACCTAACATCTCGGATGCAATATTTGACAACATTCCTGGCGTGTCGAACCCTACTTCTCGGAGGGAACAGTATATACGTCTATAACGTCATATATCCTAACCTAAGGTAACCTGACATCTCGGATATATTATTCTACAACATTCCAGGCGTGTCGGACCCTACTTCTCGGTGGGAACATTATATGCGTCTATAACGTTGTATATCCTAATCTAAGGCAACCTAACATCTCGGATGCAATATTTGACAACATTCCTGGCCTGTCGAACCCTACATCTCGGAGGGAAGAGTATATACGTCTGTAACGTCATATATCCTAACATAAGACAACCTAACATCTCGGATGTAACATTTGACAACATTCCAGGCGTGTCGGGCCCTACGTCTCCGTGGTAACATTACATGCGTCTATAACGTTATATATCCTAACCTAAGGCAACCTAACGTCTCGGATGCAATATTTGACAACATTCCTGGCCTGTCGAACCCTACTTCTCGGAGGGAACAGCATATACCTCTACAACGTCATATATCCTAGCCTAAGGCAACCTAACATCTCGGATGTAACATTTGACAACATTCCAGGCGTGTCGGTCCCTACGTCTCGGTGGTAACATTACATGCGTCTATAACGGTATATATCCTAATCTTAGGCAACATGACATCTCGGATGTAACATTTTACCACATTCCAGGCGTGTCGGTCCCTACGTCTCGGTGGTAACATTACATGCGTCTATAACGGTATATTTCCTAATCTAAGGCAACCTAACATCACGGATGCAATATTTGACAACATTCCTGGCCTGTCGAACCCTACTTCTCGGAGGGAACAGTATATACGTCTATAACGTCACATATCCTATCCCAAGGCAACCTAACATCTCGGATGTAACATTTGACAACATTCCAGGCATGTCGGTCCCTACGTCTCGGTGGTAACATTATATGCGTCTATAACGTTATATATCCTTATCTAATGCAACCTAACACCTCGGATGCAATATTTGACAACATTCCTGGCCTGTCGAACCCTACTTCTCGGAGGGAACAGTATATACGTCTATAACGTTATATATCCTAACCTAAGGCAACCTAACATCTCGGATGTAATATTCTACAATCTTCCAGGCGTGTCGGACTCTACTTCTCGGTGGTAACATTATATGTGTCTATAACGTTGCATATCCTAATCTAAGGCAACCTAACATCTCGGATGCAATATTTGACAACATTCCTGGCCTGTCGAACCCTACATCTCGGAGGGAACAGTATATACGTCTATAGCGCTATATATATATCCTAATCTAAGGCAACCTAACATCTCGGATGCAATATTTGACTACATTCCTGGCCTGTCGATCCCTACTTCTCGGAGGGAACAGTATATACGTCTATAACGTTATATATCCTAACCGAAGGCAACCTGACATCTCGGATGTAATATTTGACAACATTCCAGGCGTGTCGGACCCTACGTCTCGGTGGTAACATTATATGCGTCTATAACGTTATATATCCTTATCTAAGGCATCCTAACATCTCGGATGCAATATTTGACAACATTCCTGGCCTGTCGAACCCTACTTCTCGGAGGGAACACTATATACGTCTATAACGTTATATTCTAACCTAAGGCAACCTGACATCTCGGATATATTATTTTACAACATTCCAGGCGTGTCGCACCCTACTTCTCGGTGGGAACATTATATGCGTCTATAACGTTGTATATCCTAATCTAAGGCAACCTAATATCTCGGATGCAATATTTGACAACATTCCTGGCCTGTCGAACAATACTTCTCGGAGGGAACAGTATATACGTCTATAACGTTATATATCCTAACCTAAGGCAACCTAGCATCTCGGATGTAACATTTGACAACATTCCAGGCATGTCGGTCCCTACGTCTCGGTGGTAACATTATATGCGTCTATAACGATATATATCCTTATCTAAGGCAACCTAACATCTCGGATGCAATATTTGGCAACATTCCTAGCCTGTCGAACCCTACGTCTCGGTGGTAACATTACATGCGTCTATAACGGTATATTTCCTAATCTAAGGCAACCTAACATCTCGGATGCAATATTTGACAACATTCCAGGCGTGTCGGTCCCTACGTCTCGGTGGTAACATTACATGCGTCTATAACGTTATATATCCTAACCTAAGGCCAACTAACATCTCGTATGTAATATTTGACAACATTCCTGGCGTGTCGAACCCTACTTCTCGGTGGGAACAGTATATACGTCTATAACGTTATATATCCTAACCTAAGGCAACCTAACATCTCGGATATAACGTTTGACAACATTCCAGGCGTGTTGGAACCCTACGTCTCGCTGGTAACATTACGTGCGTCTATAACGTTATATATGCTAACCTAAGGCAACCTAATATCTCGGATGCAATATTTGACAACATTCCTGGCCTGTCGAACCCTACTTCTCGGAGGGAACAGCATATACGTCTATAACGTCATAAATCCTAACCTAAGGCAACCTAACATCTCGGATGTAGCATTTGACAACATTCCAGGCGTGTGGGTCCCTACGTTTCGGTGGTAACGTTACATGCGTCTATAACGTTATATATCCTAACCTAAGGCAACCTAACATCTCGGATGCAATATTTGACAACATTCCTGGCGTGTCGAACCCTACTTCTCGGAGGGAACAGTATATACGTCTATAACGTCATATATCCTAACCTAAGGAAACCTGACATCTCGGATATATTATTCTACAACATTCCAGGCGTGTCGGACCCTACTTCTCGGTGGGAACATTATATGCGTCTATAACGTTGTATATCCTAATCTAAGGCAACCTAACATCTCGGATGCAATATTTGACAACATTCCTGGCCTGTCGAACCCTACATCTCGGAGGGAAGAGTATATACGTCTGTAACGTCATATATCCTAACATAAGACAACCTAACATCTCGGATGTAACATTTGACAACATTCCAGGCGTGTCGGGCCCTACGTCTCCGTGGTAACATTACATGCGTCTATAACGTTATATATCCTAACCTAAGGCAACCTAACGTCTCGGATGCAATATTTGACAACATTCCTGGCCTGTCGAACCCTACTTCTCGGAGGGAACAGCATATACCTCTACAACGTCATATATCCTAGCCTAAGGCAACCTAACATCTCGGATGTAACATTTGACAACATTCCAGGCGTGTCGGTCCCTACGTCTCGGTGGTAACATTACATGCGTCTATAACGGTATATATCCTAATCTTAGGCAACATGACATCTCGGATGTAACATTTTACCACATTCCAGGCGTGTCGGTCCCTACTTCTCGGTGGTAACATTACATGCGTCTATAACGTTATATATCCTAACCTAAGGCCAACTAACATCTGGTATGTAATATTTGACAACATTCCTGGCGTGTCGAACCCTACTTCTCGGAGGGAACAGCATATACGTCTATAACGTCATAAATCCTAACCTAAGGCAACCTAACATCTCGGATGTAGCATTTGACAACATTCCAGGCATGTCGGTCCCTACGTCTCGGTGGTAACATTATATGCGTCTATAACGTTATATATCCTTATCTAAGGCAACCTAACATCTCGGCTGCAATATTTGACAACATTCCTAGCCTGTCGAACCCTACGTCTCGGTGGTAACATTACATGCGTCTATAACGGTATATTTCCTAATCTAAGGCAACCTAACCTCTCGGATGCAATATTTGACAACATTCCTGGCCTGTCGAACAATACTTCTCGGAGGGAACAGTATATACGTCTATAACGTTATATATCCTAACCTAAGGCAACCTAGCATCTCGGATGTAACATTTGACAACATTCCAGGCATGTCGGTCCCTACGTCTCGGTGGTAACATTATATGCGTCTATAACGTTATATATCCTTATCTAAGGCAACCTAACATCTCGGATGCAATATTTGACAACATTTCTAGCCTGTCGAACCCTACGTCTCGGTGGTAACATTACATGCGTCTATAACGGTATATTTCCTAATCTAAGGCAACCTGACATCTCGGATATATTATTCTACAACATTCCAGGCGTGTCGGACCCTACTTCTCGGTGGGAACATTATATGCGTCTATAACGTTGTATATCCTAATCTAAGGCAACCTAACATCTCGGATGCAATATTTGACAACATTCCTGGCCTGTCGAAACCTACATCTCGGAGGGAAGGGTATATACGTCTGTAACGTCATATATCCTAACCTAAGACAACCTAACATCTCAGATGTAACATTTGACAACATTCCAGGCGTGTCGGACCCTACGTCTCCGTGGTAACATTACATGCGTCTATAACGTTATATATCCTAACCTAAGGCAACCTAACGTCTCGGATGCAATATTTGACAACATTCCTGGCCTGTCGAACCCTACTTCTCGGAGGGAACAGCATATACCTCTACAACGTCATATATCCTAGCCTAAGGCAACCTAACATCTCGGATGTAACATTTGACAACATTCCAGGCGTGTCGGTCCCTACGTCTCGGTGGTAACGTTACATGCGTCTATAACGTTATATATCCTAGGCTAAGGCAACCTAACATCTCGGATGCAATATTTGACAACATTCCTGGCCTGTCGAACAATACTTCTCGGAGGGAACAGTATATACGTCTATAACGTTATATATCCTAACCTAAGGCAACCTAGCATCTCGGATGTAACATTTGACAATATTCCAGGCATGTCGGTCCCTACGTCTCGGTGGTAACATTATATGCGTCTATAACGTTATATATCCTTATCTAAGGCAACCTAACATCTCGGATGCAATATTTGGCAACATTCCTAGCCTGTCGAACCCTACGTCTCGGTGGTAACATTACATGCGTCTATAACGGTATATTTCCTAATCTAAGGCAACCTAACATCTCGGATGCAATATTTGACAACATTCCAGGCGTGTCGGTCCCTACGTCTCGGTGGTAACATTACATGCGTCTATAACGTTATATATCCTAACCTAAGGCCAACTAACATCTCGTATGTAATATTTGACAACATTCCTGGCGTGTCGAACCCTACTTCTCGGTGGTAACAGTATATACGTCTATAACGTTATATATCCTAACCTAAGGCAACCTAACATCTCGGATGTAACATTTGACAACATTCCAGGCGTGTCGGACCCTACTTCTCGGTGGGAACATTATATGAGTCTATAACGTTGTATATCCTAATCTAAGGCAACCTATTATCTCAGACGTAATATTGTACATTATTCCTCGCGTGTCCGTGCATACTTTTCGGTGGGAATATTATATGCGTCCATAACGGTCGATATCGTAATCTAAGGCAATCTAACATCTCGGATGCAATATTTAACAACATTCCTTACCTGTCGAACCCTACTTCTCGGAGGGAACAGTATGTACGTCTGTAACGTTATATATCCTAACCTAAGGCAACCTGACATCTCGGATGTAGTATTCTACAACCTTCCAGGCGTGTCGGACCCTACTTCTCGGTGGTAACATTATATGCGTCTATAACGTTGCATATCCTAATCTAAGGCAACCTAACATCTCGGATGCAACATTTGACAACATTCCTGGCCTGTCGAACCCTACTGCTCGGAGGGAACAGTATATACGTCTATAACGGTATATATCCTAATCTAAGGCAACCTAACATCTCGGATGAAATATGTGACAACATTCCTGGCCTGTCGAACCCTACATCTCGGAGGGAACAGTATATACGTCTGTAACGTCATATATCCTAACCTAAGACAACCTAACATCTCGGATGTAACATTTGACAACATTCCAGGCGTGTCGGTCCCTACGTCTCTGTGGTAACATTACATGCGTCTATAACGTTATATATCCTAACCTAAGGCAACCTAACATCTCGGATGCAATATTTGACAACATTCCTGGCCTGTCGAACCCTACTTCTCGGAGGGAACAGCATATACCTCTATAACGTCATATATCCTAGCCTAAGGCAACCTAACATCTCGGATGTAACATTTGACAACATTCCAGGCGTGTCGGTCCCTACGTCTCGGTGGTAACATTACATGCGTCTATAACGGTATATATCCTAATCTTAGGCAACCTGACATCTCTGATGTAACATTTTACCACATTCCAGCCGTGTCGGTCCCTACGTCTCGGTGGTAACATTACATGCGTCTATAACGTTATATATCCTTATCTAAGGCAGCCTAACATCTCGGATGCAATATTTGACAACATTCCTAGCCTGTCGAACCCTACGTCTCGGTGGTAACATTACATGCGTCTATAACGGTATATTTCCTAATCTAAGGCAACCTAACATCTCGGATGTAACATTTGACAACATTCCAGGTGTGTCGGTCCCTACGTCTCGGTGGGAAGGTTACATGCGTCTATAACGTTATATATCCTAACCTAAGGCAACCTAACATCTCGGATGTAACATTTGACAACATTCCAGGCATGTCGGTCCCTACGTCTCGGTGGTAACATTATATGCGTCTATAACGTTATATATCCGTATCTAAGGCAACCTAACATCTCGGATGCAATATTTGACAACATTCCTGGCCTGTCGAACCCTACTTCTCGGAGGGAACAGTATATACGTCTATAACGTTATATATCCTAACCTAAGGCAAAGTGACATCTCGGATATATTATTCTACAACATTCCAGGCGTGTCGGACCCTACTTCTCGGTGGGAACATTATATGCGTCTATAACGTTGTATATCCTAATCTAAGGCAACCTAACATCTCGGATGCAATATTTGACAACATTCCTGGCCTGTCGAACCCTACTTCTCGGAGGGAACAGCATATACGTCTATAACGTCATAAATCCTAACCTAAGGCAACCTAACATCTCGGATGTAGCATTTGACAACATTCCAGGCGTGTGGGTCCCTACGTCTCGGTGGTAACGTTACATGCGTCTATAACGTTATATATCCTAACCGAAGGCAACCTAACATCTCGGATGCAATATTTGACAACATTCCTGGCCTGTCGAACAATACTTCTCGGAGGGAACAGTATATACGTCTATAACGTTATATATCCTAACCTAAGGCAACCTAGCATCTCGGATGTAACATTTGACAACATTCCAGGCATGTCGGTCCCTACGTCTCGGTGGTAACATTATATGCGTCTATAACGTTATATATCCTTATCTAAGGCAACCTAACATCTGGGCTGCAATATTTGACAACATTCCTAGCCTGTCGAACCCTACGTCTCGGTGGTAACATTACATGCGTCTATAACGGTATATTTCCTAATCTAAGGCAACCTAACCTCTCGGATGCAATATTTGACAACATTCCTGGCCTGTCGAACAATACTTCTCGGAGGGAACAGTATATACGTCTATAACGTTATATATCCTAACCTAAGGCAACCTAGCATCTCGGATGTAACATTTGACAACATTCCAGGCATGTCGGTCCCTACGTCTCGGTGGTAACATTATATCCGTCTATAACGTTATATATCCTTATCTAAGGCAACCTAACATCTCGGATGCAATATTTGACAACATTCCTAGCCTGTCGAACCCTACGTCTCGGTGGTAACATTACATGCGTCTATAACGGTATATTTCCTAATCTAAGGCAACCTAACATCTCGGATGCAATATTTGACAACATTCCTGGCGTGTCGAACCCTACTTCTCGGAGGGAACAGTATATACGTCTATAACGTCATATATCCTAACCTAAGGCAACCTAACATCTCGGATGCAATATTTGACAACATTCCAGGCGTGTCGATCCCTACGTCTCGGTGGTAACATTACATGCATCTATAACGTTATATATCCTAACCTAAGGCCAACTAACATCTCGTATGTAATATTTGACAACATTCCTGGCGTGTCGAACCCTAGTTCTCGGTGGTAACAGTATATACGTCTATAACGTTATATATCCTAACCTAAGGCAACCTAACATCTCGGATGTAACATTTGACAACATTCCAGGCGTGTCGGTCCCTACGTCTCGGTGGTAACGTTACATGCGTCTATAACGTTATATATCCTAACCTAAGGCAACCTAACATATCGGATGCAATATTTGACAACATTCCTGGCCTGTCGAACCCTACTTCTCGGAGGGAACAGTATATACGTCTATAACGTCATATATCCTAACCTAAGGCAACCTAACATCTCGGATGTAACATTTGACAACATTCCAGGCATGTCGGTCCCTACGTCTCGGTGGTAACATTATATGCGTCTATAACGTTATATATCCTTATCTAAGGCAACCTAACATCTCGGATGCAATATTTGACAACATTCCTGGGCTGTCGAACCCTACTTCTCGGAGGGAACAGTATATACGTCTAAAACGTTATATATCTTAACCGAAGGCAACCTGACATCTCGGATGTTATCTTCTACATCATTCAAGGCGTGTCGGACCCTACTTCTCGGTGGGAACATTATATGAGTCTATAACGTTGTATATCCTAATCTAAGGCAACCTATTATCTCAGACGTAATATTGTACAATATTCCTCGCGTGTCGGTGCATACTTTTCGGTGGGAATATTATATGCGTCCATAACGGTCGATATCGTAATCTAAGGCAATCTAACATCTCGGATGCAATATTTGACAACATTCCTTGCCTGTCGAACCCTACTTCTCGGAGGGAACAGTATATACGTCTATAAGGTTATATATCCTAACCTAAGGCAACCTAACATCTCGGATGTAATATTCTACAACCTTCCAGGCGTGTCGGACCCTACTTCTCGGTGGTAACGTTACATGCGTCTATAACGTTATATATCCTAACCTAAGGCAACCTAACATATCGGATGCAATATTTGACAACATTCCTGGCCTGTCGAACCCTACTTCTCGGAGGGAACAGTATATACGTCTATAACGTCATATATCCTAACCTAAGGCAACCTAACATCTCGGATGTAACATTTGACAACATTCCAGGCATGTCGGTCCCTACGTCTCGGTGGTAACATTATATGCGTCTATAAAGGTTATATATCCTTATCTAAGGCAACCTAACATCTCGGATGCAATATTTGACAACATTCCTGGGCTGTCGAACCCTACTTCTCGGAGGGAACAGTATATACGTCTAAAACGTTATATATCTTAACCGAAGGCAACCTGACATCTCGGATGTTATATTCTACATCATTCAAGGCGTGTCGGACCCTACTTCTCGGTGGGAACATTATATGAGTCTATAACGTTGTATATCCTAATCTAAGGCAACCTATTATCTCAGACGTAATATTGTACAATATTCCTCGCGTGTCGGTGCATACTTTTCGGTGGGAATATTATATGCGTCCATAACGGTCGATATCGTAATCTAAGGCAATCTAACATCTCGGATGCAATATTTGACAACATTCCTTGCCTGTCGAACCCTACTTCTCGGAGGGAACAGTATGTACGTCTATAAGGTTATATATCCTAACCTAAGGCAACCTAACATCTCGGATGTAATATTCTACAACCTTCCAGGCGTGTCGGACCCTACTTCTCGGTGGTAACATTATATGCGTCTATAACGTTGCATATCCTAATCTAAGGCAACCTAACATCTCGGATGCAACATTTGACAACATTCCTGGCCTGTCGAACAATACTTCTCGGAGGGAACAGTATATACGTCTATAACGTTATATATCCTAACCTAAGGCAACCTAGCATCTCGGATGTAACATTTGACAACATTCCAGGCATGTCGGTCCCTACGTCTCGGTGGTAACATTATATGCGTCTATAACGTTATATATCCTTATCTAAGGCAACCTAACATCTCGGCTGCAATATTTGACAACATTCCTAGCCTGTCGAACCCTACGTCTCGGTGGTAACATTACATGCGTCTATAACGGTATATTTCCTAATCTAAGGCAACCCAACCTCTCGGATGCAATATTTGACAACATTCCTGGCCTGTCGAACAATACTTCTCGGAGGGAACAGTATATACGTCTATAACGTTATATATCCTAACCTAAGGCAACCTAGCATCTCGGATGTAACATTTGACAACATTCCAGGCATGTCGGTCCCTACGTCTCGGTGGTAACATTATATCCGTCTATAACGTTATATATCCTTATCTAAGGCAACCTAACATCTCGGATGCAATATTTGACAACATTCCTGGGCTGTCGAACCCTACTTCTCGGAGGGAACAGTATATACGTCTATAACGTTATATATCCTAACCGAAGGCAACCTGACATCTCGGATGTAATATTCTACATCATTCAAGGCGTGTCGGACCCTACTTCTCGGTGGGAACATTATATGAGTCTATAACGTTGTATATCCTAATCTAAGGCAACCTATTATCTCAGACGTAATATTGTACATTATTCCTCGCGTGTCCGTGCATACTTTTCGGTGGGAATATTATATGCGTCCATAACGGTCGATATCGTAATCTAAGGCAATCTAACATCTCGGATGCAATATTTAACAACATTCCTTACCTGTCGAACCCTACTTCTCGGAGGGAACAGTATGTACGTCTGTAACGTTATATATCCTAACCTAAGGCAACCTGACATCTCGGATGTAGTATTCTACAACCTTCCAGGCGTGTCGGACCCTACTTCTCGGTGGTAACATTATATGCGTCTATAACGTTGCATATCCTAATCTAAGGCAACCTAACATCTCGGATGCAACATTTGACAACATTCCTGGCCTGTCGAACCCTACTGCTCGGAGGGAACAGTATATACGTCTATAACGGTATATATCCTAATCTAAGGCAACCTAACATCTCGGATGAAATATGTGACAACATTCCTGGCCTGTCGAACCCTACATCTCGGAGGGAACAGTATATACGTCTGTAACGTCATATATCCTAACCTAAGACAACCTAACATCTCGGATGTAACATTTGACAACATTCCAGGCGTGTCGGTCCCTACGTCTCTGTGGTAACATTACATGCGTCTATAACGTTATATATCCTAACCTAAGGCAACCTAACATCTCGGATGCAATATTTGACAACATTCCTGGCCTGTCGAACCCTACTTCTCGGAGGGAACAGCATATACCTCTATAACGGTATATATCCTAATCTTAGGCAACCTGACATCTCTGATGTAACATTTTACCACATTCCAGCCGTGTCGGTCCCTACGTCTCGGTGGTAACATTACATGCGTCTATAACGTTATATATCCTTATCTAAGGCAGCCTAACATCTCGGATGCAATATTTGACAACATTCCTAGCCTGTCGAACCCTACGTCTCGGTGGTAACATTACATGCGTCTATAACGGTATATTTCCTAATCTAAGGCAACCTAACATCTCGGATGTAACATTTGACAACATTCCAGGTGTGTCGGTCCCTACGTCTCGGTGGGAAGGTTACATGCGTCTATAACGTTATATATCCTAACCTAAGGCAACCTAACATCTCGGATGTAACATTTGACAACATTCCAGGCATGTCGGTCCCTACGTCTCGGTGGTAACATTATATGCGTCTATAACGTTATATATCCGTATCTAAGGCAACCTAACATCTCGGATGCAATATTTGACAACATTCCTGGCCTGTCGAACCCTACTTCTCGGAGGGAACAGTATATACGTCTATAACGTTATATATCCTAACCTAAGGCAAAGTGACATCTCGGATATATTATTCTACAACATTCCAGGCGTGTCGGACCCTACTTCTCGGTGGGAACATTATATGCGTCTATAACGTTGTATATCCTAATCTAAGGCAACCTAACATCTCGGATGCAATATTTGACAACATTCCTGGCCTGTCGAACCCTACTTCTCGGAGGGAACAGCATATACGTCTATAACGTCATAAATCCTAGCCTAAGGCAACCTAACATCTCGGATGTAGCATTTGACAACATTCCAGGCGTGTGGGTCCCTACGTCTCGGTGGTAACGTTACATGCGTCTATAACGTTATATATCCTAACCTAAGGCAACCTAACATCTCGGATGCAATATTTGACAACATTCCTGGCCTGTCGAACAATACTTCTCGGAGGGAACAGTATATACGTCTATAACGTTATATATCCTAACCTAAGGCAACCTAGCATCTCGGATGTAACATTTGACAACATTCCAGGCATGTCGGTCCCTACGTCTCGGTGGTAACATTATATGCGTCTATAACGTTATATATCCTTATCTAAGGCAACCTAACATCTCGGCTGCAATATTTGACAACATTCCTAGCCTGTCGAACCCTACGTCTCGGTGGTAACATTACATGCGTCTATAACGGTATATTTCCTAATCTAAGGCAACCTAACCTCTCGGATGCAATATTTGACAACATTCCTGGCCTGTCGAACAATACTTCTCGGAGGGAACAGTATATACGTCTATAACGTTATATATCCTAACCTAAGGCAACCTAGCATCTCGGATGTAACATTTCACAACATTCCAGGCATGTCGGTCCCTACGTCTCGGTGGTAACATTATATGCGTCTATAACGTTATATATCCTTATCTAAGGCAACCTAACATCTCGGATGCAATATTTGACAACATTCCTAGCCTGTCGAACCCTACGTCTCGGTGGTAACATTACATGCGTCTATAACGGTATATTTCCTAATCTAAGGCAACCTAACATCTCGGATGCAATATTTGACAACATTCCTGGCGTGTCGAACCCTACTTCTCGGAGGGAACAGTATATACGTCTATAACGTCATATATCCTAACCTAAGGCAACCTAACATCTCGGATGTAACATTTGACAACATTCCAGGCATGTCGGTCCCTACGTCTCGGTGGTAACATTATATGCGTCTATAACGTTATATATCCTTATCTAAGGCAACCTAACATCTCGGATGCAATATTTGACAACATTCCTGGCCTGTCGAACCCTACTTCTCGGAGGGAACAGTATATACGTCTATAACGTTATATATCCTAACCTAAGGTAACCTGACATCTCGGATATATTATTCTACAACATTCCAGGCGTGTCGGACCCTACTTCTCGGTGGGAACATTATATGCGTCTATAACGTTGTATATCCTAATCTAAGGCAACCTAACATCTCGGATGCAATATTTGACAACATTCCTGGCCTGGCGAACCCTACATCTCGGAGGGAAGGGTATATACGTCTGTAACGTCATATATCCTAACCTAAGACAACCTAACATCTCGGATGTAACATTTGACAACATTCCAGGCGTGTCGGACCCTACGTCTCCGTGGTAACATTACATGCGTCTATAACGTTATATATCCTAACCTAAGGCAACCTAACGTCTCGGATGCAATATTTGACAACATTCCTGGCCTGTCGAACCCTACTTCTCGGAGGGAACAGCATATACCTCTACAACGTCATATATCCTAGCCTAAGGCAACCTAACATCTCGGATGTAACATTTGACAACATTCCAGGCGTGTCGGTCCCTACGTCTCGGTGGTAACGTTACATGCGTCTATAACGTTATATATCCTAGGCTAAGGCAACCTAACATCTCGGATGCAATATTTGACAACATTCCTGGCCTGTCGAACAATACTTCTCGGAGGGAACAGTATATACGTCTATAACGTTATATATCCTAACCTAAGGCAACCTAGCATCTCGGATGTAACATTTGACAATATTCCAGGCATGTCGGTCCCTACGTCTCGGTGGTAACATTATATGCGTCTATAACGTTATATATCCTTATCTAAGGCAACCTAACATCTCGGATGCAATATTTGGCAACATTCCTAGCCTGTCGAACCCTACGTCTCGGTGGTAACATTACATGCGTCTATAACGGTATATTTCCTAATCTAAGGCAACCTAACATCTCGGATGCAATATTTGACAACATTCCAGGCGTGTCGGTCCCTACGTCTCGGTGGTAACATTACATGCGTCTATAACGTTATATATCCTAACCTAAGGCCAACTAACATCTCGTATGTAATATTTGGCAACATTCCTGGCGTGTCGAACCCTACTTCTCGGTGGTAACAGTATATACGTCTATAACGTTATATATCCTAACCTAAGGCAACCTAACATCTCGGATGTAACATTTGACAACATTCCAGGCGTGTCGGTCCCTACGTCTCGGTGGTAACGTTACATGCGTCTATAACGTTATATATCCTAACCTAAGGCAACCTAACATATCGGATGCAATATTTGACAACATTCCTGGCCTGTCGAACCCTACTTCTCGGAGGGAACAGTATATACGTCTATAACGTCATATATCCTAACCTAAGGCAACCTAACATCTCGGATGTAACATTTGACAACATTCCAGGCATGTCGGTCCCTACGTCTCGGTGGTAACATTATATGCGTCTATAACGTTATATATCCTTATCTAAGGCAACCTAACATCTCGGATGCAAAATTTGACAACATTCCTGGGCTGTCGAACCCTACTTCTCGGAGGGAACAGTATATACGTCTATAACGTTATATATCCTAACCGAAGGCAACCTGACATCTCGGATGTAATATTCTACATCATTCAAGGCGTGTCGGACCCTACTTCTCGGTGGGAACATTATATGAGTCTATAACGTTGTATATCCTAATCTAAGGCAACCTATTATCTCAGACGTAATATTGTACATTATTCCTCGCGTGTCCGTGCATACTTTTCGGTGGGAATATTATATGCGTCCATAACGGTCGATATCGTAATCTAAGGCAATCTAACATCTCGGATGCAATATTTAACAACATTCCTTACCTGTCGAACCCTACTTCTCGGAGGGAACAGTATGTACGTCTGTAACGTTATATATCCTAACCTAAGGCAACCTGACATCTCGGATGTAGTATTCTACAACCTTCCAGGCGTGTCGGACCCTACTTCTCGGTGGTAACATTATATGCGTCTATAACGTTGCATATCCTAATCTAAGGCAACCTAACATCTCGGATGCAACATTTGACAACATTCCTGGCCTGTCGAACCCTACTGCTCGGAGGGAACAGTATATACGTCTATAACGGTATATATCCTAATCTAAGGCAACCTAACATCTCGGATGAAATATGTGACAACATTCCTGGCCTGTCGAACCCTACATCTCGGAGGGAACAGTATATACGTCTGTAACGTCATATATCCTAACCTAAGACAACCTAACATCTCGGATGTAACATTTGACAACATTCCAGGCGTGTCGGTCCCTACGTCTCTGTGGTAACATTACATGCGTCTATAACGTTATATATCCTAACCTAAGGCAACCTAACATCTCGGATGCAATATTTGACAACATTCCTGGCCTGTCGAACCCTACTTCTCGGAGGGAACAGCATATACCTCTATAACGGTATATATCCTAATCTTAGGCAACCTGACATCTCTGATGTAACATTTTACCACATTCCAGCCGTGTCGGTCCCTACGTCTCGGTGGTAACATTACATGCGTCTATAACGTTATATATCCTTATCTAAGGCAGCCTAACATCTCGGATGCAATATTTGACAACATTCCTAGCCTGTCGAACCCTACGTCTCGGTGGTAACATTACATGCGTCTATAACGGTATATTTCCTAATCTAAGGCAACCTAACATCTCGGATGTAACATTTGACAACATTCCAGGTGTGTCGGTCCCTACGTCTCGGTGGGAAGGTTACATGCGTCTATAACGTTATATATCCTAACCTAAGGCAACCTAACATCTCGGATGTAACATTTGACAACATTCCAGGCATGTCGGTCCCTACGTCTCGGTGGTAACATTATATGCGCCTATAACGTTATATATCCGTATCTAAGGCAACCTAACATCTCGGATGCAATATTTGACAACATTCCTGGCCTGTCGAACCCTACTTCTCGGAGGGAACAGTATATACGTCTATAACGTTATATATCCTAACCTAAGGCAAAGTGACATCTCGGATATATTATTCTACAACATTCCAGGCGTGTCGGACCCTACTTCTCGGTGGGAACATTATATGCGTCTATAACGTTGTATATCCTAATCTAAGGCAACCTAACATCTCTAATGCAATATTTGACAACATTCCTGGCCTGTCGAACCCTACTTCTCGGAGGGAACAGCATATACGTCTATAACGTCATAAATCCTAACCTAAGGCAACCTAACATCTCGGATGTAGCATTTGACAACATTCCAGGCGTGTGGGTCCCTACGTCTCGGTGGTAACGTTACATGCGTCTATAACGTTATATATCCTAACCTAAGGCAACCTAACATCTCGGATGCAATATTTGACAACATTCCTGGCCTGTCGAACAATACTTCTCGGAGGGAACAGTATATACGTCTATAACGTTATATATCCTAACCTAAGGCAACCTAGCATCTCGGATGTAACATTTCACAACATTCCAGGCATGTCGGTCCCTACGTCTCGGTGGTAACATTATATGCGTCTATAACGTTATATATCCTTATCTAAGGCAACCTAACATCTCGGATGCAATATTTGACAACATTCCTAGCCTGTCGAACCCTACGTCTCGGTGGTAACATTACATGCGTCTATAACGGTATATTTCCTAATCTAAGGCAACCTAACATCTCGGATGCAATATTTGACAACATTCCTGGCGTGTCGAACCCTACTTCTCGGAGGGAACAGTATATACGTCTATAACGTCATATATCCTAACCTAAGGCAACCTAACATCTCGGATGTAACATTTGACAACATTCCAGGCATGTCGGTCCCTACGTCTCTGTGGTAACATTACATGCGTCTATAACGTTATATATCCTAACCTAAGGCAACCTAACATCTCGGATGCAATATTTGACAACATTCCTGGCCTGTCGAACCCTACTTCTCGGAGGGAACAGCATATACCTCTATAACGGTATATATCCTAATCTTAGGCAACCTGACATCTCTGATGTAACATTTTACCACATTCCAGCCGTGTCGGTCCCTACGTCTCGGTGGTAACATTACATGCGTCTATAACGTTATATATCCTTATCTAAGGCAGCCTAACATCTCGGATGCAATATTTGACAACATTCCTAGCCTGTCGAACCCTACGTCTCGGTGGTAACATTACATGCGTCTATAACGGTATATTTCCTAATCTAAGGCAACCTAACATCTCGGATGTAACATTTGACAACATTCCAGGTGTGTCGGTCCCTACGTCTCGGTGGGAAGGTTACATGCGTCTATAACGTTATATATCCTAACCTAAGGCAACCTAACATCTCGGATGTAACATTTGACAACATTCCAGGCATGTCGGTCCCTACGTCTCGGTGGTAACATTATATGCGCCTATAACGTTATATATCCGTATCTAAGGCAACCTAACATCTCGGATGCAATATTTGACAACATTCCTGGCCTGTCGAACCCTACTTCTCGGAGGGAACAGTATATACGTCTATAACGTTATATATCCTAACCTAAGGCAAAGTGACATCTCGGATATATTATTCTACAACATTCCAGGCGTGTCGGACCCTACTTCTCGGTGGGAACATTATATGCGTCTATAACGTTGTATATCCTAATCTAAGGCAACCTAACATCTCTAATGCAATATTTGACAACATTCCTGGCCTGTCGAACCCTACTTCTCGGAGGGAACAGCATATACGTCTATAACGTCATAAATCCTAACCTAAGGCAACCTAACATCTCGGATGTAGCATTTGACAACATTCCAGGCGTGTGGGTCCCTACGTCTCGGTGGTAACGTTACATGCGTCTATAACGTTATATATCCTAACCTAAGGCAACCTAACATCTCGGATGCAATATTTGACAACATTCCTGGCCTGTCGAACAATACTTCTCGGAGGGAACAGTATATACGTCTATAACGTTATATATCCTAACCTAAGGCAACCTAGCATCTCGGATGTAACATTTCACAACATTCCAGGCATGTCGGTCCCTACGTCTCGGTGGTAACATTATATGCGTCTATAACGTTATATATCCTTATCTAAGGCAACCTAACATCTCGGATGCAATATTTGACAACATTCCTAGCCTGTCGAACCCTACGTCTCGGTGGTAACATTACATGCGTCTATAACGGTATATTTCCTAATCTAAGGCAACCTAACATCTCGGATGCAATATTTGACAACATTCCTGGCGTGTCGAACCCTACTTCTCGGAGGGAACAGTATATACGTCTATAACGTCATATATCCTAACCTAAGGCAACCTAACATCTCGGATGTAACATTTGACAACATTCCAGGCATGTCGGTCCCTACGTCTCGGTGGTAACATTATATGCGTCTATAACGTTATATATCCTTATCTAAGGCAACCTAACATCTCGGATGCAATATTTGACAACATTCCTGGCCTGTCGAACCCTACTTCTCGGAGGGAACAGTATATACGTCTATAACGTTATATATCCTAACCTAAGGTAACCTGACATCTCGGATATATTATTCTACAACATTCCAGGCGTGTCGGACCCTACTTCTCGGTGGGAACATTATATGCGTCTATAACGTTGTATATCCTAATCTAAGGCAACCTAACATCTCGGATGCAATATTTGACAACATTCCTGGCCTGTCGAACCCTACATCTCGGAGGGAAGGGTATATACGTCTGTAACGTCATATATCCTAACCTAAGACAACCTAACATCTCGGATATAACATTTGACAACATTCCAGGCGTGTCGGACCCTACGTCTCCGTGGTAACATTACATGCGTCTATAACGTTATATATCCTAACCTAAGGCAACCTAACGTCTCGGATGCAATATTTGACAACATTCCTGGCCTGTCGAACCCTACTTCTCGGAGGGAACAGCATATACCTCTACAACGTCATATATCCTAGCCTAAGGCAACCTAACATCTCGGATGTAACATTTGACAACATTCCAGGCGTGTCGGTCCCTACGTCTCGGTGGTAACGTTACATGCGTCTATAACGTTATATATCCTAGGCTAAGGCAACCTAACATCTCGGATGCAATATTTGACAACATTCCTGGCCTGTCGAACAATACTTCTCGGAGGGAACAGTATATACGTCTATAACGTTATATATCCTAACCTAAGGCAACCTAGCATCTCGGATGTAACATTTGACAATATTCCAGGCATGTCGGTCCCTACGTCTCGGTGGTAACATTATATGCGTCTATAACGTTATATATCCTTATCTAAGGCAACCTAACATCTCGGATGCAATATTTGGCAACATTCCTAGCCTGTCGAACCCTACGTCTCGGTGGTAACATTACATGCGTCTATAACGGTATATTTCCTAATCTAAGGCAACCTAACATCTCGGATGCAATATTTGACAACATTCCAGGCGTGTCGGTCCCTACGTCTCGGTGGTAACATTACATGCGTCTATAACGTTATATATCCTAACCTAAGGCCAACTAACATCTCGTATGTAATATTTGACAACATTCCTGGCGTGTCGAACCCTACTTCTCGGTGGTAACAGTATATACGTCGATAACATTATATATCCTAACCTAAGGCAACCTAACATCTCGGATGTAACATTTGACAACATTCCAGGCGTGTCGGTCCCTACGTCTCGGTGGTAACGTTACATGCGTCTATAACGTTATATATCCTAACCTAAGGCAACCTAACATATCGGATGCAATATTTGACAACATTCCTGGCCTGTCGAACCCTACTTCTCGGAGGGAACAGTATATACGTCTATAACGTCATATATCCTAACCTAAGGCAACCTAACATCTCGGATGTAACATTTGACAACATTCCAGGCATGTCGGTCCCTACGTCTCGGTGGTAACATTATATGCGTCTATAACGTTATATATCCTTATCTAAGGCAACCTAACACCTCGGATGCAATATTTGACAACATTCCTAGCCTGTCGAACCCTACGTCTCGGTGGTAACATTACATGCGTCTATAACGGTATATTTCCTAATCTAAGGCAACCTAACCTCTCGGATGCAATATTTGACAACATTCCTGGCCTGTCGAACAATACTTCTCGGAGGGAACAGTATATACGTCTATAACGTTATATATCCTAACCTAAGGCAACCTAGCATCTCGGATGTAACATTTGACAACATTCCAGGCATGTCGGTCCCTACGTCTCGGTGGTAACATTATATGCGTCTATAACGTTATATATCCTTATCTAAGGCAACCTAACATCTCGGATGCAATATTTGACTACATTCCTGGCCTGTCGATCCCTACTTCTCGGAGGGAACAGTATATACGTCTATAACGTTATATATCCTAACCGAAGGCAACCTGACATCTCGGATGTAATATTTGACAACATTCCAGGCGTGTCGGACCCTACGTCTCGGTGGTAACATTATATGCGTCTATAACGTTATATATCCTTATCTAAGGCATCCTAACATCTCGGATGCAATATTTGACAACATTCCTGGCCTGTCGAACCCTACTTCTCGGAGGGAACACTATATACGTCTATAACGTTATATATCCTAACCTAAGGCAACCTGACATCTCGGATATATTATTTTACAACATTCCAGGCGTGTCGCACCCTACTTCTCGGTGGGAACATTATATGCGTCTATAACGTTGTATATCCTAATCTAAGGCAACCTAATATCTCGGATGCAATATTTGACAACATTCCTGGCCTGTCGAACAATACTTCTCGGAGGGAACAGTATATACGTCTATAACGTTATATATCCTAACCTAAGGCAACCTAGCATCTCGGATGTAACATTTGACAACATTCCAGGCATGTCGGTCCCTACGTCTCGGTGGTAACATTATATGCGTCTATAACGTTATATATCCTTATCTAAGGCAACCTAACATCTCGGATGCAATATTTGGCAACATTCCTAGCCTGTCGAACCCTACGTCTCGGTGGTAACATTACATGCGTCTATAACGGTATATTTCCTAATCTAAGGCAACCTAACATCTCGGATGCAATATTTGACAACATTCCAGGCGTGTCGGTCCCTACGTCTCGGTGGTAACATTACATGCGTCTATAACGTTATATATCCTAACCTAAGGCCAACTAACATCTCGTATGTAATATTTGACAACATTCCTGGCGTGTCGAACCCTACTTCTCGGTGGGAACAGTATATACGTCTATAACGTTATATATCCTAACCTAAGGCAACCTAACATCTCGGATATAACGTTTGACAACATTCCAGGCGTGTTGGAACCCTACGTCTCGCTGGTAACATTACGTGCGTCTATAACGTTATATATGCTAACCTAAGGCAACCTAATATCTCGGATGCAATATTTGACAACATTCCTGGCCTGTCGAACCCTACTTCTCGGAGGGAACAGCATATACGTCTATAACGTCATAAATCCTAACCTAAGGCAACCTAACATCTCGGATGTAGCATTTGACAACATTCCAGGCGTGTGGGTCCCTACGTTTCGGTGGTAACGTTACATGCGTCTATAACGTTATATATCCTAACCTAAGGCAACCTAACATCTCGGATGCAATATTTGACAACATTCCTGGCCTGTCGAACAATACTTCTCGGAGGGAACAGTATATACGTCTATAACGTTATATATCCTAACCTAAGGCAACCTAGCATCTCGGATGTAACATTTTACAACATTCCAGGCATGTCGGTCCCTACGTCTCGGTGGTAACATTATATGCGTCTATAACGTTATATATCCTTATCTAAGGCAACCTAACATCTCGGATGCAATATTTGACAACATTCCTAGCCTGTCGAACCCTACGTCTCGGTGGTAACATTACATGCGTCTATAACGGTATATTTCCTAATCTAAGGCAACCTAACATCTCGGATGCAATATTTGACAACATTCCTGGCGTGTCGAACCCTACTTCTCGGAGGGAACAGTATATACGTCTATAACGTCATATATCCTAACCTAAGGTAACCTGACATCTCGGATATATTATTCTACAACATTCCAGGCGTGTCGGACCCTACTTCTCGGTGGGAACATTATATGCGTCTATAACGTTGTATATCCTAATCTAAGGCAACCTAACATCTCGGATGCAATATTTGACAACATTCCTGGCCTGTCGAACCCTACATCTCGGAGGGAAGAGTATATACGTCTGTAACGTCATATATCCTAACATAAGACAACCTAACATCTCGGATGTAACATTTGACAACATTCCAGGCGTGTCGGGCCCTACGTCTCCGTGGTAACATTACATGCGTCTATAACGTTATATATCCTAACCTAAGGCAACCTAACGTCTCGGATGCAATATTTGACAACATTCCTGGCCTGTCGAACCCTACTTCTCGGAGGGAACAGCATATACCTCTACAACGTCATATATCCTAGCCTAAGGCAACCTAACATCTCGGATGTAACATTTGACAACATTCCAGGCGTGTCGGTCCCTACGTCTCGGTGGTAACATTACATGCGTCTATAACGGTATATATCCTAATCTTAGGCAACATGACATCTCGGATGTAACATTTTACCACATTCCAGGCGTGTCGGTCCCTACTTCTCGGTGGTAACATTACATGCGTCTATAACGTTATATATCCTACCCTAAGGCCAACTAACATCTGGTATGTAATATTTGACAACATTCCTGGCGTGTCGAACCCTACTTCTCGGAGGGAACAGCATATACGTCTATAACGTCATAAATCCTAACCTAAGGCAACCTAACATCTCGGATGTAGCATTTGACAACATTCCAGGCATGTCGGTCCCTACGTCTCGGTGGTAACATTATATGCGTCTATAACGTTATATATCCTTATCTAAGGCAACCTAACATCTCGGCTGCAATATTTGACAACATTCCTAGCCTGTCGAACCCTACGTCTCGGTGGTAACATTACATGCGTCTATAACGGTATATTTCCTAATCTAAGGCAACCTAACCTCTCGGATGCAATATTTGACAACATTCCTGGCCTGTCGAACAATACTTCTCGGAGGGAACAGTATATACGTCTATAACGTTATATATCCTAACCTAAGGCAACCTAGCATCTCGGATGTAACATTTGACAACATTCCAGGCATGTCGGTCCCTACGTCTCGGTGGTAACATTATATGCGTCTATAACGTTATATATCCTTATCTAAGGCAACCTAACATCTCGGATGCAATATTTGACAACATTTCTAGCCTGTCGAACCCTACGTCTCGGTGGTAACATTACATGCGTCTATAACGGTATATTTCCTAATCTAAGGCAACCTGACATCTCGGATATATTATTCTACAACATTCCAGGCGTGTCGGACCCTACTTCTCGGTGGGAACATTATATGCGTCTATAACGTTGTATATCCTAATCTAAGGCAACCTAACATCTCGGATGCAATATTTGACAACATTCCTGGCCTGTCGAAACCTACATCTCGGAGGGAAGGGTATATACGTCTGTAACGTCATATATCCTAACCTAAGACAACCTAACATCTCAGATGTAACATTTGACAACATTCCAGGCGTGTCGGACCCTACGTCTCCGTGGTAACATTACATGCGTCTATAACGTTATATATCCTAACCTAAGGCAACCTAACGTCTCGGATGCAATATTTGACAACATTCCTGGCCTGTCGAACCCTACTTCTCGGAGGGAACAGCATATACCTCTACAACGTCATATATCCTAGCCTAAGGCAACCTAACATCTCGGATGTAACATTTGACAACATTCCAGGCGTGTCGGTCCCTACGTCTCGGTGGTAACGTTACATGCGTCTATAACGTTATATATCCTAGGCTAAGGCAACCTAACATCTCGGATGCAATATTTGACAACATTCCTGGCCTGTCGAACAATACTTCTCGGAGGGAACAGTATATACGTCTATAACGTTATATATCCTAACCTAAGGCAACCTAGCATCTCGGATGTAACATTTGACAATATTCCAGGCATGTCGGTCCCTACGTCTCGGTGGTAACATTATATGCGTCTATAACGTTATATATCCTTATCTAAGGCAACCTAACATCTCGGATGCAATATTTGGCAACATTCCTAGCCTGTCGAACCCTACGTCTCGGTGGTAACATTACATGCGTCTATAACGGTATATTTCCTAATCTAAGGCAACCTAACATCTCGTATGTAATATTTGACAACATTCCTGGCGTGTCGAACCCTACTTCTCGGTGGTAACAGTATATACGTCTATAACGTTATATATCCTAACCTAAGGCAACCTAACATCTCGGATGTAACATTTGACAACATTCCAGGCGTGTCGGTCCCTACGTCTCGGTGGTAACGTTACATGCGTCTATAACGTTATATATCCTAACCTAAGGCAACCTAACATATCGGATGCAATATTTGACAACATTCCTGGCCTGTCGAACCCTACTTCTCGGAGGGAACAGTATATACGTCTATAACGTCATATATCCTAACCTAAGGCAACCTAACATCTCGGATGTAACATTTGACAACATTCCAGGCATGTCGGTCCCTACGTCTCGGTGGTAACATTATATGCGTCTATAACGTTATATATCCTTATCTAAGGCAACCTAACATCTCGGATGCAATATTTGACAACATTCCTGGGCTGTCGAACCCTACATCTCGGAGGGAACAGTATATACGTCTATAACGTTATAAATCCTAACCGAAGGCAACCTGACATCTCGGATGTAATATTCTACATCATTCAAGGCGTGTCGGACCCTACTTCTCGGTGGGAACATTATATGAGTCTATAACGTTGTATATCCTAATCTAAGGCAACCTATTATCTCAGACGTAATATTGTACATTATTCCTCGCGTGTCCGTGCATACTTTTCGGTGGGAATATTATATGCGTCCATAACGGTCGATATCGTAATCTAAGGCAATCTAACATCTCGGATGCAATATTTAACAACATTCCTTACCTGTCGAACCCTACTTCTCGGAGGGAACAGTATGTACGTCTGTAACGTTATATATCCTAACCTAAGGCAACCTGACATCTCGGATGTAGTATTCTACAACCTTCCAGGCGTGTCGGACCCTACTTCTCGGTGGTAACATTATATGCGTCTATAACGTTGCATATCCTAATCTAAGGCAACCTAACATCTCGGATGCAACATTTGACAACATTCCTGGCCTGTCGAACCCTACTGCTCGGAGGGAACAGTATATACGTCTATAACGGTATATATCCTAATCTAAGGCAACCTAACATCTCGGATGAAATATGTGACAACATTCCTGGCCTGTCGAACCCTACATCTCGGAGGGAACAGTATATACGTCTGTAACGTCATATATCCTAACCTAAGACAACCTAACATCTCGGATGTAACATTTGACAACATTCCAGGCGTGTCGGTCCCTACGTCTCTGTGGTAACATTACATGCGTCTATAACGTTATATATCCTAACCTAAGGCAACCTAACATCTCGGATGCAATATTTGACAACATTCCTGGCCTGTCGAACCCTACTTCTCGGAGGGAACAGCATATACCTCTATAACGTCATATATCCTAGCCTAAGGCAACCTAACATCTCGGATGTAACATTTGACAACATTCCAGGCGTGTCGGTCCCTACGTCTCGGTGGTAACATTACATGCGTCTATAACGGTATATATCCTAATCTTAGGCAACCTGACATCTCTGATGTAACATTTTACCACATTCCAGCCGTGTCGGTCCCTACGTCTCGGTGGTAACATTACATGCGTCTATAACGTTATATATCCTTATCTAAGGCAGCCTAACATCTCGGATGCAATATTTGACAACATTCCTAGCCTGTCGAACCCTACGTCTCGGTGGTAACATTACATGCGTCTATAACGGTATATTTCCTAATCTAAGGCAACCTAACATCTCGGATGTAACATTTGACAACATTCCAGGTGTGTCGGTCCCTACGTCTCGGTGGGAAGGTTACATGCGTCTATAACGTTATATATCCTAACCTAAGGCAACCTAACATCTCGGATGTAACATTTGACAACATTCCAGGCATGTCGGTCCCTACGTCTCGGTGGTAACATTATATGCGTCTATAACGTTATATATCCGTATCTAAGGCAACCTAACATCTCGGATGCAATATTTGACAACATTCCTGGCCTGTCGAACCCTACTTCTCGGAGGGAACAGTATATACGTCTATAACGTTATATATCCTAACCTAAGGCAAAGTGACATCTCGGATATATTATTCTACAACATTCCAGGCGTGTCGGACCCTACTTCTCGGTGGGAACATTATATGCGTCTATAACGTTGTATATCCTAATCTAAGGCAACCTAACATCTCGGATGCAATATTTGACAACATTCCTGGCCTGTCGAACCCTACTTCTCGGAGGGAACAGCATATACGTCTATAACGTCATAAATCCTAACCTAAGGCAACCTAACATCTCGGATGTAGCATTTGACAACATTCCAGGCGTGTGGGTCCCTACGTCTCGGTGGTAACGTTACATGCGTCTATAACGTTATATATCCTAACCGAAGGCAACCTAACATCTCGGATGCAATATTTGACAACATTCCTGGCCTGTCGAACAATACTTCTCGGAGGGAACAGTATATACGTCTATAACGTTATATATCCTAACCTAAGGCAACCTAGCATCTCGGATGTAACATTTGACAACATTCCAGGCATGTCGGTCCCTACGTCTCGGTGGTAACATTATATGCGTCTATAACGTTATATATCCTTATCTAAGGCAACCTAACATCTGGGCTGCAATATTTGACAACATTCCTAGCCTGTCGAACCCTACGTCTCGGTGGTAACATTACATGCGTCTATAACGGTATATTTCCTAATCTAAGGCAACCTAACCTCTCGGATGCAATATTTGACAACATTCCTGGCCTGTCGAACAATACTTCTCGGAGGGAACAGTATATACGTCTATAACGTTATATATCCTAACCTAAGGCAACCTAGCATCTCGGATGTAACATTTGACAACATTCCAGGCATGTCGGTCCCTACGTCTCGGTGGTAACATTATATCCGTCTATAACGTTATATATCCTTATCTAAGGCAACCTAACATCTCGGATGCAATATTTGACAACATTCCTAGCCTGTCGAACCCTACGTCTCGGTGGTAACATTACATGCGTCTATAACGGTATATTTCCTAATCTAAGGCAACCTAACATCTCGGATGCAATATTTGACAACATTCCTGGCGCGTCGAACCCTACTTCTCGGAGGGAACAGTATATACGTCTATAACGTCATATATCCTAACCTAAGGCAACCTAACATCTCGGATGTAACATTTGACAACATTCCAGGCGTGTCGGACCCTACGTCTCCGTGGTAACATTACATGCGTCTATAACGTTATATATCCTAACCTAAGGCAACCTAACGTCTCGGATGCAATATTTGACAACATTCCTGGCCTGTCGAACCCTACTTCTCGGAGGGAACAGCATATACCTCTACAACGTCATATATCCTAGCCTAAGGCAACCTAACATCTCGGATGTAACATTTGACAACATTCCAGGCGTGTCGGTCCCTACGTCTCGGTGGTAACGTTACATGCGTCTATAACGTTATATATCCTAGGCTAAGGCAACCTAACATCTCGGATGCAATATTTCACAACATTCCTGGCCTGTCGAACAATACTTCTCGGAGGGAACAGTATATACGTCTATAACGTTATATATCCTAACCTAAGGCAACCTAGCATCTCGGATGTAACATTTGACAATATTCCAGGCATGTCGGTCCCTACGTCTCGGTGGTAACATTATATGCGTCTATAACGTTATATATCCTTATCTAAGGCAACCTAACATCTTGGATGCAATATTTGGCAACATTCCTAGCCTGTCGAACCCTACGTCTCGGTGGTAACATTACATGCGTCTATAACGGTATATTTCCTAATCTAAGGCAACCTAACATCTCGGATGCAATATTTGACAACATTCCAGGCGTGTCGGTCCCTACGTCTCGGTGGTAACATTACATGCATCTATAACGTTATATATCCTAACCTAAGGCCAACTAACATCTCGTATGTAATATTTGACAACATTCCTGGCGTGTCGAACCCTAGTTCTCGGTGGTAACAGTATATACGTCTATAACGTTATATATCCTAACCTAAGGCAACCTAACATCTCGGATGTAACATTTGACAACATTCCAGGCGTGTCGGTCCCTACGTCTCGGTGGTAACGTTACATGCGTCTATAACGTTATATATCCTAACCTAAGGCAACCTAACATATCGGATGCAATATTTGACAACATTCCTGGCCTCTCGAACCCTACTTCTCGGAGGGAACAGTATATACGTCTATAACGTCATATATCCTAACCTAAGGCAACCTAACATCTCGGATGTAACATTTGACAACATTCCAGGCATGTCGGTCCCTACGTCTCGGTGGTAACATTATATGCGTCTATAACGTTATATATCCTTATCTAAGGCAACCTAACATCTCGGATGCAATATTTGACAACATTCCTGGGCTGTCGAACCCTACTTCTCGGAGGGAACAGTATATACGTCTAAAACGTTATATATCTTAACCGAAGGCAACCTGACATCTCGGATGTTATCTTCTACATCATTCAAGGCGTGTCGGACCCTACTTCTCGGTGGGAACATTATATGAGTCTATAACGTTGTATATCCTAATCTAAGGCAACCTATTATCTCAGACGTAATATTGTACAATATTCCTCGCGTGTCGGTGCATACTTTTCGGTGGGAATATTATATGCGTCCATAACGGTCGATATCGTAATCTAAGGCAATCTAACATCTCGGATGCAATATTTGACAACATTCCTTGCCTGTCGAACCCTACTTCTCGGAGGGAACAGTATATACGTCTATAAGGTTATATATCCTAACCTAAGGCAACCTAACATCTCGGATGTAATATTCTACAACCTTCCAGGCGTGTCGGACCCTACTTCTCGGTGGTAACATTATATGCGTCTATAACGTTGCATATCCTAATCTAAGGCAACCTAACATCTCGGATGCAATATTTGACAACATTCCTGGCCTGTCGAACCCTACTGCTCGGAGGGAACAGTATATACGTCTATAACGTTATATATCCTAACCTAAGGCAACCTAACATCTCGGATGTAACATTTGACAACATTCCAGGCGTGTCGGTCCCTACGTCTCGGTGGTAACGTTACATGCGTCTATAACGTTATATATCCTAACCTAAGGCAACCTAACATATCGGATGCAATATTTGACAACATTCCTGGTCTGTCGAACCCTACTTCTCGGAGGGAACAGTATATACGTCTATAACGTCATATATCCTAACCTAAGGCAACCTAACATCTCGGATGTAACATTTGACAACATTCCAGGCATGTCGGTCCCTACGTCTCGGTGGTAACATTATATGCGTCTATAAAGGTTATATATCCTTATCTAAGGCAACCTAACATCTCGGATGCAATATTTGACAACATTCCTGGGCTGTCGAACCCTACTTCTCGGAGGGAACAGTATATACGTCTAAAACGTTATATATCTTAACCGAAGGCAACCTGACATCTCGGATGTTATATTCTACATCATTCAAGGCGTGTCGGACCCTACTTCTCGGTGGGAACATTATATGAGTCTATAACGTTGTATATCCTAATCTAAGGCAACCTATTATCTCAGACGTAATATTGTACAATATTCCTCGCGTGTCGGTGCATACTTTTCGGTGGGAATATTATATGCGTCCATAACGGTCGATATCGTAATCTAAGGCAATCTAACATCTCGGATGCAATATTTGACAACATTCCTTGCCTGTCGAACCCTACTTCTCGGAGGGAACAGTATGTACGTCTATAAGGTTATATATCCTAACCTAAGGCAACCTAACATCTCGGATGTAATATTCTACAACCTTCCAGGCGTGTCGGACCCTACTTCTCGGTGGTAACATTATATGCGTCTATAACGTTGCATATCCTAATCTAAGGCAACCTAACATCTCGGATGCAACATTTGACAACATTCCTGGCCTGTCGAACAATACTTCTCGGAGGGAACAGTATATACGTCTATAACGTTATATATCCTAACCTAAGGCAACCTAGCATCTCGGATGTAACATTTGACAACATTCCAGGCATGTCGGTCCCTACGTCTCGGTGGTAACATTATATGCGTCTATAACGTTATATATCCTTATCTAAGGCAACCTAACATCTCGGCTGCAATATTTGACAACATTCCTAGCCTGTCGAACCCTACGTCTCGGTGGTAACATTACATGCGTCTATAACGGTATATTTCCTAATCTAAGGCAACCCAACCTCTCGGATGCAATATTTGACAACATTCCTGGCCTGTCGAACAATACTTCTCGGAGGGAACAGTATATACGTCTATAACGTTATATATCCTAACCTAAGGCAACCTAGCATCTCGGATGTAACATTTGACAACATTCCAGGCATGTCGGTCCCTACGTCTCGGTGGTAACATTATATCCGTCTATAACGTTATATATCCTTATCTAAGGCAACCTAACATCTCGGATGCAATATTTGACAACATTCCTGGGCTGTCGAACCCTACTTCTCGGAGGGAACAGTATATACGTCTATAACGTTATATATCCTAACCGAAGGCAACCTGACATCTCGGATGTAATATTCTACATCATTCAAGGCGTGTCGGACCCTACTTCTCGGTGGGAACATTATATGAGTCTATAACGTTGTATATCCTAATCTAAGGCAACCTATTATCTCAGACGTAATATTGTACATTATTCCTCGCGTGTCCGTGCATACTTTTCGGTGGGAATATTATATGCGTCCATAACGGTCGATATCGTAATCTAAGGCAATCTAACATCTCGGATGCAATATTTAACAACATTCCTTACCTGTCGAACCCTACTTCTCGGAGGGAACAGTATGTACGTCTGTAACGTTATATATCCTAACCTAAGGCAACCTGACATCTCGGATGTAGTATTCTACAACCTTCCAGGCGTGTCGGACCCTACTTCTCGGTGGTAACATTATATGCGTCTATAACGTTGCATATCCTAATCTAAGGCAACCTAACATCTCGGATGCAACATTTGACAACATTCCTGGCCTGTCGAACCCTACTGCTCGGAGGGAACAGTATATACGTCTATAACGGTATATATCCTAATCTAAGGCAACCTAACATCTCGGATGAAATATGTGACAACATTCCTGGCCTGTCGAACCCTACATCTCGGAGGGAACAGTATATACGTCTGTAACGTCATATATCCTAACCTAAGACAACCTAACATCTCGGATGTAACATTTGACAACATTCCAGGCGTGTCGGTCCCTACGTCTCTGTGGTAACATTACATGCGTCTATAACGTTATATATCCTAACCTAAGGCAACCTAACATCTCGGATGCAATATTTGACAACATTCCTGGCCTGTCGAACCCTACTTCTCGGAGGGAACAGCATATACCTCTATAACGGTATATATCCTAATCTTAGGCAACCTGACATCTCTGATGTAACATTTTACCACATTCCAGCCGTGTCGGTCCCTACGTCTCGGTGGTAACATTACATGCGTCTATAACGTTATATATCCTTATCTAAGGCAGCCTAACATCTCGGATGCAATATTTGACAACATTCCTAGCCTGTCGAACCCTACGTCTCGGTGGTAACATTACATGCGTCTATAACGGTATATTTCCTAATCTAAGGCAACCTAACATCTCGGATGTAACATTTGACAACATTCCAGGTGTGTCGGTCCCTACGTCTCGGTGGGAAGGTTACATGCGTCTATAACGTTATATATCCTAACCTAAGGCAACCTAACATCTCGGATGTAACATTTGACAACATTCCAGGCATGTCGGTCCCTACGTCTCGGTGGTAACATTATATGCGTCTATAACGTTATATATCCGTATCTAAGGCAACCTAACATCTCGGATGCAATATTTGACAACATTCCTGGCCTGTCGAACCCTACTTCTCGGAGGGAACAGTATATACGTCTATAACGTTATATATCCTAACCTAAGGCAAAGTGACATCTCGGATATATTATTCTACAACATTCCAGGCGTGTCGGACCCTACTTCTCGGTGGGAACATTATATGCGTCTATAACGTTGTATATCCTAATCTAAGGCAACCTAACATCTCGGATGCAATATTTGACAACATTCCTGGCCTGTCGAACCCTACTTCTCGGAGGGAACAGCATATACGTCTATAACGTCATAAATCCTAACCTAAGGCAACCTAACATCTCGGATGTAGCATTTGACAACATTCCAGGCGTGTGGGTCCCTACGTCTCGGTGGTAACGTTACATGCGTCTATAACGTTATATATCCTAACCTAAGGCAACCTAACATCTCGGATGCAATATTTGACAACATTCCTGGCCTGTCGAACAATACTTCTCGGAGGGAACAGTATATACGTCTATAACGTTATATATCCTAACCTAAGGCAACCTAGCATCTCGGATGTAACATTTGACAACATTCCAGGCATGTCGGTCCCTACGTCTCGGTGGTAACATTATATGCGTCTATAACGTTATATATCCTTATCTAAGGCAACCTAACATCTCGGCTGCAATATTTGACAACATTCCTAGCCTGTCGAACCCTACGTCTCGGTGGTAACATTACATGCGTCTATAACGGTATATTTCCTAATCTAAGGCAACCTAACCTCTCGGATGCAATATTTGACAACATTCCTGGCCTGTCGAACAATACTTCTCGGAGGGAACAGTATATACGTCTATAACGTTATATATCCTAACCTAAGGCAACCTAGCATCTCGGATGTAACATTTCACAACATTCCAGGCATGTCGGTCCCTACGTCTCGGTGGTAACATTATATGCGTCTATAACGTTATATATCCTTATCTAAGGCAACCTAACATCTCGGATGCAATATTTGACAACATTCCTAGCCTGTCGAACCCTACGTCTCGGTGGTAACATTACATGCGTCTATAACGGTATATTTCCTAATCTAAGGCAACCTAACATCTCGGATGCAATATTTGACAACATTCCTGGCGTGTCGAACCCTACTTCTCGGAGGGAACAGTATATACGTCTATAACGTCATATATCCTAACCTAAGGCAACCTAACATCTCGGATGTAACATTTGACAACATTCCAGGCATGTCGGTCCCTACGTCTCGGTGGTAACATTATATGCGTCTATAACGTTATATATCCTTATCTAAGGCAACCTAACATCTCGGATGCAATATTTGACAACATTCCTGGCCTGTCGAACCCTACTTCTCGGAGGGAACAGTATATACGTCTATAACGTTATATATCCTAACCTAAGGTAACCTGACATCTCGGATATATTATTCTACAACATTCCAGGCGTGTCGGACCCTACTTCTCGGTGGGAACATTATATGCGTCTATAACGTTGTATATCCTAATCTAAGGCAACCTAACATCTCGGATGCAATATTTGACAACATTCCTGGCCTGTCGAACCCTACATCTCGGAGGGAAGGGTATATACGTCTGTAACGTCATATATCCTAACCTAAGACAACCTAACATCTCGGATGTAACATTTGACAACATTCCAGGCGTGTCGGACCCTACGTCTCCGTGGTAACATTACATGCGTCTATAACGTTATATATCCTAACCTAAGGCAACCTAACGTCTCGGATGCAATATTTGACAACATTCCTGGCCTGTCGAACCCTACTTCTCGGAGGGAACAGCATATACCTCTACAACGTCATATATCCTAGCCTAAGGCAACCTAACATCTCGGATGTAACATTTGACAACATTCCAGGCGTGTCGGTCCCTACGTCTCGGTGGTAACGTTACATGCGTCTATAACGTTATATATCCTAGGCTAAGGCAACCTAACATCTCGGATGCAATATTTGACAACATTCCTGGCCTGTCGAACAATACTTCTCGGAGGGAACAGTATATACGTCTATAACGTTATATATCCTAACCTAAGGCAACCTAGCATCTCGGATGTAACATTTGACAATATTCCAGGCATGTCGGTCCCTACGTCTCGGTGGTAACATTATATGCGTCTATAACGTTATATATCCTTATCTAAGGCAACCTAACATCTCGGATGCAATATTTGGCAACATTCCTAGCCTGTCGAACCCTACGTCTCGGTGGTAACATTACATGCGTCTATAACGGTATATTTCCTAATCTAAGGCAACCTAACATCTCGGATGCAATATTTGACAACATTCCAGGCGTGTCGGTCCCTACGTCTCGGTGGTAACATTACATGCGTCTATAACGTTATATATCCTAACCTAAGGCCAACTAACATCTCGTATGTAATATTTGACAACATTCCTGGCGTGTCGAACCCTACTTCTCGGTGGTAACAGTATATACGTCGATAACATTATATATCCTAACCTAAGGCAACCTAACATCTCGGATGTAACATTTGACAACATTCCAGGCGTGTCGGTCCCTACGTCTCGGTGGTAACGTTACATGCGTCTATAACGTTATATATCCTAACCTAAGGCAACCTAACATATCGGATGCAATATTTGACAACATTCCTGGCCTGTCGAACCCTACTTCTCGGAGGGAACAGTATATACGTCTATAACGTCATATATCCTAACCTAAGGCAACCTAACATCTCGGATGTAACATTTGACAACATTCCAGGCATGTCGGTCCCTACGTCTCGGTGGTAACATTATATGCGTCTATAACGTTATATATCCTTATCTAAGGCAACCTAACATCTCGGATGCAATATTTGACAACATTCCTGGGCTGTCGAACCCTACTTCTCGGAGGGAACAGTATATCCGTCTATAACGTTATATATCCTAACCGAAGGCAACCTGACATCTCGGATGTAATATTCTACATCATTCAAGGCGTGTCGGACTCTACTTCTCGGTGGGAACATTATATGAGTCTATAACGTTATATATCCTAACCTAAGGCCAACTAACATCTCGTATGTAATATTTGACAACATTCCTGGCGTGTCGAACCTTACTTCTCGGTGGGAACAGTATATACGTCTATAACGTTATATACCCTAACCTAAGGCAACCTAACATCTCGGATGTAGCATTTGACAACATTCCAGGCGTGTGGGTCCCTACGTCTCGGTGGTAACGTTACATGCGTCTATAACGTTATATATCCTAACCTAAGGCAACCTAACATCTCGGATGCAATATTTGACAACATTCCTGGCCTGTCGAACAATACTTCTCGGAGGGAACAGTATATACGTCTATAACGTTATATATCCTAACCTAAGGCAACCTAGCATCTCGGATGTAACATTTGACAACATTCCAGGCATGTCGGTCCCTACGTCTCGGTGGTAACATTATATGCGTCTATAACGTTATATATCCTTATCTAAGGCAACCTAACACCTCGGATGCAATATTTGACAACATTCCTAGCCTGTCGAACCCTACGTCTCGGTGGTAACATTACATGCGTCTATAACGGTATATTTCCTAATCTAAGGCAACCTAACCTCTCGGATGCAATATTTGACAACATTCCTGGCCTGTCGAACAATACTTCTCGGAGGGAACAGTATATACGTCTATAACGTTATATATCCTAACCTAAGGCAACCTAGCATCTCGGATGTAACATTTGACAACATTCCAGGCATGTCGGTCCCTACGTCTCGGTGGTAACATTATATGCGTCTATAACGTTATATATCCTTATCTAAGGCAACCTAACACCTCGGATGCAATATTTGACAACATTCCTAGCCTGTCGAACCCTACGTCTCGGTGGTAACATTACATGCGTCTATAACGGTATATTTCCTAATCTAAGGCAACCTAACCTCTCGGATGCAATATTTGACAACATTCCTGGCGTGTCGAACCCTACTTCTCGGAGGGAACAGTATATACGTCTATAACGTCATATATCCTAACCTAAGGCAACCTAACATCTCGGATGTAACATTTGACAACATTCCAGGCATGTCGGTCCCTACGTCTCGGTGGTAACATTATATGCGTCTATAACGTTATATATCCTTATCTAAGGCAACCTAACATCTCGGATGCAATATTTGACAACATTCCTGGTCTGTCGAACCCTACTTCTCGGAGGGAACAGCATATACCTCTACAACGTCATATATCCTAGCCTAAGGCAACCTAACATTTCGGATGTAACATTTGACAACATTCCAGGCGTGTCGGTCCCTACGTCTCGGTGGTAACGTTACATGCGTCTATAACGGTATATATCCTAATCTTAGGCAATATGACATCTCGGATGTAACATTTTACCACATTCCAGGCGTGTCGGTCCCTACGTCTCGGTGGTAACATTACATGCGTCTATAACGGTATATTTCCTAATCTAAGGCAACCTAACATCACGGATGCAATATTTGACAACATTCCTGGCCTGTCGAACCCTACTTCTCGGAGGGAACAGTATATACGTCTATAACGTCACATATCCTATCCCAAGGCAACCTAACATCTCGGATGTAACATTTGACAACATTACAGGCATGTCGGTCCCTACGTCTCGGTGGTAACATTATATGCGTCTATAACGTTATATATCCTTATCTAATGCAACCTAACATCTCGGATGCAATATTTGACAACATTCCTGGCCTGTCGAACCCTACTTCTCGGAGGGAACAGTATATACGTCTATAACGTTATATATCCTAACCTAAGGCAACCTAACATCTCGGATGTAATATTCTACAATCTTCCAGGCGTGTCGGACTCTACTTCTCGGTGGTAACATTATATGTGTCTATAACGTTGCATATCCTAATCTAAGGCAACCTAACATCTCGGATGCAATATTTGACAACATTCCTGGCCTGTCGAACCCTACATCTCGGAGGGAACAGTATATACGTCTATAGCGCTATATATATATCCTAATCTAAGGCAACCTAACATCTCGGATGCAATATTTGACTACATTCCTGGCCTGTCGAACCCTACTTCTCGGAGGGAACAGTATATACGTCTATAACGTTATATATCCTAACCGAAGGCAACCTGACATCTCGGATGTAATATTTGACAACATTCCAGGCGTGTCGGACCCTACGTCTCGGTGGTAACATTATATGCGTCTATAACGTTATATATCCTTATCTAAGGCATCCTAACATCTCGGATGCAATATTTGACAACATTCCTGGCCAGTCGAACCCTACTTCTCGGAGGGAACACTATATACGTCTATAACGTTATATATCCTAACCTAAGGCAACCTGACATCTCGGATATATTATTTTACAACATTCCAGGCGTGTCGCACCCTACTTCTCGGTGGGAACATTATATGCGTCTATAACGTTGTATATCCTAATCTAAGGCAACCTAATATCTCGGATGCAATATTTGACAACATTCCTGGCCTGTCGAACAATACTTCTCGGAGGGAACAGTATATACGTCTATAACGTTATATATCCTAACCTAAGGCAACCTAGCATCTCGGATGTAACATTTGACAACATTCCAGGCATGTCGGTCCCTACGTCTCGGTGGTAACATTATATGCGTCTATAACGTTATATATCCTTATCTAAGGCAACCTAACATCTCGGATGCAATATTTGGCAACATTCCTGGCCTGTCGAACCCTACGTCTCGGTGGTAACATTACATGCGTCTATAACGGTATATTTCCTAATCTAAGGCAACCTAACATCTCGTATGTAATATTTGACAACATTCCTGGCGTGTCGAACCCTACTTCTCGGTGGGAACAGTATATACGTCTATAACGTTATATATCCTAACCTAAGGCAACCTAACATCTCGGATATAACGTTTGACAACATTCCAGGCGTGTTGGAACCCTACGTCTCGCTGGTAACATTACGTGCGTCTATAACGTTATATATGCTAACCTAAGGCAACCTAATATCTCGGATGCAATATTTGACAACATTCCTGGCCTGTCGAACCCTACTTCTCGGAGGGAACAGCATATACGTCTATAACATCATAAATCCTAACCTAAGGCAACCTAACATCTCGGATGTAGCATTTGACAACATTCCAGGCGTGTGGGTCCCTACGTTTCGGTGGTAACGTTACATGCGTCTATAACGTTATATATCCTAACCTAAGGCAACCTAACATCTCGGATGCAATATTTGACAACATTCCTGGCCTGTCGAACAATACTTCTCGGAGGGAACAGTATATACGTCTATAACGTTATATATCCTAACCTAAGGCAACCTAGCATCTCGGATGTAACATTTTACAACATTCCAGGCATGTCGGTCCCTACGTCTCGGTGGTAACATTATATGCGTCTATAACGTTATATATCCTTATCTAAGGCAACCTAACATCTCGGATACAATATTTGACAACATTCCTAGCCTGTCGAACCCTACGTCTCGGTGGTAACATTAAATGCGTCTATAACGGTATATTTCCTAATCTAAGGCAACCTAACATCTCGGATGCAATATTTGACAACATTCCTGGCGTGTCGAACCCTACTTCTCGGAGGGAACATTACATGCGTCTATAACGGTATATTTCCTAATCTAAGGCAACCTAACATCTCGGATGCAATATTTGACAACATTCCAGGCGTGTCGGTCCCTACGTCTCGGTGGTAACATTACATGCGTCTATAACGTTATATATCCTAACCTAAGGCCAACTAACATCTCGTATGTAATATTTGACAACATTCCTGGCGTGTCGAACCCTACTTCTCGGTGGTAACAGTATATACGTCTATAACGTTCTATATCCTAACCTAAGGCAACCTAACATCTCGGATGTAACATTTGACAACATTCCAGGCGTGTCGGTCCCTACGTCTCGGTGGTAACGTTACATGCGTCTATAACGTTATATATCCTAACCTAAGGCAACCTAACATATCGGATGCAATATTTGACAACATTCCTGGCCTGTCGAACCCTACTTCTCGGAGGGAACAGTATATACGTCTATAACGTCATATATCCTAACCTAAGGCAACCTAACATCTCGGATGTAACATTTGACAACATTCCAGGCATGTCGGTCCCTACGTCTCGGTGGTAACATTATATGCGTCTATAACGTTATATATCCTTATCTAAGGCAACCTAACATCTCGGATGCAATATTTGACAACATTCCTGGGCTGTCGAACCCTACTTCTCGGAGGGAACAGTATATACGTCTATAACGTTATATATCCTAACCGAAGGCAACCTGACATCTCGGATGTAATATTCTACATCATTCAAGGCGTGTCGGACTCTACTTCTCGGTGGGAACATTATATGAGTCTATAACGTTATATATCCTAACCTAAGGCCAACTAACATCTCGTATGTAATATTTGACAACATTCCTGGCGTGTCGAACCCTACTTCTCGGTGGGAACAGTATATACGTCTATAACGTTATATACCCTAACCTAAGGCAACCTAACATCTCGGATGTAGCATTTGACAACATTCCAGGCGTGTGGGTCCCTACGTCTCGGTGGTAACGTTACATGCGTCTATAACGTTATATATCCTAACCTAAGGCAACCTAACATCTCGGATGCAATATTTGACAACATTCCTGGCCTGTCGAACAATACTTCTCGGAGGGAACAGTATATACGTCTATAACGTTATATATCCTAACCTAAGGCAACCTAGCATCTCGGATGTAACATTTGACAACATTCCAGGCATGTCGGTCCCTACGTCTCGGTGGTAACATTATATGCGTCTATAACGTTATATATCCTTATCTAAGGCAACCTAACATCTCGGATGCAATATTTGACAACATTCCTAGCCTGTCGAACCCTACGTCTCGGTGGTAACATTACATGCGTCTATAACGGTATATTTCCTAATCTAAGGCAACCTAACCTCTCGGATGCAATATTTGACAACATTCCTGGCGTGTCGAACCCTACTTCTCGGAGGGAACAGTATATACGTCTATAACGTCATATATCCTAACCTAAGGCAACCTAACATCTCGGATGTAACATTTGACAACATTCCAGGCATGTCGGTCCCTACGTCTCGGTGGTAACATTATATGCGTCTATAACGTTATATATCCTTATCTAAGGCAACCTAACATCTCGGATGCAATATTTGACAACATTCCTGGCCTGTCGAACCCTACTTCTCGGAGGGAACAGCATATACCTCTACAACGTCATATATCCTAGCCTAAGGCAACCTAACATTTCGGATGTAACATTTGACAACATTCCAGGCGTGTCGGTCCCTACGTCTCGGTGGTAACGTTACATGCGTCTATAACGGTATATATCCTAATCTTAGGCAACATGACATCTCGGATGTAACATTTTACCACATTCCAGGCGTGTCGGTCCCTACGTCTCGGTGGTAACATTACATGCGTCTATAACGGTATATTTCCTAATCTAAGTCAACCTAACATCACGGATGCAATATTTGACAACATTCTTGGCCTGTCGAACCCTACTTCTCGGAGGGAACAGTATATACGTCTATAACGTCACATATCCTATCCCAAGGCAACCTAACATCTCGGATGTAACATTTGACAACATTCCAGGCATGTCGGTCCCTACGTCTCGGTGGTAACATTATATGCGTCTATAACGTTATATATCCTTATCTAATGCAACCTAACACCTCGGATGCAATATTTGACAACATTCCTGGCCTGTCGAACCCTACTTCTCGGAGGGAACAGTATATACGTCTATAACGTTATATATCCTAACCTAAGGCAACCTAACATCTCGGATGTAATATTCTACAATCTTCCAGGCGTGTCGGACTCTACTTCTCGGTGGTAACATTATATGTGTCTATAACGTTGCATATCCTAATCTAAGGCAACCTAACATCTCGGATGCAATATTTGACAACATTCCTGGCCTGTCGAACCCTACATCTCGGAGGGAACAGTATATACGTCTATAGCGCTATATATATATCCTAATCTAAGGCAACCTAACATCTCGGATGCAATATTTGACTACATTCCTGGCCTGTCGATCCCTACTTCTCGGAGGGAACAGTATATACGTCTATAACGTTATATATCCTAACCGAAGGCAACCTGACATCTCGGATGTAATATTTGACAACATTCCAGGCGTGTCGGACCCTACGTCTCGGTGGTAACATTATATGCGTCTATAACGTTATATATCCTTATCTAAGGCATCCTAACATCTCGGATGCAATATTTGACAACATTCCTGGCCTGTCGAACCCTACTTCTCGGAGGGAACACTATATACGTCTATAACGTTATATATCCTAACCTAAGGCAACCTGACATCTCGGATATATTATTTTACAACATTCCAGGCGTGTCGCACCCTACTTCTCGGTGGGAACATTATATGCGTCTATAACGTTGTATATCCTAATCTAAGGCAACCTAATATCTCGGATGCAATATTTGACAACATTCCTGGCCTGTCGAACAATACTTCTCGGAGGGAACAGTATATACGTCTATAACGTTATATATCCTAACCTAAGGCAACCTAGCATCTCGGATGTAACATTTGACAACATTCCAGGCATGTCGGTCCCTACGTCTCGGTGGTAACATTATATGCGTCTATAACGTTATATATCCTTATCTAAGGCAACCTAACATCTCGGATGCAATATTTGGCAACATTCCTAGCCTGTCGAACCCTACGTCTCGGTGGTAACATTACATGCGTCTATAACGGTATATTTCCTAATCTAAGGCAACCTAACATCTCGGATGCAATATTTGACAACATTCCAGGCGTGTCGGTCCCTACGTCTCGGTGGTAACATTACATGCGTCTATAACGTTATATATCCTAACCTAAGGCCAACTAACATCTCGTATGTAATATTTGACAACATTCCTGGCGTGTCGAACCCTACTTCTCGGTGGGAACAGTATATACGTCTATAACGTTATATATCCTAACCTAAGGCAACCTAACATCTCGGATATAACGTTTGACAACATTCCAGGCGTGTTGGAACCCTACGTCTCGCTGGTAACATTACGTGCGTCTATAACGTTATATATGCTAACCTAAGGCAACCTAATATCTCGGATGCAATATTTGACAACATTCCTGGCCTGTCGAACCCTACTTCTCGGAGGGAACAGCATATACGTCTATAACGTCATAAATCCTAACCTAAGGCAACCTGACATCTCGGATGTAGCATTTGACAACATTCCAGGCGTGTGGGTCCCTACGTTTCGGTGGTAACGTTACATGCGTCTATAACGTTATATATCCTAACCTAAGGCAACCTAACATCTCGGATGCAATATTTGACAACATTCCTGGCCTGTCGAACAATACTTCTCGGAGGGAACAGTATATACGTCTATAACGTTATATATCCTAACCTAAGGCAACCTAGCATCTCGGATGTAACATTTTACAACATTCCAGGCATGTCGGTCCCTACGTCTCGGTGGTAACATTATATGCGTCTATAACGTTATATATCCTTATCTAAGGCAACCTAACATCTCGGATGCAATATTTGACAACATTCCTAGCCTGTCGAACCCTACGTCTCGGTGGTAACATTACATGCGTCTATAACGGTATATTTCCTAATCTAAGGCAACCTAACATCTCGGATGCAATATTTGACAACATTCCTGGCGTGTCGAACCCTACTTCTCGGAGGGAACAGTATATACGTCTATAACGTCATATATCCTAACCTAAGGTAACCTGACATCTCGGATATATTATTCTACAACATTCCAGGCGTGTCGGACCCTACTTCTCGGTGGGAACATTATATGCGTCTATAACGTTGTATATCCTAATCTAAGGCAACCTAACATCTCGGATGCAATATTTGACAACATTCCTGGCCTGTCGAACCCTACATCTCGGAGGGAAGAGTATATACGTCTGTAACGTCATATATCCTAACATAAGACAACCTAACATCTCGGATGTAACATTTGACAACATTCCAGGCGTGTCGGGCCCTACGTCTCCGTGGTAACATTACATGCGTCTATAACGTTATATATCCTAACCTAAGGCAACCTAACGTCTCGGATGCAATATTTGACAACATTCCTGGCCTGTCGAACCCTACTTCTCGGAGGGAACAGCATATACCTCTACAACGTCATATATCCTAGCCTAAGGCAACCTAACATCTCGGATGTAACATTTGACAACATTCCAGGCGTGTCGGTCCCTACGTCTCGGTGGTAACATTACATGCGTCTATAACGGTATATATCCTAATCTTAGGCAACATGACATCTCGGATGTAACATTTTACCACATTCCAGGCGTGTCGGTCCCTACGTCTCGGTGGTAACATTACATGCGTCTATAACGGTATATTTCCTAATCTAAGGCAACCTAACATCACGGATGCAATATTTGACAACATTCCTGGCCTGTCGAACCCTACTTCTCGGAGGGAACAGTATATACGTCTATAACGTCACATATCCTATCCCAAGGCAACCTAACATCTCGGATGTAACATTTGACAACATTCCAGGCATGTCGGTCCCTACGTCTCGGTGGTAACATTATATGCGTCTATAACGTTATATATCCTTATCTAATGCAACCTAACACCTCGGATGCAATATTTGACAACATTCCTGGCCTGTCGAACCCTACTTCTCGGAGGGAACAGTATATACGTCTATAACGTTATATATCCTAACCTAAGGCAACCTAACATCTCGGATGTAATATTCTACAATCTTCCAGGCGTGTCGGACTCTACTTCTCGGTGGTAACATTATATGTGTCTATAACGTTGCATATCCTAATCTAAGGCAACCTAACATCTCGGATGCAATATTTGACAACATTCCTGGCCTGTCGAACCCTACATCTCGGAGGGAACAGTATATACGTCTATAGCGCTATATATATATCCTAATCTAAGGCAACCTAACATCTCGGATGCAATATTTGACTACATTCCTGGCCTGTCGATCCCTACTTCTCGGAGGGAACAGTATATACGTCTATAACGTTATATATCCTAACCGAAGGCAACCTGACATCTCGGATGTAATATTTGACAACATTCCAGGCGTGTCGGACCCTACGTCTCGGTGGTAACATTATATGCGTCTATAACGTTATATATCCTTATCTAAGGCATCCTAACATCTCGGATGCAATATTTGACAACATTCCTGGCCTGTCGAACCCTACATCTCGGAGGGAAGAGTATATACGTCTGTAACGTCATATATCCTAACATAAGACAACCTAACATCTCGGATGTAACATTTGACAACATTCCAGGCGTGTCGGGCCCTACGTCTCCGTGGTAACATTACATGCGTCTATAACGTTATATATCCTAACCTAAGGCAACCTAACGTCTCGGATGCAATATTTGACAACATTCCTGGCCTGTCGAACCCTACTTCTCGGAGGGAACAGCATATACCTCTACAACGTCATATATCCTAGCCTAAGGCAACCTAACATCTCGGATGTAACATTTGACAACATTCCAGGCGTGTCGGTCCCTACGTCTCGGTGGTAACATTACATGCGTCTATAACGGTATATATCCTAATCTTAGGCAACATGACATCTCGGATGTAACATTTTACCACATTCCAGGCGTGTCGGTCCCTACTTCTCGGTGGTAACATTACATGCGTCTATAACGTTATATATCCTAACCTAAGGCCAACTAACATCTGGTATGTAATATTTGACAACATTCCTGGCGTGTCGAACCCTACTTCTCGGAGGGAACAGCATATACGTCTATAACGTCATAAATCCTAACCTAAGGCAACCTAACATCTCGGATGTAGCATTTGACAACATTCCAGGCATGTCGGTCCCTACGTCTCGGTGGTAACATTATATGCGTCTATAACGTTGTATATCCTTATCTAAGGCAACCTAACATCTCGGCTGCAATATTTGACAACATTCCTAGCCTGTCGAACCCTACGTCTCGGTGGTAACATTACATGCGTCTATAACGGTATATTTCCTAATCTAAGGCAACCTAACCTCTCGGATGCAATATTTGACAACATTCCTGGCCTGTCGAACAATACTTCTCGGAGGGAACAGTATATACGTCTATAACGTTATATATCCTAACCTAAGGCAACCTAGCATCTCGGATGTAACATTTGACAACATTCCAGGCATGTCGGTCCCTACGTCTCGGTGGTAACATTATATGCGTCTATAACGTTATATATCCTTATCTAAGGCAACCTAACATCTCGGATGCAATATTTGACAACATTTCTAGCCTGTCGAACCCTACGTCTCGGTGGTAACATTACATGCGTCTATAACGGTATATTTCCTAATCTAAGGCAACCTGACATCTCGGATATATTATTCTACAACATTCCAGGCGTGTCGGACCCTACTTCTCGGTGGGAACATTATATGCGTCTATAACGTTGTATATCCTAATCTAAGGCAACCTAACATCTCGGATGCAATATTTGACAACATTCCTGGCCTGTCGAAACCTACATCTCGGAGGGAAGGGTATATACGTCTGTAACGTCATATATCCTAACCTAAGACAACCTAACATCTCAGATGTAACATTTGACAACATTCCAGGCGTGTCGGACCCTACGTCTCCGTGGTAACATTACATGCGTCTATAACGTTATATATCCTAACCTAAGGCAACCTAACGTCTCGGATGCAATATTTGACAACATTCCTGGCCTGTCGAACCCTACTTCTCGGAGGGAACAGCATATACCTCTACAACGTCATATATCCTAGCCTAAGGCAACCTAACATCTCGGATGTAACATTTGACAACATTCCAGGCGTGTCGGTCCCTACGTCTCGGTGGTAACGTTACATGCGTCTATAACGTTATATATCCTAGGCTAAGGCAACCTAACATCTCGGATGCAATATTTGACAACATTCCTGGCCTGTCGAACAATACTTCTCGGAGGGAACAGTATATACGTCTATAACGTTATATATCCTAACCTAAGGCAACCTAGCATCTCGGATGTAACATTTGACAATATTCCAGGCATGTCGGTCCCTACGTCTCGGTGGTAACATTATATGCGTCTATAACGTTATATATCCTTATCTAAGGCAACCTAACATCTCGGATGCAATATTTGGCAACATTCCTAGCCTGTCGAACCCTACGTCTCGGTGGTAACATTACATGCGTCTATAACGGTATATTTCCTAATCTAAGGCAACCTAACATCTCGGATGCAATATTTGACAACATTCCAGGCGTGTCGGTCCCTACGTCTCGGTGGTAACATTACATGCGTCTATAACGTTATATATCCTAACCTAAGGCCAACTAACATCTCGTATGTAATATTTGACAACATTCCTGGCGTGTCGAACCCTACTTCTCGGTGGTAACAGTATATACGTCTATAACGTTATATATCCTAACCTAAGGCAACCTAACATCTCGGATGTAACATTTGACAACATTCCAGGCGTGTCGGACCCTACGTCTCGGTGGTAACGTTACATGCGTCTATAACGTTATATATCCTAACCTAAGGCAACCTAACATATCGGATGCAATATTTGACAACATTCCTGGCCTGTCGAACCCTACTTCTCGGAGGGAACAGTATATACGTCTATAACGTCATATATCCTAACCTAAGGCAACCTAACATCTCGGATGTAACGTTTGACAACATTCCAGGCATGTCGGTCCCTACGTCTCGGTGGTAACATTATATGCGTCTATAACGTTATATATCCTTATCTAAGGCAACCTAACATCTCGGATGCAATATTTGACAACATTCCTGGGCTGTCGAACCCTACATCTCGGAGGGAACAGTATATACGTCTATAACGTTATATATCCTAACCGAAGGCAACCTGACATCTCGGATGTAATATTCTACATCATTCAAGGCGTGTCGGACCCTACTTCTCGGTGGGAACATTATATGAGTCTATAACGTTGTATATCCTAATCTAAGGCAACCTATTATCTCAGACGTAATATTGTACATTATTCCTCGCGTGTCCGTGCATACTTTTCGGTGGGAATATTATATGCGTCCATAACGGTCGATATCGTAATCTAAGGCAATCTAACATCTCGGATGCAATATTTAACAACATTCCTTACCTGTCGAACCCTACTTCTCGGAGGGAACAGTATGTACGTCTGTAACGTTATATATCCTAACCTAAGGCAACCTGACATCTCGGATGTAGTATTCTACAACCTTCCAGGCGTGTCGGACCCTACTTCTCGGTGGTAACATTATATGCGTCTATAACGTTGCATATCCTAATCTAAGGCAACCTAACATCTCGGATGCAACATTTGACAACATTCCTGGCCTGTCGAACCCTACTGCTCGGAGGGAACAGTATATACGTCTATAACGGTATATATCCTAATCTAAGGCAACCTAACATCTCGGATGAAATATGTGACAACATTCCTGGCCTGTCGAACCCTACATCTCGGAGGGAACAGTATATACGTCTGTAACGTCATATATCCTAACCTAAGACAACCTAACATCTCGGATGTAACATTTGACAACATTCCAGGCGTGTCGGTCCCTACGTCTCTGTGGTAACATTACATGCGTCTATAACGTTATATATCCTAACCTAAGGCAACCTAACATCTCGGATGCAATATTTGACAACATTCCTGGCCTGTCGAACCCTACTTCTCGGAGGGAACAGCATATACCTCTATAACGTCATATATCCTAGCCTAAGGCAACCTAACATCTCGGATGTAACATTTGACAACATTCCAGGCGTGTCGGTCCCTACGTCTCGGTGGTAACATTACATGCGTCTATAACGGTATATATCCTAATCTTAGGCAACCTGACATCTCTGATGTAACATTTTACCACATTCCAGCCGTGTCGGTCCCTACGTCTCGGTGGTAACATTACATGCGTCTATAACGTTATATATCCTTATCTAAGGCAGCCTAACATCTCGGATGCAATATTTGACAACATTCCTAGCCTGTCGAACCCTACGTCTCGGTGGTAACATTACATGCGTCTATAACGGTATATTTCCTAATCTAAGGCAACCTAACATCTCGGATGTAACATTTGACAACATTCCAGGTGTGTCGGTCCCTACGTCTCGGTGGGAAGGTTACATGCGTCTATAACGTTATATATCCTAACCTAAGGCAACCTAACATCTCGGATGTAACATTTGACAACATTCCAGGCATGTCGGTCCCTACGTCTCGGTGGTAACATTATATGCGTCTATAACGTTATATATCCGTATCTAAGGCAACCTAACATCTCGGATGCAATATTTGACAACATTCCTGGCCTGTCGAACCCTACTTCTCGGAGGGAACAGTATATACGTCTATAACGTTATATATCCTAACCTAAGGCAAAGTGACATCTCGGATATATTATTCTACAACATTCCAGGCGTGTCGGACCCTACTTCTCGGTGGGAACATTATATGCGTCTATAACGTTGTATATCCTAATCTAAGGCAACCTAACATCTCGGATGCAATATTTGACAACATTCCTGGCCTGTCGAACCCTACTTCTCGGAGGGAACAGCATATACGTCTATAACGTCATAAATCCTAACCTAAGGCAACCTAACATCTCGGATGTAGCATTTGACAACATTCCAGGCGTGTGGGTCCCTACGTCTCGGTGGTAACGTTACATGCGTCTATAACGTTATATATCCTAACCTAAGGCAACCTAACATCTCGGATGCAATATTTGACAACATTCCTGGCCTGTCGAACAATACTTCTCGGAGGGAACAGTATATACGTCTATAACGTTATATATCCTAACCTAAGGCAACCTAGCATCTCGGATGTAACATTTGACAACATTCCAGGCATGTCGGTCCCTACGTCTCGGTGGTAACATTATATGCGTCTATAACGTTATATATCCTTATCTAAGGCAACCTAACATCTGGGCTGCAATATTTGACAACATTCCTAGCCTGTCGAACCCTACGTCTCGGTGGTAACATTACATGCGTCTATAACGGTATATTTCCTAATCTAAGGCAACCTAACCTCTCGGATGCAATATTTGACAACATTCCTGGCCTGTCGAACAATACTTCTCGGAGGGAACAGTATATACGTCTATAACGTTATATATCCTAACCTAAGGCAACCTAGCATCTCGGATGTAACATTTGACAACATTCCAGGCATGTCGGTCCCTACGTCTCGGTGGTAACATTATATCCGTCTATAGCGTTATATATCCTTATCTAAGGCAACCTAACATCTCGGATGCAATATTTGACAACATTCCTAGCCTGTCGAACCCTACGTCTCGGTGGTAACATTACATGCGTCTATAACGGTATATTTCCTAATCTAAGGCAACCTAACATCTCGGATGCAATATTTGACAACATTCCTGGCGTGTCGAACCCTACTTCTCGGAGGGAACAGTATATACGTCTATAACGTCATATATCCTAACCTAAGGCAACCTAACATCTCGGATGTAACATTTGACAACATTCCAGGCGTGTCGGACCCTACGTCTCCGTGGTAACATTACATGCGTCTATAACGTTATATATCCTAACCTAAGGCAACCTAACGTCTCGGATGCAATATTTGACAACATTCCTGGCCTGTCGAACCCTACTTCTCGGAGGGAACAGCATATACCTCTACAACGTCATATATCCTAGCCTAAGGCAACCTAACATCTCGGATGTAACATTTGACAACATTCCAGGCGTGTCGGTCCCTACGTCTCGGTGGTAACGTTACATGCGTCTATAACGTTATATATCCTAGGCTAAGGCAACCTAACATCTCGGATGCAATATTTCACAACATTCCTGGCCTGTCGAACAATACTTCTCGGAGGGAACAGTATATACGTCTATAACGTTATATATCCTAACCTAAGGCAACCTAGCATCTCGGATGTAACATTTGACAATATTCCAGGCATGTCGGTCCCTACGTCTCGGTGGTAACATTATATGCGTCTATAACGTTATATATCCTTATCTAAGGCAACCTAACATCTTGGATGCAATATTTGGCAACATTCCTAGCCTGTCGAACCCTACGTCTCGGTGGTAACATTACATGCGTCTATAACGGTATATTTCCTAATCTAAGGCAACCTAACATCTCGGATGCAATATTTGACAACATTCCAGGCGTGTCGGTCCCTACGTCTCGGTGGTAACATTACATGCATCTATAACGTTATATATCCTAACCTAAGGCCAACTAACATCTCGTATGTAATATTTGACAACATTCCTGGCGTGTCGAACCCTAGTTCTCGGTGGTAACAGTATATACGTCTATAACGTTATATATCCTAACCTAAGGCAACCTAACATCTCGGATGTAACATTTGACAACATTCCAGGCGTGTCGGTCCCTACGTCTCGGTGGTAACGTTACATGCGTCTATAACGTTATATATCCTAACCTAAGGCAACCTAACATATCGGATGCAATATTTGACAACATTCCTGGCCTGTCGAACCCTACTTCTCGGAGGGAACAGTATATACGTCTATAACGTCATATATCCTAACCTAAGGCAACCTAACATCTCGGATGTAACATTTGACAACATTCCAGGCATGTCGGTCCCTACGTCTCGGTGGTAACATTATATGCGTCTATAACGTTATATATCCTTATCTAAGGCAACCTAACATCTCGGATGCAATATTTGACAACATTCCTGGGCTGTCGAACCCTACTTCTTGGAGGGAACAGTATATACGTCTAAAACGTTATATATCTTAACCGAAGGCAACCTAACATCTCGGATGTAACATTTGACAACATTCCAGGCGTGTCGGTCCCTACGTCTCGGTGGTAACATTACATGCGTCTATAACGGTATATATCCTAATCTTAGGCAACCTGACATCTCTGATGTAACATTTTACCACATTCCAGCCGTGTCGGTCCCTACGTCTCGGTGGTAACATTACATGCGTCTATAACGTTATATATCCTTATCTAAGGCAGCCTAACATCTCGGATGCAATATTTGACAACATTCCTAGCCTGTCGAACCCTACGTCTCGGTGGTAACATTACATGCGTCTATAACGGTATATTTCCTAATCTAAGGCAACCTAACATCTCGGATGTAACATTTGACAACATTCCAGGTGTGTCGGTCCCTACGTCTCGGTGGGAAGGTTACATGCGTCTATAACGTTATATATCCTAACCTAAGGCAACCTAACATCTCGGATGTAACATTTGACAACATTCCAGGCATGTCGGTCCCTACGTCTCGGTGGTAACATTATATGCGTCTATAACGTTATATATCCGTATCTAAGGCAACCTAACATCTCGGATGCAATATTTGACAACATTCCTGGCCTGTCGAACCCTACTTCTCGGAGGGAACAGTATATACGTCTATAACGTTATATATCCTAACCTAAGGCAAAGTGACATCTCGGATATATTATTCTACAACATTCCAGGCGTGTCGGACCCTACTTCTCGGTGGGAACATTATATGCGTCTATAACGTTGTATATCCTAATCTAAGGCAACCTAACATCTCGGATGCAATATTTGACAACATTCCTGGCCTGTCGAACCCTACTTCTCGGAGGGAACAGCATATACGTCTATAACGTCATAAATCCTAACCTAAGGCAACCTAACATCTCGGATGTAGCATTTGACAACATTCCAGGCGTGTGGGTCCCTACGTCTCGGTGGTAACGTTACATGCGTCTATAACGTTATATATCCTAACCTAAGGCAACCTAACATCTCGGATGCAATATTTGACAACATTCCTGGCCTGTCGAACAATACTTCTCGGAGGGAACAGTATATACGTCTATAACGTTATATATCCTAACCTAAGGCAACCTAGCATCTCGGATGTAACATTTGACAACATTCCAGGCATGTCGGTCCCTACGTCTCGGTGGTAACATTATATGCGTCTATAACGTTATATATCCTTATCTAAGGCAACCTAACATCTGGGCTGCAATATTTGACAACATTCCTAGCCTGTCGAACCCTACGTCTCGGTGGTAACATTACATGCGTCTATAACGGTATATTTCCTAATCTAAGGCAACCTAACCTCTCGGATGCAATATTTGACAACATTCCTGGCCTGTCGAACAATACTTCTCGGAGGGAACAGTATATACGTCTATAACGTTATATATCCTAACCTAAGGCAACCTAGCATCTCGGATGTAACATTTGACAACATTCCAGGCATGTCGGTCCCTACGTCTCGGTGGTAACATTATATCCGTCTATAACGTTATATATCCTTATCTAAGGCAACCTAACATCTCGGATGCAATATTTGACAACATTCCTAGCCTGTCGAACCCTACGTCTCGGTGGTAACATTACATGCGTCTATAACGGTATATTTCCTAATCTAAGGCAACCTAACATCTCGGATGCAATATTTGACAACATTCCTGGCGTGTCGAACCCTACTTCTCGGAGGGAACAGTATATACGTCTATAACGTCATATATCCTAACCTAAGGCAACCTAACATCTCGGATGTAACATTTGACAACATTCCAGGCGTGTCGGACCCTACGTCTCCGTGGTAACATTACATGCGTCTATAACGTTATATATCCTAACCTAAGGCAACCTAACGTCTCGGATGCAATATTTGACAACATTCCTGGCCTGTCGAACCCTACTTCTCGGAGGGAACAGCATATACCTCTACAACGTCATATATCCTAGCCTAAGGCAACCTAACATCTCGGATGTAACATTTGACAACATTCCAGGCGTGTCGGTCCCTACGTCTCGGTGGTAACGTTACATGCGTCTATAACGTTATATATCCTAGGCTAAGGCAACCTAACATCTCGGATGCAATATTTCACAACATTCCTGGCCTGTCGAACAATACTTCTCGGAGGGAACAGTATATACGTCTATAACGTTATATATCCTAACCTAAGGCAACCTAGCATCTCGGATGTAACATTTGACAATATTCCAGGCATGTCGGTCCCTACGTCTCGGTGGTAACATTATATGCGTCTATAACGTTATATATCCTTATCTAAGGCAACCTAACATCTTGGATGCAATATTTGGCAACATTCCTAGCCTGTCGAACCCTACGTCTCGGTGGTAACATTACATGCGTCTATAACGGTATATTTCCTAATCTAAGGCAACCTAACATCTCGGATGCAATATTTGACAACATTCCAGGCGTGTCGGTCCCTACGTCTCGGTGGTAACATTACATGCATCTATAACGTTATATATCCTAACCTAAGGCCAACTAACATCTCGGATGTAGTATTCTACAACCTTCCAGGCGTGTCGGACCCTACTTCTCGGTGGTAACATTATATGCGTCTATAACGTTGCATATCCTAATCTAAGGCAACCTAACATCTCGGATGTAATATTCTACAACCTTCCAGGCGTGTCGGACCCTACTTCTCGGTGGTAACATTATATGCGTCTATAACGTTGCATATCCTAATCTAAGGCAACCTAACATCTCGGATGCAATATTTGACAACATTCCTGGCCTGTCGAACCCTACTGCTCGGAGGGAACTGTATATACGTCTATAGCGGTATATATCCTAATCTAAGGCAACCTAACATCTCGGATGAAATATGTGACAACATTCCTGGCCTGTCGAACCCTACTTCTCGGAGGGAACAGTATATACGTCTATAACGTTATATATCCTAACCGAAGGCAACCTGACATCTCGGATGTAATATTCTACATCATTCAAGGCGTGTCGGACCCTACTTCTCGGTGGGAACATTATATGAGTCTATAACGTTGTATATCCTAATCTAAGGCAACCTATTATCTCAGACGTAATATTGTACATTATTCCTCGCGTGTCCGTGCATACTTTTCGGTGGGAATATTATATGCGTCCATAACGGTCGATATCGTAATCTAAGGCAATCTAACATCTCGGATGCAATATTTGACAACATTCCTTACCTGTCGAACCCTACTTCTCGGAGGGAACAGTATGTACGTCTGTAACGTTATATATCCTAACCTAAGGCAACCTAACATCTCGGATGTAGTATTCTACAACCTTCCAGGCGTGTCGGACCCTACTTCTCGGTGGTAACATTATATGCGTCTATAACGTTGCATATCCTAATCTAAGGCAACCTAACATCTCGGATGCAACATTTGACAACATTCCTGGCCTGTCGAACCCTACTGCTCGGAGGGAACAGTATATACGTCTATAACGGTATATATCCTAATCTAAGGCAACCTAACATCTCGGATGAAATATGTGACAACATTCCTGGCCTGTCGAACCCTACATCTCGGAGGGAACAGTATATACGTCTGTAACGTCATATATCCTAACCTAAGACAACCTAACATCTCGGATGTAACATTTGACAACATTCCAGGCGTGTCGGTCCCTACGTCTCGGTGGTAACGTTACATGCGTCTATAACGTTATATATCCTAACCTAAGGCAACCTAACATATCGGATGCAATATTTGACAACATTCCTGGCCTGTCGAACCCTACTTCTCGGAGGGAACAGTATATACGTCTATAACGTCATATATCCTAACCTAAGGCAACCTAACATCTCGGATGTAACATTTGACAACATTCCAGGCATGTCGGTCCCTACGTCTCGGTGGTAACATTATATGCGTCTATAACGTTATATATCCTTATCTAAGGCAACCTAACATCTCGGCTGCAATATTTGACAACATTCCTAGCCTGTCGAACCCTACGTCTCGGTGGTAACATTACATGCGTCTATAACGGTATATTTCCTAATCTAAGGCAACCCAACCTCTCGGATGCAATATTTGACAACATTCCTGGCCTGTCGAACAATACTTCTCGGAGGGAACAGTATATACGTCTATAACGTTATATATCCTAACCTAAGGCAACCTAGCATCTCGGATGTAACATTTGACAACATTCCAGGCATGTCGGTCCCTACGTCTCGGTGGTAACATTATATCCGTCTATAACGTTATATATCCTTATCTAAGGCAACCTAACATCTCGGATGCAATATTTGACAACATTCCTAGCCTGTCGAACCCTACGTCTCGGTGGTAACATTACATGCGTCTATAACGGTATATTTCCTAATCTAAGGCAACCTAACATCTCGGATGCAATATTTGACAACATTCCTGGCGTGTCGAACCCTACTTCTCGGAGGGAACAGTATATACGTCTATAACGTCATATATCCTAACCTAAGGCAACCTAACATCTCGGATGTAACATTTGACAACATTCCAGGCGTGTCGGACCCTACGTCTCCGTGGTAACATTACATGCGTCTATAACGTTATATATCCTAACCTAAGGCAACCTAACGTCTCGGATGCAATATTTGACAACATTCCTGGCCTGTCGAACCCTACTTCTCGGAGGGAACAGCATATACCTCTACAACGTCATATATCCTAGCCTAAGGCAACCTAACATCTCGGATGTAACATTTGACAACATTCCAGGCGTGTCGGTCCCTACGTCTCGGTGGTAACGTTACATGCGTCTATAACGTTATATATCCTAGGCTAAGGCAACCTAACATCTCGGATGCAATATTTCACAACATTCCTGGCCTGTCGAACAATACTTCTCGGAGGGAACAGTATATACGTCTATAACGTTATATATCCTAACCTAAGGCAACCTAGCATCTCGGATGTAACATTTGACAATATTCCAGGCATGTCGGTCCCTACGTCTCGGTGGTAACATTATATGCGTCTATAACGTTATATATCCTTATCTAAGGCAACCTAACATCTTGGATGCAATATTTGGCAACATTCCTAGCCTGTCGAACCCTACGTCTCGGTGGTAACATTACATGCGTCTATAACGGTATATTTCCTAATCTAAGGCAACCTAACATCTCGGATGCAATATTTGACAACATTCCAGGCGTGTCGGTCCCTACGTCTCGGTGGTAACATTACATGCATCTATAACGTTATATATCCTAACCTAAGGCCAACTAACATCTCGTATGTAATATTTGACAACATTCCTGGCGTGTCGAACCCTAGTTCTCGGTGGTAACAGTATATACGTCTATAACGTTATATATCCTAACCTAAGGCAACCTAACATCTCGGATGTAACATTTGACAACATTCCAGGCGTGTCGGTCCCTACGTCTCGGTGGTAACGTTACATGCGTCTATAACGTTATATATCCTAACCTAAGGCAACCTAACATATCGGATGCAATATTTGACAACATTCCTGGCCTGTCGAACCCTACTTCTCGGAGGGAACAGTATATACGTCTATAACGTCATATATCCTAACCTAAGGCAACCTAACATCTCGGATGTAACATTTGACAACATTCCAGGCATGTCGGTCCCTACGTCTCGGTGGTAACATTATATGCGTCTATAACGTTATATATCCTTATCTAAGGCAACCTAACATCTCGGATGCAATATTTGACAACATTCCTGGGCTGTCGAACCCTACTTCTCGGAGGGAACAGTATATACGTCTAAAACGTTATATATCTTAACCGAAGGCAACCTGACATCTCGGATGTTATATTCTACATCATTCAAGGCGTGTCGGACCCTACTTCTCGGTGGGAACATTATATGAGTCTATAACGTTGTATATCCTAATCTAAGGCAACCTATTATCTCAGACGTAATATTGTACAATATTCCTCGCGTGTCGGTGCATACTTTTCGGTGGGAATATTATATGCGTCCATAACGGTCGATATCGTAATCTAAGGCAATCTAACATCTCGGATGCAATATTTGACAACATTCCTTGCCTGTCGAACCCTACTTCTCGGAGGGAACAGTATGTACGTCTATAAGGTTATATATCCTAACCTAAGGCAACCTAACATCTCGGATGTAATATTCTACAACCTTCCAGGCGTGTCGGACCCTACTTCTCGGTGGTAACATTATATGCGTCTATAACGTTGCATATCCTAATCTAAGGCAACCTAACCTCTCGGATGCAATATTTGACAACATTCCTGGCCTGTCGAACCCTACTGCTCGGAGGGAACTGTATATACGTCTATAGCGGTATATATCCTAATCTAAGGCAACCTAACATCTCGGATGAAATATGTGACAACATTCCTGGCCTGTCGAACCCTACTTCTCGGAGGGAACAGTATATACGTCTATAACGTTATATATCCTAACCGAAGGCAACCTGACATCTCGGATGTAATATTCTACATCATTCAAGGCGTGTCGGACCCTACTTCTCGGTGGGAACATTATATGAGTCTATAACGTTGTATATCCTAATCTAAGGCAACCTATTATCTCAGATGTAATATTGTACATTATTCCTCGCGTGTCCGTGCATACTTTTCGGTGGGAATATTATATGCGTCCATAACGGTCGATATCGTAATCTAAGGCAATCTAACATCTCGGATGCAATATTTGACAACATTCCTTACCTGTCGAACCCTACTTCTCGGAGGGAACAGTATGTACGTCTGTAACGTTATATATCCTAACCTAAGGCAACCTAACATCTCGGATGTAGTATTCTACAACCTTCCAAGCGTGTCGGACCCTACTTCTCGGTGGTAACATTATATGCGTCTATAACGTTGCATATCCTAATCTAAGGCAACCTAACATCTCGGATGCAACATTTGACAACATTCCTGGCCTGTCGAACCCTACTGCTCGGAGGGAACAGTATATACGTCTATAACGGTATATATCCTAATCTAAGGCAACCTAACATCTCGGATGAAATATGTGACAACATTCCTGGCCTGTCGAACCCTACATCTCGGAGGGAACAGTATATACGTCTGTAACGTCATATATCCTAACCTAAGACAACCTAACATCTCGGATGTAACATTTGACAACATTCCAGGCGTGTCGGTCCCTACGTCTCGGTGGTAACGTTACATGCGTCTATAACGTTATATATCCTAACCTAAGGCAACCTAACATATCGGATGCAATATTTGACAACATTCCTGGGCTGTCGAACCCTACTTCTCGGAGGGAACAGTATATACGTCTATAACGTTATATATCCTAACCGAAGGCAACCTGACATCTCGGATGTAATATTCTACATCATTCAAGGCGTGTCGGACCCTACTTCTCGGTGGGAACATTATATGAGTCTATAACGTTGTATATCCTAATCTAAGGCAACCTATTATCTCAGACGTAATATTGTACATTATTCCTCGCGTGTCCGTGCATACTTTTCGGTGGGAATATTATATGCGTCCATAACGGTCGATATCGTAATCTAAGGCAATCTAACATCTCGGATGCAATATTTGACAACATTCCTAGCCTGTCGAACCCTACGTCTCGGTGGTAACATTACATGCGTCTATAACGGTATATTTCCTAATCTAAGGCAACCTAACATCTCGGATGTAACATTTGACAACATTCCAGGTGTGTCGGTCCCTACGTCTCGGTGGGAAGGTTACATGCGTCTATAACGTTATATATCCTAACCTAAGGCAACCTAACATCTCGGATGTAACATTTGACAACATTCCAGGCATGTCGGTCCCTACGTCTCGGTGGTAACATTATATGCGTCTATAACGTTATATATCCGTATCTAAGGCAACCTAACATCTCGGATGCAATATTTGACAACATTCCTGGCCTGTCGAACCCTACTTCTCGGAGGGAACAGTATATACGTCTATAACGTTATATATCCTAACCTAAGGCAAAGTGACATCTCGGATATATTATTCTACAACATTCCAGGCGTGTCGGACCCTACTTCTCGGTGGGAACATTATATGCGTCTATAACGTTGTATATCCTAATCTAAGGCAACCTAACATCTCGGATGCAATATTTGACAACATTCCTGGCCTGTCGAACCCTACTTCTCGGAGGGAACAGCATATACGTCTATAACGTCATAAATCCTAACCTAAGGCAACCTAACATCTCGGATGTAGCATTTGACAACATTCCAGGCGTGTGGGTCCCTACGTCTCGGTGGTAACGTTACATGCGTCTATAACGTTATATATCCTAACCTAAGGCAACCTAACATCTCGGATGCAATATTTGACAACATTCCTGGCCTGTCGAACAATACTTCTCGGAGGGAACAGTATATACGTCTATAACGTTATATATCCTAACCTAAGGCAACCTAGCATCTCGGATGTAACATTTGACAACATTCCAGGCATGTCGGTCCCTACGTCTCGGTGGTAACATTATATGCGTCTATAACGTTATATATCCTTATCTAAGGCAACCTAACATCTGGGCTGCAATATTTGACAACATTCCTAGCCTGTCGAACCCTACGTCTCGGTGGTAACATTACATGCGTCTATAACGGTATATTTCCTAATCTAAGGCAACCTAACCTCTCGGATGCAATATTTGACAACATTCCTGGCCTGTCGAACAATACTTCTCGGAGGGAACAGTATATACGTCTATAACGTTATATATCCTAACCTAAGGCAACCTAGCATCTCGGATGTAACATTTGACAACATTCCAGGCATGTCGGTCCCTACGTCTCGGTGGTAACATTATATCCGTCTATAACGTTATATATCCTTATCTAAGGCAACCTAACATCTCGGATGCAATATTTGACAACATTCCTAGCCTGTCGAACCCTACGTCTCGGTGGTAACATTACATGCGTCTATAACGGTATATTTCCTAATCTAAGGCAACCTAACATCTCGGATGCAATATTTGACAACATTCCTGGCGTGTCGAACCCTACTTCTCGGAGGGAACAGTATATACGTCTATAACGTCATATATCCTAACCTAAGGCAACCTAACATCTCGGATGTAACATTTGACAACATTCCAGGCGTGTCGGACCCTACGTCTCCGTGGTAACATTACATGCGTCTATAACGTTATATATCCTAACCTAAGGCAACCTAACGTCTCGGATGCAATATTTGACAACATTCCTGGCCTGTCGAACCCTACTTCTCGGAGGGAACAGCATATACCTCTACAACGTCATATATCCTAGCCTAAGGCAACCTAACATCTCGGATGTAACATTTGACAACATTCCAGGCGTGTCGGTCCCTACGTCTCGGTGGTAACGTTACATGCGTCTATAACGTTATATATCCTAGGCTAAGGCAACCTAACATCTCGGATGCAATATTTCACAACATTCCTGGCCTGTCGAACAATACTTCTCGGAGGGAACAGTATATACGTCTATAACGTTATATATCCTAACCTAAGGCAACCTAGCATCTCGGATGTAACATTTGACAATATTCCAGGCATGTCGGTCCCTACGTCTCGGTGGTAACATTATATGCGTCTATAACGTTATATATCCTTATCTAAGGCAACCTAACATCTCGGATGCAATATTTGACAACATTCCTGGGCTGTCGAACCCTACTTCTCGGAGGGAACAGTATATACGTCTAAAACGTTATATATCTTAACCGAAGGCAACCTGACATCTCGGATGTTATATTCTACATCATTCAAGGCGTGTCGGACCCTACTTCTCGGTGGGAACATTATATGAGTCTATAACGTTGTATATCCTAATCTAAGGCAACCTATTATCTCAGACGTAATATTGTACATTATTCCTCGCGTGTCCGTGCATACTTTTCGGTGGGAATATTATATGCGTCCATAACGGTCGATATCGTAATCTAAGGCAATCTAACATCTCGGATGCAATATTTGACAACATTCCTTACCTGTCGAACCCTACTTCTCGGAGGGAACAGTATGTACGTCTGTAACGTTATATATCCTAACCTAAGGCAACCTAACATCTCGGATGTAGTATTCTACAACCTTCCAGGCGTGTCGGACCCTACTTCTCGGTGGTAACATTATATGCGTCTATAACGTTGCATATCCTAATCTAAGGCAACCTAACATCTCGGATGCAACATTTGACAACATTCCTGGCCTGTCGAACCCTACTGCTCGGAGGGAACAGTATATACGTCTATAACGGTATATATCCTAATCTAAGGCAACCTAACATCTCGGATGAAATATGTGACAACATTCCTGGCCTGTCGAACCCTACATCTCGGAGGGAACAGTATATACGTCTGTAACGTCATATATCCTAACCTAAGACAACCTAACATCTCGGATGTAACATTTGACAACATTCCAGGCGTGTCGGTCCCTACGTCTCGGTGGTAACGTTACATGCGTCTATAACGTTATATATCCTAACCTAAGGCAACCTAACATATCGGATGCAATATTTGACAACATTCCTGGCCTGTCGAACCCTACTTCTCGGAGGGAACAGTATATACGTCTATAACGTCATATATCCTAACCTAAGGCAACCTAACATCTCGGATGTAACATTTGACAACATTCCAGGCATGTCGGTCCCTACGTCTCGGTGGTAACATTATATGCGTCTATAACGTTATATATCCTTATCTAAGGCAACCTAACATCTCGGATGCAATATTTGACAACATTCCTGGGCTGTCGAACCCTACTTCTCGGAGGGAACAGTATATACGTCTATAACGTTATATATCCTAACCGAAGGCAACCTGACATCTCGGATGTAATATTCTACATCATTCAAGGCGTGTCGGACCCTACTTCTCGGTGGGAACATTATATGAGTCTATAACGTTGTATATCCTAATCTAAGGCAACCTATTATCTCAGACGTAATATTGTACATTATTCCTCGCGTGTCCGTGCATACTTTTCGGTGGGAATATTATATGCGTCCATAACGGTCGATATCGTAATCTAAGGCAATCTAACATCTCGGATGCAATATTTGACAACATTCCTTACCTGTCGAACCCTACTTCTCGGAGGGAACAGTATGTACGTCTGTAACGTTATATATCCTAACCTAAGGCAACCTAACATCTCGGATGTAGTATTCTACAACCTTCCAGGCGTGTCGGACCCTACTTCTCGGTGGTAACATTATATGCGTCTATAACGTTGCATATCCTAATCTAAGGCAACCTAACATCTCGGATGCAACATTTGACAACATTCCTGGCCTGTCGAACAATACTTCTCGGAGGGAACAGTATATACGTCTATAACGTTATATATCCTAACCTAAGGCAACCTAGCATCTCGGATGTAACATTTGACAACATTCCAGGCATGTCGGTCCCTACGTCTCGGTGGTAACATTATATGCGTCTATAACGTTATATATCCTTATCTAAGGCAACCTAACATCTCGGCTGCAATATTTGACAACATTCCTAGCCTGTCGAACCCTACGTCTCGGTGGTAACATTACATGCGTCTATAACGGTATATTTCCTAATCTAAGGCAACCCAACCTCTCGGATGCAATATTTGACAACATTCCTGGCCTGTCGAACAATACTTCTCGGAGGGAACAGTATATACGTCTATAACGTTATATATCCTAACCTAAGGCAACCTAGCATCTCGGATGTAACATTTGACAACATTCCAGGCATGTCGGTCCCTACGTCTCGGTGGTAACATTATATCCGTCTATAACGTTATATATCCTTATCTAAGGCAACCTAACATCTCGGATGCAATATTTGACAACATTCCTAGCCTGTCGAACCCTACGTCTCGGTGGTAACATTACATGCGTCTATAACGGTATATTTCCTAATCTAAGGCAACCTAACATCTCGGATGCAATATTTGACAACATTCCTGGCGTGTCGAACCCTACTTCTCGGAGGGAACAGTATATACGTCTATAACGTCATATATCCTAACCTAAGGCAACCTAACATCTCGGATGTAACATTTGACAACATTCCAGGCGTGTCGGACCCTACGTCTCCGTGGTAACATTACATGCGTCTATAACGTTATATATCCTAACCTAAGGCAACCTAACGTCTCGGATGCAATATTTGACAACATTCCTGGCCTGTCGAACCCTACTTCTCGGAGGGAACAGCATATACCTCTACAACGTCATATATCCTAGCCTAAGGCAACCTAACATCTCGGATGTAACATTTGACAACATTCCAGGCGTGTCGGTCCCTACGTCTCGGTGGTAACGTTACATGCGTCTATAACGTTATATATCCTAGGCTAAGGCAACCTAACATCTCGGATGCAATATTTCACAACATTCCTGGCCTGTCGAACAATACTTCTCGGAGGGAACAGTATATACGTCTATAACGTTATATATCCTAACCTAAGGCAACCTAGCATCTCGGATGTAACATTTGACAATATTCCAGGCATGTCGGTCCCTACGTCTCGGTGGTAACATTATATGCGTCTATAACGTTATATATCCTTATCTAAGGCAACCTAACATCTTGGATGCAATATTTGGCAACATTCCTAGCCTGTCGAACCCTACGTCTCGGTGGTAACATTACATGCGTCTATAACGGTATATATCCTAATCTAAGGCAACCTAACATCTCGGATGAAATATGTGACAACATTCCTGGCCTGTCGAACCCTACATCTCGGAGGGAACAGTATATACGTCTGTAACGTCATATATCCTAACCTAAGACAACCTAACATCTCGGATGTAACATTTGACAACATTCCAGGCGTGTCGGTCCCTACGTCTCGGTGGTAACGTTACATGCGTCTATAACGTTATATATCCTAACCTAAGGCAACCTAACATATCGGATGCAATATTTGACAACATTCCTGGGCTGTCGAACCCTACTTCTCGGAGGGAACAGTATATACGTCTATAAAGTTATATATCCTAACCGAAGGCAACCTGACATCTCGGATGTAATATTCTACATCATTCAAGGCGTGTCGGACCCTACTTCTCGGTGGGAACATTATATGAGTCTATAACGTTGTATATCCTAATCTAAGGCAACCTATTATCTCAGACGTAATATTGTACATTATTCCTCGCGTGTCCGTGCATACTTTTCGGTGGGAATATTATATGCGTCCATAACGGTCGATATCGTAATCTAAGGCAATCTAACATCTCGGATGCAATATTTGACAACATTCCTTACCTGTCGAACCCTACATCTCGGAGGGAACAGTATGTACGTCTGTAACGTTATATATCCTAACCTAAGGCAACCTAACATCTCGGATGTAGTATTCTACAACCTTCCAGGCGTGTCGGACCCTACTTCTCGGTGGTAACATTATATGCGTCTATAACGTTGCATATCCTAATCTAAGGCAACCTAACATCTCGGATGCAACATTTGACAACATTCCTGGCCTGTCGAACCCTACTGCTCGGAGGGAACAGTATATACGTCTATAACGGTATATATCCTAATCTAAGGCAACCTAACATCTCGGATGAAATATGTGACAACATTCCTGGCCTGTCGAACCCTACTGCTCGGAGGGAACAGTATATACGTCTATAACGGTATATATCCTAATCTAAGGCAACCTAACATCTCGGATGAAATATGTGACAACATTCCTGGCCTGTCGAACCCTACATCTCGGAGGGAACAGTATATACGTCTGTAACGTCATATATCCTAACCTAAGACAACCTAACATCTCGGATGTAACATTTGACAACATTCCAGGCGTGTCGGTCCCTACGTCTCTGTGGTAACATTACATGCGTCTATAACGTTATATATCCTAACCTAAGGCAACCTAACATCTCGGATGCAATATTTGACAACATTCCTGGCCTGTCGAACCCTACTTCTCGGAGGGAACAGCATATACCTCTATAACGTCATATATCCTAGCCTAAGGCAACCTAACATCTCGGATGTAACATTTGACAACATTCCAGGCGTGTCGGTCCCTACGTCTCGGTGGTAACATTACATGCGTCTATAACGGTATATATCCTAATCTTAGGCAACCTGACATCTCTGATGTAACATTTTACCACATTCCAGCCGTGTCGGTCCCTACGTCTCGGTGGTAACATTACATGCGTCTATAATGTTATATATCCTTATCTAAGGCAGCCTAACATCTCGGATGCAATATTTGACAACATTCCTAGCCTGTCGAACCCTACGTCTCGGTGGTAACATTACATGCGTCTATAACGGTATATTTCCTAATCTAAGGCAACCTAACATCTCGGATGTAACATTTGACAACATTCCAGGTGTGTCGGTCCCTACCTCTCGGTGGGAAGGTTACATGCGTCTATAACGTTATATATCCTAACCTAAGGCAACCTAACATCTCGGATGTAACATTTGACAACATTCCAGGCATGTCGGTCCCTACGTCTCGGTGGTAACATTATATGCGTCTATAACGTTATATATCCGTATCTAAGGCAACCTAACATCTCGGATGCAATATTTGACAACATTCCTGGCGTGTCGAACCCTACTTCTCGGAGGGAACAGTATATACGTCTATAACGTCATATATCCTAACCTAAGGCAACCTAACATCTCGGATGTAACATTTGACAACATTCCAGGCGTGTCGGACCCTACGTCTCCGTGGTAACATTACATGCGTCTATAACGTTATATATCCTAACCTAAGGCAACCTAACGTCTCGGATGCAATATTTGACAACATTCCTGGCCTGTCGAACCCTACTTCTCGGAGGGAACAGCATATACCTCTACAACGTCATATATCCTAGCCTAAGGCAACCTAACATCTCGGATGTAACATTTGACAACATTCCAGGCGTGTCGGTCCCTACGTCTCGGTGGTAACGTTACATGCGTCTATAACGTTATATATCCTAGGCTAAGGCAACCTAACATCTCGGATGCAATATTTCACAACATTCCTGGCCTGTCGAACAATACTTCTCGGAGGGAACAGTATATACGTCTATAACGTTATATATCCTAACCTAAGGCAACCTAGCATCTCGGATGTAACATTTGACAATATTCCAGGCATGTCGGTCCCTACGTCTCGGTGGTAACATTATATGCGTCTATAACGTTATATATCCTTATCTAAGGCAACCTAACATCTTGGATGCAATATTTGGCAACATTCCTAGCCTGTCGAACCCTACGTCTCGGTGGTAACATTACATGCGTCTATAACGGTATATTTCCTAATCTAAGGCAACCTAACATCTCGGATGCAATATTTGACAACATTCCAGGCGTGTCGGTCCCTACGTCTCGGTGGTAACATTACATGCGTCTATAACGTTATATATCCTAACCTAAGGCCAACTAACATCTCGTATGTAATATTTGACAACATTCCTGGCGTGTCGAACCCTACTTCTCGGTGGTAACAGTATATACGTCTATAACGTTATATATCCTAACCTAAGGCAACCTAACATCTCGGATGTAACATTTGACAACATTCCAGGCGTGTCGGTCCCTACGTCTCGGTGGTAACGTTACATGCGTCTATAACGTTATATATCCTAACCTAAGGCAACCTAACATATCGGATGCAATATTTGACAACATTCCTGGCCTGTCGAACCCTACTTCTCGGAGGGAACAGTATATACGTCTATAACGTCATATATCCTAACCTAAGGCAACCTAACATCTCGGATGTAACATTTGACAACATTCCAGGCATGTCGGTACCTACGTCTCGGTGGTAACATTATATGCGTCTATAACGTTATATATCCTTATCTAAGGCAACCTAACATCTCGGATGCAATATTTGACAACATTCCTGGGCTGTCGAACCCTACTTCTCGGAGGGAACAGTATATACGTCTAAAACGTTATATATCTTAACCGAAGGCAACCTGACATCTCGGATGTTATATTCTACATCATTCAAGGCGTGTCGGACCCTACTTCTCGGTGGGAACATTATATGAGTCTATAACGTTGTATATCCTAATCTAAGGCAACCTATTATCTCAGACGTAATATTGTACAATATTCCTCGCGTGTCGGTGCATACTTTTCGGTGGGAATATTATATGCGTCCATAACGGTCGATATCGTAATCTAAGGCAATCTAACATCTCGGATGCAATATTTGACAACATTCCTTGCCTGTCGAACCCTACTTCTCGGAGGGAACAGTATGTACGTCTATAAGGTTATATATCCTAACCTAAGGCAACCTAACATCTCGGATGTAATATTCTACAACCTTCCAGGCGTGTCGGACCCTACTTCTCGGTGGTAACATTATATGCGTCTATAACGTTGCATATCCTAATCTAAGGCAACCTAACATCTCGGATGCAATATTTGACAACATTCCTGGCCTGTCGAACCCTACTTCTCGGAGGGAGCAGTATATACGTCTATAACGTTATATATCCTAACCTAAGGCAACCTGACATCTCGGATATATTATTCTACAACATTCCAGGCGTGTCGGACCCTACTTCTCGGTGGGAACATTATATGCGTCTATAACGTTGTATATCCTAATCTAAGGCAACCTAACATCTCGGATGTAATATTTGACAACATTCCTGGCCTGTCGAACCCTACATCTCGGAGGGAACAGTATATACGTCTATAGCGGTATATATCCTAATCTAAGGCAACCTAACATCTCGGATGCAATATTTGACAACATTCCTGGCCTGTCGAACCCTACTTCTCGGAGGGAACAGTATATACGTCTATAACGTTATATATCCTAACCGAAGGCAACCTGACATCTCGGATGTAATATTCTACATCATTCAAGGCGTGTCGGACCCTACTTCTCGGTGGGAACATTATATGAGTCTATAACGTTGTATATCCTAATCTAAGGCAACCTATTATCTCAGACGTAATATTTTACAATATTCCTCGCGTGTCGGTGCATACTTTTCTGTGGGAATATTATATGCGTCCATAACGGTCGATATCGTAATCTATGGCAATCTAACATCTCGGATGCAATATTTGACAACAGTCCTTGCCTGTCGAACCCTACTTCTCGGAGGGAACAGTATGTACGTCTGTAACGTTATATATCCTAACCTAAGGCAACCTAACATCTCGGATGTAATATTCTACAACCTTCCAGGCGTGTCGGACCCTACTTCTCGGTGGTAACATTATATGCGTCTATAACGTTGCATATCCTAATCTAAGGCAACCTAACATCTCGGATGCAATATTTGACAACATTCCTGGCCTGTCGAACCCTACTTCTCGGAGGGAACAGTATATACGTCTATAACGTCATATATCCTAACCTAAGGCAACCTAACATCTCGGATGTAACATTTGACAACATTCCAGGCGTGTCGGTCCCTACGTGTCGGTGGTAACATTACATGCGTCTATAACGGTATATTTCCTAATCTAAGGCAACCTAACATCTCGGATGCAATATTTGACAACATTCCTGGCCTGTCGAACCCTACTTCTCGGGGGGAACAGTATATACGTCTATAACGTCATATATCCTAACCTAAGGCAACCTAACATCTCGGATGTAACATTTGACAACATTCCAGGCATGTCGGTCCCTACGTCTCGGTGGTAACATTATATGCGTCTATAACGTTATATATCCTTATCTAAGGCAACTTGACATCCCGGATGCAATATTTGACAACATTCCTAGCCTGTCGAACCCTACTTCTCGGAGGGAACAGTATATACGTCTATAAAGTTATATATCCTAACGTAAGGCAACCTGACATCTCGGATGTAATATTCTGCACCATTCCAGGCGTGTCGGACCCTACTTCTCGGTGGGAACATTATATGCGTCTATAACGTTGTATATCCTAATCTAAGGCAACCTATTATCTCAGACGTAATATTTTACAATATTCCTCGCGTGTCGGTGCATACTTTTCGGTGGGAATATTATATGCGTCCATAACGGTCGATATCGTAATCTATGGCAATCTAACATCTCGGATGCAATATTTGACAACAGTCCTTGCCTGTCGAACCCTACTTCTCGGTGGGAACAGTATATACGTCTATAACGGTATATATCCTAACGTAAGGCAACCTAACGTCTCGGATGTAACATTTGACAACATTCCAGGCGTGTCGGTCCCTACGTCTCGGTGGTAACATTACATGCGTCTATAGAGGTGTATTTCCTAATCTAAGGCAACCTAACATCTCGGGTACAATATTTGACAACATTCCTGGCCTGTCGAACCCTACTGATCGGAGGGAACAGTATATACATCTATAACGGTATATATCCTAATCTAAGGCAACCTAACATCTCGGATGAAATATGTGACAACATTCCTGGCCTGTCGAACCCTACTTCTCGGAGGGAACAGCATATACCTCTATAACGTCATATATCCTAGCCTAAGGCAACCTAACATCTCGGATGTAACATTTGACAACATTCCGGGCGTGTCGGTCCCTACGTCTCGGTGGTAACATTACATGCGTCTATAACGGTATATATCCTAATCTTAGGCAACCTGACATCTCGGATGTAACATTTTACCACATTCCAGGTGTGTCGGTCCCTACGTCTCGGTGGTAACATTACATGCGTCTATAACGTTATATATCCTAACCAAAGGCCAACTAACATCTCGGATGCAATATTTGATAACATTCCTGGCGTGTCGAACCCAACTTCTCGGTGGGAACAGTATATACGTCTATAACGTTATATATCCTAACGTAAGGCAACCTAACGTCTCGGATGTAACATTTGACAACATTCCAGGCGTGTCGGTCCCTACGTCTCGGTGGTAACATTACATGCGTCTATAAAGGTATATTGCCTAATCTAAGGCAACCTAACATCTCGGATGCAATATTTGACAACATTCCTCGCCTGTCGAACCCTACTGATCGGAGGGAACAGTATATACATCTATAACGGTATATATCCTAATCTAAGGCAACCTAACATCTCGGATGAAATATGTGACAACATTCCTGGCCTGTCGAACCCTACTTCTCGGAGGGAACAGCATATACCTCTATAACGTCATATATCCTAGCCTAAGGCAACCTAACATCTCGGATGTAACATTTGACAACATTCCGGGCGTGTCGGTCCCTACGTCTCGGTGGTAACATTACATGCGTCTATAACGGTATATATCCTAATCTTAGGCAACCTGACATCTCGGATGTAACATTTTACCACATTCCAGGGGTGTCGGTCCCTACGTCTCGGTGGTAACATTACATGCGTCTATAACGTTATATATCCTAACCAAAGGCCAACTAACATCTCGTATGTAATATTTGACAACATTCCTGGCGTGTCGAACCCTACTTCTCGGTGGGAACAGTATATACGTCTATAACGTTATATATCCTAACCTAAGATACCTAACATCTCGGATGTAACATTTGACAACATTCCAGGCGTGTCGGTCCCTACGTCTCGGTGGTAACGTTACATGCGTCTATAACGTTATATATCCTAACCTAAGGCAACCTAACATCTCGGATGCAATATTTGACAACATTCCTGGCCTGTCGAACAATACTTCTCGGAGGGAACAGTATATACGTCTATAACGTTATATATCCTAACCTAAGGCAACCTAACATCTCGGATGTAACATTTGACAACATTCCAGGCATGTCGGTCCCTACGTCTCGGTGGTAACATTATATCCGTCTATAACGTTATATATCCTTATCTAAGGCAACCTAACATCTCGGATGCAATATTTGACAACATTCCTAGCCTGTCGAACCCTACGTCTCGGTGGTAACATTACATGCGTCTATAACGGTATATTTCCTAATCTAAGGCAACCTAACATCTCGGATGCAATATTTGACAACATTCCTGGCGTGTCGAACCCTACTTCTCGGAGGGAACAGTATATACGTCTATAACGTCATATATCCTAACCTAAGGCAACCTAACATCTCGGATGTAACATTTGACAACATTCCAGGCGTGTCGGACCCTACGTCTCCGTGGTAACATTACATGCGTCTATAACGTTATATATCCTAACCTAAGGCAACCTAACGTCTCGGATGCAATATTTGACAACATTCCTGGCCTGTCGAACCCTACTTCTCGGAGGGAACAGCATATACCTCTACAACGTCATATATCCTAGCCTAAGGCAACCTAACATCTCGGATGTAACATTTGACAACATTCCAGGCGTGTCGGTCCCTACGTCTCGGTGGTAACGTTACATGCGTCTATAACGTTATATATCCTAGGCTAAGGCAACCTAACATCTCGGATGCAATATTTCACAACATTCCTGGCCTGTCGAACAATACTTCTCGGAGGGAACAGTATATACGTCTATAACGTTATATATCCTAACCTAAGGCAACCTAGCATCTCGGATGTAACATTTGACAATATTCCAGGCATGTCGGTCCCTACGTCTCGGTGGTAACATTATATGCGTCTATAACGTTATATATCCTTATCTAAGGCAACCTAACATCTTGGATGCAATATTTGGCAACATTCCTAGCCTGTCGAACCCTACGTCTCGGTGGTAACATTACATGCGTCTATAACGGTATATTTCCTAATCTAAGGCAACCTAACATCTCGGATGCAATATTTGACAACATTCCAGGCGTGTCGGTCCCTACGTCTCGGTGGTAACATTACATGCATCTATAACGTTATATATCCTAACCTAAGGCCAACTAACATCTCGGATGTAGTATTCTACAACCTTCCAGGCGTGTCGGACCCTACTTCTCGGTGGTAACATTATATGCGTCTATAACGTTGCATATCCTAATCTAAGGCAACCTAACATCTCGGATGTAATATTCTACAACCTTCCAGGCGTGTCGGACCCTACTTCTCGGTGGTAACATTATATGCGTCTATAACGTTGCATATCCTAATCTAAGGCAACCTAACATCTCGGATGCAATATTTGACAACATTCCTGGCCTGTCGAACCCTACTGCTCGGAGGGAACTGTATATACGTCTATAGCGGTATATATCCTAATCTAAGGCAACCTAACATCTCGGATGAAATATGTGACAACATTCCTGGCCTGTCGAACCCTACTTCTCGGAGGGAACAGTATATACGTCTATAACGTTATATATCCTAACCGAAGGCAACCTGACATCTCGGATGTAATATTCTACATCATTCAAGGCGTGTCGGACCCTACTTCTCGGTGGGAACATTATATGAGTCTATAACGTTGTATATCCTAATCTAAGGCAACCTATTATCTCAGACGTAATATTGTACATTATTCCTCGCGTGTCCGTGCATACTTTTCGGTGGGAATATTATATGCGTCCATAACGGTCGATATCGTAATCTAAGGCAATCTAACATCTCGGATGCAATATTTGACAACATTCCTTACCTGTCGAACCCTACTTCTCGGAGGGAACAGTATGTACGTCTGTAACGTTATATATCCTAACCTAAGGCAACCTAACATCTCGGATGTAGTATTCTACAACCTTCCAGGCGTGTCGGACCCTACTTCTCGGTGGTAACATTATATGCGTCTATAACGTTGCATATCCTAATCTAAGGCAACCTAACATCTCGGATGCAACATTTGACAACATTCCTGGCCTGTCGAACCCTACTGCTCGGAGGGAACAGTATATACGTCTATAACGGTATATATCCTAATCTAAGGCAACCTAACATCTCGGATGAAATATGTGACAACATTCCTGGCCTGTCGAACCCTACATCTCGGAGGGAACAGTATATACGTCTGTAACGTCATATATCCTAACCTAAGACAACCTAACATCTCGGATGTAACATTTGACAACATTCCAGGCGTGTCGGTCCCTACGTCTCGGTGGTAACGTTACATGCGTCTATAACGTTATATATCCTAACCTAAGGCAACCTAACATATCGGATGCAATATTTGACAACATTCCTGGCCTGTCGAACCCTACTTCTCGGAGGGAACAGTATATACGTCTATAACGTCATATATCCTAACCTAAGGCAACCTAACATCTCGGATGTAACATTTGACAACATTCCAGGCATGTCGGTCCCTACGTCTCGGTGGTAACATTATATGCGTCTATAACGTTATATATCCTTATCTAAGGCAACCTAACATCTCGGCTGCAATATTTGACAACATTCCTAGCCTGTCGAACCCTACGTCTCGGTGGTAACATTACATGCGTCTATAACGGTATATTTCCTAATCTAAGGCAACCCAACCTCTCGGATGCAATATTTGACAACATTCCTGGCCTGTCGAACAATACTTCTCGGAGGGAACAGTATATACGTCTATAACGTTATATATCCTAACCTAAGGCAACCTAGCATCTCGGATGTAACATTTGACAACATTCCAGGCATGTCGGTCCCTACGTCTCGGTGGTAACATTATATCCGTCTATAACGTTATATATCCTTATCTAAGGCAACCTAACATCTCGGATGCAATATTTGACAACATTCCTAGCCTGTCGAACCCTACGTCTCGGTGGTAACATTACATGCGTCTATAACGGTATATTTCCTAATCTAAGGCAACCTAACATCTCGGATGCAATATTTGACAACATTCCTGGCGTGTCGAACCCTACTTCTCGGAGGGAACAGTATATACGTCTATAACGTCATATATCCTAACCTAAGGCAACCTAACATCTCGGATGTAACATTTGACAACATTCCAGGCGTGTCGGACCCTACGTCTCCGTGGTAACATTACATGCGTCTATAACGTTATATATCCTAACCTAAGGCAACCTAACGTCTCGGATGCAATATTTGACAACATTCCTGGCCTGTCGAACCCTACTTCTCGGAGGGAACAGCATATACCTCTACAACGTCATATATCCTAGCCTAAGGCAACCTAACATCTCGGATGTAACATTTGACAACATTCCAGGCGTGTCGGTCCCTACGTCTCGGTGGTAACGTTACATGCGTCTATAACGTTATATATCCTAGGCTAAGGCAACCTAACATCTCGGATGCAATATTTCACAACATTCCTGGCCTGTCGAACAATACTTCTCGGAGGGAACAGTATATACGTCTATAACGTTATATATCCTAACCTAAGGCAACCTAGCATCTCGGATGTAACATTTGACAATATTCCAGGCATGTCGGTCCCTACGTCTCGGTGGTAACATTATATGCGTCTATAACGTTATATATCCTTATCTAAGGCAACCTAACATCTTGGATGCAATATTTGGCAACATTCCTAGCCTGTCGAACCCTACGTCTCGGTGGTAACATTACATGCGTCTATAACGGTATATTTCCTAATCTAAGGCAACCTAACATCTCGGATGCAATATTTGACAACATTCCAGGCGTGTCGGTCCCTACGTCTCGGTGGTAACATTACATGCATCTATAACGTTATATATCCTAACCTAAGGCCAACTAACATCTCGTATGTAATATTTGACAACATTCCTGGCGTGTCGAACCCTAGTTCTCGGTGGTAACAGTATATACGTCTATAACGTTATATATCCTAACCTAAGGCAACCTAACATCTCGGATGTAACATTTGACAACATTCCAGGCGTGTCGGTCCCTACGTCTCGGTGGTAACGTTACATGCGTCTATAACGTTATATATCCTAACCTAAGGCAACCTAACATATCGGATGCAATATTTGACAACATTCCTGGCCTGTCGAACCCTACTTCTCGGAGGGAACAGTATATACGTCTATAACGTCATATATCCTAACCTAAGGCAACCTAACATCTCGGATGTAACATTTGACAACATTCCAGGCATGTCGGTCCCTACGTCTCGGTGGTAACATTATATGCGTCTATAACGTTATATATCCTTATCTAAGGCAACCTAACATCTCGGATGCAATATTTGACAACATTCCTGGGCTGTCGAACCCTACTTCTCGGAGGGAACAGTATATACGTCTAAAACGTTATATATCTTAACCGAAGGCAACCTGACATCTCGGATGTTATATTCTACATCATTCAAGGCGTGTCGGACCCTACTTCTCGGTGGGAACATTATATGAGTCTATAACGTTGTATATCCTAATCTAAGGCAACCTATTATCTCAGACGTAATATTGTACAATATTCCTCGCGTGTCGGTGCATACTTTTCGGTGGGAATATTATATGCGTCCATAACGGTCGATATCGTAATCTAAGGCAATCTAACATCTCGGATGCAATATTTGACAACATTCCTTGCCTGTCGAACCCTACTTCTCGGAGGGAACAGTATGTACGTCTATAAGGTTATATATCCTAACCTAAGGCAACCTAACATCTCGGATGTAATATTCTACAACCTTCCAGGCGTGTCGGACCCTACTTCTCGGTGGTAACATTATATGCGTCTATAACGTTGCATATCCTAATCTAAGGCAACCTAACCTCTCGGATGCAATATTTGACAACATTCCTGGCCTGTCGAACCCTACTGCTCGGAGGGAACTGTATATACGTCTATAGCGGTATATATCCTAATCTAAGGCAACCTAACATCTCGGATGAAATATGTGACAACATTCCTGGCCTGTCGAACCCTACTTCTCGGAGGGAACAGTATATACGTCTATAACGTTATATATCCTAACCGAAGGCAACCTGACATCTCGGATGTAATATTCTACATCATTCAAGGCGTGTCGGACCCTACTTCTCGGTGGGAACATTATATGAGTCTATAACGTTGTATATCCTAATCTAAGGCAACCTATTATCTCAGATGTAATATTGTACATTATTCCTCGCGTGTCCGTGCATACTTTTCGGTGGGAATATTATATGCGTCCATAACGGTCGATATCGTAATCTAAGGCAATCTAACATCTCGGATGCAATATTTGACAACATTCCTTACCTGTCGAACCCTACTTCTCGGAGGGAACAGTATGTACGTCTGTAACGTTATATATCCTAACCTAAGGCAACCTAACATCTCGGATGTAGTATTCTACAACCTTCCAAGCGTGTCGGACCCTACTTCTCGGTGGTAACATTATATGCGTCTATAACGTTGCATATCCTAATCTAAGGCAACCTAACATCTCGGATGCAACATTTGACAACATTCCTGGCCTGTCGAACCCTACTGCTCGGAGGGAACAGTATATACGTCTATAACGGTATATATCCTAATCTAAGGCAACCTAACATCTCGGATGAAATATGTGACAACATTCCTGGCCTGTCGAACCCTACATCTCGGAGGGAACAGTATATACGTCTGTAACGTCATATATCCTAACCTAAGACAACCTAACATCTCGGATGTAACATTTGACAACATTCCAGGCGTGTCGGTCCCTACGTCTCGGTGGTAACGTTACATGCGTCTATAACGTTATATATCCTAACCTAAGGCAACCTAACATATCGGATGCAATATTTGACAACATTCCTGGGCTGTCGAACCCTACTTCTCGGAGGGAACAGTATATACGTCTATAACGTTATATATCCTAACCGAAGGCAACCTGACATCTCGGATGTAATATTCTACATCATTCAAGGCGTGTCGGACCCTACTTCTCGGTGGGAACATTATATGAGTCTATAACGTTGTATATCCTAATCTAAGGCAACCTATTATCTCAGACGTAATATTGTACAATATTCCTCGCGTGTCGGTGCATACTTTTCGGTGGGAATATTATATGCGTCCATAACGGTCGATATCGTAATCTAAGGCAATCTAACATCTCGGATGCAATATTTGACAACATTCCTAGCCTGTCGAACCCTACGTCTCGGTGGTAACATTACATGCGTCTATAACGGTATATTTCCTAATCTAAGGCAACCTAACATCTCGGATGTAACATTTGACAACATTCCAGGTGTGTCGGTCCCTACGTCTCGGTGGGAAGGTTACATGCGTCTATAACGTTATATATCCTAACCTAAGGCAACCTAACATCTCGGATGTAACATTTGACAACATTCCAGGCATGTCGGTCCCTACGTCTCGGTGGTAACATTATATGCGTCTATAACGTTATATATCCGTATCTAAGGCAACCTAACATCTCGGATGCAATATTTGACAACATTCCTGGCCTGTCGAACCCTACTTCTCGGAGGGAACAGTATATACGTCTATAACGTTATATATCCTAACCTAAGGCAAAGTGACATCTCGGATATATTATTCTACAACATTCCAGGCGTGTCGGACCCTACTTCTCGGTGGGAACATTATATGCGTCTATAACGTTGTATATCCTAATCTAAGGCAACCTAACATCTCGGATGCAATATTTGACAACATTCCTGGCCTGTCGAACCCTACTTCTCGGAGGGAACAGCATATACGTCTATAACGTCATAAATCCTAACCTAAGGCAACCTAACATCTCGGATGTAGCATTTGACAACATTCCAGGCGTGTGGGTCCCTACGTCTCGGTGGTAACGTTACATGCGTCTATAACGTTATATATCCTAACCTAAGGCAACCTAACATCTCGGATGCAATATTTGACAACATTCCTGGCCTGTCGAACAATACTTCTCGGAGGGAACAGTATATACGTCTATAACGTTATATATCCTAACCTAAGGCAACCTAGCATCTCGGATGTAACATTTGACAACATTCCAGGCATGTCGGTCCCTACGTCTCGGTGGTAACATTATATGCGTCTATAACGTTATATATCCTTATCTAAGGCAACCTAACATCTGGGCTGCAATATTTGACAACATTCCTAGCCTGTCGAACCCTACGTCTCGGTGGTAACATTACATGCGTCTATAACGGTATATTTCCTAATCTAAGGCAACCTAACCTCTCGGATGCAATATTTGACAACATTCCTGGCCTGTCGAACAATACTTCTCGGAGGGAACAGTATATACGTCTATAACGTTATATATCCTAACCTAAGGCAACCTAGCATCTCGGATGTAACATTTGACAACATTCCAGGCATGTCGGTCCCTACGTCTCGGTGGTAACATTATATCCGTCTATAACGTTATATATCCTTATCTAAGGCAACCTAACATCTCGGATGCAATATTTGACAACATTCCTAGCCTGTCGAACCCTACGTCTCGGTGGTAACATTACATGCGTCTATAACGGTATATTTCCTAATCTAAGGCAACCTAACATCTCGGATGCAATATTTGACAACATTCCTGGCGTGTCGAACCCTACTTCTCGGAGGGAACAGTATATACGTCTATAACGTCATATATCCTAACCTAAGGCAACCTAACATCTCGGATGTAACATTTGACAACATTCCAGGCGTGTCGGACCCTACGTCTCCGTGGTAACATTACATGCGTCTATAACGTTATATATCCTAACCTAAGGCAACCTAACGTCTCGGATGCAATATTTGACAACATTCCTGGCCTGTCGAACCCTACTTCTCGGAGGGAACAGCATATACCTCTACAACGTCATATATCCTAGCCTAAGGCAACCTAACATCTCGGATGTAACATTTGACAACATTCCAGGCGTGTCGGTCCCTACGTCTCGGTGGTAACGTTACATGCGTCTATAACGTTATATATCCTAGGCTAAGGCAACCTAACATCTCGGATGCAATATTTCACAACATTCCTGGCCTGTCGAACAATACTTCTCGGAGGGAACAGTATATACGTCTATAACGTTATATATCCTAACCTAAGGCAACCTAGCATCTCGGATGTAACATTTGACAATATTCCAGGCATGTCGGTCCCTACGTCTCGGTGGTAACATTATATGCGTCTATAACGTTATATATCCTTATCTAAGGCAACCTAACATCTCGGATGCAATATTTGACAACATTCCTGGGCTGTCGAACCCTACTTCTCGGAGGGAACAGTATATACGTCTAAAACGTTATATATCTTAACCGAAGGCAACCTGACATCTCGGATGTTATATTCTACATCATTCAAGGCGTGTCGGACCCTACTTCTCGGTGGGAACATTATATGAGTCTATAACGTTGTATATCCTAATCTAAGGCAACCTATTATCTCAGACGTAATATTGTACATTATTCCTCGCGTGTCCGTGCATACTTTTCGGTGGGAATATTATATGCGTCCATAACGGTCGATATCGTAATCTAAGGCAATCTAACATCTCGGATGCAATATTTGACAACATTCCTTACCTGTCGAACCCTACTTCTCGGAGGGAACAGTATGTACGTCTGTAACGTTATATATCCTAACCTAAGGCAACCTAACATCTCGGATGTAGTATTCTACAACCTTCCAGGCGTGTCGGACCCTACTTCTCGGTGGTAACATTATATGCGTCTATAACGTTGCATATCCTAATCTAAGGCAACCTAACATCTCGGATGCAACATTTGACAACATTCCTGGCCTGTCGAACCCTACTGCTCGGAGGGAACAGTATATACGTCTATAACGGTATATATCCTAATCTAAGGCAACCTAACATCTCGGATGAAATATGTGACAACATTCCTGGCCTGTCGAACCCTACATCTCGGAGGGAACAGTATATACGTCTGTAACGTCATATATCCTAACCTAAGACAACCTAACATCTCGGATGTAACATTTGACAACATTCCAGGCGTGTCGGTCCCTACGTCTCGGTGGTAACGTTACATGCGTCTATAACGTTATATATCCTAACCTAAGGCAACCTAACATATCGGATGCAATATTTGACAACATTCCTGGCCTGTCGAACCCTACTTCTCGGAGGGAACAGTATATACGTCTATAACGTCATATATCCTAACCTAAGGCAACCTAACATCTCGGATGTAACATTTGACAACATTCCAGGCATGTCGGTCCCTACGTCTCGGTGGTAACATTATATGCGTCTATAACGTTATATATCCTTATCTAAGGCAACCTAACATCTCGGATGCAATATTTGACAACATTCCTGGGCTGTCGAACCCTACTTCTCGGAGGGAACAGTATATACGTCTATAACGTTATATATCCTAACCGAAGGCAACCTGACATCTCGGATGTAATATTCTACATCATTCAAGGCGTGTCGGACCCTACTTCTCGGTGGGAACATTATATGAGTCTATAACGTTGTATATCCTAATCTAAGGCAACCTATTATCTCAGACGTAATATTGTACATTATTCCTCGCGTGTCCGTGCATACTTTTCGGTGGGAATATTATATGCGTCCATAACGGTCGATATCGTAATCTAAGGCAATCTAACATCTCGGATGCAATATTTGACAACATTCCTTACCTGTCGAACCCTACTTCTCGGAGGGAACAGTATGTACGTCTGTAACGTTATATATCCTAACCTAAGGCAACCTAACATCTCGGATGTAGTATTCTACAACCTTCCAGGCGTGTCGGACCCTACTTCTCGGTGGTAACATTATATGCGTCTATAACGTTGCATATCCTAATCTAAGGCAACCTAACATCTCGGATGCAACATTTGACAACATTCCTGGCCTGTCGAACAATACTTCTCGGAGGGAACAGTATATACGTCTATAACGTTATATATCCTAACCTAAGGCAACCTAGCATCTCGGATGTAACATTTGACAACATTCCAGGCATGTCGGTCCCTACGTCTCGGTGGTAACATTATATGCGTCTATAACGTTATATATCCTTATCTAAGGCAACCTAACATCTCGGCTGCAATATTTGACAACATTCCTAGCCTGTCGAACCCTACGTCTCGGTGGTAACATTACATGCGTCTATAACGGTATATTTCCTAATCTAAGGCAACCCAACCTCTCGGATGCAATATTTGACAACATTCCTGGCCTGTCGAACAATACTTCTCGGAGGGAACAGTATATACGTCTATAACGTTATATATCCTAACCTAAGGCAACCTAGCATCTCGGATGTAACATTTGACAACATTCCAGGCATGTCGGTCCCTACGTCTCGGTGGTAACATTATATCCGTCTATAACGTTATATATCCTTATCTAAGGCAACCTAACATCTCGGATGCAATATTTGACAACATTCCTAGCCTGTCGAACCCTACGTCTCGGTGGTAACATTACATGCGTCTATAACGGTATATTTCCTAATCTAAGGCAACCTAACATCTCGGATGCAATATTTGACAACATTCCTGGCGTGTCGAACCCTACTTCTCGGAGGGAACAGTATATACGTCTATAACGTCATATATCCTAACCTAAGGCAACCTAACATCTCGGATGTAACATTTGACAACATTCCAGGCGTGTCGGACCCTACGTCTCCGTGGTAACATTACATGCGTCTATAACGTTATATATCCTAACCTAAGGCAACCTAACGTCTCGGATGCAATATTTGACAACATTCCTGGCCTGTCGAACCCTACTTCTCGGAGGGAACAGCATATACCTCTACAACGTCATATATCCTAGCCTAAGGCAACCTAACATCTCGGATGTAACATTTGACAACATTCCAGGCGTGTCGGTCCCTACGTCTCGGTGGTAACGTTACATGCGTCTATAACGTTATATATCCTAGGCTAAGGCAACCTAACATCTCGGATGCAATATTTCACAACATTCCTGGCCTGTCGAACAATACTTCTCGGAGGGAACAGTATATACGTCTATAACGTTATATATCCTAACCTAAGGCAACCTAGCATCTCGGATGTAACATTTGACAATATTCCAGGCATGTCGGTCCCTACGTCTCGGTGGTAACATTATATGCGTCTATAACGTTATATATCCTTATCTAAGGCAACCTAACATCTTGGATGCAATATTTGGCAACATTCCTAGCCTGTCGAACCCTACGTCTCGGTGGTAACATTACATGCGTCTATAACGGTATATATCCTAATCTAAGGCAACCTAACATCTCGGATGAAATATGTGACAACATTCCTGGCCTGTCGAACCCTACATCTCGGAGGGAACAGTATATACGTCTGTAACGTCATATATCCTAACCTAAGACAACCTAACATCTCGGATGTAACATTTGACAACATTCCAGGCGTGTCGGTCCCTACGTCTCGGTGGTAACGTTACATGCGTCTATAACGTTATATATCCTAACCTAAGGCAACCTAACATATCGGATGCAATATTTGACAACATTCCTGGGCTGTCGAACCCTACTTCTCGGAGGGAACAGTATATACGTCTATAAAGTTATATATCCTAACCGAAGGCAACCTGACATCTCGGATGTAATATTCTACATCATTCAAGGCGTGTCGGACCCTACTTCTCGGTGGGAACATTATATGAGTCTATAACGTTGTATATCCTAATCTAAGGCAACCTATTATCTCAGACGTAATATTGTACATTATTCCTCGCGTGTCCGTGCATACTTTTCGGTGGGAATATTATATGCGTCCATAACGGTCGATATCGTAATCTAAGGCAATCTAACATCTCGGATGCAATATTTGACAACATTCCTTACCTGTCGAACCCTACATCTCGGAGGGAACAGTATGTACGTCTGTAACGTTATATATCCTAACCTAAGGCAACCTAACATCTCGGATGTAGTATTCTACAACCTTCCAGGCGTGTCGGACCCTACTTCTCGGTGGTAACATTATATGCGTCTATAACGTTGCATATCCTAATCTAAGGCAACCTAACATCTCGGATGCAACATTTGACAACATTCCTGGCCTGTCGAACCCTACTGCTCGGAGGGAACAGTATATACGTCTATAACGGTATATATCCTAATCTAAGGCAACCTAACATCTCGGATGAAATATGTGACAACATTCGTGGCCTGTCGAACCCTACTGCTCGGAGGGAACAGTATATACGTCTATAACGGTATATATCCTAATCTAAGGCAACCTAACATCTCGGATGAAATATGTGACAACATTCCTGGCCTGTCGAACCCTACATCTCGGAGGGAACAGTATATACGTCTGTAACGTCATATATCCTAACCTAAGACAACCTAACATCTCGGATGTAACATTTGACAACATTCCAGGCGTGTCGGTCCCTACGTCTCTGTGGTAACATTACATGCGTCTATAACGTTATATATCCTAACCTAAGGCAACCTAACATCTCGGATGCAATATTTGACAACATTCCTGGCCTGTCGAACCCTACTTCTCGGAGGGAACAGCATATACCTCTATAACGTCATATATCCTAGCCTAAGGCAACCTAACATCTCGGATGTAACATTTGACAACATTCCAGGCGTGTCGGTCCCTACGTCTCGGTGGTAACATTACATGCGTCTATAACGGTATATATCCTAATCTTAGGCAACCTGACATCTCTGATGTAACATTTTACCACATTCCAGCCGTGTCGGTCCCTACGTCTCGGTGGTAACATTACATGCGTCTATAATGTTATATATCCTTATCTAAGGCAGCCTAACATCTCGGATGCAATATTTGACAACATTCCTAGCCTGTCGAACCCTACGTCTCGGTGGTAACATTACATGCGTCTATAACGGTATATTTCCTAATCTAAGGCAACCTAACATCTCGGATGTAACATTTGACAACATTCCAGGTGTGTCGGTCCCTACCTCTCGGTGGGAAGGTTACATGCGTCTATAACGTTATATATCCTAACCTAAGGCAACCTAACATCTCGGATGTAACATTTGACAACATTCCAGGCATGTCGGTCCCTACGTCTCGGTGGTAACATTATATGCGTCTATAACGTTATATATCCGTATCTAAGGCAACCTAACATCTCGGATGCAATATTTGACAACATTCCTGGCGTGTCGAACCCTACTTCTCGGAGGGAACAGTATATACGTCTATAACGTCATATATCCTAACCTAAGGCAACCTAACATCTCGGATGTAACATTTGACAACATTCCAGGCGTGTCGGACCCTACGTCTCCGTGGTAACATTACATGCGTCTATAACGTTATATATCCTAACCAAAGGCAACCTAACGTCTCGGATGCAATATTTGACAACATTCCTGGCCTGTCGAACCCTACTTCTCGGAGGGAACAGCATATACCTCTACAACGTCATATATCCTAGCCTAAGGCAACCTAACATCTCGGATGTAACATTTGACAACATTCCAGGCGTGTCGGTCCCTACGTCTCGGTGGTAACGTTACATGCGTCTATAACGTTATATATCCTAGGCTAAGGCAACCTAACATCTCGGATGCAATATTTCACAACATTCCTGGCCTGTCGAACAATACTTCTCGGAGGGAACAGTATATACGTCTATAACGTTATATATCCTAACCTAAGGCAACCTAGCATCTCGGATGTAACATTTGACAATATTCCAGGCATGTCGGTCCCTACGTCTCGGTGGTAACATTATATGCGTCTATAACGTTATATATCCTTATCTAAGGCAACCTAACATCTTGGATGCAATATTTGGCAACATTCCTAGCCTGTCGAACCCTACGTCTCGGTGGTAACATTACATGCGTCTATAACGGTATATTTCCTAATCTAAGGCAACCTAACATCTCGGATGCAATATTTGACAACATTCCAGGCGTGTCGGTCCCTACGTCTCGGTGGTAACATTACATGCGTCTATAACGTTATATATCCTAACCTAAGGCCAACTAACATCTCGTATGTAATATTTGACAACATTCCTGGCGTGTCGAACCCTACTTCTCGGTGGTAACAGTATATACGTCTATAACGTTATATATCCTAACCTAAGGCAACCTAACATCTCGGATGTAACATTTGACAACATTCCAGGCGTGTCGGTCCCTACGTCTCGGTGGTAACGTTACATGCGTCTATAACGTTATATATCCTAACCTAAGGCAACCTAACATATCGGATGCAATATTTGACAACATTCCTGGCCTGTCGAACCCTACTTCTCGGAGGGAACAGTATATACGTCTATAACGTCATATATCCTAACCTAAGGCAACCTAACATCTCGGATGTAACATTTGACAACATTCCAGGCATGTCGGTACCTACGTCTCGGTGGTAACATTATATGCGTCTATAACGTTATATATCCTTATCTAAGGCAACCTAACATCTCGGATGCAATATTTGACAACATTCCTGGGCTGTCGAACCCTACTTCTCGGAGGGAACAGTATATACGTCTAAAACGTTATATATCTTAACCGAAGGCAACCTGACATCTCGGATGTTATATTCTACATCATTCAAGGCGTGTCGGACCCTACTTCTCGGTGGGAACATTATATGAGTCTATAACGTTGTATATCCTAATCTAAGGCAACCTATTATCTCAGACGTAATATTGTACAATATTCCTCGCGTGTCGGTGCATACTTTTCGGTGGGAATATTATATGCGTCCATAACGGTCGATATCGTAATCTAAGGCAATCTAACATCTCGGATGCAATATTTGACAACATTCCTTGCCTGTCGAACCCTACTTCTCGGAGGGAACAGTATGTACGTCTATAAGGTTATATATCCTAACCTAAGGCAACCTAACATCTCGGATGTAATATTCTACAACCTTCCAGGCGTGTCGGACCCTACTTCTCGGTGGTAACATTATATGCGTCTATAACGTTGCATATCCTAATCTAAGGCAACCTAACATCTCGGATGCAATATTTGACAACATTCCTGGCCTGTCGAACCCTACTTCTCGGAGGGAGCAGTATATACGTCTATAACGTTATATATCCTAACCTAAGGCAACCTGACATCTCGGATATATTATTCTACAACATTCCAGGCGTGTCGGACCCTACTTCTCGGTGGGAACATTATATGCGTCTATAACGTTGTATATCCTAATCTAAGGCAACCTAACATCTCGGATGTAATATTTGACAACATTCCTGGCCTGTCGAACCCTACATCTCGGAGGGAACAGTATATACGTCTATAGCGGTATATATCCTAATCTAAGGCAACCTAACATCTCGGATGCAATATTTGACAACATTCCTGGCCTGTCGAACCCTACTTCTCGGAGGGAACAGTATATACGTCTATAACGTTATATATCCTAACCGAAGGCAACCTGACATCTCGGATGTAATATTCTACATCATTCAAGGCGTGTCGGACCCTACTTCTCGGTGGGAACATTATATGAGTCTATAACGTTGTATATCCTAATCTAAGGCAACCTATTATCTCAGACGTAATATTTTACAATATTCCTCGCGTGTCGGTGCATACTTTTCTGTGGGAATATTATATGCGTCCATAACGGTCGATATCGTAATCTATGGCAATCTAACATCTCGGATGCAATATTTGACAACAGTCCTTGCCTGTCGAACCCTACTTCTCGGAGGGAACAGTATGTACGTCTGTAACGTTATATATCCTAACCTAAGGCAACCTAACATCTCGGATGTAATATTCTACAACCTTCCAGGCGTGTCGGACCCTACTTCTCGGTGGTAACATTATATGCGTCTATAACGTTGCATATCCTAATCTAAGGCAACCTAACATCTCGGATGCAATATTTGACAACATTCCTGGCCTGTCGAACCCTACTTCTCGGAGGGAACAGTATATACGTCTATAACGTCATATATCCTAACCTAAGGCAACCTAACATCTCGGATGTAACATTTGACAACATTCCAGGCGTGTCGGTCCCTACGTGTCGGTGGTAACATTACATGCGTCTATAACGGTATATTTCCTAATCTAAGGCAACCTAACATCTCGGATGCAATATTTGACAACATTCCTGGCCTGTCGAACCCTACTTCTCGGGGGGAACAGTATATACGTCTATAACGTCATATATCCTAACCTAAGGCAACCTAACATCTCGGATGTAACATTTGACAACATTCCAGGCATGTCGGTCCCTACGTCTCGGTGGTAACATTATATGCGTCTATAACGTTATATATCCTTATCTAAGGCAACTTGACATCCCGGATGCAATATTTGACAACATTCCTAGCCTGTCGAACCCTACTTCTCGGAGGGAACAGTATATACGTCTATAAAGTTATATATCCTAACGTAAGGCAACCTGACATCTCGGATGTAATATTCTGCACCATTCCAGGCGTGTCGGACCCTACTTCTCGGTGGGAACATTATATGCGTCTATAACGTTGTATATCCTAATCTAAGGCAACCTATTATCTCAGACGTAATATTTTACAATATTCCTCGCGTGTCGGTGCATACTTTTCGGTGGGAATATTATATGCGTCCATAACGGTCGATATCGTAATCTATGGCAATCTAACATCTCGGATGCAATATTTGACAACAGTCCTTGCCTGTCGAACCCTACTTCTCGGTGGGAACAGTATATACGTCTATAACGGTATATATCCTAACGTAAGGCAACCTAACGTCTCGGATGTAACATTTGACAACATTCCAGGCGTGTCGGTCCCTACGTCTCGGTGGTAACATTACATGCGTCTATAGAGGTGTATTTCCTAATCTAAGGCAACCTAACATCTCGGGTACAATATTTGACAACATTCCTGGCCTGTCGAACCCTACTGATCGGAGGGAACAGTATATACATCTATAACGGTATATATCCTAATCTAAGGCAACCTAACATCTCGGATGAAATATGTGACAACATTCCTGGCCTGTCGAACCCTACTTCTCGGAGGGAACAGCATATACCTCTATAACGTCATATATCCTAGCCTAAGGCAACCTAACATCTCGGATGTAACATTTGACAACATTCCGGGCGTGTCGGTCCCTACGTCTCGGTGGTAACATTACATGCGTCTATAACGGTATATATCCTAATCTTAGGCAACCTGACATCTCGGATGTAACATTTTACCACATTCCAGGTGTGTCGGTCCCTACGTCTCGGTGGTAACATTACATGCGTCTATAACGTTATATATCCTAACCAAAGGCCAACTAACATCTCGGATGCAATATTTGATAACATTCCTGGCGTGTCGAACCCAACTTCTCGGTGGGAACAGTATATACGTCTATAACGTTATATATCCTAACGTAAGGCAACCTAACGTCTCGGATGTAACATTTGACAACATTCCAGGCGTGTCGGTCCCTACGTCTCGGTGGTAACATTACATGCGTCTATAAAGGTATATTGCCTAATCTAAGGCAACCTAACATCTCGGATGCAATATTTGACAACATTCCTCGCCTGTCGAACCCTACTGATCGGAGGGAACAGTATATACATCTATAACGGTATATATCCTAATCTAAGGCAACCTAACATCTCGGATGAAATATGTGACAACATTCCTGGCCTGTCGAACCCTACTTCTCGGAGGGAACAGCATATACCTCTATAACGTCATATATCCTAGCCTAAGGCAACCTAACATCTCGGATGTAACATTTGACAACATTCCGGGCGTGTCGGTCCCTACGTCTCGGTGGTAACATTACATGCGTCTATAACGGTATATATCCTAATCTTAGGCAACCTGACATCTCGGATGTAACATTTTACCACATTCCAGGGGTGTCGGTCCCTACGTCTCGGTGGTAACATTACATGCGTCTATAACGTTATATATCCTAACCAAAGGCCAACTAACATCTCGTATGTAATATTTGACAACATTCCTGGCGTGTCGAACCCTACTTCTCGGTGGGAACAGTATATACGTCTATAACGTTATATATCCTAACCTAAGATACCTAACATCTCGGATGTAACATTTGACAACATTCCAGGCGTGTCGGTCCCTACGTCTCGGTGGTAACGTTACATGCGTCTATAACGTTATATATCCTAACCTAAGGCAACCTAACATCTCGGATGCAATATTTGACAACATTCCTGGCCTGTCGAACAATACTTCTCGGAGGGAACAGTATATACGTCTATAACGTTATATATCCTAACCTAAGGCAACCTAACATCTCGGATGTAACATTTGACAACATTCCAGGCATGTCGGTCCCTACGTCTCGGTGGTAACATTATATGCGTCTATAACGTTATATATCCTTATCTAAGGCAACTTGACATCCCGGATGCAATATTTGACAACATTCCTAGCCTGTCGAACCCTACTTCTCGGAGGGAACAGTATATACGTCTATAAAGTTATATATCCTAACGTAAGGCAACCTGACATCTCGGATGTAATATTCTGCACCATTCCAGGCGTGTCGGACCCTACTTCTCGGTGGGAACATTATATGCGTCTATAACGTTGTATATCCTAATCTAAGGCAACCTATTATCTCAGACGTAATATTTTACAATATTCCTCGCGTGTCGGTGCATACTTTTCGGTGGGAATATTATATGCGTCCATAACGGTCGATATCGTAATCTATGGCAATCTAACATCTCGGATGCAATATTTGACAACAGTCCTTGCCTGTCGAACCCTACTTCTCGGTGGGAACAGTATATACGTCTATAACGGTATATATCCTAACGTAAGGCAACCTAACGTCTCGGATGTAACGATTTGACAACATTCCAGGCGTGTCGGTCCCTACGTCTCGGTGGTAACATTACATGCGTCTATAGAGGTATATTTCCTAATCTAAGGCAACCTAACATCTCGGATGCAATATTTGACAACATTCCTGGCCTGTCGAAACCTACTGATCGGAGGGAACAGTATATACATCTATAACGGTATATATCCTAATCTAAGGCAACCTAACATCTCGGATGAAATATGTGACAACATTCCTGGCCTGTCGAACCCTACTTCTCGGAGGGAACAGCATATACCTCTATAACGTCATATATCCTAGCCTAAGGCAACCTAACATCTCGGATGTAACATTTGACAACATTCCGGGCGTGTCGGTCCCTACGTCTCGGTGGTAACATTACATGCGTCTATAACGGTATATATCCTAATCTTAGGCAACCTGACATCTCGGATGTAACATTTTACCACATTCCAGGTGTGTCGGTCCCTACGTCTCGGTGGTAACATTACATGCGTCTATAACGTTATATATCCTAACCAAAGGCCAACTAACATCTCGGATGCAATATTTGATAACATTCCTGGCGTGTCGAACCCTACTTCTCGGTGGGAACAGTATATACGTCTATAACGTTATATATCCTAACGTAAGGCAACCTAACGTCTCGGATGTAACATTTGACAACATTCCAGGCGTGTCGGTCCCTACGTCTCGGTGGTAACATTACATGCGTCTATAAAGGTATATTTCCTAATCTAAGGCAACCTAACATCTCGGATGCAATATTTGACAACATTCCTGGCCTGTCGAACCCTACTGATCGGAGGGAACAGTATATACATCTATAACGGTATATATCCTAATCTAAGGCAACCTAACATCTCGGATGAAATATGTGGCAACATTCCTGGCCTGTCGAACCCTACTTCTCGGAGGGAACAGCATATACCTCTATAACGTCATATATCCTAGCCTAAGGCAACCTAACATCTCGGATGTAACATTTGACAACATTCCGGGCGTGTCGGTCCCTACGTCTCGGTGGTAACATTACATGCGTCTATAACGGTATATATCCTAATCTTAGGCAACCTGACATCTCGGATGTAACATTTTACCACATTCCAGGGGTGTCGGTCCCTACGTCTCGGTGGTAACATTACATGCGTCTATAACGTTATATATCCTAACCAAAGGCCAACTAACATCTCGTATGTAATATTTGACAACATTCCTGGCGTGTCGAACCCTACTTCTCGGTGGGAACAGTATATACGTCTATAACGTTATATATCCTAACCTAAGATACCTAACATCTCGGATGTAACATTTGACAACATTCCAGGCGTGTCGGTCCCTACGTCTCGGTGGTAACGTTACATGCGTCTATAACGTTATATATCCTAACCTAAGGCAACCTAACATCTCGGATGCAATATTTGACAACATTCCTGGCCTGTCGAACAATACTTCTCGGAGGGAACAGTATATACGTCTATAACGTTATATATCCTAACCTAAGGCAACCTAACATCTCGGATGTAACATTTGACAACATTCCAGGCATGTCGGTCCCTACGTCTCGGTGGTAACATTATATGCGTCTATAACGTTATATATCCTTATCTAAGGCAACTTGACATCCCGGATGCAATATTTGACAACATTCCTAGCCTGTCGATCCCTTCTTCTCGGAGGGAACAGTATATACGTCTATAAAGTTATATATCCTAACGTAAGGCAACCTGACATCTCGGATGTAATATTCTGCACCATTCCAGGCGTGTCGGACCCTACTTCTCGGTGGGAACATTACATGCGTATATAACGTTGTATATCCTAATCTAAGGCAACCTATTATCTCAGACGTAATATTTTACAATATTCCTCGCGTGTCGGTGCATACTTTTCGGTGGGAATATTATATGCGTCCATAACGGTCGATATCGCAATCTATGGCAATCTAACATCTCGGATGCAATATTTGACAACAGTCCTTGCCTGTCGCACCCTACTTCTCGGTGGGAACAGTATATACGTCTATAACGGTATATATCCTAACGTAAGGCAACCTAACGTCTCGGATGTAACATTTGACAACATTCCAGGCGTGTCGGTCCCTACGTCTCGGTGGTAACATTACATGCGTCTATAGAGGTATATTTCCTAATCTAAGGCAACCTAACATCTCGGATGCAATATATGACAACATTCCTGGCCTGTCGAACCCTACTGATCGGAGGGAACAGTATATACATCTATAACGGTATATATCCTAATCTAAGGCAACCTAACATCTCGGATGAAATATGTGACAACATTCCTGGCCTGTCGAACCCTACTTCTCGGAGGGAACAGCATATACCTCTATAACGTCATATATCCTAGCCTAAGGCAACCTAACATCTCGGATGTAACATTCGACAACATTCCGGGCGTGTCGGTCCCTACGTCTCGGTGGTAACATTACATGCGTCTATAACGGTATATATCCTAATCTTAGGCAACCTGACATCTCGGATGTAACATTTTACCACATTCCAGGGGTGTCGGTCCCTACGTCTCGGTGGTAACATTACATGCGTCTATAACGTTATATATCCTAACCAAAGGCCAACTAACATCTCGTATGTAATATTTGACAACATTCCTGGCGTGTCGAACCCTACTTCTCGGTGGGAACAGTATATACGTCTATAAAGTTATATATCCTAACCTAAGATACCTAACATCTCGGATGTAACATTTGACAACATTCCAGGCGTGTCGGTCCCTACGTCTCGGTGGTAACATTACATGCGTCTATAACGGTATATTTCCTAATCTAAGGCAACCTAACATCTCGGATGCAACATTTGACAACATTCCTGGCCTGTCGAACCCGACTTCTCGGAGGGAACAGTATATACGTCTATAACGTCATATATCCTAACATCAGGCAACCTAACATCTCGGATGTAACATTTGACAACATTCCAGGCGTGTCGGTCCCTACGTCTCGGTGGTAACATTACATGCGTCTATAACGGTATATATCCTAACCTAAGGCAACCTAACATCTCGGATGCAATATTTGACAACATTCCTGGCCTGTCGAACCCTACTTCTCGGAGGGAACAGTATATACGTCTATAACGTTATATATCCTAACCTAAGGCAACCTAACATCTCGGATTTAATATTCTACAACCTTCCAGGCTTGTCGGACCCTACTTCTCGGTGGGAACATTATATGCGTCTATAACGTTGTATATCCTTATCTAAGGCAACCTAACATCTCGGATGTAACATTTTACCACATTCCAGGCGTGTCGGTCCCTACGTCTCGGTGGTAACATTACATGCGTCTATAACGTTATATATCCTAACCTAAGGCCACCTAACATCTCGTATGTAATATTTGACAACATTCCTGGCGTGTCGGTCCCTACGTCTCGGTGGTAACATTACATGCGTCTATAGCGGTATATATCCTAATCTTAGGCAACCTAACATCTCGGATGTAACATTTTACAACATTCCAGGTCTGTCGGTCCCTACGTCTCGGTGGTAACATTACATGCTTCTATAACGTTATATATCCTAACCTAAGGCCACCGGAACATCTCGTATGTAATATTTCACAACATTTCTGGCGTGTCGAGCCCTACTTCTCGGTGGGAACAGTATATACGTCTATAACGTTATATATCGTAACCTAAAGCAACCTAACATCTCGGATGTAATATTTGACAACATTCCTGGCGTGTCGGACCCTACTTCTCGGTGGGAACAGTATATACGTCTATAACGTCATGTATCCTCACCTAAGGCAACCTAACATCTCGGATGTAACATTTGACAACATTCCAGGTGTGTCGGTCCCTACGTCTCGGTGGTAACGTTACATGCGTCTATAACGTTATATATCCTAACCTAAGGTAACCTAACATCTCGGATGTAACATTTGACATCATTCCAGGCATGTCGGTCCCTACATCTCGGAGGGAACAGTATATACGTCTATAGCGGTATATATCCTAATCTAAGGCAACCTAACATCTCGGATGCAATATTTGACAACATTCCTGGCCTGTCGAACCCTACTTCTCGGAGGGAACAGTATATACGTCTATAACGTTATATATCCTAACCGAAGGCAACCTAACATCTCGGATGTAATATTCTACATCATTCAAGGCGTGTCGGACCCTACTTCTCGGTGGGAACATTATATGAGTCTATAACGTTGTATATCCTAATCTAAGGCAACCTATTATCTCAGACGTAATATTTTACAATATTCCTCGCGTGTCGGTGCATACTTTTCGGTGGGAATATTATATGCGTCCATAACGGTCGATATCGTAATCTATGGCAATCTAACATCTCGGATGCAATATTTGACAACAGTCCTTGCCTGTCGAACCCTACTTCTCGGAGGGAACAGTATGTACGTCTGTAACGTTATATATCCTAACCTAAGGCAACCTAACATCTCGGATGTAATATTCTACAACCTTCCAGGCGTGTCGGACCCTACTTCTCGGTGGTAACATTATATGCGTCTATAACGTTGCATATCCTAATCTAAGGCAACCTAACATCTCGGATGCAATATTTGACAACATTCCTGGCCTGTCGAACCCTACTTCTCGGAGGGAACAGTATATACGTCTATAACGTCATATATCCTAACCTAAGGCAACCTAACATCTCGGATGTAACATTTGACAACATTCCAGGCGTGTCGGTCCCTACGTGTCGGTGGTAACATTACATGCGTCTATAACGGTATATTTCCTAATCTAAGGCAACCTAACATCTCGGATGCAATATTTGACAACATTCCTGGCCTGTCGAACCCTACTTCTCGGGGCGAACAGTATATACGTCTATAACGTCATATATCCTAACCTAAGGAAACCTAACATCTCGGATGTAACATTTGACAACATTCCAGGCATGTCGGTCCCTACGTCTGGGTGGTAACATTATATGCGTCTATAACGTTATATATCCTTATCTAAGGCAACTTGACATCGCGGATGCAATATTTGACAACATTCCTAGCCTGTCGAACCCTACTTCTCGGAGGGAACAGTATATACGTCTATAACGTTATATATCCTAACGTAAGGCAACCTGACATCTCGGATGTAATATTCTGCACCATTCCAGGCGTGTCGGACCCTACTTCTCGGTGGGAACATTATATGCGTCTATAACGTTGTATATACTAATCTAAGGCAACCTATTATCTCAGACGTAATATTTTACAATATTCCTGGCGTGTCGGTGCATAGTTTTCGGTGGGAATATTATATGCGTCTACAACGGTCGATATCGTCATCTAAGGCAATCTAACATCTCGGATGCAATATTTGACAAGATTCCTGGCCTGTCGAACCCTACTTCTCGGAGGGAACAGCATATACGTCTATAACGTTATATATCCTAACCTAAGGCAACCTAGCATCTCGGATGTAACATTTGACAACATTCCAGGCATGTCGGTCCCTACGTCTCGGTCGTAACATTATATGCGTCTATAACGGTATATTTCCTAATCTAAGGCAACCTAACATCTTGGATGCAATATTTGACAACATTCCAGGCATGTCGGTCCCTACGTCTCGGTGGTAACATTATATGCGTCTATAACGTTATATATCCTTATCTAAGGCAACCTAACATCTCGGATGCAATATTTGACAACATTCCTAGCCTGTCGAACCCTACGTCTCGGTGGTAACATTACATGCGTCTATAACGGTATATTTCCTAATCTAAGGCAACCTAACATCTCGGATGCAATATTTGACAACATTCCTGGCGTGTCGAACCCTACTTCTCGGAGGGAACAGTATATACGTCTATAACGTCATATATCCTAACCTAAGGCAACCTAACATCTCGGATGTAACATTTGACAACATTCCAGGCATGTCGGTCCCTACGTCTCGGTGGTAACATTATATGCGTCCATAACGTTATATATCCTTATCTAAGGCAACCTAACATCTCGGATGCAATATTTGACAACATTCCTGGCCTGTCGAACCCTACTTCTCGGAGGGAACAGTATATACGTCTATAACGTTATATATCCTAACCTAAGGCAAAGTGACATCTCGGATATATTATTCTACAACATTCCAGGCGTGTCGGACCCTACTTCTCGGTGGGAACATTATATGCGTCCATAACATTGTATATCCTAATCTAAGGCAACCTAATATCTCGGATGCAATATTTGACAACATTCCTGGCCTGTCGAACCCTACATCTCGGAGGGAAGAGTATATACGTCTGTAACGTCATATATCCTAACCTAAGACAACCTAACATCTCGGATGTAACATTTGACAACATTCCAGGCGTGTCGGTCCCTACGTCTCCGTGGTAACATTACAGGCGTCTATAACGTTATATATCCTAACCTTAGGCAACCTAACATCTCGGATGCAATATTTGACAACATTCCTGGCCTGTCGAACCCTACTTCTCGGTGGGAACAGCATATACCTCTACAACGTCATATATCCTAGCCTAAGGCAACCTAACATCTCGGATGTAACATTTGACAACATTCCAGGCGTGTCGGTCCCTACGTCTCGGTGGTAACATTACATGCGTCTATAACGGTATATATCCTAATCTTAGGCAACCTGACATCTCGGATGTAACATTTTACCACATTCCAGGGTTGTCGGTCCCTACGTCTCGGTGGTAACATTACATGCGTCTATAACGTTATATATCCTAACCTAAGGCCAACTAACATCTGGTATGTAATATTTGACAACATTCCTGGCGTGTCGAACCCTACTTCTCGGTGGGAACAGTATATACGTCTATAACGTTATATATCCTAACCTAAGGCAACCTAACATATCGGATGCAATATTTGACAACATGCCTGGCCTGTCGAACCCTACTTCTCGGAGGGAACAGTATGTACGTCTGTAACGTTATATATCCTAACCTAAGGCAACCTAACATCTCGGATGTAATATTCTACAACCTTCCAGGCGTGTCGGACCCTACTTCTCGGTGGTAACATTATATGCGTCTATAACGTTGCATATCCTAATCTAAGGCAACCTAAGATCTCGGATGCAATATTTGACAACATTCCTGGCCTGTCGAACCCTACTGCTCGGAGGGAACAGTATATACGTCTATAACGTTATATATCCTAACGTAAGGCAACCTAACGTCTCGGATGTAACATTTAACAACATTCCAGGCGTGTCGGTCCCTACGTCTCGGTGGTAACATTACATGCGTCTATAAAGGTATATTTCCTAATCTAAGGCAACCTAACATCTCGGATGCAATATTTGACAACATTCCTGGCCTGTCGAACCCTACTGATCGGAGGGAACAGTATATACATCTATAACGGTATATATCCTAATCTAAGGCAACCTAACATCTCGGATGAAATATGTGACAACATTCCTGGCCTGTCGAACCCTACTTCTCGGAGGGAACAGCATATACCTCTATAACGTCATATATCCTAGCCTAAGGCAACCTAACATCTCGGATGTAACATTTGACAACATTCCGGGCGTGTCGGTCCCTACGTCTCGGTGGTAACATTACATGCGTCTATAACGGTATATATCCTAATCTTAGGCAACCTGACATCTCGGATGTAACATTTTACCACATTCCAGGGGTGTCGGTCCCTACGTCTCGGTGGTAACATTACATGCGTCTATAACGTTATATATCCTAACCAAAGGCCAACTAACATCTCGTATGTAATATTTGACAACATTCCTGGCGTGTCGAACCCTACTTCTCGGAGGGAACAGTATATACGTCTATAACGTTGTATATCCTAATCTAAGGCAACCTAACATCTCGGATGCAATATTTGACAACATTCCTGGCCTGTCGAACCCTACATCTCGGAGGGAAGAGTATATACGTCTGTAACGTCATATATCCTAACCTAAGACAACCTAACATCTCGGATGTAACATTTGACAACATTCCAGGCGTGTCGGTCCCTACGTCTCCGTGGTAACATTACAGGCGTCTATAACGTTATATATCCTAACCTAAGGCAACCTAACATCTCGGATGCAATATTTGACAACATTCCTGGCCTGTCGAAACCTACTTCTCGGAGGGAACAGCATATACCTCTACAACGTCATATATCCTAGCCTAAGGCAACCTAACATCTCGGATGTAACATTTGACAACATTCCAGGCGTGTCGGTCCCTACGTCTCGGTGGTAACATTACATGCGTCTATAACGGTATATATCCTAACGTAAGGCAACCTAACGTCTCGGATGTAACATTTGACAACATTCCAGGCGTGTCGGTCCCTACGTCTCGGTGGTGACATTACATGCGTCTATAAAGGTATATTTCCTAATCTAAGGCAACCTAACATCTCGGATGCAATATTTGACAACATTCCTGGCGTGTCGAACCCTACTTCTCGGTGGGAACAGTATATACGTCTATAACGTTATATATCCTAACCTAAGATACCTAACATCTCGGATGTAACATTTGACAACATTCCAGGCGTGTCGGTCCCTACGTCTCGGTGGTAACGTTACATGCGTCTATAACGTTATATATCCTAACCTAAGGCAACCTAACATCTCGGATGCAATATTTGACAACATTCCTGGCCTGTCGAACAATACTTCTCGGAGGGAACAGTATATACGTCTATAACGTTATATATCCTAACCTAAGGCAACCTAACATCTCGGATGTAACATTTGACAACATTCCAGGCATGTCGGTCCCTACTTATCGGTGGTAACATTACATGCGTCTATAACGGTATATTTCCTAATCTAAGGCAACCTAACATCTCGGATGCAATATTTGACAACATTCCTGGCCTGTCGAACCCTACTTCTCGGGGGGAACAGTATATACGTCTATAACGTCATATATCCTAACGTAAGGCAACCTAACATCTCGGATGTAACATTTGACAACATTCCAGGCATGTCGGTCCCTACGTCTCGGTGGTAACATTATATGCGTCTATAACGTTATATATCCTTATCTAAGGCAACTTGACATCCCGGATGCAATATTTGACAACATTCCTAGCCTGTCGAACCCTACTTCTCGGAGGGAACAGTATATACGTCTATAACGTTATATATCCTAACGTAAGGCAACCTGACATCTCGGATGTAATATTCTGCACCATTCCAGGCGTGTCGGACCCTACTTCTCGGTGGGAACATTATATGCGTCTATAACGTTGTATATCCTAATCTAAGGCAACCTATTATCTCAGACGTAATATTTTACAATATTCCTCGTGTGTCGGTGCATACTTTTCGGTGGGAATATTATATGCGTCCATAACGGTCGATATCGTAATCTATGGCAATCTAACATCTCGGATGCAATATTTGACAACAGTCCTTGCCTGTCGAACCCTACTTCTCGGAGGGAACAGTATGTACGTCTGTAACGTTATATATCCTAACCTAAGGCAACCTAACATCTCGGATGTAATATTCTACAACCTTCCAGGCGTGTCGGACCCTACTTCTCGGTGGTAACATTATATGCGTCTATAACGTTGCATAACCTAATCTAAGGCAACCTAACATCTCGGATGCAATATTTGACAACATTCCTGGCCTGTCGAACCCTACTTCTCGGAGGGAACAGTATATACGTCTATAACGTCATATATCCTAACCTAAGGCAACCTAACATCTCGGATGTAACATTTGACAACATTCCAGGCGTGTCGGTCCCTACGTGTCGGTGGTAACATTACATGCGTCTATAACGGTATATTTCCTAATCTAAGGCAACCTAACATCTCGGATGCAATATTTGACAACATTCCTGGCCTGTCGAACCCTACTTCTCGGGGGGAACAGTATATACGTCTATAACGTCATATATCCTAATCTAAGGCAACCTAACATCTCGGATGCAATATTTGATAACACTCCTGGCGTGTCGAACCCTACTTCTCGGTGGGAACAGTATATACGTCTATAACGGTATATATCCTAACGTAAGGCAACCTAACGTCTCGGATGTAACATTTGACAACATTCCAGGCGTGTCGGTCCCTACGTCTCGGTGGTAACATTACATGCGTCTATAAAGGTATATTTCCTAATCTAAGGCAACCTAACATCTCGGATGCAATATTTGACAACATTCCTGGCCTGTCGAACCCTACTGATCGGAGGGAAAAGTATATACATCTATAACGGTATATATCCTAATCTAAGGCAACCTAACATCTCGGATGAAATATGTGACAACATTCCTGGCCTGTCGAACCCTACTTCTCGGAGGGAACAGCATATACCTCTATAACGTCATATATCCTAGCCTAAGGCAACCTAACATCTCGGATGTAACATTTGACAACATTCCGGGCGTGTCGGTCCCTACGTCTCGGTGGTAACATTACATGCGTCTATAACGGTATATATCCTAATCTTAGGCAACCTGACATCTCCGATGTAACATTTTACCACATTCCAGGGGTGTCGGTCCCTACGTCTCGGTGGTAACATTACATGCGTCTATAACGTTATATATCCTAACCAAAGGCCAACTAACATCTCGTATGTAATATTTGACAACATTCCTGGCGTGTCGAACCCTACTTCTCGGTGGGAACAGTATATACGTCTATAACGTTATATATCCTAACCTAAGATACCTAACATCTCGGATGTAACATTTGACAACATTCCAGGCGTGTCGGTCCCTACGTCTCGGTGGTAACGTTACATGCGTCTATAACGTTATATATCCTAACCTAAGGCAACCTAACATCTCGGATGCAATATTTGACAACATTCCTGGCCTGTCGAACAATACTTCTCGGAGGGAACAGTATATACGTCTATAACGTTATATATCCTAACCTAAGGCAACCTAACATCTCGGATGTAACATTTGACAACATTCCAGGCATGTCGGTCCCTACGTCTCGGTGGTAACATTATATGCGTCTATAACGTTATATATCCTTATCTAAGGCAACTTGACATCCCGGATGCAATATTTGACAACATTCCTAGCCTGTCGATCCCTTCTTCTCGGAGGGAACAGTATATACGTCTATAAAGTTATATATCCTAACGTAAGGCAACCTGACATCTCGGATGTAATATTCTGCACCATTCCAGGCGTGTCGGACCCTACTTCTCGGTGGGAACATTATATGCGTATATAACGTTGTATATCCTAATCTAAGGCAACCTATTATCTCAGACGTAATATTTTACAATTTTCCTCGCGTGTCGGTGCATACTTTTCGGTGGGAATATTATATGCGTCCATAGCGGTCGATATCGTAATCTATGGCAATCTAACATCTCGGATGCAATATTTGACAACAGTCCTTGCCTGTCGAACCCTACTTCTCGGTGGGAACAGTATATACGTCTATAACGGTATATATCCTAACGTAAGGCAACCTAACGTCTCGGATGTAACATTTGACAACATTCCAGGCGTGTCGGTCCCTACGTCTCGGTGGTAACATTACATGCGTCTATAGAGGTATATTTCCTAATCTAAGGCAACCTAACATCTCGGATGCAATATATGACAACGTTCCTGGCCTGTCGAACCCTACTGATCGGAGGGAACAGTATATACATCTATAACGGTATATATCCTAATCTAAGGCAACCTAACATCTCGGATGAAATATGTGACAACATTCCTGGCCTGTCGAACCCTACTTCTCGGAGGGAACAGCATATACCTCTATAACGTCATATATCCTAGCCTAAGGCAACCTAACATCTCGGATGTAACATTCGACAACATTCCGGGCGTGTCGGTCCCTACGTCTCGGTGGTAACATTACATGCGTCTATAACGGTATATATCCTAATCTTAGGCAACCTGACATCTCGGATGTAACATTTTACCACATTCCAGGGGTGTCGGTCCCTACGTCTCGGTGGTAACATTACATGCGTCTATAACGTTATATATCCTAACCAAAGGCCAACTAACATCTCGTATGTAATATTTGACAACATTCCTGGCGTGTCGAACCCTACTTCTCGGTGGGAACAGTATATACGTCTATAACGTTATATATCCTAACCTAAGATACCTAACATCTCGGATGTAACATTTGACAACATTCCAGGCGTGTCGGTCCCTACGTCTCGGTGGTAACATTACATGCGTCTATAACGGTATATTTCCTAATCTAAGGCAACCTAACATCTCGGATGCAACATTTGACAACATTCCTGGCCTGTCGAACCCTACTTCTCGGAGGGAACAGTATATACGTCTATAACGTCATATATCCTAACATAAGGCAACCTAACATCTCGGATGTAACATTTGACAACATTCCAGGCGTGTCGGTCCCTACGTCTCGGTGGTAACATTACATGCGTCTATAACGGTATATATCCTAACCTAAGGCAACCTAACATCTCGGATGCAATATTTGACAACATTCCTGGCCTGTCGAACCCTACTTCTCGGAGGGAACAGTATATACGTCTATAACGTTATATATCCTAACCTAAGGCAACCTAACATCTCGGATTTAATATTCTACAACCTTCCAGGCTTGTCGGACCCTACTTCTCGGTGGGAACATTATATGCGTCTATAACGTTGTATATCCTTATCTAAGGCAACCTAACATCTCGGATGTAACATTTTACCACATTCCAGGCGTGTCGGTCCCTACGTCTCGGTGGGAACAGTATATACGTCTATAACGTCATGTATCCTCACCTAAGGCAACCTAACATCTCGGATGTAACATTTGACAACATTCCAGGTGTGTCGGTCCCTACGTCTCGGTGGTAACGTTACATGCGTCTATAACGTTATATATCCTAACCTAAGGTAACCTAACATCTCGGATGTAACATTTGACAACATTCCAGGCATGTCGGTCCCTACATCTCGGAGGGAACAGTATATACGTCTATAGCGGTATATATCCTAATCTAAGGCAACCTAACATCTCGGATGCAATATTTGACAACATTCCTGGCCTGTCGAACCCTACTTCTCGGAGGGAACAGTATATACGTCTATAACGTTATATATCCTAACCGAAGGCAACCTAACATCTCGGATGTAATATTCTACATCATTCAAGGCGTGTCGGACCCTACTTCTCGGTGGGAACATTATATGAGTCTATAACGTTGTATATCCTAATCTAAGGCAACCTATTATCTCAGACGTAATATTTTACAATATTCCTCGCGTGTCGGTGCATACTTTTCGGTGGGAATATTATATGCGTCCATAACGGTCGATATCGTAATCTATGGCAATCTAACATCTCGGATGCAATATTTGACAACAGTCCTTGCCTGTCGAACCCTACTTCTCGGAGGGAACAGTATGTACGTCTGTAACGTTATATATCCTAACCTAAGGCAACCTAACATCTCGGATGTAATATTCTACAACCTTCCAGGCGTGTCGGACCCTACTTCTCGGTGGTAACATTATATGCGTCTATAACGTTGCATATCCTAATCTAAGGCAACCTAACATCTCGGATGCAATATTTGACAACATTCCTGGCCTGTCGAACCCTACTTCTCGGAGGGAACAGTATATACGTCTATAACGTCATATATCCTAACCTAAGGCAACCTAACATCTCGGATGTAACATTTGACAACATTCCAGGCGTGTCGGTCCCTACGTGTCGGTGGTAACATTACATGCGTCTATAACGGTATATTTCCTAATCTAAGGCAACCTAACATCTCGGATGCAATATTTGACAACATTCCTGGCCTGTCGAACCCTACTTCTCGGGGCGAACAGTATATACGTCTATAACGTCATATATCCTAACCTAAGGAAACCTAACATCTCGGATGTAACATTTGACAACATTCCAGGCATGTCGGTCCCTACGTCTGGGTGGTAACATTATATGCGTCTATAACGTTATATATCCTTATCTAAGGCAACTTGACATCCCGGATGCAATATTTGACAACATTCCTAGCCTGTCGAACCCTACTTCTCGGAGGGAACAGTATATACGTCTATAACGTTATATATCCTAACGTAAGGCAACCTGACATCTCGGATGTAATATTCTGCACCATTCCAGGCGTGTCGGACCCTACTTCTCGGTGGGAACATTATATGCGTCTATAACGTTGTATATACTAATCTAAGGCAACCTATTATCTCAGACGTAATATTTTACAATATTCCTGGCGTGTCGGTGCATAGTTTTCGGTGGGAATATTATATGCGTCTACAACGGTCGATATCGTAATCTAAGGCAATCTAACATCTCGGATGCAATATTTGACAAGATTCCTGGCCTGTCGAACCCTACTTCTCGGAGGGAACAGTATATACGTCTATAACGTTATATATCCTAACCTAAGGCAACCTAACATCTCGGATTTAATATTCTACAACCTTCCAGGCTTGTCGGACCCTACTTCTCGGTGGGAACATTATATGCGTCTATAACGTTGTATATCCTTATCTAAGGCAACCTAACATCTCGGATGTAACATTTTACCACATTCCAGGCGTGTCGGTCCCTACGTCTCGGTGGGAACAGTATATACGTCTATAACGTCATGTATCCTCACCTAAGGCAACCTAACATCTCGGATGTAACATTTGACAACATTCCAGGTGTGTCGGTCCCTACGTCTCGGTGGTAACGTTACATGCGTCTATAACGTTATATATCCTAACCTAAGGTAACCTAACATCTCGGATGTAACATTTGACAACATTCCAGGCATGTCGGTCCCTACATCTCGGAGGGAACAGTATATACGTCTATAGCGGTATATATCCTAATCTAAGGCAACCTAACATCTCGGATGCAATATTTGACAACATTCCTGGCCTGTCGAACCCTACTTCTCGGAGGGAACAGTATATACGTCTATAACGTTATATATCCTAACCGAAGGCAACCTAACATCTCGGATGTAATATTCTACATCATTCAAGGCGTGTCGGACCCTACTTCTCGGTGGGAACATTATATGAGTCTATAACGTTGTATATCCTAATCTAAGGCAACCTATTATCTCAGACGTAATATTTTACAATATTCCTCGCGTGTCGGTGCATACTTTTCGGTGGGAATATTATATGCGTCCATAACGGTCGATATCGTAATCTATGGCAATCTAACATCTCGGATGCAATATTTGACAACAGTCCTTGCCTGTCGAACCCTACTTCTCGGAGGGAACAGTATGTACGTCTGTAACGTTATATATCCTAACCTAAGGCAACCTAACATCTCGGATGTAATATTCTACAACCTTCCAGGCGTGTCGGACCCTACTTCTCGGTGGTAACATTATATGCGTCTATAACGTTGCATATCCTAATCTAAGGCAACCTAACATCTCGGATGCAATATTTGACAACATTCCTGGCCTGTCGAACCCTACTTCTCGGAGGGAACAGTATATACGTCTATAACGTCATATATCCTAACCTAAGGCAACCTAACATCTCGGATGTAACATTTGACAACATTCCAGGCGTGTCGGTCCCTACGTGTCGGTGGTAACATTACATGCGTCTATAACGGTATATTTCCTAATCTAAGGCAACCTAACATCTCGGATGCAATATTTGACAACATTCCTGGCCTGTCGAACCCTACTTCTCGGGGCGAACAGTATATACGTCTATAACGTCATATATCCTAACCTAAGGAAACCTAACATCTCGGATGTAACATTTGACAACATTCCAGGCATGTCGGTCCCTACGTCTGGGTGGTAACATTATATGCGTCTATAACGTTATATATCCTTATCTAAGGCAACTTGACATCCCGGATGCAATATTTGACAACATTCCTAGCCTGTCGAACCCTACTTCTCGGAGGGAACAGTATATACGTCTATAACGTTATATATCCTAACGTAAGGCAACCTGACATCTCGGATGTAATATTCTGCACCATTCCAGGCGTGTCGGACCCTACTTCTCGGTGGGAACATTATATGCGTCTATAACGTTGTATATACTAATCTAAGGCAACCTATTATCTCAGACGTAATATTTTACAATATTCCTGGCGTGTCGGTGCATAGTTTTCGGTGGGAATATTATATGCGTCTACAACGGTCGATATCGTAATCTAAGGCAATCTAACATCTCGGATGCAATATTTGACAAGATTCCTGGCCTGTCGAACCCTACTTCTCGGAGGGAACAGCATATACGTCTATAACGTTATATATCCTAACCTAAGGCAACCTAGCATCTCGGATGTAACATTTGACAACATTCCAGGCATGTCGGTCCCTACGTCTCGGTCGTAACATTATATGCATCTATAACGGTATATTTCCTAATCTAAGGCAACCTAACATCTTGGATGCAATATTTGACAACATTCCAGGCATGTCGGTCCCTACGTCTCGGTGGTAACATTATATGCGTCTATAACGTTATATATCCTTATCTAAGGCAACCTAACATCTCGGATGCAATATTTGACAACATTCCTAGCCTGTCGAACCCTACGTCTCGGTGGTAACATTACATGCGTCTATAACGGTATATTTCCTAATCTAAGGCAACCTAACATCTCGGATGCAATATTTGACAACATTCCTGGCCTGTCGAACCCTACTTCTCGGGGCGAACAGTATATACGTCTATAACGTCATATATCCTAACCTAAGGAAACCTAACATCTCGGATGTAACATTTGACAACATTCCAGGCATGTCGGTCCCTACGTCTCGGTGGTAACATTATATGCGTCTATAACGTTATATATCCTTATCTAAGGCAACCTAACATCTCGGATGCAATATTTGACAACATTCCTGGCCTGTCGAACCCTACTTCTCGGAGGGAACAGTATATACGTCTATAACGTTATATATCCTAACCTAAGGCAAAGTGACATCTCGGATATATTATTCTACAACATTCCAGGCGTGTCGGACCCTACTTCTCGGTGGGAACATTATATGCGTCCATAACATTGTATATCCTAATCTAAGGCAACCTAATATCTCGGATGCAATATTTGACAACATTCCTGGCCTGTCGAACCCTACATCTCGGAGGGAAGAGTATATACGTCTGTAACGTCATATATCCTAACCTAAGACAACCTAACATCTCGGATGTAACATTTGACAACATTCCAGGCGTGTCGGTCCCTACGTCTCCGTGGTAACATTACAGGCGTCTATAACGTTATATATCCTAACCTTAGGCAACCTAACATCTCGGATGCAATATTTGACAACATTCCTGGCCTGTCGAACCCTACTTCTCGGTGGGAACAGCATATACCTCTACAACGTCATATATCCTAGCCTAAGGCAACCTAACATCTCGGATGTAACATTTGACAACATTCCAGGCGTGTCGGTCCCTACGTCTCGGTGGTAACATTACATGCGTCTATAACGGTATATATCCTAATCTTAGGCAACCTGACATCTCGGATGTAACATTTTACCACATTCCAGGGTTGTCGGTCCCTACGTCTCGGTGGTAACATTACATGCGTCTATAACGTTATATATCCTAACCTAAGGCCAACTAACATCTGGTATGTAATATTTGACAACATTCCTGGCGTGTCGAACCCTACTTCTCGGTGGGAACAGTATATACGTCTATAACGTTATATATCCTAACCTAAGGCAACCTAACATATCGGATGCAATATTTGACAACATGCCTGGCCTGTCGAACCCTACTTCTCGGAGGGAACAGTATGTACGTCTGTAACGTTATATATCCTAACCTAAGGCAACCTAACATCTCGGATGTAATATTCTACAACCTTCCAGGCGTGTCGGACCCTACTTCTCGGTGGTAACATTATATGCGTCTATAACGTTGCATATCCTAATCTAAGGCAACCTAAGATCTCGGATGCAATATTTGACAACATTCCTGGCCTGTCGAACCCTACTGCTCGGAGGGAACAGTATATACGTCTATAGCGGTATATATCCTAATCTAAGGCAACCTAACATCTCGGATGCAATATTTGATAACATTCCTGGCATGTCGAACCCTACTTCTCGGTGGGAACAGTATATACGTCTATAACGTTATATATCCTAACGTAAGGCAACCTAACGTCTCGGATGTAACATTTAACAACATTCCAGGCGTGTCGGTCCCTACGTCTCGGTGGTAACATTACATGCGTCTATAAAGGTATATTTCCTAATCTAAGGCAACCTAACATCTCGGATGCAATATTTGACAACATTCCTGGCCTGTCGAACCCTACTGATCGGAGGGAACAGTATATACATCTATAACGGTATATATCCTAATCTAAGGCAACCTAACATCTCGGATGAAATATGTGACAACATTCCTGGCCTGTCGAACCCTACTTCTCGGAGGGAACAGCATATACCTCTATAACGTCATATATCCTAGCCTAAGGCAACCTAACATCTCGGATGTAACATTTGACAACATTCCGGGCGTGTCGGTCCCTACGTCTCGGTGGTAACATTACATGCGTCTATAACGGTATATATCCTAATCTTGGGCAACCTGACATCTCGGATGTAACATTTTACCACATTCCAGGGGTGTCGGTCCCTACGTCTCGGTGGTAACATTACATGCGTCTATAACGTTATATATCCTAACCAAAGGCCAACTAACATCTCGTATGTAATATTTGACAACATTCCTGGCGTGTCGAACCCTACTTCTCGGAGGGAACAGTATATACGTCTATAACGTTGTATATCCTAATCTAAGGCAACCTAACATCTCGGATGTAATATTTGACAACATTCCTGGCCTGTCGAACCCTACATCTCGGAGGGAAGAGTATATACGTCTGTAACGTCATATATCCTAACCTAAGACAACCTAACATCTCGGATGTAACATTTGACAACATTCCAGGCGTGTCGGTCCCTACGTCTCCGTGGTAACATTACAGGCGTCTATAACGTTATATATCCTAACCTAAGGCAACCTAACATCTCGGATGCAATATTTGACAACATTCCTGGCCTGTCGAAACCTACTTCTCGGAGGGAACAGCATATACCTCTACAACGTCATATATCCTAGCCTAAGGCAACCTAACATCTCGGATGTAACATTTGACAACATTCCAGGCGTGTCGGTCCCTACGTCTCGGTGGTAACATTACATGCGTCTATATCGGTATATATCCTAACGTAAGGCAACCTAACGTCTCGGATGTAACATTTGACAACATTCCAGGCGTGTCGGTCCCTACGTCTCGGTGGTAACATTACATGCGTCTATAAAGGTATATTTCCTAATCTAAGGCAACCTAACATCTCGGATGCAATATTTGACAACATTCCTGGCGTGTCGAAACCTACTTCTCGGTGGGAACAGTATATACGTCTATAACGTTATATATCCTAACCTAAGATACCTAACATCTCGGATGTAACATTTGACAACATTCCAGGCGTGTCGGTCCCTACGTCTCGGTGGTAACGTTACATGCGTCTATAACGTTATATATCCTAACCTAAGGCAACCTAACATCTCGGATGCAATATTTGACAACATTCCTGGCCTGTCGAACAATACTTCTCGGAGGGAACAGTATATACGTCTATAACGTTATATATCCTAACCTAAGGCAACCTAACATCTCGGATGTAACATTTGACAACATTCCAGGCATGTCGGTCCCTACTTATCGGTGGTAACATTACATGCGTCTATAACGGTATATTTCCTAATCTAAGGCAACCTAACATCTCGGATGCAATATTTGACAACATTCCTGGCCTGTCGAACCCTACTTCTCGGGGGGAACAGTATATACGTCTATAACGTCATATATCCTAACGTAAGGCAACCTAACATCTCGGATGTAACATTTGACAACATTCCAGGCATGTCGGTCCCTACGTCTCGGTGGTAACATTATATGCGTCTATAACGTTATATATCCTTATCTAAGGCAACTTGACATCCCGGATGCAATATTTGACAACATTCCTAGCCTGTCGAACCCTACTTCTCGGAGGGAACAGTATATACGTCTATAACGTTATATATCCTAACGTAAGGCAACCTGACATCTCGGATGTAATATTCTGCACCATTCCAGGCGTGTCGGACCCTACTTCTCGGTGGGAACATTATATGCGTCTATAACGTTGTATATCCTAATCTAAGGCAACCTATTATCTCAGACGTAATATTTTACAATATTCCTCGTGTGTCGGTGCATACTTTTCGGTGGGAATATTATATGCGTCCATAACGGTCGATATCGTAATCTATGGCAATCTAACATCTCGGATGCAATATTTGACAACAGTCCTTGCCTGTCGAACCCTACTTCTCGGAGGGAACAGTATGTACGTCTGTAACGTTATATATCCTAACCTAAGGCAACCTAACATCTCGGATGTAATATTCTACAACCTTCCAGGCGTGTCGGACCCTACTTCTCGGTGGTAACATTATATGCGTCTATAACGTTGCATAACCTAATCTAAGGCAACCTAACATCTCGGATGCAATATTTGACAACATTCCTGGCCTGTCGAACCCTACTTCTCGGAGGGAACAGTATATACGTCTATAACGTCATATATCCTAACCTAAGGCAACCTAACATCTCGGATGTAACATTTGACAACATTCCAGGCGTGTCGGTCCCTACGTGTCGGTGGTAACATTACATGCGTCTATAACGGTATATTTCCTAATCTAAGGCAACCTAACATCTCGGATGCAATATTTGACAACATTCCTGGCCTGTCGAACCCTACTTCTCGGGGGGAACAGTATATACGTCTATAACGTCATATATCCTAACGTAAGGCAACCTAACATCTCGGATGTAACATTTGACAAAATTCCAGGCATGTCGGTCCCTACGTCTCGGTGGTAACATTATATGCGTCTATAACGTTATATATCCTTATCTAAGGCAACTTGACATCCCGGATGCAATATTTGACAACATTCCTAGCCTGTCGAACCCTACTTCTCGGAGGGAACAGTATATACGTCTATAACGTTATATATCCTAACGTAAGGCAACCTGACATCTCGGATGTAATATTCTGCACCATTCCAGGCGTGTCGGACCCTACTTCTCGGTGGGAACATTATATGCGTCTATAACGTTGTATATCCTAATCTAAGGCAACCTATTATCTCAGACGTAATATTTTACAATATTCCTCGCGTGTCGGTGCATACTTTTCGGTGGGAATATTATATGCGTCCATAACGGTCGATATCGTAATCTATGGCAATCTAACATCTCGGATGCAATATTTGACAACAGTCCTTGCCTGTCGAACCCTACTTCTCGGAGGGAACAGTATGTACGTCTGTAACGTTATATATCCTAACCTAAAGCAACCTAACATCTCGGATGTAATATTCTACAACCTTCCAGGCGTGTCGGACCCTACTTCTCGGTGGTAACATTATATGCGTCTATAACGTTGCATATCCTAATCTAAGGCAACCTAACATCTCGGATGCAATATTTGACAACATTCCTGGCCTGTCGAACCCTACTGCTCGGAGGGAGCAGTATATACGTCTATAGCGGTATATATCCTAATCTAAGGCAACCTAACATCTCGGATGCAATATTTGATAACACTCCTGGCGTGTCGAACCCTACTTCTCGGTGGGAACAGTATATACGTCTATAACGGTATATATCCTAACGTAAGGCAACCTAACGTCTCGGATGTAACATTTGACAACATTCCAGGCGTGTCGGTCCCTACGTCTCGGTGGTAACATTACATGCGTCTATAAAGGTATATTTCCTAATCTAAGGCAACCTAACATCTCGGATGCAATATTTGACAACATTCCTGGCCTGTCGAACCCTACTGATCGGAGGGAACAGTATATACATCTATAACGGTATATATCCTAATCTAAGGCAACCTAACATCTCGGATGAAATATGTGACAACATTCCTGGCCTCTCGAACCCTACTTCTCGGAGGGAACAGCATATACCTCTATAACGTCATATATCCTAGCCTAAGGCAACCTAACATCTCGGATGTAACATTTGACAACATTCCGGGCGTGTCGGTCCCTACGTCTCGGTGGTAACATTACATGCGTCTATAACGGTATATATCCTAATCTTAGGCAACCTGACATCTCCGATGTAACATTTTACCACATTCCAGGGGTGTCGGTCCCTACGTCTCGGTGGTAACATTACATGCGTCTATAACGTTATATATCCTAATCAAAGGCCAACTAACATCTCGGATGCAATATTTGATAACATTCCTGGCGTGTCGAACCCTACTTCTCGGTGGGAACAGTATATACGTCTATAACGTTATATATCCTAACGTAAGGCAACCTAACGTCTCGGATGTAACATTTGACAACATTCCAGGCGTGTCGGTCCCTACGTCTCGGTGGTAACATTACATGCGTCTATAAAGGTATATTTCCTAATCTAAGGCAACCTAACATCTCGGATGCAATATTTGACAACATTCCTGGCGTGTCGAACCATACTTCTCGGTGGGAACAGTATATACGTCTATAACGTTATATATCCTAACCTAAGATACCTAACATCTCGGATGTAACATTTGACAACATTCCAGGCGTGTCGGTCCCTACGTCTCGGTGGTAACGTTACATGCGTCTATAACGTTATATATCCTAACCTAAGGCAACCTAACATCTCGGATGCAATATTTGACAACATTCCTGGCCTGTCGAACAATACTTCTCGGAGGGAACAGTATATACGTCTATAACGTTATATATCCTAACCTAAGGCAACCTAACATCTCGGATGTAACATTTGACAACATTCCAGGCATGTCGGTCCCTACTTATCGGTGGTAACATTATATGCGTCTATAACGTTATATATCCTTATCTAAGGCAACCTAACATCTCGGATGCAATATTTGACAACATTCCTAGCCTGTCGAACCCTACGTCTCGGTGGTAACATTACATGCGTCTATAACGGTATATTTCCTAATCTAAGGCAACCTAACATCTCGGATGCAATATTTGACAACATTCCTGGCCTGTCGAACCCTACTTCTCGGAGGGAACAGTATATACGTCTATAACGTCATATATCCTAACCTAAGGCAACCTAACATCTCGGATGTAACATTTGACAACATTCCAGGCGTGTCGGTCCCTACGTCTCGGTGGTAACATTACATGTGTCTATAACGTTATATATCCTAACCTAAGGCCACCTAACATCTCGTATGTAATATTTGACAACATTCCTGGCGTGTCGGTCCCTACGTCTCGGTGGTAACATTACATGCGTCTATAGCGGTATATATCCTAATCTTAGGCAACCTAACATCTCGGATGTAACATTTTACAACATTCCAGGCCTGTCGGTCCCTACGTCTCGGTGGTAACATTACATGCTTCTATAACGTTATATATCCTAACCTAAGGCCACCGGAACATCTCGTATGTAATATTTCACAACATTCCTGGCGTGTCGAGCCCTACTTCTCGGTGGGAACAGTATATACGTCTATAACGTTATATATCGTAACCTAAAGCAACCTAACATCTCGGATGTAATATTTGACAACATTCCTGGCGTGTCGGACCCTACTTCTCGGTGGGAACAGTATATACGTCTATAACGTCATGTATCCTAACCTAAGGCAACCTAACATCTCGGATGTAACATTTGACAACATTCCAGGTGTGTCGGTCCCTACGTCTCGGTGGTAACGTTACATGCGTCTATAACGTTATATATCCTAACCTAAGGTAACCTAACATCTCGGATGTAACATTTGACAACATTCCAGGCATGTCGGTCCCTACATCTCGGAGGGAACAGTATATACGTCTATAGCGGTATATATCCTAATCTAAGGCAACCTAACATCTCGGATGCAATATTTGACAACAATCCTGGCCTGTCGAACCCTACGTCTCGGTGGTAACATTATATGCGTCTATAACGTTATATATCCTTATCTAAGGCAACCTAACATCTCGGATGCAATATTTGACAACATTCCTGGCCTGTCGAAACCTACATCTCGGAGGGAACAGTATATACGTCTATAACGTTATATATCCTAACCTAAGGCAACCTGACATCTCGGATATATTATTCTACAACATTCCAAGCGTGTCGGACGCTACTTCTCGGTGGAAACATTATATGTGTCTATAACGTTGTATATCCTAATCTAAGGCAACCTAACATCTCGGATGCAATATTTGACAACATCCCTGGCCTGTCGAACCCTACATCTCGGAGGGAACAGTATATACGTCTATAGCGGTATATATCCTAATCTAAGGCAACCTAACATCTCGGATGCAATATTTGACAACATTCCTGGCCTGTCGAACCCTACTTCTCGGAGGGAACAGTATATACGTCTATAACGTTATATATCCTAACCGAAGGCAACCTAACATCTCGGATGTAATATTCTACATCATTCAAGGCGTGTCGGACCCTACTTCTCGGTGGGAACATTATATGAGTCTATAACGTTGTATATCCTAATCTAAGGCAACCTATTATCTCAGACGTAATATTTTACAATATTCCTCGCGTGTCGGTGCATACTTTTCGGTGGGAATATTATATGCGTCCATAACGGTCGATATCGTAATCTATGGCAATCTAACATCTCGGATGCAATATTTGACAACAGTCCTTGCCTGTCGAACCCTACTTCTCGGAGGGAACAGTATGTACGTCTGTAACGTTATATATCCTAACCTAAGGCAACCTAACATCTCGGATGTAATATTCTACAACCTTCCAGGCGTGTCGGACCCTACTTCTCGGTGGTAACATTATATGCGTCTATAACGTTGCATATCCTAATCTAAGGCAACCTAACATCTCGGATGCAATATTTGACAACATTCCTGGCCTGTCGAACCCTACTTCTCCGAGGGAACAGTATATACGTCTATAACGTCATATATCCTAACCTAAGGCAACCTAACATTTCGGATGTAACATTTGACAACATTCCAGGCGTGTCGGTCCCTACGTGTCGGTGGTAACATTACATGCGTCTATAACGGTATATTTCCTAATCTAAGGCAACCTAACATCTCGGATGCAATATTTGACAACATTCCTGGCCTGTCGAACCCTACTTCTCGGGGGGAACAGTATATACGTCTATAACGTCATATATCCTAACCTAAGGCAACCTAACATCTCGGATGTAACATTTGACAACATTCCAGGCATGTCGGTCCCTACGTCTCGGTGGTAACATTATATGCGTCTATAACGTTATATATCCTTATCGAAGGCAACTTGACATCCCGGATGCAATATTTGACAACATTCCTAGTCTGTCGAACCCTACTTCTCGGAGGGAACAGTATATACGTCTATAACGTTATATATCCTAACGTAAGGCAACCTGACATCTCGGATGTAATATTCTGCACCATTCCAGGCGTGTCGGACCCTACTTCTCGGAGGGAACAGTATATACGTCTATAACGTCATATATCCTAACCTAAGGCAACCTAACATCTCGGATGTAACATTTGACAACATTCCAGGCATGTCGGTCCCTACGTCTCGGTGGTAACATTATATGCGTCTATAACGTTATATATCCTTATCTAAGGCAACCTAACGTCTCGGATGCAATATTTGACAACGTTCCTGGCCTGTCGAACACTACTTCTCGGAGGGAACAGTATATACGTCTATAACGTTATATATCCTAACCTAAGGCAAAGTGACATCTCGGATATATTATTCTACAACATTCCAGGCGTGTCGGACCCTACTTCTCGGTGGGAACATTATATGCGTCTATAACGTTGTATATCCTAATCTAAGGCAACCTAACATCTCGGATGCAATATTTGACAACATTCCTGGCCTGTCGAACAATACTTCTCGGAGGGAACAGTATATACGTCTATAACGTTATATATCCTAACCTAAGGCAACCTAACATCTCGGATGTAACATTTGACAACATTCCAGGCATGTCGGTCCCTACTTATCGGTGGTAACATTATATGCGTCTATAACGTTATATATCCTTATCTAAGGCAACCTAACATCTCGGATGCAATATTTGACAACATTCCTAGCCTGTCGAACCCTACGTCTCGGTGGTAACATTACATGCGTCTATAACGGTATCTTTCCTAATCTAAGGCAACCTAACATCTCGGATGCAATATTTGACAACATTCCTGGCCTGTCGAACCCTACTTCTCGGAGGGAACAGTATATACGTGTATAACGTCATATATCCTAACCTAAGGCAACCTAACATCTCGGATGTAACATTTGACAACATTCCAGGCGTGTCGGTCCCTACGTCTCGGTGGTAACATTACATGCGTCTATAACGTTATATATCCTAACCTAAGGCCACCTAACATCTCGTATGTAATATTTGACAACATTCCTGGCGTGTCGGTCCCTACGTCTCGGTGGTAACATTACATGCGTCTATAGCGGTATATATCCTAATCTTAGGCAACCTAACATCTCGGATGTAACATTTTACAACATTCCAGGCCTGTCGGTCCCTACGTCTCGGTGGTAACATTACATGCTTCTATAACGTTATATATCCTAACCTAAGGCCACCGGAACATCTCGTATGTAATATTTCACAACATTCCTGGCGTGTCGAGCCCTACTTCTCGGTGGGAACAGTATATACGTCTATAACGTTATATATCGTAACCTAAAGCAACCTAACATCTCGGATGTAATATTTGACAACATTCCTGGCGTGTCGGACCCTACTTCTCGGTGGGAACAGTATATACGTCTATAACGTCATGTATCCTAACCTAAGGCAACCTAACATCTCGGATGTAACATTTGACAACATTCCAGGTGTGTCGGTCCCTACGTCTCGGTGGTAACGTTACATGCGTCTATAACGTTATATATCCTAACCTAAGGTAACCTAACATCTCGGATGTAACATTTGACAACAATCCTGGCCTGTCGAACCCTACGTCTCGGTGGTAACATTATATGCGTCTATAACGTTATATATCCTTATCTAAGGCAATCTAACATCTCGGATGCAATATTTGACAACAGTCCTTGCCTGTCGAACCCTACTTCTCGGAGGGAACAGTATGTACGTCTGTAACGTTATATATCCTAACCTAAGGCAACCTAACATCTCGGATGTAATATTCTACAACCTTCCAGGCGTGTCGGACCCTACTTCTCGGTGGTAACATTATATGCGTCTATAACGTTGCATATCCTAATCTAAGGCAACCTAACATCTCGGATGCAATATTTGACAACATTCCTGGCCTGTCGAACCCTACTTCTCGGAGGGAACAGTATATACGTCTATAACGCCATGTATCCTAACCTAAGGCAACCTAACATCTCGGATGTAACATTTGACAACATTCCAGGTGTGTCGGTCCCTACGTCTCGGTGGTAACGTTACATGCGTCTATAACGTTATATATCCTAACCTAAGGCAACCTAACATCTCGGATGTAACATTTGACAACATTCCAGGTGTGTCGGTCCCTACGTCTCGGTGGTAACGTTACATGCGTCTATAACGTTATATATCCTAACCTAAGGCAACCTAACATCTCGGATGTAACATTTGACAACATTCCAGGCATGTCGGTCCCTACGTCTCGGTGGTAACATTATATGTGTCTATAACGTTATATATCCTTATTTAAGGCAACCTAACATCTCGGATGCAATATTTGACAACATTCCTAGCCTGTCGAACCCAACTTCTCGGAGGGAACAGTATATACGTCTATAACGTTATATATCCTAACCTAAGGCAACCTGACATCTCGGATGTAATATTCTACATCATTCCAGGCGTGTCGGACCCATCTTCTCGGTGGGAACATTATATGAGTCTATAACGTTGTATATCCTAATCTAAGGCAACCTATTATCTCAGACGTAATATTTTACAATATTCCTGGCGTGTCGGTGCATACTTTTCGGTGGGAATATTATATGCGTCTATAACGGTCGATATCGTAATCTAAGGCAATCTAACATCTCGGATGCAATATTTGACAAGATTCCTGGCCTGTCGAACCCTACATCTCGGAGGGAACAGTATATACGTCTATAACGTTATATATCCTAACCTAGGGCAGCCTAACATCTCGGATGTAATATTCTACAACCTTCCAGGCTTGTCGGACCCTACTTCTCGGTGGGAACATTATATGCGTCTATAACGTTGTATATCCTTATCTAAGGCAACCTAACATCTCGGATGTAACATTTTACCACATTCCAGTCGTGTCGGTCCCTACGTCTCGGTGGTAACATTACATGCGTCTATAACGTTATATATCCTAACCTAAGGCAACCTAACATCTCGTATGTAATATTTGACAACATTCCTGGCGTGTCGGTCCCTACGTCTCGGTGGTAACATTACATGCGTCTATAGCCGTATATATCCTATCCTAAGGCAACCTAACATCTCGGATGTAACATTTGACAACATTCCAGGCATGTCGGTCCCTACGTCTCGGTGGTAACATTATATGCGTCTATAACGTTATATATCCTTATCTAAGGCAACCTAACATCTCGGATGCAATATTTGACAACATTCCAGGCCTGTCGGTCCCTACGTCTCGGTGGTAACATTACATGCTTCTATAACGTTATATATCCTAACCTAAGGCAACCTAACATCTCGGATGTAACATTTGACAACATTCCAGGCATGTCGGTGCCTACGTCTCGGTGGTAACATTATATGTGTCTATAACGTTATATATCCTTATCTAAGGCAACCTAACATCTCGGATGCAATATTTGACAACATTCCTAGCCTGTCGAACCCTACTTCTCGGAGGGAACAGTATATACGTCTATAACGTTATATATCCTAACCTAAGGCAACCTGACATCTCGGATGTAATATTCTACATCATTCCAGGCGTGTCGGACCCTACTTCTCGGTGGCAACATTATATGAGTCTATAACGTTGTATATCCTAATCTAAGGCAACCTATTATCTCAGACGTAATATTTTACAATATTCCTGGCGTGTCGGTGCATACTTTTCGGTGGGAATATTATATGCGTCTATAACGGTCGATATCGTAATCTAAGGCAATCTAACATCTCGGATGCAATATTTGACCACATTCCTGGCCTGTCGAACCCTACTTCTCGGAGGGAACAGTATATACGTCTATAACGTCATATATCCTAACCTAAGGCAACCTAACATCTCGGATGTAACATTTGACAACATTCCAGGCGTGTCGGTCCCTACGTGTCGGTGGTAACATTACATGCGTCTATAACGGTATATTTACTAATCTAAGGCAACCTAACATCTCGGATGCAATATTTGACAACATTCCTGGCCTGTCGAACCCTACTTCTCGGGGGGAACAGTATATACGTCTATAACGTCATATATCCTAACCTAAGGCAACCTAACATCTCGGATGTAACATTTGACAACATTCCAGGCATGTCGGTCCCTATGTCTCGGTGGTAACATTATATGCGTCTATAACGTTATATATCCTTATCTAAGGCAACTTGACATCCCGGATGCAATATTTGACAACATTCCTAGCCTGTCGAACCCTACTTCTCGGAGGGAACAGTATATACGTCTATAACGTTATATATCCTAACGTAAGGCAACCTGACATCTCGGATGTAATATTCTGCACCATTCCAGGCGTGTCGGACCCTACTTCTCGGTGGGAACATTATATGCGTCTATAACGTTGTATATCCTAATCTAAGGCAACCTATTATCTCAGACGTAATATTTTACAATATTCCTGGCGTGTCGGTGCATAGTTTTCGGTGGGAATATTATATGCGTCTATAACGGTCGATATCGTAATCTAAGGCAATCTAACATCTCGGATGCAATATTTGACAAGATTCCTGGCCTGTCGAACCCTACATCTCGGAGGGAACAGTATATACGTCTAGAACGTTATATATCCTAACCTAGGGCAGCCTAACATCTCGGATGTAATATTCTACAACCTTCCAGGCTTGTCGGACCCTACTTCTCGGTGGTAACATTACATGCGTCTATAACGTTATATATCCTAACCTAAGGCAACCTAACATCTCGTATGTAATATTTGACAACATTCCTGGCGTGTCGGTCCCTACGTCTCGGTGGTAACATTACATGCGTCTATAGCGGTATATATCCTATCCTAAGGCAACCTAACATCTCGGATGTAACATTTGACAACATTCCAGGCATGTCGGTCCCTACGTCTCGGTGGTAACATTATATGTGTCTATAACGTTATATATCCTTATCTAAGGCAACCTAACATCTCGGATGCAATATTTGACAACATTCCTAGCCTGTCGAACCCTACTTCTCGGAGGGAACAGTATATACGTCTATAACGTTATATATCCTAACCTAAGGCAACCTGACATCTCGGATGTAATATTCTACATCATTCCAGGCGTGTCGGACCCTACTTCTCGGTGGCAACATTATATGAGTCTATAACGTTGTATATCCTAATCTAAGGCAACCTATTATCTCAGACGTAATATTTTACAATATTCCTGGCGTGTCGGTGCATACTTTTCGGTGGGAATATTATATGCGTCTATAACGGTCGATATCGTAATCTAAGGCAATCTAACATCTCGGATGCAATATTTGACCACATTCCTGGCCTGTCGAACCCTACTTCTCGGAGGGAACAGTATATACGTCTATAACGTTATATATCCTAACCTAGGGCAACCTAACATCTCGGATGTAACATTTGACAACATTCCAGGCGTGTCGGTCCCTACGTCTCGGTGGTAACATTACATGCGTCTATAACGTTATATATCCTAACCTAAGGCAACCTAACATCTCGGATGCAATATTTGACAACATTCGTGGCCTGTCGAACCCTACTTCTCGGAGGGAACAGTATATACGTCTATAACGTTATATATCCTAACCGAAGGCCACCTGACATCTCGGATATAATATTCTACATCATTCAAGGCGTGTCGGACCCTACTTCTCGGTGGGAACATTATATGAGTCTATAACGTTGTATATCCTAATCTAAGGCAACCTATTATCTCAGACGTAATATTTTACAATATTCCTCGCGTGTCGGTGCATACTTTTCGGTGGGAATATTATATGCGTCCACAACGGTCGATATCGTAATCTAAGGCAATCTAACATCTCGGATTCAATATTTGACAACATTCCTTGCCTGTCGAACCCTACTTCTCGGAGGGAACAGTATGTACGTCTATAACGTTATATATCCTAACCTAAGGCAACCTAACATCTCCGATGTAATATTCTACAACCTTCCAGGCGTGTCGGACCCTACTTCTCGGTGGTAACATTATATGCGTCTATAACGTTGTATATCCTTATCTAAGGCAACCTAACATCTCGGATGTAACATTTTACCACATTCCAGGCGTGTCGGACCCTACTTCTCGGTGGGAACATTATATGCGTCTATAACGTTGTATATCCTAATCTAAGGCAACCTATTATCTCAGACGTAATATTTTACAATATTCCTGGCGTGTCGGTGCATAGTTTTCGGTGGGAATATTATATGCGTCTATAACGGTCGATATCGTAATCTAAGGCAATCTAACATCTCGGATGTAACATTTGACAACATTCCAGGTGTGTCGGTCCCTACGTCTCGGTGGTAACGTTACATGCGTCTATAACGTTATATATCCTAACCTAAGGCAACCTAACATCTCGGATGTAACATTTGACAACATTCCAGGCATGTCGGTCCCTACGTCTCGGTGGTAACATTATATGCGTCTATAACGTTATATATCCTTATCTAAGGCAACCTAACATCTCGGATGCAATATTTGACAACATTCCTAGCCTGTCGAACCCTACTTCTCGGAGGGAACAGTATATACGTCTATAACGTTATATATCCTAACCTAGGGCAACCTAACATCTCGGATGTAATATTCTACAACCTTCCAGGCGTGTCGGACCCTACTTCTCGGTGGGAAAATTATATGCGTCTATAACGTTGTATATCCTTATCTAAGGCAACCTAACATCTCGGATGCAATATTTGACAACATTCCTGGCCTGTCGAACCCTACATCTCGGAGGGAACAGTATATGCGTCTATAGCGGTATATATCCTAATCTAAGGCCACCTAACATCTCGTATGTAATATTTGACAACATTCCTGGCGTGTCGAACCCTACTTCTCGGTGGGAACAGTATATACGTCTATAACGTTATATATCCTAACCTAAGGCAACCTAACATCTCGGATGTAACATTTGACAACATTCCAGGCATGTCGGTCCCTACGTCTCGGTGGTAACATTATATGCGTCTATAACGTTATATATCCTTATCTAAGGCAACCTAACATCTCGGATGCAATATTTGACAACATTCCTAGCCTGTCGAACCCTACTTCTCGGAGGGAACAGTATATACGTCTATAACGTTATATATCCTAACCTAAGGCAACCTGACATCTCGGATGTAATATTCTACATCATTCCAGGCGTGTCGGACCCTACTTCTCGGTGGGAACATTATATGAGTCTATAACGTTGTATATCCTAATCTAAGGCAACCTATTATCTCAGACGTAATATTTTACAATATTCCTGGCGTGTCGGTGCATACTTTTCGGTGGGAATATTATATGCGTCTATAACGGTCGATATCGTAATCTAAGGCAACCTAACATCTCGGATGCAATATTTGACAACATTCCTGGCCTGTCGAACCCTACTTCTCGGAGGGAACAGTATATACGGCTATAACGTTATATATCCTAACCTAGGGCAACCTAACATCTCGGATGTATTATTCTACAACCTTCCAGGCGTGTCGGACCCTACTTCTCGGTGGGAACATTATTTGCGTCTATAACGTTGTATATCCTTATCTAAGGCAACCTAACATCTCGGATGCAATATTTGACAACATTCCAGGTGTGTTGGAACCCTACGTCTCTGTGGTAACATTACGTGCATCTACAACGCTATATATGCTAACCTAAGGCAACCTAACATCTCGGATGCAATATTTGACAACATACCTGTCCTGTCGAACCCTACATCTCGGAGGGAACAGTATATACGTCTGTAACGTCATATATCCTAACCTAAGACAACCTAACATCTCGGATGTAACATTTGACAACATTCCAGGCGTGTCGGTCCCTACGTCTCGGTGGTAACATTACATGCGTCTATAACGTTATATATCCTAACCTAAGGCAACCTAACATCTCGGATGCAATATTTGACAACATTCCTGGCCTGTCGAACCCTACTTCTCGGAGGGAACAGCATATACATCTATAACGTCATATATCCTAGCCTAAGGCAACCTAACATCTCGGATGTAACATTTGACAACATTCCAGGTGTGTCGGTCCCTACGTCTCGGTGGTAACGTTACATGCGTCTATAACGTTATATATCCTAACCTAAGGCAACCTAACATCTCGGATGTAACATTTGACAACATTCCAGGCATGTCGGTCCCTACGTCTCGGTGGTAACATTATATGCGTCTATAACGTTATATATCCTTATCTAAGGCAACCTAACATCTCGGATGCAATATTTGAGAACATTCCTAGCCTGTCGAACCCTACTTCTCGGAGGGAACAGTATATGCGTCTATAACGTTATATATCCTAACCTAGGGCAACCTAACATTTCGGATGTAATATTCTACAACCTTCCAGGCGTGTCGGACCCTACTTCTCGGTGGGAAAATTATATGCGTCTATAACGTTGTATATCCTTATCTAAGGCAACCTAACATCTCGGATGCAATATTTGACAACATTCCTGGCCTGTCGAACCCTACATCTCGGAGGGAACAGTATATACGTCTATAGCGGTATATATCCTAATCTAAGGCAACCTAACATCTCGTATGCAATATTTGACAACATTCCTGGCCTGTCGAACCCTACTTCTCGGAGGGAACAGTATATATGTCTATAACGTTATATATCCTAACCGAAGGCAACCTGACATCTCGGAAGTAATATTCTACATCATTCCAGGCGTGTCGGACCCTACTTCTCGGTGGGAACATTATATGAGTCTATAACGTTGTATATCATAATCTAAGGCAACCTATTATCTCAGACGTAATATTGTACAATATTCCTCGCGTGTCGGTGCATACTTTTCGGTGGGAATATTATATGCGTCCATAACGGTCGATATCGTAATCTAAGGCAATCTAACATCTCGGATGCAATATTTGACAACATGCCTTGCCTGTCGAACCCTACTTCTCGGAGGGAACAGTATGTACGTCTATAACGTTATATATCCTAACCTAAGGCAACCTAACATCTCGGATGTAATATTCTAGAACCTTCCAGGCGTGTCGGACCTTACTTCTCGGTGGTAACATGATATGCGTCTATAACGTTGCATATCCTAATCTAAGGCAACCTAACATCTCGGATGCAATATTTGACAACATTCCTGGCCTGTCGAACCCTACTGCTCGGAGGGAACAGTATATACGTCTATAACGGTATATATCCTAATCTAAGGCAACCTAACATCTCGGATGAAATATGTGACAACATTCCTGGCCTGTCGAACCCTACATCTCGGAGGGAACAGTATATACGTCTATAACGTCATATATCCTAACCTAAGGCAACCTAACATCTCGGATACAATATTTGACAACACTCCTGGCGTGTCGGACCCTACTTCTCGGTGGGAACAGTATATATGTCTGTAACGTCATATATCCTAACCTAAGGCAACCTAACATCTCGGATATAACATTTGACAACATTCCCGGCGTGTTGGAACCCTACGTCTCGGTGGTAACATTACGTGCGTCTATAACGTTATATATGCTAACCTAAGGCAACCTAACATCTCGGATGCAATATTTGACAACATTCCTGGCCTGTCAAACCCTACTTCTCGGAGGGAACAGCATATACGTCTATAGCGGTATATATCCTAATCTAAGGCCACCTAACATCTCGTATGTAATATTTGACAACATTCCTGGCGTGTCGAACCCTACTTCTCGGTGGGAACAGTATATACGTCTATAACGTTATATATCCTAACCTAAGGCAACCTAACATCTCGGATGTAACATTTGACAACATTCCAGGCATGTCGGTCCCTACGTCTCGGTGGTAACATTATATGCGTCTATAACGTTATATATCCTTATCTAAGGCAACCTAACATGTCGGATGCAATATTTGACAACATTCCTAGCCTGTCGAACCCTACTTCTCGGAGGGAACAGTATATGCGTCTATAACGTTATATATCCTAACCTAGGGCAACCTAACATCTCGGATGTAATATTCTACAACCTTCCAGGCGTGTCGGACCCTACTTCTCGGTGGGAAAATTATATGCGTCTATAACGTTGTATATCCTTATCTAAGGCAACCTAACATCTCGGATGCAATATTTGACAACATTCCAGGCATGTCGGTCCCTACGCCTCGGTGGTAACATTATATGCGTCTATAACGTTATATATCCTTATCTAAGGCAACCTAACATCTCGGATGCAATATTTGACAACATTCCTAGCCTGTCGAACCCTACTCCTCGGAGGGAACAGTATATACGTCTATAACGTTATATATCCTAACCTAAGGCAACCTGACATCTCGGATGTAATATTCTACATCATTCCAGGCGTGTCGGACCCTACTTCTCGGTGGGAACATTATATGCGTCTATAGCGGTATATATCCTAATCTTAGGCAACCTAACATCTCGGATGTAACATTTTACAACATTCCAGGCCTGTCGGTCCCTACGTCTCGGTGGTAACATTACATGCGTCTATAACGTTATATATCCTAACCTAAGGCCACCTAACATCTCGTATGTAATATTTGACAACATTCCTGGCGTGTCGAACCCTACTTCTCGGTGGGAACAGTATATACGTCTATAACGTTATATATCCTAACCTAAGGCAACCTAACATCTCGGATGTAATATTTGACAACATTCCTGGCGTGTCGGACCCTACTTCTCGGTGGGAACAGTATATACGTCTGTAACGTTATATATCCTAACCTAAGGCAACCTAACATCTCGGATGCAATATTTGACAACATTCCTGGCCTGTCGAACCCTACTTCTCGGAGGGAACAGCATATACATCTATAACGTCATATATCCTAGCCTAAGGCAACCTAACATCTCGGATGTAACATCTGACAACATTCCAGGCGTGTCGGTCCCAACGTCTCGGTGGTAACATTACATGCGTCTATAACGGTATATATCCTAATCTTAGGCAACCTAACATCTCGGATGTAACATTTTACCACATTCCAGGCGTGTCGGTCCCTACGTCTCGGTGGTAACATTACATGCGTCTATAACGTTATATATCCTAACCTAAGGCCACCTAACATCTCGTATGTAATATTTGACAATATTCCTGGCGTGTCGGTCCCTACGTCTCGGTGGTAACATTCCATGCGTCTATAGCGGTATATATCCTAATCTTAGGCAACCTAACATCTCGGATGTAACATTTTACAACATACCTGGCGTGTCGGACCCTACTTCTCGGTGGGAACAGTATATACGTCTGTAACGTCATATATCCTAACCTAAGGCAACCTAACATCTCGGATATAACATTTGACAACATTCCAGGGGTGTTGGAACCTTACGTCTCGGTGGTAACATTACGTGCGTCTATAACGTTATATATGCTAACCTAAGGCAACTTAACATCTCGGATGCAATATTTCACAACATTCCTGGCCTGTCGAACCCTATTTCTCGGAGGGAACAGTATATACGTCTATAACGTTATATATCCTAACCTAAGGCAACCTGACATCTCGGATGTATTATTCTACAACATTCCAGGCGTGTCGGACCCTACTTCTCGGTGGGAACATTATATGCGTCTATAACGTTGTATATCCTAATCTAAGGCAACCTAACATCTCGGATGCAATATTTGACAACATTCCTGGTCTGTCGAACCCTACATCTCGGAGGGAACAGTATATACGTCTATAGCGGTATATATCCTAATCTAAGGCCACCTAACATCTCGTATGTAATATTTGACAACATTCCTGGCGTGTCGAACCCTACTTCTCGGTGGGAACAGTATATACGTCTATAACGTTATATATCCTAACGTAAGGCAACCTAACATCTCGGATGTAATATTTGACAACATTCCTGTCGTGTCGGACCCTACTTCTCGGTGGGAACAGTATATACGTCTGTAACGTCATATATCCTATCCTAAGGCAACCTAACATCTCCGATATAACATTTGACAACATTCCCGGCGTGTTGGAACCCTACGTCTCGGTGGTAACATTACGTGCGTCTATAACGTTATATATGCTAACCTAAGGCAACCTAACATCTCGGATGCAATATTTGACAACATTCCTGGCCTGTCAAACCCTACTTCTCGGAGGGAACAGCATATACGTCTATAACGTCATATATCCTAACCTAAGGCAACCTAACATCTCGGATGTAACATTTGACAACATTCCAGGTGTGTCGGTCCCTACGTCTCGGTGGTAACGTTACATGCGTCTATAACGTTATATATCCTAACCTAAGGCAACCTAACATCTCGGATGTAACATTTGACAACATTCCAGGCATGTCGGTCCCTACGTCTCGGTGGTAACATTATATGCGTCTATAACGTTATATATCCTTATCTAAGGCAACCTATCATCTCGGATGCAATATTTGACAACATTCCTAGCCTGTCGAACCCTACTTCTCGGAGGGAACAGTATATACGTCTATAACGTTATATATCCTAAGCTAAGGCAACCTGACATCTCGGATGTAATATTCTACATCATTCCAGGCGTGTCGGACCCTACTTCTCGGTGGGAACATTATATGCGTCTATAGCGGTATATATCCTAATCTTAGGCAACCTAACATCTCGGATGTAACATTTTACAACATTCCAGGCCTGTCGGTCCCTACGTCTCGGTGGTAACATTACATGCGTCTATAACGTTATATATCCTAACCTAAGGCCACCTAACATCTCGTATGTAATATTTGACAACATTCCTGGCGTGTCGAACCCTACTTCTCGGTGGGAACAGTATATACGTCTGTAACGTCATATATCCTAACCTAAGGCAACCTAACATCTCGGATGCAATATTTGACAACATTCCTGGACTGTCGAACCCTACTTCTCGGAGGGAACAGCATATACATCTATAACGTCATATATCCTAGCCTAAGGCAACCTAACATCTCGGATGTAACATTTGACAACATTCCAGGCATGTCGGTCCCTACGTCTCGGTGGTAACATTATATGCGTCTATAACGTTATATATCCTTATCTAAGGCAACCTATCATCTCGGATGCAATATTTCACAACATTCCTAGCCTGTCGAACCCTACTTCTCGGAGGGAACAGTATATACGTCTATAACGTTATATATCCTAACCTAAGGCAACCTGACATCTCGGATGTAATATTCTACATCATTCCAGGCGTGTCGGACCCTACTTCTCGGTGGGAACATTATATGCGTTTATAACGTTGTATATCCTAATCTAAGGCAACCTAACATCTCGGATGCAATATTTGACAACATTCCTGGCCTGTCGAACCCTACATCTCGGAGGGAACAGTATATACGTCCATAGCGGTATATATCCTAATCTAAGGCCATCTAACATCTCGTATGTAATATTTGACAACATTCCTGGCGTGTCGAACCCTACTTCTCGGTGGGAACAGTATATACGTCTATAACGTTATATATCCTAACGTAAGGCAACCTAACATCTCGGATGTAATATTTGACAACATTCCTGTCGTGTCGGACCCTACTTCTCGGTGGGAACAGTATATACGTCTGTAACGTCATATATCCTAACCTAAGGCAACCTAACATCTCCGATATAACATTTGACAACATTCCCGTCGTGTTGGAACCCTACGTCTCGGTGGTAACATTACGTGCGTCTATAACGTTATATATCCTAACCTAAGGCCACCTAACATCTCGTATGTAATATTTGACAACATTCCTGGCGTGTCGAACCCTACTTCTCGTTGGGAACAGTATATGCGTCTATAACGTTATGTATCCTAACCTAAGGCAACCTAACATCTCGGATGTAATATTTGACAACATTCCTGGCGTGTCGGACCCTACTTCTCGGTGGGAACAGTATATACGTCTGTAACGTCATATATCCTAACCTAAGGCAACCTAACATCTCGGATGCAATATTTGACAACATTCCTGGCCTGTCGAAACCTACTTCTCGGAGGGAACAGCATATACATCTATAACGTCATATATCCTAATCTTAGGCAACCTAACATCTCGGATGTAACATTTGACAACATTCCAGGCGTGTCGGTCCCTACGTCTCGGTGATAACATTACATGCGTCTATAGCGGTATATATCCTAATCTTAGGCAACCTAACATCTCGGATATAACATTTGACAACATTCCAGGCGTGTCGGTCCCTACGTCTCGGTGATAACATTACATGCGTCTATAGCGGTATATATCCTAATCTTAGGCAACCTAACATCTCGGATGTAACATTTTACAACATTCCTGGCGTGTCGGACCCTACTTCTCGGTGGGAACAGTATATACGTCTATAACGTTATATATACTCACCTAAGGCATCCTAACATCTCGGATGTAATATTTGACAACATTCCTGGCGTGTCGGTCACTACTTCTCGGTGGGAACAGTATATACGTCTGTAACGTCATATATCATAACCTAAGGCAACCTAATATCTCGGATGCAATATTTGACAACATTCCTGGCCTGTCGAACCCTACTTCTCGGAGGGAACAGCATATACATCTATAACGTCATATATCCTAGCCTAAGGCAACCTAACATCTCGGATGTAACATCTGACAACATTCCAGGCGTGTCGGTCCCAACGTCTCGGTGGTAACATTACATGCGTCTATAACGTTATATATCCTAACCTAAGGCCACCTAACATCTCGTATGTAATATTTGACAATATTCCTGGCGTGTCGGTCCCTACGTCTCGGTGGTAACATTCCATGCGTCTATAGCGGTATATATCCTAATCTTAGGCAACCTAACATCTCGGATGTAACATTTTACAACATTCCAGGCCTGTCGGTCCCTACGTCTCGGTGGTAACATTACATGCGTCTATAACGTTATATATCCTAACCTAAGGCCACCTAACATCTCGTATGTAATATTTGACAACATTCCTGGCGTGTCGAACCCTACTTCTAGGTGGGAACTGTATATACGTCTATAACGTTATATATCCTAACGTAAGGCAACCTAACATCTCGGATGTAATATTTGACAACATTCCTGGCGTGTCGGACCCTACTTCTCGGTGGGAACAGTATATATGTCTGTAACGTCATATATCCTAACATAAGGCAACCTAACATCTCGGATATAACATTTGACAACATTCCCGGCGTGTTGGAACCCTACGTCTCGGTGGTAACATTACGTGCGTCTATAACGTTATATATGCTAACCTAAGGCAACCTGACATCTCGGATGCAATATTTGACAACATTCCTGGCCTGTCAAACCCTACTTCTCGGAGGGAACAGCATATACGTCTATAACGTCATATATCCTAACCTAACACAACCTAACATCTCGGATGTAACATTTGACAACATTCCAGGTGTGTCGGTACCTACGTCTCGGTGGTAACGTTACATGCGTCTATAACGTTATATATCCTAACCTAAGGCAACCTAACATCTCGGATGTAACATTTGACAACATTCCAGGCATGTCGGTCCCTACGTCTCGGTGGTAACATTATATGCGTCTATAACGTTATATATCCTTATCTAAGGCAACCTAACATCTCGGATGCAATATTTGACAACATTCCTAGCCTGTCGAACCCTACTTCTCGGAGGGAACAGTATATGCGTCTATAACGTTATATATCCTAACCTAGGGCAACCTAACATCTCGGATGTAATATTCTACAACCTTCCAGGCGTGTCGGACCCTACTTCTCGGTGGGAAAATTATATGCGTCTATAACGTTGTATATCCTTATCTAAGGCAACCTAACATCTCGGATGCAATATTTGACAACATTCCTGGCCTGTCGAACCCTACATCTCGGAGGGAACAGTATATACGTCTATAGCGGTATATATCCTAATCTAAGGCAACCTAACATCTCGTATGCAATATTTGACAACATTCCTGGCCTGTCGAACCCTACTTCTCGGAGGGAACAGTATATATGTCTATAACGTTATATATCCTAACCGAAGGCAACCTGACATCTCGGAAGTAATATTCTACATCATTCCAGGCGTGTCGGACCCTACTTCTCGGTGGGAACATTATATGAGTCTATAACGTTGTATATCATAATCTAAGGCAACCTATTATCTCAGACGTAATATTGTACAATATTCCTCGCGTGTCGGTGCATACTTTTCGGTGGGAATATTATATGCGTCCATAACGGTCGATATCGTAATCTAAGGCAATCTAACATCTCGGATGCAATATTTGACAACATGCCTTGCCTGTCGAACCCTACTTCTCGGAGGGAACAGTATGTACGTCTATAACGTTATATATCCTAACCTAAGGCAACCTAACATCTCGGATGTAATATTCTAGAACCTTCCAGGCGTGTTGGACCTTACTTCTCGGTGATAACATGATATGCGTCTATAACGTTGCATATCCTAATCTAAGGCAACCTAACATCTCGGATGCAATATTTGACAACATTCCTGGCCTGTCGAACCCTACTGCTCGGAGGGAACAGTATATACGTCTATAACGGTATATATCCTAATCTAAGGCAACCTAACATCTCGGATGAAATATGTGACAACATTCCTGGCCTGTCGAACCCTACATCTCGGAGGGAACAGTATATACGTCTATAACGTCATATATCCTAACCTAAGGCAACCTAACATCTCGGATACAATATTTGACAACACTCCTGGCGTGTCGGACCCTACTTCTCGGTGGGAACAGTATATATGTCTGTAACGTCATATATCCTAACCTAAGGCAACCTAACATCTCGGATATAACATTTGACAACATTCCCGGCGTGTTGGAACCCTACGTCTCGGTGGTAACATTACGTGCGTCTATAACGTTATATATGCTAACCTAAGGCAACCTAACATCTCGGATGCAATATTTGACAACATTCCTGGCCTGTCAAACCCTACTTCTCGGAGGGAACAGCATATACGTCTATAGCGGTATATATCCTAATCTAAGGCCACCTAACATCTCGTATGTAATATTTGACAACATTCCTGGCGTGTCGAACCCTACTTCTCGGTGGGAACAGTATATACGTCTATAACGTTATATATCCTAACCTAAGGCAACCTAACATCTCGGATGTAACATTTGACAACATTCCAGGCATGTCGGTCCCTACGCCTCGGTGGTAACATTATATGCGTCTATAACGTTATATATCCTTATCTAAGGCAACCTAACATCTCGGATGCAATATTTGACAACATTCCTAGCCTGTCGAACCCTACTCCTCGGAGGGAACAGTATATACGTCTATAACGTTATATATCCTAACCTAAGGCAACCTGACATCTCGGATGTAATATTCTACATCATTCCAGGCGTGTCGGACCCTACTTCTCGGTGGGAACATTATATGCGTCTATAGCGGTATATATCCTAATCTTAGGCAACCTAACATCTCGGATGTAACATTTTACAACATTCCAGGCCTGTCGGTCCCTACGTCTCGGTGGTAACATTACATGCGTCTATAACGTTATATATCCTAACCTAAGGCCACCTAACATCTCGTATGTAATATTTGACAACATTCCTGGCGTGTCGAACCCTACTTCTCGGTGGGAACAGTATATACGTCTATAACGTTATATATCCTAACCTAAGGCAACCTAACATCTCGGATGTAATATTTGACAACATTCCTGGCGTGTCGGACCCTACTTCTCGGTGGGAACAGTATATACGTCTGTAACGTTATATATCCTAACCTAAGGCAACCTAACATCTCGGATGCAATATTTGACAACATTCCTGGCCTGTCGAACCCTACTTCTCGGAGGGAACAGCATATACATCTATAACGTCATATATCCTAGCCTAAGGCAACCTAACATCTCGGATGTAACATCTGACAACATTCCAGGCGTGTCGGTCCCAACGTCTCGGTGGTAACATTACATGCGTCTATAACGGTATATATCCTAATCTTAGGCAACCTAACATCTCGGATGTAACATTTTACCACATTCCAGGCGTGTCGGTCCCTACGTCTCGGTGGTAACATTACATGCGTCTATAACGTTATATATCCTAACCTAAGGCCACCTAACATCTCGTATGTAATATTTGACAATATTCCTGGCGTGTCGGTCCCTACGTCTCGGTGGTAACATTCCATGCGTCTATAGCGGTATATATCCTAATCTTAGGCAACCTAACATCTCGGATGTAACATTTTACAACATACCTGGCGTGTCGGACCCTACTTCTCGGTGGGAACAGTATATACGTCTGTAACGTCATATATCCTAACCTAAGGCAACCTAACATCTCGGATATAACATTTGACAACATTCCAGGGGTGTTGGAACCTTACGTCTCGGTGGTAACATTACGTGCGTCTATAACGTTATATATGCTAACATAAGGCAACCTAACATCTCGGATGCAATATTTCACAACATTCCTGGCCTGTCGAACCCTATTTCTCGGAGGGAACAGTATATACGTCTATAACGTTATATATCCTAACCTAAGGCAACCTGACATCTCGGATGTATTATTCTACAACATTCCAGGCGTGTCGGACCCTACTTCTCGGTGGGAACATTATATGCGTCTATAACGTTGTATATCCTAATCTAAGGCAACCTAACATCTCGGATGCAATATTTGACAACATTCCTGGTCTGTCGAACCCTACATCTCGGAGGGAACAGTATATACGTCTATAGCGGTATATATCCTAATCTAAGGCCACCTAACATCTCGTATGTAATATTTGACAACATTCCTGGCGTGTCGAACCCTACTTCTCGGTGGGAACAGTATATACGTCTATAACGTTATATATCCTAACGTAAGGCAACCTAACATCTCGGATGTAATATTTGACAACATTCCTGTCGTGTCGAACCCTACTTCTCGGAGGGAACAGCATATACATCTATAACGTCATATATCCTAGCCTAAGGCAACCTAACATCTCGGATGTAACATTTGACAACATTCCAGGCATGTCGGTCCCTACGTCTCGGTGGTAACATTATATGCGTCTATAACGTTATATATCCTTATCTAAGGCAACCTATCATCTCGGATGCAATATTTGACAACATTCCTAGCCTGTCGAACCCTACTTCTCGGAGGGAACAGTATATACGTCTATAACGTTATATATCCTAACCTAAGGCAACCTGACATCTCGGATGTAATATTCTACATCATTCCAGGCGTGTCGGACCCTACTTCTCGGTGGGAACATTATATGCGTTTATAACGTTGTATATCCTAATCTAAGGCAACCTAACATCTCGGATGCAATATTTGACAACATTCCTGGCCTGTCGAACCCTACATCTCGGAGGGAACAGTATATACGTCTATAGCGGTATATATCCTAATCTAAGGCCATCTAACATCTCGTATGTAATATTTGACAACATTCCTGGCGTGTCGAACCCTACTTCTCGGTGGGAACAGTATATACGTCTATAACGTTATATATCCTAACGTAAGGCAACCTAACATCTCGGATGTAATATTTGACAACATTCCTGTCGTGTCGGACCCTACTTCTCGGTGGGAACAGTATATACGTCTGTAACGTCATATATCCTAACCTAAGGCAACCTAACATCTCCGATATAACATTTGACAACATTCCCGGCGTGTTGGAACCCTACGTCTCGGTGGTAACATTACATGCGTCTATAACGTTATATATCCTAACCTAAGGCCACCTAACATCTCGTATGTAATATTTGACAACATTCCTGGCGTGTCGAACCCTACTTCTCGTTGGGAACAGTATATGCGTCTATAACGTTATATATCCTAACCTAAGGCAACCTAACATCTCGGATGTAATATTTGACAACATTCCTGGCGTGTCGGACCCTACTTCTCGGTGGGAACAGTATATACGTCTGTAACGTCATATATCCTAACCTAAGGCAACCTAACATCTCGGATGCAATATTTGACAACATTCCTGGCCTGTCGAAACCTACTTCTCGGAGGGAACAGCATATACATCTATAACGTCATATATCCTAATCTTAGGCAACTTAACATCTCGGATGTAACATTTGACAACATTCCAGGCGTGTCGGTCCCTACGTCTCGGTGATAACATTACATGCGTCTATAGCGGTATATATCCTAATCTTAGGCAACCTAACATCTCGGATGTAACATTTTACAACATTCCTGGCGTGGCGGACCCTACTTCTCGGTGGGAACAGTATATACGTCTATAACGTTATATATACTCACCTAAGGCATCCTAACATCTCGGATGTAATATTTGACAACATTCCTGGCGTGTCGGTCACTACTTCTCGGTGGGAACAGTATATACGTCTGTAACGTCATATATCATAACCTAAGGCAACCTAACATCTCGGATGCAATATTTGACAACATTCCTGGCCTGTCGAACCCTACTTCTCGGAGGGAACAGCATATACATCTATAACGTCATATATCCTAGCCTAAGGCAACCTAACATCTCGGATGTAACATTTGACAACATTCCAGGCATGTCGGTCCCTACGTCTCGGTGGTAACATTATATGCGTCTATAACGTTATATATCCTTATCTAAGGCAACCTATCATCTCGGATGCAATATTTGACAACATTCCTAGCCTGTCGAACCCTACTTCTCGGAGGGAACAGTATATACGTCTATAACGTTATATATCCTAACCTAAGGCAACCTGACATCTCGGATGTAATATTCTACATCATTCCAGGCGTGTCGGACCCTACTTCTCGGTGGGAACATTATATGCGTTTATAACGTTGTATATCCTAATCTAAGGCAACCTAACATCTCGGATGCAATATTTGACAACATTCCTGGCCTGTCGAAACCTACTTCTCGGAGGGAACAGCATATACATCTATAACGTCATATATCCTAATCTTAGGCAACCTAACATCTCGGATGTAACATTTGACAACATTCCAGGCGTGTCGGTCCCTACGTCTCGGTGATAACATTACATGCGTCTATAGCGGTATATATCCTAATCTTAGGCAACCTAACATCTCGGATGTAACATTTTACAACATTCCTGGCGTGTCGGACCCTACTTCTCGGTGGGAACAGTATATACGTCTATAACGTTATATATACTCACCTAAGGCATCCTAACATCTCGGATGTAATATTTGACAACATTCCTGGCGTGTCGGTCACTACTTCTCGGTGGGAACAGTATATACGTCTGTAACGTCATATATCATAACCTAAGGCAACCTAACATCTCGGATGCAATATTTGACAACATTCCTGGCCTGTCGAACCCTACTTCTCGGAGGGAACAGCATATACATCTATAACGTCATATATCCTAGCCTAAGGCAACCTAACATCTCGGATGTAACATTTGACAACATTCCAGGCATGTCGGTCCCTACGTCTCGGTGGTAACATTATATGCGTCTATAACGTTATATATCCTTATCTAAGGCAACCTATCATCTCGGATGCAATATTTGACAACATTCCTAGCCTGTCGAACCCTACTTCTCGGAGGGAACAGTATATACGTCTATAACGTTATATATCCTAACCTAAGGCAACCTGACATCTCGGATGTAATATTCTACATCATTCCAGGCGTGTCGGACCCTACTTCTCGGTGGGAACATTATATGCGTTTATAACGTTGTATATCCTAATCTAAGGCAACCTAACATCTCGGATGCAATATTTGACAACATTCCTGGCCTGTCGAACCCTACATCTCGGAGGGAACAGTATATACGTCTATAGCGGTATATATCCTAATCTAAGGCCATCTAACATCTCGTATGTAATATTTGACAACATTCCTGGCGTGTCGAACCCTACTTCTCGGTGGGAACAGTATATACGTCTATAACGTTATATATCCTAACGTAAGGCAACCTAACATCTCGGATGTAATATTTGACAACATTCCTGTCGTGTCGGACCCTACTTCTCGGTGGGAACAGTATATACGTCTGTAACGTCATATATCCTAACCTAAGGCAACCTAACATCTCCGATATAACATTTGACAACATTCCCGGCGTGTTGGAACCCTACGTCTCGGTGGTAACATTACATGCGTCTATAACGTTACATATCCTAACCTAAGGCCACCTAACATCTCGTATGTAATATTTGACAACATTCCTGGCGTGTCGAACCCTACTTCTCGTTGGGAACAGTATATGCGTCTATAACGTTATATATCCTAACCTAAGGCAACCTAACATCTCGGATGTAATATTTGACAACATTCCTGGCGTGTCGGACCCTACTTCTCGGTGGGAACAGTATATACGTCTGTAACGTCATATATCCTAACCTAAGGCAACCTAACATCTCGGATGCAATATTTGACAACATTCCTGGCCTGTCGAAACCTACTTCTCGGAGGGAACAGCATATACATCTATAACGTCATATATCCTAATCTTAGGCAACCTAACATCTCGGATGTAACATTTGACAACATTCCAGGCGTGTCGGTCCCTACGTCTCGGTGATAACATTACATGCGTCTATAGCGGTATATATCCTAATCTTAGGCAACCTAACATCTCGGATGTAACATTTTACAACATTCCTGGCGTGTCGGACCCTACTTCTCGGTGGGAACAGTATATACGTCTATAACGTTATATATACTCACCTAAGGCATCCTAACATCTCGGATGTAATATTTGACAACATTCCTGGCGTGTCGGTCACTACTTCTCGGTGGGAACAGTATATACGTCTGTAACGTCATATATCATAACCTAAGGCAACCTAACATCTCGGATGCAATATTTCACAACATTCCTGGCCTGTCGAACCCTACTTCTCGGAGGGAACAGCATATACATCTATAGCGTCATATATCCTAGCCTAAGGCAACCTAACATCTCGGATGTAACATTTGACAACATTCCAGGTGTGTCGGTCCCTACGTCTCGGTGGTAACGTTACATGCGTCTATAACGTTATATATCCTAACCTAAGGCAACCTAACATCTCGGATGTATCATTTGACAACATTCCAGGCATGTCGGTCCCTACGTCTCGGTGGTAACATTATATGCGTCTATAACGTTATATATCCTTATCTAAGGCAACCTAACATCTCGGATGCAATATTTGACAACATTCCTAGCCTGTCGAACCCTACTTATCGGAGGGAACAGTATATACGTCTATAACGTTATATATCCTAACCTAGGGCAACCTAACATCTCGGATGTAATATTCTACAACCTTCCAGGCGTGTCGGACCGTACTTCTCGGTGGGAACATTATATGCGTCTATAACGTTGTATATCCTTATCTAAGGCAACCTAACATCTCGGATGCAATATTTGACAACATTCCTGGCCTGTCGTACCCTACATCTCGGAGGGAACAGTATATACGTCTGTAACGTCATATATCCTAACCTAAGGCAACTCAACATCTCGGATATAACGTTTGACAACATTCCCGGCGTGTTGGAACCCTACGTCTCGGTGGTAACATTACGTGCGTCTATAACGTTATATATGCTAACCTAAGGCAACCTGAGATCTCGGATGCAATATTTGACAACATTCCTGGCCTCTCAAACCCTACTTCTCGGAGGGAACAGCATATACGTCTATAACGTCATATATCCTAACCTAGGGCAACCTAACATCTCGGATGTAACATTTGACAACATTCCAGGTGTGTCGGTCCCTACGTCTCGGTGGTAACGTTACATGCGTCTATAACGTTATATATCCTAACCTAAGGCAACCTAACATCTCGGATGTAACATTTGACAACATTCCAGGCATGTCGGTCCCTACGTCTCGGTGGTAACATTATATGCGTCTATAACGTTATATATCCTTATCTAAGGCAACCTAACATCTCGGATGCAATATTTGACAACATTCCTAGCCTGTCGAACCCTACTTCTCGGAGGGAACAGTATATACGTCTATAACGTTATATATCCTAACCTAAGGCAACCTGACATCTCGGATGTAATATTCTACATCATTCCAGGCGTGTCGGACCCTACTTCTCGGTGGGAACATTATATGCGTCTATAACGTTGTATATACTTATCTACGGCAACCTAACATCCCGGATGTAACATTTGACAACATTCCAGGCGTGTCGGTCCCCACGTCTCGGTGGTAACATTACATGCGTCTATAACGTTATATATCCTAACCTAAGGCAACCTAACATCTCGGATGCAATATTTGACAACATTCCTGGCCTGTCGAACCCTACATCTCGGAGGGAACAGTATATACGTCTATAGCGGTATATATCCTAACCTAAGGCCACCTAACATCTCGTATGTAATATTTGACAACATTCCAGGCGTGTCGAACCCTACTTCTCGGTGGGAACAGTATATACGTCTATAACGTTATATATCCTAACCTAAGGCAACCTAACATCTCGGATGTAATATTTGACAACATTCCTGGCGTGTCGGACCCTACTTCTCGGTGGGAACAGTATATACGTCTGTAACGTCATATATCCTAACCTAAGGCAACCTAACATCTCGGATGCAATATTTGACAACATTCCTGGCCTGTCGAACCCTACATCTCGGAGGGAACAGTATATACGTCTATAGCGGTATATATCCTAATCTAAGGCCACCTAACATCTCGTATGTAATATTTGACAACATTCCTGGCGTGTCGAACCCTACTTCTCGGTGGGAACAGTATATACGTCTATAACGTTATATATCCTAACGTAAGGCAACCTAACATCTCGGATGTAATATTTGACAACATTCCTGTCGTGTCGGACCCTACTTCTCGGTGGGAACAGTATATACGTCTGTAACGTCATATATCCTAACCTAAGGCAACCTAACATCTCCGATATAACATTTGACAACATTCCCGGCGTGTTGGAACCCTACGTCTCGGTGGTAACATTACATGCGTCTATAACGTTATATATCCTAACCTAATGCTACCTAACATCTCGGATGTAACATTTGACAACATTCCAGGCATGTCGGTCCCTACGTCTCGGTGGTAACATTATATGCGTCTATAACGTTATATATCCTTATCTAAGGCAACCTATCATCTCGGATGCAATATTTGACAACATTCCTAGCCTGTCGAACCCTACTTCTCGGAGGGAACAGTATATACGTCTATAACGTTATATAACCTAACCTAAGGCAACCTGACATCTCGGATGTAATATTCTACATCACTCCAGGCGTGTCGGACCCTACTTCTCGGTGGGAACATTATATGCGTCTATAACGTTGTATATCCTAATCTAAGGCAACCTAACATCTCGGATGCAATATTTGACAACATTCCTGGCCTGTCGAACCCTACATCTCGGAGGGAACAGTATATACGTCTATAGCGGTATATATCCTAATCTAAGGCCACCTAACATCTCGTATGTAATATTTGACAACATTCCTGGCGTGTCGAACCCTACTTCTCGGTGGGAACAGTATATACGTCTATAACGTTATATATCCTAGCCTAAGGCAACCTAACATCTCGGATGTAACATTTGACAACATTCCAGGCGTGTCGGTCCCTACGTCTCGGTGGTAACATTACATGCGTCTATAACGGTATATATCCTAATCTTAGGCAACCTAACATCTCGGATGTAACATTTGACAACATTCCAGGCGTGTCGGTCCCTACGTCTCGGTGATAACATTACATGCGTCTATAGCGGTATATATCCTAATCTTAGGCAACCTAACATCTCGGATGTAACATTTTACAACATACCTGGCGTGTCGGACCCTACTTCTCGGTGGGAACAGTATATACGTCTGTAACGTCATATATCCTAACCTAAGGCAACCTAACATCTCGGATATAACATTTGACAACCTTCCAGGGGTGTTGGAACCTTACGTCTCGGTGGTAACATTACGTGCGTCTATAACGTTATATATGCTAACCTAAGGCAACCTAACATCTCGGATGCAATATTTCACAACATTCCTGGCCTGTCGAACCCTATTTCTCGGAGGGAACAGTATATACGTCTATAACGTTATATATCCTAACCTAAGGCAATCTGACATCTCGGATGTATTATTCTACAACATTCCAGGCGTGTCGGACCCTACTTCTCGGTGGGAACATTATATGCGTCTATAACGTTGTATATCCTAATCTAAGGCAACCTAACATCTCGGATGCAATATTTGACAACATTCCTGGTCTGTCGAACCCTACATCTCGGAGGGAACAGTATATACGTCTATAGCGGTATATATCCTAATCTAAGGCCACCTAACATCTCGTATGTAATATTTGACAACATTCCTGGCGTGTCGAACCCTACTTCTCGGTGGGAACAGTATATACGTCTATAACGTTATATATCCTAACGTAAGGCAACCTAACATCTCGGATGTAATATTTGACAACATTCCTGTCGTGTCGGACCCTACTTCTCGGTGGGAACAGTATATACGTCTGTAACGTCATATATCCTAACCTAAGGCAACCTAACATCTCCGATATAACATTTGACAACATTCCCGGCGTGTTGGAACCCTACGTCTCGGTGGTAACATTACGTGCGTCTATAACGTTATATATGCTAACCTAAGGCAACCTAACATCTCGGATGCAATATTTGACAACATTCCTGGCCTGTCAAACCCTACTTCTCGGAGGGAACAGCATATACGTCTATAACGTCATATATCCTAACCTAAGGCAACCTAACATCTCGGATGTAACATTTGACAACATTCCAGGCATGTCGGTCCCTACGTCTCGGTGGTAACATTATATGCGTCTATAACGTTATATATCCTTATCTAAGGCAACCTATCATCTCGGATGCAATATTTGACAACATTCCTAGCCTGTCGAACCCTACTTCTCGGAGGGAACAGTATATACGTCTATAACGTTATATATCCTAAGCTAAGGCAACCTGACATCTCGGATGTAATATTCTACATCATTCCAGGCGTGTCGGACCCTACTTCTCGGTGGGAACATTATATGCGTCTATAGCGGTATATATCCTAATCTTAGGCAACCTAACATCTCGGATGTAACATTTTACAACATTCCAGGCCTGTCGGTCCCTACGTCTCGGTGGTAACATTACATGCGTCTATAACGTTATATATCCTAACCTAAGGCCACCTAACATCTCGTATGTAATATTTGACAACATTCCTGGCGTGTCGAACCCTACTTCTCGGTGGGAACAGTATATACGTCTGTAACGTCATATATCCTAACCTAAGGCAACCTAACATCTCGGATGCAATATTTGACAACATTCCTGGCCTGTCGAACCCTACTTCTCGGAGGGAACAGCATATACATCTATAACGTCATATATCCTAGCCTAAGGCAACCTAACATCTCGGATGTAACATTTGACAACATTCCTGGCCTGTCGAACCCTACATCTCGGAGGGAACAGTATATACGTCTATAGCGGTATATATCCTAATCTAAGGCCATCTAACATCTCGTATGTAATATTTGACAACATTCCTGGCGTGTCGAACCCTACTTCTCCGTGGGAACAGTATATACGTCTATAACGTTATATATCCTAACGTAAGGCAACCTAACATCTCGGATGTAATATTTGACAACATTCCTGTCGTGTCGGACCCTACTTCTCGGTGGGAACAGTATATACGTCTGTAACGTCATATATCCTAACCTAAGGCAACCTAACATCTCCGATATAACATTTGACAACATTCCCGGCGTGTTGGAACCCTACGTCTCGGTGGTAACATTACATGCGTCTATAACGTTATATATCCTAACCTAAGGCCACCTAACATCTCGTATGTAATATTTGACAACATTCCTGGCGTGTCGAACCCTACTTCTCGGTGGGAACATTATATACGTCTATAACGTTATATATCCTAACCTAAGGCAACCTAACATCTCGGATGTAATATTTGACAACATTCCTGGCGTGTCGGACCCTACTTCTCGGTGGGAACAGTATATACGTCTGTAACGTCATATATCCTAACCTAAGGCAACCTAACATCTCGGATGAAATATTTGACAACATTCCTGGCCTGTCGAACCCTACTTCTCGGAGGGAACAGCATATACATCTATAACGTCATATATCCTAGCCTAAGGCAACCTAACATCTCGGATGTAACATTTGACAACATTCCAGGCGTGTCGGTCCCTACGTCTCGGTGATAACATTACATGCGTCTATAGCGGTATATATCCTAATCTTAGGCAACCTAACATCTCGGATATAACATTTGACAACATTCCAGGCGTGTTGGAACCCTACGTCTCGGTGGTAACATTACGTGCGTCTATAACGTTGTATATGCTAACCTAAGGCAACCTAACATCTCGGATGCAATATTTGACAACATTCCTGGCCTGTCGAACCCTATTTCTCGGAGGGAACAGTATATACGTCTATAACGTTATATATCCTAACCTAAGGCAACCTGACATCTCGGATGTATTATTCTACAACATTCCAGGCGTGTCGGACCCTACTTCTCGGTGGGAACATTATATGCGTCTATAACGTTGTATATCCTAATCTAAGGCAACCTAACATCTCGGATGCAATATTTGACAACATTCCAGGCGTGTCGGTCCCTACGTCTCGGTGATAACATTACATGCGTCTATAGCGGTATATATCCTAATCTTAGGCAACCTAACATCTCGGATGTAACATTTTACAACATTCCTGGCGTGTCGGACCCTACTTCTCGGTGGGAACAGTATATACGTCTATAACGTTATATATCCTAACCTAAGGCAACCTAACATCTCGGATGCAATATTTGACAACATTCCTGGCCTGTCGAACCCTACTTCTCGGAGGGAACAGCATATACATCTATAACGTCATATATCCTAGCCTAAGGCAACCTAACATCTCGGATGTAACATTTGACAACATTCCAGGCGTGTTGGAACCCTACGTCTCGGTGGTAACATTACATGCGTCTATAACGTTATATATCCTAACCTAAGGCCACCTAACATCTCGTATGTAATATTTGACAACATTCCTGGCGTGTCGAACCCTACTTCTCGGTGGGAACAGTATATACGTCTATAACGTTATATATCCTAACCTAAGGCAACCTAACATCTCGGATGTAATATTTGACAACATTCCCGGCGTGTCGGACCCTACTTCTCGGTGGGAACAGTATATACGTCTGTAACGTCATATATCCTAACCTAAGGCAACCTAACATCTCGGATGCAATATTTGACAACATTCCTGGCCTGTCGAACCCTACTTCTCGGAGGGAACAGCATATACATCTATAACGTCATATATCCTAGCCTAAGGCAACCTAACATCTCGGATGTAACATTTGACAACATTCCAGGCGTGTCGGTCCCTACGTCTCGGTGATAACATTACATGCGTCTATAGCGGTATATATCCTAATCTTAGGCAACCTAACATCTCGGATATAACATTTGACAACATTCCAGGCGTGTTGGAACCCTACGTCTCGGTGGTAACATTACGTGCGTCTATAACGTTGTATATGCTAACCTAAGGCAACCTAACATCTCGGATGCAATATTTGACAACATTCCTGGCCTGTCGAACCCTATTTCTCGGAGGGAACAGTATATACGTCTATAACGTTATATATCCTAACCTAAGGCAACCTGACATCTCGGATGTATTATTCTACAACATTCCAGGCGTGTCGGACCCTACTTCTCGGTGGGAACATTATATGCGTCTATAACGTTGTATATCCTAATCTAAGGCAACCTAACATCTCGGATGCAATATTTGACAACATTCCTGGCCTGTCAAACCCTACTTCTCGGAGGGAACAGCATATACATCTATAACGTCATATATCCTAGCCTAAGGCAACCTAACATCTCGGATGTAACATTTGACAACATTCCAGGCGTGTCGGTCCCTACGTCTCGGTGGTAACATTACATGCGTCTATAACGGTATATATCCTGATCTTAGGCAACCTAACATCTCGGATGTAACATTTGACAACATTCCAGGCGTGTCGGTCCCTACGTCTCGGTGATAACATTACATGCGTCTATAGCGGTATATATCCTAATCTTAGGCAACCTAACATCTCGGATGTAACATTTTACAACATTCCTGGCGTGTCGGACCCTACTTCTCGGTGGGAACAGTATATACGTCTATAACGTTATATATCCTAACCTAAGGCAACCTAACATCTCGGATGTAACATTTGACAACATTCCAGGCATGTCGGTCCCTACGTCTCGGTGGTAACATTATATGGGTCTATAACGTTATATATCCTTATCTAAGGCAACCTATCACCTCGGATGCAATATTTGACAACATTCCTAGCCTGTCGAACCCTACTTCTCGGAGGGAACAGTATATACGTCTATAACGTTATATATCCTAACCTAAGGCAACCTGACAACTCGGATGTAATATTCTACATCATTCCAGGCCTGTCGGACCCTACTTCTCGGTGGGAACATTATATGCGACTATAGCGGTATATATCCTAATCTTAGGCAACCTAACATCTCGGATGTAACATTTTACAACATTCCAGGCCTGTCGGTCCCTACGTCTCGGTGGTAACATTACATGCGTCTATAACGTTATATATCCTAACCTAAGGCCACCTAACATCTCGTATGTAATATTTGACAACATTCCTGGCGTGTCGAACCCTACTTCTCGGTGGGAACAGTATATACGTCTATAACGTTATATATCCTATCCTAAGGCAACCTAACATCTCGGATGTGATATTTCACAACATTCCTGGCGTGTCAGACCCTACTTCTCGGTGGGAACAGTATATACGTCTGTAACGTCATATATCCTAACCTAAGGCAACCTAACATCTCGGATGCCATATTTGACAACATTCCTGGCCTGTCGAACCCTACTTCTCAGTGGGAACAGTATATACGTCTGTAACGTCATGTATCCTAACCTAAGGCAACCTAACATCTCCGATATAACATTTGACAACATTCCCGGCGTGTTGGAACCCTACGTCTCGGTGGTAACATTACATGCGTCTATAACGTTATATATCCTAACCTAAGGCCACCTAACATCTCGAATGTAATATTTGACAACATTTCTGGCGTGTCGAACCCTACTTCTCGGTGGGAACAGTATATACGTCTATAACGTTATATATCCTAACCTAAGGCAACCTAACATCTCGGATGTAATATTTGACAACATTCCAGGTGTGTCGGTCCCTACGTCTCGGTGGTAACGTTACATGCGTCTATAACGTTATATATCCTAACCTAAGGCTACCTAACATCTCGGATGTAACATTTGACAACATTCCAGGCATGTCGGTCCCTACGTCTCGGTGGTAACATTATATGCGTCTATAACGTTATATATCCTTATCTAAGGCAACCTATCATCTCGGATGCAATATTTGACAACATTCCTAGCCTGTCGAACCCTACTTCTCGGAGGGAACAGTATATACGTCTATAACGTTATATATCCTAACCTAAGGCAACCTGACATCTCGGATGTAATATTCTACATCACTCCAGGCGTGTCGGACCCTACTTCTCGGTGGGAACATTATATGCGTCTATAACGTTGTATATCCTAATCTAAGGCAACCTAACATCTCGGATGCAATATTTGACAACATTCCTGGCCTGTCGAACCCTACATCTCGGAGGGAACAGTATATACGTCTATAGCGGTATATATCCTAATCTAAGGCCACCTAACATCTCGTATGTAATATTTGACAACATTCCTGGCGTGTCGAACCCTACTTCTCGGTGGGAACAGTATATACGTCTATAACGTTATATATCCTAACCTAAGGCAACCTAACATCTCGGATGTAACATTTGACAACATTCCAGGCGTGTCGGTCCCTACGTCTCGGTGGTAACATTACATGCGTCTATAACGGTATATATCCTAATCTTAGGCAACCTAACATCTCGGATGTAACATTTGACAACATTCCAGGCGTGTCGGTCCCTACGTCTCGGTGATAACATTACATGCGTCTATAGCGGTATATATCCTAATCTTAGGCAACCTAACATCTCGGATGTAACATTTGACAACATTCCAGGCGTGTCGGTCCCTACGTCTCGGTGATAACATTACATGCGTCTATAGCGGTATATATCCTAATCTTAGGCAACCTAACATCTCGGATGTAACATTTTACAACATACCTGGCGTGTCGGACCCTACTTCTCGGTGGGAACAGTATATACGTCTGTAACGTCATATATCCTAACCTAAGGCAACCTAACATCTCGGATGTAATATTTGACAACATTCCTGTCGTGTCGGACCCTACTTCTCGGTGGGAACAGTATATACGTCTATAACGTTATATATCCTAACCTAAGGCAACCTGACATCTCGGATGTATTATTCTACAACATTCCAGGCGTGTCGGACCCTACTTCTCGGTGGGAACATTATATGCGTCTATAACGTTGTATATCCTAATCTAAGGCAACCTAACATCTCGGATGCAATATTTGACAACATTCCTGGTCTGTCGAACCCTACATCTCGGAGGGAACAGTATATACGTCTATAGCGGTATATATCCTAATCTAAGGCCACCTAACATCTCGTATGTAATATTTGACAACATTCCTGGCGTGTCGAACCCTACTTCTCGGTGGGAACAGTATATACGTCTATAACGTTATATATCCTAACGTAAGGCAACCTAACATCTCGGATGTAATATTTGACAACATTCCTGTCGTGTCGGACCCTACTTCTCGGTGGGAACAGTATATACGTCTGTATCGTCATATATCCTAACCTAAGGCAACCTAACATCTCCGATATAACATTTGACAACATTCCCGGCGTGTTGGAACCCTACGTCTCGGTGGTAACATTACGTGCGTCTATAACGTTATATATGCTAACCTAAGGCAACCTAACATCTCGGATGCAATATTTGACAACATTCCTGGCCTGTCAAACCCTACTTCTCGGAGGGAACAGCATATACGTCTATAACGTCATATATCCTAACCTAAGGCAACCTAACATCTCGGATGTAACATTTGACAACATTCCAGGCATGTCGGTCCCTACGTCTCGGTGGTAACATTATATGCGTCTATAACGTTATATATCCTTATCTAAGGCAACCTATCATCTCGGATGCAATATTTGACAACATTCCTAGCCTGTCGAACCCTACTTCTCGGAGGGAACAGTATATACGTCTATAACGTTATATATCCTAAGCTAAGGCAACCTGACATCTCGGATGTAATATTCTACATCATTCCAGGCGTGTCGGACCCTACTTCTCGGTGGGAACATTATATGCGTCTATAGCGGTATATATCCTAATCTTAGGCAACCTAACATCTCGGATGTAACATTTTACAACATTCCAGGCCTGTTGGTTCCTACGTCTCGGTGGTAACATTACATGCGTCTATAACGTTATATATCCTAACCTAAGGCCACCTAACATCTCGTATGTAATATTTGACAACATTCCTGGCGTGTCGAACCCTACTTCTCGGTGGGAACAGTATATACGTCTGTAACGTCATATATCCTAACCTAAGGCAACCTAACATCTCGGATGCAATATTTGACAACATTCCTGGCCTGTCGAACCCTACTTCTCGGAGGGAACAGCATATACATCTATAACGTCATATATCCTAGCCTAAGGCAACCTAACATCTCGGATGTAACATTTGACAACATTCCAGGCATGTCGGTCCCTACGTCTCGGTGGTAACATTATATGCGTCTATAACGTTATATATCCTTATCTAAGGCAACCTATCATCTCGGATGCAATATTTGACAACATTCCTAGCCTGTCGAACCCTACTTCTCGGAGGGAACAGTATATACGTCTATAACGTTATATATCCTAACCTAAGGCAACCTGACATCTCGGATGTAATATTCTACATCATTCCAGGCGTGTCGGACCCTACTTCTCGGTGGGAACATTATATGCGTTTATAACGTTGTATATCCTAATCTAAGGCAACCTAACATCTCGGATGCAATATTTGACAACATTCCTGGCCTGTCGAACCCTACATCTCGGAGGGAACAGTATATACGTCTATAGCGGTATATATCCTAATCTAAGGCCATCTAACATCTCGTATGTAATATTTGACAACATTCCTGGCGTGTCGAACCCTACTTCTCGGTGGGAACAGTATATACGTCTATAACGTTATATATCCTAACCTAAGGCCACCTAACATCTCGTATGTAATATTTGACAACATTTCTGGCGTGTCGAAACCTACTTCTCGGTGGGAACAGTATATACGTCTATAACGTTATATATCCTAACCTAAGGCAACCTAACATCTCGGATGTAATATTTGACAACATTCCAGGTGTGTCGGTCCATACGTCTCGGTGGTAACGTTACATGCGTCTATAACGTTATATATCCTAACCTAAGGCTACCTAACATCTCGGATGTAACATTTGACAACATTCCAGGCATGTCGGTCCCTGCGTCTCGGTGGTAACATTATATGCGTCTATAACGTTATATATCCTTATCTAAGGCAACCTATCATCTCGGATGCAATATTTGACAACATTCCTAGCCTGTCGAACCCTACTTCTCGGAGGGAACAGTATATACGTCTATAACGTTATATATCCTAACCTAAGGCAACCTGACATCTCGGATGTAATATTCTACATCATTCCAGGCGTGTCGAACCCTACTTCTCGGTGGGAACAGTATATACGTCTATAACGTTATATATCCTAACGTAAGGCAACCTAACATCTCGGATGTAATATTTGACAACATTCCTGTCGTGTCGGACCCTACTTCTCGGTGGGAACAGTATATACGTCTGTAACGTCATATATCCTAACCTAAGGCAACCTAACATCTCCGATATAACATTTGACAACATTCCCGGCGTGTTGGAACCCTACGTCTCGGTGGTAACATTACGTTCGTCTATAACGTTATATATGCTAACCTAAGGCAACCTAACATCTCGGATGCAATATTTGACAACATTCCTGGCCTGTCAAACCCTACTTCTCGGAGGGAACAGCATATACGTCTATAACGTCATATATCCTAACCTAAGGCAACCTAACATCTCGGATGTAACATTTGACAACATTCCAGGTGTGTCGGTCCCTACGTCTCGGTGGTAACGTTACATGCGTCTATAACGTTATATATCCTAACCTAAGGCAACCTAACATCTCGGATGTAACATTTGACAACATTCCAGGCATGTCGGTCCCTACGTCTCGGTGGTAACATTATATGCGTCTATAACGTTATATATCCTTATCTAAGGCAACCTATCATCTCGGATGCAATATTTGACAACATTCCTAGCCTGTCGAACCCTACTTCTCGGAGGGAACAGTATATACGTCTATAACGTTATATATCCTAAGCTAAGGCAACCTGACATCTCGGATGTAATATTCTACATCATTCCAGGCGTGTCGGACCCTACTTCTCGGTGGGAACATTATATGCGTCTATAGCGGTATATATCCTAATCTTAGGCAACCTAACATCTCGGATGTAACATTTTACAACATTCCAGGCCTGTCGGTCCCTACGTCTCGGTGGTAACATTACATGCGTCTATAACGTTATATATCCTAACCTAAGGCCACCTAACATCTCGTATGTAATATTTGACAACATTCCTGGCGTGTCGAACCCTACTTCTCGGTGGGAACAGTATATACGTCTGTAACGTCATATATCCTAACCTAAGGCAACCTAACATCTCGGATGCAATATTTGACAACATTCCTGGCCTGTCGAACCCTACTTCTCGGAGGGAACAGCATATACATCTATAACGTCATATATCCTAGCCTAAGGCAACCTAACATCTCGGATGTAACATTTGACAACATTCCTGGCCTGTCGAACCCTACATCTCGGAGGGAACAGTATATACGTCTATAGCGGTATATATCCTAATCTAAGGCCATCTAACATCTCGTATGTAATATTTGACAACATTCCTGGCGTGTCGAACCCTACTTCTCGGTGGGAACAGTATATACGTCTATAACGTTATATATCCTAACGTAAGGCAACCTAACATCTCGGATGTAATATTTGACAACATTCCTGTCGTGTCGGACCCTACTTCTCGGTGGGAACAGTATATACGTCTGTAACGTCATATATCCTAACCTAAGGCAACCTAACATCTCCGATATAACATTTGACAACATTCCCGGCGTGTTGGAACCCTACGTCTCGGTGGTAACATTACATGCGTCTATAACGTTATATATCCTAACCTAAGGCCACCTAACATCTCGTATGTAATATTTGACAACATTCCTGGCGTGTCGAACCCTACTTCTCGGAGGGAACAGCATATACATCTATAACGTCATATATCCTAGCCTAAGGCAACCTAACATCTCGGATGTAACATTTGACAACATTCCAGGCGTGTCGGTCCCTACGTCTCGGTGATAACATTACATGCGTCTATAGCGGTATATATCCTAATCTTAGGCAACCTAACATCTCGGATATAACATTTGACAACATTCCAGGCGTGTTGGAACCCTACGTCTCGGTGGTAACATTACGTACGTCTATAACGTTGTATATGCTAACCTAAGGCAACCTAACATCTCGGATGCAATATTTGACAACATTCCTGGCCTGTCGAACCCTATTTCTCGGAGGGAACAGTATATACGTCTATAACGTTATATATCCTAACCTAAGGCAACCTGACATCTCGGATGTATTATTCTACAACATTCCAGGCGTGTCGGACCCTACTTCTCGGTGGGAACATTATATGCGTGTATAACGTTGTATATCCTAATCTAAGGCAACCTAACATCTCGGATGCAATATTTGACAACATTCCTGGCCTGTCAAACCCTACTTCTCGGAGGGAACAGCATATACATCTATAACGTCATATATCCTAGCCTAAGGCAACCTAACATCTCGGATGTAACATTTGACAACATTCCAGGCGTGTCGGTCCCTACGTCTCGGTGGTAACATTACATGCGTCTATAACGGTATATATCCTAATCTTAGGCAACCTAACATCTCGGATGTAACATTTGACAACATTCCAGTCGTGTCGGTCCCTACGTCTCGGTGATAACATTACATGCGTCTATAGCGGTATATATCCTAATCTTAGGCAACCTAACATCTCGGATGTAACATTTTACAACATTCCTGGCGTGTCGGACCCTACTTCTCGGTGGGAACAGTATATACGTCTATAACGTTATATATCCTAACCTAAGGCAACCTAACATCTCGGATGTAACATTTGACAACATTCCAGGCATGTCGGTCCCTACGTCTCGGTGGTAACATTATATGCGTCTATAACGTTATATATCCTTATCTAAGGCAACCTATCACCTCGGATGCAATATTTGACAACATTCCTAGCCTGTCGAACCCTACTTCTCGGAGGGAACAGTATATACGTCTATAACGTTATATATCCTAGCCTAAGGCAACCTAACATCTCGGATGTAACATTTGACAACATTCCAGGTGTGTCGGTCCCTACGTCTCGGTGGTAACGTTACATGCGTCTATAACGTTGTATATCCTTATCTAAGGCAACCTAACATCTCGGATGCAATATTTGACAACATTCCTGGCCTGTCGTACCCTACATCTCGGAGGGAACAGTATATACGTCTATAGCGGTATATATCCTAATCTAAGGCAACCTAACATCTCGTATGCAATATTTGACAACATTCCTGGCCTGTCGAACCCTACTTCTCGGAGGGAACAGTATATATGTCTATAACGTTATATATCCTAACCGAAGGCAACCTGACATCTCGGATGTAATATTCTACATCATTCAAGGCGTGTCGGACCCTACTTCTCGGTGGGAACATTATATGAGTCTATAACGTTGTATATCATAATCTAAGGCAACCTATTATCTCAGACGTAATATTGTACAATATTCCTCGCGTGTCGGTGCATACTTTTCGGTGGGAATATTATATGCGTCCATAACGGTCGATATCGTAATCTAAGGCAACCTATCACCTCGGATGCAATATTTGACAACATTCCTAGCCTGTCGAACCCTACTTCTCGGAGGGAACAGTATATACGTCTATAACGTTATATATCCTAGCCTAAGGCAACCTAACATCTCGGATGTAACATTTGACAACATTCCAGGTGTGTCGGTCCCTACGTCTCGGTGGTAACGTTACATGCGTCTATAACGTTATATATCCTAACCTAAGGCAACCTAACATCTCGGATGTAACATTTGACAACATTCCAGGCATGTCGGTCCCTACGTCTCGGTGGTAACATTATATGCGTCTATAACGTTATATATCCTTATCTAAGGCAACCTAACATCTCGGATGCAATATTTGACAACATTCCTAGCCTGTCGAACCCTACTTATCGGAGGGAACAGTATATACGTCTATAACGTTATATATCCTAACCTAGGGCAACCTAACATCTCGGATGTAATATTCTACAACCTTCCAGGCGTGTCGGACCGTACTTCTCGGTGGGAACATTATATGCGTCTATAACGTTGTATATCCTTATCTAAGGCAACCTAACATCTCGGATGCAATATTTGACAACATTCCTGGCCTGTCGTACCCTACATCTCGGAGGGAACAGTATATACGTCTATAGCGGTATATATCCTAATCTAAGGCAACCTAACATCTCGTATGCAATATTTGACACCATTCCTGGCCTGTCGAACCCTACTTCTCGGAGGGAACAGTATATATGTCTATAACGTTATATATCCTAACCGAAGGCAACCTGACATCTCGGATGTAATATTCTACATCATTCAAGGCGTGTCGGACCCTACTTCTCGGTGGGAACATTATATGAGTCTATAACGTTGTGTATCATAATCTAAGGCAACCTATTATCTCAGACGTAATATTGTACAATATTCCTCGCGTGTCGGTGCATACTTTTCGGTGGGAATATTATATGCGTCCATAACGGTCGATATCGTAATCTAAGGCAATCTAACATCTCGGATGCAATATTTGACAACATTCCTTGCCTGTCGAACCCTACTTCTCGGAGGGAACAGTATGTACGTCTATAACGTTATATATCCTAACCTAAAGCAACCTAACATCTCGGATGTAATATTCTACAACCTTCCAGGCGTGTCGGACCTTACTTCTCGGTGGTAACATTATATGCGTCTATAACGTTGCATATGCTAATCTAAGGCAACCTAACATCTCGGATGCAATATTTGACAACATTCCTGGCCTGTCGAACCCTACTGCTCGGAGGGAACAGTATATACGTCTATAACGGTATATATCCTAATCTAAGGCAACCTAACATCTCGGATGAAATATGTGACAACATTCCTGGCCTGTCGAACCCTACATCTAGGAGGGAACAGTATATACGTCTATAACGTCATATATCCTAACCTAAGGCAACCTGACATCTCGGATGTATTATTCTACAACATTCCAGGCGTGTCGGACCCTACTTCTCGGTGGGAACATTATATGCGTCTATAACGTTGTATATCCTAATCTAAGGCAACCTAACATCTCGGATGCAATATTTGACAACATTCCTGGTCTGTCGAACCCTACATCTCGGAGGGAACAGTATATACGTCTATAGCGGTATATATCCTAATCTAAGACCACCTAACATCTCGTATGTAATATTTGACAACATTCCTGGCGTGTCGAACCCTACTTCTCGGTGGGAACAGTATATACGTCTATAACGTTATATATCCTAACGTAAGGCAACCTAACATCTCGGATGTAATATTTGACAACATTCCTGTCGTGTCGGACCCTACTTCTCGGTGGGAACAGTATATACGTCTGTAAAGTCATATATCCTAACCTAAGGCAACCTAACATCTCCGATATAACATTTGACAACATTCCCGGCGTGTTGGAACCCTACGTCTCGGTGGTAACATTACGTGCGTCTATAACGTTATATATGCTAACCTAAGGCAACCTAACATCTCGGATGTAATATTTGACAACATTCCTGGCCTGTCAAACCCTACTTCTCGGAGGGAACAGCATATACATCTATAACGTCATATATCCTAGCCTAAGGCAACCTAACATCTCGGATGTAACATTTGACAACATTCCAGGCATGTCGGTCCCTACGTCTCGGTGGTAACATTATATGCGTCTATAACGTTATATATCCTTATCTAAGGCAACCTATCATCTCGGATGCAATATTTGACAACATTCCTAGCCTGTCGAACCCTACTTCTCGGAGGGAACAGTATATACGTCTATAACGTTATATATCCTAACCTAAGGCAACCTGACATCTCGGATGTAATATTCTACATCATTCCAGGCGTGTCGGACCCTACTTCTCGGTGGGAACATTATATGCGTTTATAACGTTGTATATCCTAATCTAAGGCAACCTAACATCTCGGATGCAATATTTGACAACATTCCTGGCCTGTCGAACCCTACAGCTCGGAGGGAACAGTATATACGTCTATAGCGGTATATATCCTAATCTAAGGCCACCTAACATCTCGTATGTAATATTTGACAACATTCCTGGCGTGTCGAACCCTACTTCTCGGTGGGAACAGTATATACGTCTATAACGTTATATATCCTAACGTAAGGCAACCTAACATCTCGGATGTAATATTTGACAACATTCCTGTCGTGTCGGACCCTACTTCTCGGTGGGAACAGTATATACGTCTGTAACGTCATATATCCTAACCTAAGGCAACCTAACATCTCCGATATAACATTTGACAACATTCCCGGCGTGTTGGAACCCTACGTCTCGGTGGGAACATTATATGCGTCTATAACGTTGTATATCCTAATCTAAGGCAACCTAACATCTCGGATGCAATATTTGACAACATTCCTGGTCTGTCGAACCCTACATCTCGGAGGGAACAGTATATACGTCTATAGCGGTATATATCCTAATCTAAGACCACCTAACATCTCGTATGTAATATTTGAGAACATTCCTGGCGTGTCGAACCCTACTTCTCGGTGGGAACAGTATATACGTCTATAACGTTATATATCCTAACGTAAGGCAACCTAACATCTCGGATGTAATATTTGACAACATTCCTGTCGTGTCGGATCCTACTTCTCGGTGGGAACAGTATATACGTCTGTAAAGTCATATATCCTAACCTAAGGCAACCTAACATCTCCGATATAACATTTGACAACATTCCCGGCGTGTTGGAACCCTACGTCTCGGTGGTAACATTACGTGCGTCTATAACGTTATATATGCTAACCTAAGGCAACCTAACATCTCGGATGCAATATTTGACAACATTCCTGGCCTGTCAAACCCTACTTCTCGGAGGGAACAGCATATACATCTATAACGTCATATATCCTAGCCTAAGGCAACCTAACATCTCGGATGTAACATTTGACAACATTCCAGGCATGTCGGTCCCTACGTCTCGGTGGTAACATTATATGCGTCTATAACGTTATATATCCTTATCTAAGGCAACCTATCATCTCGGATGCAATATTTGACAACATTCCTAGCCTGTCGAACCCTACTTCTCGGAGGGAACAGTATATACGTCTATAACGTTATATATCCTAACCTAAGGCAACCTGACATATCGGATGTAATATTCTACATCATTCCAGGCGTGTCGGACCCTACTTCTCGGTGGGAACATTATATGCGTTTATAACGTTGTATATCCTAATCTAAGGCAACCTAACATCTCGGATGCAATATTTGACAACATTCCTGGCCTGTCGAACCCTACATCTCGGAGGGAACAGTATATACGTCTATAGCGGTATATATCCTAATCTAAGGCCACCTAACATCTCGTATGTAATATTTGACAACATTCCTGGCGTGTCGAACCCTACTTCTCGGTGGGAACAGTATATACGTCTATAACGTTATATATCCTAACGTAAGGCAACCTAACATCTCGGATGTAATATTTGACAACATTCCTGTCGTGTCGGACCCTACTTCTCGGTGGGAACAGTATATACGTCTGTAACGTCATATATCCTAACCTAAGGCAACCTAACATCTCGGATGCAATATTTGACAACATTCCTGGCCTGTCGAACCCTACTTCTCGGAGGGAACAGCATATACATCTACAACGTCAAATATCCTAGCCTAAGGCAACCTAACATCTCGGATGTAACATTTGACAACATTCCAGGCGTGTCGGTCCCTACGTCTCGGTGATAACATTACATGCGTCTATAGCGGTATATATCCTAATCTTAGGCAACCTAACATCTCGGATGTAACATTTTACAACATTCCTGGCGTGTCGGACCCTACTTCTCGGTGGGAACAGTATATACGTCTATAACGTTATATATCCTAGCCTAAGGCAACCTAACATCTCGGATGTAACATTTGACAACATTCCAGGTGTGTCGGTCCCTACGTCTCGGTGGTAACGTTACATGCGTCTATAACGTTGTATATCCTTATCTAAGGCAACCTAACATCTCGGATGCAATATTTGACAACATTCCTGGCCTGTCGTACCCTACATCTCGGAGGGAACAGTATATACGTCTATAGCGGTATATATCCTAATCTAAGGCAACCTAACATCTCGTATGCAATATTTGACAACATTCCTGGCCTGTCGAACCCTACTTCTCGGAGGGAACAGTATATATGTCTATAACGTTATATATCCTAACCGAAGGCAACCTGACATCTCGGATGTAATATTCTACATCATTCAAGGCGTGTCGGACCCTACTTCTCGGTGGGAACATTATATGAGTCTATAACGTTGTATATCATAATCTAAGGCAACCTATTATCTCAGACGTAATATTGTACAATATTCCTCGCGTGTCGGTGCATACTTTTCGGTGGGAATATTATATGCGTCCATAACGGTCGATATCGTAATCTAAGGCAACCTATCACCTCGGATGCAATATTTGACAACATTCCTAGCCTGTCGAACCCTACTTCTCGGAGGGAACAGTATATACGTCTATAACGTTATATATCCTAGCCTAAGGCAACCTAACATCTCGGATGTAACATTTGACAACATTCCAGGTGTTTCGGTCCCTACGTCTCGGTGGTAACGTTACATGCGTCTATAACGTTATATATCCTAACCTAAGGCAACCTAACATCTCGGATGTAACATTTGACAACATTCCAGGCATGTCGGTCCCTACGTCTCGGTGGTAACATTATATGCGTCTATAACGTTATATATCCTTATCTAAGGCAACCTAACATCTCGGATGCAATATTTGACAACATTCCTAGCCTGTCGAACCCTACTTATCGGAGGGAACAGTATATACGTCTATAACGTTATATATCCTAACCTAGGGCAACCTAACATCTCGGATGTAATATTCTACAACCTTCCAGGCGTGTCGGACCGTACTTCTCGGTGGGAACATTATATGCGTCTATAACGTTGTATATCCTTATCTAAGGCAACCTAACATCTCGGATGCAATATTTGACAACATTCCTGGCCTGTCGTACCCTACATCTCGGAGGGAACAGTATATACGTCTATAGCGGTATATATCCTAATCTAAGGCAACCTAACATCTCGTATGCAATATTTGACAACATTCCTGGCCTGTCGAACCCTACTTCTCGGAGGGAACAGTATATATGTCTATAACGTTATATATCCTAACCGAAGGCAACCTGACATCTCGGATGTAATATTCTACATCATTCAAGGCGTGTCGGACCCTACTTCTCGGTGGGAACATTATATGAGTCTATAACGTTGTATATCATAATCTAAGGCAACCTATTATCTCAGACGTAATATTGTACAATATTCCTCGCGTGTCGGTGCATACTTTTCGGTGGGAATATTATATGCGTCCATAACGGTCGATATCGTAATCTAAGGCAATCTAACATCTCGGATGCAATATTTGACAACATTCCTTGCCTGTCGAACCCTACTTCTCGGAGGGAACAGTATGTACGTCTATAACGTTATATATCCTAACCTAAAGCAACCTAACATCTCGGATGTAATATTCTACAACCTTCCAGGCGTGTCGGACCTTACTTCTCGGTGGTAACATTATATGCGTCTATAACGTTGCATATGCTAATCTAAGGCAACCTAACATCTCGGATGCAATATTTGACAACATTCCTGGCCTGTCGAACCCTACTGCTCGGAGGGAACAGTATATACGTCTATAACGGTATATATCCTAATCTAAGGCAACCTAACATCTCGGATGAAATATGTGACAACATTCCTGGCCTGTCGAACCCTACATCTAGGAGGGAACAGTATATACGTCTATAACGTCATATATCCTAACCTAAGGCAACCTGACATCTCGGATGTATTATTCTACAACATTCCAGGCGTGTCGGACCCTACTTCTCGGTGGGAACATTATATGCGTCTATAACGTTGTATATCCTAATCTAAGGCAACCTAACATCTCGGATGCAATATTTGACAACATTCCTGGTCTGTCGAACCCTACATCTCGGAGGGAACAGTATATACGTCTATAGCGGTATATATCCTAATCTAAGACCACCTAACATCTCGTATGTAATATTTGACAACATTCCTGGCGTGTCGAACCCTACTTCTCGGTGGGAACAGTATATACGTCTATAACGTTATATATCCTAACGTAAGGCAACCTAACATCTCGGATGTAATATTTGACAACATTCCTGTCGTGTCGGACCCTACTTCTCGGTGGGAACAGTATATACGTCTGTAAAGTCATATATCCTAACCTAAGGCAACCTAACATCTCCGATATAACATTTGACAACATTCCCGGCGTGTTGGAACCCTACGTCTCGGTGGTAACATTACGTGCGTCTATAACGTTATATATGCTAACCTAAGGCAACCTAACATCTCGGATGTAATATTTGACAACATTCCTGGCCTGTCAAACCCTACTTCTCGGAGGGAACAGCATATACATCTATAACGTCATATATCCTAGCCTAAGGCAACCTAACATCTCGGATGTAACATTTGACAACATTCCAGGCATGTCGGTCCCTACGTCTCGGTGGTAACATTATATGCGTCTATAACGTTATATATCCTTATCTAAGGCAACCTATCATCTCGGATGCAATATTTGACAACATTCCTAGCCTGTCGAACCCTACTTCTCGGAGGGAACAGTATATACGTCTATAACGTTATATATCCTAACCTAAGGCAACCTGACATCTCGGATGTAATATTCTACATCATTCCAGGCGTGTCGGACCCTACTTCTCGGTGGGAACATTATATGCGTTTATAACGTTGTATATCCTAATCTAAGGCAACCTAACATCTCGGATGCAATATTTGACAACATTCCTGGCCTGTCGAACCCTACAGCTCGGAGGGAACAGTATATACGTCTATAGCGGTATATATCCTAATCTAAGGCCACCTAACATCTCGTATGTAATATTTGACAACATTCCTGGCGTGTCGAACCCTACTTCTCGGTGGGAACAGTATATACGTCTATAACGTTATATATCCTAACGTAAGGCAACCTAACATCTCGGATGTAATATTTGACAACATTCCTGTCGTGTCGGACCCTACTTCTCGGTGGGAACAGTATATACGTCTGTAACGTCATATATCCTAACCTAAGGCAACCTAACATCTCCGATATAACATTTGACAACATTCCCGGCGTGTTGGAACCCTACGTCTCGGTGGGAACATTATATGCGTCTATAACGTTGTATATCCTAATCTAAGGCAACCTAACATCTCGGATGCAATATTTGACAACATTCCTGGTCTGTCGAACCCTACATCTCGGAGGGAACAGTATATACGTCTATAGCGGTATATATCCTAATCTAAGACCACCTAACATCTCGTATGTAATATTTGAGAACATTCCTGGCGTGTCGAACCCTACTTCTCGGTGGGAACAGTATATACGTCTATAACGTTATATATCCTAACGTAAGGCAACCTAACATCTCGGATGTAATATTTGACAACATTCCTGTCGTGTCGGATCCTACTTCTCGGTGGGAACAGTATATACGTCTGTAAAGTCATATATCCTAACCTAAGGCAACCTAACATCTCCGATATAACATTTGACAACATTCCCGGCGTGTTGGAACCCTACGTCTCGGTGGTAACATTACGTGCGTCTATAACGTTATATATGCTAACCTAAGGCAACCTAACATCTCGGATGCAATATTTGACAACATTCCTGGCCTGTCAAACCCTACTTCTCGGAGGGAACAGCATATACATCTATAACGTCATATATCCTAGCCTAAGGCAACCTAACATCTCGGATGTAACATTTGACAACATTCCAGGCATGTCGGTCCCTACGTCTCGGTGGTAACATTATATGCGTCTATAACGTTATATATCCTTATCTAAGGCAACCTATCATCTCGGATGCAATATTTGACAACATTCCTAGCCTGTCGAACCCTACTTCTCGGAGGGAACAGTATATACGTCTATAACGTTATATATCCTAACCTAAGGCAACCTGACATCTCGGATGTAATATTCTACATCATTCCAGGCGTGTCGGACCCTACTTCTCGGTGGGAACATTATATGCGTTTATAACGTTGTATATCCTAATCTAAGGCAACCTAACATCTCGGATGCAATATTTGACAACATTCCTGGCCTGTCGAACCCTACATCTCGGAGGGAACAGTATATACGTCTATAGCGGTATATATCCTAATCTAAGGCCACCTAACATCTCGTATGTAATATTTGACAACATTCCTGGCGTGTCGAACCCTACTTCTCGGTGGGAACAGTATATACGTCTATAACGTTATATATCCTAACGTAAGGCAACCTAACATCTCGGATGTAATATTTGACAACATTCCTGTCGTGTCGGACCCTACTTCTCGGTGGGAACAGTATATACGTCTGTAACGTCATATATCCTAACCTAAGGCAACCTAACATCTCGGATGCAATATTTGACAACATTCCTGGCCTGTCGAACCCTACTTCTCGGAGGGAACAGCATATACATCTACAACGTCAAATATCCTAGCCTAAGGCAACCTAACATCTCGGATGTAACATTTGACAACATTCCAGGCGTGTCGGTCCCTACGTCTCGGTGATAACATTACATGCGTCTATAGCGGTATATATCCTAATCTTAGGCAACCTAACATCTCGGATATAACATTTGACAACATTCCAGGCGTGTTGGAACCCTACGTCTCGGTGGTAACATTACGTGCGTCTATAACGTTGTATATGCTAACCTAAGGCAACCTAACATCTCGGATGCAATATTTGACAACATTCCTGGCCTGTCGAACCCTATTTCTCGGAGGGAACAGTATATACGTCTATAACGTTATATATCCTAACCTAAGGCAACCTGACATCTCGGATGTATTATTCTACAACATTCCAGGCGTGTCGGACCCTACTTCTCGGTGGGAACATTATATGCGTCTATAACGTTGTATATCCTAATCTAAGGCAACCTAACATCTCGGATGCAATATTTGACAACATTCCTGGCCTGTCAAACCCTACTTCTCGGAGGGAACAGCATATACATCTATAACGTCATATATCCTAGCCTAAGGCAACCTAACATCTCGGATGTAACATTTGACAACATTCCAGGCGTGTCGGTCCCTACGTCTCGGTGGTAACATTACATGCGTCTATAACGGTATATATCCTAATCTTAGGCAACCTAACATCTCGGATGTAACATTTGACAACATTCCAGGCGTGTCGGTCCCTACGTCTCGGTGATAACATTACATGCGTCTATAGCGGTATATATCCTAATCTTAGGCAACCTAACATCTCGGATGTAACATTTTACAACATTCCTGGCGTGTCGGACCCTACTTCTCGGTGGGAACAGTATATACGTCTATAACGTTATATATCCTAACGTAAGGCAACCTAACATCTCGGATGTAATATTTGACAACATTCCTGTCGTGTCGGACCCTACTTCTCGGTGGGAACAGTATATACGTCTGTAACGTCATATATCCTAACCTAAGGCAACCTAACATCTCCGATATAACATTTGACAACATTCCCGGCGTGTTGGAACCCTACGTCTCGGTGGGAACATTATATGCGTCTATAACGTTGTATATCCTAATCTAAGGCAACCTAACATCTCGGATGCAATATTTGACAACATTCCTGGTCTGTCGAACCCTACATCTCGGAGGGAACAGTATATACGTCTATAGCGGTATATATCCTAATCTAAGACCACCTAACATCTCGTATGTAATATTTGAGAACATTCCTGGCGTGTCGAACCCTACTTCTCGGTGGGAACAGTATATACGTCTATAACGTTATATATCCTAACGTAAGGCAACCTAACATCTCGGATGTAATATTTGACAACATTCCTGTCGTGTCGGATCCTACTTCTCGGTGGGAACAGTATATACGTCTGTAAAGTCATATATCCTAACCTAAGGCAACCTAACATCTCCGATATAACATTTGACAACATTCCCGGCGTGTTGGAACCCTACGTCTCGGTGGTAACATTACGTGCGTCTATAACGTTATATATGCTAACCTAAGGCAACCTAACATCTCGGATGCAATATTTGACAACATTCCTGGCCTGTCAAACCCTACTTCTCGGAGGGAACAGCATATACATCTATAACGTCATATATCCTAGCCTAAGGCAACCTAACATCTCGGATGTAACATTTGACAACATTCCAGGCATGTCGGTCCCTACGTCTCGGTGGTAACATTATATGCGTCTATAACGTTATATATCCTTATCTAAGGCAACCTATCATCTCGGATGCAATATTTGACAACATTCCTAGCCTGTCGAACCCTACTTCTCGGAGGGAACAGTATATACGTCTATAACGTTATATATCCTAACCTAAGGCAACCTGACATCTCGGATGTAATATTCTACATCATTCCAGGCGTGTCGGACCCTACTTCTCGGTGGGAACATTATATGCGTTTATAACGTTGTATATCCTAATCTAAGGCAACCTAACATCTCGGATGCAATATTTGACAACATTCCTGGCCTGTCGAACCCTACATCTCGGAGGGAACAGTATATACGTCTATAGCGGTATATATCCTAATCTAAGGCCACCTAACATCTCGTATGTAATATTTGACAACATTCCTGGCGTGTCGAACCCTACTTCTCGGTGGGAACAGTATATACGTCTATAACGTTATATATCCTAACGTAAGGCAACCTAACATCTCGGATGTAATATTTGACAACATTCCTGTCGTGTCGGACCCTACTTCTCGGTGGGAACAGTATATACGTCTGTAACGTCATATATCCTAACCTAAGGCAACCTAACATCTCGGATGCAATATTTGACAACATTCCTGGCCTGTCGAACCCTACTTCTCGGAGGGAACAGCATATACATCTACAACGTCAAATATCCTAGCCTAAGGCAACCTAACATCTCGGATGTAACATTTGACAACATTCCAGGCGTGTCGGTCCCTACGTCTCGGTGATAACATTACATGCGTCTATAGCGGTATATATCCTAATCTTAGGCAACCTAACATCTCGGATATAACATTTGACAACATTCCAGGCGTGTTGGAACCCTACGTCTCGGTGGTAACATTACGTGCGTCTATAACGTTGTATATGCTAACCTAAGGCAACCTAACATCTCGGATGCAATATTTGACAACATTCCTGGCCTGTCGAACCCTATTTCTCGGAGGGAACAGTATATACGTCTATAACGTTATATATCCTAACCTAAGGCAACCTGACATCTCGGATGTATTATTCTACAACATTCCAGGCGTGTCGGACCCTACTTCTCGGTGGGAACATTATATGCGTCTATAACGTTGTATATCCTAATCTAAGGCAACCTAACATCTCGGATGCAATATTTGACAACATTCCTGGCCTGTCAAACCCTACTTCTCGGAGGGAACAGCATATACATCTATAACGTCATATATCCTAGCCTAAGGCAACCTAACATCTCGGATGTAACATTTGACAACATTCCAGGCGTGTCGGTCCCTACGTCTCGGTGGTAACATTACATGCGTCTATAACGGTATATATCCTAATCTTAGGCAACCTAACATCTCGGATGTAACATTTGACAACATTCCAGGCGTGTCGGTCCCTACGTCTCGGTGATAACATTACATGCGTCTATAGCGGTATATATCCTAACCTAAGGCAACCTAACATCTCGGATGTAACATTTGACAACATTCCAGGCATGTCGGTCCCTACGTCTCGGTGGTAACATTATATGCGTCTATAACGTTATATATCCTTATCTAAGGCAACCTATCATCTCGGATGCAATATTTGACAACATTCCTAGCCTGTCGAACCCTACTTCTCGGAGGGAACAGTATATACGTCTATAACGTTATATATCCTAACCTAAGGCAACCTGACATCTCGGATGTAATATTCTACATCATTCCAGGCGTGTCGGACCCTACTTCTCGGTGGGAACATTATATGCGTCTATAGCGGTATATATCCTAATCTTAGGCAACCTAACATCTCGGATGTAACATTTTACAACATTCCAGGCCTGTCGGTCCCTACGTCTCGGTGGTAACATTACATGCGTCTATAACGTTATATATCCTAACCTAAGGCCACCTAACATCTCGGATGTGATATTTCACAACATTCCTGGCGTGTCAGACCCTACTTCTCGGTGGGAACAGTATATACGTCTGTAACGTCATATATCCTAACCTAAGGCAACCTAACATCTCGGATGCAATATTTGACAACATTCCTGGCCTGTCGAACCCTACTTCTCGGAGGGAACAGCATATACATCTATAACGTCATATATCCTAGCCTAAGGCAACCTAACATCTCGGATGTAACATTTGACAACATTCCAGGCGTGTCGGTCCCTACGTCTCGGTGATAACATTACATGCGTCTATAGCGGTATATATCCTAATCTTAGGCAACCTAACATCTCGGATTTAACATTTTACAACATTCCTGGCGTGTCGAACCCTACTTCTCGGTGGGAACAGTATATACGTCTATAACGTTATATATACTCACCTAAGGCATCCTAACATCTCGGATGTAATATTTGACAACATTCCTGGCGTGTCGGTCACTACTTCTCGGTGGGAACAGTATATACGTCTGTAACGTCATATATCATAACCTAAGGCAACCTAACATCTCGGATGCAATATTTCACAACATTCCTGGCCTGTCGAACCCTACTTCTCGGAGGGAACAGCATATACATCTATAGCGTCATATATCCTAGCCTAAGGCAACCTAACATCTCGGATGTAACATTTGACAACATTCCAGGTGTGTCGGTCCCTACGTCTCGGTGGTAACGTTACATGCGTCTATAACGTTATATATCCTAACCTAAGGCAACCTAACATCTCGGATGTAACATTTGACAACATTCCAGGCATGTCGGTCCCTACGTCTCGGTGGTAACATTATATGCGTCTATAACGTTATATATCCTTATCTAAGGCAACCTAACATCTCGGATGCAATATCTGACAACATTCCTAGCCTGTCGAACCCTACTTATCGGAGGGAACAGTATATACGTCTATAACGTTATATATCCTAACCTAGGGCAGCCTAACATCTCGGATGTAATATTCTACAACCTTCCAGGCGTGTCGGACCGTACTTCTCGGTGGGAACATTATATGCGTCTATAACGTTGTATATCCTTATCTAAGGCAACCTAACATCTCGGATGCAATATTTGACAACATTCCTGGCCTGTCGTACCCTACATCTCGGAGGGAACAGTATATACGTCTATAGCGGTATATATCCTAATCTAAGGCAACCTAACATCTCGTATGCAATATTTGACAACATTCCTGGCCTGTCGAACCCTACTTCTCGGAGGGAACAGTATATATGTCTATAACGTTATATATCCTAACCGAAGGCAACCTGACATCTCGGATGTAATATTCTACATCATTCAAGGCGTGTCGGACCCTACTTCTCGGTGGGAACATTATATGAGTCTATAACGTTGTATATCATAATCTAAGGCAACCTATTATCTCAGACGTAATATTGTACAACATTCCTCGCGTGTCGGTGCATACTTTTCGGTGGGAATATTATATGCGTCCATAACTGTCGATATCGTAATCTAAGGCAATCTAACATCTCGGATGCAATATTTGACAACATTCCTTGCCTGTCGAACCCTACTTCTCGGAGGGAACAGTATGTACGTCTATAACGTTATATATCCTAACCTAATGCAACCTAACATCTCGGATGTAATATTCTACAACCTTCCAGGCGTGTCGGACCTTACTTCTCGGTGGTAACATTATATGCGTCTATAACGTTGCATATGCTAATCTAAGGCAATCTAACATCTCGGATGCAATATTTGACAACATTCCTGGCCTGTCGAACCCTACTGCTCGGAGGGAACAGTATATACGTCTATAACGGTATATATCCTAATCTAAGGCAACCTAACATCTCGGATGAAATATGTGACAACATTCCTGGCCTGTCGAACCCTACATCTCGAAGGGAACAGTATATACGTCTATAACGTCATATATCCTAACCTAAGGCAACCTGACATCTCGGATGTATTATTCTACAACATTCCAGGCGTGTCGGACCCTACTTCTCGGTGGGAACATTATATGCGTCTATAACGTTGTATATCCTAATCTAAGGCAACCTAACATCTCGGATGCAATATTTGACAACATTCCTGGTCTGTCGAACCCTACATCTCGGAGGGAACAGTATATACGTCTATAGCGGTATATATCCTAATCTAAGACCACCTAACATCTCGTATGTAATATTTGACAACATTCCTGGCGTGTCGAACCCTACTTCTCGGTGGGAACAGTATATACGTCTATAACGTTATATATCCTAACGTAAGGCAACCTAACATCTCGGATGTAATATTTGACAACATTCCTGTCGTGTCGGACCCTACTTCTCGGTGGGAACAGTATATACGTCTGTAAAGTCATATATCCTAACCTAAGGCAACCTAACATCTCCGATATAACATTTGACAACATTCCCGGCGTGTTGGAACCCTACGTCTCGGTGGTAACATTACGTGCGTCTATAACGTTATATATGCTAACCTAAGGCAACCTAACATCTCGGATGCAATATTTGACAACATTCCTGGCCTGTCAAACCCTACTTCTCGGAGGGAACAGCATATACATCTATAACGTCATATATCCTAGCCTAAGGCAACCTAACATCTCGGATGTAACATTTGACAACATTCCAGGCATGTCGGTCCCTACGTCTCGGTGGTAACATTATATGCGTCTATAACGTTATATATCCTTATCTAAGGCAACCTATCATCTCGGATGCAATATTTGACAACATTCCTAGCCTGTCGAACCCTACTTCTCGGAGGGAACAGTATATACGTCTATAACGTTATATATCCTAACCTAAGGCAACCTGACATCTCGGATGTAATATTCTACATCATTCCAGGCGTGTCGGACCCTACTTCTCGGTGGGAACATTATATGCGTTTATAACGTTGTATATCCTAATCTAAGGCAACCTAACATCTCGGATGCAATATTTGACAACATTCCTGGCCTGTTGAACCCTACATCTCGGAGGGAACGGTATATACGTCTATAGCGGTATATATCCTAATCTAAGGCCACCTAACATCTCGTATGTAATATTTGACAACATTCCTGGCGTGTCGAACCCTACTTCTCGGTGGGAACAGTATATACGTCTATAACGTTATATATCCTAACGTAAGGCAACCTAACATCTCGGATGTAATATTTGACAACATTCCTGTCGTGTCGGACCCTACTTCTCGGTGGGAACGGTATATACGTCTGTAACGTCATATATCCTAACCTAAGGCAACCTAACATCTCCGATATAACATTTGACAACATTCCCGGCGTGTTGGAACCCTACGTCTCGGTGGTAACATTACATGCGTCTATAACGTTATATATCCTATCCTAAGGCCACCTAACATCTCGTATGTAATATTTGACAACATTCCTGGCGTGTCGAACCCTACTTCTCGGTGGGAACAGTATATACGTCTATAACGTTATATATCCTAACCTAAGGCAACCTAACATCTCGGATGTAATATTTGACAACATTCCTGGCGTGTCGGACCCTACTACTCGGTGGGAACAGTATATACGTCTGTAACGTCATATATCCTAACCTAAGGCAACCTAACATCTCGGATGCAATATTTGACAACATTCCTGGCCTGTCGAACCCTACTTCTCGGAGGGAACAGCATATACATCTACAACGTCATATATCCTAGCCTAAGGCAACCTAACATCTCGGATGTAACATTTGACAACATTCCAGGCGTGTCGGTCCCTACGTCTCGGTGATAACATTACATGCGTCTATAGCGGTATATATCCTAATCTTAGGCAACCTAACATCTCGGATATAACATTTGACAACATTCCAGGCGTGTCGGTCCCTACGTCTCGGTGATAACATTACATGCGTCTATAACGGTATATATCCTAATCTTAGGCAACCTAACATCTCGGATGTAACATTTGACAACATTCCAGGCGTGTCGGTCCCTACGTCTCGGTGATAACATTACATGCGTCTATAGCGGTATATATCCTAATCTTAGGCAACCTAACATCTCGGATGTAACATTTGACAACATTCCAGGCGTGTCGGTCCCTACGTCTCGGTGATAACATTACATGCGTCTATAGCGGTATATATCCTAATCTTAGGCAACCTAACATCTCGGATGTAACATTTTACAACATTCCTGGCGTGTCGGACCCTACTTCTCGGTGGGAACAGTATATACGTCTATAACGTTATATATCCTAACCTAAGGCAACCTAACATCTCGGATGTAACATTTGACAACATTCCAGGCATGTCGGTCCCTACGTCTCGGTGGTAACATTATATGCGTCTATAACGTTATATATCCTTATCTAAGGCAACCTATCATCTCGGATGCAATATTTGACAACATTCCTAGCCTGTCGAACCCTAGTTCTCGGAGGGAACAGTATATACGTCTATAACGTTATATATCCTAACCTAAGGCAACCTGACATCTCGGATGTAATATTCTACATCATTCCAGGCGTGTCGGACCCTACTTCTCGGTGGGAACATTATATGCGTCTATAGCGGTATATATCCTAATCTTAGGCAACCTAACATCTCGGATGTAACATTTTACAACATTCCAGGCCTGTCGGTCCCTACGTCTCGGTGGTAACATTACATGCGTCTATAACGTTATATATCCTAACCTAAGGCAACCTGACATCTCGGATGTAATATTCTACATCATTCCAGGCGTGTCGGACCCTACTTCTCGGTGGGAACATTATATGCGTTTATAACGTTGTATATCCTAAACTAAGGCAACCTAACATCTCGGATGCAATATTTGACAACATTCCTGGCCTGTCGAACCCTACATCTCGGAGGGAACGGTATATACGTCTATAGCGGTATATATCCTAATCTAAGGCCACCTAACATCTCGTATGTAATATTTGACAACATTCCTGGCGTGTCGAACCCTACTTCTCGGTGGGAACAGTATATACGTCTATAACGTTATATATCCTAACGTAAGGCAACCTAACATCTCGGATGTAATATTTGACAACATTCCTGTCGTGTCGGACCCTACTTCTCGGTGGGAACGGTATATACGTCTGTAACGTCATATATCCTAACCTAAGGCAACCTAACATCTCCGATATAAAATTTGACAACATTCCCGGCGTGTTGGAACCCTACGTCTCGGTGGTAACATTACATGCGTCTATAACGTTATATATCCTATCCTAAGGCCACCTAACATCTCGTATGTAATATTTGACAACATTCCTGGCGTGTCGAACCCTACTTCTCGGTGGGAACAGTATATACGTCTATAACGTTATATATCCTAACCTAAGGCAACCTAACATCTCGGATGTAATATTTGACAACATTCCTGGCGTGTCGGACCCTACTACTCGGTGGGAACAGTATATACGTCTGTAACGTCATATATCCTAACCTAAGGCAACCTAACATCTCGGATGCAATATTTGACAACATTCCTGGCCTGTCGAACCCTACTTCTCGGAGGGAACAGCATATACATCTACAACGTCATATATCCTAGCCTAAGGCAACCTAACATCTCGGATGTAACATTTGACAACATTCCAGGCGTGTCGGTCCCTACGTCTCGGTGATAACATTACATGCGTCTATAGCGGTATATATCCTAATCTTAGGCAACCTAACATCTCGGATATAACATTTGACAACATTCCAGGCGTGTTGGAACCCTACGTCTCGGTGGTAACATTACGTGCGTCTATAACGTTGTATATGCTAACCTAAGGCAACCTAACATCTCGGATGCAATATTTGACAACATTCCTGGCCTGTCGAACCCTATTTCTCGGAGGGAACAGTATATACGTCTATAACGTTATATATCCTAACCTAAGGCAACCTGACATCTCGGATGTATTATTCTACAACATTCCAGGCGTGTCGGACCCTACTTCTCGGTGGGAACATTATATGCGTCTATAACGTTGTATATCCTAATCTAAGGCAACCTAACATCTCGGATGCAATATTTGACAACATTCCTGGCCTGTCAAACCCTACTTCTCGGAGGGAACAGCATATACATCTATAACGTCATATATCCTAGCCTAAGGCAACCTAACATCTCGGATGTAACATTTGACAACATTCCAGGCGTGTCGGTCCCTACGTCTCGGTGGTAACATTACATGCGTCTATAACGGTATATATCCTAATCTTAGGCAACCTAACATCTCGGATGTAACATTTGACAACATTCCATGCGTGTCGGTCCCTACGTCTCGGTGATAACATTACATGCGTCTATAGCGGTATATATCCTAATCTTAGGCAACCTAACATCTCGGATGTAACATTTTACAACATTCCTGGCGTGTCGGACCCTACTTCTCGGTGGGAACAGTATATACGTCTATAACGTTATATATCCTAACCTAAGGCAACCTAACATCTCGGATGTAACATTTGACAACATTCCAGGCATGTCGGTCCCTACGTCTCGGTGGTAACATTATATGCGTCTATAACGTTATATATCCTTATCTAAGGCAACCTATCATCTCGGATGCAATATTTGACAACATTCCTAGCCTGTCGAACCCTACTTCTCGGAGGGAACAGTATATACGTCTATAACGTTATATATCCTAACCTAAGGCAACCTGACATCTCGGATGTAATATTCTACATCATTCCAGGCGTGTCGGACCCTACTTCTCGGTGGGAACATTATATGCGTCTATAGCGGTATATATCCTAATCTTAGGCAACCTAACATCTCGGATGTAACATTTTACAACATTCCAGGCCTGTCGGTCCCTACGTCTCGGTGGTAACATTACATGCGTCTATAACGTTATATATCCTAACCTAAGGCCACCTAACATCTCGTATGTAATATTTGACAACATTCCTGGCGTGTCGAACCCTACTTCTCGGTGGGAACAGTATATACGTCTATAACGTTATATATCCTATCCTAAGGCAACCTAACATCTCGGATGTGATATTTCACAACATTCCTGGCGTGTCAGACCCTACTTCTCGGTGGGAACAGTATATACGTCTGTAACGTCATATATCCTAACCTAAGGCAACCTAACATCTCGGATGCAATATTTGACAACATTCCTGGCCTGTCGAACCCTACTTCTCGGAGGGAACAGCATATACATCTATAACGTCATATATCCTAGCCTAAGGCAACCTAACATCTCGGATGTAACATTTGACAACATTCCAGGCGTGTCGGTCCCTACGTCTCGGTGGGAACAGTATATACGTCTATAACGTTATATATCCTAACCTAAGGCAACCTAACATCTCGGATGTGATATTTCACAACATTCCTGGCGTGTCAGACCCTACTTCTCGGTGGGAACAGTATATACGTCTATAACGTTATATATCCTAACCTAAGGCATCCTAACATCTCGGATGTAATATTTGACAACATTCCTGGCGTGTCGGTCCCTACTTCTCGGTGGGAACAGTATATACGTCTGTAACGTCACATATCATAACCTAAGGCAACCTAACATCTCGGATGCAATATTTCACAACATTCCTGGCCTGTCGAACCCTACTTCTCGGAGGGAACAGCATATACATCTATAGCGTCATATATCCTAGCCTAAGGCAACCTAACATCTCGGATGTAACATTTGACAACATTCCAGGTGTGTCGGTCCCTACGTCTCGGTGGTAACGTTACATGCGTCTATAACGTTATATATCCTAACCTAAGGCAACCTAACATCTCGGATGTAACATTTGACAACATTCCAGGCATGTCGGTCCCTACGTCTCGGTGGTAACATTATATGCGTCTATAACGTTATATATCCTTATCGAAGGCAACCTAACATCTCGGATGCAATATTTGACAACATTCCTAGCCTGTCGAACCCTACTTATCGGAGGGAACAGTATATACGTCTATAACGTTATATATCCTAACCTAGGGCAACCTAACATCTCGGATGTAATATTCTACAACCTTCCAGGCGTGTCGGACCGTACTTCTCGGTGGGAACATTATATGCGTCTATAACGTTGTATATCCTTATCTAAGGCAACCTAACATCTCAGATGCAATATTTGACAACATTCCTGGCCTGTCGTACCCTACATCTCGGAGGGAACAGTATATACGTCTATAGCGGTATATATCCTAATCTAAGGCAACCTAACATCTCGTATGCAATATTTGACAACATTCCTGGCCTGTCGAACCCTACTTCTCGGAGGGAACAGTATATATGTCTATAACGTTATATATCCTAACCGAAGGCAACCTGACATCTCGGATGTAATATTCTACATCATTCAAGGCGTGTCGGACCCTACTTCTCGGTGGGAACATTATATGAGTCTATAACGTTGTATATCATAATCTAAGGCAACCTATTATCTCAGACGTAATATTGTACAATATTCCTCGCGTGTCGGTGCATACTTTTCGGTGGGAATATTATATGCGTCCATAACGGTCGATATCGTAATCTAAGGCAATCTAACATCTCGGATGCAATATTTGACAACATTCCTTGCCTGTCGAACCCTACTTCTCGGAGGGAACAGTATGTACGTCTATAACGTTATATATCCTAACCTAAGGCAACCTAACATCTCGGATGTAATATTCTACAACCTTCCAGGCGTGTCGGACCTTACTTCTCGGTGGTAACATTATATGCGTCTATAACGTTGCATATCCTAATCTAAGGCAACCTAACATCTCGTATGTAATATTTGACAACATTCCTGGCGTGTCGAACCCTACTTCTCGGTGGGAACAGTATATACGTCTATAACGTTATATATCCTAACGTAAGGCAACCTAACATCTCGGATGTAATATTTGACAACATTCCTGTCGTGTCGGACCCTACTTCTCGGTGGGAACAGTATATACGTCTGTAACGTCATATATCCTAACCTAAGGCAACCTAACATCTCCGATATAACATTTGACAACATTCCCGGCGTGTTGGAACCCTACGTCTCGGTGGTAACATTACGTGCGTCTATAACGTTATATATGCTAACCTAAGGCAACCTAACATCTCGGATGCAATATTTGACAACATTCCTGGCCTGTCAAACCCTACTTCTCGGAGGGAACAGCATATACGTCTATAACGTCATATATCCTAACCTAAGGCAACCTAACATCTCGGATGTAACATTTGACAACATTCCAGGTGTGTCGGTCTCTACGTCTCGGTGGTAACGTTACATGCGTCTATAACGTTATATATCCTAACCTAAGGCAACCTAACATCTCGGATGCAACATTTGACAACATTCCAGGCATGTCGGTGCCTACGTCTCGGTGGTAACATTATATGCGTCTATAACGTTATATATCCTTATCTAAGGCAACCATTCATCTCGGATGCAATATTTGACAACATTCCTAGCCTGTCGAACCCTACTTCTCGGAGGGAACAGTATATACGTCTATAACGTTATATATCCTAACCTAAGGCAACCTGACATCTCGGATGTAATATTCTACATCATTCCAGGCGTGTCGGACCCTACTTCTCGGTGGGAACATTATATGCGTCTATAGCGGTATATATCCTAATCTTAGGCAACCTAACGTCTCGGATGTAACATTTTACAACATTCCAGGCCTGTCGGTCCCTACGTCTCGGTGGTAACATTACATGCGTCTATAACGTTATATATCCTAACCTAAGGCCACCTAACATCTCGTATGTAATATTTGACAACATTCCTGGCGTGTCGAACCCTACTTCTCGGTGGGAACAGTATATACGTCTATAACGTTATATATCCTAACCTAAGGCAACCTAACATCTCGGATGTGATATTTCACAACATTCCTGGCGTGTCAGACCCTACTTCTCGGTGGGAACAGTATATACGTCTATAACGTTATATATCCTAACCTAAGGCATCCTAACATCTCGGATGTAATATTTGACAACATTCCTGGCGTGTCGGTCCCTACTTCTCGGTGGGAACAGTATATACGTCTGTAACGTCATATATCATAACCTAAGGCAACCTAACATCTCGGATGCAATATTTCACAACATTCCTGGCCAGTCGAACCCTACTTCTCGGAGGGAACAGCATATACATCTATAGCGTCATATATCCTAGCCTAAGGCAACCTAACATCTCGGATGTAACATTTGACAACATTCCAGGTGTGTCGGTCCCTACGTCTCGGTGGTAACGTTACATGCGTCTATAACGTTATATATCCTAGCCTAAGGCAACCTAACATCTCGGATGTAACATTTGACAACATTCCAGGCATGTCGGTCCCTACGTCTCGGTGGTAACATTATATGCGTCTATAACGTTATATATCCTTATCTAAGGCAACCTATCATCTCGGATGCAATATTTGACAACATTCCTAGCCTGTCGAACCCTACTTCTCGGAGGGAACAGTATATACGTCTATAACGTTATATATCCTAACCTAAGGCAACCTGACATCTCGGATGTAATATTCTACATCATTCCAGGCGTGTCGGACCGTACTTCTCGGTGGGAACATTATATGCGTTTATAACGTTGTATATCCTAATCTAAGGCAACCTAACATCTCGGATGCAATATTTGACAACATTCCTGGCCTGTCGAACCCTACATCTCGGAGGGAACAGTATATACGTCTATAGCGGTATATATCCTAATCTAAGGCCACCTAACATCTCGTATGTAATATTTGACAACATTCCTGGCGTGTCGAACCCTACGTCTCGGTGGTAACATTATATGCGTCTATAACGTTATATATCCTTATCTAAGGCAACCTATCATCTCGGATGCAATATTTGACAACATTCCTAGCCTGTCGAACCCTACTTCTCAGAGGGAACAGTATATACGTCTATAACGTTATATATCCTAACCTAAGGCAACCTGACATCTCGGATGTAATATTCTACATCATTCCAGGCGTGTCGGACCCTACTTCTCGGTGGGAACATTATATGCGTCTATAGCGGTATATATCCTAATCTTAGGCAACCTAACATCTCGGATGTAACATTTTACAACATTCCAGGCCTGTCGGTCCCTACGTCTCGGTGGTAACATTACATGCGTCTATAACGTTATATATCCTAACCTAAGGCCACCTAACATCTCGTATGTAATATTTGACAACATTCCTGGCGTGTCGAACCCTACTTCTCGGTGGGAACAGTATATACGTCTATAACGTTATATATCCTATCCTAAGGCAACCTAACATCTCGGATGCAATATTTGACAACATTCCTGGCCTGTCGAACCCTACTTCTCGGAGGGAACAGCATATACATCTATAACGTCATATATCCTAGCCTAAGGCAACCTAACATCTCGGATGTAACATTTGACAACATTCCAGGCGTGTCGGTCCCTACGTCTCGGTGATAACATTACATGCGTCTATAGCGGTATATATCCTAATCTTAGGCAACCTAACATCTCGGATTTAACATTTTACAACATTCCTGGCGTGTCGAACCCTACTTCTCGGTGGGAACAGTATATACGTCTATAACGTTATATATACTCACCTAAGGCATCCTAACATCTCGGATGTAATATTTGACAACATTCCTGGCGTGTCGGTCACTACATCTCGGTGGGAACAGTATATACGTCTGTAACGTCATATATCATAACCTAAGGCAACCTAACATCTCGGATGTAACATTTGACAACATTCCTGGCGTGTCGAACCCTACTTCTCGGTGGGAACAGTATATACGTCTATAACGTTATATATACTCACCTAAGGCATCCTAACATCTCGGATGTAATATTTGACAACATTCCTGGCGTGTCGGTCACTACATCTCGGTGGGAACAGTATATACGTCTGTAACGTCATATATCATAACCTAAGGCAACCTAACATCTCGGATGTAACATTTGACAACATTCCTGGCCTGTCGAACCCTACTTCTCGGAGGGAACAGTATATATGTCTATAACGTTATATATCCTAACCGAAGGCAACCTGACATCTCGGATGTAATATTCTACATCATTCAAGGCGTGTCGGACCCTACTTCTCGGTGGGAACATTATATGAGTCTATAACGTTGTATATCATAATCTAAGGCAACCTATTATCTCAGACGTAATATTGTACAATATTCCTCGCGTGTCGGTGCATACTTTTCGGTGGGAATATTATATGCGTCCATAACGGTCGATATCGTAATCTAAGGCAATCTAACATCTCGGATGCAATATTTGACAACATTCCTTGCCTGTCGAACCCTACTTCTCGGAGGGAACAGTATGTACGTCTATAACGTTATATATCCTAACCTAAGGCAACCTAACATCTCGGATGTAATATTCTACAACCTTCCAGGCGTGTCGGACCTTACTTCTCGGTGGTAACATTATATGCGTCTATAACGTTGCATATCCTAATCTAAGGCAACCTAACATCTCGTATGTAATATTTGACAACATTCCTGGCGTGTCGAACCCTACTTCTCGGTGGGAACAGTATATACGTCTGTAACGTCATATATCCTAACCTAAGGCAACCTAACATCTCCGATATAACATTTGACAACATTCCCGGCGTGTTGGAACCCTACGTCTCGGTGGTAACATTACGTGCGTCTATAACGTTATATATGCTAACCTAAGGCAACTTAACATCTCGGATGCAATATTTGACAACATTCCTGGCTTGTCAAACCCTACTTCTCGGAGGGAACAGCATATACGTCTATAACGTCATATATCCTAACCTAAGGCAACCTAACATCTCGGATGTAACATTTGACAACATTCCAGGTGTGTCGGTCTCTACGTCTCGGTGGTAACGTTACATGCGTCTATAACGTTATATATCCTAACCTAAGGCAACCTAACATCTCGGATGTAACATTTGACAACATTCCAGGCATGTCGGTGCCTACGTCTCGGTGGTAACATTATATGCGTCTATAACGTTATATATCCTTATCTAAGGCAACCATTCATCTCGGATGCAATATTTGACAACATTCCTAGCCTGTCGAACCCTACTTCTCGGAGGGAACAGTATATACGTCTATAACGTTATATATCCTAACCTAAGGCAACCTGACATCTCGGATGTAATATTCTACATCATTCCATGCGTGTCGGACCCTACTTCTCGGTGGGAACATTATATGCGTCTATAGCGGTATATATCCTAATCTTAGGCAACCTAACATCTCGGATGTAACATTTTACAACATTCCAGGCCTGTCGGTCCCTACGTCTCGGTGGTAACATTACATGCGTCTATAACGTTATATATCCTAACCTAAGGCCACCTAACATCTCGTATGTAATATTTGACAACATTCCTGGCGTGTCGAACCCTACTTCTCGGTGGGAACATTATATACGTCTATAACGTTATATATCCTAACCTAAGGCAACCTAACATCTCGGATGTGATATTTCACAACATTCCTGGCGTGTCAGACCCTACTTCTCGGTGGGTACAGTATATACGTCTGTAACGTCATATATCCTAACCTAAGGCAACCTAACATCTCGGATGCAATATTTGACAACATTCCTGGCCTGTCGAACCCTACCTCTCGGAGGGAACAGCATATACATCTATAACGTCATATATCCTAGCCTAAGGCAACCTAACATCTCGGATGTAACATTTGACAACATTCCAGGTGTGTCGGTCCCTACGTCTCGGTGGTAACGTTACATGCGTCTATAGCGGTATATATCCTAATCTAAGGCCACCTAACATCTCGTATGTAATATTTGACAACATTCCTGGCGTGTCGAACCCTACTTCTCGGTGGGAACAGTATATACGTCTATAACGTTATATATCCTAACGTAAGGCAACCTAACATCTCGGATGTAATATTTGACAACATTCCTGTCGTGTCGGACCCTACTTCTCGGTGGGAACAGTATATACGTCTGTAACGTCATATATCCTAACCTAAGGCAACCTAACATCTCCGATATAACATTTGACAACATTCCCGGCGTGTTGGAACCCTACGTCTCGGTGGTAACATTACATGCGTCTATAACGTTATATATCCTAACCTAAGGCCACCTAACATCTCGTATGTAATATTTGACAACATTCCTGGCGTGTCGAACCCTACTTCTCGGTGGGAACAGTATATACGTCTATAACGTTATATATCCTAACCTAAGGCAACCTAACATCTCGGATGTAATATTTGACAACATTCCAGGTGTGTCGGTCCCTACGTCTCGGTGGTAACGTTACATGCGTCTATAACGTTATATATCCTAACCTAAGGCAACCTAACATCTCGGATGTAACATTTGACAACATTCCAGGCATGTCGGTCCCTACGTCTCGGTGGTAACGTTACATGCGTCTATAACGTTATATATCCTAACCTAAGGCAACCTATCATCTCGGATGCAATATTTGACAACATTCCTAGCCTGTCGAACCCTACTTCTCGGAGGGAACAGTATATACGTCTATAACGTTATATATCCTAACCTAAGGCAACCTGACATCTCGGATGTAATATCCTACATCATTCCAGGCGTGTCGGACCCTACTTCTCGGTGGCAACATTATATGCGTCTATAACGTTGTATATCCTAATCTAAGGCAACCTAACATCTCGGATGCAATATTTGACAACATTCCTGGCCTGTCGAACCCTACATCTCGGAGGGAACAGTACATACGTCTATAGCGGTATATATCCTAATCTAAGGCCACCTAACATCTCGTATGTAATATTTGACAACATTCCTGGCGTGTCGAACCCTACTTCTCGGTGGGAACAGTATATACGTCTATAACGTTATATATCCTAACGTGAGGCAACCTAACATCTCGGATGTAATATTTGACAACATTCCTGTCGTGTCGGACCCTACTTCTCGGTGGGAACAGTATATACGTCTGTAACGTCATATATCCTAACCTAAGGCAACCTAACATCTCCGATATAACATTTGACAACATTCCCGGCGTGTTGGAACCCTACGTCTCGGTGGTAACATTACATGCGTCTATAACGTTATATATCCTAACCTAAGGCCACCTAACATCTCGTATGTAATATTTGACAACATTCCTGGCGTGTCGAACCCTACTTCTCGGTGGGAACAGTATATACGTCTATAACGTTATATATCCTAACGTAAGGCAACCTAACATCTCGGATGTAATATTTGACAACATTCCTGTCGTGTCGGACCCTACTTCTCGGTGGGAACAGTATATACGTCTGTAACGTCATATATCCTAACCTAAGGCAACCTAACATCTCCGATATAACATTTGACAACATTCCCGGCGTGTTGGAACCCTACGTCTCGGTGGTAACATTACATGCGTCTATAACGTTATATATCCTAACCTAAGGCCACCTAACATCTCGTATGTAATATTTGACAACATTCCTGGCGTGTCGAACCCTACTTCTCGGTGGGAACAGTATATACGTCTATAACGTTATATATCCTAACCTAAGGCAACCTAACATCTCGGATGTAATATTTGACAACATTCCAGGTGTGTCGGTCCCTACGTCTCGGTGGTAACGTTACATGCGTCTATAACGTTATATATCCTAACCTAAGGCAACCTAACATCTCGGATGTAACATTTGACAACATTCCAGGCATGTCGGTCCCTACGTCTCGGTGGTAACGTTACATGCGTCTATAACGTTATATATCCTAACCTAAGGCAACCTATCATCTCGGATGCAATATTTGACAACATTCCTAGCCTGTCGAACCCTACTTCTCGGAGGGAACAGTATATACGTCTATAACGTTATATATCCTAACCTAAGGCAACTTGACATCTCGGATGTAATATCCTACATCATTCCAGGCGTGTCGGACCCTTCTTCTCGGTGGCAACATTATATGCGTCTATAACGTTGTATATCCTAATCTAAGGCAACCTAACATCTCGGATGCAATATTTGACAACATTCCTGGCCTGTCGAACCCTACATCTCGAAGGGAACAGTACATACGTCTATAGCGGTATATATCCTAATCTAAGGCCACCTAACATCTCGTATGTAATATTTGACAACATTCCTGGCGTGTCGAACCCTACTTCTCGGTGGGAACAGTATATACGTCTATAACGTTATATATCCTAACGTGAGGCAACCTAACATCTCGGATGTAATATTTGACAACATTCCTGTCGTGTCGGACCCTACTTCTCGGTGGGAACAGTATATACGTCTGTAACGTCATATATCCTAACCTAAGGCAACCTAACATCTCCGATATAACATTTGACAACATTCCCGGCGTGTTGGAACCCTACGTCTCGGTGGTAACATTACATGCGTCTATAACGTTATATATCCTAACCTAAGGCCACCTAACATCTCGTATGTAATATTTGACAACATTCCTGGCGTGTCGAACCCTACTTCTCGGTGGGAACAGTATATACGTCTATAACGTTATATATCCTAACCTAAGGCAACCTAACATCTCGGATGTAATATTTGACAACATTCCTGGCGTGTCGGACCCTACTTCTCGGTGGGAACAGTATATACGTCTGTAACGTCATATATCCTAACCTAAGGCAACCTAACATCTCGGATGCAATATTTGACAACATTCCTGGCCTGTCGAACCCTACTTCTCGGAGGGTACAGCATATACATCTATAACGTCATATATCCTAGCCTAAGGCAACCTAACATCTCGGATGTAACATTTGACAACATTCCAGGCGTGTCGGTCCCTACGTCTCGGTGATAACATTACATGCGTCTATAGCGGTATATATCCTAATCTTAGGCAACCTAACATCTCGGATATAACATTTGACAACATTCCAGGCGTGTTGGAACCCTACGTCTCGGTGGTAACATTACGTGCGTCTATAACGTTATATATTCTAACCTAAGGCAACCTAACATCTCGGATGCAATATTTGACAACATTCCTGGCCTGTCGAACCCTATTTCTCGGAGGGAACAGTATATACGTCTATAACGTTATATATCCTAACCTAAGGCAACCTGACATCTCGGATGTATTATTCTACAACATTCCAGGCGTGTCGGACCCTACTTCTCGGTGGGAACATTATATGCGTCTATAACGTTGTATATCCTAATCTAAGGCAACCTAACATCTCGGATGCAATATTTGACAACATTCCTGGCCTGTCAAACCCTACTTCTCGGAGGGAACAGCATATACATCTATAACGCCATATATCCTAGCCTAAGGCAACCTAACATCTCGGATGTAACATTTTACAACATTCCTGGCGTGTCGGACCCTACTTCTCGGTGGGAACAGTATATACGTCTATAACGTTATATATCCTAACCTAAGGCATCCTAACATCTCGGATGTAATATTTGACAACATTCCTGGCGTGTCGGTCCCTACTTCGCGGTGGGAACAGTATATACGTCTGTAACGTCATATATCATAACCTAAGGCAACCTAACATCTCGGATGCAATATTTCACAACATTCCTGGCCTGTCGAACCCTACTTCTCGGAGGGAACAGCATATACATCTATAGCGTCATATATCCTAGCCTAAGGCAACCTAACATCTCGGATGTAACATTTGACAACATTCCAGGTGTGTCGGTCCCTACGTCTCGGTGGTAACGTTACATGCGTCTATAACGTTATATATCCTAACCTAAGGCAACCTAACATCTCGGATGTAACGTTTGACAACATTCCAGGCATGTCGGTCCCTACGTCTCGGTGGTAACATTATATGCGTCTATAACGTTATATATCCTTATCTAAGGCAACCTATCATCTCGGATGCAATATTTGACAACATTCCTAGCCTGTCGAACCCTACTTCTCGGAGGGAACAGTATATACGTCTATAACGTTATATATCCTAACCTAAGGCAACCTGACATCTCGGATGTAATATTCTACATCATTCCAGGCGTGTCGGACCCTACTTCTCGGTGGGAACATTATATGCGTCTATAACGTTGTATATCCTAATCTAAGGCAACCTAATATCTCGGATGCAATATTTGACAACATTTCTGGCCTGTCGAACCCTACATCTGGGAGGGAACAGTATATACGTCTATAGCGGTATATATCCTAATCTAAGGCCACCTAACATCTCGTATGTAATATTTGACAACATTCCTGGCGTGTCGAACCCTACTTCTCGGTGGGAACAGTATATACGTCTATAACGTTATATATCCTAACGTAAGGCAACCTAACATCTCGGATGTAATATTTGACAAGATTCCTGTCGTGTCGGACCCTACTTCTCGGTGGGAACAGTATATACGTCTGTAACGTCATATATCCTAACCTAAGGCAACCTAACATCTCCGATATAACATTTGACAACATTCCCGGCGTGTTGGAACCCTACGTCTCGGTGGTAACATTACATGCGTCTATAACGTTATATATCCTAACCTAAGGCCACCTAACATCTCGTATGTAATATTTGACAACATTCCTGGCGTGTCGAACCCTACTTCTCGGTGGGAACAGTATATACGTCTATAACGTTATATATTCTAACCTAAGGCAACCTAACATCTCGGATGTAATATTTGACAACATTCCTGGCGTGTCGGACCCTACTTCTCGGTGGGAACAGTATATACGTCTGTAACGTCATATATCCTAACCTAAGGCAACCTAACATCTCGGATGCAATATTTGACAACATTCCTGGCCTGTCGAACCCTACTTCTAGGAGGGTACAGCATATACATCTATAACGTCATATATCCTAGCCTAAGGCAACCTAACATCTCGGATGTAACATTTGACAACATTCCAGGCGTGTCGGTCCCTACGTCTCGGTGATAACATTACATGCGTCTATAGCCGTATATATCCTAATCTTAGGCAACCTAACATCTCGGATATAACATTTGACAACATTCCAGGCGTGTTGGAACCCTACGTTTCGGTGGTAACATTACGTGCGTCTATAACGTTATATATGCTAACCTAAGGCAACCTAACATCTCGGATGCAATATTTGACAACATTCCTGGCCTGTCGAACCCTATTTCTCGGAGGGAACAGTATATACGTCTATACCGTCATATATCCTAACCTAAGGCAACCTAACATCTCGGATGTAACATTTGACAACATTCCAGGTGTTTCGGTCCCTACGTCTCGGTGGTAACGTTACATGCGTCTATAACGTTATATATCCTAACCTAAGGCAACCTAACATCTCGGATGTAACATTTGACAACATTCCAGGCATGTCGGTCCCTACGTCTCGGTGGTAACATTATATGCGTCTATAACATTATATATCCTTATCTAAGGCAACCTATCATCTCGGATGCAATATTTGACAACATTCCTAGCCTGTCGAACCCTACTTCTCGGAGGGAACAGTATATACGTCTATAACGTTATATATCCTAACCTAAGGCAACCTGACATCTCGGATGTAATATTCTACATCATTCCATGCGTGTCGGACCCTACTTCTCGGTGGGAACATTATATGCGTCTATAGCGGTATATATCCTAATCTTAGGCAACCTAACATATCGGATGTAACATTTTACAACATTCCAGGCCTGTCGGTCCCTACGTCTCGGTGGTAACATTACATGCGTCTATAACGTTATATATCCTAACCTAAGGCCACCTAACATCTCGTATGTAATATTTGACAACATTCCTGGCGTGTCGAACCCTACTTCTCGGTGGGAACATTATATACGTCTATAACGTTATATATCCTAACCTAAGGCAACCTAACATCTCGGATGTGATATTTCACAACATTCCTGGCGTGTCAGACCCTACTTCTCGGTGGGTACAGTATATACGTCTGTAACGTCATATATCCTAACCTAAGGCAACCTAACATCTCGGATGCAATATATGACAATATTCCTGGCCTGTCGAACCCTACCTCTCGGAGGGAACAGCATATACATCTATAACGTCATATATCCTAGCCTAAGGCAACCTAACATCTCGGATGTAACATTTGACAACATTCCAGGTGTGTCGGTCCCTACGTCTCGGTGGTAACGTTACATGCGTCTATAGCGGTATATATCCTAATCTAAGGCCACCTAACATCTCGGATGTAATATTTGACAACATTCCAGGTGTGTCGGTCCCTACGTCTCGGTGGTAACGTTACATGCGTCTATAACGTTATATATCCTAACCTAAGGCAACCTAACATCTCGGATGTAACATTTGACAACATTCCAGGCATGTCGGTCCCTACGTCTCGGTGGTAACGTTACGTGCGTCTATAACGTTATATATGCTATCCTAAGGCAACCTAACATCTCGGATGCAATATTTGACAACATTCCTGGCCTGTCGAACCCTATTTCTCGGAGGGAACAGTATATACGTCTATAACGTTATATATCCTAACCTAAGGCAACCTGACATCTCGGATGTATTATTCTACAACATTCCAGGCGTGTCGGACCCTACTTCTCGGTGGGAACATTATATGCGTCTATAACGTTGTATATCCTAGTCTAAGGCAACCTAACATCTCGGATGCAATATTTGACAACATTCCTGGCCTGTCAAACCCTACTTCTCGGAGGGAACAGCATATACATCTATAACGTCATATATCCTAGCCTAAGGCAACCTAACATCTCGGATGTAACATTTTACAACATTCCTGGCGTGTCGGACCCTACTTCTCGGTGGGAACAGTATATACGTCTGTAACGTCATATATCCTAACCTAAGGCAACCTAACATCTCCGATATAACATTTGACAACATTCCCGGCGTGTTGGAACCCTACGTCTCGGTGGTAACATTACATGCGTCTATAACGTTATATATCCTAACCTAAGGCCACCTAACATCTCGTATGTAATATTTGACAACATTCCTGGCGTGTCGAACCCTACTTCTCGGTGGGAACAGTATATACGTCTATAACGTTATATATCCTAACCTAAGGCAACCTAACATCTCGGATGTAATATTTGACAACATTCCTGGCGTGTCGGACCCTACTTCTCGGTGGGAACAGTATATACGTCTGTAACGTCATATATCCTAACCTAAGGCAACCTAACATCTCGGATGCAATATTTGACAACATTCCTGGCCTGTCGAACCCTACTTCTCGGAGGGTACAGCATATACATCTATAACGTCATATATCCTAGCCTAAGGCAACCTAACATCTCGGATGTAACATTTGACAACATTCCAGGCGTGTCGGTCCCTACGTCTCGGTGATAACATTACATGCGTCTATAGCGGTATATATCCTAATCTTAGGCAACCTAACATCTCGGATATAACATTTGACAACATTCCAGGCGTGTTGGAACCCTACGTCTCGGTGGTAACATTACGTGCGTCTATAACGTTATATATGCTAACCTAAGGCAACCTAACATCTCGGATGCAATATTTGACAACATTCCTGGCCTGTCGAACCCTATTTCTCGGAGGGAACAGTATATACGTCTATAACGTTATATATCCTAACCTAAGGCAACCTGACATCTCGGATGTATTATTCTACAACATTCCAGGCGTGTCGGACCCTACTTCTCGGTGGGAACATTATATGCGTCTATAACGTTGGTTATCCTAATCTAAGGCAACCTAACATCTCGGATGCAATATTTGACAACATTCCTGGCCTGTCAAACCCTACTTCTCGGAGGGAACAGCATATACATCTATAACGTCATATATCCTAGCCTAAGGCAACCTAACATCTCGGATGTAACATTTGACAACATTCCAGGCGTGTCGGTCCCTACGTCTCGGTGATAACATTACATGCGTCTATAGCGGTATATATCCTAATCTTAGGCAACCTAACATCTCGGATGTAACATTTTACAACATTCCTGGCGTGTCGGACCCTACTTCTCGGTGGGAACAGTATATACGTCTATAACGTTATATATACTCACCTAAGGCATCCTAACATCTCGGATGTAATATTTGACAACATTACAGGTGTGTCGGTCCCTACGTCTCGGTGGTAACGTTACATGCGTCTATAACGTTATATATCCTAACCTAAGGCAACCTAACATCTCGGATATAACATTTGACAACATTCCAGGGGTGTTGGAACCTTACGTCTCGGTGGTAACATTACGTGCGTCTATAACGTTATATATGCTAACCTAAGGCAACCTAACATCTCGGATGCAATATTTCACAACATTCCTGGCCTGTCGAACCCTATTTCTCGGAGGGAACAGTATATACGTCTATAACGTTATATATCCTAACCTAAGGCAACCTGACATCTCGGATGTATTATTCTACAACATTCCAGGCGTGTCGGACCCTACTTCTCGGTGGGAACATTATATGCGTCTATAACGTTGTATATCCCAATCTAAGGCAACCTAACATCTCGGATGCAATATTTCACAACATTCCTGGCCTGTCGAACCCTATTTCTCGGAGGGAACAGTATATACGTCTATAGCGGTATATATCCTAATCTAAGGCCACCTAACATCTCGTATGTAATATTTGACAACATTCCTGGCGTGTCGAACCCTACTTCTCGGTGGGAACAGTATATACGTCTATAACGTTATATATCCTAACGTAAGGCAACCTAACATCTCGGATGTAATATTTGACAACATTCCTGTCGTGTCGGACCCTACTTCTCGGTGGGAACAGTATATACGTCTGTAACGTCATATATCCTAACCTAAGGCAACCTAACATCTCCGATATAACATTTGACAACATTCCCGGCGTGTTGGAACCCTACGTCTCGGTGGTAACATTACGTGCGTCTATAACGTTATATATGCTAACCTAAGGCAACCTAACATCTCGGATGCAATATTTGACAACATTCCTGGCCGGTCAAACCCTACTTCTCGGAGGGAACAGCATATACGTCTATAACGTCATATATCCCAACCTAAGGCAACCTAACATCTCGGATGTAACATTTGACAACATTCCAGGTGTGTCGGTCCCTACGTCTCGGTGGTAACGTTACATGCGTCTATAACGTTATATATCCTAACCTAAGGCAACCTAACATCTCGGATGTAACATTTGACAACATTCCAGGCATGTCGGTCCCTACGTCTCGGTGGTAACATTATATGCGTCTATAACGTTATATATCCTTATCTAAGGCAACCTATCATCTCGGATGCAATATTTGACAATATTCCTAGCCTGTCGAACCCTACTTCTCGGAGGGAACAGTATATACGTCTATAACGTTATATATCCTAACCTAAGGCAACCTGACATCTCGGATGTAATATTCTACATCATTCCAGGCGTGTCGGACCCTACTTCTCGGTGGGAACATTATATGCGTCTATAGCGGTATATATCCTAATCTTAGGCAACCTAACATCTCGGATGTAACATTTTACAACATTCCAGGCCTGTCGGTCCCTACGTCTCGGTGGTAACATTACATGCGTCTATAACGTTATATATCCTAACCTAAGGCCACCTAACATCTCGTATGTAATATTTGACAACATTCCTGGCGTGTCGAACCCTACTTCTCGGTGGGAACAGTGTATACGTCTATAACGTTATATATCCTAACCTAAGGCAACCTAACATCTCGGATGTGATATTTCACAACATTCCTGGCGTGTCAGACCCTACTTCTCGGTGGGAACAGTATATACGTCTGTAACGTCATATATCCTAACCTAAGGCAACCTAACATCTCGGATGCAATATTTGACAACATTCCTGGCCTGTCGAACCCTACTTCTCGGAGGGAACAGCATATACATCTATAACGTCATATATCCTAGCCTAAGGCAACCTAACATCTCGGATGTAACATTTGACAACATTCCAGGCGTGTCGGTCCCTACGTCTCGGTGATAACATTACATGCGTCTATAGCGGTATATATCCTAATCTTAGGCAACCTAACATCTCGGATTTAACATTTTACAACATTCCTGGCGTGTCGAACCCTACTTCTCGGTGGGAACAGTATATACGTCTATAACGTTATATATCCTAACCTAAGGCATCCTAACATCTCGGATGTAATATTTGACAACATTCCTGGCGTGTCGGTCCCTACTTCTCGGTGGGAACAGTATATACGTCTGTAACGTCATATATCATAACCTAAGGCAACCTAACATCTCGGATGCAATATTTCACAACATTCCTGGCCTGTCGAACCCTACTTCTCGGAGGGAACAGCATATACATCTATAGCGTCATATATCCTAGCCTAAGGCAACCTAACATCTCGGATGTAACATTTGACAACATTCCAGGTGTGTCGGTCCCTACGTCTCGGTGGTAACGTTACATGCGTCTATAACGTTATATATCCTAACCTAAGGCAACCTAACATCTCGGATGTAACATTTGACAACATTCCAGGCATGTCGGTCCCTACGTCTCGGTGGTAACATTATATGCGTCTATAACGTTATATATCCTTATCTAAGGCAACCTAACATCTGGGATGCAATATTTGACAACATTCCTAGCCTGTCGAACCCTACTTATCGGAGGGAACAGTATATACGTCTATAACGTTATATATCCTAACCTAGGGCAACCTAACATCTCGGATGTAATATTATACAACCTTCCAGGCGTGTCGGACCGTACTTCTCGGTGGGAACATTATATGCGTCTATAACGTTGTATATCCTTATCTAAGGCAACCTAACATCTCGGATGCAATATTTGACAACATTCCTGGCCTGTCGTACCCTACATCTGGGAGGGAACAGTATATACGTCTATAGCGGTATATATCCTAATCTAAGGCAACCTAACATCTCGTATGCAATATTTGACAACATTCCTGGCCTGTCGAACCCTACTTCTCGGAGGGAACAGTATATATGTCTATAACGTTATATATCCTAACCGAAGGCAACCTGACATCTCGGATGTAATATTCTACATCATTCAAGGCGTGTCGGACCCTACTTCTCGGTGGGAACATTATATGAGTCTATAACGTTGTATATCATAATCTAAGGCAACCTATTATCTCAGACGTAATATTGTACATTATTCCTCGCGTGTCGGTGCATACTTTTCGGTGGGAATATTATATGCGTCCATAACGGTCGATATCGTAATCTAAGGCAATCTAACATCTCGGATGCAATATTTGACAACATTCCTTGCCTGTCGAACCCTACTTCTCGGAGGGAACAGTATGTACGTCTATAACGTTATATATCCTAACCTAAGGCAACCTAACATCTCGGATGTAATATTCTACAACCTTCCAGGCGTGTCGGACCTTACTTCTCGGTGGTAACATTACATGCGTCTATAACGGTATATATCCTAATCTAAGGCAACCTAACATCTCGGATGAAATATGTGACAACATTCCTGGCCTGTCGAACCCTACATCTCGGAGGGAACAGTATATACGTCTATAGCGTCATATATCCTAACCTAAGGCAACATAACATCTCGGATGCAATATTTGACAACACTCCTGACCTGTCGAACCCTACTTCTCGGAGGGAACAGCATATACATCTATAACGTCATATATCCTAGCCTAAGGCAACCTGACATCTCGGATGTAACATTTGACAACATTCCAGGCGTGTCGGTCCCTACGTCTCGGTGGTAACATTACATGCGTCTATAACGGTATATATCCTAATCTAAGGCAACCTAACATCTCGGATGAAATATGTGACAACATTCCTGGCCTGTCGAACCCTACATCTCGGAGGGAACAGTATATACGTCTATAACGTCATATATCCTAACGTAAGGCATCCTAACATCTCGGATGTAACATTTGACAACATTACAGGTGTGTCGGTCCCTACGTCTCGGTGGTAACGTTACATGCGTCTATAACGTTATATATCCTAACCTAAGGCAACCTAACATCTCGGATGTAACATTTGACAACATTCCAGGCATGTCGGTCCCTACGTCTCGGTGGTAACATTATATGCGTCTATAACGTTATATATCCTTATCTAAGGCAACCTAACATCTCGGATGCAATATTTGACAACATTCCTAGCCTGTCGATCCCTACTTCTCGGAGGGAACAGTATATACGTCTATAACGTTATACATCCTAACCTAAGGCAAACTGACATCTCGGATGTAATATTCTACATCATTCCAGGCGTGTCGGACCCTACTTCTCGGTGGGAACATTATATGAGTCTATAACGTTGTATATCCTAATCTAAGGCAACCTATTATCTCAGACGTAATATTTTACAATATTCCTAGCGTGTCGGTGCATACTTTTCGGTGGGAATATTATATGCGTCTATAACGGTCGATATCCTAACCTAAGGCAACCTAACATCTCGGATGTAACATTTGACAACATTCCAGGCATGTCGGTCCCTACGTCTCGGTGGTAACATTATATGCGTCTATAACGTTTTATATCCTTATCTAAGGCAACCTAACATCTCGGATGCAATATTTGACAACATTCCTAGCCTGTCGAACCCTACTTCTCGGAGGGAACAGTATATACGTCTATAACGTTATATATCCTAACCTAAGGCAACCTGACATCTCGGATGTAATATTCTACATCATTCCAGGCGTGTCGGACCCTACTTCTCGGTGGGAACATTATATGAGTCTATAACGTTGTATATCCTAATCTAAGGCAACCTATTATCTCAGACGTAATATTTTACAATATTCCTAGCGTGTCGGTGCATACTTTTCGGTGGGAATATTATATGCGTCTATAACGGTCGATATCCTAACCTAAGGCAACCTAACATCTCGGATGTAACATTTGACAACATTCCAGGCATGTCGGTCCCTACGTCTCGGCGGTAACATTATATGCGTCTATAACGTTATATATCCTTATCTAAGGCAACCTAACATCTCGGATGCAATATTTGACAACATTCCTAGCCTGTCGAACCCTACTTCTCGGAGGGAACAGTATATACGTCTATAACGTTATATATCCTAACCTAAGGCAACCTGACATCTCGGATGTAATATTCTACATCATTCCAGGCGTGTCGGACCCTACTTCTCGGTGGGAACATTATATGAGTCTATAACGTTGTATATCCTAATCTAAGGCAACCTATTATCTCAGACGTAATATTTTACAATATTCCTGGCGTGTCGGTGCATACTTTTCGGTGGGAATATTATATGCGTCTATAACGGTCGATATCGTAATCTAAGGCAACCTAACATCTCGGATGCAATATTTGACAACATTCCTGGCCTGTCAAACCCTACTTCTCGGAGGGAACAGCATATACATCTATAACGTCATATATCCTAGCCTAAGGCAACCTAACATCTCGGATGTAACATTTGACAACATTCCAGGCGTGTTGGATCCCTACGTCTCGGTGGTAACATTACGTGCGTCTATAACGTTATATATGCTAACCTAAGGCAACCTAACATCTCGGATGCAATATTTGACAACATTCCTGGCCTGTCAAACCCTACTTCTCGGAGGGAACAGCATATACGTCTATAACGTCATATATCCTAACCTAAGGCAACCTAACATCTCGGATGTAACATTTGACAACATTCCAGGTGTGTCGGTCCCTACGTCTCGGTGGTAACGTTACATGCGTCTATAACGTTATATATCCTAACCTAAGGCAACCTAACATCTCGGATGTAACATTTGACAACATTCCAGGCATGTCGGTCCCTACGTCTCGGTGGTAACATTATATGCGTCTATAACGTTATATATCCTTATCTAAGGCAACCTATCATCTCGGATGCAATATTTGACAACATTCCTAGCCTGTCGAACCCTACTTCTCGGAGGGAACAGTATATACGTCTATAACGTTATATATCCTAACCTAAGGCAACCTGACATCTCGGATGTAATATTCTACATCATTCCAGGCGTGTCGGACCCTACTTCTCGGTGGGAACATTATATGCGTCTATAGCGGTATATATCCTAATCTTAGGCAACCTAACATCTCGGATGTAACATTTTACAACATTCCAGGCCTGTCGGTCCCTACGTCTCGGTGGTAACATTACATGCGTCTATAACGTTATATATCCTAACCTAAGGCCACCTAACATCTCGTATGTAATATTTGACAACATTCCTGGCGTGTCGAACCCTACTTCTCGGTGGGAACAGTATATACGTCTATAACGTTATATATCCTAACCTAAGGCAACCTAACATCTCGGATGTAATATTTCACAACATTCCTGGCGTGTCAGACCCTACTTCTCGGTGGGAACAGTATATACGTCTGTAACGTCATATATCCTAACCTAAGGCCACCTAACATCTCGGATGCAATATTTGACAACATTCCTGGCCTGTCGAAACCTACTTCTCGGAGGGAACAGCATATACATCTATAACGTCATATATCCTAGCCTAAGGCAACCTAACATCTCGGATGTAACATTTGACAACATTCCAGGCGTGTCGGTCCCTACGTCTCGGTGATAACATTACATGCGTCTATAGCGGTATATATCCTAATCTTAGGCAACCTAACATCTCGGATGTAACATTTGACAACATTCCAGGCATGTCGGTCCCTACGTCTCGGTGGTAACATTATATGCGTCTATAACGTTATATATCCTTATCTAAGGCAACCTAACATCTCGGATGCAATATTTGACAACATTCCTAGCCTGTCGAACCCTACTTATCGGAGGGAACAGTATATACGTCTATAACGTTATATATCCTAACCTAGGGCAACCTAACATCTCGGATGTAATATTCTACAACCTTCCAGGCGTGTCGGACCGTACTTCTCGGTGGGAACATTATATGCGTCTATAACGTTGTATATCCTTATCTAAGGCAACCTAACATCTCGGATGCAATATTTGACAACATTCCTGGCCTGTCGTACCCTACATCTCGGAGGGAACAGTATATACGTCTATAGCGGTATATATCCTAATCTAAGGCAACCTAACATCTCGTATGCAATATTTGACAACATTCCTGGCCTGTCGAACCCTACTTCTCGGAGGGAACAGTATATATGTCTATAACGTTATATATCCTAACCGAAGGCAACCTGACATCTCGGATGTAATATTCTACATCATTCAAGGCGTGTCGGACCCTACTTCTCGGTGGGAACATTATATGAGTCTATAACGTTGTATATCATAATCTAAGGCAACCTATTATCTCAGACGTAATATTGTACAATATTCCTCGCGTGTCGGTGCATACTTTTCGGTGGGAATATTATATGCGTCCATAACGGTCGATATCGTAATCTAAGGCAATCTAACATCTCGGATGCAATATTTGACAACATTCCTAGCCTGTCGAACCCTACTTCTCGGAGGGAACAGTATATACGTCTATAACGTTATATATCCTAACCTAAGGCAACCTGACATCTCGGATGTAATATTCTACATCATTCCAGGCGTGTCGGACCCTACTTCTCGGTGGGAACATTATATGCGTCTATAGCGGTATATATCCTAATCTTAGGCAACCTAACATCTCGGATGTAACATTTTACAACATTCCAGGCCTGTCGGTCCCTACGTCTCGGTGGTAACATTACATGCGTCTATAACGTTATATATCCTAACCTAAGGCCACCTAACATCTCGTATGTAATATTTGACAACATTCCTGGCGTGTCGAACCCTACTTCTCGGTGGGAACAGTATATACGTCTATAACGTTATATATCCTAACCTAAGGCAACCTAACATCTCGGATGTAATATTTCACAACATTCCTGGCGTGTCAGACCCTACTTCTCGGTGGGAACAGTATATACGTCTGTAACGTCATATATCCTAACCTAAGGCCACCTAACATCTCGGATGCAATATTTGACAACATTCCTGGCCTGTCGAAACCTACTTCTCGGAGGGAACAGCATATACATCTATAACGTCATATATCCTAGCCTAAGGCAACCTAACATCTCGGATGTAACATTTGACAACATTCCAGGCGTGTCGGTCCCTACGTCTCGGTGATAACATTACATGCGTCTATAGCGGTATATATCCTAATCTTAGGCAACCTAACATCTCGGATTTAACATTTTACAACATTCCTAGCGTGTCGTACCCTACTTCTCGGTGGGAACAGTATATACGTCTATAACGTTATATATCCTAACCTAAGGCACCCTAACATCTCGGATGTAATATTTGACAACATTCCTGGCGTGTCGGTCCCTACTTCTCGGTGGGAACAGTATATACGTCTGTAACGTCATATATCATAACCTAAGGCAACCTAACATCTCGGATGCAATATTTCACAACATTCCTGGCCTGTCGAACCCTACTTCTCGGAGGGAACAGCATATACATCTATAGCGTCATATATCCTAGCCTAAGGCAACCTAACATCTCGGATGTAACATTTGACAACATTCCAGGTGTGTCGGTCCCTACGTCTCGGTGGTAACGTTACATGCGTCTATAACGTTATATATCCTAACCTAAGGCAACCTAACATCTCGGATGTAACATTTGACAACATTCCAGGCATGTCGGTCCCTACGTCTCGGTGGTAACATTATATGCGTCTATAACGTTATATATCCTTATCTAAGGCAACCTAACATCTCGGATGCAATATTTGACAACATTCCTAGCCTGTCGAACCCTACTTATCGGAGGGAACAGTATATACGTCTATAACGTTATATATCCTAACCTAGGGCAACCTAACATCTCGGATGTAATATTCTACAACCTTCCAGGCGTGTCGGACCGTACTTCTCGGTGGGAACATTATATGCGTCTATAACGTTGTATATCCTTATCTAAGGCAACCTAACATCTCGGATGCAATATTTGACAACATTCCTGGCCTGTCGTACCCTACATCTCGGAGGGAACAGTATATACGTCTATAGCGGTATATATCCTAATCTAAGGCAACCTAACATCTCGTATGCAATATTTGACAACATTCCTGGCCTGTCGAACCCTACTTCTCGGAGGGAACAGTATATATGTCTATAACGTTATATATCCTAACCGAAGGCAACCTGACATCTCGGATGTAATATTCTACATCATTCAAGGCGTGTCGGACCCTACTTCTCGGTGGGAACATTATATGAGTCTATAACGTTGTATATCATAATCTAAGGCAACCTATTATCTCAGACGTAATATTGTACAATATTCCTCGCGTGTCGGTGCATACTTTTCGGTGGGAATATTATATGCGTCCATAACGGTCGATATCGTAATCTAAGGCAATCTAACATCTCGGATGCAATATTTGACAACATTCCTTGCCTGTCGAACCCTACTTCTCGGAGGGAACAGTATGTACGTCTATAACGTTATATATCCTAACCTAAGGCAACCTAACATCTCGGATGTAATATTCTACAACCTTCCAGGCGTGTCGGACCTTACTTCTCGGTGGTAACATTACATGCGTCTATAACGGTATATATCCTAATCTAAGGCAACCTAACATCTCGGATGAAATATGTGACAACATTCCTGGCCTGTCGAACCCTACATCTCGGAGGGAACAGTATATACGTCTATAACGTCATATATCCTAACCTAAGGCAACATAACATCTCGGATGCAATATTTGACAACACTCCTGACCTGTCGAACCCTACTTCTCGGAGGGAACAGCATATACATCTATAACGTCATATATCCTAGCCTAAGGCAACCTGACATCTCGGATGTAACATTTGACAACATTCCAGGCGTGTCGGTCCCTACGTCTCGGTGGTAACATTACATGCGTCTATAACGGTATATATCCTAATCTAAGGCAACCTAACATCTCGGATGAAATATGTGACAACATTCCTGGCCTGTCGAACCCTACATCTCGGAGGGAACAGTATATACGTCTATAACGTCATATATCCTAACGTAAGGCATCCTAACATCTCGGATGTAACATTTGACAACATTACAGGTGTGTCGGTCCCTACGTCTCGGTGGTAACGTTACATGCGTCTATAACGTTATATATCCTAACCTAAGGCAACCTAACATCTCGGATGTAACATTTGACAACATTCCAGGCATGTCGGTCCCTACGTCTCGGTGGTAACATTATATGCGTCTATAACGTTATATATCCTTATCTAAGGCAACCTAACATCTCGGATGCAATATTTGACAACATTCCTAGCCTGTCGATCCCTACTTCTCGGAGGGAACAGTATATACGTCTATAACGTTATACATCCTAACCTAAGGCAAACTGACATCTCGGATGTAATATTCTACATCATTCCAGGCGGGTCGGACCCTACTTCTCGGTGGGAACATTATATGAGTCTATAACGTTGTATATCCTAATCTAAGGCAACCTAACATCTCGGATGTAATATTTCACAACATTCCTGGCGTGTCAGACCCTACTTCTCGGTGGGAACAGTATATACGTCTGTAACGTCATATATCCTAACCTAAGGCCACCTAACATCTCGGATTTAACATTTTACAACATTCCTGGCGTGTCGTACCCTACTTCTCGGTGGGAACAGTATATACGTCTATAACGTTATATATCCTAACCTAAGGCACCCTAACATCTCGGATGTAATATTTGACAACATTCCTGGCGTGTCGGTCCCTACTTCTCGGTGGGAACAGTATATACGTCTGTAACGTCATATATCATAACCTAAGGCAACCTAACATCTCGGATGCAATATTTCACAACATTCCTGGCCTGTCGAACCCTACTTCTCGGAGGGAACAGCATATACATCTATAGCGTCATATATCCTAGCCTAAGGCAACCTAACATCTCGGATGTAACATTTGACAACATTCCAGGTGTGTCGGTCCCTACGTCTCGGTGGTAACGTTACATGCGTCTATAACGTTATATATCCTAACCTAAGGCAACCTAACATCTCGGATGTAACATTTGACAACATTCCAGGCATGTCGGTCCCTACGTCTCGGTGGTAACATTATATGCGTCTATAACGTTATATATCCTTATCTAAGGCAACCTAACATCTCGGATGCAATATTTGACAACATTCCTAGCCTGTCGAACCCTACTTATCGGAGGGAACAGTATATACGTCTATAACGTTATATATCCTAACCTAGGGCAACCTAACATCTCGGATGTAATATTCTACAACCTTCCAGGCGTGTCGGACCGTACTTCTCGGTGGGAACATTATATGCGTCTATAACGTTGTATATCCTTATCTAAGGCAACCTAACATCTCGGATGCAATATTTGACAACATTCCTGGCCTGTCGTACCCTACATCTCGGAGGGAACAGTATATACGTCTATAGCGGTATATATCCTAATCTAAGGCAACCTAACATCTCGTATGCAATATTTGACAACATTCCTGGCCTGTCGAACCCTACTTCTCGGAGGGAACAGTATATATGTCTATAACGTTATATATCCTAACCGAAGGCAACCTGACATCTCGGATGTAATATTCTACATCATTCAAGGCGTGTCGGACCCTACTTCTCGGTGGGAACATTATATGAGTCTATAACGTTGTATATCATAATCTAAGGCAACCTATTATCTCAGACGTAATATTGTACAATATTCCTCGCGTGTCGGTGCATACTTTTCGGTGGGAATATTATATGCGTCCATAACGGTCGATATCGTAATCTAAGGCAATCTAACATCTCGGATGCAATATTTGACAACATTCCTTGCCTGTCGAACCCTACTTCTCGGAGGGAACAGTATGTACGTCTATAACGTTATATATCCTAACCTAAGGCAACATAACATCTCGGATGTAATATTCTACAACCTTCCAGGCGTGTCGGACCTTACTTCTCGGTGGTAACATTACATGCGTCTATAACGGTATATATCCTAATCTAAGGCAACCTAACATCTCGGATGAAATATGTGACAACATTCCTGGCCTGTCGAACCCTACATCTCGGAGGGAACAGTATATACGTCTATAACGTCATATATCCTAACCTAAGGCAACATAACATCTCGGATGCAATATTTGACAACACTCCTGACCTGTCGAACCCTACTTCTCGGAGGGAACAGCATATACATCTATAACGTCATATATCCTAGTCTAAGGCAACCTGACATCTCGGATGTAACATTTGACAACATTCCAGGCGTGTCGGTCCCTACGTCTCGGTGGTAACATTACATGCGTCTATAACGGTATATATCCTAATCTAAGGCAACCTAACATCTCGTATGAAATATGTGACAACATTCCTGGCCTGTCGAACCCTACATCTCGGAGGGAACAGTATATACGTCTATAACGTCATATATCCTAACGTAAGGCATCCTAACATCTCGGATGTAACATTTGACAACATTACAGGTGTGTCGGTCCCTACGTCTCGGTGGTAACGTTACATGCGTCTATAACGTTATATATCCTAACCTAAGGCAACCTAACATCTCGGATGTAACATTTGACAACATTCCAGGCATGTCGGTCCCTACGTCTCGGTGGTAACATTATATGCGTCTATAACGTTATATATCCTTATCTAAGGCAACCTAACATCTCGGATGCAATATTTGACAACATTCCTAGCCTGTCGATCCCTACTTCTCGGAGGGAACAGTATATACGTCTATAACGTTATACATCCTAACCTAAGGCAAACTGACATCTCGGATGTAATATTCTACATCATTCCAGGCGTGTCGGACCCTACTTCTCGGTGGGAACATTATATGAGTCTATAACGTTGTATATCCTAATCTAAGGCAACCTATTATCTCAGACGTAATATTTTACAATATTCCTGGCGTGTCGGTGCATACTTTTCGGTGGGAATATTATATGCGTCTATAACGGTCGATATCGTAATCTAAGGCAACCTAACATCTCGGATGCAATATTTGACAACATTCCTGGCCTGTCGAACACTACTTCTCGGAGGGAACAGTATATACGTCTATAACGTTATATATCCTAACCTAAGGCAACCTGACATCTCGGATGTAATATTCTACATCATTCCAGGCGTGTCGGACCCTACTTCTCGGTGGGAACATTATATGAGTCTATAACGTTGTATATCCTAATCTAAGGCAACCTATTATCTCAGACGTAATATTTTACAATATTCCTGGCGTGTCGGTGCATACTTTTCGGTGGGAATATTATATGCGTCTATAACGGTCGATATCGTAATCTAAGGCAACCTAACATCTCGGATGCAATATTTGACAACATTCCTGGCCTGTCGAACACTACTTCTCGGAGGGAACAGTATATACGTCTATAACGTTATATATCCTAACCTAGGGCAACCTAACATCTCGGATGTATTATTCTACAACCTTCCAGGCGTGTCGGACCCTACTTCTCGGTGGGAACATTATATGAGTCTATAACGTTGTATATCCTAATCTAAGGCAACCTATTATCTCAGACGTAATATTTTACAATATTCCTGGCGTGTCGGTGCATACTTTTCGGTGGGAATATTATATGCGTCTATAACGGTCGATATCGTAATCTAAGGCAACCTAACATCTCGGATGCAATATTTGACAACATTCCTGGCCTGTCGAACACTACTTCTCGGAGGGAACAGTATATACGGCTATAACGTTATATATCCTAACCTAGGGCAACCTAACATCTCGGATGTATTATTCTACAACCTTCCAGGCGTGTCGGACCCTACTTCTCGGTGGGAACATTATTTGCGTCTATAAGGTTGTATATCCTTATCTAAGGCAACCTAACATCTCGGATGCAATATTTGACAACATTCCTGGCCTGTCGAACCCTATTTCTCGGAGGGAACAGTATATACGTCTATAACGTTATATATCCTAACCTAAGGCAACCTGACATCTCGGATGTATTATTCTACAACATTCCAGGCGTGTCGGACCCTACTTCTCGGTGGGAACATTATATGCGTCTATAACGTTGTATATCCTAATCTAAGGCAACCTAACATCTCGGATGCAATATTTGACAACATTCCTGGCCTGTCAAACCCTACTTCTCGGAGGGAACAGCATATACATCTATAACGTCATATATCCTAGCCTAAGGCAACCTAACATCTCGGATGTAACATTTTACAACATTCCTGGCGTGTCGGACCCTACTTCTCGGTGGGAACAGTATATACGTCTGTAACGTCATATATCCTAACCTAAGGCAACCTAACATCTCCGATATAACATTTGACAACATTCCCGGCGTGTTGGAACCCTACGTCTCGGTGGTAACATTACATGCGTCTATAACGTTATATATCCTAACCTAAGGCCACCTAACATCTCGTATGTAATATTTGACAACATTCCTGGCGTGTCGAACCCTACTTCTCGGTGGGAACAGTATATACGTCTATAACGTTATATATCCTAACCTAAGGCAACCTAACATCTCGGATGTAATATTTGACAACATTCCTGGCGTGTCGGACCCTACTTCTCGGTGGGAACAGTATATACGTCTGTAACGTCATATATCCTAACCTAAGGCAACCTAACATCTCGGATGCAATATTTGACAACATTCCTGGCGTGTCGGACCCTACTTCTCGGTGGGAACAGTATATACGTCTGTAACGTCATATATCCTAACCTAAGGCAACCTAACATCTCGTATGCAATATTTGACAACATTCCTGGCCTGTCGAACCCTACTTCTCGGAGGGAACAGTATATATGTCTATAACGTTATATATCCTAACCGAAGGCAACCTGACATCTCGGATGTAATATTCTACATCATTCAAGGCGTGTCGGACCCTACTTCTCGGTGGGAACATTATATGAGTCTATAACGTTGTATATCATAATCTAAGGCAACCTATTATCTCAGACGTAATATTGTACAATATTCCTCGCGTGTCGGTGCATACTTTTCGGTGGGAATATTATATGCGTCCATAACGGTCGATATCGTAATCTAAGGCAATCTAACATCTCGGATGCAATATTTGACAACATTCCTTGCCTGTCGAACCCTACTTCTCGGAGGGAACAGTATGTACGTCTATAACGTTATATATCCTAACCTAAGGCAACCTAACATCTCGGATGTAATATTCTACAACCTTCCAGGCGTGTCGGACCTTACTTCTCGGTGGTAACATTACATGCGTCTATAACGGTATATATCCTAATCTAAGGCAACCTAACATCTCGGATGAAATATGTGACAACATTCCTGGCCTGTCGAACCCTACATCTCGGAGGGAACAGTATATACGTCTATAACGTCATATATCCTAACCTAAGGCAACATAACATCTCGGATGCAATATTTGACAACACTCCTGACCTGTCGAACCCTACTTCTCGGAGGGAACAGCATATACATCTATAACGTCATATATCCTAGCCTAAGGCAACCTGACATCTCGGATGTAACATTTGACAACATTCCAGGCGTGTCGGTCCCTACGTCTCGGTGGTAACATTACATGCGTCTATAACGGTATATATCCTAATCTAAGGCAACCTAACATCTCGGATGAAATATGTGACAACATTCCTGGCCTGTCGAACCCTACATCTCGGAGGGAACAGTATATACGTCTATAACGTCATATATCCTAACGTAAGGCATCCTAACATCTCGGATGTAACATTTGACAACATTACAGGTGTGTCGGTCCCTACGTCTCGGTGGTAACGTTACATGCGTCTATAACGTTATATATCCTAACCTAAGGCAACCTAACATCTCGGATGTAACATTTGACAACATTCCAGGCATGTCGGTCCCTACGTCTCGGTGGTAACATTATATGCGTCTATAACGTTATATATCCTTATCTAAGGCAACCTAACATCTCGGATGCAATATTTGACAACATTCCTAGCCTGTCGATCCCTACTTCTCGGAGGGAACAGTATATACGTCTATAACGTTATACATCCTAACCTAAGGCAAACTGACATCTCGGATGTAATATTCTACATCATTCCAGGCGGGTCGGACCCTACTTCTCGGTGGGAACATTATATGAGTCTATAACGTTGTATATCCTAATCTAAGGCAACCTAACATCTCGGATGTAATATTTCACAACATTCCTGGCGTGTCAGACCCTACTTCTCGGTGGGAACAGTATATACGTCTGTAACGTCATATATCCTAACCTAAGGCCACCTAACATCTCGGATTTAACATTTTACAACATTCCTGGCGTGTCGTACCCTACTTCTCGGTGGGAACAGTATATACGTCTATAACGTTATATATCCTAACCTAAGGCACCCTAACATCTCGGATGTAATATTTGACAACATTCCTGGCGTGTCGGTCCCTACTTCTCGGTGGGAACAGTATATACGTCTGTAACGTCATATATCATAACCTAAGGCAACCTAACATCTCGGATGCAATATTTCACAACATTCCTGGCCTGTCGAACCCTACTTCTCGGAGGGAACAGCATATACATCTATAGCGTCATATATCCTAGCCTAAGGCAACCTAACATCTCGGATGTAACATTTGACAACATTCCAGGTGTGTCGGTCCCTACGTCTCGGTGGTAACGTTACATGCGTCTATAACGTTATATATCCTAACCTAAGGCAACCTAACATCTCGGATGTAACATTTGACAACATTCCAGGCATGTCGGTCCCTACGTCTCGGTGGTAACATTATATGCGTCTATAACGTTATATATCCTTATCTAAGGCAACCTAACATCTCGGATGCAATATTTGACAACATTCCTAGCCTGTCGAACCCTACTTATCGGAGGGAACAGTATATACGTCTATAACGTTATATATCCTAACCTAGGGCAACCTAACATCTCGGATGTAATATTCTACAACCTTCCAGGCGTGTCGGACCGTACTTCTCGGTGGGAACATTATATGCGTCTATAACGTTGTATATCCTTATCTAAGGCAACCTAACATCTCGGATGCAATATTTGACAACATTCCTGGCCTGTCGTACCCTACATCTCGGAGGGAACAGTATATACGTCTATAGCGGTATATATCCTAATCTAAGGCAACCTAACATCTCGTATGCAATATTTGACAACATTCCTGGCCTGTCGAACCCTACTTCTCGGAGGGAACAGTATATATGTCTATAACGTTATATATCCTAACCGAAGGCAACCTGACATCTCGGATGTAATATTCTACATCATTCAAGGCGTGTCGGACCCTACTTCTCGGTGGGAACATTATATGAGTCTATAACGTTGTATATCATAATCTAAGGCAACCTATTATCTCAGACGTAATATTGTACAATATTCCTCGCGTGTCGGTGCATACTTTTCGGTGGGAATATTATATGCGTCCATAACGGTCGATATCGTAATCTAAGGCAATCTAACATCTCGGATGCAATATTTGACAACATTCCTTGCCTGTCGAACCCTACTTCTCGGAGGGAACAGTATGTACGTCTATAACGTTATATATCCTAACCTAAGGCAACATAACATCTCGGATGTAATATTCTACAACCTTCCAGGCGTGTCGGACCTTACTTCTCGGTGGTAACATTACATGCGTCTATAACGGTATATATCCTAATCTAAGGCAACCTAACATCTCGGATGAAATATGTGACAACATTCCTGGCCTGTCGAACCCTACATCTCGGAGGGAACAGTATATACGTCTATAACGTCATATATCCTAACCTAAGGCAACATAACATCTCGGATGCAATATTTGACAACACTCCTGACCTGTCGAACCCTACTTCTCGGAGGGAACAGCATATACATCTATAACGTCATATATCCTAGCCTAAGGCAACCTGACATCTCGGATGTAACATTTGACAACATTCCAGGCGTGTCGGTCCCTACGTCTCGGTGGTAACATTACATGCGTCTATAACGGTATATATCCTAATCTAAGGCAACCTAACATCTCGTATGAAATATGTGACAACATTCCTGGCCTGTCGAACCCTACATCTCGGAGGGAACAGTATATACGTCTATAACGTCATATATCCTAACGTAAGGCATCCTAACATCTCGGATGTAACATTTGACAACATTACAGGTGTGTCGGTCCCTACGTCTCGGTGGTAACGTTACATGCGTCTATAACGTTATATATCCTAACCTAAGGCAACCTAACATCTCGGATGTAACATTTGACAACATTCCAGGCATGTCGGTCCCTACGTCTCGGTGGTAACATTATATGCGTCTATAACGTTATATATCCTTATCTAAGGCAACCTAACATCTCGGATGCAATATTTGACAACATTCCTAGCCTGTCGATCCCTACTTCTCGGAGGGAACAGTATATACGTCTATAACGTTATACATCCTAACCTAAGGCAAACTGACATCTCGGATGTAATATTCTACATCATTCCAGGCGTGTCGGACCCTACTTCTCGGTGGGAACATTATATGAGTCTATAACGTTGTATATCCTAATCTAAGGCAACCTATTATCTCAGACGTAATATTTTACAATATTCCTGGCGTGTCGGTGCATACTTTTCGGTGGGAATATTATATGCGTCTATAACGGTCGATATCGTAATCTAAGGCAACCTAACATCTCGGATGCAATATTTGACAACATTCCTGGCCTGTCGAACACTACTTCTCGGAGGGAACAGTATATACGTCTATAACGTTATATATCCTAACCTAAGGCAACCTGACATCTCGGATGTAATATTCTACATCATTCCAGGCGTGTCGGACCCTACTTCTCGGTGGGAACATTATATGAGTCTATAACGTTGTATATCCTAATCTAAGGCAACCTATTATCTCAGACGTAATATTTTACAATATTCCTGGCGTGTCGGTGCATACTTTTCGGTGGGAATATTATATGCGTCTATAACGGTCGATATCGTAATCTAAGGCAACCTAACATCTCGGATGCAATATTTGACAACATTCCTGGCCTGTCGAACACTACTTCTCGGAGGGAACAGTATATACGTCTATAACGTTATATATCCTAACCTAGGGCAACCTAACATCTCGGATGTATTATTCTACAACCTTCCAGGCGTGTCGGACCCTACTTCTCGGTGGGAACATTATATGAGTCTATAACGTTGTATATCCTAATCTAAGGCAACCTATTATCTCAGACGTAATATTTTACAATATTCCTGGCGTGTCGGTGCATACTTTTCGGTGGGAATATTATATGCGTCTATAACGGTCGATATCGTAATCTAAGGCAACCTAACATCTCGGATGCAATATTTGACAACATTCCTGGCCTGTCGAACACTACTTCTCGGAGGGAACAGTATATACGGCTATAACGTTATATATCCTAACCTAGGGCAACCTAACATCTCGGATGTATTATTCTACAACCTTCCAGGCGTGTCGGACCCTACTTCTCGGTGGGAACATTATTTGCGTCTATAAGGTTGTATATCCTTATCTAAGGCAACCTAACATCTCGGATGCAATATTTGACAACATTCCTGGCCTGTCGAACCCTATTTCTCGGAGGGAACAGTATATACGTCTATAACGTTATATATCCTAACCTAAGGCAACCTGACATCTCGGATGTATTATTCTACAACATTCCAGGCGTGTCGGACCCTACTTCTCGGTGGGAACATTATATGCGTCTATAACGTTGTATATCCTAATCTAAGGCAACCTAACATCTCGGATGCAATATTTGACAACATTCCTGGCCTGTCAAACCCTACTTCTCGGAGGGAACAGCATATACATCTATAACGTCATATATCCTAGCCTAAGGCAACCTAACATCTCGGATGTAACATTTTACAACATTCCTGGCGTGTCGGACCCTACTTCTCGGTGGGAACAGTATATACGTCTGTAACGTCATATATCCTAACCTAAGGCAACCTAACATCTCCGATATAACATTTGACAACATTCCCGGCGTGTTGGAACCCTACGTCTCGGTGGTAACATTACATGCGTCTATAACGTTATATATCCTAACCTAAGGCCACCTAACATCTCGTATGTAATATTTGACAACATTCCTGGCGTGTCGAACCCTACTTCTCGGTGGGAACAGTATATACGTCTATAACGTTATATATCCTAACCTAAGGCAACCTAACATCTCGGATGTAATATTTGACAACATTCCTGGCGTGTCGGACCCTACTTCTCGGTGGGAACAGTATATACGTCTGTAACGTCATATATCCTAACCTAAGGCAACCTAACATCTCGGATGCAATATTTGACAACATTCCTGGCGTGTCGGACCCTACTTCTCGGTGGGAACAGTATATACGTCTGTAACGTCATATATCCTAACCTAAGGCAACCTAACATCTCGGATGCAATATTTGACAACATTCCTGGCCTGTCGAACCCTACTTCTCGGAGGGTACAGCATATACATCTATAACGTCATATATCCTAGCCTAAGGCAACCTAACATCTCGGATGTAACATTTGACAACATTCCAGGCGTGTCGGTCCCTACGTCTCGGTGATAACATTACATGCGTCTATAGCGGTATATATCCTAATCTTAGGCAACCTAACATCTCGGATATAACATTTGACAACATTCCAGGCGTGTTGGAACCCTACGTCTCGGTGGTAACATTACGTGCGTCTATAACGTTATATATGCTAACCTAAGGCAACCTAACATCTCGGATGCAATATTTGACAACATTCCTGGCCTGTCGAACCCTATTTCTCGGAGGGAACAGTATATACGTCTATAACGTTATATATCCTAACCTAAGGCAACCTGACATCTCGGATGTATCATTCTACAACATTCCAGGCGTGTCGGACCCTACTTCTCGGTGGGAACATTATATGCGTCTATAACGTTGTATATCCTAATCTAAGCAACCTAACATCTCGGATGCAATATTTGACAACATTCCTGGCCTGTCAAACCCTACTTCTCGGAGGGAACAGCATATACATCTATAACGTCATATATCCTAGCCTAAGGCAACCTAACATCTCGGATGTAACATTTGACAACATTCCAGGCGTGTCGGTCCCTACGTCTCGGTGATAACATTACATGCGTCTATAGCGGTATATATCCTAATCTTAGGCAACCTAACATCTCGGATGTAACATTTTACAACATTCCTGGCGTGTCGGACCCTACTTCTCGGTGGGAACAGTATATACGTCTATAACGTTATATATACTCACCTAAGGCATCCTAACATCTCGGATGTAATATTTGACAACATTACAGGTGTGTCGGTCCCTACGTCTCGGTGGTAACGTTACATGCGTCTATAACGTTATATATCCTAACCTAAGGCAACCTAACATCTCGGATATAACATTTGACAACATTCCAGGGGTGTTGGAACCTTACGTCTCGGTGGTAACATTACGTGCGTCTATAACGTTATATATGCTAACCTAAGGCAACCTAACATCTCGGATGCAATATTTCACAACATTCCTGGCCTGTCGAACCCTATTTCTCGGAGGGAACAGTATATACGTCTATAACGTTATATATCCTAACCTAAGGCAACCTGACATCTCGGATGTATTATTCTACAACATTCCAGGCGTGTCGGACCCTACTTCTCGGTGGGAACATTATATGCGTCTATAACGTTGTATATCCCAATCTAAGGCAACCTAACATCTCGGATGCAATACTTCACAACATTCCTGGCCTGTCGAACCCTATTTCTCGGAGGGAACAGTATATACGTCTATAGCGGTATATATCCTAATCTAAGGCCACCTAACATCTCGTATGTAATATTTGACAACATTCCTGGCGTGTCGAACCCTACTTCTCGGTGGGAACAGTATATACGTCTATAACGTTATATATCCTAACGTAAGGCAACCTAACATCTCGGATGTAATATTTGACAACATTCCTGTCGTGTCGGACCCTACTTCTCGGTGGGAACAGTATATACGTCTGTAACGTCATATATCCTAACCTAAGGCAACCTAACATCTCCGATATAACATTTGACAACATTCCCGGCGTGTTGGAACCCTACGTCTCGGTGGTAACATTACGTGCGTCTATAACGTTATATATGCTAACCTAAGGCAACCTAACATCTCGGATGCAATATTTGACAACATTCCTGGCCGGTCAAACCCTACTTCTCGGAGAGAACAGCATATACGTCTATAACGTCATATATCCCAACCTAAGGCAACCTAACATCTCGGATGTAACATTTGACAACATTCCAGGTGTGTCGGTCCCTACGTCTCGGTGGTAACGTTACATGCGTCTATAACGTTATATATCCTAACCTAAGGCAACCTAACATCTCGGATGTAACATTTGACAACATTCCAGGCATGTCGGTCCCTACGTCTCGGTGGTAACATTATATGCGTCTATAACGTTATATATCCTTATCTAAGGCAACCTATCATCTCGGATGCAATATTTGACAATATTCCTAGCCTGTCGAACCCTACTTCTCGGAGGGAACAGTATATACGTCTATAACGTTATATATCCTAACCTAAGGCAACCTGACATCTCGGATGTAATATTCTACATCATTCCAGGCGTGTCGGACCCTACTTCTCGGTGGGAACATTATATGCGTCTATAGCGGTATATATCCTAATCTTAGGCAACCTAACATCTCGGATGTAACATTTTACAACATTCCAGGCCTGTCGGTCCCTACGTCTCGGTGGTAACATTACATGCGTCTATAACGTTATATATCCTAACCTAAGGCCACCTAACATCTCGTATGTAATATTTGACAACATTCCTGGCGTGTCGAACCCTACTTCTCGGTGGGAACAGTATATACGTCTATAACGTTATATATCCTAACCTAAGGCAACCTAACATCTCGGATGTGATATTTCACAACATTCCTGGCGTGTCAGACCCTACTTCTCGGTGGGAACAGTATATACGTCTGTAACGTCATATATCCTAACCTAAGGCAACCTAACATCTCGGATGCAATATTTGACAACATTCCTGGCCTGTCGAACCCTACTTCTCGGAGGGAACAGCATATACATCTATAGCGTCATATATCCTAGCCTAAGGCAACCTAACATCTCGGATGTAACATTTGACAACATTCCAGGCGTGTCGGTCCCTACGTCTCGGTGATAACATTACATGCGTCTATAGCGGTATATATCCTAATCTTAGGCAACCTAACATCTCGGATTTAACATTTTACAACATTCCTGGCGTGTCGAACCCTACTTCTCGGTGGGAACAGTATATACGTCTATAACGTTATATATCCTAACCTAAGGCATCCTAACATCTCGGATGTAATATTTGACAACATTCCTGGCGTGTCGGTCCCTACTTCTCGGTGGGAACAGTATATACGTCTGTAACGTCATATATCATAACCTAAGGCAACCTAACATCTCGGATGCAATATTTCACAACATTCCTGGCCTGTCGAACCCTACTTCCCGGAGGGAACAGCATATACATCTATAGCGTCATATATCCTAGCCTAAGGCAACCTAACATCTCGGATGTAACATTTGACAACATTCCAGGTGTGTCGGTCCCTACGTCTCGGTGGTAACGTTACATGCGTCTATAACGTTATATATCCTAACCTAAGGCAACCTAACATCTCGGATGTAACATTTGACAACATTCCAGGCATGTCGGTCCCTACGTCTCGGTGGTAACATTATATGCGTCTATAACGTTATATATCCTTATCTAAGGCAACCTAACATCTCGGATGCAATATTTGACAACATTCCTAGCCTGTCGATCCCTACTTCTCGGAGGGAACAGTATATACGTCTATAACGTTATACATCCTAACCTAAGGCAAACTGACATCTCGGATGTAATATTCTACATCATTCCAGGCGTGTCGGACCCTACTTCTCGGTGGGAACATTATATGAGTCTATAACGTTGTATATCCTAATCTAAGGCAACCTATTATCTCAGACGTAATATTTTACAATATTCCTAGCGTGTCGGTGCATACTTTTCGGTGGGAATATTATATGCGTCTATAACGGTCGATATCCTAACCTAAGGCAACCTAACATCTCGGATGTAACATTTGACAACATTCCAGGCATGTCGGTCCCTACGTCTCGGTGGTAACATTATATGCGTCTATAACGTTATATATCCTTATCTAAGGCAACCTAACATCTCGGATGCAATATTTGACAACATTCCTAGCCTGTCGAACCCTACTTCTCGGAGGGAACAGTATATACGTGTATAACGTTATATATCCTAACCTAAGGCAACCTGACATCTCGGATGTAATATTCTACATCATTCCAGGCGTGTCGGACCCTACTTCTCGGTGGGAACATTATATGAGTCTATAACGTTGTATATCCTAATCTAAGGCAACCTATTATCTCAGACGTAATATTTTACAATATTCCTAGCGTGTCGGTGCATACTTTTCGGTGGGAATATTATATGCGTCTATAACGGTCGATATCCTAACCTAAGGCAACCTAACATCTCGGATGTAACATTTGACAACATTCCAGGCATGTCGGTCCCTACGTCTCGGCGGTAACATTATATGCGTCTATAACGTTATATATCCTTATCTAAGGCAACCTAACATCTCGGATGCAATATTTGACAACATTCCTAGCCTGTCGAACCCTACTTCTCGGAGGGAACAGTATATACGTCTATAACGTTATATATCCTAACCTAAGGCAACCTGACATCTCGGATGTAATATTCTACATCATTCCAGGCGTGTCGGACCCTACTTCTCGGTGGGAACATTATATGAGTCTATAACGTTGTATATCCTAATCTAAGGCAACCTATTATCTCAGACGTAATATTTTACAATATTCCTGGCGTGTCGGTGCATACTTTTCGGTGGGAATATTATATGCGTCTATAACGGTCGATATCGTAATCTAAGGCAACCTAACATCTCGGATGCAATATTTGACAACATTCCTGGCCTGTCAAACCCTACTTCTCGGAGGGAACAGCATATACATCTATAACGTCATATATCCTAGCCTAAGGCAACCTAACATCTCGGATGTAACATTTGACAACATTCCAGGCGTGTTGGAACCCTACGTCTCGGTGGTAACATTACGTGCGTCTATAACGTTATATATGCTAACCTAAGGCAACCTAACATCTCGGATGCAATATTTGACAACATTCCTGGCCTGTCGAACCCTATTTCTCGGAGGGAACAGTATATACGTCTATAACGTTATATATCCTAACCTAAGGCAACCTGACATCTCGGATGTATCATTCTACAACATTCCAGGCGTGTCGGACCCTACTTCTCGGTGGGAACATTATATGCGTCTATAACGTTGTATATCCTAATCTAAGCAACCTAACATCTCGGATGCAATATTTGACAACATTCCTGGCCTGTCAAACCCTACTTCTCGGAGGGAACAGCATATACATCTATAACGTCATATATCCTAGCCTAAGGCAACCTAACATCTCGGATGTAACATTTGACAACATTCCAGGCGTGTCGGTCCCTACGTCTCGGTGATAACATTACATGCGTCTATAGCGGTATATATCCTAATCTTAGGCAACCTAACATCTCGGATGTAACATTTTACAACATTCCTGGCGTGTCGGACCCTACTTCTCGGTGGGAACAGTATATACGTCTATAACGTTATATATACTCACCTAAGGCATCCTAACATCTCGGATGTAATATTTGACAACATTACAGGTGTGTCGGTCCCTACGTCTCGGTGGTAACGTTACATGCGTCTATAACGTTATATATCCTAACCTAAGGCAACCTAACATCTCGGATATAACATTTGACAACATTCCAGGGGTGTTGGAACCTTACGTCTCGGTGGTAACATTACGTGCGTCTATAACGTTATATATGCTAACCTAAGGCAACCTAACATCTCGGATGCAATATTTCACAACATTCCTGGCCTGTCGAACCCTATTTCTCGGAGGGAACAGTATATACGTCTATAACGTTATATATCCTAACCTAAGGCAACCTGACATCTCGGATGTATTATTCTACAACATTCCAGGCGTGTCGGACCCTACTTCTCGGTGGGAACATTATATGCGTCTATAACGTTGTATATCCCAATCTAAGGCAACCTAACATCTCGGATGCAATACTTCACAACATTCCTGGCCTGTCGAACCCTATTTCTCGGAGGGAACAGTATATACGTCTATAGCGGTATATATCCTAATCTAAGGCCACCTAACATCTCGTATGTAATATTTGACAACATTCCTGGCGTGTCGAACCCTACTTCTCGGTGGGAACAGTATATACGTCTATAACGTTATATATCCTAACGTAAGGCAACCTAACATCTCGGATGTAATATTTGACAACATTCCTGTCGTGTCGGACCCTACTTCTCGGTGGGAACAGTATATACGTCTGTAACGTCATATATCCTAACCTAAGGCAACCTAACATCTCCGATATAACATTTGACAACATTCCCGGCGTGTTGGAACCCTACGTCTCGGTGGTAACATTACGTGCGTCTATAACGTTATATATGCTAACCTAAGGCAACCTAACATCTCGGATGCAATATTTGACAACATTCCTGGCCGGTCAAACCCTACTTCTCGGAGAGAACAGCATATACGTCTATAACGTCATATATCCCAACCTAAGGCAACCTAACATCTCGGATGTAACATTTGACAACATTCCAGGTGTGTCGGTCCCTACGTCTCGGTGGTAACGTTACATGCGTCTATAACGTTATATATCCTAACCTAAGGCAACCTAACATCTCGGATGTAACATTTGACAACATTCCAGGCATGTCGGTCCCTACGTCTCGGTGGTAACATTATATGCGTCTATAACGTTATATATCCTTATCTAAGGCAACCTATCATCTCGGATGCAATATTTGACAATATTCCTAGCCTGTCGAACCCTACTTCTCGGAGGGAACAGTATATACGTCTATAACGTTATATATCCTAACCTAAGGCAACCTGACATCTCGGATGTAATATTCTACATCATTCCAGGCGTGTCGGACCCTACTTCTCGGTGGGAACATTATATGCGTCTATAGCGGTATATATCCTAATCTTAGGCAACCTAACATCTCGGATGTAACATTTTACAACATTCCAGGCCTGTCGGTCCCTACGTCTCGGTGGTAACATTACATGCGTCTATAACGTTATATATCCTAACCTAAGGCCACCTAACATCTCGTATGTAATATTTGACAACATTCCTGGCGTGTCGAACCCTACTTCTCGGTGGGAACAGTATATACGTCTATAACGTTATATATCCTAACCTAAGGCAACCTAACATCTCGGATGTGATATTTCACAACATTCCTGGCGTGTCAGACCCTACTTCTCGGTGGGAACAGTATATACGTCTGTAACGTCATATATCCTAACCTAAGGCAACCTAACATCTCGGATGCAATATTTGACAACATTCCTGGCCTGTCGAACCCTACTTCTCGGAGGGAACAGCATATACATCTATAGCGTCATATATCCTAGCCTAAGGCAACCTAACATCTCGGATGTAACATTTGACAACATTCCAGGCGTGTCGGTCCCTACGTCTCGGTGATAACATTACATGCGTCTATAGCGGTATATATCCTAATCTTAGGCAACCTAACATCTCGGATTTAACATTTTACAACATTCCTGGCGTGTCGAACCCTACTTCTCGGTGGGAACAGTATATACGTCTATAACGTTATATATCCTAACCTAAGGCATCCTAACATCTCGGATGTAATATTTGACAACATTCCTGGCGTGTCGGTCCCTACTTCTCGGTGGGAACAGTATATACGTCTGTAACGTCATATATCATAACCTAAGGCAACCTAACATCTCGGATGCAATATTTCACAACATTCCTGGCCTGTCGAACCCTACTTCTCGGAGGGAACAGCATATACATCTATAGCGTCATATATCCTAGCCTAAGGCAACCTAACATCTCGGATGTAACATTTGACAACATTCCAGGTGTGTCGGTCCCTACGTCTCGGTGGTAACGTTACATGCGTCTATAACGTTATATATCCTAACCTAAGGCAACCTAACATCTCGGATGTAACATTTGACAACATTCCAGGCATGTCGGTCCCTACGTCTCGGTGGTAACATTATATGCGTCTATAACGTTATATATCCTTATCTAAGGCAACCTAACATCTCGGATGCAATATTTGACAACATTCCTAGCCTGTCGATCCCTACTTCTCGGAGGGAACAGTATATACGTCTATAACGTTATACATCCTAACCTAAGGCAAACTGACATCTCGGATGTAATATTCTACATCATTCCAGGCGTGTCGGACCCTACTTCTCGGTGGGAACATTATATGAGTCTATAACGTTGTATATCCTAATCTAAGGCAACCTATTATCTCAGACGTAATATTTTACAATATTCCTAGCGTGTCGGTGCATACTTTTCGGTGGGAATATTATATGCGTCTATAACGGTCGATATCCTAACCTAAGGCAACCTAACATCTCGGATGTAACATTTGACAACATTCCAGGCATGTCGGTCCCTACGTCTCGGTGGTAACATTATATGCGTCTATAACGTTATATATCCTTATCTAAGGCAACCTAACATCTCGGATGCAATATTTGACAACATTCCTAGCCTGTCGAACCCTACTTCTCGGAGGGAACAGTATATACGTGTATAACGTTATATATCCTAACCTAAGGCAACCTGACATCTCGGATGTAATATTCTACATCATTCCAGGCGTGTCGGACCCTACTTCTCGGTGGGAACATTATATGAGTCTATAACGTTGTATATCCTAATCTAAGGCAACCTATTATCTCAGACGTAATATTTTACAATATTCCTAGCGTGTCGGTGCATACTTTTCGGTGGGAATATTATATGCGTCTATAACGGTCGATATCCTAACCTAAGGCAACCTAACATCTCGGATGTAACATTTGACAACATTCCAGGCATGTCGGTCCCTACGTCTCGGCGGTAACATTATATGCGTCTATAACGTTATATATCCTTATCTAAGGCAACCTAACATCTCGGATGCAATATTTGACAACATTCCTAGCCTGTCGAACCCTACTTCTCGGAGGGAACAGTATATACGTCTATAACGTTATATATCCTAACCTAAGGCAACCTGACATCTCGGATGTAATATTCTACATCATTCCAGGCGTGTCGGACCCTACTTCTCGGTGGGAACATTATATGAGTCTATAACGTTGTATATCCTAATCTAAGGCAACCTATTATCTCAGACGTAATATTTTACAATATTCCTGGCGTGTCGGTGCATACTTTTCGGTGGGAATATTATATGCGTCTATAACGGTCGATATCGTAATCTAAGGCAACCTAACATCTCGGATGCAATATTTGACAACATTCCTGGCCTGTCAAACCCTACTTCTCGGAGGGAACAGCATATACATCTATAACGTCATATATCCTAGCCTAAGGCAACCTAACATCTCGGATGTAACATTTGACAACATTCCAGGCGTGTTGGAACCCTACGTCTCGGTGGTAACATTACGTGCGTCTATAACGTTATATATGCTAACCTAAGGCAACCTAACATCTCGGATGCAATATTTGACAACATTCCTGGCCTGTCAAACCCTACTTCTCGGAGGGAACAGCATATACGTCTATAACGTCATATATCCTAACCTAAGGCAACCTAACATCTCGGATGTAACATTTGACAACATTCCAGGTGTGTCGGTCCCTACGTCTCGGTGGTAACGTTACATGCGTCTATAACGTTATATATCCTAACCTAAGGCAACCTAACATCTCGGATGTAACATTTGACAACATTCCAGGCATGTCGGTCCCTACGTCTCGGTGGTAACATTATATGCGTCTATAACGTTATATATCCTTATCTAAGGCAACCTGACATCTCGGATGTAATATTCTACATCATTCCAGGCGTGTCGGACCCTACTTCTCGGTGGGAACATTATATGCGTCTATAGCGGTATATATCCTAATCTTAGGCAACCTAACATCTCGGATGTAACATTTTACAACATTCCAGGCCTGTCGGTCCCTACGTCTCGGTGGTAACATTACATGCGTCTATAACGTTATATATCCTAACCTAAGGCCACCTAACATCTCGTATGTAATATTTGACAACATTCCTGGCGTGTCGAACCCTACTTCTCGGTGGGAACAGTATATACGTCTATAACGTTATATATCCTAACCTAAGGCAACCTAACATCTCGGATGTGATATTTCACAACATTCCTGGCGTGTCAGACCCTACTTCTCGGTGGGAACAGTATATACGTCTGTAACGTCATATATCCTAACCTAAGGCCACCTAACATCTCGGATGCAATATTCGACAACATTCCTGGCCTGTCGAAACCTACTTCTCGGAGGGAACAGCATATACATCTATAACGTCATATATCCTAGCCTAAGGCAACCTAACATCTCGGATGTAACATTTGACAACATTCCAGGCGTGTCGGTCCCTACGTCTCGGTGATAACATTACATGCGTCTATAGCGGTATATATCCTAATCTTAGGCAACCTAACATCTCGGATTTAACATTTTACAACATTCCTGGCGTGCCGTACCCTACTTCTCGGTGGGAACAGTATATACGTCTATAACGTTATATATCCTAACCTAAGGCACCCTAACATCTCGGATGTAATATTTGACAACATTCCTGGCGTGTCGGTCCCTACTTCTCGGTGGGAACAGTATATACGTCTGTAACGTCATATATCATAACCTAAGGCAACCTAACATCTCGGATGCAATATTTCACAACATTCCTGGCCTGTCGAACCCTACTTCTCGGAGGGAACAGCATATACATCTATAGCGTCATATATCCTAGCCTAAGGCAACCTAACATCTCGGATGTAACATTTGACAACATTCCAGGTGTGTCGGTCCCTACGTCTCGGTGGTAACGTTACATGCGTCTATAACGTTATATATCCTAACCTAAGGCAACCTAACATCTCGGATGTAACATTTGACAACATTCCAGGCATGTCGGTCCCTACGTCTCGGTGGTAACATTATATGCGTCTATAACGTTATATATCCTTATCTAAGGCAACCTAACATCTCGGATGCAATATTTGACAACATTCCTAGCCTGTCGAACCCTACTTATCGGAGGGAACAGTATATACGTCTATAACGTTATATATCCTAACCTAGGGCAACCTAACATCTCGGATGTAATATTCTACAACCTTCCAGGCGTGTCGGACCGTACTTCTCGGTGGGAACATTATATGCGTCTATAACGTTGTATATCCTTATCTAAGGCAACCTAACATCTCGGATGCAATATTTGACAACATTCCTGGCCTGTCGTACCCTACATCTCGGAGGGAACAGTATATACGTCTATAGCGGTATATATCCTAATCTAAGGCAACCTAACATCTCGTATGCAATATTTGACAACATTCCTGGCCTGTCGAACCCTACTTCTCGGAGGGAACAGTATATATGTCTATAACGTTATATATCCTAACCGAAGGCAACCTGACATCTCGGATGTAATATTCTACATCATTCAAGGCGTGTCGGACCCTACTTCTCGGTGGGAACATTATATGAGTCTATAACGTTGTATATCATAATCTAAGGCAACCTATTATCTCAGACGTAATATTGTACAATATTCCTCGCGTGTCGGTGCATACTTTTCGGTGGGAATATTATATGCGTCCATAACGGTCGATATCGTAATCTAAGGCAATCTAACATCTCGGATGCAATATTTGACAACATTCCTTGCCTGACGAACCCTACTTCTCGGAGGGAACAGTATGTACGTCTATAACGTTATATATCCTAACCTAAGGCAACCTAACATCTCGGATGTAATATTCTACAACCTTCCAGGCGTGTCGGACCTTACTTCTCGGTGGTAACATTACATGCGTCTATAACGGTATATATCCTAATCTAAGGCAACCTAACATCTCGGATGAAATATGTGACAACATTCCTGGCCTGTCGAACCCTACATCTCGGAGGGAACAGTATATACGTCTATAACGTCATATATCCTAACGTAAGGCATCCTAACATCTCGGATGTAACATTTGACAACATTACAGGTGTGTCGGTCCCTACGTCTCGGTGGTAACGTTACATGCGTCTATAACGTTATATATCCTAACCTAAGGCAACCTAACATCTCGGATGTAACATTTGACAACATTCCAGGCATGTCGGTCCCTACGTCTCGGTGGTAACATTATATGCGTCTATAACGTTATATATCCTTATCTAAGGCAACCTAACATCTCGGATGCAATATTTGACAACATTCCTAGCCTGTCGATCCCTACTTCTCGGAGGGAACAGTATATACGTCTATAACGTTATACATCCTAACCTAAGGCAAACTGACATCTCGGATGTAATATTCTACATCATTCCAGGCGTGTCGGACCCTACTTCTCGGTGAGAACATTATATGAGTCTATAACGTTGTATATCCTAATCTAAGGCAACCTAACATCTCGGATGTAATATTTCACAACATTCCTGGCGTGTCAGACCCTACTTCTCGGTGGGAACAGTATATACGTCTGTAACGTCATATATCCTAACCTAAGGCCACCTAACATCTCGGATTTAACATTTTACAACATTCCTGGCGTGTCGTACCCTACTTCTCGGTGGGAACAGTATATACGTCTATAACGTTATATATCCTAACCTAAGGCACCCTAACATCTCGGATGTAATATTTGACAACATTCCTGGCGTGTCGGTCCCTACTTCTCGGTGGGAACAGTATATACGTCTGTAACGTCATATATCATAACCTAAGGCAACCTAACATCTCGGATGCAATATTTCACAACATTCCTGGCCTGTCGAACCCTACTTCTCGGAGGGAACAGCATATACATCTATAGCGTCATATATCCTAGCCTAAGGCAACCTAACATCTCGGATGTAACATTTGACAACATTCCAGGTGTGTCGGTCCCTACGTCTCGGTGGTAACGTTACATGCGTCTATAACGTTATATATCCTAACCTAAGGCAACCTAACATCTCGGATGTAACATTTGACAACATTCCAGGCATGTCGGTCCCTACGTCTCGGTGGTAACATTATATGCGTCTATAACGTTATATATCCTTATCTAAGGCAACCTAACATCTCGGATGCAATATTTGACAACATTCCTAGCCTGTCGAACCCTACTTATCGGAGGGAACAGTATATACGTCTATAACGTTATATATCCTAACCTAGGGCAACCTAACATCTCGGATGTAATATTCTACAACCTTCCAGGCGTGTCGGACCGTACTTCTCGGTGGGAACATTATATGCGTCTATAACGTTGTATATCCTTATCTAAGGCAACCTAACATCTCGGATGCAATATTTGACAACATTCCTGGCCTGTCGTACCCTACATCTCGGAGGGAACAGTATATACGTCTATAGCGGTATATATCCTAATCTAAGGCAACCTAACATCTCGTATGCAATATTTGACAACATTCCTGGCCTGTCGAACCCTACTTCTCGGAGGGAACAGTATATATGTCTATAACGTTATATATCCTAACCGAAGGCAACCTGACATCTCGGATGTAATATTCTACATCATTCAAGGCGTGTCGGACCCTACTTCTCGGTGGGAACATTATATGAGTCTATAACGTTGTATATCATAATCTAAGGCAACCTATTATCTCAGACGTAATATTGTACAATATTCCTCGCGTGTCGGTGCATACTTTTCGGTGGGAATATTATATGCACCCATAACGGTCGATATCGTAATCTAAGGCAATCTAACATCTCGGATGCAATATTTGACAACATTCCTTGCCTGTCGAACCCTACTTCTCGGAGGGAACAGTATGTACGTCTATAACGTTATATATCCTAACCTAAGGCAACCTAACATCTCGGATGTAATATTCTACAACCTTCCAGGCGTGTCGGACCTTACTTCTCGGTGGTAACATTACATGCGTCTATAACGGTATATATCCTAATCTAAGGCAACCTAACATCTCGGATGAAATATGTGACAACATTCCTGGCCTGTCGAACCCTACATCTCGGAGGGAACAGTATATACGTCTATAACGTCATATATCCTAACCTAAGGCAACATAACATCTCGGATGCAATATTTGACAACACTCCTGACCTGTCGAACCCTACTTCTCGGAGGGAACAGCATATACATCTATAACGTCATATATCCTAGCCTAAGGCAACCTGACATCTCGGATGTAACATTTGACAACATTCCAGGCGTGTCGGTCCCTACGTCTCGGTGGTAACATTACATGCGTCTATAACGGTATATATCCTAATCTAAGGCAACCTAACATCTCGGATGAAATATGTGACAACATTCCTGGCCTGTCGAACCCTACATCTCGGAGGGAACAGTATATACGTCTATAACGTCATATATCCTAACGTAAGGCATCCTAACATCTCGGATGTAACATTTGACAACATTACAGGTGTGTCGGTCCCTACGTCTCGGTGGTAACGTTACATGCGTCTATAACGTTATATATCCTAACCTAAGGCAACCTAACATCTCGGATGTAACATTTGACAACATTCCAGGCATGTCGGTCCCTACGTCTCGGTGGTAACATTATATGCGTCTATAACGTTATATATCCTTATCTAAGGCAACCTAACATCTCGGATGCAATATTTGACAACATTCCTAGCCTGTCGATCCCTACTTCTCGGAGGGAACAGTATATACGTCTATAACGTTATACATCCTAACCTAAGGCAAACTGACATCTCGGATGTAATATTCTACATCATTCCAGGCGTGTCGGACCCTACTTCTCGGTGGGAACATTATATGAGTCTATAACGTTGTATATCCTAATCTAAGGCAACCTATTATCTCAGACGTAATATTTTACAATATTCCTGGCGTGTCGGTGCATACTTTTCGGTGGGAATATTATATGCGTCTATAACGGTCGATATCGTAATCTAAGGCAACCTAACATCTCGGATGCAATATTTGACAACATTCCTGGCCTGTCGAACACTACTTCTCGGAGGGAACAGTATATACGTCTATAACGTTATATATCCTAACCTAAGGCAACCTGACATCTCGGATGTAATATTCTACATCATTCCAGGCGTGTCGGACCCTACTTCTCGGTGGGAACATTATATGAGTCTATAACGTTGTATATCCTAATCTAAGGCAACCTATTATCTCAGACGTAATATTTTACAATATTCCTGGCGTGTCGGTGCATACTTTTCGGTGGGAATATTATATGCGTCTATAACGTTATATATCCTTATCTAAGGCAACCTAACATCTCGGATGCAATATTTGACAACATTCCTGGCCTGTCGAACACTACTTCTCGGAGGGAACAGTATATACGTCTATAACGTTATATATCCTAACCTAGGGCAACCTAACATCTCGGATGTATTATTCTACAACCTTCCAGGCGTGTCGGACCCTACTTCTCGGTGGGAACATTATATGAGTCTATAACGTTGTATATCCTAATCTAAGGCAACCTATTATCTCAGACGTAATATTTTACAATATTCCTGGCGTGTCGGTGCATACTTTTCGGTGGGAATATTATATGCGTCTATAACGGTCGATATCGTAATCTAAGGCAACCTAACATCTCGGATGCAATATTTGACAACATTCCTGGCCTGTCAAACCCTACTTCTCGGAGGGAACAGCATATACATCTATAACGTCATATATCCTAGCCTAAGGCAACCTAACATCTCGGATGTAACATTTGACAACATTCCAGGCGTGTTGGAACCCTACGTCTCGGTGGTAACATTACGTGCGTCTATAACGTTATATATGCTAACCTAAGGCAACCTAACATCTCGGATGCAATATTTGACAACATTCCTGGCCTGTCAAACCCTACTTCTCGGAGGGAACAGCATATACGTCTATAACGTCATATATCCTAACCTAAGGCAACCTAACATCTCGGATGTAACATTTGACAACATTCCAGGTGTGTCGGTCCCTACGTCTCGGTGGTAACGTTACATGCGTCTATAACGTTATATATCCTAACCTAAGGCAACCTAACATCTCGGATGTAACATTTGACAACATTCCAGGCATGTCGGTCCCTACGTCTCGGTGGTAACATTATATGCGTCTATAACGTTATATATCCTTATCTAAGGCAACCTGACATCTCGGATGTAATATTCTACATCATTCCAGGCGTGTCGGACCCTACTTCTCGGTGGGAACATTATATGCGTCTATAGCGGTATATATCCTAATCTTAGGCAACCTAACATCTCGGATGTAACATTTTACAACATTCCAGGCCTGTCGGTCCCTACGTCTCGGTGGTAACATTACATGCGTCTATAACGTTATATATCCTAACCTAAGGCCACCTAACATCTCGTATGTAATATTTGACAACATTCCTGGCGTGTCGAACCCTACTTCTCGGTGGGAACAGTATATACGTCTATAACGTTATATATCCTAACCTAAGGCAACCTAACATCTCGGATGTGATATTTCACAACATTCCTGGCGTGTCAGACCCTACTTCTCGGTGGGAACAGTATATACGTCTGTAACGTCATATATCCTAACCTAAGGCCACCTAACATCTCGGATGCAATATTCGACAACATTCCTGGCCTGTCGAAACCTACTTCTCGGAGGGAACAGCATATACATCTATAACGTCATATATCCTAGCCTAAGGCAACCTAACATCTCGGATGTAACATTTGACAACATTCCAGGCGTGTCGGTCCCTACGTCTCGGTGATAACATTACATGCGTCTATAGCGGTATATATCCTAATCTTAGGCAACCTAACATCTCGGATTTAACATTTTACAACATTCCTGGCGTGCCGTACCCTACTTCTCGGTGGGAACAGTATATACGTCTATAACGTTATATATCCTAACCTAAGGCACCCTAACATCTCGGATGTAATATTTGACAACATTCCTGGCGTGTCGGTCCCTACTTCTCGGTGGGAACAGTATATACGTCTGTAACGTCATATATCATAACCTAAGGCAACCTAACATCTCGGATGCAATATTTCACAACATTCCTGGCCTGTCGAACCCTACTTCTCGGAGGGAACAGCATATACATCTATAGCGTCATATATCCTAGCCTAAGGCAACCTAACATCTCGGATGTAACATTTGACAACATTCCAGGTGTGTCGGTCCCTACGTCTCGGTGGTAACGTTACATGCGTCTATAACGTTATATATCCTAACCTAAGGCAACCTAACATCTCGGATGTAACATTTGACAACATTCCAGGCATGTCGGTCCCTACGTCTCGGTGGTAACATTATATGCGTCTATAACGTTATATATCCTTATCTAAGGCAACCTAACATCTCGGATGCAATATTTGACAACATTCCTAGCCTGTCGAACCCTACTTATCGGAGGGAACAGTATATACGTCTATAACGTTATATATCCTAACCTAGGGCAACCTAACATCTCGGATGTAATATTCTACAACCTTCCAGGCGTGTCGGACCGTACTTCTCGGTGGGAACATTATATGCGTCTATAACGTTGTATATCCTTATCTAAGGCAACCTAACATCTCGGATGCAATATTTGACAACATTCCTGGCCTGTCGTACCCTACATCTCGGAGGGAACAGTATATACGTCTATAGCGGTATATATCCTAATCTAAGGCAACCTAACATCTCGTATGCAATATTTGACAACATTCCTGGCCTGTCGAACCCTACTTCTCGGAGGGAACAGTATATATGTCTATAACGTTATATATCCTAACCGAAGGCAACCTGACATCTCGGATGTAATATTCTACATCATTCAAGGCGTGTCGGACCCTACTTCTCGGTGGGAACATTATATGAGTCTATAACGTTGTATATCATAATCTAAGGCAACCTATTATCTCAGACGTAATATTGTACAATATTCCTCGCGTGTCGGTGCATACTTTTCGGTGGGAATATTATATGCGTCCATAACGGTCGATATCGTAATCTAAGGCAATCTAACATCTCGGATGCAATATTTGACAACATTCCTTGCCTGACGAACCCTACTTCTCGGAGGGAACAGTATGTACGTCTATAACGTTATATATCCTAACCTAAGGCAACCTAACATCTCGGATGTAATATTCTACAACCTTCCAGGCGTGTCGGACCTTACTTCTCGGTGGTAACATTACATGCGTCTATAACGGTATATATCCTAATCTAAGGCAACCTAACATCTCGGATGAAATATGTGACAACATTCCTGGCCTGTCGAACCCTACATCTCGGAGGGAACAGTATATACGTCTATAACGTCATATATCCTAACGTAAGGCATCCTAACATCTCGGATGTAACATTTGACAACATTACAGGTGTGTCGGTCCCTACGTCTCGGTGGTAACGTTACATGCGTCTATAACGTTATATATCCTAACCTAAGGCAACCTAACATCTCGGATGTAACATTTGACAACATTCCAGGCATGTCGGTCCCTACGTCTCGGTGGTAACATTATATGCGTCTATAACGTTATATATCCTTATCTAAGGCAACCTAACATCTCGGATGCAATATTTGACAACATTCCTAGCCTGTCGATCCCTACTTCTCGGAGGGAACAGTATATACGTCTATAACGTTATACATCCTAACCTAAGGCAAACTGACATCTCGGATGTAATATTCTACATCATTCCAGGCGTGTCGGACCCTACTTCTCGGTGGGAACATTATATGAGTCTATAACGTTGTATATCCTAATCTAAGGCAACCTAACATCTCGGATGTAATATTTCACAACATTCCTGGCGTGTCAGACCCTACTTCTCGGTGGGAACAGTATATACGTCTGTAACGTCATATATCCTAACCTAAGGCCACCTAACATCTCGGATTTAACATTTTACAACATTCCTGGCGTGTCGTACCCTACTTCTCGGTGGGAACAGTATATACGTCTATAACGTTATATATCCTAACCTAAGGCACCCTAACATCTCGGATGTAATATTTGACAACATTCCTGGCGTGTCGGTCCCTACTTCTCGGTGGGAACAGTATATACGTCTGTAACGTCATATATCATAACCTAAGGCAACCTAACATCTCGGATGCAATATTTCACAACATTCCTGGCCTGTCGAACCCTACTTCTCGGAGGGAACAGCATATACATCTATAGCGTCATATATCCTAGCCTAAGGCAACCTAACATCTCGGATGTAACATTTGACAACATTCCAGGTGTGTCGGTCCCTACGTCTCGGTGGTAACGTTACATGCGTCTATAACGTTATATATCCTAACCTAAGGCAACCTAACATCTCGGATGTAACATTTGACAACATTCCAGGCATGTCGGTCCCTACGTCTCGGTGGTAACATTATATGCGTCTATAACGTTATATATCCTTATCTAAGGCAACCTAACATCTCGGATGCAATATTTGACAACATTCCTAGCCTGTCGAACCCTACTTATCGGAGGGAACAGTATATACGTCTATAACGTTATATATCCTAACCTAGGGCAACCTAACATCTCGGATGTAATATTCTACAACCTTCCAGGCGTGTCGGACCGTACTTCTCGGTGGGAACATTATATGCGTCTATAACGTTGTATATCCTTATCTAAGGCAACCTAACATCTCGGATGCAATATTTGACAACATTCCTGGCCTGTCGTACCCTACATCTCGGAGGGAACAGTATATACGTCTATAGCGGTATATATCCTAATCTAAGGCAACCTAACATCTCGTATGCAATATTTGACAACATTCCTGGCCTGTCGAACCCTACTTCTCGGAGGGAACAGTATATATGTCTATAACGTTATATATCCTAACCGAAGGCAACCTGACATCTCGGATGTAATATTCTACATCATTCAAGGCGTGTCGGACCCTACTTCTCGGTGGGAACATTATATGAGTCTATAACGTTGTATATCATAATCTAAGGCAACCTATTATCTCAGACGTAATATTGTACAATATTCCTCGCGTGTCGGTGCATACTTTTCGGTGGGAATATTATATGCACCCATAACGGTCGATATCGTAATCTAAGGCAATCTAACATCTCGGATGCAATATTTGACAACATTCCTTGCCTGTCGAACCCTACTTCTCGGAGGGAACAGTATGTACGTCTATAACGTTATATATCCTAACCTAAGGCAACCTAACATCTCGGATGTAATATTCTACAACCTTCCAGGCGTGTCGGACCTTACTTCTCGGTGGTAACATTACATGCGTCTATAACGGTATATATCCTAATCTAAGGCAACCTAACATCTCGGATGAAATATGTGACAACATTCCTGGCCTGTCGAACCCTACATCTCGGAGGGAACAGTATATACGTCTATAACGTCATATATCCTAACCTAAGGCAACATAACATCTCGGATGCAATATTTGACAACACTCCTGACCTGTCGAACCCTACTTCTCGGAGGGAACAGCATATACATCTATAACGTCATATATCCTAGCCTAAGGCAACCTGACATCTCGGATGTAACATTTGACAACATTCCAGGCGTGTCGGTCCCTACGTCTCGGTGGTAACATTACATGCGTCTATAACGGTATATATCCTAATCTAAGGCAACCTAACATCTCGGATGAAATATGTGACAACATTCCTGGCCTGTCGAACCCTACATCTCGGAGGGAACAGTATATACGTCTATAACGTCATATATCCTAACGTAAGGCATCCTAACATCTCGGATGTAACATTTGACAACATTACAGGTGTGTCGGTCCCTACGTCTCGGTGGTAACGTTACATGCGTCTATAACGTTATATATCCTAACCTAAGGCAACCTAACATCTCGGATGTAACATTTGACAACATTCCAGGCATGTCGGTCCCTACGTCTCGGTGGTAACATTATATGCGTCTATAACGTTATATATCCTTATCTAAGGCAACCTAACATCTCGGATGCAATATTTGACAACATTCCTAGCCTGTCGATCCCTACTTCTCGGAGGGAACAGTATATACGTCTATAACGTTATACATCCTAACCTAAGGCAAACTGACATCTCGGATGTAATATTCTACATCATTCCAGGCGTGTCGGACCCTACTTCTCGGTGGGAACATTATATGAGTCTATAACGTTGTATATCCTAATCTAAGGCAACCTATTATCTCAGACGTAATATTTTACAATATTCCTGGCGTGTCGGTGCATACTTTTCGGTGGGAATATTATATGCGTCTATAACGGTCGATATCGTAATCTAAGGCAACCTAACATCTCGGATGCAATATTTGACAACATTCCTGGCCTGTCGAACACTACTTCTCGGAGGGAACAGTATATACGTCTATAACGTTATATATCCTAACCTAAGGCAACCTGACATCTCGGATGTAATATTCTACATCATTCCAGGCGTGTCGGACCCTACTTCTCGGTGGGAACATTATATGAGTCTATAACGTTGTATATCCTAATCTAAGGCAACCTATTATCTCAGACGTAATATTTTACAATATTCCTGGCGTGTCGGTGCATACTTTTCGGTGGGAATATTATATGCGTCTATAACGTTATATATCCTTATCTAAGGCAACCTAACATCTCGGATGCAATATTTGACAACATTCCTGGCCTGTCGAACACTACTTCTCGGAGGGAACAGTATATACGTCTATAACGTTATATATCCTAACCTAGGGCAACCTAACATCTCGGATGTATTATTCTACAACCTTCCAGGCGTGTCGGACCCTACTTCTCGGTGGGAACATTATATGAGTCTATAACGTTGTATATCCTAATCTAAGGCAACCTATTATCTCAGACGTAATATTTTACAATATTCCTGGCGTGTCGGTGCATACTTTTCGGTGGGAATATTATATGCGTCTATAACGGTCGATATCGTAATCTAAGGCAACCTAACATCTCGGATGCAATATTTGACAACATTCCTGGCCTGTCGAACACTACTTCTCGGAGGGAACAGTATATACGGCTATAACGTTATATATCCTAACCTAGGGCAACCTAACATCTCGGATGTATTATTCTACAACCTTCCAGGCGTGTCGGACCCTACTTCTCGGTGGGAACATTATTTGCGTCTATAAGGTTGTATATCCTTATCTAAGGCAACCTAACATCTCGGATGCAATATTTGACAACATTCCTGGCCTGTCGAACCCTATTTCTCGGAGGGAACAGTATATACGTCTATAACGTTATATATCCTAACCTAAGGCAACCTAACATCTCGGATATAACATTTGACAACATTCCAGGCGTGTTGGAACCCTACGACTCTGTGGTAACATTACGTGCATCTATAACGCTATATATGCTAACCTAAGGCAACCTAACATCTCGGATGCAATATTTGACAACATTCCTGGCCTGTCGAACCCTATTTCTCGGAGGGAACATTATATACGTCTATAACGTTATATATCCTAACCTAAGGCAACCTGACATCTCGGATGTATTATTCTACAACATTCCAAGCGTGTCGGACCCTACTTCTCGGTGGGAACATTATATGCGTCTATAACGTTGTATATCCTAATCTAAGGCAACCTAACATCTTGGATGCAATATTTGACAACATTCCTGGCCTGTCGAACCCTACATCTCGGAGGGAACAGTATATACGTCTAGAGCGGTATATATCCTAATCTAAGGCCACCTAACATCTCGTATGTAATATTTGACAACATTCCTAGCGTGTCGGACCCTACTTCTCGGTGGGAACAGTATATATGTCTGTAACGTCATATATCCTAACCTAAGGCAACCTAACATCTCGGATATAACATTTGACAACATTCCCGGCGTGTTGGAACCCTACGTCTCGGTGGTAACATTACGTGCGTCTATAACGTTATATATGCTAACCTAAGGCAACCTGACATCTCGGATGCAATATTTGACAACATTCCTGGCCTGTCAAACCCTACTTCTCGGAGGGAACAGCATATACGTCTATAACGTCATATATCCTAACCTAAGGCAACCTAACATCTCGGATGTAACATTTGACAACATTCCAGGCATGTCGGTCCCTACGTCTCGGTGGTAACATTATATGCGTCTATAACGTTATATATCCTTATCTAAGGCAACCTAACATCTCGGATGCAATATTTGACAACATTCCTAGCCTGTCGAACCCTACTTCTCGGAGGGAACAGTATATACGTCTATAACGTTATATATCCTAACCTAAGGCAACCCGACATCTCGGATGTAATATTCTACATCATTCCAGGCGTGTCGGACCCTACTTCTCGGTGGGAACATTATATGCGTCTATAACGTTGTATATACTTATCTAAGGCAACCTGACATCTCGGATGTATTATTCTACAACATTCCAGGCGTGTCGGACCCTACTTCTCGGTGGGAATATTATATGCGTCTATAACGTTGTATATCCTAATCTAAGGCAACCTAACATCTCGGATGTAACATTTGTCAACATTCCAGGTGTGTCGGTCCCTACGTCTCGGTGGTAACGTTACATGCGTCTATAACGTTATATATCCTAACCTAAGGCAACCTAACACCTCGGATGTAACATTTGACAACATTCCAGGCATGTCGGTCCCTACGTCTCGGTGATAACATTACATGCGTCTATAGCGGTATATATCCTAATCTTAGGCAACCTAACATCTCGGATTTAACATTTTACAACATTCCTGGCGTGTCGAACCCTACTTCTCGGTGGGAACAGTATATACGTCTATAACGTTATATATCCTAACCTAAGGCATCCTAACATCTCGGATGTAATATTTGACAACATTCCTGGCGTGTCGGTCCCTACTTCTCGGTGGGAACAGTATATACGTCTGTAACGTCATATATCATAACCTAAGGCAACCTAACATCTCGGATGCAATATTTCACAACATTCCTGGCCTGTCGAACCCTACTTCTCGGAGGGAACAGCATATACATCTATAGCGTCATATATCCTAGCCTAAGGCAACCTAACATCTCGGATGTAACATTTGACCACATTCCAGGTGTGTCGGTCCCTACGTCTCGGTGGTAACGTTACATGCGTCTATAACGTTATATATCCTAACCTAAGGCAACCTAACATCTCGGATGTAACATTTGACAACATTCCAGGCATGTCGGTCCCTACGTCTCGGTGGTAACATTATATGCGTCTACAACGTTATATATCCTTATCTAAGGCAACCTATCATCTCGGATGCAATATTTGACAACATTCCTAGCCTGTCGAACCCTACTTCTCGGAGGGAACAGTATATACGTCTATAACGTTATATATCCTAACCTAAGGCAACCTGACATCTCGGATGTAATATTCTACATCATTCCAGGCGTGTCGGACCCTACTTCTCGGTGGGAACATTATATGCGTCTATAACGTTGTATATCCTAATCTAAGGCAACCTAACATCTCGGATGCAATATTTGACAACATTCCTGGCCTGTCGAACCCTACATCTCGGAGGGAACAGTATATACGTCTATAGCGGTATATATCCTAATCTAAGGCCACCTAACATCTCGTATGTAATATTTGACAACATTCCTGGCGTGTCGAACCCTACTTCTCGGTGGGAAAAGTATATACGTCTATAACGTTATATATCCTAACGTAAGGCAACCTAACATCTCGGATGTAATATTTGACAACATTCCTGTCGTGTCGGACCCTACTTCTCGGTGGGAACAGTTTATACGTCTGTAACGTCATATATCCTAACCTAAGGCAACCTAACATCTCCGATATAACATTTGACAACATTCCCGGCGTGTTGGAACCCTACGCCTCGGTGGTAACATTACATGCGTCTATAACGTTATATATCCTAACCTAAGGCAACCTAACATCTCGGATGTAACATTTGACAACATTCCAGGCATGTCGGTCCCTACGTCTCGGTGGTAACGTTACATGCGTCTATAACGTTATATATCCTAACCTAAGGCAACCTATCATCTCGGATGCAATATTTGACAACATTCCTAGCCTGTCGAACCCTACTTCTCGGAGGGAACAGTATATACGTCTATAACGTTAATTATCCTAACCTAAGGCAACCTGACATCTCGGATGTAATATTCTACATCATTCCAGGCGTGTCGGACCCTACTTCTCGGTGGGAACATTATATGCGTCTATAACGTTGTATATCCTAATCTAAGGCAACCTAACATCTCGGATGTAATATTTGACAACATTCCTGTCGTGTCGGACCCTACTTCTCGGTGGGAACAGTATATACGTCTGTAACGTCATATATCCTAACCTAAGGCAACCTAACATCTCCGATATAACATTTGACAACATTCCCGGCGTGTTGGAACCCTACGTCTCGGTGGTAACATTACATGCGTCTGTAACGCTATATATCCTAACCTAAGGCCACCTAACATCTCGTATGTAATATTTGACAACATTCCTGGCGTGTCGAACCCTACTTCTCGGTGATAACATTACATGCGTCTATAGCGGTATATATCCTAATCTTAGGCAACCTAACATCTCGGATATAACATTTGACAACATTTCAGGCGTGTTGGAACCCTACGTCTCGGTGGTAACATTACGTGCGTCTATAACGTTATATATGCTAACCTAAGGCAACCTAACATCTCGGATGCAATATTTGACAACATTCCTGGCCTGTCGAACCCTATTTCTCGGAGGGAACAGTATATACGTCTATAACGTTATATATCCTAACCTAAGGCAACCTGACATCTCGGATGTATTATTCTACAACATTCCAGGCGTGTCGGACCCTACTTCTCGGTGGGAACATTATATGCGTCTATAACGTTGTATATCCTAATCTAAGGCAACCTAACATCTCGGATGCAATATTTGACAACATTCCTGGCCTGTCAAACCCTACTTCTCGGAGGGAACAGCATATACATCTATAACGTCATATATCCTAGCCTAAGGCAACCTAACATCTCGGATGTAACATTTGACAACATTCCAGGCGTGTCGGTCCCTACGTCTCGGTGGTAACATTACATGCGTCTATAACGGTATATATCCTAATCTTAGGCAACCTAACATCTCGGATGTAACATTTGACACCATTCCAGGCGTGTCGGTCCCTACGTCTCGGTGATAACATTACATGCGTCTATAGCGGTATATATCCTAATCTTAGGCAACCTAACATCTCGGATGTAACATTTTACAACATTCCTGGCGTGTCGGACCCTACTTCTCGGTGGGAACAGTATATACGTCTGTAACGTCAAATATCCTAACCTAAGGCAACCTAACATCTCGGATATAACATTTGACAACATTCCAGGGGTGTTGGAACCTTACGTCTCGGTGGTAACATTACGTTCGTCTATAACGTTATATATGCTAACCTAAGGCAACCTAACATCTCGGATGCAATATTTCACAACATTCCTGGCCTGTCGAACCCTATTTCTCAGAGGGAACAGTATATACGTCTATAACGTTATATATCCTAACCTAAGGCAACCTGACATCTCGGATGTATTATTCTACAACATTCCAGGCGTGTCGGACCCTACTTCTCGGTGGGAACATTATATGCGTCTATAACGTTGTATATCCTAATCTAAGGCAACCTAACATCTCGGATGCAATATTTGACAACATTCCTGGTCTGTCGAACCCTACATCTCGGAGGGAACAGTATATACGTCTATAGCGGTATATATCCTAATCTAAGGCCACCTAACATCTCGTATGTAATATTTGACAACATTCCTGGCGTGTCGAACCCTACTTCTCGGTGGGAACAGTATATACGTCTATAACGTTATATATCCTAACGTAAGGCAACCTAACATCTCGGATGTAATATTTGACAACATTCCTGTCGTGTCGGACCCTAGTTCTCGGTGGGAACAGTATATACGTCTGTAACGTCATATATCCTAACCTAAGGCAACATAACATCTCCGATATAACATTTGACAACATTCCCGGCGTGTTGGAACCCTACGTCTCGGTGGTAACATTACGTGCGTCTATAACATTATATATCCTAACCTAAGGCAACCTAACATCTCGGATGTAACATTTGACAACATTCCAGGCATGTCGGTCCCTACGTCTCGGTGGTAACATTATATGCGTCTATAACGTTATATATCCTTATCTAAGGCAACCTATCATCTCGGATGCAATGTTTGACAACATTCCTAGCCTGTCGAACCCTACTTCTCGGAGGGAACAGTATAACGTCTATAACGTTATATATCCTAACCTAAGGCAACCTGACATCTCGGATGTAATATTCTACATCATTCCAGGCGTGTCGGACCCTACTTCTCGGTGGGAACATTATATGCGTCTATAGCGGTATATATCCTAATCTTAGGCAACCTAACATCTCGGATGTAACATTTTACAACATTCCAGGCCTGTCGGTCCCTACGTCTCGGTGGTAACATTACATGCGTCTATAACGTTATATATCCTAACCTAAGGCCACCTAACATCTCGTATGTAATATTTGACAACATTCCTGGCATGTCGAACCCTACTTCTCGGTGGGAACAGTATATACGTCTATAACGTTATATATCCTAACCTAAGGCAACCTAACATCTCGGATGTGATATTTCACAACATTCCTGGCGTGTCAGACCCTACTTCTCGGTGGGAACAGTATATACGTCTGTAACGTCATATATCCTAACCTAAGGCAACCTAACCTCTCGGATGCAATATTTGACAACATTCCTGGCCTGTCGAACCCTACTTCTCGGAGGGAACAGCATATACATCTATAACGTCATATATCCTAGCCTAAGGCAACCTAACATCTCGGATGTAACATTTGACAACATTCCAGGCGTGTCGGTCCCTACGTCTCGGTGATAACATTACATGCGTCTATAGCGGTATATATCCTAGTCTTAGGCAACCTAACATCTCGGATTTAACATTTTACAACATTCCTGGCGTGTCGAACCCTACTTCTCGGTGGGAACAGTATATACGTCTATAACGTTATATATCCTAACCTAAGGCATCCTAACATCTCGGATGTAATATTTGACAACATTCCTGGCGTGTCGGTCCCTACTTCTCGGTGGGAACAGTATATAAGTCTGTAACGTCATATATCATAACCTAAGGCAACCTAACATCTCGGATGCAATATTTCACAACATTCCTGGCCTGTCGAACCCTACTTCTCGGAGGGAACAGCATATACATCTATAGCGTCATATATCCTAGCCTAAGGCAACCTAACATCTCAGATGTAACATTTGACAACATTCCAGGTGTGTCGGTCCCTACGTCTCGGTGGTAACGTTACATGCGTCTATAACGTTATATATCCTAACCTAAGGCAACCTAACATCTCGGATGTAATATTTGAGAACATTCCAGTCATGTCGGTCCCTACGTCTCGGTGGTAACATTATATGCGTCTATAACGTTATATATCCTTATCTAAGGCAACCTATCATCTCGGATGCAATATTTGACAACATTCCTAGCCTGTCGAACCCTACTTCTCCGAGGGAACAGTATATACGTCTATAACGTTATATATCCTAACCTAAGGCAACCTGACATCTCGGATGTAATATTCTACATCATTCCAGGCGTGTCGGACCCTACTTCTCGGTGGGAACATTATATGCGTCTATAACGTTGTATATCCTAATCTAAGGCAACCTAACATCTCGGATGCAATATTTGACAACATTCCTGGCCTGTCGAACCCTACATCTCGGAGGGAACAGTATATACGTCTATAGCGGTATATATCCTAATCTAAGGCCACCTAACATCTCGTATGTAATATTTGACAACATTCCTGGCGTGTCGAACCCTACTTCTCGGTGGGAACAGTATATACGTCTATAACGTTATATATCCTAACGTAAGGCAACCTAACATCTCGGATGTAATATTTGACAACATTCCTGTCGTGTCGGACCCTACTTCTCGGTGGGAACAGTATATACGTCTGTAACGTCATATATCCTAACCTAAGGCAACCTAACATCTCCGATATAACATTTGACAACATTCCAGGCGTGTTGGAACCCTACGTCTCGGTGGTAACATTACGTGCGTCTATAACGTTATATATGCTAACCTAAGGCAACCTAACATCTCGGATGCAATATTTGACAACATTCCTGGCCTGTCGAGCCCTATTTCTCGGAGGGAACAGTATATACGTCTATAACGTTATATATCCTAACCTAAGGCAACCTGACATCTCGGATGTATTATTCTACAACATTCCAGGCGTGTCGGACCCTACTTCTCGGTGGGAACATTATATGCGTCTATAACGTTGTATATCCTAATCTAAGGCAACCTAACATCTCGGATGCAATATTTGACAACATTCCTGGCCTGTCAAACCCTACTTCTCGGAGGGAACAGCATATACATCTATAACGTCATATATCCTAGCCTAAGGCAACCTAACATCTCGGATGTAACATTTGACAACATTCCAGGCGTGTCGGTCCCTACGTCTCGGTGGTAACATTACATGCGTCTATAACGGTATATATCCTAATCTTAGGCAACCTAACATCTCGGATGTAACATTTGACAACATTCCAGGCGTGTCGGTCCCTACGTCTCGGTGATAACATTACATGCGTCTATAGCGGTATATATCCTAATCTTAGGCAACCTAACATCTCGGATGTAACATTTTACAACATTCCTGGCGTGTCGGACCCTACTTCTCGGTGGGAACAGTATATACGTCTGTAACGTCATATATCCTAACCTAAGGCAACCTAACATCTCGGATATAACATTTGACAACATTCCAGGGGTGTTGGAACCTTACGTCTCGGTGGTAACATTACGTGCGTCTATAACGTTATATATGCTAACCTAAGGCAACCTAACATCTCGGATGCAATATTTGACAACATTCCTGGCCTGTCGAACCCTATTTCTCGGAGGGAACAGTATATACGTCTATAACGTTATATATCCTAACCTAAGGCAACCTAACATCTCCGATATAACATTTGACAACATTCCCGGCGTGTTGGAACCCTACGTCTCGGTGGTAACATTACATGCGTCTATAACGTTATATATCCTAACCTAAGGCCACCTAACATCTCGTATGTAATATTTGACAACATTCCTGGCGTGTCGAACCCTACTTCTCGGTGATAACATTACATGCGTCTATAGCGGTATATATCCTAATCTTAGGCAACCTAACATCTCGGATATAACATTTGACAACATTCCAGGCGTGTTGGAACCCTACGTCTCGGTGGTAACATTACGTGCGTCTATAACGTTATATATGCTAACCTAAGGCAACCTAACATCTCGGATGCAATATTTGACAACATTCCTGGCCTGTCGAACCCTATTTCTCGGAGGGCACAGAATATACGTCTATAACGTTATATATCCTAACCTAAGGCAACCTGACATCTCGGATGTATTATTCTACAACATTCCAGGCGTGTCGGACCGTACTTCTCGGTGGGAACATTATATGCGTCTATAACGTTGTATATCCTAATCTAAGGCAACCTAACATCTCGGATGCAATATTTGACAACATTCCTGGCCTGTCAAACCCTACTTCTCGGAGGGAACAGCATATACATCTATAACGTCATATATCCTAGCCTAAGGCAACCTAACATCTCGGTTGTAACATTTGACAACATTCCAGGCGTGTCGGTCCCTACGTCTCGGTGGTAACATTACATGCGTCTATAACGGTATATATCCTAATCTTAGGCAACCTAACATCTCGGATGTAACATTTGACAACATTCCAGGCGTGTCGGTCCCTACGTCTCGGTGATAACATTACATGCGTCTATAGCGGTATATATCCTAATCTTAGGCAACCTAACATCTCGGATGTAACATTTTACAACATTCCTGGCGTGTCGGACCCTACTTCTCGGTGGGAACAGTATATACGTCTGTAACGTCATATATCCTAACCTAAGGCAACCTAACATCTCGGATATAACATTTGACAACATTCCAGGGGTGTTGGAACCTTACGTCTCGGTGGTAACATTACGTGCGTCTATAACGTTATATATGCTAACCTAAGGCAACCTAACATCTCGGATGCAATATTTGACAACATTCCTGGCCTGTCGAACCCTATTTCTCGGAGGGAACAGTATATACGTCTATAACGTTATATATCCTAACCTAAGGCAACCTAACATCTCCGATATAACATTTGACAACATTCCCGGCGTGTTGGAACCCTACGTCTCGGTGGTAACATTACATGCGTCTATAACGTTATATATCCTAACCTAAGGCCACCTAACATCTCGTATGTAATATTTGACAACATTCCTGGCGTGTCGAACCCTACTTCTCGGTGATAACATTACATGCGTCTATAGCGGTATATATCCTAATCTTAGGCAACCTAACATTTCGGATATAACATTTGACAACATTCCAGGCGTGTTGGAACCCTACGTCTCGGTGGTAACATTACGTGCGTCTATAACGTTATATATGCTAACCTAAGGCAACCTAACATCTCGGATGCAATATTTGACAACATTCCTGGCCTGTCGAACCCTATTTCTCGGAGGGAACAGTATATACGTCTATAACGTTATATATCCTAACCTAAGGCAACCTGACATCTCGGATGTATTATTCTACAACATTCCAGGCGTGTCGGTCCCTACGTCTCGGTGGTAACGTTACATGCGTCTATAACGTTATATATCCTAACCTAAGGCAACCTAACATCTCGGATGTAACATTTGACAACATTCCAGGCATGTCGGTCCCTACGTCTCGGTGGTAACATTATATGCGTCTATAACGTTGTATATCCTTATCTAAGGCAACCTAACATCTCGGATGCAATATTTGACAACATTCCTAGCCTGTCGAACCCTACTTCTCGGAGGGAACAGTATATACGTCTATAACGTTATATATCCTAACCTAAGGCAACCTGACATCTCGGATGTAATATTCTACATCATTCCAGGCGTGTCGGAACCTACTTCTCGGTGGGAACATTATATGCGTCTATAACGTTGTATATACTTATCTAAGGCAACCTAGCATCCCGGATGTGACATTTGACAACATTCCAGGCGAGTCGGTCCCTACGTCTCGGTGGTAACATTACATGCGTCTATAACGTTATATATCCTAACCTAAGGCAACCTAACATCTCGGATGCAATGTTTGACAACATTCCTGGCCTGTCGAATCCTACTTCTCGGGGGGAACAGCATATACGTCTATAACGTCATATATCCTAACCTAAGCCAACCTAACATCTCGGATGTAACATTTGACAACATTCCAGGCGTGTCGGACCCTACGTCTCGGTGATAACATTACATGCGTCTATAGCGGTATATATCCTAATCATAGGCAACCTAACATCTCGGATGTAACATTTTACAACATTCCTGGCGTGTCGGACCCTACTTCTCGGTGGGAACAGTATATACGTCTGTAACGTCATATATCCTAACCTAAGGCAACCTAACATCTCGGATATAACATTTGACAACATTCCAGGCGTGTTGGAAACCTACGTCTCGGTGGTAACATTACGTGCGTCTATAACGTTATATATGCTATCCTAAGGCAACCTAACATCTCGGATGCAATATTTGACAACATTCCTGGCCTGTCGAACCCTATTTCTCGGAGGGAACAGTATATACGTCTATAACGTTATATATCCTAACCTAAGGCAACCTGACATGTCGGATGTATTATTCTACAACATTCCAGGCGTGTCGGACCCTACTTCTCGGTGGGAACATTATATGCGTCTATAACGTTGTATATCCTAATCTAAGGCAACTTAACATCTCGGATGTAACATTTGACAACATTCCAGGTGTGTCGGTCCCTACGTCTCGGTGGTAACGTTACATGCGTCTATAACGTTATATATCCTAACCTAAGGCAACCTAACATCTCGGATGTAACATTTGACAACATTCCAGGCGTGTCGGTCCCTACGTCTCGGTGATAACATTACATGCGTCTATAGCGGTATATATCCTAATCTTAGGCAACCTAACATCTCGGATGTAACATTTTACAACATTCCTGGCGTGTCGGACCCTACTTCTCGGTGGGAACAGTATATACGTCTGTAACGTCATATATCCTAACCTAAGGCAACCTAACATCTCGGATATAACATTTGACAACATTCCAGGGGTGTTGGAACCTTACGTCTCGGTGGTAACATTACGTGCGTCTATAACGTTATATATGCTAACCTAAGGCAACCTAACATCTCGGATGCAATATTTGACAACATTCCTGGCCTGTCGAACCCTATTTCTCGGAGGGAACAGTATATACGTCTATAACGTTATATATCCTAACCTAAGGCAACCTAACATCTCCGATATAACATTTGACAACATTCCCGGCGTGTTGGAACCCTACGTCTCGGTGGTAACATTACATGCGTCTATAACGTTATATATCCTAACCTAAGGCCACCTAACATCTCGTATGTAATATTTGACAACATTCCTGGCGTGTCGAACCCTACTTCTCGGTGATAACATTACATGCGTCTATAGCGGTATATATCCTAATCTTAGGCAACTTAACATTTCGGATATAACATTTGACAACATTCCAGGCGTGTTGGAACCCTACGTCTCGGTGGTAACATTACGTGCGTCTATAACGTTATATATGCTAACCTAAGGCAACCTAACATCTCGGATGCAATATTTGACAACATTCCTGGCCTGTCGAATCCTATTTCTCGGAGGGAACAGTATATACGTCTATAACGTTATATATCCTAACCTAAGGCAACCTGACATCTCGGATGTATTATTCTACAACATTCCAGGCGTGTCGGTCCCTACGTCTCGGTGGTAACGTTACATGCGTCTATAACGTTATATATCCTAACCTAAGGCAACCTAACATCTCGGATGTAACATTTGACAACATTCCAGGCATGTCGGTCCCTACGTCTCGGTGGTAACATTATATGCGTCTATAACGTTGTATATCCTTATCTAAGGCAACCTAACATCTCGGATGCAATATTTGACAACATTCCTAGCCTGTCGAACCCTACTTCTCGGAGGGAACAGTATATACGTCTATAACGTTATATATCCTAACCTAAGGCAACCTGACATCTCGGATGTAATATTCTACATCATTCCAGGCGTGTCGGAACCTACTTCTCGGTGGGAACATTATATGCGTCTATAACGTTGTATATACTTATCTAAGGCAACCTAGCATCCCGGATGTGACATTTGACAACATTCCAGGCGAGTCGGTCCCTACGTCTCGGTGGTAACATTACATGCGTCTATAACGTTATATATCCTAACCTAAGGCAACCTAACATCTCGGATGCAATGTTTGACAACATTCCTGGCCTGTCGAATCCTACTTCTCGGGGGGAACAGCATATACGTCTATAACGTCATATATCCTAACCTAAGCCAACCTAACATCTCGGATGTAACATTTGACAACATTCCAGGCGTGTCGGACCCTACGTCTCGGTGATAACATTACATGCGTCTATAGCGGTATATATCCTAATCATAGGCAACCTAACATCTCGGATGTAACATTTTACAACATTCCTGGCGTGTCGGACCCTACTTCTCGGTGGGAACAGTATATACGTCTGTAACGTCATATATCCTAACCTAAGGCAACCTAACATCTCGGATATAACATTTGACAACATTCCAGGCGTGTTGGAACCCTACGTCTCGGTGGTAACATTACGTGCGTCTATAACGTTATATATGCTATCCTAAGGCAACCTAACATCTCGGATGCAATATTTGACAACATTCCTGGCCTGTCGAACCCTATTTCTCGGAGGGAACAGTATATACGTCTATAACGTTATATATCCTAACCTAAGGCAACCTGACATGTCGGATGTATTATTCTACAACATTCCAGGCGTGTCGGACCCTACTTCTCGGTGGGAACATTATATGCGTCTATAACGTTGTATATCCTAATCTAAGGCAACTTAACATCTCGGATGTAACATTTGACAACATTCCAGGTGTGTCGGTCCCTACGTCTCGGTGGTAACGTTACATGCGTCTATAACGTTATATATCCTAACCTAAGGCAACCTAACATCTCGGATGTAACATTTGACAACATTCCAGGCATGTCGGTCCCTACGTCTCGGTGGTAACATTATATGCGTCTATAAAGTTATATATCCTAACCTAAGGCAACCTATCATCTCGGATGCAATATTTGACAACATTCCTAGCCTGTCGAACCCTACTTCTCGGAGGGAACAGTATATACGTCTATAACGTTATATATCCTATCCTAAGGCAACCTGACATCTCGGATGTAATATTCTACATCATTCCAGGCGTGTCGGACCCTACTTCTCGGTGGGAACATTATATGCGTCTATAACGTTGTATATCCTAATCTAAGGCAACCTAACATCTCGGATGCAATATTTGACAACATTCCTGGCCTGTCGAACCCTACATCTCGGAGGGAACCGTATATACGTCTATAGCGGTATATATCCTAATCTAAGGCCACCTAACATCTCGTATGTAATATTTGACAACATTCCTGGCGTGTCGAACCCTACTTCTCGGTGGGAACAGTATATACGTCTATAACGTTATATATCCTAATCTAAGGCAACCTAACATCTCGGATGCAATATTTGACAACATTCCTGGCCTGTCAAACGCTACTTCTCGGAGGGAACAGCATATACATCTATAACGTCATATATCCTAGCCTAAGGCAACCTAACATCTCGGATGTAACATTTGACAACATTCCAGGCGTGTCGGTCCCTACGTCTCGGTGGTAACATTACATGCGTCTATAACGGTATATATCCTAATCTTAGGCAACCTAACATCTCGGATGTAACATTTGACAACATTCCAGGCGTGTCGGTCCCTACGTCTCGGTGATAACATTACATGCGTCTATAGCGGTATATATCCTAATCTTAGGCAACCTAACATCTCGGATATAACATTTGACAACATTCCAGGCGTGTTGGAACCCTACGTCTCGGTGGTAACATTACGTGCGTCTATAACGTTATATATGCTAACCTAAGGCAACCTAACATCTCGGATGCAATATTTGACAACATTCCTGGCCTGCCGAACCCTATTTCTCGGAGGGAACAGTATATACGTCTATAACGTTATATATCCTAACCTAAGGCAACCTGACATCTCGGATGTATTATTCTACAACATTCCAGGCGTGTCGGACCCTACTTCTCGGTGGGAACATTATATGCGTCTATAACGTTGTATATCCTAATCTAAGGCAACCTAACATCTCGGATGCAATATTTGACAACATTCCTGGCCTGTCAAACCCTACTTCTCGGAGGGAACAGCATATACATCTATAACGTCATATATCCTAGCCTAAGGCAACCTAACATCTCGGATGTAACATTTGACAACATTCCAGGCGTGTCGGTCCCTACGTCTCGGTGGTAACATTACATGCGTCTATAACGGTATATATCCTAATCTTAGGCAACCTAACATCTCGGATGTAACATTTGACAACATTCCAGGCGTGTCGGTCCCTACGTCTCGGTGATAACATTACATGCGTCTATAGCGGTATATATCCTAATCTTAGGCAACCTAACATCTCGGATGTAACATTTTACAACATTCCTGGCGTGTCGGACCCTACTTCTCGGTGGGAACAGTATATACGTCTGTAACGTCATATATCCTGACCTAAGGCAACCTAACATCTCGGATATAACATTTGACAACATTCCAGGGGTGTTGGAACCTTACGTCTCGGTGGTAACATTACGTGCGTCTATAACGTTATATATGCTAACCTAAGGCAACCTAACATCTCGGATGCAATATTTGACAACATTCCTGGCCTGTCGAACCCTATTTCTCGGAGGGAACAGTATATACGTCTATAACGTTATATATCCTAACCTAAGGCAACCTAACATCTCCGATATAACATTTGACAACATTCCCGGCGTGTTGGAACCCTACGTCTCGGTGGTAACATTACATGCGTCTATAACGTTATATATCCTAACCTAAGGCCACCTAACATCTCGTATGTAATATTTGACAACATTCCTGGCGTGTCGAACCCTACTTCTCGGTGATAACATTACATGCGTCTATAGCGGTATATATCCTAATCTTAGGCAACCTAACATCTCGGATATAACATTTGACAACATTCCAGGCGTGTTGGAACCCTACGTCTCGGTGGTAACATTACGTGCGTCTATAACGTTATATATGCTAACCTAAGGCAACCTAACATCTCGGATGCAATATTTGACAACATTCCTGGCCTGTCGAACCCTATTTCTCGGAGGGCACAGTATATACGTCTATAACGTTATATATCCTAACCTAAGGCAACCTGACATCTCGGATGTATTATTCTACAACATTCCAGGCGTGTCGGACCCTACTTCTCGGTGGGAACATTATATGCGTCTATAAGGTTGTATATCCTAATCTAAGGCAACCTAACATCTCGGATGCAATATTTGACAACATTCCTGGCCTGTCAAACCCTACTTCTCGGAGGGAACAGCATATACATCTATAACGTCATATATCCTAGCCTAAGGCAACCTAACATCTCGGTTGTAACATTTGACAACATTCCAGGCGTGTCGGTCCCTACGTCTCGGTGGTAACATTACATGCGTCTATAACGGTATATATCCTAATCTTAGGCAACCTAACATCTCGGATGTAACATTTGACAACATTCCAGGCGTGTCGGTCCCTACGTCTCGGTGATAACATTACATGCGTCTATAGCGGTATATATCCTAATCTTAGGCAACCTAACATCTCGGATGTAACATTTTACAACATTCCTGGCGTGTCGGACCCTACTTCTCGGTGGGAACAGTATATACGTCTGTAACGTCATATATCCTAACCTAAGGCAACCTAACATCTCGGATATAACATTTGACAACATTCCAGGGGTGTTGGAACCTTACGTCTCGGTGGTAACATTACGTGCGTCTATAACGTTATATATGCTAACCTAAGGCAACCTAACATCTCGGATGCAATATTTGACAACATTCCTGGCCTGTCGAACCCTATTTCTCGGAGGGAACAGTATATACGTCTATAACATTATATATCCTAACCTAAGGCAACCTAACATCTCCGATATAACATTTGACAACATTCCCGGCGTGTTGGAACCCTACGTCTCGGTGGTAACATTACATGCGTCTATAACGTTATATATCCTAACCTAAGGCCACCTAACATCTCGTATGTAATATTTGACAACATTCCTGGCGTGTCGAACCCTACTTCTCGGTGATAACATTACATGCGTCTATAGCGGTATATATCCTAATCTTAGGCAACCTAACATTTCGGATATAACATTTGACAACATTCCAGGCGTGTTGGAACCCTACGTCTCGGTGGTAACATTACGTGCGTCTATAACGTTATATATGCTAACCTAAGGCAACCTAACATCTCGGATGCAATATTTGACAACATTCCTGGCCTGTCGAACCCTATTTCTCGGAGGGAACAGTATATACGTCTATAACGTTATATATCCTAACCTAAGGCAACCTGACATCTCGGATGTATTATTCTACAACATTCCAGGCGTGTCGAACCCTACTTCTCGGTGGGAACAGTATATACGTCTATAACGTTATATATCCTAACGTAAGGCAACCTAACATCTCGGATGTAATATTTGACAACATTCCTGTCGTGTCGGACCCTACTTCTCGGTGGGAACAGTATATACGTCTGTAACGTCATATATCCTAACCTAAGGCAACCTAACATCTCCGATATAACATTTGACAACATTCCCTGCGTGTTGGAACCCTACGTCTCGGTGGTAACATTACATGCGTCTATAACGTTATATATCCTAACCTAAGGCCACCTAACATCTCGTATGTAATATTTGACAACATTCCTGGCGTGTCGAACCCTACTTCTCGGTGGGAACAGTATATACGTCTATAACGTTATATATCCTAACCTAAGGCAACCTAACATCTCGGATGTAATATTTGACAACATTCCAGGTGTGTCGGTCCCTACGTCTCGGTGGTAACGTTACATGCGTCTATAACGTTATATATCCTAACCTAAGGCAACCTAACATCTCGGATGTAACATTTGACAACTTTCCAGGCATGTCGGTCCCTACGTCTCGGTGGTAACGTTACATGCGTCTATAACGTTATATATCCTAACCTAAGGCAACCTATCATCTCGGATGCAATATTTGACAACATTCCTAGCCTGTCGAACCCTACTTCTCGGAGGGAACAGTATATACGTCTATAACGTTATATATCCTATCCTAAGGCAACCTGACATCTCGGATGTAATATTCTACATCATTCCAGGCGTGTCGGACCCTACTTCTCGGTGGGAACATTATATGCGTCTATAACGTTGTATATCCTAATCTAAGGCAACCTAACATCTCGGATGCAATATTTGACAACATTCCTGGCCTGTCGAACCCTACATCTCGGAGGGAACCGTATATACGTCTATAGCGGTATATATCCTAATCTAAGGCCACCTAACATCTCGTATGTAATATTTGACAACATTCCTGGCGTGTCGAACCCTACTTCTCGGTGATAACATTACATGCGTCTATAGCGGTATATATCCTAATCTTAGGCAACCTAACATCTCGGATATAACATTTGACAACATTCCAGGCGTGTTGGAACCCTACGTCTCGGTGGTAACATTACGTGCGTCTATAACGTTATATATGCTAACCTAAGGCAACCTAACATCTCGGATGCAATATTTGACAACATTCCTGGCCTGTCGAGCCCTATTTCTCGGAGGGAACAGTATATACGTCTATAACGTTATATATCCTAACCTAAGGCAACCTGACATCTCGGATGTATTATTCTACAACATTCCAGGCGTGTCGGACCCTACTTCTCGGTGGGAACATTATATGCGTCTATAACGTTGTATATCCTAATCTAAGGCAACCTAACATCTCGGATGCAATATTTGACAACATTCCTGGCCTGTCAAACGCTACTTCTCGGAGGGAACAGCATATACATCTATAACGTCATATATCCTAGCCTAAGGCAACCTAACATCTCGGATGTAACATTTGACAACATTCCAGGCGTGTCGGTCCCTACGTCTCGGTGGTAACATTACATGCGTCTATAACGGTATATATCCTAATCTTAGGCAACCTAACATCTCGGATGTAACATTTGACAACATTCCAGGCGTGTCGGTCCCTACGTCTCGGTGATAACATTACATGCGTCTATAGCGGTATATATCCTAATCTTAGGCAACCTAACATCTCGGATATAACATTTGACAACATTCCAGGCTTGTTGGAACCCTACGCCTCGGTGGTAACATTACGTGCGTCTATAACGTTATATATGCTAACCTAAGGCAACCTAACATCTCGGATGTAATATTTGACAACATTCCTGGCCTGCCGAACCCTATTTCTCGGAGGGAACAGTATATACGTCTATAACGTTATATATCCTAACCTAAGGCAACCTGACATCTCGGATGTATTATTCTACAACATTCCAGGCGTGTCGGACCCTACTTCTCGGTGGGAACATTATATGCGTCTATAACGTTGTATATCCTAATCTAAGGCAACCTAACATCTCGGATGCTATATTTGACAACATTCCTGGCCTGTCAAACCCTACTTCTCGGAGGGAACAGCATATACATCTATAACGTCATATATCCTAGCCTAAGGCAACCTAACATCTCGGATGTAACATTTGACAACATTCCAGGCGTGTCGGTCCCTACGTCTCGGTGGTAACATTACATGCGTCTATAACGGTATATATCCTAATCTTAGGCAACCTAACATCTCGGATGTAACATTTGACAACATTCCAGGCGTGTCGGTCCCTACGTCTCGGTGATAACATTACATGCGTCTATAGCGGTATATATCCTAATCTTAGGCAACCTAACATCTCGGATGTAACATTTTACAACATTCCTGGCGTGTCGGACCCTACTTCTCGGTGGGAACAGTATATACGTCTGTAACGTCATATATCCTGACCTAAGGCAACCTAACATCTCGGATATAACATTTGACAACATTCCAGGGGTGTTGGAACCTTACGTCTCGGTGGTAACATTACGTGCGTCTATAACGTTATATATGCTAACCTAAGGCAACCTAACATCTCGGATGCAATATTTGACAACATTCCTGGCCTGTCGAACCCTATTTCTCGGAGGGAACAGTATATACGTCTATAACGTTATATATCCTAACCTAAGGCAACCTAACATCTCCGATATAACATTTGACAACATTCCCGGCGTGTTGGAACCCTACGTCTCGGTGGTAACATTACATGCGTCTATAACGTTATATATCCTAACCTAAGGCCACCTAACATCTCGTATGTAATATTTGACAACATTCCTGGCGTGTCGAACCCTACTTCTCGGTGATAACATTACATGCGTCTATAGCGGTATATATCCTAATCTTAGGCAACCTAACATCTCGGATATAACATTTGACAACATTCCAGGCGTGTTGGAACCCTACGTCTCGGTGGTAACATTACGTGCGTCTATAACGTTATATATGCTAACCTAAGGCAACCTAACATCTCGGATGCAATATTTGACAACATTCCTGGCCTGTCGAACCCTATTTCTCGGAGGGCACAGTATATACGTCTATAACGTTATATATCCTAACCTAAGGCAACCTGACATCTCGGATGTATTATTCTACAACATTCCAGGCGTGTCGGACCCTACTTCTTGGTGGGAACATTATATGCGTCTATAACGTTGTATATCCTAATCTAAGGCAACCTAACATCTCGGATGCAATATTTGACAACATTCCTGGCCTGTCAAACCCTACTTCTCGGAGGGAACAGCATATACATCTATAACGTCATATATCCTAGCCTAAGGCAACCTAACATCTCGGTTGTAACATTTGACAACATTCCAGGCGTGTCGGTCCCTACGTCTCGGTGGTAACATTACATGCGTCTATAACGGTATATATCCTAATCTTAGGCAACCTAACATCTCGGATGTAACATTTGACAACATTCCAGGCGTGTCGGTCCCTACGTCTCGGTGATAACATTACATGCGTCTATAGCGGTATATATCCTAATCTTAGGCAACCTAACATCTCGGATGTAACATTTTACAACATTCCTGGCGTGTCGGACCCTACTTCTCGGTGGGAACAGTATATACGTCTGTAACGTCATATATCCTAACCTAAGGCAACCTAACATCTCGGATATAACATTTGACAACATTCCAGGGGTGTTGGAACCTTACGTCTCGGTGGTAACATTACGTGCGTCTATAACGTTATATATGCTAACCTAAGGCAACCTAACATCTCGGATGCAATATTTGACAACATTCCTGGCCTGTCGAACCCTATTTCTCGGAGGGAACAGTATATACGTCTATAACGTTATATATCCTAACCTAAGGCAACCTAACATCTCCGATATAACATTTGACAACATTCCCGGCGTGTTGGAACCCTACGTCTCGGTGGTAACATTACATGCGTCTATAACGTTATATATCCTAACCTAAGGCCACCTAACATCTCGTATGTAATATTTGACAACATTCCTGGCGTGTCGAACCCTACTTCTCGGTGATAACATTACATGCGTCTATAGCGGTATATATCCTAATCTTAGGCAACCTAACATTTCGGATATAACATTTGACAACATTCCAGGCGTGTTGGCACCCTACGTCTCGGTGGTAACATTACGTGCGTCTATAACGTTATATATGCTAACCTAAGGCAACCTAACATCTCGGATGCAATATTTGACAACATTCCTGGCCTGTCGAACCCTATTTCTCGGAGGGAACAGTATATACGTCTATAACGTTATATATCCTAACCTAAGGCAACCTGACATCTCGGATGTATTATTCTACAACATTCCAGGCGTGTCGGACCCTACTTCTCGGTGGGAACATTATATGCGTCTATAACGTTGTATATCCTAATCTAAGGCAACCTAACATCTCGGATGCAATATTTGACAGCATTCCTGGCCTGTCAAACCCTACATCTCGGAGGGAACAGCATATACATCTATAACGTCATACATCCTAACCTAAGGCAAACTGACATCTCGGATGTAATATTCTACATCATTCCAGGCGTGTCGGACCCTACTTCTCGGTGGGAACATTATTTGCGTCTATAAGGTTGTATATCCTTATCTAAGGCAACCTAACATCTCGGATGCAATATTTGACAACATTCCTGGCCTGTCGAACCCTACTTCTCGGAGGGAACAGTATATACGTGTATAACGGTATATATCTTAATCTAAGGCAACCTAACATCTCGGATGTAACATTTGACAACATTCCAGGCGTGTCGGTCCCTACGTCTCGCTGGTAACATTACATGCGTCTATATCGTTATATATCCTAACCTAAGGCCACCTAACATCTCGTATGTAATATTTGTCAACATTCCTGGCGTGTCGGTCCCTACGTCTCGGTGGTAACATTACATGCGTCTATAGCGGTATATATCCTAATCTTAGGCAACCTAACATCTCGGATGCAATATTTGACAACATTCCTGGCCTGTCGAGCCCTATTTCTCGGAGGGAACAGTATATACGTCTATAACGTTATATATCCTAACCTAAGGCAACCTGACATCTCGGATGTATTATTCTACAACATTCCAGGCGTGTCGGTCCCTACGTCTCGGTGGTAACGTTACATGCGTCTATAACGTTATATATCCTAACCTAAGGCAACCTAACATCTCGGATGTAACATTTGACAACATTCCAGGCATGTCGGTCCCTACGTCTCGGTGGTAACATTATATGCGTCTATAACGTTGTATATCCTTATCTAAGGCAACCTAACATCTCGGATGCAATATTTGACAACATTCCTAGCCTGTCGAACCCTACTTCTCGGAGGGAACAGTATATACGTCTATAACGTTATATATCCTAACCTAAGGCAACCTGACATCTCGGATGTAATATTCTACATCATTCCAGGCGTGTCGGACTCTACTTCTCGGTGGGAACATTATATGCGTCTATAACGTTGTATATACTTATCTAAGGCAACCTAGCATCCCGGATGTGACATTTGACAACATTCCAGGCGAGTCGGTCCCTACGTCTCGGTGGTAACATTACATGCGTCTATAACGTTATATATCCTAACCTAAGGCAACCTAACATCTCGGATGCAATGTTTGACAACATTCCTGGCCTGTCGAATCCTACTTCTCGGGGGGAACAGCATATACGTCTATAACGTCATATATCCTAACCTAAGGCAACCTAACATCTCGGATGTAACATTTGACAACATTCCAGGCGTGTCGGTCCCTACGTCTCGGTGATAACATTACATGCGTCTATAGCGGTATATATCCTAATCTTAGGCAACCTAACATCTCGGATATAACATTTGACAACATTCCAGGCGTGTTGGAACCCTACGTCTCGGTGGTAACATTACGTGCGTCTATAACGTTATATATGCTAACCTAAGGCAACCTAACATCTCGGATGCAATATTTGACAACATTCCTGGCCTGCCGAACCCTATTTCTCGGAGGGAACAGTATATACGTCTATAACGTTATATATCCTAACCTAAGGCAACCTATCATCTCGGATGCAATATTTGACAACATTCCTAGCCTGTCGAACCCTACTTCTCGGAGGGAACAGTATATACGTCTATAACGTTATATATCCTAACCTAAGGCAACCTGACATCTCGGATGTAATATTCTACATCATTCCAGGCGTGTCGGACCCTACTTCTCGGTGGGAACATTATATGCGTCTATAACGTTGTATATCCTAATCTAAGGCAACCTAACATCTCGGATGCAATATTTGACAACATTCCTGGCCTGTCAAACCCTACTGCTCGGAGGGAACAGCATATACATCTATAACGTCATATATCCTAGCCTAAGGCAACCTAACATCTCGGATGTAACATTTGACAACATTCCAGGCGTGTCGGTCCCTACGTCTCGGTGGTAACATTACATGCGTCTATAACGGTATATATCCTAATCTTAGGCAACCTAACATCTCGGATGTAACATTTGACAACATTCCAGGCGTGTCGGTCCCTACGTCTCGGTGATAACATTACATGCGTCTATAGCGGTATATATCCTAATCTTAGGCAACCTAACATCTCGGATGTAACATTTTACAACATTCCTGGCGTGTCGGACCCTACTTCTCGGTGGGAACAGTATATACGTCTGTAACGTCATATATCCTGACCTAAGGCAACCTAACATCTCGGATATAACATTTGACAACATTCCAGGGGTGTTGGAACCTTACGTCTCGGTGGTAACATTACGTGCGTCTATAACGTTATATATGCTAACCTAAGGCAACCTAACATCTCGGATGCAATATTTCACAACATTCCTGGCCTGTCGAACCCTATTTCTCGGAGGGAACAGTATATACGTCTATAACGTTATATATCCTAACCTAAGGCAACCTGACATCTCGGATGTATTATTCTACAACATTCCAGGCGTGTCGGACCCTACTTCTCGGTGGGAACATTATATGCGTTTATAACGTTGTATATCCTAATCTAAGGCAACCTAACATCTCGGATGTAACATTTGACAACATTCCAGGCATGTCGGTCCCTACGTCTCGGTGGTAACATTATATGCGTCTATAACGTTATATATCCTTATCTAAGGCAACCTATCATCTCGGATGCAATATTTGACAACATTCCTAGCCTGTCGAACCCTACTTCTCGGAGGGAACAGTATATACGTCTATAACGTTATATATCCTAACCTAAGGCAACCTGACATCTCGGATGTGATATTTCACAACATTCCTGGCGTGTCAGACCCTACTTCTCGGTGGGAACAGTATATACGTCTGTAACGTCATATATCCTAACCTAAGGCAACCTAACATCTCCGATTTAACATTTGACAACATTCCCGGCGTGTTGGAACCCTACGTCTCGGTGGTAACATTACGTGCGTCTATAACATTATATATCATAACCTAAGGCAACCTAACATCTCGGATGCAATATTTGACAACATTCCTGGCCTGTCGAACCCTACTTCTCGGAGGGAACAGCATATACATCTATAACGTCGTATATCCTAGCCTAAGGCATCCTAACATCTCGGATGTAATATTTGACAACATTCCTGGCGTGTCGGTCCCTACTTCTCGGTGGGAACAGTATATACGTCTGTAACGTCATATATCATAACCTAAGGCAACCTAACATCTCGGATGCAATATTTCACAACATTCCTGGCCTGTCGAACCCTACTTCTCGGAGGGAACAGCATATACATCTATAGCGTCATATATCCTAGCCTAAGGCAACCTAACATCTCGGATGTAACATTTGACAACATTCCAGGTGTGTCGGTCCCTACGTCTCGGTGGTAACGTTACATGCGTCTATAACGTTATATATCCTAACCAAAGGCAACCTAACATCTCGGATGTAACATTTGACAACATTCCAGGCATGTCGGTCCCTACGTCTCGGTGGTAACATTATATGCGTCTATAACGTTATATATCCTTATCTAAGGCAACCTAACATCTCGGATGCAATATTTGACAACATTCCTGGCCTGTCGTACCCTACATCTCGGAAGGAACAGTATATACGTCTATAGCGGTATATATCCTAATCTAAGGCAACCTAACATCTCGTATGCAATATTTGACAACATTCCTGGCCTGTCGAACCCTACTTCTCGGAGGGAACAGTATATATGTCTATAACGTTATATATCCTAACCGAAGGCAACCTGACATCTCGGTTGTAATATTCTACATCATTCAAGGCGTGTCGGACCCTACTTCTCGGTGGGAACATTATATGAGTCTATAACGTTGTATATCATAATCTAAGGCAACCTATTATCTCAGACGTAATATTGTACAATATTCCTCGCGTGTCGGTGCATACTTTTCGGTGGGAATATTATATGCGTCCATAACGGTCGATATCGTAATCTAAGGCAATCTAACATCTCGGATGCAATATTTGACAACATTCCTTGCCTGTCGAACCCTACTTCTCGGAGGGAACAGTATGTACGTCTATAACGTTATATATCCTAATCTAAGGCAACCTAACATCTCGGATGTAATATTCTACAACCTTCCAGGCGTGTCGGACCTTACTTCTCGGTGGTAACATTATATGCGTCTATAACGTTGCATATCCTAATCTAAGGCAACCTAACATCTCGGATGCAATATTTGACAACATTCCTGGCCTGTCGAACCCTACTGCTCGGAGGGAACAGTATATACGTCTATAACGGTATATATCCTAATCTAAGGCAACCTAACATCTCGGATGAAATATGTGACAACATTCCTGGCCTGTCGAACCCTACATCTCGGAGGGAACAGTATATACGTCTATAACGTCATATATCCTAACCTAAGGCAACCTAACATCTCGGATGCAATATTTGACAACACTCCTGACCTGTCGAACCCTACTTCTTGGAGGGAACAGCATATACATCTATAACGTCATATATCCTAGCCTAAGGCAACCTAACATCTCGGATGTAACATTTGACAACATTCCAGGCGTGTCGGTCCCTACGTCTCGGTGGTAACATTACATGCGTCTATAACGGTATATATCCTAATATAAGGCAACCTAACATCTCGGAAGAAATATGTGACAACATTCCTGGCCTGTCGAACCCTACATCTCGGAGGGAACAGTATATACGTCTATAACGTCATATATCCTAACGTAAGGCATCCTAACATCTCGGATGTAACATTTGACAACATTACAGGTGTGTCGGTCCCTACGTCTCGGTGGTAACGTTACATGCGTCTATAACGTTATATATCCTAACCTAAGGCAACCTAACATCTCGGATGTAACATTTGACAACATTCCAGGCATGTCGGTCCCTACGTCTCGGTGGTAACATTATATGCGTCTATAACGTTATATATCCTTATCTAAGGCAACCTAACATCTCGGATGCAATATTTGACAACATTCCTAGCCTGTCGAACCCTACATCTCGGAGGGAACAGTATATACGTCTATAACGTCATATATCCTAGCCTAAGGCAACCTAACATCTCGGATGTAACATTTGACAACATTCCAGGCGTGTCGGTCCCTACGTCTCGGTGGTAACATTACATGCGTCTATAACGGTATATATCCTAATATAAGGCAACCTAACATCTCGGAAGAAATATGTGACAACATTCCTGGCCTGTCGAACCCTACATCTCGGAGGGAACAGTATATACGTCTATAACGTCATATATCCTAACGTAAGGCATCCTAACATCTCGGATGTAACATTTGACAACATTACAGGTGTGTCGGTCCCTACGTCTCGGTGGTAACGTTACATGCGTCTATAACGTTATATATCCTAACCTAAGGCAACCTAACATCTCGGATGTAACATTTGACAACATTCCAGGCATGTCGGTCCCTACGTCTCGGTGGTAACATTATATGCGTCTATAACGTTATATATCCTTATCTAAGGCAACCTAACATCTCGGATGCAATATTTGACAACATTCCTAGCCTGTCGAACCCTACTTCTCGGAGGGAACAGTATATACGTCTATAACGTTATACATCCTAACCTAAGGCAAACTGACATCTCGGATGTAATATTCTACATCATTCCAGGCGTGTCGGACCCTACTTCTCGGTGGGAACATTATTTGCGTCTATAAGGTTGTATATCCTTATCTAAGGCAACCTAACATCTCGGATGCAATATTTGACAACATTCCTGGCCTGTCGAACCCTACTTCTCGGAGGGAACAGTATATACGTGTATAACGGTATATATCTTAATCTAAGGCAACCTAACATCTCGGATGTAACATTTGACAACATTCCAGGCGTGTCGGTCCCTACGTCTCGCTGGTAACATTACATGCGTCTATATCGTTATATATCCTAACCTAAGGCCACCTAACATCTCGTATGTAATATTTGTCAACATTCCTGGCGTGTCGGTCCCTACGTCTCGGTGGTAACATTACATGCGTCTATAGCGGTATATATCCTAATCTTAGGCAACCTAACATCTCGGATGCAATATTTGACAACATTCCTGGCCTGTCGAGCCCTATTTCTCGGAGGGAACAGTATATACGTCTATAACGTTATATATCCTAACCTAAGGCAACCTGACATCTCGGATGTATTATTCTACAACATTCCAGGCGTGTCGGACCCTACTTCTCGGTGGGAACATTATATGCGTCTATAACGTTGTATATCCTAATCTAAGGCAAACAACATCTCGGATGCAATATTTGACAACATTCCTGGCCTGTCGAACCCTACATCTCGGAGGGAACAGTATATACGTCTATAACGTTATATATCCTAACGTAAGGCAACCTAACATCTCGGATGTAATATTTGACAACATTCCTGTCGTGTCGGACCCTACTTCTCGGTGGGAACAGTATATACGTCTGTAACGTCATATATCCTAACCTAAGGCAACCTAACATCTCCGATATAACATTTGACAACATTCCCTGCGTGTTGGAACCCTACGTCTCGGTGGTAACATTACATGCGTCTATAACGTTATATATCCTAACCTAAGGCCACCTAACATCTCGTATGTAATATTTGACAACATTCCTGGCGTGTCGAACCCTACTTCTCGGTGGGAACAGTATATACGTCTATAACGTTATATATCCTAACCTAAGGCAACCTAACATCTCGGATGTAATATTTGACAACATTCCAGGTGTGTCGGTCCCTACGTCTCGGTGGTAACGTTACATGCGTCTATAACGTTATATATCCTAACCTAAGGCAACCTAACATCTCGGATGTAACATTTGACAACTTTCCAGGCATGTCGGTCCCTACGTCTCGGTGGTAACGTTACATGCGTCTATAACGTTATATATCCTAACCTAAGGCAACCTATCATCTCGGATGCAATATTTGACAACATTCCTAGCCTGTCGAACCCTACTTCTCGGAGGGAACAGTATATACGTCTATAACGTTATATATCCTAACCTAAGGCAACCTGACATCTCGGATGTAATATTCTACATCATTCCAGGCGTGTCGGACCCTACTTCTCGGTGGGAACATTATATGCGTCTATAACGTTGTATATCCTAATCTAAGGCAACCTAACATCTCGGATGCAATATTTGACAACATTCCTGGCCTGTCGAACCCTACATCTCGGAGGGAACAGTATATACGTCTATAGCGGTATATATCCTAATCTAAGGCCACCTAACATCTCGTATGTAATATTTGACAACATTCCTGGCGTGTCGAACCCTACTTCTCGGTGGGAACAGTATATACGTCTATAACGTTATATATCCTAACGTAAGGCAACCTAACATCTCGGATGTAATATTTGACAACATTCCTGTCGTGTCGGACCCTACTTCTCGGTGGGAACAGTATATACGTCTGTAACGTCATATATCCTAACCTAAGGCAACCAAACATCTCCGATATAACATTTGACAACATTCCCGGCGTGTTGGAACCCTACGTCTCGGTGGTAACATTACATGCGTCTATAACGTTATATATCCTAACCTAAGGCCACCTAACATCTCGTATGTAATATTTGACAACATTCCTGGCGTGTCGAACCCTACTTCTCGGTGATAACATTACATGCGTCTATAGCGGTATATATCCTAATCTTAGGCAACCTAACATCTCGGATATAACATTTGACAACATTCCAGGCGTGTTGGAACCCTACGTCTCGGTGGTAACATTACGTGCGTCTATAACGTTATATATGCTAACCTAAGGCAACCTAACATCTCGGATGCAATATTTGACAACATTCCTGGCCTGTCGAGCCCTATTTCTCGGAGGGAACATTATATGCGTCTATAACGTTGTATATCCTAATCTAAGGCAACCTAACATCTCGGATGCAATATTTGACAACATTCCTGGCCTGTCAAACGCTACTTCTCGGAGGGAACAGCATATACATCTATAACGTCATATATCCTAGCCTAAGGCAACCTAACATCTCGGATGTAACATTTGACAACATTCCAGGCGTGTCGGTCCCTACGTCTCGGTGGTAACATTACATGCGTCTATAACGGTATATATCCTAATCTTAGGCAACCTAACATCTCGGATGTAACATTTGACAACATTCCAGGCGTGTCGGCCCCTACGTCTCGGTGATAACATTACATGCGTCTATAGCGGTATATATCCTAATCTTAGGCAACCTAACATCTCGGATATAACATTTGACAACATTCCAGGCGTGTTGGAACCCTACGTCTCGGTGGTAACATTACGTGCGTCTATAACGTTATATATGCTAACCTAAGGCAACCTAACATCTCGGATGCAATATTTGACAACATTCCTGGCCTGCCGAACCCTATTTCTCGGAGGGAACAGTATATACGTCTATAACGTTATATATCCTAACCTAAGGCAACCTGACATCTCGGATGTATTATTCTACAACATTCCAGGCGTGTCGGACCCTACTTCTCGGTGGGAACATTATATGCGTCTATAACGTTGTATATCCTAATCTAAGGCAACCTAACATCTCGGATGCAATATTTGACAACATTCCTGGCCTGTCAAACCCTACTTCTCGGAGGGAGCAGCATATACATCTATAACGTCATATATCCTAGCCTAAGGCAACCTAACATCTCGGATGTAACATTTGACAACATTCCAGGCGTGTCGGTCCCTACGTCTCGGTGGTAACATTACATGCGTCTATAACGGTATATATCCTAATCTTAGGCAACCTAACATCTCGGATGTAACATTTGACAACATTCCAGGCGTGTCGGTCCCTACGTCTCGGTGATAACATTACATGCGTCTATAGCGGTATATATCCTAATCTTAGGCAACCTAACATCTCGGATGTAACATTTTACAACATTCCTGGCGTGTCGGACCCTACTTCTCGGTGGGAACAGTATATACGTCTGTAACGTCATATATCCTGACCTAAGGCAACCTAACATCTCGGATATAACATTTGACAACATTCCAGGGGTGTTGGAACCTTACGTCTCGGTGGTAACATTACGTGCGTCTATAACGTTATATATGCTAACCTAAGGCAACCTAACATCTCGGATGCAATATTTCACAACATTCCTGGCCTGTCGAACCCTATTTCTCGGAGGGAACAGTATATACGTCTATAACGTTATATATCCTAACCTAAGGCAACCTGACATCTCGGATGTATTATTCTACAACATTCCAGGCGTGTCGGACCCTACTTCTCGGTGGGAACATTATATGCGTTTATAACGTCGTATATCCTAATCTAAGGCAACCTAACATCTCGGATGCAATATTTGACAACATTCCTGGTCTGTCGAACCCTACATCTCGGAGGGAACAGTATATACGTCTATAGCGGTATATATCCTAATCTAAGGCCACCTAACATCTCGTATGTAATATTTGACAACATTCCTGGCGTGTCGAACCCTACATCTCGGTGGGAACAGTATATACGTCTATAACGTTATATATCCTAACGTAAGGCAACCTAACATCTCGGATGTAATATTTGACAACATTCCTGTCGTGTCGGACCCTACTTCTCGGTGGGAACAGTATATACGTCTGTAACGTCATATATCCTAACCTAAGGCAACCTAACATCTCCGATTTAACATTTGACAACATTCCCGGCGTGTTGGAACCCTACGTCTCGGTGGTAACATTACGTGCGTCTATAACATTATATATCCTAACCTAAGGCAACCTAACATCTCGGATGTAACATTTGACAACATTCCAGGCATGTCGGTCCCTACGTCTCGGTGGTAACATTATATGCGTCTATAACGTTATATATCCTTATCTAAGGCAACCTATCATCTCGGATGCAATATTTGACAACATTCCTAGCCTGTCGAACCCTACTTCTCGGAGGGAACAGTATATACGTCTATAACGTTATATATCCTAACCTAAGGCAACCTGACATCTCGGATGTGATATTTGACAACATTCCTGTCGTGTCGGACCCTACTTCTCGGTGGGAACAGTATATACGTCTGTAACGTCATATATCCTAACCTAAGGCAACCTAACATCTCCGATTTAACATTTGACAACATTCCCGGCGTGTTGGAACCCTACGTCTCGGTGGTAACATTACGTGCGTCTATAACATTATATATCATAACCTAAGGCAACCTAACATCTCGGATGCAATATTTGACAACATTCCTGGCCTGTCGAACCCTACTTCTCGGAGGGAACAGCATATACATCTATAACGTCGTATATCCTAGCCTAAGGCAACCTAACATCTCGGATGTAACATTTGACAACATTCCAGGCGTGTCGGTCCCTACGTCTCGGTGATAACATTACATGCGTCTATAGCGGTATATATCCTAATCTTAGGCAACCTAACATCTCGGATTTAACATTTTACAACATTCCTGGCGTGTCGAACCCTACTTCTCGGTGGGAACAGTATATACGTCTATAACGTTATATATCCTAACCTAAGGCATCCTAACATCTCGGATGTAATATTTGACAACATTCCTGGCGTGTCGGTCCCTACTTCTCGGTGGGAACAGTATATACGTCTGTAACGTCATATATCATAACCTAAGGCAACCTAACATCTCGGATGCAATATTTCACAACATTCCTGGCCTGTCGAACCCTACTTCTCGGAGGGAACAGCATATACATCTATAACGTCGTATATCCTAGCCTAAGGCAACCTAACATCTCGGATGTAACATTTGTCAACATTCCTGGCGTGTCGGTCCCTACGTCTCGGTGGTAACATTATATGCGTCTATAGCGGTATATATCCTAATCTTAGGCAACCTAACATCTCGGATGCAATATTTGACAACATTCCTGGCCTGTCGAGCCCTATTTCTCGGAGGGAACAGTATATACGTCTATAACGTTATATATCCTAACCTAAGGCAACCTGACATCTCGGATGTATTATTCTACAACATTCCAGGCGTGTCGGACCCTACTTCTCGGTGGGAACATTATATGCGTCTATAACGTTGTATATCCTAATCTAAGGCAACCTAACATCTCGGATGCAATATTTGACAACATTCCTGGCCTGTCGAACCCTACATCTCGGAGGGAACAGTATATACGTCTATAACGTTATATATCCTAACGTAAGGCAACCTAACATCTCGGATGTAATATTTGACAACATTCCTGTCGTGTCGGACCCTACTTCTCGGTGGGAACAGTATATACGTCTGTAACGTCATATATCCTAACCTAAGGCAACCTAACATCTCCGATATAACATTTGACAACATTCCCTGCGTGTTGGAACCCTACGTCTCGGTGGTAACATTACATGCGTCTATAACGTTATATATCCTAACCTAAGGCCACCTAACATCTCGTATGTAATATTTGACAACATTCCTGGCGTGTCGAACCCTACTTCTCGGTGGGAACAGTATATACGTCTATAACGTTATATATCCTAACCTAAGGCAACCTAACATCTCGGATGTAATATTTGACAACATTCCAGGTGTGTCGGTCCCTACGTCTCGGTGGTAACGTTACATGCGTCTATAACGTTATATATCCTAACCTAAGGCAACCTAACATCTCGGATGTAACATTTGACAACTTTCCAGGCATGTCGGTCCCTACGTCTCGGTGGTAACGTTACATGCGTCTATAACGTTGTATATCCTAACCTAAGGCAACCTATCATCTCGGATGCAATATTTGACAACATTCCTAGCCTGTCGAACCCTACTTCTCGGAGGGAACAGTATATACGTCTATAACGTTATATATCCTAACCTAAGGCAACCTGACATCTCGGATGTAATATTCTACATCATTCCAGGCGTGTCGGACCCTACTTCTCGGTGGGAACATTATATGCGTCTATAACGTTGTATATCCTAATCTAAGGCAACCTAACATCTCGGATGCAATATTTGACAACATTCCTGGCCTGTCGAACCCTACATCTCGGAGGGAACAGTATATACGTCTATAGCGGTATATATCCTAATCTAAGGCCACCTAACATCTCGTATGTAATATTTGACAACATTCCTGGCGTGTCGAACCCTACTTCTCGGTGGGAACAGTATATACGTCTATAACGTTATATATCCTAACGTAAGGCAACCTAACATCTCGGATGTAATATTTGACAACATTCCTGTCGTGTCGGACCCTACTTCTCGGTGGGAACAGTATATACGTCTGTAACGTCATATATCCTAACCTAAGGCAACCAAACATCTCCGATATAACATTTGACAACATTCCCGGCGTGTTGGAACCCTACGTCTCGGTGGTAACATTACATGCGTCTATAACGTTATATATCCTAACCTAAGGCCACCTAACATCTCGTATGTAATATTTGACAACATTCCTGGCGTGTCGAACCCTACTTCTCGGTGATAACATTACATGCGTCTATAGCGGTATATATCCTAATCTTAGGCAACCTAACATCTCGGATATAACATTTGACAACATTCCAGGCGTGTTGGAACCCTACGTCTCGGTGGTAACATTACGTGCGTCTATAACGTTATATATGCTAACCTAAGGCAACCTAACATCTCGGATGCAATATTTGACAACATTCCTGGCCTGTCGAGCCCTATTTCTCGGAGGGAACAGTATATACGTCTATAACGTTATATATCCTAACCTAAGGCAACCTGACATCTCGGATGTATTATTCTACAACATTCCAGGCGTGTCGGACCCTACTTCTCGGTGGGAACATTATATGCGTCTATAACGTTGTATATCCTAATCTAAGGCAACCTAACATCTCGGATGCAATATTTGACAACATTCCTGGCCTGTCAAACGCTACTTCTCGGAGGGAACAGCATATACATCTATAACGTCATATATCCTAGCCTAAGGCAACCTAACATCTCGGATGTAACATTTGACAACATTCCAGGCGTGTCGGTCCCTACGTCTCGGTGGTAACATTACATGCGTCTATAACGGTATATATCCTAATCTTAGGCAACCTAACATCTCGGATGTAACATTTGACAACATTCCAGGCGTGTCGGTCCCTACGTCTCGGTGATAACATTACATGCGTCTATAGCGGTATATATCCTAATCTTAGGCAACCTAACATCTCGGATATAACATTTGACAACATTCCAGGCGTGTTGGAACCCTACGTCTCGGTGGTAACATTACGTGCGTCTATAACGTTATATATGCTAACCTAAGGCAACCTAACATCTCGGATGCAATATTTGACAACATTCCTGGCCTGCCGAACCCTATTTCTCGGAGGGAACAGTATATACGTCTATAACGTTATATATCCTAACCTAAGGCAACCTGACATCTCGGATGTATTATTCTACAACATTCCAGGCGTGTCGGACCCTACTTCTCGGTGGGAACATTATATGCGTCTATAACGTTGTATATCCTAATCTAAGGCAACCTAACATCTCGGATGCAATATTTGACAACATTCCTGGCCTGTCAAACCCTACTTCTCGGAGGGAACAGCATATACATCTATAACGTCATATATCCTAGCCTAAGGCAACCTAACATCTCGGATGTAACATTTGACAACATTCCAGGCGTGTCGGTCCCTACGTCTCGGTGGTAACATTACATGCGTCTATAACGGTATATATCCTAATCTTAGGCAACCTAACATCTCGGATGTAACATTTGACAACATTCCAGGCGTGTCGGTCCCTACGTCTCGGTGATAACATTACATGCGTCTATAGCGGTATATATCCTAATCTTAGGCAACCTAACATCTCGGATGTAACATTTTACAACATTCCTGGCGTGTCGGACCCTACTTCTCGGTGGGAACAGTATATACGTCTGTAACGTCATATATCCTGACCTAAGGCAACCTAACATCTCGGATATAACATTTGACAACATTCCAGGCATGTCGGTCCCTACGTCTCGGTGGTAACATTATATGCGTCTATAACGTTATATATCCTTATCTAAGGCAACCTATCATCTCGGATGCAATATTTGACAACATTCCTAGCCTGTCGAACCCTACTTCTCGGAGGGAACAGTATATACGTCTATAACGTTATATATCCTAACCTAAGGCAACCTGACATCTCGGATGTGATATTTCACAACATTCCTGGCGTGTCAGACCCTACTTCTCGGTGGGAACAGTATATACGTCTGTAACGTCATATATCCTAACCTAAGGCAACCTAACATCTCCGATTTAACATTTGACAACATTCCCGGCGTGTTGGAACCCTACGTCTCGGTGGTAACATTACGTGCGTCTATAACATTATATATCATAACCTAAGGCAACCTAACATCTCGGATGCAATATTTGACAACATTCCTGGCCTGTCGAACCCTACTTCTCGGAGGGAACAGCATATACATCTATAACGTCGTATATCCTAGCCTAAGGCAACCTAACATCTCGGATGTAACATTTGACAACATTCCAGGCGTGCCGGTCCCTACGTCTCGGTGATAACATTACATGCGTCTATAGCGGTATATATCCTAATCTTAGGCAACCTAACATCTCGGATTTAACATTTTACAACATTCCTGGCGTGTCGAACCCTACTTCTCGGTGGGAACAGTATATACGTCTATAACGTTATATATCCTAACCTAAGGCATCCTAACATCTCGGATGTAATATTTGACAACATTCCTGGCGTGTCGGTCCCTACTTCTCGGTGGGAACAGTATATACGTCTGTAACGTCATATATCATAACCTAAGGCAACCTAACATCTCGGATGCAATATTTCACAACATTCCTGGCCTGTCGAACCCTACTTCTCGGAGGGAACAGCATATACATCTATAGCGTCATATATCCTAGCCTAAGGCAACCTAACATCTCGGATGTAACATTTGACAACATTCCAGGTGTGTCGGTCCCTACGTCTCGGTGGTAACGTTACATGCGTCTATAACGTTATATATCCTAACCAAAGGCAACCTAACATCTCGGATGTAACATTTGACAACATTCCAGGCATGTCGGTCCCTACGTCTCGGTGGTAACATTATATGCGTCTATAACGTTATATATCCTTATCTAAGGCAACCTAACATCTCGGATGCAATATTTGACAACATTCCTAGCCTGTCGAACCCTACTTATCGGAGGGAACAGTATATACGTCTATAACGTTATATATCCTAACCTAGGGCAACCTAACATATCGGATGTAATATTCTACAACCTTCCAGGCGTGTCGGACCGTACTTCTCGGTGGGAACATTACATGCGTCTATAACGTTGTATATCCTTATCTAAGGCAACCTAACATCTCGGATGCAATATTTGACAACATTCCTGGCCTGTCGTACCCTACATCTCGGAGGGAACAGTATATACGTCTATAGCGGTATATATCCTAATCTAAGGCAACCTAACATCTCGTATGCAATATTTGACAACATTCCTGGCCTGTGGAACCCTACTTCTCGGAGGGAACAGTATATATGTCTATAACGTTATATATCCTAACCGAAGGCAACCTGACATCTCGGTTGCAATATTCTACATCATTCAAGGCGTGTCGGACCCTACTTCTCGGTGGGAACATTATATGAGTCTATAACGTTGTATATCATAATCTAAGGCAACCTATTATCTCAGACGTAATATTGTACAATATTCCTCGCGTGTCGGTGCATACTTTTCGGTGGGAATATTATATGCGTCCATAACGGTCGATATCGTAATCTAAGGCAATCTAACATCTCGGATGCAATATTTGACAACATTCCTTGCCTGTCGAACCCTACTTCTCGGAGGGAACAGTATGTACGTCTATAACGTTATATATCCTAACCTAAGGCAACCTAACATCTCGGATGTAATATTCTACAACCTTCCAGGCGTGTCGGACCTTACGTCTCGGTGGTAACATTATATGCGTCTATAACGTTATATATCCTTATCTAAGGCAACCTAACATCTCGTATGTAATATTTGTCAACATTCCTAGCCTGTCGAACCCTACTTCTCGGAGGGAACAGTATATACATCTATAACGTTATACATCCTAACCTAAGGCAAACTGACATCTCGGATGTAATATTCTACATCATTCCAGGCGTGTCGGACCCTACTTCTCGGTGGGAACATTATTTGCGTCTATAAGGTTGTATATCCTTATCTAAGGCAACCTAACATCTCGGATGCAATATTTGACAACATTCCTGGCCTGTCGAACCCTACTTCTCGGAGGGAACAGTATATACGTGTATAACGGTATATATCTTAATCTAAGGCAACCTAACATCTCGGATGTAACATTTGACAACATTCCAGGCGTGTCGGTCCCTACGTCTCGCTGGTAACATTACATGCGTCTATATCGTTATATATCCTAACCTAAGGCCACCTAACATCTCGTATGTAATATTTGTCAACATTCCTGGCGTGTCGGTCCCTACGTCTCGGTGGTAACATTACATGCGTCTATAGCGGTATATATCCTAATCTTAGGCAACCTAACATCTCGGATGCAATATTTGACAACATTCCAGGCGTGTCGGTCCCTACGTCTCGGTGATAACATTACATGCGTCTATAGCGGTATATATCCTAATCTTAGGCAACCTAACATCTCGGATGCAATATTTGACAACATTCCTGGCCTGTCGAGCCCTATTTCTCGGAGGGAACAGTATATACGTCTATAACGTTATATATCCTAACCTAAGGCAACCTGACATCTCGGATGTATTATTCTACAACATTCCAGGCGTGTCGGTCCCTACTTCTCGGTGGGAACATTATATGCGTCTATAACGTTGTATATCCTAATCTAAGGCAACCTAACATCTCGAATGCAATATTTGACAACATTCCTGGCCTGTCGAACCCTACATCTCGGAGGGAACAGTATATACGTCTATAGAGGTATAAATCCTAATCTAAGGCCACCTAACATCTCGTATGTAATATTTGACAACATTCCTGGCGTGTCGAACCCTACTTCTCGGTGGGAACAGTATATACGTCTATAACGTTATATATCCTAACGTAAGGCAACCTAACATCTCGGATGTAATATTTGACAACATTCCTGGCGTGTCGGACCCTACTTCTCGGTGGGAACAGTATATATGTCTGTAACGTCATATATCCTAACCTAAGGCAACCTAACATCTCGGATGTAACATTTGACAACATTCCAGGTGTGTCGGTCCCTACGTCTCGGTGGTAACGTTACATGCGTCTATAACGTTATATATCCTAACCTAAGGCAACCTAACATCTCGGATGTAACATTTGACAACATTCCAGGCGTGTCGGTCCCTACGTCTCGGTGATAACATTACATGCGTCTATAGCGGTATATATCCTAATCTTACGCAACCTAACATCTCGGATTTAACATTTTACAACATTCCTGGCGTGTCAGACCCTACTTCTCGGTGGGAACAGTATATACGTCTGTAACGTCATATATCCTAACCTAAGGCAACCTAACATCTCCGATTTAACATTTGACAACATTCCCGGCGTGTTGGAACCCTACGTCTCGGTGGTAACATTACGTGCGTCTATAACATTATATATCATAACCTAAGGCAACCTAACATCTCGGATGCAATATTTGACAACATTCCTGGCCTGTCGAACCCTACTTCTCGGAGGGAACAGCATATACATCTATAACGTCGTATATCCTAGCCTAAGGCAACCTAACATCTCGGATGTAACATTTGACAACATTCCAGGCGTGTCGGTCCCTACGTCTCGGTGATAACATTACATGCGTCTATAGCGGTATATATCCTAATCTTAGGCAACCTAACATCTCGGATTTAACATTTTACAACATTCCTGGCGTGTCGAACCCTACTTCTCGGTGGGAACAGTATATACGTCTATAACGTTATATATCCTAACCTAAGGCATCCTAACATCTCGGATGTAATATTTGACAACATTCCTGGCGTGTCGGTCCCTACTTCTCGGTGGGAACAGTATATACGTCTGTAACGTCATATATCATAACCTAAGGCAACCTAACATCTCGGATGCAATATTTCACAACATTCCTGGCCTGTCGAACCCTACTTCTCGGAGGGAACAGCATATACATCTATAGCGTCATATATCCTAGCCTAAGGCAACCTAACATCTCGGATGTAACATTTGACAACATTCCAGGTGTGTCGGTCCCTACGTCTCGGTGGTAACGTTACATGCGTCTATAACGTTATATATCCTAACCAAAGGCAACCTAACATCTCGGATGTAACATTTGACAACATTCCAGGCATGTCGGTCCCTACGTCTCGGTGGTAACATTATATGCGTCTATAACGTTATATATCCTTATCTAAGGCAACCTAACATCTCGGATGCAATATTTGACAACATTCCTAGCCTGTCGAACCCTACTTATCGGAGGGAACAGTATATACGTCTATAACGTTATATTTCCTAACCTAGGGCAACCTAACATATCGGATGTAATATTCTACAACCTTCCAGGCGTGTCGGACCGTACTTCTCGGTGGGAACATTATATGCGTTTATAACGTTGTATATCCTTATCTAAGGCAACCTAACATCTCGGATGCAATATTTGACAACATTCCTGGCCTGTCGTACCCTACATCTCGGAGGGAACAGTATATACGTCTATAGCGGTATATATCCTAATCTAAGGCAACCTAACATCTCGTATGCAATATTTGACAACATTCCTGGCCTGTCGAACCCTACTTCTCGGAGGGAACAGTATATATGTCTATAACGTTATATATCCTAACCGAAGGCAACCTGACATCTCGGTTGTAATATTCTACATCATTCAAGGCGTGTCGGACCCTACTTCTCGGTGGGAACATTATATGAGTCTATAACGTTGTATATCATAATCTAAGGCAACCTATTATCTCAGACGTAATATTGTACAATATTCCTCGCGTGTCGGTGCATACTTTTCGGTGGGAATATTATATGCGTCCATAACGGTCGATATCGTAATCTAAGGCAATCTAACATCTCGGATGCAATATTTGACAACATTCCTTGCCTGTCGAACCCTACTTCTCGGAGGGAACAGTATGTACGTCTATAACGTTATATATCCTAACCTAAGGCAAACTGACATCTCGGATGTAATATTCTACATCATTCCAGGCGTGTCGGACCCTACTTCTCGGTGGGAACATTATTTGCGTCTATAAGGTTGTATATCCTTATCTAAGGCAACCTAACATCTCGGATGTAATATTTGACAACATTCCTGGCGTGTCGGACCCTACTTCTCGGTGGGAACAGTATATATGTCTGTAACGTCATATATCCTAACCTAAGGCAACCTAACATCTCGGATGTAACATTTGACAACATTCCAGGTGTGTCGGTCCCTACGTCTCGGTGGTAACGTTACATGCGTCTATAACGTTATATATCCTAACCTAAGGCAACCTAACATCTCGGATGTAACATTTGACAACATTCCAGGCGTGTCGGTCCCTACGTCTCGGTGATAACATTACATGCGTCTATAGCGGTATATATCCTAATCTTAGGCAACCTAACATCTCGGATTTAACATTTTACAACATTCCTGGCGTGTCAGACCCTACTTCTCGGTGGGAACAGTATATACGTCTGTAACGTCATATATCCTAACCTAAGGCAACCTAACATCTCCGATTTAACATTTGACAACATTCCCGGCGTGTTGGAACCCTACGTCTCGGTGGTAACATTACGTGCGTCTATAACATTATATATCATAACCTAAGGCAACCTAACATCTCGGATGCAATATTTGACAACATTCCTGGCCTGTCGAACCCTACTTCTCGGAGGGAACAGCATATACATCTATAACGTCGTATATCCTAGCCTAAGGCAACCTAACATCTCGGATGTAACATTTGACAACATTCCAGGCGTGTCGGTCCCTACGTCTCGGTGATAACATTACATGCGTCTATAGCGGTATATATCCTAATCTTAGGCAACCTAACATCTCGGATTTAACATTTTACAACATTCCTGGCGTGTCGAACCCTACTTCTCGGTGGGAACAGTATATACGTCTATAACGTTATATATCCTAACCTAAGGCATCCTAACATCTCGGATGTAATATTTGACAACATTCCTGGCGTGTCGGTCCCTACTTCTCGGTGGGAACAGTATATACGTCTGTAACGTCATATATCATAACCTAAGGCAACCTAACATCTCGGATGCAATATTTCACAACATTCCTGGCCTGTCGAACCCTACTTCTCGGAGGGAACAGCATATACATCTATAGCGTCATATATCCTAGCCTAAGGCAACCTAACATCTCGGATGTAACATTTGACAACATTCCAGGTGTGTCGGTCCCTACGTCTCGGTGGTAACGTTACGTGCGTCTATAACGTTATATATCCTAACCAAAGGCAACCTAACATCTCGGATGTAACATTTGACAACATTCCAGGCATGTCGGTCCCTACGTCTCGGTGGTAACATTATATGCGTCTATAACGTTATATATCCTTATCTAAGGCAACCTAACATCTCGGATGCAATATTTGACAACATTCCTAGCCTGTCGAACCCTACTTATCGGAGGGAACAGTATATACGTCTATAACGTTATATTTCCTAACCTAGGGCAACCTAACATATCGGATGTAATATTCTACAACCTTCCAGGCGTGTCGGACCGTACTTCTCGGTGGGAACATTATATGCGTTTATAACGTTGTATATCCTTATCTAAGGCAACCTAACATCTCGGATGCAATATTTGACAACATTCCTGGCCTGTCGTACCCTACATCTCGGAGGGAACAGTATATACGTCTATAGCGGTATATATCCTAATCTAAGGCAACCTAACATCTCGTATGCAATATTTGACAACATTCCTGGCCTGTCGAACCCTACTTCTCGGAGGGAACAGTATATATGTCTATAACGTTATATATCCTAACCGAAGGCAACCTGACATCTCGGTTGTAATATTCTACATCATTCAAGGCGTGTCGGACCCTACTTCTCGGTGGGAACATTATATGAGTCTATAACGTTGTATATCATAATCTAAGGCAACCTATTATCTCAGACGTAATATTGTACAATATTCCTCGCGTGTCGGTGCATACTTTTCGGTGGGAATATTATATGCGTCCATAACGGTCGATATCGTAATCTAAGGCAATCTAACATCTCGGATGCAATATTTGACAACATTCCTTGCCTGTCGAACCCTACTTCTCGGAGGGAACAGTATGTACGTCTATAACGTTATATATCCTAACCTAAGGCAAACTGACATCTCGGATGTAATATTCTACATCATTCCAGGCGTGTCGGACCCTACTTCTCGGTGGGAACATTATTTGCGTCTATAAGGTTGTATATCCTTATCTAAGGCAACCTAACATCTCGGATGCAATATTTGACAACATTCCTGGCCTGTCGAACCCTACTTCTCGGAGGGAACAGTATATACGTGTATAACGGTATATATCTTAATCTAAGGCAACCTAACATCTCGGATGTAACATTTGACAACATTCCAGGCGTGTCGGTCCCTACGTCTCGCTGGTAACATTACATGCGTCTATATCGTTATATATCCTAACCTAAGGCCACCTAACATCTCGTATGTAATATTTGTCAACATTCCTGGCGTGTCGGTCCCTACGTCTCGGTGGTAACATTACATGCGTCTATAACGGTATATATCCTAATATAAGGCAACCTAACATCTCGGAAGAAATATGTGACAACATTCCTGGCCTGTCGAACCCTACATCTCGGAGGGAACAGTATATACGTCTATAACGTCATATATCCTAACGTAAGGCATCCTAACATCTCGGATGTAACATTTGACAACATTACAGGTGTGTCGGTCCCTACGTCTCGGTGGTAACGTTACATGCGTCTATAACGTTATATATCCTAACCTAAGGCAACCTAACATCTCGGATGTAACATTTGACAACATTCCAGGCATGTCGGTCCCTACGTCTCGGTGGTAACATTATATGCGTCTATAACGTTATATATCCTTATCTAAGGCAACCTAACATCTCGGATGCAATATTTGACAACATTCCTAGCCTGTCGAACCCTACATCTCGGAGGGAACAGTATATACGTCTATAACGTCATATATCCTAGCCTAAGGCAACCTAACATCTCGGATGTAACATTTGACAACATTCCAGGCGTGTCGGTCCCTACGTCTCGGTGGTAACATTACATGCGTCTATAACGGTATATATCCTAATATAAGGCAACCTAACATCTCGGAAGAAATATGTGACAACATTCCTGGCCTGTCGAACCCTACATCTCGGAGGGAACAGTATATACGTCTATAACGTCATATATCCTAACGTAAGGCATCCTAACATCTCGGATGTAACATTTGACAACATTACAGGTGTGTCGGTCCCTACGTCTCGGTGGTAACGTTACATGCGTCTATAACGTTATATATCCTAACCTAAGGCAACCTAACATCTCGGATGTAACATTTGACAACATTCCAGGCATGTCGGTCCCTACGTCTCGGTGGTAACATTATATGCGTCTATAACGTTATATATCCTTATCTAAGGCAACCTAACATCTCGGATGCAATATTTGACAACATTCCTAGCCTGTCGAACCCTACTTCTCGGAGGGAACAGTATATACGTCTATAACGTTATACATCCTAACCTAAGGCAAACTGACATCTCGGATGTAATATTCTACATCATTCCAGGCGTGTCGGACCCTACTTCTCGGTGGGAACATTATTTGCGTCTATAAGGTTGTATATCCTTATCTAAGGCAACCTAACATCTCGGATGCAATATTTGACAACATTCCTGGCCTGTCGAACCCTACTTCTCGGAGGGAACAGTATATACGTGTATAACGGTATATATCTTAATCTAAGGCAACCTAACATCTCGGATGTAACATTTGACAACATTCCAGGCGTGTCGGTCCCTACGTCTCGCTGGTAACATTACATGCGTCTATATCGTTATATATCCTAACCTAAGGCCACCTAACATCTCGTATGTAATATTTGTCAACATTCCTGGCGTGTCGGTCCCTACGTCTCGGTGGTAACATTACATGCGTCTATAGCGGTATATATCCTAATCTTAGGCAACCTAACATCTCGGATGCAATATTTGACAACATTCCTGGCCTGTCGAGCCCTATTTCTCGGAGGGAACAGTATATACGTCTATAACGTCATATATCCTAACGTAAGGCATCCTAACATCTCGGATGTAACATTTGACAACATTACAGGTGTGTCGGTCCCTACGTCTCGGTGGTAACGTTACATGCGTCTATAACGTTATATATCCTAACCTAAGGCAACCTAACATCTCGGATGTAACATTTGACAACATTCCAGGCATGTCGGTCCCTACGTCTCGGTGGGAACATTATATGCGTCTATAACGTTGTATATCCTAATCTAAGGCAACCTAACATCTCGGATGCAATATTTGACAACATTCCTGGCCTGTCGAACCCTACATCTCGGAGGGAACAGTATATACGTCTATAGCGGTATATATCCTAATCTAAGGCCACCTAACATCTCGTATGTAATATTTGACAACATTCCTGGCGTGTCGAACCCTACTTCTCGGTGGGAACAGTATATACGTCTATAACGTTATATATCCTAACGTAAGGCAACCTAACATCTCGGATGTAATATTTGACAACATTCCTGTCGTGTCGGACCCTACTTCTCGGTGGGAACAGTATATACGTCTGTAACGTCATATATCCTAACCTAAGGCAACCAAACATCTCCGATATAACATTTGACAACATTCCCGGCGTGTTGGAACCCTACGTCTCGGTGGTAACATTACATGCGTCTATAACGTTATATATCCTAACCTAAGGCCACCTAACATCTCGTATGTAATATTTGACAACATTCCTGGCGTGTCGAACCCTACTTCTCGGTGATAACATTACATGCGTCTATAGCGGTATATATCCTAATCTTAGGCAACCTAACATCTCGGATATAACATTTGACAACATTCCAGGCGTGTTGGAACCCTACGTCTCGGTGGTAACATTACGTGCGTCTATAACGTTATATATGCTAACCTAAGGCAACCTAACATCTCGGATGCAATATTTGACAACATTCCTGGCCTGTCGAGCCCTATTTCTCGGAGGGAACATTATATGCGTCTATAACGTTGTATATCCTAATCTAAGGCAACCTAACATCTCGGATGCAATATTTGACAACATTCCTGGCCTGTCAAACGCTACTTCTCGGAGGGAACAGCATATACATCTATAACGTCATATATCCTAGCCTAAGGCAACCTAACATCTCGGATGTAACATTTGACAACATTCCAGGCGTGTCGGTCCCTACGTCTCGGTGGTAACATTACATGCGTCTATAACGGTATATATCCTAATCTTAGGCAACCTAACATCTCGGATGTAACATTTGACAACATTCCAGGCGTGTCGGTCCCTACGTCTCGGTGATAACATTACATGCGTCTATAGCGGTATATATCCTAATCTTAGGCAACCTAACATCTCGGATATAACATTTGACAACATTCCAGGCGTGTTGGAACCCTACGTCTCGGTGGTAACATTACGTGCGTCTATAACGTTATATATGCTAACCTAAGGCAACCTAACATCTCGGATGCAATATTTGACAACATTCCTGGCCTGCCGAACCCTATTTCTCGGAGGGAACAGTATATACGTCTATAACGTTATATATCCTAACCTAAGGCAACCTGACATCTCGGATGTATTATTCTACAACATTCCAGGCGTGTCGGACCCTACTTCTCGGTGGGAACATTATATGCGTCTATAACGTTGTATATCCTAATCTAAGGCAACCTAACATCTCGGATGCAATATTTGACAACATTCCTGGCCTGTCAAACCCTACTTCTCGGAGGGAACAGCATATACATCTATAACGTCATATATCCTAGCCTAAGGCAACCTAACATCTCGGATGTAACATTTGACAACATTCCAGGCGTGTCGGTCCCTACGTCTCGGTGGTAACATTACATGCGTCTATAACGGTATATATCCTAATCTTAGGCAACCTAACATCTCGGATGTAACATTTGACAACATTCCAGGCGTGTCGGTCCCTACGTCTCGGTGATAACATTACATGCGTCTATAGCGGTATATATCCTAATCTTAGGCAACCTAACATCTCGGATGTAACATTTTACAACATTCCTGGCGTGTCGGACCCTACTTCTCGGTGGGAACAGTATATACGTCTGTAACGTCATATATCCTGACCTAAGGCAACCTAACATCTCGGATATAACATTTGACAACATTCCAGGGGTGTTGGAACCTTACGTCTCGGTGGTAACATTACTTGCGTCTATAACGTTATATATGCTAACCTAAGGCAACCTAACATCTCGGATGCAATATTTCACAACATTCCTGGCCTGTCGAACCCTATTTCTCGGAGGGAACAGTATATACGTCTATAACGTTATATATCCTAACCTAAGGCAACCTGACATCTCGGATGTATTATTCTACAACATTCCAGGCGTGTCGGACCCTACTTCTCGGTGGGAACATTATATGCGTTTATAACGTTGTATATCCTAATCTAAGGCAACCTAACATCTCGGATGCAATATTTGACAACATTCCTGGTCTGTCGAACCCTACATCTCGGAGGGAACAGTATATACGTCTATAGCGGTATATATCCTAATCTAAGGCCACCTAACATCTCGTATGTAATATTTGACAACATTCCTGGCGTGTCGAACCCTACATCTCGGTGGGAACAGTATATACGTCTATAACGTTATATATCCTAACGTAAGGCAACCTAACATCTCGGATGTAATATTTGACAACATTCCTGTCGTGTCGGACCCTACTTCTCGGTGGGAACAGTATATACGTCTGTAACGTCATATATCCTAACCTAAGGCAACCTAACATCTCCGATTTAACATTTGACAACATTCCCGGCGTGTTGGAACCCTACGTCTCGGTGGTAACATTACGTGCGTCTATAACATTATATATCCTAACCTAAGGCAACCTAACATCTCGGATGTAACATTTGACAACATTCCAGGCATGTCGGTCCCTACGTCTCGGTGGTAACATTATATGCGTCTATAACGTTATATATCCTTATCTAAGGCAACCTATCATCTCGGATGCAATATTTGACAACATTCCTAGCCTGTCGAACCCTACTTCTCGGAGGGAACAGTATATACGTCTATAACGTTATATATCCTAACCTAAGGCAACCTGACATCTCGGATGTGATATTTCACAACATTCCTGGCGTGTCAGACCCTACTTCTCGGTGGGAACAGTATATACGTCTGTAACGTCATATATCCTAACCTAAGGCAACCTAACATCTCCGATTTAACATTTGACAACATTCCCGGCGTGTTGGAACCCTACGTCTCGGTGGTAACATTACGTGCGTCTATAACATTATATATCATAACCTAAGGCAACCTAACATCTCGGATGCAATATTTGACAACATTCCTGGCCTGTCGAACCCTACTTCTCGGAGGGAACAGCATATACATCTATAACGTCGTATATCCTAGCCTAAGGCAACCTAACATCTCGGATGTAACATTTGACAACATTCCAGGCGTGTCGGTCCCTACGTCTCGGTGATAACATTACATGCGTCTATAGCGGTATATATCCTAATCTTAGGCAACCTAACATCTCGGATTTAACATTTTACAACATTCCTGGCGTGTCGAACCCTACTTCTCGGTGGGAACAGTATATACGTCTATAACGTTATATATCCTAACCTAAGGCATCCTAACATCTCGGATGTAATATTTGACAACATTCCTGGCGTGTCGGTCCCTACTTCTCGGTGGGAACAGTATATACGTCTGTAACGTCATATATCATAACCTAAGGCAACCTAACATCTCGGATGCAATATTTCACAACATTCCTGGCCTGTCGAACCCTACTTCTCGGAGGGAACAGCATATACATCTATAACGTCGTATATCCTAGCCTAAGGCAACCTAACATCTCGGATGTAACATTTGTCAACATTCCTGGCGTGTCGGTCCCTACGTCTCGGTGGTAACATTATATGCGTCTATAGCGGTATATATCCTAATCTTAGGCAACCTAACATCTCGGATGCAATATTTGACAACATTCCTGGCCTGTCGAGCCCTATTTCTCGGAGGGAACAGTATATACGTCTATAACGTTATATATCCTAACCTAAGGCAACCTGACATCTCGGATGTATTATTCTACAACATTCCAGGCGTGTCGGACCCTACTTCTCGGTGGGAACATTATATGCGTCTATAACGTTGTATATCCTAATCTAAGGCAACCTAACATCTCGGATGCAATATTTGACAACATTCCTGGCCTGTCGAACCCTACATCTCGGAGGGAACAGTATATACGTCTATAACGTTATATATCCTAACGTAAGGCAACCTAACATCTCGGATGTAATATTTGACAACATTCCTGTCGTGTCGGACCCTACTTCTCGGTGGGAACAGTATATACGTCTGTAACGTCATATATCCTAACCTAAGGCAACCTAACATCTCCGATATAACATTTGACAACATTCCCTGCGTGTTGGAACCCTACGTCTCGGTGGTAACATTACATGCGTCTATAACGTTATATATCCTAACCTAAGGCCACCTAACATCTCGTATGTAATATTTGACAACATTCCTGGCGTGTCGAACCCTACTTCTCGGTGGGAACAGTATATACGTCTATAACGTTATATATCCTAACCTAAGGCAACCTAACATCTCGGATGTAATATTTGACAACATTCCAGGTGTGTCGGTCCCTACGTCTCGGTGGTAACGTTACATGCGTCTATAACGTTATATATCCTAACCTAAGGCAACCTAACATCTCGGATGTAACATTTGACAACTTTCCAGGCATGTCGGTCCCTACGTCTCGGTGGTAACGTTACATGCGTCTATAACGTTATATATCCTAACCTAAGGCAACCTATCATCTCGGATGCAATATTTGACAACATTCCTAGCCTGTCGAACCCTACTTCTCGGAGGGAACAGTATATACGTCTATAACGTTATATATCCTAACCTAAGGCAACCTGACATCTCGGATGTAATATTCTACATCATTCCAGGCGTGTCGGACCCTACTTCTCGGTGGGAACATTATATGCGTCTATAACGTTGTATATCCTAATCTAAGGCAACCTAACATCTCGGATGCAATATTTGACAACATTCCTGGCCTGTCGAACCCTACATCTCGGAGGGAACAGTATATACGTCTATAGCGGTATATATCCTAATCTAAGGCCACCTAACATCTCGTATGTAATATTTGACAACATTCCTGGCGTGTCGAACCCTACTTCTCGGTGGGAACAGTATATACGTCTATAACGTTATATATCCTAACGTAAGGCAACCTAACATCTCGGATGTAATATTTGACAACATTCCTGTCGTGTCGGACCCTACTTCTCGGTGGGAACAGTATATACGTCTGTAACGTCATATATCCTAACCTAAGGCAACCAAACATCTCCGATATAACATTTGACAACATTCCCGGCGTGTTGGAACCCTACGTCTCGGTGGTAACATTACATGCGTCTATAACGTTATATATCCTAACCTAAGGCCACCTAACATCTCGTATGTAATATTTGACAACATTCCTGGCGTGTCGAACCCTACTTCTCGGTGATAACATTACATGCGTCTATAGCGGTATATATCCTAATCTTAGGCAACCTAACATCTCGGATATAACATTTGACAACATTCCAGGCGTGTTGGAACCCTACGTCTCGGTGGTAACATTACGTGCGTCTATAACGTTATATATGCTAACCTAAGGCAACCTAACATCTCGGATGCAATATTTGACAACATTCCTGGCCTGTCGAGCCCTATTTCTCGGAGGGAACAGTATATACGTCTATAACGTTATATATCCTAACCTAAGGCAACCTGACATCTCGGATGTATTATTCTACAACATTCCAGGCGTGTCGGACCCTACTTCTCGGTGGGAACATTATATGCGTCTATAACGTTGTATATCCTAATCTAAGGCAACCTAACATCTCGGATGCAATATTTGACAACATTCCTGGCCTGTCAAACGCTACTTCTCGGAGGGAACAGCATATACATCTATAACGTCATATATCCTAGCCTAAGGCAACCTAACATCTCGGATGTAACATTTGACAACATTCCAGGCGTGTCGGTCCCTACGTCTCGGTGGTAACATTACATGCGTCTATAACGGTATATATCCTAATCTTAGGCAACCTAACATCTCGGATGTAACATTTGACAACATTCCAGGCGTGTCGGTCCCTACGTCTCGGTGATAACATTACATGCGTCTATAGCGGTATATATCCTAATCTTAGGCAACCTAACATCTCGGATATAACATTTGACAACATTCCAGGCGTGTTGGAACCCTACGTCTCGGTGGTAACATTACGTGCGTCTATAACGTTATATATGCTAACCTAAGGCAACCTAACATCTCGGATGCAATATTTGACAACATTCCTGGCCTGCCGCACCCTATTTCTCGGAGGGAACAGTATATACGTCTATAACGTTATATATCCTAACCTAAGGCAACCTGACATCTCGGATGTATTATTCTACAACATTCCAGGCGTGTCGGACCCTACTTCTCGGTGGGAACATTATATGCGTCTATAACGTTGTATATCCTAATCTAAGGCAACCTAACATCTCGGATGCAATATTTGACAACATTCCTGGCCTGTCAAACCCTACTTCTCGGAGGGAACAGCATATACATCTATAACGTCATATATCCTAGCCTAAGGCAACCTAACATCTCGGATGTAACATTTGACAACATTCCAGGCGTGTCGGTCCCTACGTCTCGGTGGTAACATTACATGCGTCTATAACGGTATATATCCTAATCTTAGGCAACCTAACATCTCGGATGTAACATTTGACAACATTCCAGGCGTGTCGGTCCCTACGTCTCGGTGATAACATTACATGCGTCTATAGCGGTATATATCCTAATCTTAGGCAACCTAACATCTCGGATGTAACATTTTACAACATTCCTGGCGTATCGGACCCTACTTCTCGGTGGGAACAGTATATACGTCTGTAACGTCATATATCCTGACCTAAGGCAACCTAACATCTCGGATATAACATTTGACAACATTCCAGGCATGTCGGTCCCTACGTCTCGGTGGTAACATTATATGCGTCTATAACGTTATATATCCTTATCTAAGGCAACCTATCATCTCGGATGCAATATTTGACAACATTCCTAGCCTGTCGAACCCTACTTCTCGGAGGGAACAGTATATACGTCTATAACGTTATATATCCTAACCTAAGGCAACCTGACATCTCGGATGTGATATTTCACAACATTCCTGGCGTGTCAGACCCTACTTCTCGGTGGGAACAGTATATACGTCTGTAACGTCATATATCCTAACCTAAGGCAACCTAACATCTCCGATTTAACATTTGACAACATTCCCGGCGTGTTGGAACCCTACGTCTCGGTGGTAACATTACGTGCGTCTATAACATTATATATCATAACCTAAGGCAACCTAACATCTCGGATGCAATATTTGACAACATTCCTGGCCTGTCGAACCCTACTTCTCGGAGGGAACAGCATATACATCTATAACGTCGTATATCCTAGCCTAAGGCAACCTAACATCTCGGATGTAACATTTGACAACATTCCAGGCGTGCCGGTCCCTACGTCTCGGTGATAACATTACATGCGTCTATAGCGGTATATATCCTAATCTTAGGCAACCTAACATCTCGGATTTAACATTTTACAACATTCCTGGCGTGTCGAACCCTACTTCTCGGTGGGAACAGTATATACGTCTATAACGTTATATATCCTAACCTAAGGCATCCTAACATCTCGGATGTAATATTTGACAACATTCCTGGCGTGTCGGTCCCTACTTCTCGGTGGGAACAGTATATACGTCTGTAACGTCATATATCATAACCTAAGGCAACCTAACATCTCGGATGCAATATTTCACAACATTCCTGGCCTGTCGAACCCTACTTCTCGGAGGGAACAGCATATACATCTATAGCGTCATATATCCTAGCCTAAGGCAACCTAACATCTCGGATGTAACATTTGACAACATTCCAGGTGTGTCGGTCCCTACGTCTCGGTGGTAACGTTACATGCGTCTATAACGTTATATATCCTAACCAAAGGCAACCTAACATCTCGGATGTAACATTTGACAACATTCCAGGCATGTCGGTCCCTACGTCTCGGTGGTAACATTATATGCGTCTATAACGTTATATATCCTTATCTAAGGCAACCTAACATCTCGGATGCAATATTTGACAACATTCCTAGCCTGTCGAACCCTACTTATCGGAGGGAACAGTATATACGTCTATAACGTTATATATCCTAACCTAGGGCAACCTAACATATCGGATGTAATATTCTACAACCTTCCAGGCGTGTCGGACCGTACTTCTCGGTGGGAACATTATATGCGTCTATAACGTTGTATATCCTTATCTAAGGCAACCTAACATCTCGGATGCAATATTTGACAACATTCCTGGCCTGTCGTACCCTACATCTCGGAGGGAACAGTATATACGTCTATAGCGGTATATATCCTAATCTAAGGCAACCTAACATCTCGTATGCAATATTTGACAACATTCCTGGCCTGTGGAACCCTACTTCTCGGAGGGAACAGTATATATGTCTATAACGTTATATATCCTAACCGAAGGCAACCTGACATCTCGGTTGAAATATTCTACATCATTCAAGGCGTGTCGGACCCTACTTCTCGGTGGGAACATTATATGAGTCTATAACGTTGTATATCATAATCTAAGGCAACCTATTATCTCAGACGTAATATTGTACAATATTCCTCGCGTGTCGGTGCATACTTTTCGGTGGGAATATTATATGCGTCCATAACGGTCGATATCGTAATCTAAGGCAATCTAACATCTCGGATGCAATATTTGACAACATTCCTTGCCTGTCGAACCCTACTTCTCGGAGGGAACAGTATGTACGTCTATAACGTTATATATCCTAACCTAAGGCAACCTAACATCTCGGATGTAATATTCTACAACCTTCCAGGCGTGTCGGACCTTACGTCTCGGTGGTAACATTATATGCGTCTATAACGTTATATATCCTTATCTAAGGCAACCTAACATCTCGTATGTAATATTTGTCAACATTCCTAGCCTGTCGAACCCTACTTCTCGGAGGGAACAGTATATACATCTATAACGTTATACATCCTAACCTAAGGCAAACTGACATCTCGGATGTAATATTCTACATCATTCCAGGCGTGTCGGACCCTACTTCTCGGTGGGAACATTATTTGCGTCTATAAGGTTGTATATCCTTATCTAAGGCAACCTAACATCTCGGATGCAATATTTGACAACATTCCTGGCCTGTCGAACCCTACTTCTCGGAGGGAACAGTATATACGTGTATAACGGTATATATCTTAATCTAAGGCAACCTAACATCTCGGATGTAACATTTGACAACATTCCAGGCGTGTCGGTCCCTACGTCTCGCTGGTAACATTACATGCGTCTATATCGTTATATATCCTAACCTAAGGCCACCTAACATCTCGTATGTAATATTTGTCAACATTCCTGGCGTGTCGGTCCCTACGTCTCGGTGGTAACAGTATATATGTCTGTAACGTCATATATCCTAACCTAAGGCAACCTAACATCTCGGATGTAACATTTGACAACATTCCAGGTGTGTCGGTCCCTACGTCTCGGTGGTAACGTTACATGCGTCTATAACGTTATATATCCTAACCTAAGGCAACCTAACATCTCGGATGTAACATTTGACAACATTCCAGGCGTGTCGGTCCCTACGTCTCGGTGATAACATTACATGCGTCTATAGCGGTATATATCCTAATCTTAGGCAACCTAACATCTCGGATTTAACATTTTACAACATTCCTGGCGTGTCAGACCCTACTTCTCGGTGGGAACAGTATATACGTCTGTAACGTCATATATCCTAACCTAAGGCAACCTAACATCTCCGATTTAACATTTGACAACATTCCCGGCGTGTTGGAACCCTACGTCTCGGTGGTAACATTACGTGCGTCTATAACATTATATATCATAACCTAAGGCAACCTAACATCTCGGATGCAATATTTGACAACATTCCTGGCCTGTCGAACCCTACTTCTCGGAGGGAACAGCATATACATCTATAACGTCGTATATCCTAGCCTAAGGCAACCTAACATCTCGGATGTAACATTTGACAACATTCCAGGCGTGCCGGTCCCTACGTCTCGGTGATAACATTACATGCGTCTATAGCGGTATATATCCTAATCTTAGGCAACCTAACATCTCGGATTTAACATTTTACAACATTCCTGGCGTGTCGAACCCTACTTCTCGGTGGGAACAGTATATACGTCTATAACGTTATATATCCTAACCTAAGGCATCCTAACATCTCGGATGTAATATTTGACAACATTCCTGGCGTGTCGGTCCCTACTTCTCGGTGGGAACAGTATATACGTCTGTAACGTCATATATCATAACCTAAGGCAACCTAACATCTCGGATGCAATATTTCACAACATTCCTGGCCTGTCGAACCCTACTTCTCGGAGGGAACAGCATATACATCTATAGCGTCATATATCCTAGCCTAAGGCAACCTAACATCTCGGATGTAACATTTGACAACATTCCAGGTGTGTCGGTCCCTACGTCTCGGTGGTAACGTTACATGCGTCTATAACGTTATATATCCTAACCAAAGGCAACCTAACATCTCGGATGTAACATTTGACAACATTCCAGGCATGTCGGTCCCTACGTCTCGGTGGTAACATTATATGCGTCTATAACGTTATATATCCTTATCTAAGGCAACCTAACATCTCGGATGCAATATTTGACAACATTCCTAGCCTGTCGAACCCTACTTATCGGAGGGAACAGTATATACGTCTATAACGTTATATATCCTAACCTAGGGCAACCTAACATATCGGATGTAATATTCTACAACCTTCCAGGCGTGTCGGACCGTACTTCTCGGTGGGAACATTATATGCGTCTATAACGTTGTATATCCTTATCTAAGGCAACCTAACATCTCGGATGCAATATTTGACAACATTCCTGGCCTGTCGTACCCTACATCTCGGAGGGAACAGTATATACGTCTATAGCGGTATATATCCTAATCTAAGGCAACCTAACATCTCGTATGCAATATTTGACAACATTCCTGGCCTGTGGAACCCTACTTCTCGGAGGGAACAGTATATATGTCTATAACGTTATATATCCTAACCGAAGGCAACCTGACATCTCGGTTGAAATATTCTACATCATTCAAGGCGTGTCGGACCCTACTTCTCGGTGGGAACATTATATGAGTCTATAACGTTGTATATCATAATCTAAGGCAACCTATTATCTCAGACGTAATATTGTACAATATTCCTCGCGTGTCGGTGCATACTTTTCGGTGGGAATATTATATGCGTCCATAACGGTCGATATCGTAATCTAAGGCAATCTAACATCTCGGATGCAATATTTGACAACATTCCTTGCCTGTCGAACCCTACTTCTCGGAGGGAACAGTATGTACGTCTATAACGTTATATATCCTAACCTAAGGCAACCTAACATCTCGGATGTAATATTCTACAACCTTCCAGGCGTGTCGGACCTTACGTCTCGGTGGTAACATTATATGCGTCTATAACGTTATATATCCTTATCTAAGGCAACCTAACATCTCGTATGTAATATTTGTCAACATTCCTAGCCTGTCGAACCCTACTTCTCGGAGGGAACAGTATATACATCTATAACGTTATACATCCTAACCTAAGGCAAACTGACATCTCGGATGTAATATTCTACATCATTCCAGGCGTGTCGGACCCTACTTCTCGGTGGGAACATTATTTGCGTCTATAAGGTTGTATATCCTTATCTAAGGCAACCTAACATCTCGGATGCAATATTTGACAACATTCCTGGCCTGTCGAACCCTACTTCTCGGAGGGAACAGTATATACGTGTATAACGGTATATATCTTAATCTAAGGCAACCTAACATCTCGGATGTAACATTTGACAACATTCCAGGCGTGTCGGTCCCTACGTCTCGCTGGTAACATTACATGCGTCTATATCGTTATATATCCTAACCTAAGGCCACCTAACATCTCGTATGTAATATTTGTCAACATTCCTGGCGTGTCGGTCCCTACGTCTCGGTGGTAACATTACATGCGTCTATAGCGGTATATATCCTAATCTTAGGCAACCTAACATCTCGGATGCAATATTTGACAACATTCCAGGCGTGTCGGTCCCTACGTCTCGGTGATAACATTACATGCGTCTATAGCGGTATATATCCTAATCTTAGGCAACCTAACATCTCGGATGCAATATTTGACAACATTCCTGGCCTGTCGAGCCCTATTTCTCGGAGGGAACAGTATATACGTCTATAACGTTATATATCCTAACCTAAGGCAACCTGACATCTCGGATGTATTATTCTACAACATTCCAGGCGTGTCGGTCCCTACTTTTCGGTGGGAACATTATATGCGTCTATAACGTTGTATATCCTAATCTAAGGCAACCTAACATCTCGGATGCAATATTTGACAACATTCCTGGCCTGTCGAACCCTACATCTCGGAGGGAACAGTATATACGTCTATAGAGGTATAAATCCTAATCTAAGGCCACCTAACATCTCGTATGTAATATTTGACAACATTCCTGGCGTGTCGAACCCTACTTCTCGGTGGGAACAGTATATACGTCTATAACGTTATATATCCTAACGTAAGGCAACCTAACATCTCGGATGTAATATTTGACAACATTCCTGGCGTGTCGGACCCTACTTCTCGGTGGGAACAGTATATATGTCTGTAACGTCATATATCCTAACCTAAGGCAACCTAACATCTCGGATGTAACATTTGACAACATTCCAGGTGTGTCGGTCCCTACGTCTCGGTGGTAACGTTACATGCGTCTATAACGTTATATATCCTAACCTAAGGCAACCTAACATCTCGGATGTAACATTTGACAACATTCCAGGCGTGTCGGTCCCTACGTCTCGGTGATAACATTACATGCGTCTATAGCGGTATATATCCTAATCTTAGGCAACCTAACATCTCGGATTTAACATTTTACAACATTCCTGGCGTGTCAGACCCTACTTCTCGGTGGGAACAGTATATACGTCTGTAACGTCATATATCCTAACCTAAGGCAACCTAACATCTCCGATTTAACATTTGACAACATTCCCGGCGTGTTGGAACCCTACGTCTCGGTGGTAACATTACGTGCGTCTATAACATTATATATCATAACCTAAGGCAACCTAACATCTCGGATGCAATATTTGACAACATTCCTGGCCTGTCGAACCCTACTTCTCGGAGGGAACAGCATATACATCTATAACGTCGTATATCCTAGCCTAAGGCAACCTAACATCTCGGATGTAACATTTGACAACATTCCAGGCGTGTCGGTCCCTACGTCTCGGTGATAACATTACATGCGTCTATAGCGGTATATATCCTAATCTTAGGCAACCTAACATCTCGGATTTAACATTTTACAACATTCCTGGCGTGTCGAACCCTACTTCTCGGTGGGAACAGTATATACGTCTATAACGTTATATATCCTAACCTAAGGCATCCTAACATCTCGGATGTAATATTTGACAACATTCCTGGCGTGTCGGTCCCTACTTCTCGGTGGGAACAGTATATACGTCTGTAACGTCATATATCATAACCTAAGGCAACCTAACATCTCGGATGCAATATTTCACAACATTCCTGGCCTGTCGAACCCTACTTCTCGGAGGGAACAGCATATACATCTATAGCGTCATATATCCTAGCCTAAGGCAACCTAACATCTCGGATGTAACATTTGACAACATTCCAGGTGTGTCGGTCCCTACGTCTCGGTGGTAACGTTACATGCGTCTATAACGTTATATATCCTAACCAAAGGCAACCTAACATCTCGGATGTAACATTTGACAACATTCCAGGCATGTCGGTCCCTACGTCTCGGTGGTAACATTATATGCGTCTATAACGTTATATATCCTTATCTAAGGCAACCTAACATCTCGGATGCAATATTTGACAACATTCCTAGCCTGTCGAACCCTACTTATCGGAGGGAACAGTATATACGTCTATAACGTTATATTTCCTAACCTAGGGCAACCTAACATATCGGATGTAATATTCTACAACCTTCCAGGCGTGTCGGACCGTACTTCTCGGTGGGAACATTATATGCGTTTATAACGTTGTATATCCTTATCTAAGGCAACCTAACATCTCGGATGCAATATTTGACAACATTCCTGGCCTGTCGTACCCTACATCTCGGAGGGAACAGTATATACGTCTATAGCGGTATATATCCTAATCTAAGGCAACCTAACATCTCGTATGCAATATTTGACAACATTCCTGGCCTGTCGAACCCTACTTCTCGGAGGGAACAGTATATATGTCTATAACGTTATATATCCTAACCGAAGGCAACCTGACATCTCGGTTGTAATATTCTACATCATTCAAGGCGTGTCGGACCCTACTTCTCGGTGGGAACATTATATGAGTCTATAACGTTGTATATCATAATCTAAGGCAACCTATTATCTCAGACGTAATATTGTACAATATTCCTCGCGTGTCGGTGCATACTTTTCGGTGGGAATATTATATGCGTCCATAACGGTCGATATCGTAATCTAAGGCAATCTAACATCTCGGATGCAATATTTGACAACATTCCTTGCCTGTCGAACCCTACTTCTCGGAGGGAACAGTATGTACGTCTATAACGTTATATATCCTAACCTAAGGCAAACTGACATCTCGGATGTAATATTCTACATCATTCCAGGCGTGTCGGACCCTACTTCTCGGTGGGAACATTATTTGCGTCTATAAGGTTGTATATCCTTATCTAAGGCAACCTAACATCTCGGATGCAATATTTGACAACATTCCTGGCCTGTCGAACCCTACTTCTCGGAGGGAACAGTATATACGTGTATAACGGTATATATCTTAATCTAAGGCAACCTAACATCTCGGATGTAACATTTGACAACATTCCAGGCGTGTCGGTCCCTACGTCTCGCTGGTAACATTACATGCGTCTATATCGTTATAAATCCTAACCTAAGGCCACCTAACATCTCGTATGTAATATTTGTCAACATTCCTGGCGTGTCGGTCCCTACGTCTCGGTGGTAACATTACATGCGTCTATAGCGGTATATATCCTAATCTTAGGCAACCTAACATCTCGGATGCAATATTTGACAACATTCCAGGCGTGTCGGTCCCTACGTCTCGGTGATAACATTACATGCGTCTATAGCGGTATATATCCTAATCTTAGGCAACCTAACATCTCGGATGCAATATTTGACAACATTCCTGGCCTGTCGAGCCCTATTTCTCGGAGGGAACAGTATATACGTCTATAACGTTATATATCCTAACCTAAGGCAACCTGACATCTCGGATGTATTATTCTACAACATTCCAGGCGTGTCGGTCCCTACTTCTCGGTGGGAACATTATATGCGTCTATAACGTTGTATATCCTAATCTAAGGCAACCTAACATCTCGGATGCAATATTTGACAACATTCCTGGCCTGTCGAACCCTACATCTCGGAGGGAACAGTATATACGTCTATAGAGGTATATATCCTAATCTAAGGCCACCTAACATCTCGTATGTAATATTTGACAACATTCCTGGCGTGTCGAACCCTACTTCTCGGTGGGAACAGTATATACGTCTATAACGTTATATATCCTAACGTAAGGCAACCTAACATCTCGGATGTAATATTTGACATCATTCCTGGCGTGTCGGACCCTACTTCTCGGTGGGAACAGTATATATGTCTGTAACGTCATATATCCTAACCTAAGGCAACCTAACATCTCGGATATAACATTTGACAACATTCCCGGCGTGTTGGAACCCTACTTCTCGGTGGTAACATTACGTGCGTCTATAACGTTATATATGCTAACCTAAGGCAACCTAACATCTCGGATGCAATATTTGACAACATTCCTGGCCTGTCAAACCCTACTTCTCGGAGGGAACAGCATATACGTCTATAACGTCATATATCCTAACCTAAGGCAACCTAACATCTCGGATGTAACATTTGACAACATTCCAGGTGTGTCGGTCCCTACGTCTCGGTGGTAACGTTACATGCGTCTATAACGTTATATATCCTAACCTAAGGCAACCTAACATCTCGGATGTAACATTTGACAACATTCCAGGCGTGTCGGTCCCTACGTCTCGGTGATAACATTACATGCGTCTATAGCGGTATATATCCTAATCTTAGGCAACCTAACATCTCGGATTTAACATTTTACAACATTCCTGGCGTGTCGAACCCTACTTCTCGGTGGGAACAGTATATACGTCTATAACGTTATATATCCTAACCTAAGGCATCCTAACATCTCGGATGTAATATTTGACAACATTCCAGGCGTGTCGGTCCCTACGTCTCGCTGGTAACATTACATGCGTCTATATCGTTATATATCCTAACCTAAGGCCACCTAACATCTCGTATGTAATATTTGTCAACATTCCTGGCGTGTCGGTCCCTACGTCTCGGTGGTAGCATTACATGCGTCTATAGCGGTATATATCCTAATCTTAGGCAACCTAACATCTCGGATGCAATATTTGACAACATTCCTGGCCTGTCGAGCCCTATTTCTCGGAGGGAACAGTATATACGTCTATAACGTTATATATCCTAACCTAAGGCAACCTGACATCTCGGATGTATTATTCTACAACATTCCAGGCGTGTCGGACCCTACTTCTCGGTGGGAACATTATATGCGTCTATAACGTTGTATATCCTAATCTAAGGCAACCTAACATCTCGGATGCAATATTTGACAACATTCCTGGCCTGTCGAACCCTACATCTCGGAGGGAACAGTATATACGTCTATATAGGTATATATCCTAATCTAAGGCCACCTAACATCTCGTATGTAATATTTGACAACATTCCTGGCGTGTCGAACCCTACTTCTCGGTGGGAACAGTATATACGTCTGTAACGTCATATATCCTAACCTAAGGCAACCTAACATCTCGGATATAACATTTGACAACATTCCAGGCGTGTTGGAACCCTACGTCTCGGTGGTAACATTACGTGCGTCTATAACGTTATATATGCTATCCTAAGGCAACCTAACATCTCGGATGCAATATTTGACAACATTCCTGGCCTGTCGAACCCTATTTCTCGGAGGGAACAGTATATACGTCTATAACGTTATATATCCTAACCTAAGGCAACCTGACATCTCGGATGTATTATTCTACAACATTCCAGGCGTGTCGGACCCTACTTCTCGGTGGGAACATTATATGCGTCTATAACGTTGTATATCCTAATCTAAGGCAACCTAACATCTCGGATGTAACATTTGTCAACATTCCAGGTGTGTCGGTCCCTACGTCTCGGTGGTAACGTTACATGCGTCTATAACGTTATATATCCTAACCTAAGGCAACCTAACATCTCGGATGTAACATTTGACAACATTCCAGGCATGTCGGTCCCTACGTCTCGGTGGTAACATTATATGCGTCTATAACGGTATATATCCTAATCTTAGGCAACCTAACATCTCGGATGTAACATTTGACAACATTCCAGGCATGTCGGTCCCTACGTCTCGGTGGTAACATTATGTGCGTCTATAACGTTATATATCCTTATCTAAGGCAACCTAACATCTCGGATGCAATATTTGACAACATTCCTAGCCTGTCGAACCCTACTTCTCGGAGGGAACAGTATATACGTCTATAACGTTATATATCCTAACCTAAGACAACCTGACATCTCGGATGTAATATTCTACATCATTCCAGGCGTGTCGGTCCCTACTTCTCGGTGGGAACATTATATGCGTCTATAACGTTGTATATACTTATCTAAGGCAACCTAACATCCCGGATGTAACATTTGACAACATTCCAGGCGTGTCGGTCCCTACGTCTCGGTGGTATCATTACATGCGTCTATAACGTTATATATCCTAACCTAAGGCAACTTAACATCTCGGATGCAATGTTTGACAACATTCCTGGCCTGTCGAATCCTACTTCTCGGAGGGAACAGCATATACGTCTATAACGTCATATATCCTAACCTAAGGCAACCCAACATCTCGGATGTAACATTTGACAACATTCCAGGCGTGTCGGGCCCTACGTCTCGGTGATAACATTACATGCGTCTATAGCGGTATATACCCTAATCTTAGGCAACCTAACATCTCGGATGTAACATTTTATAACATTCCTGGCATGTCGGACCCTACTTCTCGGTGGGAACAGTATATGCGTCTGTAACGTCATATATCCTAACCTAAGGCAACCTAACATCTCGGATATAACATTTGACAACATTCCAGGCGTGTTGGAACCCTACGTCTCGGTGGTAACATTACGTGCGTCTATAACGTAATATATGCTATCCTAAGGCAACCTAACATCTCGGATGCAATATTTGACAACACTCCTGCCCTGTCGAACCCTATTTCTCGGAGGGAACAGTATATACGTCTATAACGTTATATATCCTAACCTAAGGCAACCTGACATCTCGGATGTATTATTCTACAACATTCCAGGCGTGTCGGACCCTACTTCTCGGTGGGAACATTATATGCGTCTATAACGTTGTATATCCTAATCTAAGGCAACCTAACATCTCGGATGTAACATTTGACAACATTCCAGGCGTGTCGGTCCCTACGTCTCGGTGATAACATTACATGCGTCTATAGCGGTATATATCCTAATCTTAGGCAACCTAACATCTCGGATGCAATATTTGACTACATTCCTGGCCTGTCGAGCCCTATTTCTCGGAGGGAACAGTATATACGTCTATAACGTTATATATCCTAACCTAAGGCAACCTGACATCTCGGATGTATTATTCTACAACATTCCAGGCGTGTCGGACCCTACTTCTCGGTGGGAACATTATATGCGTCTATAACGTTGTATATCCTAATCTAAGGCAACCTAACATCTCGGATGCAATATTTGACAACATTCCTGGCCTGTCGAACCCTACATCTCGGAGGGAACAGTATATACGTCTATATAGGTATATATCCTAATCTAAGGCCACCTAACATCTCGTATGTAATATTTGACAACATTCCTGGCGTGTCGAACCCTACTTCTCGGTGGGAACAGTATATACGTCTGTAACGTCATATATCCTAACCTAAGGCAACCTAACATCTCGGATATAACATTTGACAACATTCCAGGCGTGTTGGAACCCTACGTCTCGGTGGTAACATTACGTGCGTCTATAACGTTATATATGCTATCCTAAGGCAACCTAACATCTCGGATGCAATATTTGACAACATTCCTGGCCTGTCGAACCCTATTTCTCGGAGGGAACAGTATATACGTCTATAACGTTATATATCCTAACCTAAGGCAACCTGACATCTCGGATGTATTATTCTACAACATTCCAGGCGTGTCGGCCCCTACTTCTCGGTGGGAACATTATATGCGTCTATAACGTTGTATATCCTAATCTAAGGCAACCTAACATCTCGGATGTAACATTTGTCAACATTCCAGGTGTGTCGGTCCCTACGTCTCGGTGGTAACGTTACATGCGTCTATAACGTTATATATCCTAACCTAAGGCAACCTAACATCTCGGATGTAACATTTGACAACATTCCAGGCATGTCGGTCCCTACGTCTCGGTGGTAACATTATATGCGTCTATAACGGTATATATCCTAATTTTAGGCAACCTAACATCTCGGATGTAACATTTGACAACATTCCAGGCATGTCGGTCCCTACGTCTCGGTGGTAACATTATGTGCGTCTATAACGTTATATATCCTTATCTAAGGCAACCTAACATCTCTGATGCAATATTTGACAACATTCCTAGCCTGTCGAACCCTACTTCTCGGAGGGAACAGTATATACGTCTATAACGTTATATATCCTAACCTAAGGCAACCTGACATCTCGGATGTAATATTCTACATCATTCCAGGCGTGTCGGTCCCTACTTCTCGGTGGGAACATTATATGCGTCTATAACGTTGTATATACTTATCTAAGGCAACCTAACATCCCGGATGTAACATTTGACAACATTCCAGGCGTGTCGGTCCCTACGTCTCGGTGGTAACATTACATGCGTCTATAACGTTATATATCCTAACCTAAGGCAACTTAACATCTCGGATGCAATGTTTGACAACATTCCTGGCCTGTCGAATCCTACTTCTCGGAGGGAACAGCATATACGTCTATAACGTCATATATCCTAACCTAAGGCAACCCAACATCTCGGATGTAACATTTGACAACATTCCAGGCGTGTCGGTCCCTACGTCTCGGTGATAACATTACATGCGTCTATAGCGGTATATACCCTAATCTTAGGCAACCTAACATCTCGGATGTAACATTTTACAACATTCCTGGCATGTCGGACCCTACTTCTCGGTGGGAACAGTATATACGTCTGTAACGTCATATATCCTAACCTAAGGCAACCTAACATCTCGGATATAACATTTGACAACATTCCAGGCGTGTTGGAACCCTACGTCTCGGTGGGAACATTATATGAGTCTATAACGTTGTATATCAGAATCTAAGGCAACCTATTATCTCAGACGTAATATTGTACAATATTCCTCGCGTGTCGGTGCATACTTTTCGGTGGGAATATTATATGCGTCCATAACGGTCGATATCGTAATCTAAGGCAATCTAACATCTCGGATGCAATATTTGACAACATTCCTTGCCTGTCGAACCCTACTTCTCGGAGGGAACAGTATATACGTCTATAACGTCATATATCCTAACCTAAGGCAACCTAACATCTCGGATGCAATATTTGACAACACTCCTGACCTGTCGAACCCTACTTCTCGGAGGGAACAGCATATACATCTATAACGTCATATATCCTAGCCTAAGGCAACCTAACATCTCGGATGTAACATTTGACAACATTCCAGGCGTGTCGGTCCCTACGTCTCGGTGGTAACATTACATGCGTCTATAACGGTATATATCCTAATCTAAGGCAACCTAACATCTCGGATGAAATATGTGACAACATTCCTGGCCTGTCGAACCCTACATCTCCGAGGGAACAGTATATACGTCTATAACGTCATATATCCTAACGTAAGGCATCCTAACATCTCGGATGTAACATTTGTCAACATTCCAGGTGTGTCGGTCCCTACGTCTCGGTGGTAACGTTATCTGCGTCTATAACGTTATATATCCTAACCTAAGGCAACCTAACATCTCGGATGTAACATTTGACAACATTCCAGGCATGTCGGTCCCTACGTCTCGGTGGTAACATTATATGCGTCTATAACGTTATATATCCTTATCTAAGGCAACCTAACATCTCGGATGCAATATTTGACAACACTCCTAGCCTGTCGAACCCTACTTCTCGGAGGGAACAGTATATACGTCTATAACGTTATACATCCTAACCTAAGGCAAACTGACATCTCGGATGTAATATTCTACATCATTCCAGGCGTGTCGGACCCTACTTCTCGGTGGGAACATTATTTGCGTCTATAAGGTTGTATATCCTTATCTAAGGCAACCTAACATCTCGGATGCAATATTTGACAACATTCCTGGCCTGTCGAACCCTACTTCTCGGAGGGAACAGTATATACGTGTATAACGGTATATATCTTAATCTAAGGCAACCTAACATCTCGGATGTAACATTTGACAACATTCCAGGCGTGTCGGTCCCTACGTCTCGCTGGTAACATTACATGCGTCTATATCGTTATATATCCTAACCTAAGGCCACCTAACATCTCGTATGTAATATTTGTCAACATTCCTGGCGTGTCGGTCCCTACGTCTCGGTGGTAACATTACATGCGTCTATAGCGGTATATATCCTAATCTTAGGCAACCTAACATCTCGGATGCAATATTTGACAACATTCCTGGCCTGTCGAGCCCTATTTCTCGGAGGGAACAGTATATACGTCTATAACGTTATATATCCTAACCTAAGGCAACCTGACATCTCGGATGTATTATTCTACAACATTCCAGGCGTGTCGGACCCTACTTCTCGGTGGGAACATTATATGCGTCTATAACGTTGTATATCCTAATCTAAGGCAACCTAACATCTCGGATGCAATATTTGACAACATTCCTGGCCTGTCGAACCCTACATCTCGGAGGGAACAGTATATACGTCTATAGAGGTATATATCCTAATCTAAGGCCACCTAACATCTCGTATGTAATATTTGACAACATTCCTGGCGTGTCGAACCCTACTTCTCGGTGGGAACAGTATATACGTCTATAACGTTATATATCCTAACGTAAGGCAACCTAACATCTCGGATGTAATATTTGACAACATTCCTGGCGTGTCGGACCCTACTTCTCGGTGGGAACAGTATATATGTCTGTAACGTCATATATCCTAACCTAAGGCAACCTAACATCTCGGATATAACATTTGACAACATTCCCGGCGTGTTGGACCCTACTTCTCGGTGGTAACATTACGTGCGTCTATAACGTTATATATGCTAACCTAAGGCAACCTAACATCTCGGATGCAATATTTGACAACATTCCTGGCCTGTCAAACCCCACTTCTCGGAGGGAACAGCATATACGTCTATAACGTCATATATCCTAACCTATGGCAACCTAACATCTCGGATGTAACATTTGACAACATTCCAGGTGTGTCGGTCCCTACGTCTCGGTGGTAACGTTACATGCGTCTATAACGTTATATATCCTAACCTAAGGCAACCTAACATCTCGGATGCAATATTTGACAACATTCCTAGCCTGTCGAACCCTACTTCTCGGAGGGAACAGTATATACGTCTATAACGTTATATATCCTAACCTAAGGCAACCTGACATCTCGGATGTAATATTCTACAGCATTCCAGGCGTGTCGGTCCCTACTTCTCGGTGGGAACATTATATGCGTCTATAACGTTGTATATACTTATCTAAGGCAACCTAACATCCCGGATGTAACATTTGACAACATTCCAGGCGTGTCGGTCCCTACGTCTCGGTGGTAACATTACATGCGTCTATAACGTTATATATCCTAACCTAAGGCAACTTAACATCTCGGATGCAATGTTTGACAACATTCCTGGCCTGTCGAATCCTACTTCTCGGAGGGAACAGCATATACGTCTATAACGTCATATATCCTAACCTAAGGCAACCCAACATCTCGGATGTAACATTTGACAACATTCCAGGCGTGTCGGTCCCTACGTCTCGGTGATAACATTACATGCGTCTATAGCGGTATATACCCTAATCTTAGGCAACCTAACATCTCGGATGTAACATTTTACAACATTCCTGGCATGTCGGACCCTACTTCTCGGTGGGAACAGTATATACGTCTGTAACGTCATATATCCTAACCTAAGGCAACCTAACATCTCGGATATAACATTTGACAACATTCCAGGCGTGTTGGAACCCTACGTCTCGGTGGTAACATTACGTGCGTCTATAACGTTATATATGCTATCCTAAGGCAACCTAACATCTCGGATGCAATATTTGACAACACTCCTGCCCTGTCGAACCCTATTTCTCGGAGGGAACAGTATATACGTCTATAACGTTATATATCCTAACCTAAGGCAACCTGACATCTCGGATGTATTATTCTACAACATTCCAGGCGTGTCGGACCCTACTTCTCGGTGGGAACATTATATGCGTCTATAACGTTGTATATCCTAATCTAAGGCAACCTAACATCTCGGATGTAACATTTGTCAACATTCCAGGTGTGTCGGTCCCTACGTCTCGGTGGCAACGTTACATGCGTCTATAACGTTATATATCCTAACCTAAGGCAACCTAACATCTCGGATGTAACATTTGACAACATTCCAGGCATGTCGGTCCCTACGTCTCGGTGGTAACATTATATGCGTCTATAACGGTATATATCCTAATCTTAGGCAACCTAACATCTCGGATGTAACATTTGACAACATTCCAGGCATGTCGGTCCCTACGTCTCGGTGGTAACATTATATGCGTCTATAACGTTATATATCCTTATCTAAGGCAACCTAATATCTCGGATGCAATATTTCACAACATTCCTAGCCTGTCGAACCCTACTTCTCGGAGAGAACAGTATATACGTCTATAACGTTATATATCCTAACCTAAGGCAACCTGACATCTCGGATGTAATATTCTACATCATTCCAGGCGTGTCGGTCCCTACTTCTCGGTGGGCACATTATATGCGTCTATAACGTTCTATATACTTATCTAAGGCAACCTAACATCCCGGATGTAACATTTGACAACATTCCAGGCGTGTCGGTCCCTACGTCTCGGTGGTAACATTACATGCGTCTATAACGTTATATATCCTAACCTAAGGCAACTTAACATCTCGGATGCAATGTTTGACAACATTCCTGGCCTGTCGAATCCTACTTCTCGGAGGGAACAGCATATACGTCTATAACGTCATATATCCTAACCTAAGGCAACCCAACATCTCGGATGTAACATTTGACAACATTCCAGGCGTGTCGGTCCCTACGTCTCGGTGATAACATTACATGCGTCTATAGCGGTATATACCCTAATCTTAGGCAACCTAACATCTCGGATGTAACATTTTACAACATTCCTGGCATGTAGGACCCTACTTCTCGGTGGGAACAGTATATACGTCTGTAACGTCATATATCCTAACCTAAGGCAACCTAACATCTCGGATATAACATTTGACAACATTCCAGGCGTGTTGGAACCCTACGTCTCGGTGGTAACATTACGTGCGTCTATAACGTTATATATGCTATCCTAAGGCAACCTAACATCTCGGATGCAATATTTGACAACATTCCTGCTCTGTCGAACCCTATTTCTCGGAGGGAACAGTATATACGTCTATAACGTTATATATCCTAACCTAAGGCAACCTGACATCTCGGATGTATTATTCTACAACATTCCAGGCGTGTCGGACCCTACTTCTCGGTGGGAACATTATATGCGTCTATAACGTTGTATATCCTAATCTAAGGCAACCCAACATCTCGGATGTAACATTTGACAACATTCCAGGCGTGTCAGTCCCTACGTCTCGGTGATAAAATTACATGCGTCTATAGCGGTATATACCCTAATCTTAGGCAACCTAACATCTCGGATGTAACATTTTACAACATTCCTGGCATGTCGGACCCTACTTCTCGGTGGGAACAGTATATACGTCTGTAACGTCATATATCCTAACCTAAGGCAACCTAACATCTCGGATATAACATTTGACAACATTCCAGGCGTGTTGGAACCCTACGTCTCGGTGGTAACATTACGTGCGTCTATAACGTTATATATGCTATCCTAAGGCAACCTAACATCTCGGATGCAATATTTGACAACACTCCTGCCCTGTCGAACCCTATTTCTCGGAGGGAACAGTATATACGTCTATAACGTTATATATCCTAACCTAAGGCAACCTGACATCTCGGATGTATTATTCTACAACATTCCAGGCGTGTCGGACCCTACTTCTCGGTGGGAACATTATATGCGTCTATAACGTTGTATATCCTAATCTAAGGCAACCTAACATCTCGCATGTAACATTTGACAACATTCCAGGCGTGTCGGTCCCTACGTCTCGGTGATAACATTACATGCGTCTATAGCGGTATATATCCTAATCTTAGGCAACCTAACATCTCGGATTTAACATTTTACAACATTCCTGGCGTGTCGAACCCTACTTCTCGGTGGGAACAGTATATACGTCTATAACGTTATATATCCTAACCTAAGGCATCCTAACATCTCGGATGTAATATTTGACAACATTCCTGGCGTGTCGGTCCCTACTTCTCGGTGGGAACAGTATATACGTCTATAACGTTATATATCCTAACCTAGGGCAACCTAACATCTCGGATGTAATATTCTACAACCTTCCAGGCGTGTCGGACCGTACTTCTCGGTGGGAACATTATATGCGTCTATAACGTTGTATATCCTTATCTAAGGCAACCTAACATCTCGGATGCAATATTTGACAACATTCCTGGCCTGTCGTACCCTACATCTCGGAGGGAACAGTATATACGTCTATAGCGGTATATGTCCTAATCTAAGGCAACCTAACATCTCGTATGCAATATTTGACAACATTCCTGGCCTGTCGAACACTACTTCTCGGAGGGAACAGTATATATGTCTATAACGTTATATATCCTAACCGAAGGCAACCTGACATCTCGGATGTAATATTCTACATCATTCAAGGCGTGTCGGACCCTACTTCTCGGTGGGAACATTATATGCGTCTATAACGTTGTATATCCTAATCTAAGGCAACCTAACATCTCGGATGCAATATTTGACAACATTCCTGGCCTGTCGAACCCTACATCTCGGAGGGAACAGTATATACGTCTATAGAGGTATATATCCTAATCTAAGGCCACCTAACATCTCGTATGTAATATTTGACAACATTCCTGGCGTGTCGAACCCTACTTCTCGGTGGGAACAGTATATACGTCTATAACGTTATATATCCTAACGTAAGGCAACCTAACATCTCGGATGTAATATTTGACAACATTCCTGGCGTGTCGGACCCTACTTCTCGGTGGGAACAGTATATATGTCTGTAACGTCATATATCCTAACCTAAGGCAACCTAACATCTCGGATATAACATTTGACAACATTCCCGGCGTGTTGGACCCTACTTCTCGGTGGTAACATTACGTGCGTCTATAACGTTATATATGCTAACCTAAGGCAACCTAACATCTCGGATGCAATATTTGACAACATTCCGGGCCTGTCAAACCCCACTTCTCGGAGGGAACAGCATATACGTCTATAACGTCATATATCCTAACCTAAGGCAACCTAACATCTCGGATGTAACATTTGACAACATTCCAGGTGTGTCGGTCCCTACGTCTCGGTGGTAACGTTACATGCGTCTATAACGTTATATATCCTAACCTAAGGCAACCTAACATCTCGGATGCAATATTTGACAACATTCCTAGCCTGTCGAACCCTACTTCTCGGAGGGAACAGTATATACGTCTATAACGTTATATATCCTAACCTAAGGCAACCTGACATCTCGGATGTAATATTCTACATCATTCCAGGCGTGTCGGTCCCTACTTCTCGGTGGGAACATTATATGCGTCTATAACGTTGTATATACTTACCTAAGGCAACCTAACATCCCGGATGTAACATTTGACAACATTCCCGGCGTGTTGGACCCTACTTCTCGGTGGTAACATTACGTGCGTCTATAACGTTATATATGCTAACCTAAGGCAACCTAACATCTCGGATGCAATATTTGACAACATTCCGGGCCTGTCAAACACCACTTCTCGGAGGGAACAGCATATACGTCTATAACGTCATATATCCTAACCTAAGGCAACCCAACATCTCGGATGTAACATTTGACAACATTCCAGGCGTGTCGGTCCCTACGTCTCGGTGATAACATTACATGCGTCTATAGCGGTATATACCCTAATCTTAGGCAACCTAACATCTCGGATGTAACATTTTACAACATTCCTGGCATGTCGGACCCTACTTCTCGGTGGGAACAGTATATACGTCTGTAACGTCATATATCCTAACCTAAGGCAACCTAACATCTCGGATATAACATTTGACAACATTCCAGGCGTGTTGGAACCCTACGTCTCGGTGGTAACATTACGTGCGTCTATAACGTTATATATCCTAACCTAAGGCCACCTAACATCTCGTATGTAATATTTGACAACATTCCAGGCGTGTCGGTCCCTACGTCTCGGTGGTAACATTACATGCGTCTATAACGTTATATATCCTAACCTAAGGCAACTTAACATCTCGGATGCAATGTTTGACAACATTCCTGGCCTGTCGAATCCTACTTCTCGGAGGGAACAGCATATACGTCTATAACGTCATATATCCTAACCTAAGGCAACCCAACATCTCGGATGTAATATTTGACAACATTCCTGGCGTGTCGGTCCCTACGTCTCGGTGGTAACATTACATGCGTCTATAGCGGTATATATCCTAATCATAGGCAACCTAACATCTCGGATGTAACATTTTACAACATTCCTGGCGTGTCGGACCCTACTTCTCGGTGGGAACAGTATATACGTCTGTAACGTCATATATCCTAACCTAAGGCAACCTAACATCTCGGATATAACATTTGACAACATTCCAGGCGTGTTGGAACCCTACGTCTCGGTGGTAACATTACGTGCGTCTATAACGTTATATATGCTATCCTAAGGCAACCTAACATCTCGCATGCAATATTTGACAACATTCCTGGCCTGTCGAACCCTATTTCTCGGAGGGAACAGTATATACGTCTATAACGTTATATATCCTAACCTAAGGCAACCTGACATCTCGGATGTATTATTCTACAACATTCCAGGCGTGTCGGACCCTACTTCTCGGTGGGAACATTATATGCGTCTATAACGTTGTATATCCTAATCTAAGGCAACCTAACATCTCGGATGTAACATTTGTCAACATTCCAGGTGTGTCGGTCCCTACGTCTCGGTGGTAACGTTACATGCGTCTATAACGTTATATATCCTAACCTAAGGCAACGTAACATCTCGGATGTAACATTTGACAACATTCCAGGCATGTCGGTCCCTACGTCTCGGTGGTAACATTATATGCGTCTATAACGGTATATATCCTAATCTTAGGCAACCTAACATCTCGGATGTAACATTTGACAACATTCCAGGCATGTCGGTCCCTACGTCTCGGTGGTAACATTATATGCGTCTATAACGTTATATATCCTTATCTAAGGCAACCTAACGTCTCGGATGCAATATTTGACAACATTCCTAGCCTGTCGAACCCTACTTCTCGGAGGGAACAGTATATACGTCTATAACGTTATATATACTAACCTAAGGCAACCTGACATCTCGGATGTAATATTCTACATCATTCCAGGCGTGTCGGTACCTACTTCTCGGTGGGAACATTATATGCGTCTATAACGTTGTATATACTTATCTAAGGCAACCTAACATCCCGGATGTAACATTTGACAACATTCCAGGCGTGTCGGTCCCTACGTCTCGGTGGTAACATTACATGCGTCTATAGCGGTATATACCCTAATCTTAGGCAACCTAACATCTCGGATGTAACATTTTACAACATTCCTGGCATGTCGGACCCTACTTCTCGGTGGGAACAGTATATACGTCTGTAACGTCATATATCCTAACCTAAGGCAACCTAACATCTCGGATGTAACATTTGACAACATTCCAGGCATGTCGGTCCCTACGTCTCGGTGGTAACATTATATGCGTCTGTTACGTTATATATCCTTATCTAAGGCAACCTAACATCTCGGATGCAATATTTAACATTCCTAGCCTGTCGAACCCTACTTCTCGGAGGGAACAGTATATACGTCTATAACGTTATATATCCTAACCTAAGGCAACCTGACATCTCGGATGTATTATTCTACAACATTCGAGGCGTGTCGGGCCCTACATCTCGGTGGGAACATTATATGCGTCTATAACGTTGTATATCCTAATCTAAGGCAACCTAACATCTCGGATGTAACATTTGTCAACATTCCAGGCGTGTCGGTCCCTACGTCTCGGTGGTAACGTTACATGCGTCTATAACGTTATATATCCTAACCTAAGGCAACCTAACATCTCGGATGTAACATTTGACAACATTCCAGGCATGTCGGTCCCTACGTCTCGGTGGTAACATTATATGCGTCTATAACGGTATATATCCTAATCTTAGGCAACCTAACATCTCGGATGTAACATTTGACAACATTCCAGGCATGTCGGTCCCTACGTCTCGGTGGTAACATTATGTGCGTCTATAACGTTATATATCCTTATCTAAGGCAACCTAACATCTCGGATGCAATATTTGACAACATTCCTAGCCTGTCGAACCCTACTTCTCGGAGGGAACAGTATATACGTCTATAACGTTATATATCCTAACCTAAGGCAACCTGACATCTCGGATGTAATATTCTACATCATTCCAGGCGTGTCGGTCCCTACTTCTCGGTGGGAACATTATATGCGTCTATAACGTTGTATATACTTATATAAGGCAACCTAACATCCCGGATGTAACATTTGACAACATTCCAGGCGTGTCGGTCCCTACGTCTCGGTGGTAACATTACATGCGTCTATAACGTTATATATCCTAACCTAAGGCAACTTAACATCTCGGATGCATGTTTGACAACATTCCTGGCCTGTCGAATCCTACTTCTCGGAGGGAACACCATATACGTCTATAACGTCATATATCCTAACCTAAGGCAACCCAACATCTCGGATGTAACATTTGACAACATTCCAGGCGTGTCGGTCCCTACACATGGTGATAACATTACATGCGTCTATAGCGGTATATACCCTAATCTTAGGCAACCTAACATCTCGGATGTAGCATTTTACAACATTCCTGGCATGTCGGACCCTACTTCTCGGTGGGAACAGTATATACGTCTGTAACGTCATATATCCTAACCTAAGGCAACCTAACATCTCGGATGCAATATTTGACAACATTCCTGGCCTGTCGAACCCTATTTCTCGGAGGGAACAGTATATACGTCTATAACGTTATATATCCTAACCTAGGGCAACCTGACATCTCGGATGTAATATTCTACATCATTCCAGGCGTGTCGGACCCTACTTCTCGGTGGGAACATTATATGCGTCTATAGCGGTATATATCCTAATCTTAGGCAACCTAACATCTCGGATGTAACATTTTACAACATTCCAGGCCTGCCGGTCCCTACGTCTCGGTGGTAACATTACATGCGTCTATAACGTTATATATCCTACCCTAAGGCAACCTAACATCACGGATGCAATATTTGACAACATTCCTGGCCTGTCGACCCTACTTCTCGGAGGGAACAGCATATACATCTATTACGTCATATATCCTAGCCTAAGGCAACCTAACATCTCGGATGTAACATTTGACAACATTCCAGGCGTGTCGGTCCCTACGTCTCGGTGCTAACATTACATGCGTCTATAACGGTATATATTCTAATCTTAGGCAACCTAACATCTCGGATGTAACATTTTACCACATTCCAGGCGTGTCGGTCCCTACGTCTCGGTGGTAACATTACATGCGTCTATAACGTTATATATCCTAACCTAAGGCCACCTAACATCTCGTATGTAATATTTGACAGCATTCCTGGCGTGTCGGTCCCTACGTCTCGGTGGGAACAGTATATACGTCTATAACGTCATATATCCTAACCTAAGGCAACCTAACATCTCGGATGTAACATTTGACAACATTCCTGGCATGTCGGACCCTACTTCTCGGTGGGAACAGTATATACGTCTGTAACGTCATATATCCTAACCTAAGGCAACCTAACATCTCGGATATAACATTTGACAACATTCCAGGCGTGTTGGAACCCTACGTCTCGGTGGTAACATTACGTGCGTCTATAACGTTATATATGCTATCCTAAGGCAACCTAACATTTCGGATGCAATATTTGACAACATTCCTGCCCTGTCGAACCCTATTTCTCGGAGGGAACAGTATTTACGTCTATAACGTTATATATCCTAACCTAAGGCAACCTGACATCTCGGATGTATTATTCTACAACATTCCAGGCGTGTCGGACCCTACTTCTCGGTGGGAACATTATATGCGTCTATAACGTTGTATATCCTAATCTAAGGCAACCTAACATCTCGGATGTAATATTTGACAACATTCCTGGCGTGTCGAACCCTACTTCTCGGTGGGAACAGTATATACGTCTATAACGTTATATATCCTAACCTAAGGCAACCTAACATCTCGGATGTAATATTTGACAACATTCCTGGCGTGTCGGACCCTACTTCTCGGTGGGAACAGTATATACGTCTGTAACGTCATATATCCTAACCTAAGGCAACCTAACATCTCGGATGCAATATTTGACAACATTCCTGGCCTGTCGAACCCTATTTCTCGGAGGGAACAGTATATACGTCTATAACGTTATATATCCTAACCTAGGGCAACCTGACATCTCGGATGTAATATTCTACATCATTCCAGGCGTGTCGGACCCTACTTCTCGGTGGGAACATTATATGCGTCTATAGCGGTATATATCCTAATCTTAGGCAACCTAACATCTCGGATGTAACATTTTACAACATTCCAGGCCTGCCGGTCCCTACGTCTCGGTGGTAACATTACATGCGTCTATAACGTTATATATCCTATCCTAAGGCAACCTAACATCACGGATGCAATATTTGACAACATTCCTGGCCTGTCGACCCTACTTCTCGGAGGGAACAGCATATACATCTATTACGTCATATATCCTAGCCTAAGGCAACCTAACATCTCGGATGTAACATTTGACAACATTCCAGGCGTGTCGGTCCCTACGTCTCGGTGGTAACATTACATGCGTCTATAACGGTATATATTCTAATCTTAGGCAACCTAACATCTCGGATGTAACATTTTACCACATTCCAGGCGTGTCGGTCCCTACGTCTCGGTGGTAACATTACATGCGTCTATAACGTTATATATCCTAACCTAAGGCCACCTAACATCTCGTATGTAATATTTGACAACATTCCAGGCGTGTCGGTCCCTACGTCTCGGTGGTAACATTACATGCGTCTATAACGTTATATATCCTAACCTAAGGCAACTTAACATCTCGGATGCAATGTTTGACAACATTCCTGGCCTGTCGAATCCTACTTCTCGGAGGGAACAGCATATACGTCTATAACGTCATATATCCTAACCTAAGGCAACCCAACATCTCGGATGTAATATTTGACAACATTCCTGGCGTGTCGGTCCCTACGTCTCGGTGGTAACATTACATGCGTCTATAGCGGTATATATCCTAATCATAGGCAACCTAACATCTCGGATGTAAGATTTTACAACATTCCTGGCGTGTCGGACCCTACTTCTCGGTGGGAACAGTATATACGTCTGTAACGTCATATATCCTAACCTAAGGCAACCTAACATCTCGGATATAACATTTGAGAACATTCCAGGCGTGTTGGAACCCTACGTCTCGGTGGTAACATTACGTGCGTCTATAACGTTATATATGCTATCCTAAGGCAACCTAACATCTCGCATGCAATATTTGACAACATTCCTGGCCTGTCGAACCCTATTTCTCGGAGGGAACAGTATATACGTCTATAACGTTATATATCCTAACCTAAGGCAACCTGACATCTCGGATGTATTATTCTACAACATTCCAGGCGTGTCGGACCCTACTTCTCGGTGGGAACATTATATGCGTCTATAACGTTGTATATCCTAATCTAAGGCAACCTAACATCTCGGATGTAACATTTGTCAACATTCCAGGTGTGTCGGTCCCTACGTCTCGGTGGTAACGTTACATGCGTCTATAACGTTATATATCCTAACCTAAGGCAACGTAACATCTCGGATGTAACATTTGACAACATTCCAGGCATGTCGGTCCCTACGTCTCGGTGGTAACATTATATGCGTCTATAACGGTATATATCCTAATCTTAGGCAACCTAACATCTCGGATGTAACATTTGACAACATTCCAGGCATGTCGGTCCCTACGTCTCGGTGGTAACATTATATGCGTCTATAACGTTATATATCCTTATCTAAGGCAACCTAACGTCTCGGATGCAATATTTGACAACATTCCTAGCCTGTCGAACCCTACTTCTCGGAGGGAACAGTATATACGTCTATAACGTTATATATCCTAACCTAAGGCAACCTGACATCTCGGATGTAATATTCTACATCATTCCAGGCGTGTCGGTACCTACTTCTCGGTGGGAACATTATATGCGTCTATAACGTTGTATATACTTATCTAAGGCAACCTAACATCCCGGATGTAACATTTGACAACATTCCAGGCGTGTCGGTCCCTACGTCTCGGTGGTAACATTACATGCGTCTATAGCGGTATATACCCTAATCTTAGGCAACCTAACATCTCGGATGTAACATTTTACAACATTCCTGGCATGTCGGACCCTACTTCTCGGTGGGAACAGTATATACGTCTGTAACGTCATATATCTTAACCTAAGGCAACCTAACATCTCGGATGTAACATTTGACAACATTCCAGGCATGTCGGTCCCTACGTCTCGGTGGTAACATTATATGCGTCTGTTACGTTATATATCCTTATCTAAGGCAACCTAACATCTCGGATGCAATATTTAACATTCCTAGCCTGTCGAACCCTACTTCTCGGAGGGAACAGTATATACGTCTATAACGTTATATATCCTAACCTAAGGCAACCTGACATCTCGGATGTATTATTCTACAACATTCGAGGCGTGTCGGGCCCTACATCTCGGTGGGAACATTATATGCGTCTATAACGTTGTATATCCTAATCTAAGGCAACCTAACATCTCGGATGTAACATTTGTCAACATTCCAGGCGTGTCGGTCCCTACGTCTCGGTGGTAACGTTACATGCGTCTATAACGTTATATATCCTAACCTAAGGCAACCTAACATCTCGGATGTAACATTTGACAACATTCCAGGCATGTCGGTCCCTACGTCTCGGTGGTAACATTATATGCGTCTATAACGGTATATATCCTAATCTTAGGCAACCTAACATCTCGGATGTAACATTTGACAACATTCCAGGCACGTCGGTCCCTACGTCTCGGTGGTAACATTATGTGCGTCTATAACGTTATATATCCTTATCTAAGGCAACCTAACATCTCGGATGCAATATTTGACAACATTCCTAGCCTGTCGAACCCTACTTCTCGGAGGGAACAGTATATACGTCTATAACGTTATATATCCTAACCTAAGGCAACCTGACATCTCGGATGTAATATTCTACATCATTCCAGGCGTGTCGGTCCCTACTTCTCGGTGGGAACATTATATGCGTCTATAACGTTGTATATACTTATCTAAGGCAACCTAATATCCCGGATGTAACATTTGACAACATTCCAGGCGTGTCTGTCCCTACGTCTCGGTGCTAACATTACATGCGTCTATAACGGTATATATTCTAATCTTAGGCAACCTAACATCTCGGATGTAACATTTTACCACATTCCAGGCGTGTCGGTCCCTACGTCTCGGTGGTAACATTACATGCGTCTATAACGTTATATATCCTAACCTAAGGCCACCTAACATCTCGTATGTAATATTTGACAACATTCCTGGCGTGTCGGTCCCTACGTCTCGGTGGGAACAGTATATACGTCTATAACGTCATATATCCTAACCTAAGGCAACCTAACATCTCGGATGTAACATTTGACAACATTCCTGGCATGTCGGACCCTACTTCTCGGTGGGAACAGTATATACGTCTGTAACGTCATATATCCTAACCTAAGGCAACCTAACATCTCGGATATAACATTTGACAACATTCCAGGCGTGTTGGAACCCTACGTCTCGGTGGTAACATTACGTGCGTCTATAACGTTATATATGCTATCCTAAGGCAACCTAACATTTCGGATGCAATATTTGACAACATTCCTGCCCTGTCGAACCCTATTTCTCGGAGGGAACAGTATATACGTCTATAACGTTATATATCCTAACCTAAGGCAACCTGACATCTCGGATGTATTATTCTACAACATTCCAGGCGTGTCGGACCCTACTTCTCGGTGGGAACATTATATGCGTCTATAACGTTGTATATCCTAATCTAAGGCAACCTAACATCTCGGATGTAATATTTGACAACATTCCTGGCGTGTCGAACCCTACTTCTCGGTGGGAACAGTATATACGTCTATAACGTTATATATCCTAACCTAAGGCAACCTAACATCTCGGATGTAATATTTGACAACATTCCTGGCGTGTCGGACCCTACTTCTCGGTGGGAACAGTATATACGTCTGTAACGTCATATATCCTAACCTAAGGCAACCTAACATCTCGGATGCAATATTTGACAACATTCCTGGCCTGTCGAACCCTATTTCTCGGAGGGAACAGTATATACGTCTATAACGTTATATATCCTAACCTAAGGCAACCTGACATCTCGGATGTAATATTCTACATCATTCCAGGCGTGTCGGACCCTACTTCTCGGTGGGAACATTATATGCGTCTATAGCGGTATATATCCTAATCTTAGGCAACCTAACATCTCGGATGTAACATTTTACAACATTCCAGGCCTGCCGGTCCCTACGTCTCGGTGGTAACATTACATGCGTCTATAACGTTATATATCCTATCCTAAGGCAACCTAACATCACGGATGCAATATTTGACAACATTCCTGGCCTGTCGACCCTACTTCTCGGAGGGAACAGCATATACATCTATTACGTCATATATCCTAGCCTAAGGCAACCTAACATCTCGGATGTAACATTTGACAACATTCCAGGCGTGTCGGTCCCTACGTCTCGGTGGTAACATTACATGCGTCTATAACGGTATATATTCTAATCTTAGGCAACCTAACATCTCGGATGTAACATTTTACCACATTCCAGGCGTGTCGGTCCCTACGTCTCGGTGGTAACATTACATGCGTCTATAACGTTATATATCCTAACCTAAGGCCACCTAACATCTCGTATGTAATATTTGACAACATTCCTGGCGTGTCGGTCCCTACGTCTCGGTGGGAACAGTATATACGTCTATAACGTCATATATCCTAACCTAAGGCAACCTAACATCTCGGATGTAACATTTGACAACATTCCAGGTGTGTCGGTCCCTACGTCTCGGTGGTAACGTTACATGCGTCTATAACGTTATATATCCTAACCTAAGGCAACCTAACATCTCGGACGTAACATTTGACAACATTCCAGGCATGTCGGTCCCTACGTCTCGGTGGTAACATTATATGCGTCTATAACGTTATATATCCTTATCTAAGGCAACTTGACATCCCGGATGCAATATTTGACAACATTCCTAGCCTGTCGAACCCTACTTCTCGGAGGGAACAGTATATACGTCTATAACGTTATATATCCTAACGTAAGGCAACCTGACATCTCGGATGTAATATTCTGCACCATTCCAGGCGTGTCGGACCCTACTTCTCGGTGGGAACATTATATGCGTCTATAACGTTGTATATCCTAATCTAAGGCAACCTATTATCTCAGACGTAATATTTTACAATATTCCTGGCGTGTCGGTGCATAGTTTTCGGTGGGAATATTATATGCGTCTATAACGGTCGATATCGTAATCTAAGGCAATCTAACATCTCGGATGCAATATTTGACAACATTCCTGGCCTGACGAACCCTATTTCTCGGAGGGAACAGTATATACGTCTATAACGTTATATATCCTAACCTAAGGCAACCTGACATCTCGGATGTAATATTCTACATCATTCCAGGCGTGTCGGACCCTACTTTTCGGTGGGAACATTATATGAGTCTATAACGTTGTGTATCCTAATCTAAGGCAATCTATTTTCTCAGACGTAATATTTTACAGTATTCCTGGCGTGTCGGTGCATACTTTTCGGTGGGAATATTATATACGTCTATAACGGTCGATATCGTAATCTAAGGCAACCTAACATCTCGGATGCAATATTTGACAACATTCCTGGCCTGTCGAACCCTACTTCTCGGAGGGAACAGTATATACGTCTATAACGTCATATATCCTAACCTAAGGCAACCTGACATCTCGGATGTAATATTCTACATCATTCCAGGCGTGTCGGACCCTACTTCTCGGTGGGAACATTATATGCGTCTATTGCGGTATATATCCTAATCTTAGGCAACCTAACATCTCGGATGTATCATTTTACAACATACCAGGCCTGTCGGTCCCTACGTCTCGGTGGTAACATTACATGCGTCTATAACGTTATATATCCTAACCTAAGGCCACCTAACATCTCGTATGTAATATTTGACAACAGTCCTGGCGTGTCGAACCCTACTTCTCGGTGGGAACAGTATATACGTCTATAACGTTATATATCCTAACCTAAGGCAACCTAACATCTCGGATGTAATATTTGACAACATTCCTGGCGTGTCGGACCCTACTTCTCGGTGGGAACAGTATATACGTCTGTAACGTCATATATCCTAACCTAAGGCAACCTAACATCTCGGATGCAATATTTGACAACATTCATGGCCTGTCGAACCCTACTTCTCGGATGGAACAGCATATACATCTATAACGTCATATATCCTAGCCTAAAGCAACCTAACATCTCGGATGTAACATTTGACAACATTCCAGGTGTGTCGGTCCCTACGTCTCGGTGGTAACGTTACATGCGTCTACAACGTTATATATCCTAACCTAAGGCAACCTAACATCTTGGATGTAACATTTGACAACATTCCAGGCATGTGGGTCCCTACGTCTCGGTGGTAACATTATATGCGTCTATAACGTTATATATCCTTATCTAAGGCAATCTAACATCTCGGATGTAATATTTGACAACATTCCTAGCCTGTCGAACCCTACTTTTCGGAGGGAACAGTATATACGTCTATAACGTTATATATCCTAATCTAAGGCAACCTAACATCTCGGATGCAATATTTGACAACATTCATGGCCTGTCGAACCCTACTTCTCGGGGGGAACAGTATATACGTCTATAACGTTATATATCCTAACCTAGGGCAACCTGACATCTCGGATGTAACATTCTACATCATTCCAGGCGTGTCGGACCCTACTTCTCGGTGGGAACATTATATGCGTCTATAGCGGTATATAGCCTAATCTTAGGCAACCTAACATCTCGGATGTAACATTTTACAACATTCCAGGCCTGCCGGTCCCTACGTCTCGGTGGTAACATTACATGCGTCTATAACGTTATATATCCTATCCTAAGGCAACCTAACATCACGGATGCAATATTTGGCAACATTCCTGGCCTGTCGACCCTACTTCTCGGAGGGAACAGCATATACATCTATTACGTCATATATCCTAGCCTAAGGCAACCTAACATCTCGGATGTAACATTTGACAACATTCCAGGCGTGTCGGTCCCTACGTCTCGGTGGTAACATTACATGCGTCTATAACGGTATATATTCTAATCTTAGGCAACCTAACATCTCGGATGTAACATTTTACCACATTCCAGGCGTGTCGGTCCCTACGTCTCGGTGGTAACATTACATGCGTCTATAACGTTATATATCCTAACCTAAGGCCACCTAACATCTCGTATGTAATATTTGACAACATTCCTGGCGTGTCGGTCCCTACGTCTCGGTGGGAACAGTATATACGTCTATAACGTCATATATCCTAACCTAAGGCAACCTAACATCTCGGATGTAACATTTGACAACATTCCAGGTGTGTCGGTCCCTACGTCTCGGTTGTAACGTTACATGCGTCTATAACGTTATATATCCTAACCTAAGGCAACCTAACATCTCGGACGTAACATTTGACAACATTCCAGGCATGTCGGTCCCTACGTCTCGGTGGTAACATTATATGCGTCTATAACGTTATATATCCTTATCTAAGGCAACTTGACATCCCGGATGCAATATTTGACAACATTCCTAGCCTGTCGAACCCTACTTCTCGGAGGGAACAGTATATACGTCTATAACGTTATATATCCTAACCTAAGGCAACCCGACATCTCGGATGTAATATTCTACATCATTCCATGCGTGTCGGACCCTACTTCTCGGTGGGAACATTATATGCGTCTATAACGTTGTATATACTTATCTAAGGCAACCTAACATCCCGGATGTAACATTTGACAACATTCCAGGCGTGTCGGTCCCTACGTCTCGGTGGTAACATTACATGCGTCTATAACGTTATATATCCTAACCTAAGGCAACTTAACATCTCGGATGCAATGTTTGACAACATTCCTGGCCTGTCGACTCCTACTTCTCGGAGGGAACAGCATATACGTCTATAACGTCATATATCCTAACCTAAGGCAACCCAACATCTCGGATGTAACATTTGACAACATTCCAGGCGTGTCGGTCCCTACACATGGTGATAACATTACATGCGTCTATAGCGGTATATACCCTAATCTTAGGCAACCTAACATCTCGGATGTAACATTTTACAACATTCCTGGCATGTCGGACCCTACTTCTCGGTGGGAACAGTATATACGTCTGTAACGTCATATATCCTAACCTAAGGCAACCTAACATCTCGGATATAACATTTGACAACATTCCAGGCGTGTTGGAACCCTACGTCTCGGTGGTAACATTACGTGCGTCTATAACGTTATATATGCTATCCTAAGGCAACCTAACATTTCGGATGCAATATTTGACAACATTCCTGCCCTGTCGAACCCTATTTCTCGGAGGGAACAGTATATACGTCTATAACGTTATATATCCTAACCTAAGGCAACCTGACATCTCGGATGTATTATTCTACAACATTCCAGGCGTGTCGGACCCTACTTCTCGGTGGGAACATTATATGCGTCTATAACGTTGTATATCCTAATCTAAGGCAACCTAACATCTCGGATGTAATATTTGACAACATTCCTGGCGTGTCGAACCCTACTTCTCGGTGGGAACAGTATATACGTCTATAACGTTATATATCCTAACCTAGGGCAACCTGACATCTCGGATGTAACATTCTACATCATTCCAGGCGTGTCGGACCCTACTTCTCGGTGGGAACATTATATGCGTCTATAGCGGTATATAGCCTAATCTTAGGCAACCTAACATCTCGGATGTAACATTTGTCAACATTCCAGGTGTGTCGGTCCCTACGTCTCGGTGGTAACGTTACATGCGTCTATAACGTTATATATCCTAACCTAAGGCAACGTAACATCTCGGATGTAACATTTGACAACATTCCAGGCATGTCGGTCCCTACGTCTCGGTGGTAACATTATATGCGTCTATAACGGTATATATCCTAATCTTAGGCAACCTAACATCTCGGATGTAACATTTGACAACATTCCAGGCATGTCGGTCCCTACGTCTCGGTGGTAACATTATATGCGTCTATAACGTTATATATCCTTATCTAAGGCAACCTAACGTCTCGGATGCAATATTTGACAACATTCCTAGCCTGTCGAACCCTACTTCTCGGAGGGAACAGTATATACGTCTATAACGTTATATATCCTAACCTAAGGCAACCTGACATCTCGGATGTAATATTCTACATCATTCCAGGCGTGTCGGTACCTACTTCTCGGTGGGAACATTATATGCGTCTATAACGTTGTATATACTTATCTAAGGCAACCTAACATCCCGGATGTAACATTTGACAACATTCCAGGCGTGTCGGTCCCTACGTCTCGGTGGTAACATTACATGCGTCTATAGCGGTATATACCCTAATCTTAGGCAACCTAACATCTCGGATGTAACATTTTACAACATTCCTGGCATGTCGGACCCTACTTCTCGGTGGGAACAGTATATACGTCTGTAACGTCATATATCTTAACCTAAGGCAACCTAACATCTCGGATGTAACATTTGACAACATTCCAGGCATGTCGGTCCCTACGTCTCGGTGGTAACATTATATGCGTCTGTTACGTTATATATCCTTATCTAAGGCAACCTAACATCTCGGATGCAATATTTAACATTCCTAGCCTGTCGAACCCTACTTCTCGGAGGGAACAGTATATACGTCTATAACGTTATATATCCTAACCTAAGGCAACCTGACATCTCGGATGTATTATTCTACAACATTCGAGGCGTGTCGGGCCCTACATCTCGGTGGGAACATTATATGCGTCTATAACGTTGTATATCCTAATCTAAGGCAACCTAACATCTCGGATGTAACATTTGTCAACATTCCAGGCGTGTCGGTCCCTACGTCTCGGTGGTAACGTTACATGCGTCTATAACGTTATATATCCTAACCTAAGGCAACCTAACATCTCGGATGTAACATTTGACAACATTCCAGGCATGTCGGTCCCTACGTCTCGGTGGTAACATTATATGCGTCTATAACGGTATATATCCTAATCTTAGGCAACCTAACATCTCGGATGTAACATTTGACAACATTCCAGGCACGTCGGTCCCTACGTCTCGGTGGTAACATTATGTGCGTCTATAACGTTATATATCCTTATCTAAGGCAACCTAACATCTCGGATGCAATATTTGACAACATTCCTAGCCTGTCGAACCCTACTTCTCGGAGGGAACAGTATATACGTCTATAACGTTATATATCCTAACCTAAGGCAACCTGACATCTCGGATGTAATATTCTACATCATTCCAGGCGTGTCGGTCCCTACTTCTCGGTGGGAACATTATATGCGTCTATAACGTTGTATATACTTATCTAAGGCAACCTAATATCCCGGATGTAACATTTGACAACATTCCAGGCGTGTCTGTCCCTACGTCTCGGTGCTAACATTACATGCGTCTATAACGGTATATATTCTAATCTTAGGCAACCTAACATCTCGGATGTAACATTTTACCACATTCCAGGCGTGTCGGTCCCTACGTCTCGGTGGTAACATTACATGCGTCTATAACGTTATATATCCTAACCTAAGGCCACCTAACATCTCGTATGTAATATTTGACAACATTCCTGGCGTGTCGGTCCCTACGTCTCGGTGGGAACAGTATATACGTCTATAACGTCATATATCCTAACCTAAGGCAACCTAACATCTCGGATGTAACATTTGACAACATTCCTGGCATGTCGGACCCTACTTCTCGGTGGGAACAGTATATACGTCTGTAACGTCATATATCCTAACCTAAGGCAACCTAACATCTCGGATATAACATTTGACAACATTCCAGGCGTGTTGGAACCCTACGTCTCGGTGGTAACATTACGTGCGTCTATAACGTTATATATGCTATCCTAAGGCAACCTAACATTTCGGATGCAATATTTGACAACATTCCTGCCCTGTCGAACCCTATTTCTCGGAGGGAACAGTATATACGTCTATAACGTTATATATCCTAACCTAAGGCAACCTGACATCTCGGATGTATTATTCTACAACATTCCAGGCGTGTCGGACCCTACTTCTCGGTGGGAACATTATATGCGTCTATAACGTTGTATATCCTAATCTAAGGCAACCTAACATCTCGGATGTAATATTTGACAACATTCCTGGCGTGTCGAACCCTACTTCTCGGTGGGAACAGTATATACGTCTATAACGTTATATATCCTAACCTAAGGCAACCTAACATCTCGGATGTAATATTTGACAACATTCCTGGCGTGTCGGACCCTACTTCTCGGTGGGAACAGTATATACGTCTGTAACGTCATATATCCTAACCTAAGGCAACCTAACATCTCGGATGCAATATTTGACAACATTCCTGGCCTGTCGAACCCTATTTCTCGGAGGGAACAGTATATACGTCTATAACGTTATATATCCTAACCTAAGGCAACCTGACATCTCGGATGTAATATTCTACATCATTCCAGGCGTGTCGGACCCTACTTCTCGGTGGGAACATTATATGCGTCTATAGCGGTATATATCCTAATCTTAGGCAACCTAACATCTCGGATGTAACATTTTACAACATTCCAGGCCTGCCGGTCCCTACGTCTCGGTGGTAACATTACATGCGTCTATAACGTTATATATCCTATCCTAAGGCAACCTAACATCACGGATGCAATATTTGACAACATTCCTGGCCTGTCGACCCTACTTCTCGGAGGGAACAGCATATACATCTATTACGTCATATATCCTAGCCTAAGGCAACCTAACATCTCGGATGTAACATTTGACAACATTCCAGGCGTGTCGGTCCCTACGTCTCGGTGGTAACATTACATGCGTCTATAACGGTATATATTCTAATCTTAGGCAACCTAACATCTCGGATGTAACATTTTACCACATTCCAGGCGTGTCGGTCCCTACGTCTCGGTGGTAACATTACATGCGTCTATAACGTTATATATCCTAACCTAAGGCCACCTAACATCTCGTATGTAATATTTGACAACATTCCTGGCGTGTCGGTCCCTACGTCTCGGTGGGAACAGTATATACGTCTATAACGTCATATATCCTAACCTAAGGCAACCTAACATCTCGGATGTAACATTTGACAACATTCCAGGTGTGTCGGTCCCTACGTCTCGGTGGTAACGTTACATGCGTCTATAACGTTATATATCCTAACCTAAGGCAACCTAACATCTCGGACGTAACATTTGACAACATTCCAGGCATGTCGGTCCCTACGTCTCGGTGGTAACATTATATGCGTCTATAACGTTATATATCCTTATCTAAGGCAACTTGACATCCCGGATGCAATATTTGACAACATTCCTAGCCTGTCGAACCCTACTTCTCGGAGGGAACAGTATATACGTCTATAACGTTATATATCCTAACGTAAGGCAACCTGACATCTCGGATGTAATATTCTGCACCATTCCAGGCGTGTCGGACCCTACTTCTCGGTGGGAACATTATATGCGTCTATAACGTTGTATATCCTAATCTAAGGCAACCTATTATCTCAGACGTAATATTTTACAATATTCCTGGCGTGTCGGTGCATAGTTTTCGGTGGGAATATTATATGCGTCTATAACGGTCGATATCGTAATCTAAGGCAATCTAACATCTCGGATGCAATATTTGACAACATTCCTGGCCTGACGAACCCTATTTCTCGGAGGGAACAGTATATACGTCTATAACGTTATATATCCTAACCTAAGGCAACCTGACATCTCGGATGTAATATTCTACATCATTCCAGGCGTGTCGGACCCTACTTTTCGGTGGGAACATTATATGAGTCTATAACGTTGTGTATCCTAATCTAAGGCAATCTATTTTCTCAGACGTAATATTTTACAGTATTCCTGGCGTGTCGGTGCATACTTTTCGGTGGGAATATTATATACGTCTATAACGGTCGATATCGTAATCTAAGGCAACCTAACATCTCGGATGCAATATTTGACAACATTCCTGGCCTGTCGAACCCTACTTCTCGGAGGGAACAGTATATACGTCTATAACGTCATATATCCTAACCTAAGGCAACCTGACATCTCGGATGTAATATTCTACATCATTCCAGGCGTGTCGGACCCTACTTCTCGGTGGGAACATTATATGCGTCTATTGCGGTATATATCCTAATCTTAGGCAACCTAACATCTCGGATGTATCATTTTACAACATACCAGGCCTGTCGGTCCCTACGTCTCGGTGGTAACATTACATGCGTCTATAACGTTATATATCCTAACCTAAGGCCACCTAACATCTCGTATGTAATATTTGACAACAGTCCTGGCGTGTCGAACCCTACTTCTCGGTGGGAACAGTATATACGTCTATAACGTTATATATCCTAACCTAAGGCAACCTAACATCTCGGATGTAATATTTGACAACATTCCTGGCGTGTCGGACCCTACTTCTCGGTGGGAACAGTATATACGTCTGTAACGTCATATATCCTAACCTAAGGCAACCTAACATCTCGGATGCAATATTTGACAACATTCATGGCCTGTCGAACCCTACTTCTCGGATGGAACAGCATATACATCTATAACGTCATATATCCTAGCCTAAAGCAACCTAACATCTCGGATGTAACATTTGACAACATTCCAGGTGTGTCGGTCCCTACGTCTCGGTGGTAACGTTACATGCGTCTACAACGTTATATATCCTAACCTAAGGCAACCTAACATCTTGGATGTAACATTTGACAACATTCCAGGCATGTGGGTCCCTACGTCTCGGTGGTAACATTATATGCGTCTATAACGTTATATATCCTTATCTAAGGCAATCTAACATCTCGGATGTAATATTTGACAACATTCCTAGCCTGTCGAACCCTACTTTTCGGAGGGAACAGTATATACGTCTATAACGTTATATATCCTAATCTAAGGCAACCTAACATCTCGGATGCAATATTTGACAACATTCATGGCCTGTCGAACCCTACTTCTCGGGGGGAACAGTATATACGTCTATAACGTTATATATCCTAACCTAGGGCAACCTGACATCTCGGATGTAACATTCTACATCATTCCAGGCGTGTCGGACCCTACTTCTCGGTGGGAACATTATATGCGTCTATAGCGGTATATAGCCTAATCTTAGGCAACCTAACATCTCGGATGTAACATTTTACAACATTCCAGGCCTGCCGGTCCCTACGTCTCGGTGGTAACATTACATGCGTCTATAACGTTATATATCCTATCCTAAGGCAACCTAACATCACGGATGCAATATTTGGCAACATTCCTGGCCTGTCGACCCTACTTCTCGGAGGGAACAGCATATACATCTATTACGTCATATATCCTAGCCTAAGGCAACCTAACATCTCGGATGTAACATTTGACAACATTCCAGGCGTGTCGGTCCCTACGTCTCGGTGGTAACATTACATGCGTCTATAACGGTATATATTCTAATCTTAGGCAACCTAACATCTCGGATGTAACATTTTACCACATTCCAGGCGTGTCGGTCCCTACGTCTCGGTGGTAACATTACATGCGTCTATAACGTTATATATCCTAACCTAAGGCCACCTAACATCTCGTATGTAATATTTGACAACATTCCTGGCGTGTCGGTCCCTACGTCTCGGTGGGAACAGTATATACGTCTATAACGTCATATATCCTAACCTAAGGCAACCTAACATCTCGGATGTAACATTTGACAACATTCCAGGTGTGTCGGTCCCTACGTCTCGGTTGTAACGTTACATGCGTCTATAACGTTATATATCCTAACCTAAGGCAACCTAACATCTCGGACGTAACATTTGACAACATTCCAGGCATGTCGGTCCCTACGTCTCGGTGGTAACATTATATGCGTCTATAACGTTATATATCCTTATCTAAGGCAACTTGACATCCCGGATGCAATATTTGACAACATTCCTAGCCTGTCGAACCCTACTTCTCGGAGGGAACAGTATATACGTCTATAACGTTATATATCCTAACCTAAGGCAACCCGACATCTCGGATGTAATATTCTACATCATTCCATGCGTGTCGGACCCTACTTCTCGGTGGGAACATTATATGCGTCTATAACGTTGTATATACTTATCTAAGGCAACCTAACATCCCGGATGTAACATTTGACAACATTCCAGGCGTGTCGGTCCCTACGTCTCGGTGGTAACATTACATGCGTCTATAACGTTATATATCCTAACCTAAGGCAACTTAACATCTCGGATGCAATGTTTGACAACATTCCTGGCCTGTCGAATCCTACTTCTCGGAGGGAACAGCATATACGTCTATAACGTCATATATCCTAACCTAAGGCAACCCAACATCTCGGATGTAACATTTGACAACATTCCAGGCGTGTCGGTCCCTACACATGGTGATAACATTACATGCGTCTATAGCGGTATATACCCTAATCTTAGGCAACCTAACATCTCGGATGTAACATTTTACAACATTCCTGGCATGTCGGACCCTACTTCTCGGTGGGAACAGTATATACGTCTGTAACGTCATATATCCTAACCTAAGGCAACCTAACATCTCGGATATAACATTTGACAACATTCCAGGCGTGTTGGAACCCTACGTCTCGGTGGTAACATTACGTGCGTCTATAACGTTATATATGCTATCCTAAGGCAACCTAACATTTCGGATGCAATATTTGACAACATTCCTGCCCTGTCGAACCCTATTTCTCGGAGGGAACAGTATATACGTCTATAACGTTATATATCCTAACCTAAGGCAACCTGACATCTCGGATGTATTATTCTACAACATTCCAGGCGTGTCGGACCCTACTTCTCGGTGGGAACATTATATGCGTCTATAACGTTGTATATCCTAATCTAAGGCAACCTAACATCTCGGATGTAATATTTGACAACATTCCTGGCGTGTCGAACCCTACTTCTCGGTGGGAACAGTATATACGTCTATAACGTTATATATCCTAACCTAGGGCAACCTGACATCTCGGATGTAACATTCTACATCATTCCAGGCGTGTCGGACCCTACTTCTCGGTGGGAACATTATATGCGTCTATAGCGGTATATAGCCTAATCTTAGGCAACCTAACATCTCGGATGTAACATTTTACAACATTCCAGGCCTGCCGGTCCCTACGTCTCGGTGGTAACATTACATGCGTCTATAACGTTATATATCCTATCCTAAGGCAACCTAACATCACGGATGCAATATTTGACAACATTCCTGGCCTGTCGACCCTACTTCTCGGAGGGAACAGCATATACATCTATTACGTCATATATCCTAGCCTAAGGCAACCTAACATCTCGGATGTAACATTTGACAACATTCCAGGCGTGTCGGTCCCTACGTCTCGGTGGTAACATTACATGCGTCTATAACGGTATATATTCTAATCTTAGGCAACCTAACATCTCGGATGTAACATTTTACCACATTCCAGGCGTGTCGGTCCCTACGTCTCGGTGGTAACATTACATGCGTCTATAACGTTATATATCCTAACCTAAGGCCACCTAACATCTCGTATGTAATATTTGACAACATTCCTGGCGTGTCGGTCCCTACGTCTCGGTGGGAACAGTATATACGTCTATAACGTCATATATCCTAACCTAAGGCAACCTAACATCTCGGATGTAACATTTGACAACATTCCAGGTGTGTCGGTCCCTACGTCTCGGTGGTAACGTTACATGCGTCTATAACGTTATGTATCCTAACCTAAGGCAACCTAACATCTCGGACGTAACATTTGACAACATTCCAGGCATGTCGGTCCCTACGTCTCGGTGGTAACATTATATGCGTCTATAACGTTATATATCCTTATCTAAGGCAACTTGACATCCCGGATGCAATATTTGACAACATTCCTAGCCTGTCGAACCCTACTTCTCGGAGGGAACAGTATATACGTCTATAACGTTATATATCCTAACGTAAGGCAACCTGACATCTCGGATGTAATATTCTGCACCATTCCAGGCGTGTCGGACCCTACTTCTCGGTGGGAACATTATATGCGTCTATAACGTTGTATATCCTAATCTAAGGCAACCTATTATCTCAGACGTAATATTTTACAATATTCCTGGCGTGTCGGTGCATAGTTTTCGGTGGGAATGTTATATGCGTCTATAACGGTGGATATCGTAATCTAAGGCAATCTAACATCTCGGATGCAATATTTGACAACATTCCTGGCCTGTCGAACCCTATTTCTCGGAGGGAACAGTATATACGTCTATAACGTTATATATCCTAACCTAAGGCAACCTGACATCTCGGATGTAATATTCTACATCATTCCAGGCGTGTCGGACCCTACTTCTCGGTGGGAACATTATATGCGTCTATAGCGGTATATATCCTAATCTTAGGCAACCTAACATCTCGGATGTATCATTTTACAACATTCCAGGCCTGTCGGTCCCTACGTCTCGGTGGTAACATTACATGCGTCTATAACGTTATATATCCTAACCTAAGGCCACCTAACATCTCGTATGTAATATTTGACAACAGTCCTGGCGTGTCGAACCCTACTTCTCGGTGGGAACAGTATATACGTCTATAACGTTATATATCCTAATCTAAGGCAACCTAACATCTCGGATGCAATATTTGACAACATTCATGGCCTGTCGAACCCTACTTCTCGGGGGGAACAGTATATACGTCTATAACGTCATATATCCTAACCTAAGGCAACCTAACATCTCGGATGTAACATTTGACAACATTCCAGGCATGTCGGTCCCTACGTCTCGGTGGTAACATTATATGTGTCTATAACGTTATATATCCTTATCTAAGGCAACCTAACATCTCGGATGCAATATTTGACAGCATTCCTAGCTTGTCGAACCCTACTTCTCGGAGGGAACAGTATATACGTCTATAACGTTATATATCCTAACCTAAGGCAACCTGACATCTCGGATGTAATATTCTACATCATTCCAGGCGTGTCGGACCCTACTTTTCGGTGGGAACATTATATGAGTCTATAACGTTGTGTATCCTAATCTAAGGCAATCTATTTTCTCAGACGTAATATTTTACAGTATTCCTGGCGTGTCGGTGCATACTTTTCGGTGGGAATATTATATACGTCTATAACGGTCGATATCGTAATCTAAGGCAACCTAACATCTCGGATGCAATATTTGACAACATTCCTGGCCTGTCGAACCCTACTTCTCGGAGGGAACAGTATATACGTCTATAACGTCATATATCCTAACCTAAGGCAACCTGACATCTCGGATGTAATATTCTACATCATTCCAGGCGTGTCGGACCCTACTTCTCGGTGGGAACATTATATGCGTCTATAGCGGTATATATCCTAATCTTAGGCAACCTAACATCTCGGATGTATCATTTTACAACATACCAGGCCTGTCGGTCCCTATGTCTCGGTGGTAACATTACATGCGTCTATAACGTTATATATCCTAACCTAAGGCCACCTAACATCTCGTATGTAATATTTGACAACAGTCCTGGCGTGTCGAACCCTACTTCTCGGTGGGAACAGTATATACGTCTATAACGTTATATATCCTAACCTAAGGCAACCTAACATCTCGGATGTAATATTTGACAACATTCCTGGCGTGTCGGACCCTACTTCTCGGTGGGAACAGTATATACGTCTGTAATGTCATATATCCTAACCTAAGGCAACCTAACATCTCGGATGCAATATTTGACAACATTCATGGCCTGTCGAACCCTACTTCTCGGATGGAACAGCATATACATCTATAACGTCATATATCCTAGCCTAAAGCAACCTAACATCTCGGATGTAACATTTGACAACATTCCAGGTGTGTCGGTCCCTACGTCTCGGTGGTAACGTTACATGCGTCTACAACGTTATATATCCTAACCTAAGGCAACCTAACATCTTGGATGTAACATTTGACAACATTCCAGGCATGTGGGTCCCTACGTCTCGGTGGTAACATTATATGCGTCTATAACGTTATATATCCTTATCTAAGGCAATCTAACATCTCGGATGTAATATTTGACAACATTCCTAGCCTGTCGAACCCTACTTTTCGGAGGGAACAGTATATACGTCTATAACGTTATATATCCTAATCTAAGGCAACCTAACATCTCGGATGCAATATTTGACAACATTCATGGCCTGTCGAACCCTACTTCTCGGGGGGAACAGTATATACGTCTATAACGTTATATATCCTAACCTAGGGCAACCTGACATCTCGGATGTAACATTCTACATCATTCCAGGCGTGTCGGACCCTACTTCTCGGTGGGAACATTATATGCGTCTATAGCGGTATATAGCCTAATCTTAGGCAACCTAACATCTCGGATGTAACATTTTACAACATTCCAGGCCTGCCGGTCCCTACGTCTCGGTGGTAACATTACATGCGTCTATAACGTTATATATCCTATCCTAAGGCAACCTAACATCACGGATGCAATATTTGGCAACATTCCTGGCCTGTCGACCCTACTTCTCGGAGGGAACAGCATATACATCTATTACGTCATATATCCTAGCCTAAGGCAACCTAACATCTCGGATGTAACATTTGACAACATTCCAGGCGTGTCGGTCCCTACGTCTCGGTGGTAACATTACATGCGTCTATAACGGTATATATTCTAATCTTAGGCAACCTAACATCTCGGATGTAACATTTTACCACATTCCAGGCGTGTCGGTCCCTACGTCTCGGTGGTAACATTACATGCGTCTATAACGTTATATATCCTAACCTAAGGCCACCTAACATCTCGTATGTAATATTTGACAACATTCCTGGCGTGTCGGTCCCTACGTCTCGGTGGGAACAGTATATACGTCTATAACGTCATATATCCTAACCTAAGGCAACCTAACATCTCGGATGTAACATTTGACAACATTCCAGGTGTGTCGGTCCCTACGTCTCGGTGGTAACGTTACATGCGTCTATAACGTTATATATCCTAACCTAAGGCAACCTAACATCTCGGACGTAACATTTGACAACATTCCAGGCATGTCGGTCCCTACGTCTCGGTGGTAACATTATATGCGTCTATAACGTTATATATCCTTATCTAGGGCAACTTGACATCCCGGATGCAATATTTGACAACATTCCTAGCCTGTCGAACCCTACTTCTCGGAGGGAACAGTATATACGTCTATAACGTTATATATCCTAACGTAAGGCAACCTGACATCTCGGATGTAATATTCTGCACCATTCCAGGCGTGTCGGACCCTACTTCTCGGTGGGAACATTATATGCGTCTATAACGTTGTATATCCTAATGTAAGGCAACCTATTATCTCAGACGTAATATTTTACAATATTCCTGGCGTGTCGGTGCATAGTTTTCGGTGGGAATATTATATGCGTCTATAACGGTCGATATCGTAATCTAAGGCAATCTAACATCTCGGATGCAATATTTGACAACATTCCTGGCCTGTCGAACCCTATTTCTCGGAGGGAACAGTATATACGTCTATAACGTTATATATCCTAACCTAAGGCAACCTGACATCTCGGATGTAATATTCTACATCATTCCAGGCGTGTCGGACCCTACTTCTCGGTGGGAACATTATATGCGTCTATAGCGGTATATATCCTAATCTTAGGCAACCTAACATCTCGGATGTATCATTTTACAACATTCCAGGCCTGTCGGTCCCTACGTCTCGGTGGTAACATTACATGCGTCTATAACGTTATATATCCTAACCTAAGGCCACCTAACATCTCGTATGTAATATTTGACAACAGTCCTGGCGTGTCGAACCCTACTTCTCGGTGGGAACAGTATATACGTCTATAACGTTATATATCCTAACCTAAGGCAACCTAACATCTCGGATGTAATATTTGACAACATTCCTGGCGTGTCGGACCCTACTTCTCGGTGGGAACAGTCTATACGTCTGTAACGTCATATATCCTAACCTAAGGCAACCTAACATCTCGGATGCAATATTTGACAACATTCATGGCCTGTCGAACTCTACTTCTCGGAGGGAACAGCATATACATCTATAACGTCATATATCCTAGCCTAAGGCAACCTAACATCTCGGATGTAACATTTGACAACATTCCAGGTGTGTCGGTCCCTACGTCTCGGTGGTAACGTTACATGCGTCTACAACGTTATATATCCTAACCTAAGGCAACCTAACATCTCGGATGCAATATTTGACAACATTCCTAGCCTGTCGAACCCTACTTTTCGGAGGGAACAGTATATACGTCTATAACGTTATATATCCTAATCTAAGGCAACCTAACATCTCGGATGCAATATTTGACAACATTCATGGCCTGTCGAACCCTACTTCTCGGGGGGAACAGTATATACGTCTATAACGTCATATATCCTAACCTAAGGCAACCTAACATCTCGGATGTAACATTTGACAACATTCCAGGCATGTCGGTCCCTACGTCTCGGTGGTAACATTATATGTGTCTATAACGTTATATATCCTTATCTAAGGCAACCTAACATCTCGGATGCAATATTTGACAGCATTCCTAGCTTGTCGAACCCTACTTCTCGGAGGGAACAGTATATACGTCTATAACGTTATATATCCTAACCTAGGGCAACCTGACATCTCGGATGTAACATTCTACATCATTCCAGGCGTGTCGGACCCTACTTCTCGGTGGGAACATTATATGCGTCTATAGCGGTATATAGCCTAATCTTAGGCAACCTAACATCTCGGATGTAACATTTTACAACATTCCAGGCCTGCCGGTCCCTACGTCTCGGTGGTAACATTACATGCGTCTATAACGTTATATATCCTATCCTAAGGCAACCTAACATCACGGATGCAATATTTGACAACATTCCTGGCCTGTCGACCCTACTTCTCGGAGGGAACAGCATATACATCTATTACGTCATATATCCTAGCCTAAGGCAACCTAACATCTCGGATGTAACATTTGACAACATTCCAGGCGTGTCGGTCCCTACGTCTCGGTGGTAACATTACATGCGTCTATAACGGTATATATTCTAATCTTAGGCAACCTAACATCTCGGATGTAACATTTTACCACATTCCAGGCGTGTCGGTCCCTACGTCTCGGTGGTAACATTACATGCGTCTATAACGTTATATATCCTAACCTAAGGCCACCTAACATCTCGTATGTAATATTTGACAACATTCCTGGCGTGTCGGTCCCTACGTCTCGGTGGGAACAGTATATACGTCTATAACGTCATATATCCTAACCTAAGGCAACCTAACATCTCGGATGTAACATTTGACAACATTCCAGGTGTGTCGGTCCCTACGTCTCGGTGGTAACGTTACATGCGTCTATAACGTTATGTATCCTAACCTAAGGCAACCTAACATCTCGGACGTAACATTTGACAACATTCCAGGCATGTCGGTCCCTACGTCTCGGTGGTAACATTATATGCGTCTATAACGTTATATATCCTTATCTAAGGCAACTTGACATCCCGGATGCAATATTTGACAACATTCCTAGCCTGTCGAACCCTACTTCTCGGAGGGAACAGTATATACGTCTATAACGTTATATATCCTAACGTAAGGCAACCTGACATCTCGGATGTAATATTCTGCACCATTCCAGGCGTGTCGGACCCTACTTCTCGGTGGGAACATTATATGCGTCTATAACGTTGTATATCCTAATCTAAGGCAACCTATTATCTCAGACGTAATATTTTACAATATTCCTGGCGTGTCGGTGCATAGTTTTCGGTGGGAATGTTATATGCGTCTATAACGGTGGATATCGTAATCTAAGGCAATCTAACATCTCGGATGCAATATTTGACAACATTCCTGGCCTGTCGAACCCTATTTCTCGGAGGGAACAGTATATACGTCTATAACGTTATATATCCTAACCTAAGGCAACCTGACATCTCGGATGTAATATTCTACATCATTCCAGGCGTGTCGGACCCTACTTCTCGGTGGGAACATTATATGCGTCTATAGCGGTATATATCCTAATCTTAGGCAACCTAACATCTCGGATGTATCATTTTACAACATTCCAGGCCTGTCGGTCCCTACGTCTCGGTGGTAACATTACATGCGTCTATAACGTTATATATCCTAACCTAAGGCCACCTAACATCTCGTATGTAATATTTGACAACAGTCCTGGCGTGTCGAACCCTACTTCTCGGTGGGAACAGTATATACGTCTATAACGTTATATATCCTAATCTAAGGCAACCTAACATCTCGGATGCAATATTTGACAACATTCATGGCCTGTCGAACCCTACTTCTCGGGGGGAACAGTATATACGTCTATAACGTCATATATCCTAACCTAAGGCAACCTAACATCTCGGATGTAACATTTGACAACATTCCAGGCATGTCGGTCCCTACGTCTCGGTGGTAACATTATATGTGTCTATAACGTTATATATCCTTATCTAAGGCAACCTAACATCTCGGATGCAATATTTGACAGCATTCCTAGCTTGTCGAACCCTACTTCTCGGAGGGAACAGTATATACGTCTATAACGTTATATATCCTAACCTAAGGCAACCTGACATCTCGGATGTAATATTCTACATCATTCCAGGCGTGTCGGACCCTACTTTTCGGTGGGAACATTATATGAGTCTATAACGTTGTGTATCCTAATCTAAGGCAATCTATTTTCTCAGACGTAATATTTTACAGTATTCCTGGCGTGTCGGTGCATACTTTTCGGTGGGAATATTATATACGTCTATAACGGTCGATATCGTAATCTAAGGCAACCTAACATCTCGGATGCAATATTTGACAACATTCCTGGCCTGTCGAACCCTACTTCTCGGAGGGAACAGTATATACGTCTATAACGTCATATATCCTAACCTAAGGCAACCTGACATCTCGGATGTAATATTCTACATCATTCCAGGCGTGTCGGACCCTACTTCTCGGTGGGAACATTATATGCGTCTATAGCGGTATATATCCTAATCTTAGGCAACCTAACATCTCGGATGTATCATTTTACAACATACCAGGCCTGTCGGTCCCTATGTCTCGGTGGTAACATTACATGCGTCTATAACGTTATATATCCTAACCTAAGGCCACCTAACATCTCGTATGTAATATTTGACAACAGTCCTGGCGTGTCGAACCCTACTTCTCGGTGGGAACAGTATATACGTCTATAACGTTATATATCCTAACCTAAGGCAACCTAACATCTCGGATGTAATATTTGACAACATTCCTGGCGTGTCGGACCCTACTTCTCGGTGGGAACAGTATATACGTCTGTAACGTCATATATCCTAACCTAAGGCAACCTAACATCTCGGATGCAATATTTGACAACATTCATGGCCTGTCGAACCCTACTTCTCGGATGGAACAGCATATACATCTATAACGTCATATATCCTAGCCTAAAGCAACCTAACATCTCGGATGTAACATTTGACAACATTCCAGGTGTGTCGGTCCCTACGTCTCGGTGGTAACGTTACATGCGTCTACAACGTTATATATCCTAACCTAAGGCAACCTAACATCTTGGATGTAACATTTGACAACATTCCAGGCATGTGGGTCCCTACGTCTCGGTGGTAACATTATATGCGTCTATAACGTTATATATCCTTATCTAAGGCAATCTAACATCTCGGATGTAATATTTGACAACATTCCTAGCCTGTCGAACCCTACTTTTCGGAGGGAACAGTATATACGTCTATAACGTTATATATCCTAATCTAAGGCAACCTAACATCTCGGATGCAATATTTGACAACATTCATGGCCTGTCGAACCCTACTTCTCGGGGGGAACAGTATATACGTCTATAACGTTATATATCCTAACCTAGGGCAACCTGACATCTCGGATGTAACATTCTACATCATTCCAGGCGTGTCGGACCCTACTTCTCGGTGGGAACATTATATGCGTCTATAGCGGTATATAGCCTAATCTTAGGCAACCTAACATCTCGGATGTAACATTTTACAACATTCCAGGCCTGCCGGTCCCTACGTCTCGGTGGTAACATTACATGCGTCTATAACGTTATATATCCTATCCTAAGGCAACCTAACATCACGGATGCAATATTTGGCAACATTCCTGGCCTGTCGACCCTACTTCTCGGAGGGAACAGCATATACATCTATTACGTCATATATCCTAGCCTAAGGCAACCTAACATCTCGGATGTAACATTTGACAACATTCCAGGCGTGTCGGTCCCTACGTCTCGGTGGTAACATTACATGCGTCTATAACGGTATATATTCTAATCTTAGGCAACCTAACATCTCGGATGTAACATTTTACCACATTCCAGGCGTGTCGGTCCCTACGTCTCGGTGGTAACATTACATGCGTCTATAACGTTATATATCCTAACCTAAGGCCACCTAACATCTCGTATGTAATATTTGACAACATTCCTGGCGTGTCGGTCCCTACGTTTCGGTGGGAACAGTATATACGTCTATAACGTCATATATCCTAACCTAAGGCAACCTAACATCTCGGATGTAACATTTGACAACATTCCAGGTGTGTCGGTCCCTACGTCTCGGTGGTAACGTTACATGCGTCTATAACGTTATATATCCTAACCTAAGGCAACCTAACATCTCGGACGTAACATTTGACAACATTCCAGGCATGTCGGTCCCTACGTCTCGGTGGTAACATTATATGCGTCTATAACGTTATATATCCTTATCTAGGGCAACTTGACATCCCGGATGCAATATTTGACAACATTCCTAGCCTGTCGAACCCTACTTCTCGGAGGGAAGAGTATATACGTCTATAACGTTATATATCCTAACGTAAGGCAACCTGACATCTCGGATGTAATATTCTGCACCATTCCAGGCGTGTCGGACCCTACTTCTCGGTGGGAACATTATATGCGTCTATAACGTTGTATATCCTAATGTAAGGCAACCTATTATCTCAGACGTAATATTTTACAATATTCCTGGCGTGTCGGTGCATAGTTTTCGGTGGGAATATTATATGCGTCTATAACGGTCGATATCGTAATCTAAGGCAATCTAACATCTCGGATGCAATATTTGACAACATTCCTGGCCTGTCGAACCCTATTTCTCGGAGGGAACAGTATATACGTCTATAACGTTATATATCCTAACCTAAGGCAACCTGACATCTCGGATGTAATATTCTACATCATTCCAGGCGTGTCGGACCCTACTTCTCGGTGGGAACATTATATGCGTCTATAGCGGTATATATCCTAATCTTAGGCAACCTAACATCTCGGATGTATCATTTTACAACATTCCAGGCCTGTCGGTCCCTACGTCTCGGTGGTAACATTACATGCGTCTATAACGTTATATATCCTAACCTAAGGCCACCTAACATCTCGTATGTAATATTTGACAACAGTCCTGGCGTGTCGAACCCTACTTCTCGGTGGGAACAGTATATACGTCTATAACGTTATATATCCTAACCTAAGGCAACCTAACATCTCGGATGTAATATTTGACAACATTCCTGGCGTGTCGGACCCTACTTCTCGGTGGGAACAGTCTATACGTCTGTAACGTCATATATCCTAACCTAAGGCAACCTAACATCTCGGATGCAATATTTGACAACATTCATGGCCTGTCGAACTCTACTTCTCGGAGGGAACAGCATATACATCTATAACGTCATATATCCTAGCCTAAGGCAACCTAACATCTCGGATGTAACATTTGACAACATTCCAGGTGTGTCGGTCCCTACGTCTCGGTGGTAACGTTACATGCGTCTACAACGTTATATATCCTAACCTAAGGCAACCTAACATCTCGGATGCAATATTTGACAACATTCCTAGCCTGTCGAACCCTACTTTTCGGAGGGAACAGTATATACGTCTATAACGTTATATATCCTAATCTAAGGCAACCTAACATCTCGGATGCAATATTTGACAACATTCATGGCCTGTCGAACCCTACTTCTCGGGGGGAACAGTATATACGTCTATAACGTCATATATCCTAACCTAAGGCAACCTAACATCTCGGATGTAACATTTGACAACATTCCAGGCATGTCGGTCCCTACGTCTCGGTGGTAACATTATATGTGTCTATAACGTTATATATCCTTATCTAAGGCAACCTAACATCTCGGATGCAATATTTGACAGCATTCCTAGCTTGTCGAACCCTACTTCTCGGAGGGAACAGTATATACGTCTATAACGTTATATATCCTAACCTAAGGCAACCTGACATCTCGGATGTAATATTCTACATCATTCCAGGAGTGTCGGACCCTACTTTTCGGTGGGAACATTATATGAGTCTATAACGTTGTGTATCCTAATCTAAGGCAATCTATTTTCTCAGACGTAATATTTTACAGTATTCCTGGCGTGTCGGTGCATACTTTTCGGTGGGAATATTATATACGTCTATAACGGTCGATATCGTAATCTAAGGCAACCTAACATCTCGGATGCAATATTTGACAACATTCCTGGCCTGTCGAACCCTACTTCTCGGAGGGAACAGTATATACGTCTATAACGTCATATATCCTAACCTAAGGCAACCTAACATCTCGTATGTAATATTCGACAACATTCCAGGCGTGTCGGTCCCTACGTCTCGGTGGTAACATTACATGCGTCTATAACGGTATATTTCCTAATCTAAGGCAACCTAACATCTCGGATGCAATATTTGACAACATTCCTGGCCTGTCGAACCCTACTTCTCGGTGGGAACAGTATATACGTCTATGACGTCATATATCCTAACCTAAGGCAACCTAACATCGCGGACGTAACATTTGACAACATTCCAGGCATGTCGGTCCCTACGTCTCGGTGGTAACATTATATGCGTCTATAACGTTATATATCCTTATCTAAGGCAACTTGACATCCCGGATGCAATATTTGACAACATTCCTAGCCTGTCGAACCCTACTTCTCGGAGGGAACAGTATATACGTCTATAACGTTATATATCCTAACGTAAGGCAACCTGACATCTCGGATGTACTATTCTGCACCATTCCAGGCGTGTCGGACCCTACTTCTCGATGGGAACATTATATGCGTCTATAACGTTGTATATCCTAATCTAAGGCAACCTATTATCTCAGACGTAATATTTTACAATATTCCTGGCGTGTCGGTGCATAGTTTTCGGTGGGAATATTATATGCGTCTATAACGGTCGATATCGTAATCTAAGGCAATCTAACATCTCGGATGCAATATTTGACAACATTCCTGGCCTGTCGAACCCTATTTCTCGGAGGGAACAGTATATACGTCTATAACGTTATATATCCTAACCTAAGGCAACCTGACATCTCGGATGTAATATTCTACATCATTCCAGGCGTGTCGGACCCTACTTCTCGGTGGGAACATTATATGCGTCTATAGCGGTATATATCCTAATCTTAGGCAACCTAACATCTCGGATGTATCATTTTACAACATTCCAGGCCTGTCGGTCCCCACGTCTCGGTGGTAACATTACATGCGTCTATAACGTTATATATCCTAACCTAAGGCCACCTAACATCTCGTATGTAATATTTGACAACAGTCCTGGCGTGTCGAACCCTACTTCTCGGTGGGAACAGTATATACGTCTATAACGTTATATATCCTAACCTAAGGCAACCTAACATCTCGGATGTAATATTTGACAACATTCCTGGCGTGTCGGACCCTACTTCTCGGTGGGAACAGTATATACGTCTGTAACGTCATATATCCTAACCTAAGGCAACCTAACATCTCGGATGCAATATTTGACAACATTCATGGCCTGTCGAACCCTACTTCTCGGATGGAACAGCATATACATCTATAACGTCATATATCCTAGCCTAAGGCAACCTAACATCTCGGATGTAACATTTGACAACATTCCAGGTGTGTCGGTCCCTACGTCTCGGTGGTAACGTTACATGCGTCTACAACGTTATATATCCTAACCTAAGGCAACCTAACATCTTGGATGTAACATTTGACAACATTCCAGGCATGTCGGTCCCTACGTCTCGGTGGTAACATTATATGCGTCTATAACGTTATATATCCTTATCTAAGGCAACCTAACATCTCGGATGCAATATTTGACAACATTCCTAGCCTGTCGAACCCTACTTTTCGGAGGGAACAGTATATACGTCTATAACGTTATATATCCTAATCTAAGGCAACCTAACATCTCGGATGCAATATTTGACAACATTCATGGCCTGTCGAACCCTACTTCTCGGGGGGAACAGTATATACGTCTATAACGTTGTATATCCTTATCTAAGGCAACCTAACATCTCGGATGCAATATTTGACAACATTCCTGGCCTGTCGAACCCTACTTCTCGGAGGGACCTGTATATACGTCTATAACGTTATATATCCTAATCTAAGGCAACCTAACATCTCGGATGTAACATTTGACAACATTCCAGGCGTGTCGGTCCCTACGTCTCGGTGGTAACATTACATGCGTCTATAACGTTATATATCCTAACCTAAGGCAACCTAACATCTCGGATGCAATATTTGACAACATTCCTGGCCTGTCGACCCTACTTCTCGGAGGGAACAGCATATACATCTATAACGTCATATATCCTAGCCTAAGGCAACCTAACATCTCGGATGTAACATTTGACAACATTCCAGGCGTGTCGGTCCCTACGTCTCGGTGGTAACATTACATGCGTCTATAACGGTATATATTCTAATCTTAGGCAACCTAACATCTCGGATGTAACATTTTACCACATCCCAGGCGTGCCGGTCCCTACGTCTCGGTGGTAACATTACATGCGTCTATAACGTTATATATCCTAACCTAAGGCCACCTAACATCTCGTATGTAATATTTGACAACATTCATGGCGTGTCGGTCCCTACGTCTCGGTGGGAACAGTATATACGTCGATAACGTCATATATCCTAACCTAAGGCAACCTAACATCTCGTATGTAATATTTGACAACATTCCAGGCGTGTCGGTCCCTACGTCTCGGTGGTAACATTACATGCGTCTATAACGGTATATTTCCTAATCTAACGCAATCTAACATCTCGGATGCAATATTTGACAACATTCCTGGCCTGTCGAACCCTACTTCTCGGTGGGAACAGTATATACGTCTATAACGTCATATATCCTAACCTAAGGCAACCTAACATCTCGGACGTAACATTTGACAACATTCCAGGCATGTCGGTCCCTACGTCTCGGTGGTAACATTATATGCGTCTATAACGTTATATATCCTTATCTAAGGCAACTTGACATCCCGGATGCAATATTTGACAACATTCCTAGCCTGTCGAACCCTACTTCTCGGAGGGAACAGTATATACGTCTATAACGTTATATATCCTAACGTAAGGCAACCTGACATCTCGGATGTAATATTCTGCACCATTCCAGGCGTGTGGGACCCTACTTCTCGGTGGGAACATTATATGCGTCTATAACGTTGTATATCCTAATCTAAGGCAACCTATTATCTCAGACGTAATATTTTACAATATTCCTGGCGTGTCGGTGCATAGTCTTCGGTGGGAATATTATATGCGTCTATAACGGTCGATATCGTAATCTAAGGCAATCTAACATCTCGGATGCAATATTTGACAACATTCCTGGCCTGTCGAACCCTACATCTCGGAGGGAACAGTATATACGTCTATAACGTTATATATCCTAACCTAGGGCAGCCTAACATCTCGGATGTAATATTCTACAACCTTCCAGGCTTGTCGGACCCTACTTCTCGGTGGGAACATTATATGCGTCTATAACGTTGTATATCCTTATCTAAGGCAACCTAACATCTCGGATGTAACATTTTACCACATTCCAGGCGTGTCGGTCCCTACGTCTCGGTGGTAACATTACATGCGTCTATAACGTTATATATCCTAACCTAAGGCCACCTAACATCTCGTATGTAATATTTGACAACATTCCTGGCGTGTCGGTCCCTACGTCTCGGTGGTAACATTACATGCGTCTATAGCGGTATATATCCTAATCTTAGGCAACCTAACATCTCGGATGTAACATTTTACAACATTCCAGGCCTGTCGGTCCCTACGTCTCGGTGGTAACATTACATGCTTCTATAACGTTATATATCCTAACCTAAGGCCACCGGAACATCTCGTATGTAATATTTGACAACATTCCTGGCGTGTCGAGCCCTACTTCTCGGTGGGAACAGTATATACGTCTATAACGTTATATATCGTAATCTAAAGCAACCTAACATCTCGGATATAACATTTGACAACATTCCAGGCATGTCGGTCCCTACGTCTCGGTGGTAACATTATATGTGTCTATAACGTTATATATCCTTATCTAAGGCAACCTAACATCTCGGATGCAATATTGGACAACATTCCTAGCCTGTCGAACCCTACTTCTCGGAGGGAACAGTATATACGTCTATAACGTTATATATCCTAACCTAAGGCAACCTGACATCTCGGATGTAATATTCTACATCATTCCAGGCGTGTCGGACCCTACTTCTCGGTGGGAACATTATATGAGTCTATAACGTTGTATATCCTAATCTAAGGCAACCTATTATCTCAGACGTAATATTTTACAATATTCCTCGCGTGTCGGTGCATACTTTTCGGTGGGAATATTATATGCGTTTATAACGGTCGATATCGTAATCTAAGGCAATCTAACATCTCGGATGCAATATTTGACCACATTCCTGGCCTGTCGAACCCTACCTCTCGGAGGGAACAGTATATACGTCTATAACGTTATATATCCTAACCTAGGGCAACCTAACATCTCGGATGTAATATTCTACAACCTTCCAGGCGTGTCGGACCCTACTTCTCGGTGGGAACATTATATGCGTCTATAACGTTGTATATCCTTATCTAAGGCAACCTAACATCTCGGATGCAATATTTGACAACATTCGTGGCCTGTCGAACCCTACTTCTCGGAGGGAACAGTATATACGTCTATAACGTCATATATCCTAACCTAAGGCAACCTAACATCTCGGATGTAACATTTGACAACATTCCAGGCGTGTCGGTCCCTACGTCTCGGTGGTAACATTACATGCGTCTATAACGTTATATATCCTAACCTAAGGCAACCTAACATCTCGGATGCAATATTTGACAACATTCCTGGCCTGTCGAACCCTACTTCTCGGAGGGAACAGTATATACGTCTATAACGTTATATATCCTAACCGAAGGAAACCTGACATCTCGGATATAATATTCTACATCATTCAAGGCGTGTCGGACCCTACTTCTCGGTGGGAACATTATATGAGTCTATAACGTTGTATATCCTAATCTAAGGCAACCTATTATCTCAGACGTAATATTTTATAATATTCCTCGCGTGTCGGTGCATACTTTTCGGTGGGAATATTATATGCGTCCACAACGGTCGATATCGTAATCTAAGGCAATCTAACATCTCGGATGCAATAATTGACAACATTCCTTGCCTGTCGAACCCTACTTCTCGGAGGGAACAGTATGTACGTCTATAACGTTATATATCCTAACCTAAGGCAACCTAACATCTCCGATGTAATATTCTACAACCTTTCCTGGCGTGTCGGACCCTACTTCTCGGTGGTAACATTATATGCGTCTATAACGTTGCATATCCTAATCTAAGGCAACCTAACATCTCGGATGCAATATTTGACAACATTCCTGGCCTGTCGAACCTTACTGCTCGGAGGGAACAGTATATACGTCTATAACGGTATATATCGTAATCTAAGTCAACCTAACATCTCGGATGAAATATGTGACAACATTCCTGGCCTGTCGAAACCTACATCTCGGAGGGAACAGTATATATGTCTGTAACGTCATATATCCTAACCTAAGACAACCTAACATCTCGGATGTAACATTTGACAACATTCCAGGCGTGTCGGTCCCTACGTCTCAGTGGTAACATTACATGCGTCTATAACGTTATATATCCTAACCTAAGGCAACCTAACATCTCGGATGCAATATTTGACAACATTCCTGGCCTGTCGAACCCTACTTCTCGGAGGGAACAGCATATACATCTATAACGTCATATATCCTAGCCTAAGGCAACCTAACATCTCGGATGTAACATTTGACAACATTCCAGGTGTGTCGGTCGCTACGTCTCGGTGGTAACGTTACATGCGTCTATAACGTTATATATCCTAACCTAAGGCAACCTAACATCTCGGATGTAATATTTGACAACATTCCAGGCATGTCGGTCCCTACGTCTCGGTGGTAACATTATATGCGTCTATAACGTTATATATCCTTATCTAAGGCAACCTAACATCTCGGATGCAATATTTGACAACATTCCTGGCCTGTCGAACCCTACTTCTCGGAGGGAACAGTATATACGTCTATAACGTTATATATCCTAACCGAAGGCAACCTGACATCTCGAATATAATATTCTACATCATTCAAGGCGTGTCGGACCCTACTTCTCGGTGGGAACATTATATGAGTCTATAACGTTGTATATCCTAATCTAAGGCAACCTATTATCTCAGACGTAATATTTTACAATATTCGTCGCGTGTCGGTGCATACTTTTCGGTGGGAATGTTATATGCGTCCACAACGGTCGATATCGTAATCTAAGGCAATCTAACATCTCGGATGCAATATTTGACAACATTCCTGGCCTGTCGAACCCTACATCTCGGAGGGAACAGTATGTACGTCTATAGCGGTATATATCCTAATCTAAGGCAACCTAACATCTCGGATGCAATATTTGACAACATTCCTAGCCTGTCGAACCCTACTTCTCGGAGGGAACAGTATATACGTCTATAACGTTATATATCCTAACCTAAGGCAACCTGACATCTCGGATGTAATATTCTACATCATTCCAGGCGTGTCGGACCCTACTTCTCGGTGGGAACATTATATGAGTCTATAACGTTGTATATCCTAACCTAAGGCAACCTAACATCTCGGATGTAACATTTGACAACATTCCAGGCGTGTCGGTCCCTACGTCTCGGTGGTAGCATTACATGCGTCTATAACGTTATATATCCTAACCTAAGGCAACCTAACATCGCGGATGCAATATTTGACAACATTCCTGTCCTGTCGAACCCTACTTCTCGGAGGGAACAGTATGTACGTCCGTAACGTTATATATCCTAACCTAAGGCAACCTAACATCTCGGATTTATTATTCTACAACTTTCCAGGCGTGTCGGACCCTACTTCTCGGTGGGAACATTATATGCGTCTATAACGTTGTATATCCTAACCTAAGGCAACCTGACATCTCGGATGTAATATTCTACATCATTCCAGGCGTGTCGGACCCTACTTCTCGGTGGGAACATTATATGAGTCTATAACGTTGTATATCCTAATCTAAGGCAACATAACATCTCGGATGCAATATTTGACAACATTCCTGGCCTGTCGAACCCTACATCTCGGAGGGAACAGTATATACGTCTATAGCGGTATATATCCTAATCTAAGGCAACCTAACATCTCGGATGTAACATTTGACAATATTCCAGGCGTGTCGGTCCCTACGTCTCGGTGGTAACATTATATGCGTCTATAACGTTATATATCCTTATCTAAGGCAACCTAACATCTCGGATGTAATATTTGACAACATTCCTAGCCTGTCGAACCCTACTTTTCGGAGGGAACAGTATATACGTCTATAACGTTATATATCCTAATCTAAGGCAACCTGACATCTCGGATGTAATATTCTGCACCATTCCAGGCGTGTGGGACCCTACTTCTCGGTGGGAACATTATATGCGTCTATAACGTTGTATATCCTAATCTAAGGCAACCTATTATCTCAGACGTAATATTTTACAATATTCCTGGCGTGTCGGTGCATAGTCTTCGGTGGGAATATTATATGCGTCTATAACGGTCGATATCGTAATCTAAGGCAATCTAACATCTCGGATGCAATATTTGACAACATTCCTGGCCTGTCGAACCCTACATCTCGGAGGGAACAGTATATACGTCCAGAACGTTATATATCCTAACCTAGGGCAGCCTAACATCTCGGATGTAATATTCTACAACCTTCCAGGCTTGTCGGACCCTACTTCTCGGTGGGAACATTATATGCGTCTATAACGTTGTATATCCTTATCTAAGGCAACCTAACATCTCGGATGTAACATTTTACCACATTCCAGGCGTGTCGGTCCCTACGTCTCGGTGGTAACATTACATGCGTCTATAACGTTATATATCCTAACCTAAGGCCACCTAACATCTCGTATGTAATATTTGACAACATTCCTGGCGTGTCGGTCCCTACGTCTCGGTGGTAACATTACATGCGTCTATAGCGGTATATATCCTAATCTTAGGCAACCTAACATCTCGGATGTAACATTTTACAACATTCCAGGCCTGTCGGTCCCTACGTCTCGGTGGTAACATTACATGCTTCTATAACGTTATATATCCTAACCTAAGGCCACCGGAACATCTCGTATGTAATATATGACAACATTCCTGGCGTGTCGAGCCCTACTTCTCGGTGGGAACAGTATATACGTCTATAACGTTATATGTCGTAATCTAAAGCAACCTAACATCTCGGATATAACATTTGACAACATTCCAGGCATGTCGGTCCCTACGTCTCGGTGGTAACATTATATGTGTCTATAACGTTATATATCCTTATCTAAGGCAACCTAACATCTCGGATGCAATATTGGACAACATTCCTAGCCTGTCGAACCCTACTTCTCGGAGGGAACAGTATATACGTCTATAACGTTATATATCCTAACCTAAGGCAACCTGACATCTCGGATGTAATATTCTACATCATTCCAGGCGTGTCGGACCCTACTTCTCGGTGGGAACATTATATGAGTCTATAACGTTGTATATCCTAATCTAAGGCAACCTATTATCTCAGACGTAAAATTTTACAATATTCCTCGCGTGTCGGTGCATACTTTTCGGTGGGAATATTATATGCGTTTATAACGGTCGATATCGTAATCTAAGGCAATCTAACATCTCGGATGCAATATTTGACCACATTCCTGGCCTGTCGAACCCTACCTCTCGGAGGGAACAGTATATACGTCTATAACGTTATATATCCTAACCTAGGGCAACCTAACATCTCGGATGTAATATTCTACAACCTTCCAGGCGTGTCGGACCCTACTTCTCGGTGGGAACATTATATGCGTCTATAACGTTGTATATCCTTATCTAAGGCAACCTAACATCTCGGATGCAATATTTGACAACATTCGTGGCCTGTCGAACCCTACTTCTCGGAGGGAACAGTATATACGTCTATAACGTCATATATCCTAACCTAAGGCAACCTAACATCTCGGATGTAACATTTGACAACATTCCAGGCGTGTCGGTCCCTACGTCTCGGTGGTAACATTACATGCGTCTATAACGTTATATATCCTAACCTAAGGCAACCTAACATCTCGGATGCAATATTTGACAACATTCCTGGCCTGTCGAACCCTACTTCTCGGAGGGAACAGTATATACGTCTATAACGTTATATATCCTAACCGAAGGAAACCTGACATCTCGGATATAATATTCTACATCATTCAAGGCGTGTCGGACCCTACTTCTCGGTGGGAACATTATATGAGTCTATAACGTTGTATATCCTAATCTAAGGCAACCTATTATCTCAGACGTAATATTTTATAATATTCCTCGCGTGTCGGTGCATACTTTTCGGTGGGAATATTATATGCGTCCACAACGGTCGATATCGTAATCTAAGGCAATCTAACATCTCGGATGCAATAATTGACAACATTCCTTGCCTGTCGAACCCTACTTCTCGGAGGGAACAGTATGTACGTCTATAACGTTATATATCCTAACCTAAGGCAACCTAACATCTCCGATGTAATATTCTACAACCTTTCCTGGCGTGTCGGACCCTACTTCTCGGTGGTAACATTATATGCGTCTATAACGTTGCATATCCTAATCTAAGGCAACCTAACATCTCGGATGCAATATTTGACAACATTCCTGGCCTGTCGAACCTTACTGCTCGGAGGGCACAGTATATACGTCTATAACGGTATATATCGTAATCTAAGTCAACCTAACATCTCGGATGAAATATGTGACAACATTCCTGGCCTGTCGAAACCTACATCTCGGAGGGAACAGTATATATGTCTGTAACGTCATATATCCTAACCTAAGACAACCTAACATCTCGGATGTAACATTTGACAACATTCCAGGCGTGTCGGTCCCTACGTCTCAGTGGTAACATTACATGCGTCTATAACGTTATATATCCTAACCTAAGGCAACCTAACATCTCGGATGCAATATTTGACAACATTCCTGGCCTGTCGAACCCTACTTCTCGGAGGGAACAGCATATACATCTATAACGTCATATATCCTAGCCTAAGGCAACCTAACATCTCGGATGTAACATTTGACAACATTCCAGGTGTGTCGGTCGCTACGTCTCGGTGGTAACGTTACATGCGTCTATAACGTTATATATCCTAACCTAAGGCAACCTAACATCTCGGATGTAATATTTGACAACATTCCAGGCATGTCGGTCCCTACGTCTCGGTGGTAACATTATATGCGTCTATAACGTTATATATCCTTATCTAAGGCAACCTAACATCTCGGATGCAATATTTGACAACATTCCTGGCCTGTCGAACCCTACTTCTCGGAGGGAACAGTATATACGTCTATAACGTTATATATCCTAACCGAAGGCAACCTGACATCTCGAATATAATATTCTACATCATTCAAGGCGTGTCGGACCCTACTTCTCGGTGGGAACATTATATGAGTCTATAACGTTGTATATCCTAATCTAAGGCAACCTATTATCTCAGACGTAATATTTTACAATATTCGTCGCGTGTCGGTGCATACTTTTCGGTGGGAATGTTATATGCGTCCACAACGGTCGATATCGTAATCTAAGGCAATCTAACATCTCGGATGCAATATTTGACAACATTCCTGGCCTGTCGAACCCTACATCTCGGAGGGAACAGTATGTACGTCTATAGCGGTATATATCCTAATCTAAGGCAACCTAACATCTCGGATGCAATATTTGACAACATTCCTAGCCTGTCGAACCCTACTTCTCGGAGGGAACAGTATATACGTCTATAACGTTATATATCCTAACCTAAGGCAACCTGACATCTCGGATGTAATATTCTACATCATTCCAGGCGTGTCGGACCCTACTTCTCGGTGGGAACATTATATGAGTCTATAACGTTGTATATCCTAACCTAAGGCAACCTAACATCTCGGATGTAACATTTGACAACATTCCAGGCGTGTCGGTCCCTACGTCTCGGTGGTAGCATTACATGCGTCTATAACGTTATATATCCTAACCTAAGGCAACCTAACATCGCGGATGCAATATTTGACAACATTCCTGTCCTGTCGAACCCTACTTCTCGGAGGGAACAGTATGTACGTCCGTAACGTTATATATCCTAACCTAAGGCAACCTAACATCTCGGATTTATTATTCTACAACTTTCCAGGCGTGTCGGACCCTACTTCTCGGTGGGAACATTATATGCGTCTATAACGTTGTATATCCTAACCTAAGGCAACCTGACATCTCGGATGTAATATTCTACATCATTCCAGGCGTGTCGGACCCTACTTCTCGGTGGGAACATTATATGAGTCTATAACGTTGTATATCCTAATCTAAGGCAACATAACATCTCGGATGCAATATTTGACAACATTCCTGGCCTGTCGAACCCTACATCTCGGAGGGAACAGTATATACGTCTATAGCGGTATATATCCTAATCTAAGGCAACCTAACATCTCGGATGTAACATTTGACAACATTCCAGGCGTGTCGGTCCCTACGTCTCGGTGGTAACATTATATGCGTCTATAACGTTATATATCCTTATCTAAGGCAACCTAACATCTCGGATGTAATATTTGACAACATTCCTAGCCTGTCGAACCCTACTTTTCGGAGGGAACAGTATATACGTCTATAACGTTATATATCCTAATCTAAGGCAACCTAACATCTCGGATGCAATATTTGACAACATTCATGGCCTGTCGAACCCTACTTCTCGGGGGGAACAGTATATACGTCTATAACGTCATATATCCTAACCTAAGGCAACCTAACATCTCGGACGTAACATTTGACAACATTCCAGGCATGTCGGTCCCTACGTCTCGGTGGTAACATTATATGCGTCTATAACGTTATATATCCTTATCTAAGGCAACTTGACATCCCGGATGCAATATTTGACAACATTCCTAGCCTGTCGAACCCTACTTCTCGGAGGGAACAGTATATACGTCTATAACGTTATATATCCTAACGTAAGGCAACCTGACATCTCGGATGTAATATTCTGCACCATTCCAGGCGTGTGGGACCCTACTTCTCGGTGGGAACATTATATGCGTCTATAACGTTGTATATCCTAATCTAAGGCAACCTATTATCTCAGACGTAATATTTTACAATATTCCTGGCGTGTCGGTGCATAGTCTTCGGTGGGAATATTATATGCGTCTATAACGGTCGATATCGTAATCTAAGGCAATCTAACATCTCGGATGCAATATTTGACAACATTCCTGGCCTGTCCAACCCTACATCTCGGAGGGAACAGTATATACGTCTATAACGTTATATATCCTAACCTAGGGCAGCCTAACATCTCGGATGTAATATTCTACAACCTTCCAGGCTTGTCGGACCATACTTCTCGGTGGGAACATTATATGCGTCTGTAACGTTGTATATCCTTATCTAAGGCAACCTAACATCTCGGATGTAACATTTTACCACATTCCAGGCGTGTCGGTCCCTACGTCTCGGTGGTAACATTACATGCGTCTATAACGTTATATATCCTAACCTAAGGCCACCTAACATCTCGTATGTAATATTTGACAACATTCCTGGCGTGTCGGTCCCTACGTCTCGGTGGTAACATTACATGCGTCTATAGCGGTATATATCCTAATCTTAGGCAACCTAACATCTCGGATGTAACATTTTACAACATTCCAGGCCTGTCGGTCCCTACGTCTCGGTGGTAACATTACATGCTTCTATAACGTTATATATCCTAACCTAAGGCCACCGGAACATCTCGTATGTAATATTTGACAACATTCCTGGCGTGTCGAGCCCTACTTCTCGGTGGGAACAGTATATACGTCTATAACGTTATATATCGTAATCTAAAGCAACCTAACATCTCGGATATAACATTTGACAACATTCCAGGCATGTCGGTCCCTACGTCTCGGTGGTAACATTATATGTGTCTATAACGTTATATATCCTTATCTAAGGCAACCTAACATCTCGGATGCAATATTGGACAACATTCCTAGCCTGTCGAACCCTACTTCTCGGAGGGAACAGTATATACGTCTATAACGTTATATATCCTAACCTAAGGCAACCTGACATCTCGGATGTAATATTCTACATCATTCCAGGCGTGTCGGACCCTACTTCTCGGTGGGAACATTATATGAGTCTATAACGTTGTATATCCTAATCTAAGGCAACCTATTATCTCAGACGTAATATTTTACAATATTCCTCGCGTGTCGGTGCATACTTTTCGGTGGGAATATTATATGCGTTTATAACGGTCGATATCGTAATTTAAGGCAATCTAACATCTCGGATGCAATATTTGACCACATTCCTGGCCTGTCGAACCCTACCTCTCGGAGGGAACAGTATATACGTCTATAACGTTATATATACTAACCTAGGGCAACCTAACATCTCGGATGTAATATTCTACAACCTTCCAGGCGTGTCGGACCCTACTTCTCGGTGGGAACATTATATGCGTCTATAAAGTTGTATATCCTTATCTAAGGCAACCTAACATCTCGGATGCAATATTTGACAACATTCGTGGCCTGTCGAACCCTACTTCTCGGAGGGAACAGTATATACGTCTATAACGTCATATATCCTAACCTAAGGCAACCTAACATCTCGGATGTAACATTTGACAACATTCCAGGCGTGTCGGTCCCTACGTCTCGGTGGTAACATTACATGCGTCTATAACGTTATATATCCTAACCTAAGGCAACCTAACATCTCGGATGCAATATTTGACAACATTCCTGGCCTGTCGAACCCTACTTCTCGGAGGGAACAGTATATACGTCTATAACGTTATATATCCTAACCGAAGGAAACCTGACATCTCGGATATAATATTCTACATCATTCAAGGCGTGTCGGACCCTACTTCTCGGTGGGAACATTATATGAGTCTATAACGTTGTATATCCTTATCTAAGGCAACCTATTATCTCAGACGTAATATTTTATAATATTCCTCGCGTGTCGGTGCATACTTTTCGGTGGGAATATTATATGCGTCCACAACGGTCGATATCGTAATCTAAGGCAATCTAACATCTCGGATGCAATATTTGACAACATTCCTTGCCTGTCGAACCCTACTTCTCGGAGGGAACAGTATGTACGTCTATAACGTTATATATCCTAACCTAAGGCAACCTAACATCTCCGATGTAATATTCTACAACCTTTCCTGGCGTGTCGGACCCTACTTCTCGGTGGTAACATTATATGCGTCTATAACGTTGCATATCCTAATCTAAGTCAACCTAACATCTCGGATGAAATATGTGACAACATTCCTGGCCTGTCGAAACCTACATCTCGGAGGGAACAGTATATATGTCTGTAACGTCATATATCCTAACCTAAGACAACCTAACATCTCGGATGTAACATTTGACAACATTCCAGGCGTGTCGGTCCCTACGTCTCAGTGGTAACATTACATGCGTCTATAACGTTATATATCCTAACCTAAGGCAACCTAACATCTCGGATGCAATATTTGACAACATTCCTGGCCTGTCGAACCCTACTTCTCGGAGGGAACAGCATATACATCTATAACGTCATATATCCTAGCCTAAGGCAACCTAACATCTCGGATGTAACATTTGACAACATTCCAGGTGTGTCGGTCGCTACGTCTCGGTGGTAACGTTACATGCGTCTATAACGTTATATATCCTAACCTAAGGCAACCTAACATCTCGGATGTAATATTTGACAACATTCCAGGCATGTCGGTCCCTACGTCTCGGTTGTTAACATTATATGCGTCTATAACGTTATATATCCTTATCTAAGGCAACCTAACATCTCGGATGCAATATTTGACAACATTCCTGGCCTGTCGAACCCTACTTCTCGGAGGGAACAGTATATACGTCTATAACGTTATATATCCTAACCGAAGGCAACCTGACATCTCGAATATAATATTCTACATCATTCAAGGCGTGTCGGACCCTACTTCTCGGTGGGAACATTATATGAGTCTATAACGTTGTATATCCTAATCTAAGGCAACCTATTATCTCAGACGTAATATTTTACAATATTCGTCGCGTGTCGGTGCATACTTTTCGGTGGGAATATTATATGCGTCCACAACGGTCGATATCGTAATCTAAGGCAATCTAACATCTCGGATGCAATATTTGACAACATTCCTGGCCTGTCGAACCCTACATCTCGGAGGGAACAGTATGTACGTCTATAGCGGTATATATCCTAATCTAAGGCAACCTAACATCTCGGATGCAATATTTGACAACATTCCTAGCCTGTCGAACCCTACTTCTCGGAGGGAACAGTATATACGTCTATAACGTTATATATCCTAACCTAAGGCAACCTGACATCTCGGATGTAATATTCTACATCATTCCAGGCGTGTCGGACCCTACTTCTCGGTGGGAACATTATATGAGTCTATAACGTTGTATATCCTAACCTAAGGCAACCTAACATCTCGGATGTAACATTTGACAACATTCCAGGCGTGTCGGTCCCTACGTCTCGGTGGTAGCATTACATGCGTCTATAACGTTATATATCCTAACCTAAGGCAACCTAACATCGCGGATGCAATATTTGACAACATTCCTGGCCTGTCGAACCCTACTTCTCGGAGGGAACAGTATGTACGTCCGTAACGTTATATATCCTAACCTAAGGCAACCTAACATCTCGGATTTATTATTCTACAACTTTCCAGGCGTGTCGGACCCTACTTCTCGGTGGGAACATTATATGCGTCTATAACGTTGTATATCCTAACCTAAGGCAACCTGACATCTCGGATGTAATATTCTACATCATTCCAGGCGTGTCGGACCCTACTTCTCGGTGGGAACATTATATGAGTCTATAACGTTGTATATCCTAATCTAAGGCAACATAACATCTCGGATGCAATATTTGACAACATTCCTGGCCTGTCGAACCCTACATCTCGGAGGGAACAGTATATACGTCTATAGCGGTATATATCCTAATCTAAGGCAACCTAACATCTCGGATGTAACATTTGACAACATTCCAGGCGTGTCGGTCCCTACGTCTCGGTGGTAACATTACATGCGTCTATAACGTTATATATTCTAACCTAAGGCAACCTAACATCTCGGATGCAATATTTGACAACATTCCTGGCCTGTCGAATCCTACTTCTCGGAGGGAACAGTATGTACGTCTATAACGTTATATATCCTAACCTAAGGCAACCTAACATCTCGGATATATTATTCTACAACTTTCCAGGCGTGTCGGACCCTACTTCTCGGTGGGAACATTATATGCGTCTATAACGTTGTATATCCTAATCTAAGGCAACCTAACATCTCGGATGCAATATTTGACAACATTCCTGGCCTGTCGAACCCTACATCTCGGAGGGAACAGTATATACGTCTATAGCGGTATATATCCTAATCTAAGGCAACCTAACATCTCGGATGCAATATTTGACAACATTCCTGGCCTGTCGAACCCTACTTCTCGGAGGGAACAGTATATACGTCTATAACGTTATATATCCTAACCTAAGGCAACCTGACATCTCGGATGTAATATTCTACATCATTCCAGGCGTGTCGGACCCTACTTCTCGGTGGGAACATTATATGAGTCTATAACGTTGTATATCCTAATCTAAGGCAACCTAACATCTCGGATGCAATATTTGACAACATTCCTGGCCTGTCGAACCCTACATCTCGGAGGGAACAGTATATACGTCTATAGCGGTATATATCCTAATCTAAGGCAACCTAACATCTCGGATGCAATATTTGACAACATTCCTAGCCTGTCGAACCCTACTTCTCGGAGGGAACAGTATATACGTCTATAACGTTATATATCGTAATCTAAGGCAACCTAACATCTCGGATGAAATATGTGACAACATTCCTGGCCTGTCGAACCCTACATCTCGGAGGGAACAGTATATATGTCTGTAACGTCATATATCCTAACCTAAGACAACCTAACATCTCGGATGTAACATTTGACAACATTCCAGGCGTGTCGGTCCCTACGTCTCGGTGGTAACATTACATGCGTCTATAACATTATATATCCTAACCTAAGGCAACCTAACATCTCGGATGCAATATTTGACAACATTCCTGGCCTGTCGAACCCTACTTCTCGGAGGGAACAGCATATAAATCTATAGCGTCATATATCCTAGCCTAAGGCAACCTAACATCTCGGATGTAACATTTGACAACATTCCAGGTGTGTCGGTCGCTACGTCTCGGTGGTAACGTTACATGCGTCTATAACATTATATATCCTAACCTAAGGCAACCTAACATCTCGGATGTAATATTTGACAACATTCCAGGCATGTCGGTCCCTACGTCTCGGTGGTAACATTATATGCGTCTATAACGTTATATATCCTTATCTAAGGCAACCTAACATCTCGGATGCAATATTTGACAACATTCCTGGCCTGTCGAACCCTACTTCTCGGAGGGAACAGTATATACGTCTATAACGTTATATATCCTAACCGAAGGCAACCTGACATCTCGGATATAATATTCTACATCATTCAAGGCGTGTCGGACCCTACTTCTCGGTGGGAACATTATATGAGTCTATAACGTTGTATATCCTAATCTAAGGCAACCTATTATCTCAGACGTAATATTTTACAATATTCCTGGCTTGTCGGTGCATACTTTTCGGTGGGAATATTATATGCGTCTATAACGGTCGATATCGTAATCTAAGGCAATCTAACATCTCGGATGCAATATTTGACAACATTCGTGGCCTGTCCAACCCTACTTCTCGGAGGGAACAGTATATACGTCTATAACGTCATATATCCTAACCTAAGGCAACCTAACATCTCGGATGTAACATTTGACAACATTCCAGGCGTGTCGGTCCCTACGTCTCGGTGGTAACATTACATGCGTCTATAACGTTATATATCCTAACCTAAGGCAACCTAACATCTCGGATGCAATATTTGACAACATTCCTGGCCTGTCGAACCCTACTTCTCGGAGGGAACAGTATATACGTCTATAACGTTATATATCCTAACCGAAGGCAACCTGACATCTCGGATATAATATTCTACATCATTCAAGGCGTGTCGGACCCTACTTCTCGGTGGGAACATTATATGAGTCTATAACGTTGTATATCCTAATCTAAGGCAACCTATTATCTCAGACGTAATATTTTACAATATTCCTCGCGTGTCGGTGCATCCTTTTCGGTGGGAATATTATATGCGTCCACAACTGTCGATATCGTAATCTAAGGCAATCTAACATCTCGGATGCAATATTTGACAACATTCCTTGCCTGTCGAACCCTACTTCTCGGAGGGAACAGTATGTACGTCTATAACGTTATATATCCTAACCTAAGGCAACCTAACATCTCGGATGCAATATTTGACAACATTCCTGGCCTGTCGAACCCTACTTCTCGGAGGGAACAGCATATACATCTATAACGTCATATATCCTAACCTAAGGCAACCTAACATCTCGGATGCAATATTTGACAACATTCATGGCCTGTCGAACCCTACTTCTCGGATGGAACAGCATATACATCTATAACGTCATATATCCTAGCCTAAGGCAACCTAACATCTCGGATGTAACATTTGACAACATTCCAGGTGTGTCGGTCCCTACGTCTCGGTGGTAACGTTACATGCGTCTACAACGTTATATATCCTAACCTAAGGCAACCTAACATCTTGGATGTAACATTTGACAACATTCCAGGCATGTCGGTCCCTACGTCTCGGTGGTAACATTATATGCGTCTATAACGTTATATATCCTTATCTAAGGCAACCTAACATCTCGGATGTAATATTTGACAACATTCCTAGCCTGTCGAACCCTACTTTTCGGAGGGAACAGTATATACGTCTATAACGTTTTATATCCTAATCTAAGGCAACCTAACATCTCGGATGCAATATTTGACAACATTCATGGCCTGTCGAACCCTACTTCTCGGGGGGAACAGTATATACGTCTATAACGTTGTATATCCTTATCTAAGGCAACCTAACATCTCGGATGCAATATTTGACAACATTCCTGGCCTGTCGAACCCTACTTCTCGGAGGGACCTGTATATACGTCTATAACGTTATATATCCTAATCTAAGGCAACCTAACATCTCGGATGTAACATTTGACAACATTCCAGGCGTGTCGGTCCCTACGTCTCGGTGGTAACATTACATGCGTCTATAACGTTATATATCCTAACCTAAGGCAACCTAACATCTCGGATGCAATATTTGACAACATTCCTGGCCTGTCGACCCTACTTCTCGGAGGGAAGAGCATATACATCTATAACGTCATATATCCTAGCCTAAGGCAACCTAACATCTCGGATGTAACATTTGACAACATTCCAGGCGTGTCGGTCCCCACGTCTCGGTGGTAACATTACATGCGTCTATAACGGTATATATTCTAATCTTAGGCAACCTAACATCTCGGATGTAACATTTTACCACATTCCAGGCGTGCCGGTCCCTACGTCTCGGTGGTAACATTACATGCGTCTATAACGTTATATATCCTAACCTAAGGCCACCTAACATCTCGTATGTAATATTTGACAACATTCATGGCGTGTCGGTCCCTACGTCTCGGTGGGAACAGTATATACGTCGATAACGTCATATATCCTAACCTAAGGCAACCTAACATCTCGTATGTAATATTTGACAACATTCCAGGCGTGTCGGTCCCTACGTCTCGGTGGTAACATTACATGCGTCTATAACGGTATATTTCCTAATCTAAGGCAATCTAACATCTCGGATGCAATATTTGACAACATTCCTGGCCTGTCGAACCCTACTTCTCGGTGGGAACAGTATATACGTCTATAACGTCATATATCCTAACCTAAGGCAACCTAACATCTCGGACGTAACATTTGACAACATTCCAGGCATGTCGGTCCCTACGTCTCGGTGGTAACATTATATGCGTCTATAACGTTATATATCCTTATCTAAGGCAACTTGACATCCCGGATGCAATATTTGACAACATTCCTAGCCTGTCGAACCCTACTTCTCGGAGGGAACAGTATATACGTCTATAACGTTATATATCCTAACGTAAGGCAACCTGACATCTCGGATGTAATATTCTGCACCATTCCAGGCGTGTGGGACCCTACTTCTCGGTGGGAACATTATATGCGTCTATAACGTTGTATATCCTAATCTAAGGCAACCTATTATCTCAGACGTAATATTTTACAATATTCCTGGCGTGTCGGTGCATAGTCTTCGGTGGGAATATTATATGCGTCTATAACGGTCGATATCGTAATCTAAGGCAATCTAACATCTCGGATGCAATATTTGACAACATTCCTGGCCTGTCGAACCCTACATCTCGGAGGGAACAGTATATACGTCTATAACGTTATATATCCTAACCTAGGGCAGCCTAACATCTCGGATGTAATATTCTACAACCTTCCAGGCTTGTCGGACCCTACTTCTCGGTGGGAACATTATATGCGTCTATAACGTTGTATATCCTTATCTAAGGCAACCTAACATCTCGGATGTAACATTTTACCACATTCCAGGCGTGTCGGTGCCTACGTCTCGGTGGTAACATTACATGCGTCTATAACGTTATATATCCTAACCTAAGGCCACCTAACATCTCGTATGTAATATTTGACAACATTCCTGGCGTGTCGGTCCCTACGTCTCGGTGGTAACATTACATGCGTCTATAGCGGTATATATCCTAATCTTAGGCAACCTAACATCTCGGATGTAACATTTTACAATATTCCAGGCCTGTCGGTCCCTACGTCTCGGTGGTAACATTACATGCTTCTATAACGTTATATATCCTAACCTAAGGCCACCGGAACATCTCGTATGTAATATTTGACAACATTCCTGGCGTGTCGAGCCCTACTTCTCGGTGGGAACAGTATATACGTCTATAACGTTATATATCGTAATCTAAAGCAACCTAACATCTCGGATATAACATTTGACAACATTCCAGGCATGTCGGTCCCTACGTCTCGGTGGTAACATTATATGTGTCTATAACGTTATATATCCTTATCTAAGGCAACCTAACATCTCGGATGCAATATTGGACAACATTCCTAGCCTGTCGAACCCTACTTCTCGGAGGGAACAGTATATACGTTTATAACGTTATATATCCTAACCTAAGGCAACCTGACATCTCGGATGTAATATTCTACATCATTCCAGGCGTGTCGGACCCTACTTCTCGGTGGGAACATTATATGAGTCTATAACGTTGTATATCCTAATCTAAGGCAACCTATTATCTCAGACGTAATATTTTACAATATTCCTCGCGTGTCGGTGCATACTTTTCGGTGGGAATATTATATGCGTTTATAGCGGTCGATATCGTAATCTAAGGCAATCTAACATCTCGGATGCAATATTTGACCACATTCCTGGCCTGTCGAACCCTACCTCTCGGAGGGAACAGTATATACGTCTATAACGTTATATATCCTAACCTAGGGCAACCTAACATCTCGGATGTAATATTCTACAACCTTCCAGGCGTGTCGGACCCTACTTCTCGGTGGGAACATTATATGCGTCTATAACGTTGTATATCCTTATCTAAGGCAACCTAACATCTCGGATGCAATATTTGACAACATTCGTGGCCTGTCGAACCCTACTTTTCGGAGGGAACAGTATATACGTCTATAACGTCATATATCCTAACCTAAGGCAACCTAACATCTCGGATGTAACATTTGACAACATTCCAGGCGTGTCGGTCCCTACGTCTCGGTGGTAACATTACATGCGTCTATAACGTTATATATCCTAACCTAAGGCAACCTAACATCTCGGATGCAATATTTGACAACATTCCTGGCCTGTCGAACCCTACTTCTCGGAGGGAACAGTATATACGTCTATAACGTTATATATCCTAACCGAAGGAAACCTAACATCTCCGATGTAATATTCTACAACCTTTCCTGGCGTGTCGGACCCTACTTCTCGGTGGTAACATTATATGCGTCTATAACGTTGCATATCCTAATCTAAGGCAACCTAACATCTCGGATGCAATATTTGACAACATTCCTGGCCTGTCGAACCCTACTTCTCGGAGGGAACAGCATATACATCTATAACGTCATATATCCTAGCCTAAGGCAACCTAACATCTCGGATGTAACATTTGACAACATTCCAGGTGTGTCGGTCGCTACGTCTCGGTGGTAACGTTACATGCGTCTATAACGTTATATATCCTAACCTAAGGCAACCTAACATCTCGGATGCAATATTTGACAACATTCCTGGCCTGTCGAACCCTACTTCTCGGAGGGAACAGCATATACATCTATAACGTCATATATCCTAGCCTAAGGCAACCTAACATCTCGGATGTAACATTTGACAACATTCCAGGTGTGTCGGTCGCTACGTCTCGGTGGTAACGTTACATGCGTCTATAACGTTATATATCCTAACCTAAGGCAACCTAACATCTCGGATGTAATATTTGACAACATTCCAGGCATGTCGGTCCCTACGTCTCGGTGGTAACATTATATGCGTCTATAACGTTATATATCCTTATCTAAGGCAACCTAACATCTCGGATGCAATATTTGACAACATTCCTGGCCTGTCGAACCCTACTTCTCGGAGGGAACAGTATATACGTCTATAACGTTATATATCCTAACCGAAGGCAACCTGACATCTCGAATATAATATTCTACATCATTCAAGGCGTGTCGGACCCTACTTCTCGGTGGGAACATTATATGAGTCTATAACGTTGTATATCCTAATCTAAGGCAACCTATTATCTCAGACGTAATATTTTACAATATTCGTCGCGTGTCGGTGCATACTTTTCGGTGGGAATATTATATGCGTCCACAACGGTCGATATCGTAATCTAAGGCAATCTAACATCTCGGATGCAATATTTGACAACATTCCTGGCCTGTCGAACCCTACATCTCGGAGGGAACAGTATGTACGTCTATAGCGGTATATATCCTAATCTAAGGCAACCTAACATCTCGGATGCAATATTTGACAACATTCCTAGCCTGTCGAACCCTACTTCTCGGAGGGAACAGTATATACGTCTATAACGTTATATATCCTAACCTAAGGCAACCTGACATCTCGGATGTAATATTCTACATCATTCCAGGCGTGTCGGACCCTACTTCTCGGTGGGAACATTATATGAGTCTATAACGTTGTATATCCTAACCTAAGGCAACCTAACATCTCGGATGTAACATTTGACAACATTCCAGGCGTGTCGGTCCCTACGTCTCGGTGGTAGCATTACATGCGTCTATAACGTTATATATCCTAACCTAAGGCAACCTAACATCGCGGATGCAATATTTGACAACATTCCTGGCCTGTCGAACCCTACTTCTCGGAGGGAACAGTATGTACGTCCGTAACGTTATATATCCTAACCTAAGGCAACCTAACATCTCGGATTTATTATTCTACAACTTTCCAGGCGTGTCGGACCCTACTTCTCGGTGGGAACATTATATGCGTCTATAACGTTGTATATCCTAACCTAAGGCAACCTGACATCTCGGATGTAATATTCTACATCATTCCAGGCGTGTCGGACCCTACTTCTCGGTGGGAACATTATATGAGTCTATAACGTTGTATATCCTAATCTAAGGCAACATAACATCTCGGATGCAATATTTGACAACATTCCTGGCCTGTCGAACCCTACATCTCGGAGGGAACAGTATATACGTCTATAGCGGTATATATCCTAATCTAAGGCAACCTAACATCTCGGATGTAACATTTGACAACATTCCAGGCGTGTCGGTCCCTACGTCTCGGTGGTAACATTACATGCGTCTATAACGTTATATATTCTAACCTAAGGCAACCTAACATCTCGGATGCAATATTTGACAACATTCCTGGCCTGTCGAACCCTACTTCTCGGAGGGAACAGTATGTACGTCTATAACGTTATATATCCTAACCTAAGGCAACCTAACATCTCGGATATATTATTCTACAACTTTCCAGGCGTGTCGGACCCTACTTCTCGGTGGGAACATTATATGCGTCTATAACGTCGTATATCCTAATCTAAGGCAACCTAACATCTCGGATGCAATATTTGACAACATTCCTGGCCTGTCGAACCCTACATCTCGGAGGGAACAGTATATACGTCTATAGCGGTATATATCCTAATCTAATGCAACCTAACATCTCGGATGCAATATTTGACAACATTCCTGGCCTGTCGAACCCTACTTCTCGGAGGGAACAGTATATACGTCTATAACGTTATATATCCTAACCTAAGGCAACCTGACATCTCGGATGTAATATTCTACATCATTCCAGGCGTGTCGGACCCTACTTCTCGGTGGGAACATTATATGAGTCTATAACGTTGTATATCCTAATCTAAGGCAACCTAACATCTCGGATGCAATATTTGACAACATTCCTGGCCTGTCGAACCCTACATCTCGGAGGGAACAGTATATACGTCTATAGCGGTATATATCCTAATCTAAGGCAACCTAACATCTCGGATGCAATATTTGACAACATTCCTAGCCTGTCGAACCCTACTTCTCGGAGGGAACAGTATATACGTCTATAACGTTATATATCGTAATCTAAGGCAACCTAACATCTCGGATGAAATATGTGACAACATTCCTGGCCTGTCGAACCCTACATCTCGGAGGGAACAGTATATATGTCTGTAACGTCATATATCCTAACCTAAGACAACCTAACATCTCGGATGTAACATTTGACAACATTCCAGGCGTGTCGGTCCCTACGTCTCGGTGGTAACATTACATGCGTCTATAACATTATATATCCTAACCTAAGGCAACCTAACATCTCGGATGCAATATTTGACAACATTCCTGGCCTGTCGAACCCTACTTCTCGGAGGGAACAGCATATACATCTATAACGTCATATATCCTAGCCTAAGGCAACCTAACATCTCGGATGTAACATTTGACAACATTCCAGGTGTGTCGGTCGCTACGTCTCGGTGGTAACGTTACATGCGTCTATAACGTTATATATCCTAACCTAAGGCAACCTAACATCTCGGATGTAATATTTGACAACATTCCAGGCATGTCGGTCCCTACGTCTCGGTGGTAACATTATATGCGTCTATAACGTTATATATCCTTATTTAAGGCAACCTAACATCTCGGATGCAATATTTGACAACATTCCTGGCCTGTCGAACCCTACTTCTCGGAGGGAACAGTATATACGTCTATAACGTTATATATCCTAACCGAAGGCAACCTGACATCTCGGATATAATATTCTACATCATTCAAGGCGTGTCGGACCCTACTTCTCGGTGGGAACATTATATGAGTCTATAACGTTGTATATCCTAATCTAAGGCAACCTATTATCTCAGACGTAATATTTTACAATATTCCTGGCTTGTCGGTGCATACTTTTCGGTGTGAATATTATATGCGTCTATAACGGTCGATATCGTAATCTAAGGCAATCTAACATCTCGGATGCAATATTTGACAACATTCGTGGCCTGTCCAACCCTACTTCTCGGAGGGAACAGTATATACGTCTATAACGTCATATATCCTAACCTAAGGCAACCTAACATCTCGGATGTAACATTTGACAACATTCCAGGCGTGTCGGTCCCTACGTCTCGGTGGTAACATTACATGCGTCTATAACGTTATATATCCTAACCTAAGGCAACCTAACATCTCGGATGCAATATTTGACAACATTCCTGGCCTGTCGAACCCTACTTCTCGGAGGGAACAGTATATACGTCTATAACGTTATATATCCTAACCGAAGGCAACCTGACATCTCGGATATAATATTCTACATCATTCAAGGCGTGTCGGACCCTACTTCTCGGTGGGAACATTATATGAGTCTATAACGTTGTATATCCTAATCTAAGGCAACCTATTATCTCAGACGTAATATTTTACAATATTCCTCGCGTGTCGGTGCATACTTTTCGGTGGGAATATTATATGCGTCCACAACGGTCGATATCGTAATCTAAGGCAATCTAACATCTCGGATGCAATATTTGACAACATTCCTTGCCTGTCGAACCCTACTTCTCGGAGGGAACAGTATGTACGTCTATAACGTTGTATATCCTAACCTAAGGCAACCTAACATCTCCGATGTAATATTCTACAACCTTCCAGGCGTGTCGGACCGTACTTCTCGGTGGTAACATTATATGCGTCTATAACGTTGCATATCCTAATCTAAGGCAACCTAACATCTCGGATGCAATATTTGACAACATTCCTGGCCTGTCGAACCTTACTGCTCGGAGGGAACAGTATATACGTCTATAACGGTATATATCCTAATCTAAGGCAACCTAACATCTCGGATGAAATATGTGACAACATTCCTGGCCTGTCGAACCCTACATCTCGGAGGGAACAGTATATATGTCTGTAACGTCATATATCCTAACCTAAGACAACCTAACATCTCGGATGTAACATTTGACAACATTCCAGGCGTGTCGGTCCCTACGTCTCGGTGGTAACATTACATGCGTCTATAACGTTATATATCCTAACCTAAGGCAACCTAACATCTCGGATGCAATATTTGACAACATTCCTGGCCTGTCGAACCCTACTTCTCGGAGGGAACAGCATATACATCTATAACGTCATATATCCTAGCCTAAGGCAACCTAACATCTCGGATGTAACATTTGACAACATTCCAGGTGTGTCGGTCGCTACGTCTCGGTGATAACGTTACATGCGTCTATAACGTTATATATCCTAACCTAAGGCCACCTAACATCTCGTATGTAATATTTGTCAACATTCCTGGCGTGTCGGTCCCTACGTCTCGGTGGTAACATTACAGGCGTCTGTAGCGGTATATATCCTAACCTAAGGCAACCTAACATCTCGGATATAACATTTGACAACATTCCAGGCGTGTTGGAACCCTACGTCACGGTGGTAACATTACGTGCGTCTATAACCTTATATATGCTAACCTAAGGCAACCTAACATCTCGGATGCAATATTTCACAACATTCCTGGCCTGTCGAACCCTATTTCTCGGAGGGAACAGTATATACGTCTATAACGTTATATATCCTAACCTAAGGCAACTCGACATCTCGGATGTATTATTCTACAACATTCCAGGCGTGACGGACCCTACTTCGCGGTGGGAACATTATATGCGTCTATAACGTTGTATATCCTAATCTAAGGCAACCTAACATCTCGGATGCAATATTTGACAACATTCCTGGCCTGTCGAACCCTACATCTCGGAGGGAACAGTATATACGTCTATAGCGGTATATATCCTAATCTAAGGCCACCTAACATCTCGTATGTAATATTTGACAACATTCCTGGCGTGTGGAACCCTACTTCTCGGTGGGAACAGTATATACGCCTATAACGTTATATATCCTAACGTAAGGCAACCTAACATCTCGGATGTAATATTTGACAACATTCCTGGCGTGTCGGACCCTACTTCTCGGTGGGAACAGTATATATGTCTGTAACGTCATATATCCTAACCTAAGGCAACCTAACATCTCGGATATAACATTTGACAACATTCCCGGCGTATTGGAAACCTACGTCTCGGTGGTAACATTACGTGCGTCTATAAAGTTATATATGCTAACCTAAGGCAACCTAACATCTCGGATGCAATATTTGACAACATTCCTGGCCTGTCAAACCCTACTTCTCGGAGGGAACAGCATATACGTCTATAACGTCATATATCCTAACCTAAGGCAACCTAACATCTCGGATGTAACATTTGACAACATTCCAGGTGTGTCGGTCCCTACGTCTCGGTGGTAACGTTACATGCGTCTACAACGTTATATATCCTAACCTAAGGCAACCTAACATCTCGGATGTAATATTTGACAACATTCCAGGCATGTCGGTCCCTACGTCTCGGTGGTAACATTATATGCGTCTATAACGTTATATATCCTTATCTAAGGCAACCTAACATCTCGGGTGCAATATTTGACAACATTCCAGGCGTGTCGGACCCTACTTCTCGGTGGGAACATTATATGCGTCTGTAGCGGTATATATCCTAATCTTAGGCAACCTAACATTTCGGATGTAACATTTTACAACATTCCAGGCCTGTCGGTCCCCACGTCTCGGTGGTAACATTACATGCGTCTATAACGTTATATATCCTAACCTAAGGCCACCTAACATCTCGTATGTAATATTTGACAACATTCCTGGCGTGTCGAACCCTACTTCTCGGTGGGAACAGTATATACGTCTATAACTTTATATATCATAACCTAAGGCAACCTAACATCTCGGATGTAATATTTGACAACATTCCTGGCGTGTCGGACCCTACATCTCGATGGGAACAGTATATACGTCTGTAACGTCATATATCCTAACCTAAGGCAACCTGACATCTCGGATGTAATATTCTACATCATTCCAGGCGTGTCGGACCCTACTTCTCGGTGGGAACATTATATGCGTCTATAGCGGTATATATCCTAATCTTAGGCAACCTAACATCTCGGATGTATCATTTTACAACATTCCAGGCCTGTCGGTCCCTACGTCTCGGTGGTAACATTACATGCGTCTATAACGTTATATATCCTAACCTAAGGCCACCTAACATCTCGTATGTAATATTTGACAACATTCCAGGTGTGTCGGTCCCTACGTCTCGGTGGTAACGTTACATGCGTCTACAACGTTATATATCCTAACCTAAGGCAACCTAACATCTTGGATGTAACATTTGACAACATTCCAGGCATGTCGGTCCCTACGTCTCGGTGGTAGCATTACATGCGTCTATAACGTTATATATCCTAACCTAAGGCAACCTAACATCGCGGATGCAATATTTGACAACATTCCTGGCCTGTCGAACCCTACTTCTCGGAGGGAACAGTATGTACGTCCGTAACGTTATATATCCTAACCTAAGGCAACCTAACATCTCGGATTTATTATTCTACAACTTTCCAGGCGTGTCGGACCCTACTTCTCGGTGGGAACATTATATGCGTCTATAACGTTGTATATCCTAACCTAAGGCAACCTGACATCTCGGATGTAATATTCTACATCATTCCAGGCGTGTCGGACCCTACTTCTCGGTGGGAACATTATATGAGTCTATAACGTTGTATATCCTAATCTAAGGCAACATAACATCTCGGATGCAATATTTGACAACATTCCTGGCCTGTCGAACCCTACATCTCGGAGGGAACAGTATATACGTCTATAGCGGTATATATCCTAATCTAAGGCAACCTAACATCTCGGATGTAACATTTGACAACATTCCAGGCGTGTCGGTCCCTACGTCTCGGTGGTAACATTACATGCGTCTATAACGTTATATATTCTAACCTAAGGCAACCTAACATCTCGGATGCAATATTTGACAACATTCCTGGCCTGTCGAACCCTACTTCTCGGAGGGAACAGTATGTACGTCTATAACGTTATATATCCTAACCTAAGGCAACCTAACATCTCGGATATATTATTCTACAACTTTCCAGGCGTGTCGGACCCTACTTCTCGGTGGGAACATTATATGCGTCTATAACGTCGTATATCCTAATCTAAGGCAACCTAACATCTCGGATGCAATATTTGACAACATTCCTGGCCTGTCGAACCCTACATCTCGGAGGGAACAGTATATACGTCTATAGCGGTATATATCCTAATCTAATGCAACCTAACATCTCGGATGCAATATTTGACAACATTCCTGGCCTGTCGAACCCTACTTCTCGGAGGGAACAGTATATACGTCTATAACGTTATATATCCTAACCTAAGGCAACCTGACATCTCGGATGTAATATTCTACATCATTCCAGGCGTGTCGGACCCTACTTCTCGGTGGGAACATTATATGAGTCTATAACGTTGTATATCCTAATCTAAGGCAACCTAACATCTCGGATGCAATATTTGACAACATTCCTGGCCTGTCGAACCCTACATCTCGGAGGGAACAGTATATACGTCTATAGCGGTATATATCCTAATCTAAGGCAACCTAACATCTCGGATGCAATATTTGACAACATTCCTAGCCTGTCGAACCCTACTTCTCGGAGGGAACAGTATATACGTCTATAACGTTATATATCGTAATCTAAGGCAACCTAACATCTCGGATGAAATATGTGACAACATTCCTGGCCTGTCGAACCCTACATCTCGGAGGGAACAGTATATATGTCTGTAACGTCATATATCCTAACCTAAGACAACCTAACATCTCGGATGTAACATTTGACAACATTCCAGGCGTGTCGGTCCCTACGTCTCGGTGGTAACATTACATGCGTCTATAACATTATATATCCTAACCTAAGGCAACCTAACATCTCGGATGCAATATTTGACAACATTCCTGGCCTGTCGAACCCTACTTCTCGGAGGGAACAGCATATACATCTATAACGTCATATATCCTAGCCTAAGGCAACCTAACATCTCGGATGTAACATTTGACAACATTGCAGGTGTGTCGGTCGCTACGTCTCGGTGGTAACGTTACATGCGTCTATAACGTTATATATCCTAACCTAAGGCAACCTAACATCTCGGATGTAATATTTGACAACATTCCAGGCATGTCGGTCCCTACGTCTCGGTGGTAACATTATATGCGTCTATAACGTTATATATCCTTATTTAAGGCAACCTAACATCTCGGATGCAATATTTGACAACATTCCTGGCCTGTCGAACCCTACTTCTCGGAGGGAACAGTATATACGTCTATAACGTTATATATCCTAACCGAAGGCAACCTGACATCTCGGATATAATATTCTACATCATTCAAGGCGTGTCGGACCCTACTTCTCGGTGGGAACATTATATGAGTCTATAACGTTGTATATCCTAATCTAAGGCAACCTATTATCTCAGACGTAATATTTTACAATATTCCTGGCTTGTCGGTGCATACTTTTCGGTGTGAATATTATATGCGTCTATAACGGTCGATATCGTAATCTAAGGCAATCTAACATCTCGGATGCAATATTTGACAACATTCGTGGCCTGTCCAACCCTACTTCTCGGAGGGAACAGTATATACGTCTATAACGTCATATATCCTAACCTAAGGCAACCTAACATCTCGGATGTAACATTTGACAACATTCCAGGCGTGTCGGTCCCTACGTCTCGGTGGTAACATTACATGCGTCTATAACGTTATATATCCTAACCTAAGGCAACCTAACATCTCGGATGCAATATTTGACAACATTCCTGGCCTGTCGAACCCTACTTCTCGGAGGGAACAGTATATACGTCTATAACGTTATATATCCTAACCGAAGGCAACCTGACATCTCGGATATAATATTCTACATCATTCAAGGCGTGTCGGACCCTACTTCTCGGTGGGAACATTATATGAGTCTATAACGTTGTATATCCTAATCTAAGGCAACCTATTATCTCAGACGTAATATTTTACAATATTCCTCGCGTGTCGGTGCATACTTTTCGGTGGGAATATTATATGCGTCCACAACGGTCGATATCGTAATCTAAGGCAATCTAACATCTCGGATGCAATATTTGACAACATTCCTTGCCTGTCGAACCCTACTTCTCGGAGGGAACAGTATGTACGTCTATAACGTTGTATATCCTAACCTAAGGCAACCTAACATCTCCGATGTAATATTCTACAACCTTCCAGGCGTGTCGGACCGTACTTCTCGGTGGTAACATTATATGCGTCTATAACGTTGCATATCCTAATCTAAGGCAACCTAACATCTCGGATGCAATATTTGACAACATTCCTGGCCTGTCGAACCTTACTGCTCGGAGGGAACAGTATATACGTCTATAACGGTATATATCCTAATCTAAGGCAACCTAACATCTCGGATGAAATATGTGACAACATTCCTGGCCTGTCGAACCCTACATCTCGGAGGGAACAGTATATATGTCTGTAACGTCATATATCCTAACCTAAGACAACCTAACATCTCGGATGTAACATTTGACAACATTCCAGGCGTGTCGGTCCCTACGTCTCGGTGGTAACATTACATGCGTCTATAACGTTATATATCCTAACCTAAGGCAACCTAACATCTCGGATGCAATATTTGACAACATTCCTGGCCTGTCGAACCCTACTTCTCGGAGGGAACAGCATATACATCTATAACGTCATATATCCTAGCCTAAGGCAACCTAACATCTCGGATGTAACATTTGACAACATTCCAGGTGTGTCGGTCGCTACGTCTCGGTGATAACGTTACATGCGTCTATAACGTTATATATCCTAACCTAAGGCCACCTAACATCTCGTATGTAATATTTGTCAACATTCCTGGCGTGTCGGTCCCTACGTCTCGGTGGTAACATTACAGGCGTCTGTAGCGGTATATATCCTAACCTAAGGCAACCTAACATCTCGGATATAACATTTGACAACATTCCAGGCGTGTTGGAACCCTACGTCACGGTGGTAACATTACGTGCGTCTATAACCTTATATATGCTAACCTAAGGCAACCTAACATCTCGGATGCAATATTTCACAACATTCCTGGCCTGTCGAACCCTATTTCTCGGAGGGAACAGTATATACGTCTATAACGTTATATATCCTAACCTAAGGCAACTCGACATCTCGGATGTATTATTCTACAACATTCCAGGCGTGACGGACCCTACTTCGCGGTGGGAACATTATATGCGTCTATAACGTTGTATATCCTAATCTAAGGCAACCTAACATCTCGGATGCAATATTTGACAACATTCCTGGCCTGTCGAACCCTACATCTCGGAGGGAACAGTATATACGTCTATAGCGGTATATATCCTAATCTAAGGCCACCTAACATCTCGTATGTAATATTTGACAACATTCCTGGCGTGTGGAACCCTACTTCTCGGTGGGAACAGTATATACGCCTATAACGTTATATATCCTAACGTAAGGCAACCTAACATCTCGGATGTAATATTTGACAACATTCCTGGCGTGTCGGACCCTACTTCTCGGTGGGAACAGTATATATGTCTGTAACGTCATATATCCTAACCTAAGGCAACCTAACATCTCGGATATAACATTTGACAACATTCCCGGCGTATTGGAAACCTACGTCTCGGTGGTAACATTACGTGCGTCTATAAAGTTATATATGCTAACCTAAGGCAACCTAACATCTCGGATGCAATATTTGACAACATTCCTGGCCTGTCAAACCCTACTTCTCGGAGGGAACAGCATATACGTCTATAACGTCATATATCCTAACCTAAGGCAACCTAACATCTCGGATGTAACATTTGACAACATTCCAGGTGTGTCGGTCCCTACGTCTCGGTGGTAACGTTACATGCGTCTACAACGTTATATATCCTAACCTAAGGCAACCTAACATCTCGGATGTAATATTTGACAACATTCCAGGCATGTCGGTCCCTACGTCTCGGTGGTAACATTATATGCGTCTATAACGTTATATATCCTTATCTAAGGCAACCTAACATCTCGGGTGCAATATTTGACAACATTCCAGGCGTGTCGGACCCTACTTCTCGGTGGGAACATTATATGCGTCTGTAGCGGTATATATCCTAATCTTAGGCAACCTAACATTTCGGATGTAACATTTTACAACATTCCAGGCCTGTCGGTCCCCACGTCTCGGTGGTAACATTACATGCGTCTATAACGTTATATATCCTAACCTAAGGCCACCTAACATCTCGTATGTAATATTTGACAACATTCCTGGCGTGTCGAACCCTACTTCTCGGTGGGAACAGTATATACGTCTATAACTTTATATATCATAACCTAAGGCAACCTAACATCTCGGATGTAATATTTGACAACATTCCTGGCGTGTCGGACCCTACTTCTCGATGGGAACAGTATATACGTCTGTAACGTCATATATCCTAACCTAAGGCAACCTGACATCTCGGATGTAATATTCTACATCATTCCAGGCGTGTCGGACCCTACTTCTCGGTGGGAACATTATATGCGTCTATAGCGGTATATATCCTAATCTTAGGCAACCTAACATCTCGGATGTATCATTTTACAACATTCCAGGCCTGTCGGTCCCTACGTCTCGGTGGTAACATTACATGCGTCTATAACGTTATATATCCTAACCTAAGGCCACCTAACATCTCGTATGTAATATTTGACAACATTCCAGGTGTGTCGGTCCCTACGTCTCGGTGGTAACGTTACATGCGTCTACAACGTTATATATCCTAACCTAAGGCAACCTAACATCTTGGATGTAACATTTGACAACATTCCAGGCATGTCGGTCCCTACGTCTCGGTGGTAGCATTACATGCGTCTATAACGTTATATATCCTAACCTAAGGCAACCTAACATCGCGGATGCAATATTTGACAACATTCCTGGCCTGTCGAACCCTACTTCTCGGAGGGAACAGTATGTACGTCCGTAACGTTATATATCCTAACCTAAGGCAACCTAACATCTCGGATTTATTATTCTACAACTTTCCAGGCGTGTCGGACCCTACTTCTCGGTGGGAACATTATATGCGTCTATAACGTTGTATATCCTAACCTAAGGCAACCTGACATCTCGGATGTAATATTCTACATCATTCCAGGCGTGTCGGACCCTACTTCTCGGTGGGAACATTATATGAGTCTATAACGTTGTATATCCTAATCTAAGGCAACATAACATCTCGGATGCAATATTTGACAACATTCCTGGCCTGTCGAACCCTACATCTCGGAGGGAACAGTATATACGTCTATAGCGGTATATATCCTAATCTAAGGCAACCTAACATCTCGGATGTAACATTTGACAACATTCCAGGCGTGTCGGTCCCTACGTCTCGGTGGTAACATTACATGCGTCTATAACGTTATATATTCTAACCTAAGGCAACCTAACATCTCGGATGCAATATTTGACAACATTCCTGGCCTGTCGAACCCTACTTCTCGGAGGGAACAGTATGTACGTCTATAACGTTATATATCCTAACCTAAGGCAACCTAACATCTCGGATATATTATTCTACAACTTTCCAGGCGTGTCGGACCCTACTTCTCGGTGGGAACATTATATGCGTCTATAACGTTGTATATCCTAATCTAAGGCAACCTAACATCTCGGATGCAATATTTGACAACATTCCTGGCCTGTCGAACCCTACATCTCGGAGGGAACAGTATATACGTCTATAGCGGTATATATCCTAATCTAAGGCAACCTAACATCTCGGATGCAATATTTGACAACATTCCTGGCCTGTCGAACCCTACTTCTCGGAGGGAACAGTATATACGTCTATAACGTTATATATCCTAACCTAAGGCAACCTGACATCTCGGATGTAATATTCTACATCATTCCAGGCGTGTCGGACCCTACTTCTCGGTGGGAACATTATATGAGTCTATAACGTTGTATATCCTAATCTAAGGCAACCTAACATCTCGGATGCAATATTTGACAACATTCCTGGCCTGTCGAACCCTACATCTCGGAGGGAACAGTATATACGTCTATAGCGGTATATATCCTAATCTAAGGCAACCTAACATCTCGGATGCAATATTTGACAACATTCCTAGCCTGTCGAACCCTACTTCTCGGAGGGAACAGTATATACGTCTATAACGTTATATATCGTAATCTAAGGCAACCTAACATCTCGGATGAAATATGTGACAACATTCCTGGCCTGTCGAACCCTACATCTCGGAGGGAACAGTATATATGTCTGTAACGTCATATATCCTAACCTAAGACAACCTAACATCTCGGATGTAACATTTGACAACATTCCAGGCGTGTCGGTCCCTACGTCTCGGTGGTAACATTACATGCGTCTATAACATTATATATCCTAACCTAAGGCAACCTAACATCTCGGATGCAATATTTGACAACATTCCTGGCCTGTCGAACCCTACTTCTCGGAGGGAACAGCATATACATCTATAACGTCATATATCCTAGCCTAAGGCAACCTAACATCTCGGATGTAACATTTGACAACATTCCAGGTGTGTCGGTCGCTACGTCTCGGTGGTAACGTTACATGCGTCTATAACGTTATATATCCTAACCTAAGGCAACCTAACATCTCGGATGTAACATTTGACAACATTCCAGGCGTGTCGGTCCCTACGTCTCGGTGGTAACATTACATGCGTCTATAACGTTATATATCCTAACCTAAGGCAACCTAACATCTCGGATGCAATATTTGACAACATTCCTGGCCTGTCGAACCCTACTTCTCGGAGGGAACAGTATATACGTCTATAACGTTATATATCCTAACCGAAGGCAACCTGACATCTCGGACGTAACATTTGACAACATTCCAGGCATGTCGGTCCCTACGTCTCGGTGGTAACATTATATGCGTCTATAACGTTATATATCCTTATCTAAGGCAACTTGACATCCCGGATGCAATATTTGACAACATTCCTAGCCTGTCGAACCCTACTTCTCGGAGGGAACAGTATATACGTCTATAACGTTATATATCCTAACGTAAGGCAACCTGACATCTCGGATGTAATATTCTGCACCATTCCAGGCGTGTGGGACCCTACTTCTCGGTGGGAACATTATATGCGTCTATAACGTTGTATATCCTAATCTAAGGCAACCTATTATCTCAGACGTAATATTTTACAATATTCCTGGCGTGTCGGTGCATAGTCTTCGGTGGGAATATTATATGCGTCTATAACGGTCGATATCGTAATCTAAGGCAATCTAACATCTCGGATGCAATATTTGACAACATTCCTGGCCTGTCGAACCCTACATCTCGGAGGGAACAGTATATACGTCTATAACGTTATATATCCTAACCTAGGGCAGCCTAACATCTCGGATGTAATATTCTACAACCTTCCAGGCTTGTCGGACCCTACTTCTCGGTGGGAACATTATATGCGTCTATAACGTTGTATATCCTTATCTAAGGCAACCTAACATCTCGGATGTAACATTTTACCACATTCCAGGCGTGTCGGTGCCTACGTCTCGGTGGTAACATTACATGCGTCTATAACGTTATATATCCTAACCTAAGGCCACCTAACATCTCGTATGTAATATTTGACAACATTCCTGGCGTGTCGGTCCCTACGTCTCGGTGGTAACATTACATGCGTCTATAGCGGTATATATCCTAATCTTAGGCAACCTAACATCTCGGATGTAACATTTTACAATATTCCAGGCCTGTCGGTCCCTACGTCTCGGTGGTAACATTACATGCTTCTATAACGTTATATATCCTAACCTAAGGCCACCGGAACATCTCGTATGTAATATTTGACAACATTCCTGGCGTGTCGAGCCCTACTTCTCGGTGGGAACAGTATATACGTCTATAACGTTATATATCGTAATCTAAAGCAACCTAACATCTCGGATATAACATTTGACAACATTCCAGGCATGTCGGTCCCTACGTCTCGGTGGTAACATTATATGTGTCTATAACGTTATATATCCTTATCTAAGGCAACCTAACATCTCGGATGCAATATTGGACAACATTCCTAGCCTGTCGAACCCTACTTCTCGGAGGGAACAGTATATACGTTTATAACGTTATATATCCTAACCTAAGGCAACCTGACATCTCGGATGTAATATTCTACATCATTCCAGGCGTGTCGGACCCTACTTCTCGGTGGGAACATTATATGAGTCTATAACGTTGTATATCCTAATCTAAGGCAACCTATTATCTCAGACGTAATATTTTACAATATTCCTCGCGTGTCGGTGCATACTTTTCGGTGGGAATATTATATGCGTTTATAGCGGTCGATATCGTAATCTAAGGCAATCTAACATCTCGGATGCAATATTTGACCACATTCCTGGCCTGTCGAACCCTACCTCTCGGAGGGAACAGTATATACGTCTATAACGTTATATATCCTAACCTAGGGCAACCTAACATCTCGGATGTAATATTCTACAACCTTCCAGGCGTGTCGGACCCTACTTCTCGGTGGGAACATTATATGCGTCTATAACGTTGTATATCCTTATCTAAGGCAACCTAACATCTCGGATGCAATATTTGACAACATTCGTGGCCTGTCGAACCCTACTTTTCGGAGGGAACAGTATATACGTCTATAACGTCATATATCCTAACCTAAGGCAACCTAACATCTCGGATGTAACATTTGACAACATTCCAGGCGTGTCGGTCCCTACGTCTCGGTGGTAACATTACATGCGTCTATAACGTTATATATCCTAACCTAAGGCAACCTAACATCTCGGATGCAATATTTGACAACATTCCTGGCCTGTCGAACCCTACTTCTCGGAGGGAACAGTATATACGTCTATAACGTTATATATCCTAACCGAAGGAAACCTAACATCTCCGATGTAATATTCTACAACCTTTCCTGGCGTGTCGGACCCTACTTCTCGGTGGTAACATTATATGCGTCTATAACGTTGCATATCCTAATCTAAGGCAACCTAACATCTCGGATGCAATATTTGACAACATTCCTGGCCTGTCGAACCTTACTGCTCGGAGGGAACAGTATATACGTCTATAACGGTATATATCGTAATCTAAGTCAACCTAACATCTCGGATGAAATATGTGACAACATTCCTGGCCTGTCGAAACCTACATCTCGGAGGGAACAGTATATATGTCTGTAACGTCATATATCCTAACCTAAGACAACCTAACATCTCGGATGTAACATTTGACAACATTCCAGGCGTGTCGGTCCCTACGTCTCAGTGGTAACATTACATGCGTCTATAACGTTATATATCCTAACCTAAGGCAACCTAACATCTCGGATGCAATATTTGACAACATTCCTGGCCTGTCGAACCCTACTTCTCGGAGGGAACAGCATATACATCTATAACGTCATATATCCTAGCCTAAGGCAACCTAACATCTCGGATGTAACATTTGACAACATTCCAGGTGTGTCGGTCGCTACGTCTCGGTGGTAACGTTACATGCGTCTATAACGTTATATATCCTAACCTAAGGCAACCTAACATCTCGGATGTAATATTTGACAACATTCCAGGCATGTCGGTCCCTACGTCTCGGTGGTAACATTATATGCGTCTATAACGTTATATATCCTTATCTAAGGCAACCTAACATCTCGGATGCAATATTTGACAACATTCCTGGCCTGTCGAACCCTACTTCTCGGAGGGAACAGTATATACGTCTATAACGTTATATATCCTAACCGAAGGCAACCTGACATCTCGAATATAATATTCTACATCATTCAAGGCGTGTCGGACCCTACTTCTCGGTGGGAACATTATATGAGTCTATAACGTTGTATATCCTAATCTAAGGCAACCTATTATCTCAGACGTAATATTTTACAATATTCGTCGCGTGTCGGTGCATACTTTTCGGTGGGAATATTATATGCGTCCACAGCGGTCGATATCGTAATCTAAGGCAATCTAACATCTCGGATGCAATATTTGACAACATTCCTGGCCTGTCGAACCCTACATCTCGGAGGGAACAGTATGTACGTCTATAGCGGTATATATCCTAATCTAAGGCAACCTAACATCTCGGATGCAATATTTGACAACATTCCTAGCCTGTCGAACCCTACTTCTCGGAGGGAACAGTATATACGTCTATAACGTTATATATCCTAACCTAAGGCAACCTGACATCTCGGATGTAATATTCTACATCATTCCAGGCGTGTCGGACCCTACTTCTCGGTGGGAACATTATATGAGTCTATAACGTTGTATATCCTAACCTAAGGCAACCTAACATCTCGGATGTAACATTTGACAACATTCCAGGCGTGTCGGTCCCTACGTCTCGGTGGTAGCATTACATGCGTCTATAACGTTATATATCCTAACCTAAGGCAACCTAACATCGCGGATGCAATATTTGACAACATTCCTGGCCTGTCGAACCCTACTTCTCGGAGGGAACAGTATGTACGTCCGTAACGTTATATATCCTAACCTAAGGCAACCTAACATCTCGGATTTATTATTCTACAACTTTCCAGGCGTGTCGGACCCTACTTCTCGGTGGGAACATTATATGCGTCTATAACGTTGTATATCCTAACCTAAGGCAACCTGACATCTCGGATGTAATATTCTACATCATTCCAGGCGTGTCGGACCCTACTTCTCGGTGGGAACATTATATGAGTCTATAACGTTGTATATCCTAATCTAAGGCAACATAACATCTCGGATGCAATATTTGACAACATTCCTGGCCTGTCGAACCCTACATCTCGGAGGGAACAGTATATACGTCTATAGCGGTATATATCCTAATCTAAGGCAACCTAACATCTCGGATGTAACATTTGACAACATTCCAGGCGTGTCGGTCCCTACGTCTCGGTGGTAACATTACATGCGTCTATAACGTTATATATTCTAACCTAAGGCAACCTAACATCTCGGATGCAATATTTGACAACATTCCTGGCCTGTCGAACCCTACTTCTCGGAGGGAACAGTATGTACGTCTATAACGTTATATATCCTAACCTAAGGCAACCTAACATCTCGGATATATTATTCTACAACTTTCCAGGCGTGTCGGACCCTACTTCTCGGTGGGAACATTATATGCGTCTATAACGTTGTATATCCTAATCTAAGGCAACCTAACATCTCGGATGCAATATTTGACAACATTCCTGGCCTGTCGAACCCTACATCTCGGAGGGAACAGTATATACGTCTATAGCGGTATATATCCTAATCTAATGCAACCTAACATCTCGGATGCAATATTTGACAACATTCCTGGCCTGTCGAACCCTACTTCTCGGAGGGAACAGTATATACGTCTATAACGTTATATATCCTAACCTAAGGCAACCTGACATCTCGGATGTAATATTCTACATCATTCCAGGCGTGTCGGACCCTACTTCTCGGTGGGAACATTATATGAGTCTATAACGTTGTATATCCTAATCTAAGGCAACCTAACATCTCGGATGCAATATTTGACAACATTCCTGGCCTGTCGAACCCTACATCTCGGAGGGAACAGTATATACGTCTATAGCGGTATATATCCTAATCTAAGGCAACCTAACATCTCGGATGCAATATTTGACAACATTCCTAGCCTGTCGAACCCTACTTCTCGGAGGGAACAGTATATACGTCTATAACGTTATATATCGTAATCTAAGGCAACCTAACATCTCGGATGAAATATGTGACAACATTCCTGGCCTGTCGAACCCTACATCTCGGAGGGAACAGTATATATGTCTGTAACGTCATATATCCTAACCTAAGACAACCTAACATCTCGGATGTAACATTTGACAACATTCCAGGCGTGTCGGTCCCTACGTCTCGGTGGTAACATTACATGCGTCTATAACATTATATATCCTAACCTAAGGCAACCTAACATCTCGGATGCAATATTTGACAACATTCCTGGCCTGTCGAACCCTACTTCTCGGAGGGAACAGCATATACATCTATAACGTCATATATCCTAGCCTAAGGCAACCTAACATCTCGGATGTAACATTTGACAACATTCCAGGTGTGTCGGTCGCTACGTCTCGGTGGTAACGTTACATGCGTCTATAACGTTATATATCCTAACCTAAGGCAACCTAACATCTCGGATGTAATATTTGACAACATTCCAGGCATGTCGGTCCCTACGTCTCGGTGGTAACATTATATGCGTCTATAACGTTATATATCCTTATTTAAGGCAACCTAACATCTCGGATGCAATATTTGACAACATTCCTGGCCTGTCGAACCCTACTTCTCGGAGGGAACAGTATATACGTCTATAACGTTATATATCCTAACCGAAGGCAACCTGACATCTCGGATATAATATTCTACATCATTCAAGGCGTGTCGGACCCTACTTCTCGGTGGGAACATTATATGAGTCTATAACGTTGTATATCCTAATCTAAGGCAACCTATTATCTCAGACGTAATATTTTACAATATTCCTGGCTTGTCGGTGCATACTTTTCGGTGTGAATATTATATGCGTCTATAACGGTCGATATCGTAATCTAAGGCAATCTAACATCTCGGATGCAATATTTGACAACATTCGTGGCCTGTCCAACCCTACTTCTCGGAGGGAACAGTATATACGTCTATAACGTCATATATCCTAACCTAAGGCAACCTAACATCTCGGATGTAACATTTGACAACATTCCAGGCGTGTCGGTCCCTACGTCTCGGTGGTAACATTACATGCGTCTATAACGTTATATATCCTAACCTAAGGCAACCTAACATCTCGGATGCAATATTTGACAACATTCCTGGCCTGTCGAACCCTACTTCTCGGAGGGAACAGTATATACGTCTATAACGTTATATATCCTAACCGAAGGCAACCTGACATCTCGGATATAATATTCTACATCATTCAAGGCGTGTCGGACCCTACTTCTCGGTGGGAACATTATATGAGTCTATAACGTTGTATATCCTAATCTAAGGCAACCTAACATCTCGGATGCAATATTTGACAACATTCCTGGCCTGTCGAACCTTACTGCTCGGAGGGAACAGTATATACGTCTATAACGGTATATATCCTAATCTAAGGCAACCTAACATCTCGGATGAAATATGTGACAACATTCCTGGCCTGTCGAACCCTACATCTCGGAGGGAACAGTATATATGTCTGTAACGTCATATATCCTAACCTAAGACAACCTAACATCTCGGATGTAACATTTGACAACATTCCAGGCGTGTCGGTCCCTACGTCTCGGTGGTAACATTACATGCGTCTATAACGTTATATATCCTAACCTAAGGCAACCTAACATCTCGGATGCAATATTTGACAACATTCCTGGCCTGTCGAACCCTACTTCTCGGAGGGAACAGCATATACATCTATAACGTCATATATCCTAGCCTAAGGCAACCTAACATCTCGGATGTAACATTTGACAACATTCCAGGTGTGTCGGTCGCTACGTCTCGGTGATAACGTTACATGCGTCTATAACGTTATATATCCTAACCTAAGGCCACCTAACATCTCGTATGTAATATTTGTCAACATTCCTGGCGTGTCGGTCCCTACGTCTCGGTGGTAACATTACAGGCGTCTGTAGCGGTATATATCCTAACCTAAGGCAACCTAACATCTCGGATATAACATTTGACAACATTCCAGGCGTGTTGGAACCCTACGTCACGGTGGTAACATTACGTGCGTCTATAACCTTATATATGCTAACCTAAGGCAACCTAACATCTCGGATGCAATATTTCACAACATTCCTGGCCTGTCGAACCCTATTTCTCGGAGGGAACAGTATATACGTCTATAACGTTATATATCCTAACCTAAGGCAACTCGACATCTCGGATGTATTATTCTACAACATTCCAGGCGTGACGGACCCTACTTCGCGGTGGGAACATTATATGCGTCTATAACGTTGTATATCCTAATCTAAGGCAACCTAACATCTCGGATGCAATATTTGACAACATTCCTGGCCTGTCGAACCCTACATCTCGGAGGGAACAGTATATACGTCTATAGCGGTATATATCCTAATCTAAGGCCACCTAACATCTCGTATGTAATATTTGACAACATTCCTGGCGTGTGGAACCCTACTTCTCGGTGGGAACAGTATATACGTCTATAACGTTATATATCCTAACGTAAGGCAACCTAACATCTCGGATGTAATATTTGACAACATTCCTGGCGTGTCGGACCCTACTTCTCGGTGGGAACAGTATATATGTCTGTAACGTCATATATCCTAACCTAAGGCAACCTAACATCTCGGATATAACATTTGACAACATTCCCGGCGTATTGGAAACCTACGTCTCGGTGGTAACATTACGTGCGTCTATAAAGTTATATATGCTAACCTAAGGCAACCTAACATCTCGGATGCAATATTTGACAACATTCCTGGCCTGTCAAACCCTACTTCTCGGAGGGAACAGCATATACGTCTATAACGTCATATATCCTAACCTAAGGCAACCTAACATCTCGGATGTAACATTTGACAACATTCCAGGTGTGTCGGTCCCTACGTCTCGGTGGTAACGTTACATGCGTCTACAACGTTATATATCCTAACCTAAGGCAACCTAACATCTCGGATGTAATATTTGACAACATTCCAGGCATGTCGGTCCCTACGTCTCGGTGGTAACATTATATGCGTCTATAACGTTATATATCCTTATCTAAGGCAACCTAACATCTCGGGTGCAATATTTGACAACATTCCAGGCGTGTCGGACCCTACTTCTCGGTGGGAACATTATATGCGTCTATAGCGGTATATATCCTAATCTTAGGCAACCTAACATTTCGGATGTAACATTTTACAACATTCCAGGCCTGTCGGTCCCCACGTCTCGGTGGTAACATTACATGCGTCTATAACGTTATATATCCTAACCTAAGGCCACCTAACATCTCGTATGTAATATTTGACAACATTCCTGGCGTGTCGAACCCTACTTCTCGGTGGGAACAGTATATACGTCTATAACTTTATATATCATAACCTAAGGCAACCTAACATCTCGGATGTAATATTTGACAACATTCCTGGCGTGTCGGACCCTACTTCTCGGTGGGAACAGTATATATGTCTGTAACGTCATATATCCTAACCTAAGGCAACCTAACATCTCGGATATAACATTTGACAACATTCCCGGCGTATTGGAAACCTACGTCTCGGTGGTAACATTACGTGCGTCTATAAAGTTATATATGCTAACCTAAGGCAACCTAACATCTCGGATGCAATATTTGACAACATTCCTGGCCTGTCAAACCCTACTTCTCGGAGGGAACAGCATATACGTCTATAACGTCATATATCCTAACCTAAGGCAACCTAACATCTCGGATGTAACATTTGACAACATTCCAGGTGTGTCGGTCCCTACGTCTCGGTGGTAACGTTACATGCGTCTACAACGTTATATATCCTAACCTAAGGCAACCTAACATCTCGGATGTAATATTTGACAACATTCCAGGCATGTCGGTCCCTACGTCTCGGTGGTAACATTATATGCGTCTATAACGTTATATATCCTTATCTAAGGCAACCTAACATCTCGGGTGCAATATTTGACAACATTCCAGGCGTGTCGGACCCTACTTCTCGGTGGGAACATTATATGCGTCTGTAGCGGTATATATCCTAATCTTAGGCAACCTAACATTTCGGATGTAACATTTTACAACATTCCAGGCCTGTCGGTCCCCACGTCTCGGTGGTAACATTACATGCGTCTATAACGTTATATATCCTAACCTAAGGCCACCTAACATCTCGTATGTAATATTTGACAACATTCCTGGCGTGTCGAACCCTACTTCTCGGTGGGAACAGTATATACGTCTATAACTTTATATATCATAACCTAAGGCAACCTAACATCTCGGATGTAATATTTGACAACATTCCTGGCGTGTCGGACCCTACTTCTCGATGGGAACAGTATATACGTCTGTAACGTCATATATCCTAACCTAAGGCAACCTGACATCTCGGATGTAATATTCTACATCATTCCAGGCGTGTCGGACCCTACTTCTCGGTGGGAACATTATATGCGTCTATAGCGGTATATATCCTAATCTTAGGCAACCTAACATCTCGGATGTATCATTTTACAACATTCCAGGCCTGTCGGTCCCTACGTCTCGGTGGTAACATTACATGCGTCTATAACGTTATATATCCTAACCTAAGGCCACCTAACATCTCGTATGTAATATTTGACAACATTCCAGGTGTGTCGGTCCCTACGTCTCGGTGGTAACGTTACATGCGTCTACAACGTTATATATCCTAACCTAAGGCAACCTAACATCTTGGATGTAACATTTGACAACATTCCAGGCATGTCGGTCCCTACGTCTCGGTGGTAGCATTACATGCGTCTATAACGTTATATATCCTAACCTAAGGCAACCTAACATCGCGGATGCAATATTTGACAACATTCCTGGCCTGTGGAACCCTACTTCTCGGAGGGAACAGTATGTACGTCCGTAACGTTATATATCCTAACCTAAGGCAACCTAACATCTCGGATTTATTATTCTACAACTTTCCAGGCGTGTCGGACCCTACTTCTCGGTGGGAACATTATATGCGTCTATAACGTTGTATATCCTAACCTAAGGCAACCTGACATCTCGGATGTAATATTCTACATCATTCCAGGCGTGTCGGACCCTACTTCTCGGTGGGAACATTATATGAGTCTATAACGTTGTATATCCTAATCTAAGGCAACATAACATCTCGGATGCAATATTTGACAACATTCCTGGCCTGTCGAACCCTACATCTCGGAGGGAACAGTATATACGTCTATAGCGGTATATATCCTAATCTAAGGCAACCTAACATCTCGGATGTAACATTTGACAACATTCCAGGCGTGTCGGTCCCTACGTCTCGGTGGTAACATTACATGCGTCTATAACGTTATATATTCTAACCTAAGGCAACCTAACATCTCGGATGCAATATTTGACAACATTCCTGGCCTGTCGAACCCTACTTCTCGGAGGGAACAGTATGTACGTCTATAACGTTATATATCCTAACCTAAGGCAACCTAACATCTCGGATATATTATTCTACAACTTTCCAGGCGTGTCGGACCCTACTTCTCGGTGGGAACATTATATGCGTCTATAACGTTGTATATCCTAATCTAAGGCAACCTAACATCTCGGATGCAATATTTGACAACATTCCTGGCCTGTCGAACCCTACATCTCGGAGGGAACAGTATATACGTCTATAGCGGTATATATCCTAATCTAAGGCAACCTAACATCTCGGATGCAATATTTGACAACATTCCTGGCCTGTCGAACCCTACTTCTCGGAGGGAACAGTATATACGTCTATAACGTTATATATCCTAACCTAAGGCAACCTGACATCTCGGATGTAATATTCTACATCATTCCAGGCGTGTCGGACCCTACTTCTCGGTGGGAACATTATATGAGTCTATAACGTTGTATATCCTAATCTAAGGCAACCTAACATCTCGGATGCAATATTTGACAACATTCCTGGCCTGTCGAACCCTACATCTCGGAGGGAACAGTATATACGTCTATAGCGGTATATATCCTAATCTAAGGCAACCTAACATCTCGGATGCAATATTTGACAACATTCCTAGCCTGTCGAACCCTACTTCTCGGAGGGAACAGTATATACGTCTATAACGTTATATATCGTAATCTAAGGCAACCTAACAGCTCGGATGAAATATGTGACAACATTCCTGGCCTGTCGAACCCTACATCTCGGAGGGAACAGTATATATGTCTGTAACGTCATATATCCTAACCTAAGACAACCTAACATCTCGGATGTAACATTTGACAACATTCCAGGCGTGTCGGTCCCTACGTCTCGGTGGTAACATTACATGCGTCTATAACATTATATATCCTAACCTAAGGCAACCTAACATCTCGGATGCAATATTTGACAACATTCCTGGCCTGTCGAACCCTACTTCTCGGAGGGAACAGCATATACATCTATAACGTCATATATCCTAGCCTAAGGCAACCTAACATCTCGGATGTAACATTTGACAACATTCCAGGTGTGTCGGTCGCTACGTCTCGGTGGTAACGTTACATGCGTCTATAACGTTATATATCCTAACCTAAGGCAACCTAACATCTCGGATGTAACATTTGACAACATTCCAGGCGTGTCGGTCCCTACGTCTCGGTGGTAACATTACATGCGTCTATAACGTTATATATCCTAACCTAAGGCAACCTAACATCTCGGATGCAATATTTGACAACATTCCTGGCCTGTCGAACCCTACTTCTCGGAGGGAACAGTATATACGTCTATAACGTTATATATCCTAACCGAAGGCAACCTGACATCTCGGATATAATATTCTACATCATTCAAGGCGTGTCGGACCCTACTTCTCGGTGGGAACATTATATGAGTCTATAACGTTGTATATCCTAATCTAAGGCAACCTATTATCTCAGACGTAATATTTTACAATATTCCTCGCGTGTCGGTGCATACTTTTCGGTGGGAATATTATATGCGTCCACAACGGTCGATATCGTAATCTAAGGCAATCTAACATCTCGGATGCAATATTTGACAACATTCCTTGCCTGTCGAACCCTACTTCTCGGAGGGAACAGTATGTACGTCTATAACGTTGTATATCCTAACCTAAGGCAACCTAACATCTCCGATGTAATATTCTACAACCTTCCAGGCGTGTCGGACCGTACTTCTCGGTGGTAACATTATATGCGTCTATAACGTTGCATATCCTAATCTAAGGCAACCTAACATCTCGGATGCAATATTTGACAACATTCCTGGCCTGTCGAACCTTACTGCTCGGAGGGAACAGTATATACGTCTATAACGGTATATATCCTAATCTAAGGCAACCTAACATCTCGGATGAAATATGTGACAACATTCCTGGCCTGTCGAACCCTACATCTCGGAGGGAACAGTATATATGTCTGTAACGTCATATATCCTAACCTAAGACAACCTAACATCTCGGATGTAACATTTGACACCATTCCTGGCGTGCCGAACCCTACATCTGGGTGGGAACAGTATATACGTCTATAACTTTATATATCATAACCTAAGGCAACCGAACATCTCGGATGTAATATTTGACAACATTCCTGGCGTGTCGGACCCTACTTCTCGATGGGAACAGTATATACGTCTGTAACGTCATACATCCTAACCTAAGGCAACCTGACATCTTGGATGTAATATTCTACATCATTCCAGGCGTGTCGGACCCTACTTCTCGGTGGGAACATTATATGCGTCTATAGCGGTATATATCCTAATCTTAGGCAACCTAACATCTCGGATGCAACATTTGACAACATTCCTGGCCTGTCGAACCCTACTTCTCGGAGGGAACAGCATATACATCTATAACGTCATATATCCTAGCCTAAGGCAACCTAACATCTCGGATGTAACATTTGACAACATTCCAGGTGTTTCGGTCGCTACGTCTCGGTGGTAACGTTACATGCTTCTATAACGTTATATATCCTAACCTAAGGCAACCTAACATCTCGGATGTAATATTTGACAACATTCCAGGCATGTCGGTCCCTACGTCTCGGTGGTAACATTATATGCGTCTATAACGTTATATATCCTTATCTAAGGCAACTTAACATCTCGGATGCAATATTTGACAACATTCCTAGCCTGTCGAACCCTACTTCTCGGAGGGATCAGTATATACGTCTATAACGTTATATACCCTAACCTAGGGCAACCTAACATCTCGGATGTAATATTCTACAACCTTCCAGGCGTGTCGGACCCTACTTCTCGGTGGGAACATTATATGCGTCTATAACGTTGTATATCCTTATCTAAGGCAACCTAACATCTCGGATGCAATATTTGACAACATTCATGGCCTGTCGAACCCTACTTCTCGGAGGGAACAGTATATACGTCTATAACGTCATATATCCTAACCTAAGGCAACCTAACATCTCGGATGTAACATTTGACAACATTCCAGGCGTGTCGGTCACTACGTCTCGATGGTAGCATTACATGCGTCTATAACGTTATATATCCTAACCTAAGGCAACCTAACATCTCGGATGCAATATTTGACAACATTCCTGGCCTGTCGAACCCTACTTCTCGGAGGGAACAGTATGTACGTCTATAACGTTATATATCCTAACCTAAGGCAACCTAACATCTCGTATATATTATTCTACAACTTTCCAGGCGTGTCGGACCCTACTTCTCGGTGGGAACATTATATGCGTCTATAACGGTGTATATCCTAATCTAAGGCAACCTAACATCTCGGATGCAATATTTGACAACATTCCTGGCCTGTCGAACCCTACATATCGGAGGGAAAAGTATATACGTCTATAGCGGTATATATCCTAATCTAAGGCAACCTAACATCTCGTATATATTATTCTACAACTTTCCAGGCGTGTCGGACCCTACTTCTCGGTGGGAACATTATATGCGTCTATAACGGTGTATATCCTAATCTAAGGCAACCTAACATCTCGGATGCAATATTTGACAACATTCCTGGCCTGTCGAACCCTACATATCGGAGGGAACAGTATATACGTCTATAGCGGTATATATCCTAATCTAAGGCAACCTAACATCTCGGATGCAATATTTGACAACATTCCTGGCCTGTCGAACCCTACTTCTCGGAGGGAACAGCATATACATCTATAACGTCATATATCCTAGCCTAAGGCAACCTAACATCTCGGATGTAACATTTGACAACATTCCAGGCGTGTCGGTCCCTACGTCTCGGTGGTAACATTACATGCGTCTATAACGGTATATATCCTAATCTTAGGCAACCTAACATCTCGGATGTAACATTTTACAACATTCCTGGCGTGTCGGACCCTACTTCTCGGTGGGAACAGTATATACGTCTGTAACGTCATATATCCTAACCTAAGGCAACCTAACATCTCGGATATAACATTTGACAACATTCCAGGCGTGTTGGAACCCTACGTCACGGTGGTAACATTACGTGCGTCTATAACCTTATATATGCTAACCTAAGGCAACCTAACATCTCGGATGCAATATTTCACAGCATTCCTGGCCTGTCGAACCCTATTTCTCGGAGGGAACAGTATATACGTCTATAACGTTATATATCCTAACCTAAGGCAACCTGACATCTCGGATGTATTATTCTACAACATTCCAGGCGTGTCGGACCCTACTTCTCGGTGGGAACATTATATGCGTCTATAACGTTGTATATCCTAATCTAAGGCAACCTAACATTTCGGATGTAACATTTTACAACATTCCAGGCCTGTCGGTCCCCACGTCTCGGTGGTAACATTACATGCGTCTATAACGTTATATATCCTAACCTAAGGCCACCTAACATCTCGTATGTAATATTTGACAACATTCCTGGCGTGTCGAACCCTACTTCTCGGTGGGAACAGTATATACGTCTATAACTTTATATATCATAACCTAAGGCAACCTAACATCTCGGATGTAATATTTGACAACATTCCTGGCGTGTCGGACCCTACTTCTCGATGGGAACAGTATATACGTCTGTAACGTCATATATCCTAACCTAAGGCAACCTGACATCTCGGATGTAATATTCTACATCATTCCAGGCGTGTCGGACCCTACTTCTCGGTGGGAACATTATATGCGTCTATAGCGGTATATATCCTAATCTTAGGCAACCTAACATCTCGGATGTATCATTTTACAACATTCCAGGCCTGTCGGTCCCTACGTCTCGGTGGTAACATTACATGCGTCTATAACGTTATATATCCTAACCTAAGGCCACCTAACATCTCGTATGTAATATTTGACAACATTCCAGGTGTGTCGGTCCCTACGTCTCGGTGGTAACGTTACATGCGTCTACAACGTTATATATCCTAACCTAAGGCAACCTAACATCTTGGATGTAACATTTGACAACATTCCAGGCATGTCGGTCCCTACGTCTCGGTGGTAGCATTACATGCGTCTATAACGTTATATATCCTAACCTAAGGCAACCTAACATCGCGGATGCAATATTTGACAACATTCCTGGCCTGTCGAACCCTACTTCTCGGAGGGAACAGTATGTACGTCCGTAACGTTATATATCCTAACCTAAGGCAACCTAACATCTCGGATTTATTATTCTACAACTTTCCAGGCGTGTCGGACCCTACTTCTCGGTGGGAACATTATATGCGTCTATAACGTTGTATATCCTAACCTAAGGCAACCTGACATCTCGGATGTAATATTCTACATCATTCCAGGCGTGTCGGACCCTACTTCTCGGTGGGAACATTATATGAGTCTATAACGTTGTATATCCTAATCTAAGGCAACATAACATCTCGGATGCAATATTTGACAACATTCCTGGCCTGTCGAACCCTACATCTCGGAGGGAACAGTATATACGTCTATAGCGGTATATATCCTAATCTAAGGCAACCTAACATCTCGGATGTAACATTTGACAACATTCCAGGCGTGTCGGTCCCTACGTCTCGGTGGTAACATTACATGCGTCTATAACGTTATATATTCTAACCTAAGGCAACCTAACATCTCGGATGCAATATTTGACAACATTCCTGGCCTGTCGAACCCTACTTCTCGGAGGGAACAGTATGTACGTCTATAACGTTATATATCCTAACCTAAGGCAACCTAACATCTCGGATATATTATTCTACAACTTTCCAGGCGTGTCGGACCCTACTTCTCGGTGGGAACATTATATGCGTCTATAACGTTGTATATCCTAATCTAAGGCAACCTAACATCTCGGATGCAATATTTGACAACATTCCTGGCCTGTCGAACCCTACATCTCGGAGGGAACAGTATATACGTCTATAGCGGTATATATCCTAATCTAAGGCAACCTAACATCTCGGATGCAATATTTGACAACATTCCTGGCCTGTCGAACCCTACTTCTCGGAGGGAACAGTATATACGTCTATAACGTTATATATCCTAACCTATGGCAACCTGACATCTCGGATGTAATATTCTACATCATTCCAGGCGTGTCGGACCCTACTTCTCGGTGGGAACATTATATGAGTCTATAACGTTGTATATCCTAATCTAAGGCAACCTAACATCTCGGATGCAATATTTGACAACATTCCTGGCCTGTCGAACCCTACATCTCGGAGGGAACAGTATATACGTCTATAGCGGTATATATCCTAATCTAAGGCAACCTAACATCTCGGATGAAATATGTGACAACATTCCTGGCCTGTCGAACCCTACATCTCGGAGGGAACAGTATATATGTCTGTAACGTCATATATCCTAACCTAAGACAACCTAACATCTCGGATGTAACATTTGACAACATTCCAGGCGTGTCGGTCCCTACGTCTCGGTGGTAACATTACATGCGTCTATAACGTTATATATCCTAACCTAAGGCAACCTAACATCTCGGATGCAATATTTGACAACATTCCTGGCCTGTCGAACCCTACTTCTCGGAGGGAACAGCATATACATCTATAACGTCATATATCCTAGCCTAAGGCAACCTAACATCTCGGATGTAACATTTGACAACATTCCAGGTGTGTCGGTCGCTACGTCTCGGTGATAACGTTACATGCGTCTATAACGTTATATATCCTAACCTAAGGCCACCTAACATCTCGTATGTAATATTTGTCAACATTCCTGGCGTGTCGGTCCCTACGTCTCGGTGGTAACATTACAGGCGTCTGTAGCGGTATATATCCTAACCTAAGGCAACCTAACATCTCGGGTGCAATATTTGACAACATTCCAGGCGTGTCGGACCCTACTTCTCGGTGGGAACATTATATGCGTCTATAGCGGTATATATCCTAATCTTAGGCAACCTAACATCTCGGATGTATCATTTTACAACATTCCAGGCCTGTCGGTCCCTACGTCTCGGTGGTAACATTACATGCGTCTATAACGTTATATATCCTAACCTAAGGCCACCTAACATCTCGTATGTAATATTTGACAACATTCCAGGTGTGTCGGTCCCTACGTCTCGGTGGTAACGTTACATGCGTCTACAACGTTATATATCCTAACCTAAGGCAACCTAACATCTTGGATGTAACATTTGACAACATTCCAGGCATGTCGGTCCCTACGTCTCGGTGGTAACATTATATGCGTCTATAACGTTATATATCCTTATCTAAGGCAACCTAACATCTCGGGTGCAATATTTGACAACATTCCTAGCCTGTCGAACCCTACTTCTCGGAGGGAACAGTATATACGTCTGTAACGTTATATATCCTAACCTAAGGCAAAATGACATCTCGGATGTAATATTCTACATCATTCCAGGCGTGTCGGACTCTACTTGTCGGTGGGAACATTATATGCGTCTATAGCGGTATATATCCTAATCTTAGGCAACCTAACATCTCGGATGTAACATTTTACAACATTCCAGGCCTGTCGGTCCCCACGTCTCGGTGGTAACATTACATGCGTCTATAACGTTATATATCCTAACCTAAGGCCACCTAACATCTCGTATGTAATATTTGACACCATTCCTGGCGTGCCGAACCCTACATCTGGGTGGGAACAGTATATACGTCTATAACTTTATATATCATAACCTAAGGCAACCGAACATCTCGGATGTAATATTTGACAACATTCCTGGCGTGTCGGACCCTACTTCTCGATGGGAACAGTATATACGTCTGTAACGTCATACATCCTAACCTAAGGCAACCTGACATCTCGGATGTAATATTCTACATCATTCCAGGCGTGTCGGACCCTACTTCTCGGTGGGAACATTATATGCGTCTATAGCGGTATATATCCTAATCTTAGGCAACCTAACATCTCGGATGCAACATTTGACAACATTCCTGGCCTGTCGAACCCTACTTCTCGGAGGGAACAGCATATACATCTATAACGTCATATATCCTAGCCTAAGGCAACCTAACATCTCGGATGTAACATTTGACAACATTCCAGGTGTTTCGGTCGCTACGTCTCGGTGGTAACGTTACATGCGTCTATAACGTTATATATCCTAACCTAAGGCAACCTAACATCTCGGATGTAATATTTGACAACATTCCAGGCATGTCGGTCCCTACGTCTCGGTGGTAACATTATATGCGTCTATAACGTTATATATCCTTATCTAAGGCAACTTAACATCTCGGATGCAATATTTGACAACATTCCTAGCCTGTCGAACCCTACTTCTCGGAGGGATCAGTATATACGTCTATAACGTTATATACCCTAACCTAGGGCAACCTAACATCTCGGATGTAATATTCTACAACCTTCCAGGCGTGTCGGACCCTACTTCTCGGTGGGAACATTATATGCGTCTATAACGTTGTATATCCTTATCTAAGGCAACCTAACATCTCGGATGCAATATTTGACAACATTCCTGGCCTGTCGAACCATACTTCTCGGAGGGAACAGTATATACGTCTATAACGTCATATATCCTAACCTAAGGCAACCTAACATCTCGGATGTAACATTTGACAACATTCCAGGCGTGTCGGTCACTACGTCTCGATGGTAGCATTACATGCGTCTATAACGTTATATATCCTAACCTAAGGCAACCTAACATCTCGGATGCAATATTTGACAACATTCCTGGCCTGTCGAACCCTACATATCGGAGGGAACAGTATATACGTCTATAGCGGTATATATCCTAATCTAAGGCAACCTAACATCTCGTATATATTATTCTACAACTTTCCAGGCGTGTCGGACCCTACTTCTCGGTGGGAACATTATATGCGTCTATAACGGTGTATATCCTAATCTAAGGCAACCTAACATCTCGGATGCAATATTTGACAACATTCCTGGCCTGTCGAACCCTACATATCGGAGGGAACAGTATATACGTCTATAGCGGTATATATCCTAATCTAAGGCAACCTAACATCTCGGATGCAATATTTGACAACATTCCTGGCCTGTCGAACCCTACTTCTCGGAGGGAACGGCATATACATCTATAACGTCATATATCCTAGCCTAAGGCAACCTAACATCTCGGATGTAACATTTGACAACATTCCAGGCGTGTCGGTCCCTACGTCTCGGTGGTAACATTACATGCGTCTATAACGGTATATATCCTAATCTTAGGCAACCTAACATCTCGGATGTAACATTTTACAACATTCCTGGCGTGTCGGACCCTACTTCTCGGTGGGAACAGTATATACGTCTGTAACGTCATATATCCTAACCTAAGGCAACCTAACATCTCGGATATAACATTTGACAACATTCCAGGCGTGTTGGAACCCTACGTCACGGTGGTAACATTACGTGCGTCTATAACCTTATATATGCTAACCTAAGGCAACCTAACATCTCGGATGCAATATTTCACAGCATTCCTGGCCTGTCGAACCCTATTTCTCGGAGGGAACAGTATATACGTCTATAACGTTATATATCCTAACCTAAGGCAACCTGACATCTCGGATGTATTATTCTACAACATTCCAGGCGTGTCGGACCCTACTTCTCGGTGGGAACATTATATGCGTCTATAACGTTGTATATCCTAATCTAAGGCAACCTAACATCTCGGATGCAATATTTGACAACATTCCTGGCCTGTCGAACCCTACATCTCGGAGGGAACAGTATATACGTCTATAGCGGTATATATCCTAATCTAAGGCAACCTGACATCTCGGATGTAATATTCTACATCATTCCAGGCGTGTCGGACCCTACTTCTCGGTGGGAACATTATGTGCGTCTATAGCGGTATATATCCTAATCTTAGGCAACCTAACATCTCGGATGTAACACTTTACAACATTCCAGGCCTGTCGGTCCCTACGTCTCGGTGGTAACATTACATGCGTCTATAACGTTATATATCCTAACCTAAGGCCACCTAACATCTCGTATGTAATATTTGTCAACAGTCCTTGCGTGTCGAACCCTACTTCTCGGTGGGAACAGTATATACGTCTATAACGTTATATATCCTAACCTAAGGCAACCTAACATCTCGGATGTAATATTTGACAACATTCCTGGCGTGTCGGACCCTACTTCTCGGTGGGAACAGTATATACGTCTATAACGTCATATATCCTAACCTAAGGCAACCTAACATCTCGGATGCAATATTTGACAACATTCATGGCCTGTCGAACCCTACTTCTCGGAGGGAACAGCATATACATCTATAACGTCATATATCCTAGCCTAAGGCAACCTAACATCTCGGATGTAACATTTGACAACATTCCAGGTGTGTCGGTCCCTACGTCTCGGTGGTAACGTTACATGCATCTACAACGTTATATATCCTAACCTAAGGCAACCTAACATCTTGGATGTAACATTTGACAACATTCCAGGCATGTCGGTCCCTACGTCTCGGTGGTAACATTATATGCGTCTATAACGTTATATATCCATATCTAAGGCAACCTAACATCTCGGATGCAATATTTGACAACATTCCTAGCCTGTCGAACCCTACTTCTCGGAGGGAACAGTATATACGTCTATAACGTTATATATCCTAACCTAAGGCAACCTGACATCTCGGATGTAATATTCTACATCATTCCAGGCGTGTCGGACCCTACTTCTCGGTGGGAAAATTATATGCGTCTATAGCGGTATATATCCTAATCTTAGGCAACCTAACATCTCGGATGTAACATTTTACAACATTCCAGGCCTGTCGGTCCCTACGTCTCGGTGGTAACATTACATGCGTCTATAACGTTATATATCCTAACCTAAGGCCACCTAACATCTCGTATGTAATATTTGACAACATTCCTGGCGTGTCGAACCCTACTACTCGGTGGGAACAGTATATACGTCTATAACTTTATATATCCTAACCTAAGACAACCTAACATCTCGGATGTAATATTTGACTACATTCCTGGCGTGTCGGACCCTACTTCTCGGTGGGAACAGTATATACGTCTGTAACGTCATATATCCTAACCTAAGGCAACCTGACATCTCGGATGTAATATTCTACATCATTCCAGGCGTGTCGGACCCTACTTCTCGGTGGGAACATTATATGCGTCTATAGCGGTATATATCCTAATCTTAGGCAACCTAACATCTCGGATGTATCATTTTACAACATTCCAGGCCTGTCGGTCCCTACGTCTCGCTGGTAACATTACATGCGTCTATAACGTTATATATCCTAACCTAAGGCCACCTAACATCTCGTATGTAATATTTGACAACAGTCCTGGCGTGTCGAACCCTACTTCTCGGTGGGAACAGTATATACGTCTATAACGTTATATATCCTAACCTAAGGCAACCTGACTTCTCGGATGTATTATTCTACAACATTCCAGGAGTGTCGGACCCTACTTCTCGGTGGGAACATTATATGCGTCTATAACGTTGTATATCCTAATCTAAGGCAACCTAACATCTCGGATGCAATATTTGACAACATTCCTGGCCTGTCGAACCCTACATCTCGGAGGGAACAGTATATACGTCTATAGCGGTATATATCCTAATCTAAGGCCACCTAACATCTCGTGTGTAATATTTGACAACATTCCTGGCGTGTCGAACCCTACTTCTCGGTGGGAACAGTATATACGTCTATAACATTATATATCCTAACCTAAGGCAACCTGACATCTCGGATGTAATATTCTACATCATTCCAGGCGTGTCGGACCCTACTTCTCGGTGGGAACATTATATGCGACTATAGCGGTATATATCCTAATCTTAGGCAACCTAACATCTCGAATGTAACATTTTACAACATTCCAGGCCTGTCGGTCCCTACGTCTCGGTGGTAACATTACATGCGTCTATAACGTTATATATCCTAACCTAAGACCACCTAACATCTCGTATGTAATATTCTACATCATTCCAGGCGTGTCGGACCCTACTTCTCGGTGGGAACATTATATGCGTCTATAGCGGTATATATCCTAATCTAAGGCAACCTAACATCTCGGATGCAATATTTGACAACATTCCTGGCCTGTCGAACCCTACATCTCGGAGGGAACAGTATATACGTCTATAGCGGTATATATCCTAATCTAAGGCCACCTAACATCTCGTATGTAATATTTGACAACATTCCTGGCGTGTCGAACCCTACTTCTCTGTGGGAACAGTATATACGTCTATAACGTTATATATCCTAACGTAAGGCAACCTAACATCTCGGATGCAATATTTGACAACATTCCTGGCCTGTCGAACCCTGCATCTCGGAGGGAACAGTATATACGTCTATAGCGGTATATATCCTAATCTAAGGCCACCTAACATCTCGTATGTAATATTTGACAACATTCCTGGCGTGTCGAACCCTACTTCTCGGTGGGAACAGTATATACGTCTATAACGTTATATATCCTAACGTAAGGCAACCTAACATCTCGGATGTAATATTTGACAACATTCCTGGCGTGTCGGAACCTACTGCTCGGTGGGAACAGTATATATGTCTGTAACGTCATATATCCTAACCTAAGGCAGCCTAACATCTCGGATATAACATTTGACAACATTCCCGGCGTGTTGGAACCCTACGTCTCGGTGGTAACATTACGTGCGTCTATAACGTTATATATGCTAACCTAAGGCAACCTAACATCTCGGATGCAATATTTGGCAACATTCCTGGCCTGTCAAACCCTACTTCTCGGAGGGAACAGCATATACGTCTATAACGTCATATATCCTAACCTAAGGCAATCTAACATATCGGATGTAACATTTGACAACATTGCAGGTGTGTCGGTCCCTACGTCTCGGTGGTAACGTTACATGCGTCTATAACGTTATATATCCTAACCTAAGGCAACCTAACATCTCGGATGTAACATTTGACAACATTCCAGGCATGTCAGTCCCTACGTCTCGGTGGTAACATTATATGCGTCTATAACGTTATATATCCTTATCTAAGGCAACCTAACATCTCGGATGCAATATTTGACAACATTCCTAGCCTGTCGAACCCTACTTCTCGGAGGGAACAGTATATACGTCTATAACGTTATATATCCTAACCTAAGGCAACATGACATCTCGGATGTAATATTCTACATCATTCCAGGCGTGTCGGACCGTACTTCTCGGTTGGAACATTATATGCGTCTATAACGTTGTATATCCTTATCTAAGGCAACCTAACATCTCGGATGCAATATTTGACAACATTCCTGGCCTGTCGAACCCTACATCTCGGGGGGAAGATTATATACGTCTATAGCGGTATATATCCTAATCTAAAGCAACCTAACATCTCGAATGCAATATTTGATAACATTCCTGGCCTGTCGAACCCTACTTCTCGGAGGGAACAGTATATACGTCTATAACGTTATATATCCTAACCCAAGGCAACCTGACATCTCGGATGTAATATTCTACATCATTCCAGGCGTGTCGGTCCCTACTTCTCGGTGGTAATATTACATATGTCTATAACGTTATATATCCTAACCTAAGGCAACCTAACATCTCGGATGCAATATTTGACAACATTCCTGGCCTGTCGAACCCTACTTCTCAGTGGGAACAGTATATACGTCTATAACGTTATATATCCTAACCTAAGGCAACCTAACAACTCGGATGTAATATTTGACAACATTCCTGGCGTGTCGGACCCTACTTCTCGGTGGGAACAGTATATACGTCTGTAACGTCATATATCCTAACCTGAGGCAACCTAACATCTCGGTTATAACATTTGACAACATTCCAGGCGTGTTGGAACACTACGTCTCGGCGGTAACATTACGTGCGTCTATAACGTTATATATGCTAACCTAAGGCAACATAACATCTCGGATGCAATATTTGACAACATTCCTGGCCTGTCGAACCCTACTTCTCGGAGGGAACAGTATATACGTCTATAACGGTATATATCCTAATCTAAGGCAACCTAACATCTCGGATGCAATATTTGACATCATTCCTGGCCTGTAGAACCCTACTCCTCGCAGGGAACAGTATATACGTCTGTAACGACATATATCCTAACCTAAGACAACCTAACATCCCGGATGTAACATTTGACAACATTCCAGGCGTGTCGGTCCCTACGTCTCGGTGATAACATTACATGCGTCTATAACGTTATATATCCTAACCTAAGGCAACCTAACATCTCGGATGCAATATTTGACAACATTCCTGGCCTGTCGAACCCTACTTCTCGGAGGGAACAGTATATACGTCTATAACGGTATATATCCTAATCTAAGGCAACCTAACATCTCAGATGCAATATTTGACAACATTCCTGGCCTGTCGAATCCTACTTCTCGGAGGGAACAGCATATACGTCTATAACGTCATATATCCTAACCTAAGGCAACCTAACATCTCGGATGTAACATTTTACAACATTCCTGGCCTGTCGAACCCCACTTCTCGGAGGGAACAGTATTTACGTCTATAAAGTTATATATCCTAACCTAAGGCAACCTAACATCTCGGATGTAATATTTGACAACATTCCTGGCGTGTCGGACCCTACTTCTCGGTGGGAACAGTATATATGTCTGTAACGTCATATATCCTAACCTAAGGCAACCTAACATCTCGGATATAACATTTGACAACATTCCCGGCGTGTTGGAACCCTACGTCTCGGTGGTAACATTACATGCGTCTATAACGTTATATATGCTAACCTAAGGCAACCTAACATCTCGGATGCAATATTTGACAACATTCCTGGCCTGTCAAACCCTACTTCTCGGTGGGAACATTATATGCGTCTATAGCGGTATATATCCTAATCTTAGGCAACCTAACATCTCGGATGTAACATTTTACAACATTCCAGGCCTGTCGGTCCCTACGTCTCGGTGGTAACATTACATGCGTCTATAACGTTATATATCCTAACCTAAGGCCACCTAACATCTCGTATGTAATATTTGACAACATTCCTGGTGTGTCGGTCCCTACGTCTCGGTATAACGTTACATGCGTCTACAACGTTATATATCCTAACCTAAGGCAACCTAACATCTTGGATGTAACATTTGACAACATTCCTGGCGTGTCGAACCCTACTTCTCGGTGGGAACAGTATATACGTCTATAACTTTATATATCCTAACCTAAGGCAACCTAACATCTCGGATGTAATATTTGACAACATTCCTGGCGTGTCGGACCCTACTTCTCGGTGGGAACAGTATATACGTCTGTAACGTCATATATCCTAACCTAAGGCAACCTAACATCTCGGATGCAATATTTGACAACATTCATGGCCTGTCGAACCCTACTTCTCGCAGGGAACAGTATATACGTCTATAGCGGTATATATCCTAATCTAAGGCCACCTAACATCTCGTATGTAATATTTGACAATATTCCTGGCGTGTCGAACCCTACTTCTCTGTGGGAACAGTATATACGTCTATAACGTTATATCTCCTAACGTAAGGCAACCTAACATCTCGGATGTAATATTTGACAACATTCCAGGCGTGTCGGACCCTACTTCCCGGTGGGAACAGTATATATGTCTGTAACGTCATATATCCTAACCTAAGGCAACCTAACATCTCGGATATAACATTTGACAACATTCCCGGCGTGTTGGAACCCTACGTCTCAGTGGTAACATTACGTGCGTCTATAACGTTATATATCCTAACCTAAGGCAACCTAACATCGCGGATGCAATATTTGACAACATTCCTGGCCTGTCGAACCCTACTTCTCGGAGGGAACAGTATGTACGTCTATAACGTTATATATCCTAACCTAAGGCAACCTAACATCTCGGATTTATTATTCTACAACTTTCCAGGCGTGTCGGACACTACTTCTCGGTGGGAACATTATATGCGTCTATAACGTTGTATATCCTAATCTAAGGCAACCTAACATCTCGGATGCAATATTTGACAACATTCCTGGCCTGTCGAACCCTACATATCGGAGGGAACAGTATATACGTCTATAGCGGTATATATCCTAATCTAAGGCAACCTAACATTTCGGATGCAATATTTGACAACATTCCTGGCCTGTCGAACCCTACTTCTCGGACGGAACAGTATATACGTCTATAACGTTATATATCCTAACCTTAGGCAACCTGACATCTCGGATGTATTATTCTACATCATTCCAGGCGTGTCGGACCCTACTTCTCGGTGGGAACATTATATGAGTCTATAACGTTGTATATCCTAATCTAAGGCAACATAACATCTCGGATGCAATATTTGACAACATTCCTGGCCTGTCGAACCCTACATCTCGGAGGGAAGAGTATATACGTCTATAGCGGTATATATCCTAATCTAAGGCAACCTAACATCTCGGATGCAATATTTGACAACATTCCTAGCCTGTCGAACCCTACTTCTCGGAGGGAACAGTATATACGTCTATAACGTTATATATCCTAACCTAAGGCAACCTGACATCTCGGATGTAATATTCTACATCATTCCAGGCGTGTCGGTCCCTACGTCTCGGTGGTAACATTACACGCGTCTATAACGTTATATATCCTAACCTAAGGCAACCTAACATCTCGGATGCAATATTTGACAACATTCCTGGCCTGTCGAACCCTACTTCTCGGAGGGAACAGTATATACGTCTATAACGTTATATATCCTAACCGAAGGCAACCTGACATCTCGGATATAATATTCTACATCATTCAAGGCGTGTCGGACCCTACTTCTCGGTGGGAACATTATATGAGTCTATAACGTTGTATATCCTAATCTAAGGCAACCTATTATCTCAGACGTAATATTTTACAATATTCCTCGCGTGTCGGTGCATACTTTTCGGTGGGAATATTATATGCGTCCACAACGGTCGATATCGTAATCTAAGGCAATCTAACATCTCGGATGCAATATTTGACAACATTCCTTGCCTGTCGAACCCTACTTCTCGGAGGGAACAGTATGTACGTCTATAACGTTATATATCCTAACCTAAGGCAACCTAACATCTCCGATGTAATATTCTACAACCTTCCAGGGGTGTCGGACCGTACTTCTCGGTGGTAACATTATATGCGTCTATACCGTTGCATATCCTAATCTAAGGCAACCTAACATCTCGGATGCAATATTTGACAACATTCCTGGCCTGTCGAACCTTACTGCTCGGAGGGAACAGTATATACGTCTATAACGGTATATATCCTAATCTAAGGCAACCTAACATCTCGGATGAAATATGTGACAACATTCCTGGCCTGTCGAACCCTACATCTCGGAGGGAACAGTATATATGTCTGTAACGTCATATATCCTAACCTAAGACAACCTAACATCTCGGATGTAACATTTGACAACATTCCAGGCGTGTCGGTCCCTACGTCTCGGTGGTAACATTACATGCGTCTATAACGTTATATATCCTAACCTAAGGCAACCTAACATCTCGGATGCAATATTTGACAACATTCCTGGCCTGTCGAACCCTACTTCTCGGAGGGAACAGCATATACATCTATAACGTCATATATCCTAGCCTAAGGCAACCTAACATCTCGGATGTAACATTTGACAACATTCCAGGTGTGTCGGTCGCTACGTCTCGGTGATAACGTTACATGCGTCTATAACGTTATATATCCTAACCTAAGGCCACCTAACATCTCGTATGTAATATTTGTGAACATTCCTGGCGTGTCGGTCCCTACGTCTCGGTGGTAACATTGCATGCGTCTATAGCGGTATATATCCTAACCTAAGGCAACCTAACATCTCGGATATAACATTTGACAACATTCCAGGCGTGTTGGAACCCTACGTCACGGTGGTAACATTACGTGCGTCTATAACCTTATATATGCTAACCTAAGGCAACCTAACATCTCGGATGCAATATTTCACAACATTCCTGGCCTGTCGAACCCTATTTCTCGGAGGGAACAGTATATACGTCTATAACGTTATATATCCTAACCTAAGGCAACTCGACATCTCGGATGTATTATTCTACAACATTCCAGGAGTGACGGACCCTACTTCTCGGTGGGAACATTATATGCGTCTATAACGTTGTATATCCTAATCTAAGGCAACCTAACATCTCGGATGCAATATTTGAAAACATTCCTGGCCTGTCGAACCCTACATCTCGGAGGGAACAGTATATACGTCTATAGCGGTATATATCCTAATCTAAGGCCACCTAACATCTCGTATGTAATATTTGACAACATTCCTGGCGTGTGGAACCCTACTTCTCGGTGGGAACAGTATATACGTCTATAACGTTATATATCCTAACGTAAGGCAACCTAACATCTCGGATGTAATATTTGACAACATTCCTGGCGTGTCGGACCCTACTTCTCGGTGGGAACAGTATATATGTCTGTAACCTCATATATCCTAACCTAAGGCAACCTAACATCTCGGATATAACATTTGACAACATTCCCGGCGTATTGGAAACCTACGTCTCGGTGGTAACATTACGTGCGTCTATAACGTTATATATGCTAACCTAAGGCAACCTAACATCTCGGATGCAATATTTGACAACATTCCTGGCCTGTCAAACCCTACTTCTCGGAGGGAACAGCATATACGTCTATAACGTCATATATCCTAACCTAAGGCAACCTAACATCTCGGATGTAACATTTGACAACATTCCAGGTGTGTCGGTCCCTACGTCTCGGTGGTAACGTTACATGCGTCTACAACGTTATATATCCTAACCTAAGGCAACCTAACATCTCGGATGTAACATTTGACAACATTCCAGGCCTGTCGGTCCCTACGTCTCGGTGGTAACATTACATGCGTCTATAACGTTATATATCCTAACCTAAGGCCACCTAACATCTCGTATGTAATATTTGACAACAGTCCTGGCGTGTCGAACCCTACTTCTCGGTGGGAACAGTATATACGTCTATAACGTTATATATCCTAACCTAAGGCAACCTGACTTCTCGGATGTATTATTCTACAACATTCCAGGCGTGTCGGACCCTACTTCTCGGTGGGAACATTATATGCGTCTATAACGTTGTATATCCTAATCTAAGGCAACCTAACATCTCGGATGCAATATTTGACAACATTCCTGGCCTGTCGAACCCTACATCTCGGAGGGAACAGTATATACGTCTATAGCGGTATATATCCTAATCTAAGGCCACCTAACACCTCGTATGTAATATTTGACAACATTCCTGGCGTGTCGAACACTACTTCTCTGTGGGAACAGTATATACGTCTATAACGTTATATATCCTAACCTAAGACAACCTAACATCTCGGATGTAATATTTGACAACATTCCTGGCGTGTCGGACCCTACTTCTCGGTGGGAACAGTATATACGTCTGTAACGTCATATATCCTAACCTAAGGCAACCTGACATCTCGGATGTAATATTCTACATCATTCCAGGCGTGTCGGACCCTACTTCTCGGTGGGAACATTATATGCGTCTATAGCGGTATATATCCTAATCTTAGGCAACCTAACATCTCGGATGTATCATTTTACAACATTCCAGGCCTGTCGGTCCCTACGTCTCGGTGGTAACATTACATTCGTCTATAACGTTATATATCCTAACCTAAGGCCACCTAACATCTCGTACGTAATATTTGACAACATTCCAGGTGTGTCGGTCCCTACGTCTCGGTATAACGTTACATGCGTCTACAACGTTATATATCCTAACCTAAGGCAACCTAACATCTTGGATGTAACATTTGACAACATTCCAGGCATGTCGGTCCCTACGTCTCGGTGGTAACATTATATGCGTCTATAACGTTATATATCCTTATCTAAGGCAACCTAACATCTCGGATGCAATATCTGACAACATTCCTAGCCTGTCGAACCCTACTTCTCGGAGGGAACAGTATATACGTCTATAACGTTATATATCCTAACCTAAGGCAACCTGACATCTCGGATGTAATATTCTACATCATTCCAGGCGTGTCGAACCCTACTTCTCGGTGGGAACATTATATGAGTCTATAACGTTGTATATCCTAATCTAAGGCAACCTATTATCTCAGACGTAATATTTTACAATATTCGTGGCGTGTCGGTGCATACTTTTCGGTCGGAATATTATATGCGTCTCTAACGGTCGATGTCGTAATCTAAGGCAACCTAACATCTCGGATGCAATATTTGACAACATTCCTAGCCTGTCGAACCCTACTTCTCGGAGGGAACAGTATATACGTCTATAACGTTATATATCCTAACCTAAGGCAACCTGACATCTCGGATGTAATATTCTACATCATTCCAGGCGTGTCGGACCCTACTTCTCGGTGGGAACATTATATGCGTCTATAGCGGTATATATCCTAATCTTAGGCAACCTAACATCTCGGATGTAACATTTTACAACATTCCAGGCCTGTCAGTCCCTACGTCTCGGTGGTAACATTACATGCGTCTATAACGTTATATATCCTAACCTAAGGCCACCTAACATCTCGTATGTAATATTTGACAACATTCCTGGAGTGTCGAACCCTACTTCTCGGTGGGAACAGTATATACGTCTATAACTTTATATATCCTAACCTAAGGCAACCTAACATCTCGGATGTAATATTTGACAACATTCCTGGCGTGTCGGACCCTACTTCTCGGTGAGAACAGTATATACGTCTGTAACGTCATATATCCTAACCTAAGGCAACCTGACATCTCGGATGTAATATTCTACATCATTCCAGGCGTGTCGGACCCTACTTCTCGGTGGGAACATTATATGCGTCTATAGCGGTATATATCCTAATCTTAGGCAACCTAACATCTCGGATGTATCATTTTACAACATTCCAGGCCTGTCGGTCCCTACGTCTCGGTGGTAACATTGCATGCGTCTATAACGTTATATATCCTAACCTAAGGCCACCTAACATCTCGTATGTAATATTTGTCAACAGTCCTTGCGTGTCGAACCCTACTTCTCGGTGGGAACAGTATATACGTCTATAACGTTATATATCCTAACCTAAGGCAACCTAACATCTCGGATGTAATATTTGACAACATTCCTGGCGTGTCGGACCCTACTTCTCGGTGGGAACAGTATATACGTCTGTAACGTCATATATCCTAACCTAAGGCAACCTAACATCTCGGATGCAATATTTGACAACATTCATGGCCTGTCGAACCCTACTTCTCGGAGGGAACAGTATATACGTCTATAACATTATATATCCTAACCTAAGGCAACCTGACATCTCGGATGTAATATTCTACATCATTCCAGGCGTGTCGGACCCTACTTCTCGGTGGGAACATTATATGCGTCTATAGCGGTATATATCCTAATCTAAGGCAACCTAACATCTCGGATGCAATATTTGACAACATTCCTGGCTTGTCGAACCCTACATCTCGGAGGGAACAGTATATACGTCTATAGCGGTATATATCCTAATCTAAGGCCACCTAACATCTCGTATGTAATATTTGACAACATTCCTGGCGTGTCGAACCCTACTTCTCTGTGGGAACAGTATATACGTCTATAACGTTATATATCCTAACGTAAGGCAACCTAACATCTCGGATGCAATATTTGACAACATTCCTGGCCTGTCGAACCCTACATCTCGGAGGGAACAGTATATACGTCTATAGCGGTATATATCCTAATCTAAGGCCACCTAACATCTCGTATGTAATATTTGACAACATTCCTGGCGTGTCGAACCCTACTTCTCGGTGGGAACAGTATATACGTCTATAACGTTATATATCCTAACGTAAGGCAACCTAACATCTCGGATGTAATATTTGACAACATTCCTGGCGTGTCGGAACCTACTGCTCGGTGGGAACAGTATATATGTCTGTAACGTCATATATCCTAACCTAAGGCAGCCTAACATCTCGGATATAACATTTGACAACATTCCCGGCGTGTTGGAACCCTACGTCTCGGTGGTAACATTACGTGCGTCTATAACGTTATATATGCTAACCTAAGGCAACCTAACATCTCGGATGCAATATTTGACAACATTCCTGGCCTGTCAAACCCTACTTCTCGGAGGGAACAGCATATACGTCTATAACGTCATATATCCTAACCTAAGGCAACCTAACATATCGGATGTAACATTTGACAACATTGCAGGTGTGTCGGTCCCTACGTCTCGGTGGTAACGTTACATGCGTCTATAACGTTATATATCCTAACCTAAGGCAACCTAACATCTCGGATGTAACATTTGACAACATTCCAGGCATGTCAGTCCCTACGTCTCGGTGGTAACATTATATGCGTCTATAACGTTATATATCCTTATCTAAGGCAACCTAACATCTCGGATGCAATATTTGACAACATTCCTAGCCTGTCGAACCCTACTTCTCGGAGGGAACAGTATATACGTCTATAACGTTATATATCCTAACCTAAGGCAACATGACATCTCGGATGTAATATTCTACATCATTCCAGGCGTGTCGGACCGTACTTCTCGGTTGGAACATTATATGCGTCTATAACGTTGTATATCCTTATCTAAGGCAACCTAACATCTCGGATGCAATATTTGACAACATTCCTGGCCTGTCGAACCCTACATCTCGGGGGGAAGATTATATACGTCTATAGCGGTATATATCCTAATCTAAAGCAACCTAACATCTCGAATGCAATATTTGATAACATTCCTGGCCTGTCGAACCCTACTTCTCGGAGGGAACAGTATATACGTCTATAACGTTATATATCCTAACCCAAGGCAACCTGACATCTCGGATGTAATATTCTACATCATTCCAGGCGTGTCGGTCCCTACGTCTCGGTGGTAATATTACATATGTCTATAACGTTATATATCCTAACCTAAGGCAACCTAACATCTCGGATGCAAAATTTGACAACATTCCTGGCCTGTCGAACCCTACTTCTCAGTGGGAACAGTATATACGTCTATAACGTTATATATCCTAACCTAAGGCAACCTAACAACTCGGATGTAATATTTGACAACATTCCTGGCGTGTCGGACCCTACTTCTCGGTGGGAACAGTATATACGTCTGTAACGTCATATATCCTAACCTGAGGCAACCTAACATCTCGGATATAACATTTGACAACATTCCAGGCGTGTTGGAACCAAACGTCTCGGCGGTAACATTACGTGCGTCTATAACGTTATATATGCTAACCTAAGGCAACATAACATCTCGGATGCAATATTTGACAACATTCCTGGCCTGTCGAACCCTACTTCTCGGAGGGAACAGTATATAAGTCTATAACGGTATATATCCTAATCTAAGGCAACCTAACATCTCGGATGCAATATTTGACATCATTCCTGGCCTGTAGAACCCTACTCCTCGCAGGGAACAGTATATACGTCTGTAACGACATATATCCTAACCTAAGACAACCTAACATCCCGGATGTAACATTTGACAACATTCCAGGCGTGTCGGTCCCTACGTCTCGGTGATAACGTTACATGCGTCTATAACGTTATATATCCTAACCTAAGGCAACCTAACATCTCGGATGCAATATTTGACAACATTCCTGGCCTGTCGAACCCTACTTCTCGGAGGGAACAGTATATACGTCTATAACGGTATATATCCTAATCTAAGGCAACCTAACATCTCAGATGCAATATTTGACAACATTCCTGGCCTGTCGAATCCTACTTCTCGGAGGGAACAGCATATACGTCTATAACGTCATATATCCTAACCTAAGGCAACCTAACATCTCGGATGTAACATTTTACAACATTCCTGGCCTGTCGAACCCCACTTCTCGGAGGGAACAGTATTTACGTCTATAAAGTTATATATCCTAACCTAAGGCAACATGACATCTCGGATGTAATATTCTACATCATTCCAGGCGTGTCGTACCCTACTTCTCGGATGGAACTGTATATACGTCTATAACGGTATATATCCTAATCTAAGGCAACCTAACATCTCGGATGTAACATTTGACAACATTGCAGGCGTGTCGGACCCTACTTCTCGGTGGGAACAGTATATACGTCTGTAACGTCATATATCCTAACCTAAGGCAACCTAACATCTCGGATATAACATTTGACAACATTCCAGGCCTGTCGGTCCCTACGTCACGGTGGTAACATTACATGCGTCTATAACGTTATATATCCTAACCTAAGGCCACCTAACATCTCGTATGTAATATTTGATAACATTCCTGGCGTGTCGAACCCTACTTCTCGGAGGGAACAGCATATACGTCTATAACGTCATATATCCTAACCTAAGGCAACCTGACATCTCGGATGTAATATTCTACATCATTCCAGGCGTGTCGAACCCTACTTCTCGGTGGGAACATTATATGAGTCTATAACGTTGTATATCCTAATCTAAGGCAACCTATTATCTCAGACGTAATATTTTACAATATTCCTGGCGTGTCGGTGCATACTTTTCGGTGGGAATATTATATGCGTCTATAACGGTCGATATCGTAATCTAAGGCAACCTAACATCTCGGATGCAATATTTGACAACATTCCTGGCCTGTCGAACCCTACTTCTCGGAGGGAACAGCATATACGTCTATAACGTCATATATCCTAACCTAAGGCAACCTAACATCTCGGATGTAACATTTGACAACATTCCAGGCGTGTCGGTCCCTACGTTTCGGTGATAACATTACATGCGTCTATAGCGGTATATATCCTAATCTTAGGCAACCTAACATCTCGGATGTAACATTTTACAACATTCCAGGCCTGTCGGTCCCTACGTCACGGTGGTAACATTACATGCGTCTATAACGTTATATATCCTAACCTAAGGCCACCTAACATCTCGTATGTAATATTTGACAACATTCCTGGCGTGTCGAACCCTACTTCTCGGTGGGAACAGTATATACGTCTATAACGTTATATATCCTAACGTAAGGCAACCTAACATCTCGGATGCAATATTTGACAACATACCCGCCGTGTTGAAACCCTACGTCTCGGTGGTAATATTACGTGCGTCTATAACGTTATATATGCTAACCTAAGGCAACCTAACATCTCGGATGCAATATTTGACAACATTCCTGGCCTGTCGAACCCTACTTCTCGGAGGGAACAGTATATACGTCTATAACGTTATATACCCTAACCTAAGGCAACCTGACTTCTCGGATGTAATATTCTACATCATTCCAGGCGTGTCGAACCCTACTTCTCGGATGGAACTATATATACGTCTATAACGGTATATATCCTAATCTAAGGCAACCTAACATCTCGGATGTAACATTTGACAACATTCCAGGCGTGTCGGTCCCTACGTCTCGGTGGTAACATTACATGCGTCTATAACGTTATATATCCTAACCTAAGGCAACCTAACATCTCGGATGTAACATTTGACAACATTCCAGGATTGTCGGTCCCTACCTCTCGGTGGTAACATTACATGCGTCTATGACGTTATATATCCTAACCTAAGGCAACCTAACATCTCGGATGCAATATTTGACAACATTCCTGGCCTGTCGAACCCTACTTCTCGGAGGGAACAGCATATACGTCTATAGCGTCATATATCCTAACCTAAGGCAACCTAATATCTCGGATGTAACATTTGACAACATTCCAGGTGTGTCGGTCCCTACGTCTCGGTGGTAACATTACATGCGTCTATAACGGTATATTTCCTAATCTAAGGCAACCTAACATCTCGGATGCAATATTTGACAACATTCCTAGCCTGTCGAACCCTACTTCTCGGAGGGAACAGTATATACGTCTATAACGTTATATATCCTAACCTAAGGCAACCTGACATCTCGGATGTAATATTCTACATCATTCCAGGCGTGTCGGACCCTACTTCTCGGTGGGAACATTATATGCGTCTATAGCGGTATATATCCTAATCTTAGGCAACCTAACATCTCGGATGTAACATTTGACAACATTCCAGGCGTGTCGGTCCCTACGTCTCGGTGGTAACATTACATGCGTCTATAACGTTATATATCCTAACCTAAGGCAACCTAACATCTCGGATGTAACATTTGACAACATTCCAGGCTTGTCGGTCCCTACCTCTCGGTGGTAACATTACATGCGTCTATGACGTTATATATCCTAACCTAAGGCAACCTAACATCTCGGATGCAATATTTGACAACATTCCTGGCCTGTCGAACCCTACTTCTCGGAGGGAACAGCATATACGTCTATAGCGTCATATATCCTAACCTAAGGCAACCTAATATCTCGGATGTAACATTTGACAACATTCCAGGTGTGTCGGTCCCTACGTCTCGGTGGTAACATTACATGCGTCTATAACGGTATATTTCCTAATCTAAGGCAACCTAACATCTCGGATGCAATATTTGACAACATTCCTAGCCTGTCGAACCCTACTTCTCGGAGGGAACAGTATATACGTCTATAACGTTATATATCCTAACCTAAGGCAACCTGACATCTCGGATGTAATATTCTACATCATTCCAGGCGTGTCGGACCCTACTTCTCGGTGGGAACATTATATGCGTCTATAGCGGTATATATCCTAATCTTAGGCAACCTAACATCTCGGATGTAACATTTTACAACATTCCAGGCCTGTCGGTCCCTACGTCTCGGTGGTAACATTACATGCGTCTATAACGTTATATATCCTAACCTAAGGTCACCTAACATCTCGTATGTAATATTTGACAACATTCCTGGCGTGTCGAAACCTACTTCTCGGTGGGAACAGTATATACGTCTATAACTTTATGTATCCTAACCTAAGACAACCTAACATCTCGGATGTAATATTTGACAACATTCCTGGCGTGTCGGACCCTACTTCTCGGTGGGAACAGTATATACGTCTGTAACGTCATATATCCTAACCTAAGGCAACCTGACATCTCGGATGTAATATTCTACATCATTCCAGGCGTGTCGGACCCTACTTCTCGGTGGGAACATTATATGCGTCTATAGCGGTATATATCCTAATCTTAGGCAACCTAACATCTCGGATGTATCATTTTACAACATTCCAGGCCTGTCGGTCCCTACGTCTCGGTGGTAACATTACATTCGTCTATAACGTTATATATCGTAACCTAAGGCCACCTAACATCTCGTACGTAATATTTGACAACATTCCAGGTGTGTCGGTCCCTACGTCTCGGTATAACGTTACATGCGTCTACAACGTTATATATCCTAACCTAAGGCAACCTAACATCTTGGATGTAACATTTGACAACATTCCAGGCATGTCGGTCCCTACGTCTCGGTGGTAACATTATATGCGTCTATAACGTTATATATCCTTATCTAAGGCAACCTAACATCTCGGATGCAATATTTGACAACATTCCTAGCCTGTCGAACCCTAGTTCTCGGAGGGAACAGTATATACGTCTATAACGTTATATATCCTAACCTAAGGCAACCTGACATCTCGGATGTAATATTCTACATCATTCCAGGCGTGTCGAACCCTACTTCTCGGTGGGAACATTATATGAGTCTATAACGTTGTATATCCTAATCTAAGGCAACCTATTATCTCAGACGTAATATTTTACAATATTCGTGGCGTGTCGGTGCATACTTTTCGGTCGGAATATTATATGCGTCTCTAACGGTCGATGTCGTAATCTAAGGCAACCTAACATCTCGGATGCAATATTTGACAACATTCCTAGCCTGTCGAACCCTACTTCTCGGAGGGAACAGTATATACGTCTATAACGTTATATATCCTAACCTAAGGCAACCTGACATCTCGGATGTAATATTCTACATCATTCCAGGCGTGTCGGACCCTACTTCTCGGTGGGAACATTATATGCGTCTATAGCGGTATATATCCTAATCTTAGGCAACCTAACATCTCGGATGTAACATTTTACAACATTCCAGGCCTGTCAGTCCCTACGTCTCGGTGGTAACATTACATGCGTCTATAACGTTATATATCCTAACCTAAGGCCACCTAACATCTCGTATGTAATATTTGACAACATTCCTGGAGTGTCGAACCCTACTTCTCGGTGGGAACAGTATATACGTCTATAACTTTATATATCCTAACCTAAGGCAACCTAACATCTCGGATGTAATATTTGACAACATTCCTGGCGTGTCGGACCCTACTTCTCGGTGAGAACAGTATATACGTCTGTAACGTCATATATCCTAACCTAAGGCAACCTGACATCTCGGATGTAATATTCTACATCATTCCAGGCGTGTCGGACCCTACTTCTCGGTGGGAACATTATATGCGTCTATAGCGGTATATATCCTAATCTTAGGCAACCTAACATCTCGGATGTATCATTTTACAACATTCCAGGCCTGTCGGTCCCTACGTCTCGGTGGTAACATTGCATGCGTCTATAACGTTATATATCCTAACCTAAGGCCACCTAACATCTCGTATGTAATATTTGTCAACAGTCCTTGCGTGTCGAACCCTACTTCTCGGTGGGAACAGTATATACGTCTATAACGTTATATATCCTAACCTAAGGCAACCTAACATCTCGGATGTAATATTTGACAACATTCCTGGCGTGTCGGACCCTACTTCTCGGTGGGAACAGTATATACGTCTGTAACGTCATATATCCTAACCTAAGGCAACCTAACATCTCGGATGCAATATTTGACAACATTCATGGCCTGTCGAACCCTACTTCTCGGAGGGAACAGCATATACATCTATAACGTCATATATCCTAGCCTAAGGCAACCTAACATCTCGGATGTAACATTTGACAACATTCCAGGTGTGTCGGTCCCTACGTCTCGGTGGTAACGTTACATGCGTCTACAACGTTATATATCCTAACCTAAGGCAACCTAACATCTTGGATGTAACATTTGACAACATTCCAGGCATGTCGGTACCTACGTCTCGGTGGTAACATTATATGTGTCTATAACGTTATATATCCTTATCTAAGGCAACCTAACATCTCGGATGCAATATTTGACAACATTCCTAGCCTGTCGAACCCTACTTCTCGGAGGGAACAGTATATACGTCTATAACATTATATATCCTAACCTAAGGCAACCTGACATCTCGGATGTAATATTCTACATCATTCCAGGCGTGTCGGACCCTACTTCTCGGTGGGAACATTATATGCGTCTATAGCGGTATATATCCTAATCTAAGGCAACCTAACATCTCGGATGCAATATTTGACAACATTCCTGGCTTGTCGAACCCTACATCTCGGAGGGAACAGTATATACGTCTATAGCGGTATATATCCTAATCTAAGGCCACCTAACATCTCGTATGTAATATTTGACAACATTCCTGGCGTGTCGAACCCTACTTCTCTGTGGGAACAGTATATACGTCTATAACGTTATATATCCTAACGTAAGGCAACCTAACATCTCGGATGCAATATTTGACAACATTCCTGGCCTGTCGAACCCTACATCTCGGAGGGAACAGTATATACTTCTATAGCGGTATATATCCTAATCTAAGGCCACCTAACATCTCGTATGTAATATTTGACAACATTCCTGGCGTGTCGAACCCTACTTCTCGGTGGGAACAGTATATACGTCTATAACGTTATATATCCTAACGTAAGGCAACCTAACATCTCGGATGTAATATTTGACAACATTCCTGGCGTGTCGGAACCTACTGCTCGGTGGGAACAGTATATATGTCTGTAACGTCATATATCCTAACCTAAGGCAGCCTAACATCTCGGATATAACATTTGACAACATTCCCGGCGTGTTGGAACCCTACGTCTCGGTGGTAACATTACGTGCGTCTATAACGTTATATATGCTAACCTAAGGCAACCTAACATCTCGGATGCAATATTTGACAACATTCCTGGCCTGTCAAACCCTACTTCTCGGAGGGAACAGCATATACGTCTATAACGTCATATATCCTAACCTAAGGCAACCTAACATATCGGATGTAACATTTGACAACATTGCAGGTGTGTCGGTCCCTACGTCTCGGTGGTAACGTTACATGCGTCTATAACGTTATATATCCTAACCTAAGGCAACCTAACATCTCGGATGTAACATTTGACAACATTCCAGGCATGTCAGTCCCTACGTCTCGGTGGTAACATTATATGCGTCTATAACGTTATATATCCTTATCTAAGGCAACCTAACATCTCGGATGCAATATTTGACAACATTCCTAGCCTGTCGAACCCTACTTCTCGGAGGGAACAGTATATACGTCTATAACGTTATATATCCTAACCTAAGGCAACATGACATCTCGGATGTAATATTCTACATCATTCCAGGCGTGTCGGACCGTACTTCTCGGTTGGAACATTATATGCGTCTATAACGTTGTATATCCTTATCTAAGGCAACCTAACATCTCGGATGCAATATTTGACAACATTCCTGGCCTGTCGAACCCTACATCTCGGGGGGAAGATTATATACGTCTATAGCGGTATATATCCTAATCTAAAGCAACCTAACATCTCGAATGCAATATTTGATAACATTCCTGGCCTGTCGAACCCTACTTCTCGGAGGGAACAGTATATACGTCTATAACGTTATATATCCTAACCCAAGGCAACCTGACATCTCGGATGTAATATTCTACATCATTCCAGGCGTGTCGGTCCCTACGTCTCGGTGGTAATATTACATATGTCTATAACGTTATATATCCTAACCTAAGGCAACCTAACATCTCGGATGCAATATTTGACAACATTCCTGGCCTGTCGAACCCTACTTCTCAGTGGGAACAGTATATACGTCTATAACGTTATATATCCTAACCTAAGGCAACCTAACAACTCGGATGTAATATTTGACAACATTCCTGGCGTGTCGGACCCTACTTCTCGGTGGGAACAGTATATACGTCTGTAACGTCATATATCCTAACCTGAGGCAACCTAACATCTCGGATATAACATTTGACAACATTCCAGGCGTGTTGGAACCAAACGTCTCGGCGGTAACATTACGTGCGTCTATAACGTTATATATGCTAACCTAAGGCAACATAACATCTCGGATGCAATATTTGACAACATTCCTGGCCTGTCGAACCCTACTTCTCGGAGGGAACAGTATATAAGTCTATAACGGTATATATCCTAATCTAAGGCAACCTAACATCTCGGATGCAATATTTGACATCATTCCTGGCCTGTAGAACCCTACTCCTCGCAGGGAACAGTATATACGTCTGTAACGACATATATCCTAACCTAAGACAACCTAACATCCCGGATGTAACATTTGACAACATTCCAGGCGTGTCGGTCCCTACGTCTCGGTGATAACATTACATGCGTCTATAACGTTATATATCCTAACCTAAGGCAACCTAACATCTCGGATGCAATATTTGACAACATTCCTGGCCTGTCGAACCCTACTTCTCGGAGGGAACAGTATATACGTCTATAACGGTATATATCCTAATCTAAGGCAACCTAACATCTCAGATGCAATATTTGACAACATTCCTGGCCTGTCGAATCCTACTTCTCGGAGGGAACAGCATATACGTCTATAACGTCATATATCCTAACCTAAGGCAACCTAACATCTCGGATGTAACATTTTACAACATTCCTGGCCTGTCGAACCCCACTTCTCGGAGGGAACAGTATTTACGTCTATAAAGTTATATATCCTAACCTAAGGCAACATGACATCTCGGATGTAATATTCTACATCATTCCAGGCGTGTCGTACCCTACTTCTCGGGTGGAACTGTATATACGTCTATAACGGTATATATCCTAATCTAAGGCAACCTAACATCTCGGATGTAACATTTGACAACATTGCAGGCGTGTCGGACCCTACTTCTCGGTGGGAACAGTATATACGTCTGTAACGTCATATATCCTAACCTAAGGCAACCTAACATCTCGGATATAACATTTGACAACATTCCAGGCCTGTCGGTCCCTACGTCACGGTGGTAACATTACATGCGTCTATAACGTTATATATCCTAACCTAAGGCCACCTAACATCTCGTATGTAATATTTGATAACATTCCTGGCGTGTCGAACCCTACTTCTCGGAGGGAACAGCATATACGTCTATAACGTCATATATCCTAACCTAAGGCAACCTGACATCTCGGATGTAATATTCTACATCATTCCAGGCGTGTCGAACCCTACTTCTCGGTGGGAACATTATATGAGTCTATAACGTTGTATATCCTAATCTAAGGCAACCTATTATCTCAGACGTAATATTTTACAATATTCCTGGCGTGTCGGTGCATACTTTTCGGTGGGAATATTATATGCGTCTATAACGGTCGATATCGTAATCTAAGGCAACCTAACATCTCGGATGCAATATTTGACAACATTCCTGGCCTGTCGAACCCTACTTCTCGGAGGGAACTGTATATACGTCTATAACGGTATATATCCTAATCTAAGGCAACCTAACATCTCGGATGTAACATTTGACAACATTCCAGGCGTGTCGGTCCCTACGTCTGGGTGGTAGCATTACATGCGTCTATGACGTTATATATCCTAACCTAAGGCAACCTAACATCTCGGATGCAATATTTGACAACATTCCTGGCCTGTCGAACCCTACTTCTCGGAGGGAACAGCATATACGTCTATAGCGTCATATATCCTAACCTAAGGCAACCTAATATCTCGGATGTAACATTTGACAACATTCCAGGTGTGTCCGTCCCTACGTCTCAGTGGGAACATTATATGCGTCTATAACGTTGTATATCCTAATCTAAGGCAACCTAACATCTCGGATGCAATATTTGACAACATTCCTGGCCTGTCGAATCCTACTTCTCGGAGGGAACAGCATATACGTCTATAACGTCATATATCCTAACCTAAGGCAACCTAACATCTCGGATGTAACATTTGACAACATTCCAGGCGTGTCGGTCCCTACGTTTCGGTGATAACATTACATGCGTCTATAGCGGTATATATCCTAATCTTAGGCAACCTAACATCTCGGATGTAACATTTTACAACATTCCAGGCCTGTCGGTCCCTACGTCACGGTGGTAACATTACATGCGTCTATAACGTTATATATCCTAACCTAAGGCCACCTAACATCTCGTATGTAATATTTGACAACATTCCTGGCGTGTCGAACCCTACTTCTCGGTGGGAACAGTATATACGTCTATAACGTTATATATCCTAACGTAAGGCAACCTAACATCTCGGATGCAATATTTGACAACATACCCGCCGTGTTGAAACCCTACGTCTCGGTGGTAATATTACGTGCGTCTATAACGTTATATATGCTAACCTAAGGCAACCTAACATCTCGGATGCAATATTTGACAACATTCCTGGCCTGTCGAACCCTACTTCTCGGAGGGAACAGTATATACGTCTATAACGTTATATACCCTAACCTAAGGCAACCTGACTTCTCGGATGTAATATTCTACATCATTCCAGGCGTGTCGAACCCTACTTCTCGGATGGAACTATATATACGTCTATAACGGTATATATCCTAATCTAAGGCAACCTAACATCTCGGATGTAACATTTGACAACATTCCAGGCGTGTCGGTCCCTACGTCTCGGTGGTAACATTACATGCGTCTATAACGTTATATATCCTAACCTAAGGCAACCTAACATCTCGGATGTAACATTTGACAACATTCCAGGCTTGTCGGTCCCTACCTCTCGGTGGTAACATTACATGCGTCTATAACGTTATATATCCTAACCTAAGGCAACCTAACATCTCGGATGCAATATTTGCCAACATTCCTGGCCTGTCGAACCCTACTTCTCGGAGGGAACAGTATATACGTCTGTAACGTCATATATCCTAACCTAAGACAACCTAACATCTCGGATGTAACATTTGACAACATTCCAGGCGTGTCGGTCCCTACGTCTCGGTGGTAACGTTACATGCGTCTATAACGTTATATATCCTAACTTAAGGCAACCTAACATCTCGGATGCAATATTTGACAACATTCCTGGCCTGTCGAATCCTACTTCTCGGAGGGAACAGCATATACGTCTATAACGTCATATATCCTAACCTAAGGCAACCTAACATCTCGGATGTAACATTTGACAACATTCCAGGCGTGTCGGTCCCTACGTCTCGGTGATAACATTACATGCGTCTATAGCGGTATATATCCTAATCTTAGGCAACCTAACATCTCGGATGTAACATTTTACAACATTCCAGGCCTGTCGGTCCCTACGTCACGGTGGTAACATTACATGCGTCTATAACGTTATATATCCTAACCTAAGGCCACCTAACATCTCGTATGTAATATTTGATAACATTCCTGGCGTGTCGAACCCTACTTCTCGGAGGGAACAGCATATACGTCTATAACGTCATATATCCTAACCTAAGGCAACCTGACATCTCGGATGTAATATTCTACATCATTCCAGGCGTGTCGAACCCTACTTCTCGGTGGGAACATTATATGAGTCTATAACGTTGTATATCCTAATCTAAGGCAACCTATTATCTCAGACGTAATATTTTACAATATTCCTGGCGTGTCGGTGCATACTTTTCGGTGGGAATATTATATGCGTCTATAACGGTCGATATCGTAATCTAAGGCAACCTAACATCTCGGATGCAATATTTGACAACATTCCTGGCCTGTCGAACCCTACTTCTCGGAGGGAACTGTATATACGTCTATAACGGTATATATCCTAATCTAAGGCAACCTAACATCTCGGATGTAACATTTGACAACATTCCAGGCGTGTCGGTCCCTACGTCTGGGTGGTAGCATTACATGCGTCTATGACGTTATATATCCTAACCTAAGGCAACCTAACATCTCGGATGCAATATTTGACAACATTCCTGGCCTGTCGAACCCTACTTCTCGGAGGGAACAGCATATACGTCTATAGCGTCATATATCCTAACCTAAGGCAACCTAATATCTCGGATGTAACATTTGACAACATTCCAGGTGTGTCGGTCCCTACGTCTCGGTGGTAACATTACATGCGTCTATAACGGTATATTTCCTAATCTAAGGCAACCTAACATCTCGGATGCAATATTTGACAACATTCCTGGCCTGTCGAACCCTACTTCTCGGAGGGAACAGTATATACGTCTATAACGTTATATATCCTAACCTAAGGCAACCTGACATCTCGGATGTATTATTCTACAACATTCCAGGCGTGTCGGAACCTACTTCTCAGTGGGAACATTATATGCGTCTATAACGTTGTATATCCTAATCTAAGGCAACCTAACATCTCGGATGCAATATTTGACAACATTCCTGGCCTGTCGAATCCTACTTCTCGGAGGGAACAGCATATACGTCTATAACGTCATATATCCTAACCTAAGGCAACCTAACATCTCGGATGTAACATTTGACAACATTCCAGGCGTGTCGGTCCCTACGTTTCGGTGATAACATTACATGCGTCTATAGCGGTATATATCCTAATCTTAGGCAACCTAACATCTCGGATGTAACATTTTACAACATTCCAGGCCTGTCGGTCCCTACGTCACGGTGGTAACATTACATGCGTCTATAACGTTATATATCCTAACCTAAGGCCACCTAACATCTCGTATGTAATATTTGACAACATTCCTGGCGTGTCGAACCCTACTTCTCGGTGGGAACAGTATATACGTCTATAACGTTATATATCCTAACGTAAGGCAACCTAACATCTCGGATGCAATATTTGACAACATACCCGCCGTGTTGAAACCCTACGTCTCGGTGGTAATATTACGTGCGTCTATAACGTTATATATGCTAACCTAAGGCAACCTAACATCTCGGATGCAATATTTGACAACATTCCTGGCCTGTCGAACCCTACTTCTCGGAGGGAACAGTATATACGTCTATAACGTTATATACCCTAACCTAAGGCAACCTGACTTCTCGGATGTAATATTCTACATCATTCCAGGCGTGTCGAACCCTACTTCTCGGATGGAACTATATATACGTCTATAACGGTATATATCCTAATCTAAGGCAACCTAACATCTCGGATGTAACATTTGACAACATTCCAGGCGTGTCGGTCCCTACGTCTCGGTGGTAACATTACATGCGTCTATAACGTTATATATCCTAACCTAAGGCAACCTAACATCTCGGATGTAACATTTGACAACATTCCAGGCTTGTCGGTCCCTACCTCTCGGTGGTAACATTACATGCGTCTATAACGTTATATATCCTAACCTAAGGCAACCTAACATCTCGGATGCAATATTTGCCAACATTCCTGGCCTGTCGAACCCTACTTCTCGGAGGGAACAGTATATACGTCTGTAACGTCATATATCCTAACCTAAGACAACCTAACATCTCGGATGTAACATTTGACAACATTCCAGGCGTGTCGGTCCCTACGTCTCGGTGGTAACGTTACATGCGTCTATAACGTTATATATCCTAACTTAAGGCAACCTAACATCTCGGATGCAATATTTGACAACATTCCTGGCCTGTCGAATCCTACTTCTCGGAGGGAACAGCATATACCTCTATAACGTCATATATCCTAACCTAAGGCAACCTAACATCTCGGATGTAACATTTGACAACATTCCAGGCGTGTCGGTCCCTACGTCTCGGTGATAACATTACATGCGTCTATAGCGGTATATATCCTAATCTTAGGCAACCTAACATCTCGGATGTAACATTTTACAACATTCCAGGCCTGTCGGTCCCTACGTCACGGTGGTAACATTACATGCGTCTATAACGTTATATATCCTAACCTAAGGCAACCTGACATCTCGGATGTAATATTCTACATCATTCCAGGCGTGTCGAACCCTACTTCTCGGATGGAACTGTATATACGTCTATAACGGCATATATCCTAATCTAAGGCAACCTAACATCTCGGATGTAACATTTGACAACATTCCAGGCGTGTCGGTCCCTACGTCTCGGTGATAACATTACATGCGTCTATAGCGGTATATATCCTAATCTTAGGCAACCTAACATCTCGGATGTAACATTTTACAACATTCCAGGCCTGTCGGCCCCTACGTCACGGTGGTAACATTACATGCGTCTATAACGTTATATATCCTAACCTAAGGCCACCTAACATCTCGTATGTAATATTTGATAACATTCCTGGCGTGTCGAACCCTACTTCTCGGAGGGAACAGCATATACGTCTATAACGTCATATATCCTAACCTAAGGCAACCTAACATCTCGGATATAACATTTGACAACATACCCGGCGTGTTGCAACCCTACGTCTCGGTGGTAACATTACGTGCGTCTATAACGTTATATATGCTGACCTAAGGCAACCTAACATCTCGGATGCAATATTTGACAACATTCCTGGCCTGTCGAACCCTACTTCTCGGGGGGAACAGTATATACGTCTATAACGTTATATATCCTAACCTAAGGCACCCTGACATCTCGGATGTAATATTCTACATCATTCCAGGCGTGTCGATCCCTACTTCTCGGATGGAACTGTATATACGTCTATAACGGTATATATCCTAATCTAAGGCAACCTAACATCTCGGATGTAACATTTGACAACATTCCAGGCGTGTCGGTCCCTACGTCTCGGTGGTAACAGTACATGCGTCTATAACGTTATATATCCTAACCTAAGGCAACCTAACATCTCGGATGCAATATTTGACAACATTCCTGGCCTGTCGAATCCTACTTCTCGGAGGGAACAGCATATACGTCTATAACGTCATATATCCTAACCTAAGGCAACCTAACATCTCGGATGTAACATTTGACAACATTCCAGGCGTGTCGGTCCCTACGTTTCGGTGATAACATTACATGCGTCTATAGCGGTATATATCCTAATCTTAGGCAACCTAACATCTCGGATGTAACATTTTACAACATTCCAGGCCTGTCGGTCCCTACGTCACGGTGGTAACATTACATGCGTCTATAACGTTATATATCCTAACCTAAGGCCACCTAACATCTCGTATGTAATATTTGACAACATTCCTGGCGTGTCGAACCCTACTTCTCGGTGGGAACAGTATATACGTCTATAACGTTATATATCCTAACGTAAGGCAACCTAACATCTCGGATACAATATTTGACAACATACCCGCCGTGTTGGAACCCTACGTCTCGGTGGTAATATTACGTGCGTCTATAACGTTATATATGCTAACCTAAGGCAACCTAACATCTCGGATGCAATATTTGACAACATTCCTGGCCTGTCGAACCCTACTTCTCGGAGGGAACAGTATATACGTCTATAACGTTATATACCCTAACCTAAGGCAACCTGACATCTCGGATGTAATATTCTACATCATTCCAGGCGTGTCGAACCCTACTTCTCGGATGGAACTGTATAGACGTCTATAACGGTATATATCCTAATCTAAGGCAACCTAACATCTCGGATGTAACATTTGACAACATTCCAGGCGTGTCGGTCCCTACGTCTCGGTGGTAACAGTACATGCGTCTATAACGTTATATATCCTAACCTAAGGCAACCTAACATCTCGGATGCAATATTTGACAACATTCCTGGCCTGTCGAATCCTACTTCTCGGAGGGAACAGCATATACGTCTATAACGTCATATATCCTAACCTAAGGCAACCTAACATCTCGGATGTAACATTTGACAACATTCCAGGCCTGTCGGTCCCTACGTCTCGGTGATAACATTACATGCGTCTATAGCGGTATATATCCTAATCTTAGGCAACCTAACATCTCGGATGTAACATTTTACAACATTCCAGGCCTGTCGGTCCCTACGTCACGGTGGTAATATTACATGCGTCTATAACGTTATATATCCTAACCTAAGGCAACCTGACATCTCGGATGTAATATTCTACATCATTCCAGGCGTGTCGAACCCTACTTCTCGGATGGAACTGTATATACGTCTATAACGGTATATATCCTAATCTAAGGCAACCTAACATCTCGGATGTAACATTTGACAACATTCCAGGCGTGTCGGTCCCTACGTCTCGGTGATAACATTACATGCGTCTATAGCGGTATATATCCTAATCTTAGGCAACCTAACATCTCGGATGTAACATTTTACAACATTCCAGGCCTGTCGGCCCCTACGTCACGGTGGTAACATTACATGCGTCTATAACGTTATATATCCTAACCTAAGGCCACCTAACATCTCGTATGTAATATTTGATAACATTCCTGGCGTGTCGAACCCTACTTCTCGGAGGGAACAGCATATACGTCTATAACGTCATATATCCTAACCTAAGGCAACCTAACATCTCGGATATAACATTTGACAACATACCCGGCGTGTTGCAACCCTACGTCTCGGTGGTAACATTACGTGCGTCTATAACGTTATATATGCTGACCTAAGGCAACCTAACATCTCGGATGCAATATTTGACAACATTCCTGGCCTGTCGAACCCTACTTCTCGGGGGGAACAGTATATACGTCTATAACGTTATATATCCTAACCTAAGGCACCCTGACATCTCGGATGTAATATTCTACATCATTCCAGGCGTGTCGATCCCTACTTCTCGGATGGAACTGTATATACGTCTATAACGGTATATATCCTAATCTAAGGCAACCTAACATCTCGGGTGTAACATTTGACAACATTCCAGGCGTGTCGGTCCCTACGTCTCGGTGGTAACAGTACATGCGTCTATAACGTTATATATCCTAACCTAAGGCAACCTAACATCTCGGATGCAATATTTGACAACATTCCTGGCCTGTCGAATCCTACTTCTCGGAGGGAACAGCATATACGTCTATAACGTCATATATCCTAACCTAAGGCAACCTAACATCTCGGATGTAACATTTGACAACATTCCAGGCGTGTCGGTCCCTACGTTTCGGTGATAACATTACATGCGTCTATAGCGGTATATATCCTAATCTTAGGCAACCTAACATCTCGGATGTAACATTTTACAACATTCCAGGCCTGTCGGTCCCTACGTCACGGTGGTAACATTACATGCGTCTATAACGTTATATATCCTAACCTAAGGCCACCTAACATCTCGTATGTAATATTTGACAACATTCCTGGCGTGTCGAACCCTACTTCTCGGTGGGAACAGTATATACGTCTATAACGTTATATATCCTAACGTAAGGCAACCTAACATCTCGGATACAATATTTGACAACATACCCGCCGTGTTGGAACCCTACGTCTCGGTGGTAATATTACGTGCGTCTATAACGTTATATATGCTAACCTAAGGCAACCTAACATCTCGGATGCAATATTTGACAACATTCCTGGCCTGTCGAACCCTACTTCTCGGAGGGAACAGTATATACGTCTATAACGTTATATACCCTAACCTAAGGCAACCTGACATCTCGGATGTAATATTCTACATCATTCCAGGCGTGTCGAACCCTACTTCTCGGATGGAACTGTATATACGTCTATAACGGTATATATCCTAATCTAAGGCAACCTAACATCTCGGATGTAACATTTGACAACATTCCAGGCGTGTCGGTCCCTACGTCTCGGTGGTAACAGTACATGCGTCTATAACGTTATATATCCTAACCTAAGGCAACCTAACATCTCGGATGCAATATTTGACAACATTCCTGGCCTGTCGAATCCTACTTCTCGGAGGGAACAGCATATACGTCTATAACGTCATATATCCTAACCTAAGGCAACCTAACATCTCGGATGTAACATTTGACAACATTCCAGGCGTGTCGGTCCCTACGTCTCGGTGATAACATTACATGCGTCTATAGCGGTATATATCCTAATCTTAGGCAACCTAACATCTCGGATGTAACATTTTACAACATTCCAGGCCTGTCGGTCCCTACGTCACGGTGGTAACATTACATGCGTCTATAACGTTATATATCCTAACCTAAGGCAACCTGACATCTCGGATGTAATATTCTACATCATTCCAGGCGTGTCGAACCCTACTTCTCGGATGGAACTGTATATACGTCTATAACGGTATATATCCTAATCTAAGGCAACCTAACATCTCGGATGTAACATTTGACAACATTCCAGGCGTGTCGGTCCCTACGTCTCGGTGATAACATTACATGCGTCTATAGCGGTATATATCCTAATCTTAGGCAACCTAACATCTCGGATGTAACATTTTACAACATTCCAGGCCTGTCGGCCCCTACGTCACGGTGGTAACATTACATGCGTCTATAACGTTATATATCCTAACCTAAGGCCACCTAACATCTCGTATGTAATATTTGATAACATTCCTGGCGTGTCGAACCCTACTTCTCGGAGGGAACAGCATATACGTCTATAACGTCATATATCCTAACCTAAGGCAACCTAACATCTCGGATATAACATTTGACAACATACCCGGCGTGTTGCAACCCTACGTCTCGGTGGTAACATTACGTGCGTCTATAACGTTATATATGCTGACCTAAGGCAACCTAACATCTCGGATGCAATATTTGACAACATTCCTGGCCTGTCGAACCCTACTTCTCGGGGGGAACAGTATATACGTCTATAACGTTATATATCCTAACCTAAGGCAACCTGACATCTCGGATGTAATATTCTACATCATTCCAGGCGTGTCGATCCCTACTTCTCGGATGGAACTGTATATACGTCTATAACGGTATATATCCTAATCTAAGGCAACCTAACGTCTCGGATGTAACATTTGACAACATTCCACGCGTGTCGGTCCCTACGTCTCGGTGGTAACATTACATGCGTCTATAACGTTTATATCCTAACCTAAGGCAACCTAACATCTCGGATGCAATATTTGACAACATTCCTGGCCCGTCGAATCCTACTTCTCGGAGGGAACAGCATATACGTCTATAACGTCATATATCCTAACCTAAGGCAACCTAACATCTCGGATGTAACATTTGACAACATTCCAGGCGTGTCGGTCCCTACGTCTCGGTGATAACATTACATGCGTCTATAGCGGTATATATCCTAATCTTAGGCAACCTAACATCTCGGATGTAACATTTTACAACATTCCAGGCCTGTCGGCCCCTATGTCACGGTGGTAACATTACGTGCGTCTATAACGTTATATATCCTAACCTAAGGCCACCTAACATCTCGTATGTAATATTTGATAACATTCCTGGCGTGTCGAACCCTACTTCTCGGAGGGAACAGCATATACGTCTATAACGTCATATATCCTAACCTAAGGCAAGCTAACATCTCGGATATGACATTTGACAACATACCCGGCGTGTTGGAACTCTACGTCTCGGAGGGAACAGCATATACGTCTATAACGACATATATCCTAACCTAAGACAACCTAACATCACGGATATAACATTTCACAACATTCCCGGCGTGTTGGAACCCTACGTCTCGGTGGTAACATTACGTGCGTCTATAACGTTATATATGCTAACCTAAGGCAACCTAACATCTCGGATGCAATATTTGACAACATTCCTGTCCTGTCGAACCCTACTTCTCGGAGGGAACAGCATATACGTCTATAACGTTATATATCCTAACCTAAGGCAACCTGACATCTCGGATGTAATATTCTACATCATTCCAGGCGTGTCGAACCCTACTTCTCGGATGGAACTGTATATACGTCTATAACGGTATATATCCTAATCTAAGGCAACCTAACGTCTCGGATGTAACATTTGACAACATTCCAGGCGTGTCGGTCCCTACGTCTCGGTGGTAACATTACATGCGTCTATAACGTTATATATCCTAACCTAAGGCAACCTAACATCTCGGATGCAATATTTGACAACATTCCTGGCCTGTCGAATCCTACTTCTCGGAGGGAACAGCATATACGTCTATAACGTCATATATCCTAACCTAAGGCAACCTAACATCTCGGATGTAACATTTGACAACATTCCAGGCGTGTCGGTCCCTACGTCTCGGTGATAACATTACATGCGTCTATAGCGGTATATATCCTAATCTTAGGCAACCTAACATCTCGGATGTAACATTTTACAACATTCCAGGCCTGTCGGTCCCTACGTCACGGTGGTAACATTACATGCGTCTATAACGTTATATATTCTAACCTAAGGCCACCTAACATCTCGTATGTAATATTTGATAACATTCCTGGCGTGTCGAACCCTACTTCTCGGAGGGAACAGCATATACGTCTATAACGTCATATATCCTAACCTAAGGCAACCTAACATCTCGGATATAACATTTGACAACATACCCGGCGTGTTGGAACCCTACGTCTAGGAGGGAACAGCATATACGTCTATAACGACATATATCCTAACCTAAGACAACCTAACATCTCGGATATAACATTTCACAACATTCCCGGCGTGTTGGAACCCTACGTCTCGGTGGTAACATTACGTGCGTCTATAACGTTATATATGCTAACCTAAGGCAACCTAACATCTCGGATGCAATATTTGACAACATTCCTGGCCTGTCGAACCCTACTTCTCGGAGGGAACAGCATATACGTCTATAACGTCATATATCCTAACCTAAGGCAACCTAACATCTCGGATGTAACATTTGACAACATTCCAGGTGTGTCGGTCCCTACGTCTCGGTGGTAACGTTACATGCGTCTACAACGTTATATATCCTAACCTAAGGCAACCTAACATCTCGGATGTAACATTTGACAACATTCCAGGCGTGTCGGTCCCTACGTCTCGGTGGTAACATTACATGCGTCTATAACGGTATATTTCCTAATTTAAGGCAACCTAACATCTCGGATGCAATATTTGACAACATTCCTGGCCTGTCGGACCCTACTTCTCGGTGGGAACATTATATGCGTCTATAGCGGTATATATCCTAATCTTAGGCAACCTAACATCTCGGATGTATCATTTTACAACATTCCAGGCCTGTCGGTCCCTACGTCTCGGTGGTAACATTACATGCGTCTATAACGTTATATATCCTAACCTAAGGCCACCTAACATCTCGTATGTAATATTTGTCAACAGTCCTTGCGTGTCGAACCCTACTTCTCGGTGGGAACAGTATATACGTCTATAACGTTATATATCCTAACCTAAGGCAACCTAACATCTCGGATGTAATATTTGACAACATTCCTGGCGTGTCGGACCCTACTTCTCGGTGGGAACAGTATATACGTCTGTAACGTCATATATCCTAACCTAAGGCAACCTAACATCTCGGATGCAATATTTGACAACATTCATGGCCTGTCGAACCCTACTTCTCGGAGGGAACAGCATATACATCTATAACGTCATATATCCTAATCTTAGGCAACCTAACATCTCGGATGTAAAATTTACAACATTCCAGGCCTGTCGGCCCCTACGTCACGGTGGTAACATTACGTGCGTCTATAACGTTATATATCCTAACCTAAGGCCACCTAACATCTCGTATGTAATATTTGGTAACATTCCTGGCGTGTCAAACCCTACTTCTCGGAGGGAACAGCATATACGTCTATAACGTCATATATCCTAACCTAAGGCAAGCTAACATCTCGGATATAACATTTGACAACATACCCGGCGTGTTGGAACCCTACGTCTCGGAGGGAACAGCATATACGTCTATAACGACATATATCCTAACCTAAGACAACCTAACATCTCGGATATAACATTTCACAACATTCCCGGCGTGTTGGAACCCTACGTCTCGGTGGTAACATTACGTGCGTCTATAACGTTATATATGCTAACCTAAGGCAACCTAACATCTCGGATGCAATATTTGACAACATTCCTGGCCTGTCGAACCCTACTTCTCGGAGGGAACAGCATATACGTCTATAACGTTATATATCCTAACCTAAGGCAACCTGACATCTCGGATATAACATTTGACAACATACCCGGCGTGTTGGAACCCTACGTCTAGGAGGGAACAGCATATACGTCTATAACGACATATATCCTAACCTAAGACAACCTAACATCTCGGATATAACATTTCACAACATTCCCGGCGTGTTGGAACCCTACGTCTCGGTGGTAACATTACGTGCGTCTATAACGTTATATATGCTAACCTAAGGCAACCTAACATCTCGGATGCAATATTTGACAACATTCCTGGCCTGTCGAACCCTACTTCTCGGAGGGAACAGCATATACGTCTATAACGTCATATATCCTAACCTAAGGCAACCTAACATCTCGGATGTAACATTTGACAACATTCCAGGTGTGTCGGTCCCTACGTCTCGGTGGTAACGTTACATGCGTCTACAACGTTATATATCCTAACCTAAGGCAACCTAACATCTCGGATGTAACATTTGACAACATTCCAGGCGTGTCGGTCCCTACGTCTCGGTGGTAACATTACATGCGTCTATAACGGTATATTTCCTAATCTAAGGCAACCTAACATCTCGGATGCAATATTTGACAACATTCCTGGCCTGTCGGACCCTACTTCTCGGTGGGAACATTATATGCGTCTATAGCGGTATATATCCTAATCTTAGGCAACCTAACATCTCGGATGTATCATTTTACAACATTCCAGGCCTGTCGGTCCCTACGTCTCGGTGGTAACATTACATGCGTCTATAACGTTATATATCCTAACCTAAGGCCACCTAACATCTCGTATGTAATATTTGTCAACAGTCCTTGCGTGTCGAACCCTACTTCTCGGTGGGAACAGTATATACGTCTATAACGTTATATATCCTAACCTAAGGCAACCTAACATCTCGGATGCAATATTTGACAACATTCATGGCCTGTCGAACCCTACTTCTCGGAGGGAACAGCATATACATCTATAACGTCATATATCCTAGCCTAAGGCAACCTAACATCTCGGATGTAACATTTGACAACATTCCAGGTGTGTCGGTCCCTACGTCTCGGTGGTAACATTACATGCGTCTATAACGTTATATATCCTAACCTAAGGCCACCTAACATCTCGGATGTAATATTTGACAACATTCCTGGCGTGTCGGACCCTACTTCTCGGTGGGAACAGTATATACGTCTGTAACGTCATATATCCTAACCTAAGGCAACCTGACATCTCGGATGTAATATTCTACATCATTCCAGGCGTGTCGGACCCTACTTCTCGGTGGGAACATTATATGCGTCTATAGCGGTATATATCCTAATCTTAGGCAACCTAACATCTCGGATGTATCATTTTACAACATTCCAGGCCTGTCGGTCCCTACGTCTCGGTGGTAACATTACATGCGTCTATAACGTTATATATCCTAACCTAAGGCCACCTAACATCTCGTATGTAATATTTGTCAACAGTCCTTGCGTGTCGAACCCTACTTCTCGGTGGGAACAGTATATACGTCTATAACGTTATATATCCTAACCTAAGGCAACCTAACATCTCGGATGTAATATTTGACAACATTCCTGGCGTGTCGGACCCTACTTCTCGGTGGGAACAGTATATACGTCTGTAACGTCATATATCCTAACCTAAGGCAACCTAACATCTCGGATGCAATATTTGACAACATTCATGGCCTGTCGAACCCTACTTCTCGGAGGGAACAGCATATACATCTATAACGTCATATATCCTAGCCTAAGGCAACCTAACATCTCGGATGTAACATTTGACAACATTCCAGGTGTGTCGGTCCCTACGTCTCGGTGGTAACGTTACATGCGTCTACAACGTTATATATCCTAACCTAAGGCAACCTAACATCTTGGATGTAACATTTGACAACATTCCAGGCATGTCGGTCCCTACGTCTCGGTGGTAACATTATATGTGTCTATAACGTTATATATCCTTATCTAAGGCAACCTAACATCTCGGATGCAATATTTGACAACATTCCTAGCCTGTCGAACCCTACTTCTCGGAGGGAACAGTATATACGTCTATAACATTATATATCCTAACCTAAGGCAACCTGACATCTCGGATGTAATATTCTACATCATTCCAGGCGTGTCGGACCCTACTTCTCGGTGGGAACATTATATGCGTCTATAGCGGTATATATCCTAATCTAAGGCAACCTAACATCTCGGATGCAATATTTGACAACATTCCTGGCCTGTCGAACCCTACATCTCGGAGGGAACAGTATATACGTCTATAGCGGTATATATCCTAACGTAAGGCAACCTAACATCTCGGATGTAATATTTGACAACATTCCTGGCGTGTCGGAACCTACTGCTCGGTGGGAACAGTATATATGTCTGTAACGTCATATATCCTAACCTAAGGCAGCCTAACATCTCGGATATAACATTTGACAACATTCCCGGCGTGTTGGAACCCTACGTCTCGGTGGTAACATTACGTGCGTCTATAACGTTATATATGCTAACCTAAGGCAACCTAACATCTCGGATGCAATATTTGACAACATTCCTGGCCTGTCAAACCCTACTTCTCGGAGGGAACAGCATATACGTCTATAACGTCATATATCCTAACCTAAGGCAACCTAACATATCGGATGTAACATTTGACAACATTGCAGGTGTGTCGGTCCCTACGTCTCGGTGGTAACGTTACATGCGTCTATAACGTTATATATCCTAACCTAAGGCAACCTAACATCTCGGATGTAACATTTGACAACATTCCAGGCATGTCAGTCCCTACGTCTCGGTGGTAACATTATATGCGTCTATAACGTTATATATCCTTATCTAAGGCAACCTAACATCTCGGATGCAATATTTGACAACATTCCTAGCCTGTCGAACCCTACTTCTCGGAGGGAACAGTATATACGTCTATAACGTTATATATCCTAACCTAAGGCAACATGACATCTCGGATGTAATATTCTACATCATTCCAGGCGTGTCGGACCGTGCTTCTCGGTTGGAACATTATATGCGTCTATAACGTTGTATATCCTTATCTAAGGCAACCTAACATCTCGGATGCAATATTTGACAACATTCCTGGCCTGTCGAACCCTACATCTCGGGGGGAAGATTATATACATCTATAGCGGTATATATCCTAATCTAAAGCAACCTAACATCTCGAATGCAATATTTGATAACATTCCTGGCCTGTCGAACCCTACTTCTCGGAGGGAACAGTATATACGTCTATAACGTTATATATCCTAACCCAAGGCAACCTGACATCTCGGATGTAATATTCTACATCATTCCAGGCGTGTCGGTCCCTACGTCTCGGTGGTAATATTACATATGTCTATAACGTTATATATCCTAACCTAAGGCAACCTAACATCTCGGATGCAATATTTGACAACATTCCTGGCCTGTCGAACCCTACTTCTCGGTGGGAACAGTATATACGTCTATAACGTGATATATCCAAACCTAAGGCAACCTAACAACTCGGATGTAATATTTGACAACATTCCTGGCGTGTCGGACCCTACTTCTCGGTGGGAACAGTATATACGTCTGTAACGTCATATATCCTAACCTGAGGCAACCTAACATCTCGGATATAACATTTGACAACATTCCAGGCGTGTTGGAACCCTACGTCTCGGTGGTAACATTACGTGCGTCTATAACGTTATATATGCTAACCTAAGGCAACATAACATCTCGGATGCAATATTTGACAACATTCCTGGCCTGTCGAAGCCTACTTCTCGGAGGGAACAGTATATACGTCTATAACGGTATATATCCTAATCTAAGGCAACCTAACATCTCGGATGCAATATTTGACATCATTCCTGGCCTGTAGAACCCTACTCCTCGCAGGGAACAGTATATACGTCTGTAACGACATATATCCTAACCTAAGGCAACCTAACATCCCGGATGTAACATTTGACAACATTCCAGGCGTGTCGGTCCCTACGTCTCGGTGATAACATTACATGCGTCTATAACGTTATATATCCTAACCTAAGGCAACCTAACATCTCGGATGCAATTTTTGACAACATTCCTGGCCTGTCGAACCCTACTTCTCGGAGGGAACAGTATATACGTCTATAACGGTATATATCCTAATCTAAGGCAACCTAACATCTCAGATGCAATATTTGACAACATTCCTGGCCTGTCGAATCCTACTTCTCGGAGGGAACAGCATATACGTCTATAACGTCATATATCCTAACCTAAGGCAAACTAACATCTCGGATGTAACATTTTACAACATTCCTGGGGTGTCGGACCCTACTTCTCGGTGGGAACAGTATATACGTCTGTAACGTCATATATCCTAACCTAAGGCAACCTAACATCTCGGATATAACATTTGACAACATTCCAGGCGTGTTGGAACCCTACGTCTCGGTGGTAACATTAAATGCGCCTATAACGTTATATATGCTAACCTAAGGCAACATAACATCTCGGATGCAATATTTGACAACATTCCTGGCCTGTCGAACCCTACTTCTCGGAGGGAACAGTATATACGTCTATAACGGTATATATCCTAATCTAAGGAAACCTAACATCTCGGATGCAATATTTGACAACATTCCTGGCCTGTCGAACCCCACTTCTCGGAGGGAACAGTATTTACGTCTATAAAGTTATATATCCTAACCTAAGGCAACATGACATCTCGGATGTAATATTCTACATCATTCCAGGCGTGTCGTTCCCTACTTCTCGGATGGAACTGTATATACGTCTATAACGGTATATATCCTAATCTAAGGCAACCTAACATCTCGGATGTAACATTTGACAACATTGCAGGCGTGTCGGACCCTACTTCTCGGTGGGAACAGTATATACGTCTGTAACGTCATATATCCTAACCTAAGGCAACCTAACATCTCGGATATAACATTTGACAACATTCCAGGCCTGTCGGTCCCTACGTCACGGTGGTAACATTACATGCGTCTATAACGTTATATATCCTAACCTAAGGCCACCTAACATCTCGTATGTAATATTTGATAACATTCCTGGCGTGTCGAACCCTACTTCTCGGAGGGAACAGCATATACGTCTATAACGTCATATATCCTAACCTAAGGCAACCTGACATCTCGGATGTAGTATTCTACATCATTCCAGGCGTGTCGAACCCTACTTCTCGGTGGGAACATTATATGAGTCTATAACGTTGTATATCCTAATCTAAGGCAACCTATTATCTCAGACGTAATATTTTACAATATTCCTGGCGTGTCGGTGCATACTTTTCGGTGGGAATATTATATGCGTCTATAACGGTCGATATCGTAATCTAAGGCAACCTAACATCTCGGATGCAATATTTGACAACATTCCTGGCCTGTCGAACCCTACTTCTCGGAGGGAACAGCATATACGTCTATAGCGTCATATATCCTAACCTAAGGCAACCTAATATCTCGGATGTAACATTTGACAACATTCCAGGTTTGTCGGTCCCTACGTCTCGGTGGTAACGTTACATGCGTCTACATCGTTATATATCCTAACCTAAGGCAACCTAACATCTCGGATGTAACATTTGACAACATTCCTGGCCTGTCGAACCCTACTTCTCGGAGGGAACAGTATATACGTCTATAACGTTATATATCCTAACCTAAGGCAACCTGACATCTCGGATGTATTATTCTACAACATTCCAGGCGTGTCGGAACCTACTTCTCAGTGGGAACATTATATGCGTCTATAACGTTGTATATCCTAATCTAAGGCAACCTAACATCTCGGATGCAATATTTGACAACATTCCTGGCCTGTCGAATCCTACTTCTCGGAGGGAACAGCATATACGTCTATAACGTCATATATCCTAACCTAAGGCAACCTAACATCTCGGATGTAACATTTGACAACATTCCAGGCGTGTCGGTCCCTACGTCACGGTGGTAACATTACATGCGTCTATAACGTTATATATCCTAACCTAAGGCCACCTAACATCTCGTATGTAATATTTGACAACATTCCTGGCGTGTCGAACCCTACTTCTCGGTGGGAACAGTATATACGTCTATAACGTTATATATCCTAACGTAAGGCAACCTAACATCTCGGATGCAATATTTGACAACATACCCGCCGTGTTGGAACCCTACGTCTCGGTGGTAATATTACGTGCGTCTATAACGTTATATATGCTAACCTAAGGCAACCTAACATCTCGGATGCAATATTTGACAACATTCCTGGCCTGTCGAACCCTACTTCTCGGAGGGAACAGTATATACGTCTATAACGTTATATATCCTAACCTAAGGCAACCTGACATCTCGGATGTAATATTCTACATCATTCCAGGCGTGTCGAACCCTACTTCTCGTATGGAACTATATATACGTCTATAACGGTATATATCCTAATCTAAGGCAACCTAACATCTCGGATGTAACATTTGACAACATTCCAGGCGTGTCGGTCCCTACGTCTCGGTGGTAACATTACATGCGTCTATAACGTTATATATCCTAACCTAAGGCAACCTAACATCTCGGATGTAAGATTTGACAACATTCCAGGTTTGTCGGTCCCTACCTCTCGGTGGTAACATTACATGCGTCTATAACGTTATATATCCTAACCTAAGGCAACCTAACATCTCGGATGCAATATTTGCCAACATTCCTGGCCTGTCGAACCCTACTTCTCGGAGGGAACAGTATATACGTCTGTAACGTCATATATCCTAACCTAAGACAACCTAACATCTCGGATGTAACATTTGACAACATTCCAGGCGTGTCGGTCCCTACGTCTCGGTGGTAACGTTACATGCGTCTATAACGTTATATATCCTAACTTAAGGCAACCTAACATCTCGGATGCAATATTTGACAACATTCCTGGCCTGTCGAATCCTACTTCTCGGAGGGAACAGCATATACGTCTATAACGTCATATATCCTAACCTAAGGCAACCTAACATCTCGGATGTAACATTTGACAACATTCCAGGCGTGTCGGTCCCTACGTCACGGTGGTAACATTACATGCGTCTATAACGTTATATATCCTAACCTAAGGCCACCTAACATCTCGTATGTAATATTTGACAACATTCCTGGCGTGTCGAACCCTACTTCTCGGTGGGAACAGTATATACGTCTATAACGTTATATATCCTAACGTAAGGCAACCTAACATCTCGGATGCAATATTTGACAACATACCCGCCGTGTTGGAACCCTACGTCTCGGTGGTAATATTACGTGCGTCTATAACGTTATATATGCTAACCTAAGGCAACCTAACATCTCGGATGCAATATTTGACAACATTCCTGGCCTGTCGAACCCTACTTCTCGGAGGGAACAGTATATACGTCTATAACGTTATATATCCTAACCTAAGGCAACCTGACATCTCGGATGTAATATTCTACATCATTCCAGGCGTGTCGAACCCTACTTCTCGTATGGAACTATATATACGTCTATAACGGTATATATCCTAATCTAAGGCAACCTAACATCTCGGATGTAACATTTGACAACATTCCAGGCGTGTCGGTCCCTACGTCTCGGTGGTAACATTACATGCGTCTATAACGTTATATATCCTAACCTAAGGCAACCTAACATCTCGGATGTAACATTTGACAACATTCCAGGTTTGTCGGTCCCTACCTCTCGGTGGTAACATTACATGCGTCTATAACGTTATATATCCTAACCTAAGGCAACCTAACATCTCGGATGCAATATTTGCCAACATTCCTGGCCTGTCGAACCCTACTTCTCGGAGGGAACAGTATATACGTCTGTAACGTCATATATCCTAACCTAAGACAACCTAACATCTCGGATGTAACATTTGACAACATTCCAGGCGTGTCGGTCCCTACGTCTCGGTGGTAACGTTACATGCGTCTATAACGTTATATATCCTAACTTAAGGCAACCTAACATCTCGGATGCAATATTTGACAACATTCCTGGCCTGTCGAATCCTACTTCTCGGAGGGAACAGCATATACGTCTATAACGTCATATATCCTAACCTAAGGCAACCTAACATCGCGGATGTAACATTTGACAACATTCCAGGCGTGTCGGTCCCTACGTCTCGGTGATAACATTTCATGCGTCGATAGCGGTATATATCCTAATCTGAGGCAACCTAACATCTCGGATGTAACATTTTACAACATTCCAGGCCTGTCGGTCCCTACGTCACGGTGGTAACATTACATGCGTCTATAACGTTATATATCCTAACCTAAGACCACCTAACATCTCGTATGTAATATTTGACAACATTCCTGGCCTGTCGAACCCTACTTCTCGGAGGGAACAGTATATACGTCTATAACGTTATATATCCTAACCTAAGGCAACCTGACATCTCGGATGTAATATTCTACATCATTCCAGGCGTGTCGAACCCTACTTCTCGGATGGAACTGTATATACGTCTATAACGGTATATATCCTAATCTAAGGCAACCTAACATCTCGGATGTAACATTTGACAACATTCCAGGCGTGTCGGTCCCTACGTCTCGGTGGTAACAGTACATGCGTCTATAACGTTATATATCCTAACCTAAGGCAACCTAACATCTCGGATGCAATATTTGACAACATTCCTGGCCTGTCGAATCCTACTTCTCGGAGGGAACAGCATATACGTCTATAACGTCATATATCCTAACCTAAGGCAACCTAACATCTCGGATGTAACATTTGACAACATTCCAGGCGTGTCGGTCCCTACGTCTCGGTGATAACATTACATGCGTCTATAGCGGTATATATCCTAATCTTAGGCAACCTAACATCTCGGATGTAACATTTTACAACATTCCAGGCCTGTCGGTCCCTACGTCACGGTGGTAACATTACATGCGTCTATAACGTTATATATCCTAACCTAAGGCAACCTGACATCTCGGATGTAATATTCTACATCATTCCAGGCGTGTCGAACCCTACTTCTCGGATGGAACTGTATATACGTCTATAACGGTATATATCCTAATCTAAGGCAACCTAACATCTCGGATGTAACATTTGACAACATTCCAGGCGTGTCGGTCCCTACGTCTCGGTGATAACATTACATGCGTCTATAGCGGTACATATCCTAATCTTAGGCAACCTAACATCGCGGATGTAACATTTGACAACATTCCAGGCGTGTCGGTCCCTACGTCTCGGTGATAACATTTCATGCGTCGATAGCGGTATATATCCTAATCTGAGGCAACCTAACATCTCGGATGTAACATTTTACAACATTCCAGGCCTGTCGGTCCCTACGTCACGGTGGTAACATTACATGCGTCTATAACGTTATATATCCTAACCTAAGACCACCTAACATCTCGTATGTAATATTTGACAACATTCCTGGCCTGTCGAACCCTACTTCTCGGAGGGAACAGTATATACGTCTATAACGTTATATATCCTAACCTAAGGCAACCTGACATCTCGGATGTAATATTCTACATCATTCCAGGCGTGTCGAACCCTACTTCTCGGATGGAACTGTATATACGTCTATAACGGTATATATCCTAATCTAAGGCAACCTAACATCTCGGATGTAACATTTGACAACATTCCAGGCGTGTCGGTCCCTACGTCTCGGTGGTAACAGTACATGCGTCTATAACGTTATATATCCTAACCTAAGGCAACCTAACATCTCGGATGCAATATTTGACAACATTCCTGGCCTGTCGAATCCTACTTCTCGGAGGGAACAGCATATACGTCTATAACGTCATATATCCTAACCTAAGGCAACCTAACATCTCGGATGTAACATTTGACAACATTCCAGGCGTGTCGGTCCCTACGTCTCGGTGATAACATTACATGCGTCTATAGCGGTATATATCCTAATCTTAGGCAACCTAACATCTCGGATGTAACATTTTACAACATTCCAGGCCTGTCGGTCCCTACGTCACGGTGGTAACATTACATGCGTCTATAACGTTATATATCCTAACCTAAGGCAACCTGACATCTCGGATGTAATATTCTACATCATTCCAGTCGTGTCGAACCCTACTTCTCGGATGGAACTGTATATACGTCTATAACGGTATATATCCTAATCTAAGGCAACCTAACATCTCGGATGTAACATTTGACAACATTCCAGGCGTGTCGGTCCCTACGTCTCGGTGATAACATTACATGCGTCTATAGCGGTACATATCCTAATCTTAGGCAACCTAACATCTCGGATGTAACATTTTACAACATTCCAGGCCTGTCGGCCCCTACGTCACGGTGGTAACATTACATGCGTCTATAACGTTATATATCCTAACCTAAGGCCACCTAACATCTCGTATGTAATATTTGATAACATTCCTGGCGTGTCGAACCCTCCTTCTCGGAGGGAACAGCATATACGTCTATAACGTCATATATCCTAACCTAAGGCAACCTAACATCTCGGATGTAACATTTGACAACATTCCAGGCGTGTCGGTCCCTACGTCACGGTGGTAACATTACATGCGTCTATAACGTTATATATCCTAACCTAAGGCCACCTAACATCTCGTATGTAATATTTGACAACATTCCTGGCGTGTCGAACCCTACTTCTCGGTGGGAACAGTATATACGTCTATAACGTTATATATCCTAACGTAAGGCAACCTAACATCTCGGATGCAATATTTGACAACATACCCGCCGTGTTGGAACCCTACGTCTCGGTGGTAATATTACGTGCGTCTATAACGTTATATATGCTAACCTAAGGCAACCTAACATCTCGGATGCAATATTTGACAACATTCCTGGCCTGTCGAACCCTACTTCTCGGAGGGAACAGTATATACGTCTATAACGTTATATATCCTAACCTAAGGCAACCTGACATCTCGGATGTAATATTCTACATCATTCCAGGCGTGTCGAACCCTACTTCTCGTATGGAACTATATATACGTCTATAACGGTATATATCCTAATCTAAGGCAACCTAACATCTCGGATGTAACATTTGACAACATTCCAGGCGTGTCGGTCCCTACGTCTCGGTGGTAACATTACATGCGTCTATAACGTTATATATCCTAACCTAAGGCAACCTAACATCTCGGATGTAACATTTGACAACATTCCAGGTTTGTCGGTCCCTACCTCTCGGTGGTAACATTACATGCGTCTATAACGTTATATATCCTAACCTAAGGCAACCTAACATCTCGGATGCAATATTTGCCAACATTCCTGGCCTGTCGAACCCTACTTCTCGGAGGGAACAGTATATACGTCTGTAACGTCATATATCCTAACCTAAGACAACCTAACATCTCGGATGTAACATTTGACAACATTCCAGGCGTGTCGGTCCCTACGTCTCGGTGGTAACGTTACATGCGTCTATAACGTTATATATCCTAACTTAAGGCAACCTAACATCTCGGATGCAATATTTGACAACATTCCTGGCCTGTCGAATCCTACTTCTCGGAGGGAACAGCATATACGTCTATAACGTCATATATCCTAACCTAAGGCAACCTAACATCGCGGATGTAACATTTGACAACATTCCAGGCGTGTCGGTCCCTACGCCTCGGTGATAACATTTCATGCGTCGATAGCGGTATATATCCTAATCTGAGGCAACCTAACATCTCGGATGTAACATTTTACAACATTCCAGGCCTGTCGGTCCCTACGTCACGGTGGTAACATTACATGCGTCTATAACGTTATATATCCTAACCTAAGACCACCTAACATCTCGTATGTAATATTTGACAACATTCCTGGCCTGTCGAACCCTACTTCTCGGAGGGAACAGTATATACGTCTATAACGTTATATATCCTAACCTAAGGCAACCTGACATCTCGGATGTAATATTCTACATCATTCCAGGCGTGTCGAACTCTACTTCTCGGATGGAACTGTATATACGTCTATAACGGTATATATCCTAATCTAAGGCAACCTAACATCTCGGATGTAACATTTGACAACATTCCAGGCGTGTCGGTCCCTACGTCTCGGTGGTAACAGTACATGCGTCTATAACGTTATATATCCTAACCTAAGGCAACCTAACATCTCGGATGCAATATTTGACAACATTCCTGGCCTGTCGAATCCTACTTCTCGGAGGGAACAGCATATACGTCTATAACGTCATATATCCTAACCTAAGGCAACCTAACATCTCGGATGTAACATTTGACAACATTCCAGGCGTGTCGGTCCCTACGTCTCGGTGATAACATTACATGCGTCTATAGCGGTATATATCCTAATCTTAGGCAACCTAACATCTCGGATGTAACATTTTACAACATTCCAGGCCTGTCGGTCCCTACGTCACGGTGGTAACATTACATGCGTCTATAACGTTATATATCCTAACCTAAGGCAACCTGACATCTCGGATGTAATATTCTACATCATTCCAGGCGTGTCGAACCCTACTTCTCGGATGGAACTGTATATACGTCTATAACGGTATATATCCTAATCTAAGGCAACCTAACATCTCGGATGTAACATTTGACAACATTCCAGGCGTGTCGGTCCCTACGTCTCGGTGATAACATTACATGCGTCTATAGCGGTACATATCCTAATCTTAGGCAACCTAACATCTCGGATGTAACATTTTACAACATTCCAGGCCTGTCGGCCCCTACGTCACGGTGGTAACATTACATGCGTCTATAACGTTATATATCCTAACCTAAGGCCACCTAACATCTCGTATGTAATATTTGATAACATTCCTGGCGTGTCGAACCCTACTTCTCGGAGGGAACAGCATATACGTCTATAACGTCATATATCCTAACCTAAGGCAACCTAACATCTCGGATATAACATTTGACAACATACCCGGCGTGTTGGAACCCTACGTCTCGGAGGGAACAGCATATACGTCTATAACGACATATATCCTAACCTAAGACAACCTAACATCTCGGATATAACATTTCACAACATTCCCGGCGTGTTGGAACCCTACGTCTCGGTGGTAACATTACGTGCGTCTATAACGTTATATATGCTAACCTAAGGCAACCTAACATCTCGGATGCAATATTTGACAACATTCCTGGCCTGTCGAACCCTACTTCTCGGAGGGAACAGCATATACGTCTATAACGTTATATATCCTAACCTAAGGCAACCTGACATCTCGGATGTAATATTCTACATCATTCCAGGCGTGTCGAACCCTACTTCTCGGATGGAACTGTATATAAGTCTATAACGGTATATATCCTAATCTAAGGCAACCTAACGTCTCGGATGTAACATTTGACAACATTCCAGGCGTGTCGGTCCCTACGTCTCGGTGGTAACATTACATGCGTCTATAACGTTATATATCCTAACCTAAGGCAACCTAACATCTCGGATGCAATATTTGACAACATTCCTGGCCTGTCGAATCCTACTTCTCGGAGGGAACAGCATATACGTCTATAACGTCATATATCCTAACCTAAGGCAACCTAACATCTCGGATGTAACATTTGACAACATTCCAGGCGTGTCGGTCCCTACGTCTCGGTGATAACATTACATGCGTCTATAGCGGTATATATCCTAATCTTAGGCAACCTAACATCTCGGATGTAACATTTTACAACATTCCAGGCCTGTCGGTCCCTACGTCACGGTGGTAACATTACATGCGTCTATAACGTTATATATTCTAACCTAAGGCCACCTAACATCTCGTATGTAATATTTGATAACATTCCTGGCGTGTCGAACCCTACTTCTCGGAGGGAACAGCATATACGTCTATAACGTCATATATCCTAACCTAAGGCAACCTAACATCTCGGATATAACATTTGACAACATACCCGGCGTGTTGGAACCCTACGTCTAGGAGGGAACAGCATATACGTCTATAACGACATATATCCTAACCTAAGACAACCTAACATCTCGGATAAAACATTACACAACATTCCCGGCGTGTTGGAACCCTACGTCTCGGTGGTAACATTACGTGCGTCTATAACGTTATATATGCTAACCTAAGGCAACCTAACATCTCGGATGCAATATTTGACAACATTCCTGGCCTGTCGAACCCTACTTCTCGGAGGGAACAGCATATACGTCTATAACGTCATATATCCTAACCTAAGGCAACCTAACATCTCGGATGTCACATTTGACAACATTCCAGGTGTGTCGGTCCCTACGTCTCGGTGGTAACGTTACATGCGTCTACAACGTTATATATCCTAACCTACGGCAACCTAACATCTCGGATGTAACATTTGACAACATTCCAGGCGTGTCGGTCCCTACGTCTCGGTGGTAACATTACATGCGTCTATAACGGTATATTTCCTAATCTAAGGCAACCTAACATCTCGGATGCAATATTTGACAACATTCCTGGCCTGTCGAACCCTACTTCTCGGAGGGAACAGTATATACGTCTGTAACGTCATATATCCTAACTTAAGGCAACCTAACATCTCGGATATAACATTTGACAACATTCCTGGCCTGTCGAATCCTACTTCTCGGAGGGAACAGCATATACGTCTATAACGTCATATATCCTAACCTAAGACAACCTAACATCTCGGATGTAACATTTGACAACATTCCAGGCGTGTCGGTCCCTACGTCTCGGTGGTAACATTACATGCGTCTATAGCGGTATATATCCTAACCTAAGGCCACCTAACATCTCGTATGTAATATTTGACAACATTCCTGGCGTGTCGGACCCTACTTCTCGGTGGGAACAGTATATACGTTTGTAACGTCATATATCCTAACCTAAGGCAACCTAACATCTCGGATATAACATTTGACAACATTCCAGGCGTGTCGGTCCCTACGTCTCGGTGGTAACATTACATGCGTCTATAACGGTATATTTCCTAATCTAAGGCAACCTAACATCTCGGATGCAATATTTGACAACATTCCTGGCCTGTCGAACCCTACTTCTCGGAGGGAACAGTATATGCGTCTATAACGGTATATGTCCTAATCTAAGGCAACCTAACATCTCGGATGCAATATTTGACAACATTCCTGGCCTGTCGAACCCTACTTCTCGGAGGGAACAGTATATACGTCTGTAACGACATATATCCTAACCTAAGACAACCTAACATCCCGGATGTAACATTTGACAACATTCCAGGCGTGTCGGTCCCTACGTCTCGGTGGTAACATTACATGCGTCTATAACGTTATATATCCTAACCTAAGGCAACCTAACATCTCGGATGCAATATTTGACAACATTCCTGGCCTGTCGAATCCTACTTCTCGGAGGGAACAGCATATACGTCTATAACGTCATATATCCTAACCTAAGGCAACCTAACATCTCGGATGTAACATTTGACAACATTCCAGGCGTGTCGGTCCCTACGTCTCGGTGGTAACATTACATGCGTCTATAGCGGTATATATGCTAACCTAAGGCAACCTAACATCTCGGATATAACATTTGACAACATACCCGGCGTGTTGGAACCCTACGTCTCGTTGGTAACATTACGTGCGTCTATAACGTTATATATGCTAACCTAAGGCAACCTAACATCTCGGATGCAATGTTTGACAACATTCCTGGCCTGTCGAACCCTACTTCTCGGAGGGAACAGTATATACGTCTATAACGTTATATATCCTAACCTAAGGCAACCTGACATCTCGGATGTAATATTCTACATCATTCCAGGCGTGTCGAACCCTACTTCTCGGTGGGAACATTATATAAGTCTATAACGTTGTATATCCTAATCTAAGGCAACCTATTATCTCAGACGTAATATTTTACAATATTCCTGGCGTGTCGGTGCATACTTTTCGGTGGGAATATTATATGCGTCTATAACGGTCGATATCGTAATCTAAGGCAACCTAACATCTCGGATGCAATATTTGACAACATTCCTGGCCTGTCGAACCCTACTTCTCGGAGGGAACAGTATATACGTCTATAACGGTATATGTCCTAATCTAAGGCAACCTAACATCTCGGATGCAATATTTGACAACATTCCTGGCCTGTCGAACCCTACTTCTCGGAGGGAACAGTATATACGTCTGTAACGACATATATCCTAACCTAAGACAACCTAACATCCCGGATGTAACATTTGACAACATTCCAGGCGTGTCGGTCCCTACGTCTCGGTGGTAACATTACATGCGTCTATGACGTTATATATCCTAACCTAAGGCAACCTAACATCTCGGATGCAATATTTGACAACATTCCTGGCCTGTCGAATCCTACTTCTCGGAGGGAACAGCATATACGTCTATAACGTCATATATCCTAACCTAAGACAACCTAACATCTCGTGTGTAACATTTGACAACATTCCAGGCGTGTCGGTCCCTACGTCTCGGTGGTAACATTACATGCGTCTACAGCGGTATATATCCTAATCTTGGCAACGTAACTTCTCGGATGTAACATTTTACAACATTCCAGGCCTGTCGGTCCCTACGTCTCGGTGGTAACATTACATGCGTCTATAACGTTATATAGCCTAACCTAAGGCCACCTAACATCTCGTATGTAATATTTGACAACATTCCTGGCGTGTCGAAACCTACTTCTCGGTGGGAACAGTATATACGTCTATAACGTTATATATCCTAACGGAAGGTAACCTAACATCTCGGATGTAATATTTGACAACATTCCAGGCGTGTCGGTCCCTACGTCTCGGTGGTAACATTACATGCGTCTATAACGTTATATATCCTAACCTAAGGCAACCTAACATCTCGGATGCAATATTTGACAACATTCCTGGCCTGTCGAACCCTACTTCTCGGAGGGAACAGTATATACGTCTGTAACGACATATATCCTAACCTAAGACAACCTAACATCCCGGATGTAACATTTGACAACATTCCAGGCGTGTCGGTCCCTACGTCTCGGTGGTAACATTACATGCGTCTATAACGTTATATATCCTAACCTAAGGCAACCTAACATCTCGGATGCAATGTTTGACAACATTCCTGGCCTGTCGAACCCTACTTCTCGGAGGGAACAGTATATACGTCTATAACGTTATATATCCTAACCTAAGGCAACCTGACATCTCGGATGTAATATTCTACATCATTCCAGGCGTGTCGAACCCTACTTCTCGGTGGGAACATTATATGAGTCTATAACGTTGTATATCCTAATCTAAGGCAACCTATTATCTCAGACGTAATATTTTACAATATTCCTGGCGTGTCGGTGCATACTTTTCGGTGGGAATATTATATGCGTCTATAACGGTCGATATCGTAATCTAAGGCAACCTAACATCTCGGATGCAATATTTGACAACATTCCTGGCCTGTCGAACCCTACTTCTCGGAGGGAACTGTATATACGTCTATAACGGTATATTTCCTAATCTAAGGCAACCTAACGTCTCGTATGCAATATTTGACAACATTCCTGGCCTGTCGAACCCTACTTCTCGGAGGGAACAGTATATACGTCTGTAACGACATATATCCTAACCTAAGACAACCTAACATCCCGGATGTAACATTTTACCACATTCCAGGCGTATCGGTCCCTACGTCTCGGTGGTAACATTACATGCGTCTATAACGTTATATATCCTAACCTAAGGCCAACTAACATCTCGTATGTAATATTTGACAACATTCCTGGCGTGTCGAACCCTACTTCTCGGTGGGAACAGTATATACGTCTATAACGTTATATATCCTAACCTAAGGCAACCTAACACCTCGGATATAACATTTGACAACATACCCGTTGTGTTGGAACCCTACGTCTCGGTGGTAACATTACATGCGTCTATAACGTTATATATCCTAACCTAAGGCAACCTAACATCTCGGATGCAATATTTGACAACATTCCTGGCCTGTCGAATCCTACTTCTCGGAGGGAACAGCATATACGTCTATAACGTCATATATCCTAACCTAAGACAACCTAACATCTCGTGTGTAACATTTGACAACATTCCAGGCGTGTCGGTCCCTACGTCTCGGTGGTAACATTACATGCGTCTACAGCGGTATATATCCTAATCTTGGCAACGTAACTTCTCGGATGTAACATTTTACAACATTCCAGGCCTGTCGGTCCCTACGTCTCGGTGGTAACATTACATGCGTCTATAACGTTATATAGCCTAACCTAAGGCCACCTAACATCTCGTATGTAATATTTGACAACATTCCTGGCGTGTCGAAACCTACTTCTCGGTGGGAACAGTATATACGTCTATAACGTTATATATCCTAACGGAAGGTAACCTAACATCTCGGATGTAATATTTGACAACATTCCAGGCGTGTCGGTCCCTACGTCTCGGTGGTAACATTACATGCGTCTATAACGTTATATATCCTAACCTAAGGCAACCTAACATCTCGGATGCAATATTTGACAACATTCCTGGCCTGTCGAACCCTACTTCTCGGAGGGAACAGTATATACGTCCGTAACGACATATATCCTAACCTAAGACAACCTAACATCCCGGATGTAACATTTGACAACATTCCAGGCGTGTCGGTCCCTACGTCTCGGTGGTAACATTACATGCGTCTATAACGTTATATATCCTAACCTAAGGCAACCTAACATCTCGGATGCAATGTTTGACAACATTCCTGGCCTGTCGAACCCTACTTCTCGGAGGGAACAGTATATACGTCTATAACGTTATATATCCTAACCTAAGGCAACCTGACATCTCGGATGTAATATTCTACATCATTCCAGGCGTGTCGAACCCTACTTCTCGGTGAGAACATTATATGAGTCTATAACGTTGTATATCCTAATCTAAGGCAACCTATTATCTCAGACGTAATATTTTACAATATTCCTGGCGTGTCGGTGCATACTTTTCGGTGGGAATATTATATGCGTCTATAACGGTCGATATCGTAATCTAAGGCAACCTAACATCTCGGATGCAATATTTGACAACATTCCTGACCTGTCGAACCCTACTTCTCGGAGGGAACTGTGTATACGTCTATAACGGTATATTTCCTAATCTAAGGCAACCTAACGTCTCGTATGCAATATTTGACAACATTCCTGGCCTGTCGAACCCTACTTCTCGGAGGGAACAGTATATACGTCTGTAACGACATATATCCTAACCTAAGACAACCTAACATCCCGGATGTAACATTTTACCACATTCCAGGCGTATCGGTCCCTACGTCTCGGTGGTAACATTACATGCGTCTATAACGTTATATATCCTAACCTAAGGCCAACTAACATCTCGTATGTAATATTTGACAACATTCCTGGCGTGTCGAACCCTACTTCTCGGTGGGAACAGTATATACGTCTATAACGTTATATATCCTAACCTAAGGCAACCTAACATCTCGGATATAACATTTGACAACATACCCGTTGTGTTGGAACCCTACGTCTCGGTGGTAACATTACGTGCGTCTATAACGTTATATATGCTAACCTAAGGCAACCTAACATCTCGGATGCAATATTTGACAACATTCCTGGCCTGTCGAAACCTACATCTCGGAGGGAACAGTATATACGTCTATAGCGGTATGTATCCTAATCTAAGGCAACCTAACATATCGGATGCAATATTTGGTAACATTCCTGGCCTGTCGAACCCTACTTCTCGGAGCGAACAGTATATACGTCTATAACGTTATATATCCTAACCTAAGGCAACCTGACATCTCGGATGTAATATTCTACATCATTCCAGGCGTGTCGAACCCTACTTCTCGGTGGGAACATTATATGAGTCTATAACGTTGTATATCCTAATCTAAGGCAACCTATTATCTCAGACGTAATATTTTACAATATTCCTGGCGTATCGGTGCATACTTTTCGGTGGGAATATTATATGCGTCTATAACGGTCGATATCGTAATCTAAGGCAACCTAACATCTCGGATGCAATATTTGACAACATTCCTGGTCTGCCGAACCCTACTGCTCGGACGGAACATTATATACGTCTGTGACGACATATATCCTAACCTAAGACAACCTAACATCCCGGATGTAACATTTTACCACATTCCAGGCGTGACGGTCCCTACGTCTCGGTGGTAACATTACATGCGTCTATAACGTTATATATCCTAACCTAAGGCCAACTAACATCTCGTATGTAATATTTGACAACATTCCTGGCGTGTCGAACCCTACTTCTCGGTGGGAACAGTATATACGTCTATAACGTTATATATCCTAACCGAAGGCAACCTGACATCTCGGATGTAATATTCTGCATCATTCAAGGCGTGTCGGACCCTACTTCTCGTTGGGAACATTATATGAGTCTATAACGTTGTATATCCTAATCTAAGGCAACCTATTATCTCAGACGTAATATTTTACAATATTCCTCGCGTGTCGGTGCATACTTTTCGGTGGGAATATTATATGCGTCCACAACGGTCGATATCGTAATCTAAGGCAATCTAACATCTCGAATGCAATATTTGACAACATTCCTTGCCTGTCGAACCCTACTTCTCGGAGGGAACAGCATATACGTCTATAACGACATATATCCTAACCTAAGACAACCTAACATCTCGGATATAACATTTGACAACATACCCGGCGTGTTGGAACCCTACGTCTCGTTGGTAACATTACGTGCGTCTATAACGTTATATATGCTAACCTAAGGCAACCTAACATCTCGGATGCAATATTTGACAACATTCCTGGCCTGTCGAACCCTACTTCTCGGAGGGAACAGTATATACGTCTATAACGTTATATATCCTAACCTAAGGCAACCTGACATCTCGGATGTATTATTCTACAACATTCCAGGCGTGTCGAACCCTACTTCTCGGTGGGAACAGTATATACGTCTGTAACGTCATATATCCTAACCTAAGGCAACCTAACATCTCCGATATAACATTTGACAACATTCCCGGCGTGTTGGAACCCTACGTCTCGTTGGTAACATTACGTGCGTCTATAACGTTATATATGCTAACCTAAGGCAACCTAACATCTCGGATGCAATATTTGACAACATTCCTGGCCTGTCGAACCCTACATCACGGAGGGAACAGTATATACGTCTATAGCGGTATATATCCTAATCTAAGGCAACCTAACATCTCGGATGCAATATTTGGTAACATTCCTGGCCTGTCGAACCCTACTTCTCGGAGGGAACAGTATATACGTCTATAACGTTATATATCCTAACCGAAGGCAACCTGATATCTCGGATGTAATATTCTACATCATTCCAGGCGTGTCGGACCCTACTTCTCGGTGGGAACATTATATGAGTCTATAACGTTGTATATCCTAATCTAAGGCAATCTATTATCTCAGACGTAATATTTTACAATATTCCTGGCGTGTCGGTGCATACTTTTCGGTGGGAATATTATATGCGTCTATAACGGTCGATATCGTAATCTAAGGCAACCTAACATCTCGGATGCAATATTTGACAACATTCCTGGCCTGTCGAACCCTACTGCTCGGAGGGAACAGTATATACGTCTGTGACGACATATATCATAACCTAAGACAACCTAACATCCCGGATGTAACATTTTACCACATTCCAGGCGTGACGGTCGCTACGTCTCGGTGGTAACATTACATGCGTCTATAACGTTATATATCCTAACCTAAGGCCAACTAACATCTCGTATGTAATATTTGACAACATTCCTGGCGTGTCGAACCCTACTTCTCGGTGGGAACAGTATATACGTCTATAACGTTATATATCCTAACGTAAGGTAACCTAACATCTCGGATGTAATATTTGACAACATTCCTGGCGTGTCGGACCCTACTTCTCGGTGGGAACAGTATATACGTCTGTAACGTCATATATCCTAACCTAAGGCAACCTAACATCTCGGATATAACATTTGACAACATACCCGGCGTGTTGGAACCCTACGTCTCGTTGGTAACATTACGTGCGTCTATAACGTTATATATGCTAACCTAAGGCAACCTAACATCTCGGATGCAATATTTGACAACATTCCTGGCCTGTCGAACCCTACTTCTCGGAGGGAACAGTATATACGTCTGTAACGGTATATATCCTAATCTAAGGCAACCTAACATCTCGGATGCAATATTTGACAACATTCCTGGCCTGTCGAACCCTACTTCTCGGAGGGAACAGTATATACGTCTGTAACGACATATATCCTAACCTAAGACAACCTAACATCCCGGATGTAACATTTGACAACATTCCAGGCGTGTCGGTCCCTACGTCTCGGTGGTAACATTACATGCGTCTATAACGTTATATATCCTAACCTAAGGCAACCTAACATCTCGGATGCAATATTTGACAACATTCCTGGCCTGTCGAATCCTACTTCTCGGAGGGAACAGCATATACGTCTATAACGTCATATATCCTAACCTAAGGCAACCTAACATCTCGGATGTAACATTTGACAACATTAAAGGCGTGTCGGTCCCTACGTCTCGGTGGTATCATTACGTGCGTCTACAACGTTATATATCCTAACCTAAGGCCACCTAACATCTCGTATGTAATATTTGACAACATTCCTGGCGTGTCGAACCCTACTTCTCGGTGGGAACAGTATATACGTCTATAACGTTATATATCCTAACGTAAGGTAACCTAACATCTCGGATGTAATATTTGACAACATTCCTGGCGTGTCGGACCCTACTTCTCGGTGGGAACAGTATATACGTCTGTAACGTCATATATCCTAACCTAAGGCAACCTAACATCTCGGATATAACATTTGACAACATACCCGGCGTGTTGGAACCCTACGTCTCGTTGGTAACATTACGTGCGTCTATAACGTTATATATGCTAACCTAAGGCAACCTAACATCTCGGATGCAATATTTGACAACATTCCTGGCCTGTCGAACCCTACTTCTCGGAGGGAACAGCATATACGTCTATAACGACATATATCCTAACCTAAGACAACCTAACATCTCGGATATAACATTTGACAACATTCCCGGCGTGTTGGAACCCTACGTCTCGGTGGTAACATTCCGTGCGTCTATAACGTTATATATGCTAACCTAAGGCAACCTAACATCTCGGATGCAATATTTGACAACATTCCTGGCCTGTCGAATCCTACTTCTCGGAGGGAGCAGCATATACGTCTATAACGTCATATATCCTAACCTAAGGCAACCTAACATCTCGGATGTAACATTTGACAACATTCCAGGTGTGTCGGTCCCTACGTCTCGGTGGTAACGTTACATGCGTCTACAACGTTATATATCCTAACCTAAGGCAACCTGACATCTCGGATGTAATATTCTACATCATTCCAGGCGTGTCGAACCCTACTTCTCGGTGGGAACATTATATGATTCTATAACGTTATATATCCTAATCTAAGGCAACCTATTATCTCAGACGTAATATTTTACAATATTCCTGGCGTGTCGGTGCATACTTTTCGGTGGGAATATTATATGCGTCTATAACGGTCGATATCGTAATCTAAGGCAACCTAACATCTCGGATGCAATATTTGACAACATTCCTGGCCTGTCGAACCCTACTTCTCGGAGGGAACGGTATATACGTCTATAACGGTATATTTCCTAATCTAAGGCAACCTAACATCTCGGATGCAATATTTGACAACATTCCTGGCCTGTCGAACCCTACTTCTCGGAGGGAACAGTATATTCGTCTATAACGTTATATATCCTAACCTAAGGCAACCTGACATCTCGGATGTATTATTCTACAACATTCCAGGCGTGTCGGACCCTACTTCTCAGTGGGAACATTATATGCGTCTATAACGTTGTATATCCTAATCTAAGGCAACCTAACACCTCGGATGCAATATTTGACAACATTCCTTGCCTGTCGAACCCTACTTCTCGGAGGGAACAGTATGTACGTCTATAACGTTATATATCCTAACCTAAGGCCACCTAACATCTCGTATGTAATATTTGACAACATTCCTGGCGTGTCAAACCCTACTTCTCGGTGGGAACAGTATATACGTCTATAACGTTATATATCCTAACGTAAGGTAACCTAACATCTCGGATGTAATATTTGACAACATTCCCGGCGTGTTGGAACCCTACGTCTCGGTGGTAACATTCCGTGCGTCTATAACGTTATATATGCTAACCTAAGGCAACCTAACATCTCGGATGCAATATTTGACAACATTCCTGGCCTGTCGAATCCTACTTCTCGGAGGGAGCAGCATATACGTCTATAACGTCATATATCCTAACCTAAGGCAACCTAACATCTCGGATGTAACATTTGACAACATTCCAGGTGTGTCGGTCCCTACGTCTCGGTGGTAACGTTACATGCGTCTACAACGTTATATATCCTAACCTAAGGCAACCTGACATCTCGGATGTAATATTCTACATCATTCCAGGCGTGTCGAACCCTACTTCTCGGTGGGAACATTATATGATTCTATAACGTTATATATCCTAATCTAAGGCAACCTATTATCTCAGACGTAATATTTTACAATATTCCTGGCGTGTCGGTGCATACTTTTCGGTGGGAATATTATATGCGTCTATAACGGTCGATATCGTAATCTAAGGCAACCTAACATCTCGGATGCAATATTTGACAACATTCCTGGCCTGTCGAACCCTACTTCTCGGAGGGAACGGTATATACGTCTATAACGGTATATTTCCTAATCTAAGGCAACCTAACATCTCGGATGCAATATTTGACAACATTCCTGGCCTGTCGAACCCTACTTCTCGGAGGGAACAGTATATTCGTCTATAACGTTATATATCCTAACCTAAGGCAACCTGACATCTCGGATGTATTATTCTACAACATTCCAGGCGTGTCGGACCCTACTTCTCAGTGGGAACATTATATGCGTCTATAACGTTGTATATCCTAATCTAAGGCAACCTAACACCTCGGATGCAATATTTGACAACATTCCTTGCCTGTCGAACCCTACTTCTCGGAGGGAACAGTATGTACGTCTATAACGTTATATATCCTAACCTAAGGCCACCTAACATCTCGTATGTAATATTTGACAACATTCCTGGCGTGTCAAACCCTACTTCTCGGTGGGAACAGTATATACGTCTATAACGTTATATATCCTAACGTAAGGTAACCTAACATCTCGGATGTAATATTTGACAACATTCCTGGCGTGTCGAACCCTACTTCTCGGAGGGAACAGTATATACGTCTATAACGTTATATATCCTAACCTAAGGCAAGCTGACATGTCGGATGTAATATTCTACATCATTCCAGGCGTGTCGAACCCTACTTCTCGGTGGGAACATTATATGAGTCTATAACGTTGTATATCCTAATCAGAGGCAACCTATTATCTCAGACGTAATATTTTACAATATTCCTGGCGTGTCGGTGCATACTTTTCGGTGGGAATATTATATGCGTCTATAACGGTCGATATCGTAATCTAAGGCAACCTAACATCTCGGATGCAATATTTGACAACATTCCTGGCCAGTCGAACCCTACTTCTCGGAGGGAACTGTATATACGTCTATAACGTTATATATCCTAACCTAAGGCAACTTGACATCTCGGATGTATTATTCTACAACATTCCAGGCGTGTCGGACCCTACTTCTCAGTGGGAACATTATATGCGTCTATAACGTTGTATATCCTAATCTAAGGCAATCTAACACCTCGGATGCAATATTTGACAACATTCCTGACCTGTCGAACCCTACATCTCGGAGGGAACAGTATATACGTCTATAGCGGTATATATCCTAATCTAAGGCAACCTAACATCTCGGATGCAATATTTGATAACATTCCCGGCCTGTCGAACCCTACTTCTCGGAGGGAACAGTATGTACGTCTATAACGTTATATATCCTAACCTAAGGCCAACTAACATCTCGTATGTAATATTTGACAACATTCCTGGCGTGTCGAACCCTACTTCTCGGTGGGAACAGTATATACGTCTATAACGTTATATATCCTAACCGAAGGCAACCTGACATCTCGGATGTAATATTCTACATCATTCAAGGCGTGTCGGACCCTACTTCTCGTTGGGAACATTATATGAGTCTATAACGTTGTATATCCTAATCTAAGGCAACTTATTATCTCAGACGTAATATTTTACAATATTCCTCGCCTGTCGGTGTATACTTTTCGGTGGGAATATTATATGCGTCCGCAACGGTCGATATCGTAATCTAAGGCAATCTAACATCTCGGATGCAATATTTGACAACATTCCTTGCCTGTCGAACCCTACTTCTCGGAGGGAGCAGTATGTACGTCTATAACGTTATATATCCTAACCTAAGGCCACCTAACATCTCGTATGTAATATTTGACAACATTCCTGGCGTGTCAAACCCTACTTCTCGGTGGGAACAGTATATACGTCTATAACGTTATATATACTAACGTAAGGTAACCTAACATCTCGGATGTAATATTTGACAACATTCCTGGCGTGTCGGACCCTACTTCTCGGTGGGAACAGTATATACGTCTGTAACGTCATATATCCTAACCTAAGGCAACCTAACATCTCGGATATAACATTTGACAACATACCCGGCGTGTTGGAACCCTACGACTCGTTGGTAACATTACGTGCGTCTATAACGTTATATATGCTAACCTAAGGCAACCTAACATCTCGGATGCAATATTTGACAACATTCCTGGCCTGTCGAACCCTACTTCTCGGAGGGAACAGTATATACGTCTATAACGTTATATATCCTAACCTAAGGCAAGCTGACATCTCGGATGTAATATTCTACATCATTCCAGGCGTGTCGAACCCTACTTCTCGGTGGGAACATTATATGAGTCTATAACATTGTATATCCTAATCTAAGGCAACCTATTATCTCAGACGTAATATTTTACAATATTCCTGGCGTGTCGGTGCATACTTTTCGGTGGGAATATTATATGCGTCTATAACGGTCGATATCGTAATCTAAGGCAACCTAACATCTCGGATGCAATATTTGACAACATTCCTGGCCTGTCGAACCCTACTTCTCGGAGGGAACTGTATATACGTCTATAACGTTATATATCCTAACGTAAGGCAACCTAACATCTCGGATGTAATATTTGACAACATTCCTGGCGTGTCGGACCCTACTTCTCGGTGGGAACAGTATATACGTCTGTAACGTCATATATCCTAACCTAAGGCAACCTAACATCTCGGATATAACATTTGACAACATTCCCGGCGTGTTGGAACCCTACGTCTCGGTGGTAACATTACGTGCGTCTATAACGTTATATATGCTAACCTAAGGCAACCTAACATCTCGGATGCAATATTTGACAACATTCCTGGCCTGTCGAAATCTACTTCTCGGAGGGAACAGCATATACTTCTATAACGTCATATATCCTAACCTAAGGCAACCTAACATCTCGGATGTAACATTTGACAACATTCCAGGTGTGTCGGTCCCTACGTCTCGGTGGTAACGTTACACGCGTCTACAACGTTATATATCCTAACCTAAGGCAACCTGACATCTCGGATGTAATATTCTACATCATTCCAGGCGTGTCGAACCCTACTTCTCGGTGGGAACATTATATGAGTCTATAACGTTGTATATCCTAATCTAAGGCAACCTATTATCTCAGACGTAATATTTTACAATATTCCTGGCGTGTCGGTGCATACTTTTCGGTGGGAATATTATATGCGTCTATAACGGTATATTTCCTAATCTAAGGCAACCTAACATCTCGGATGCAATATTTGACAACATTCCTGGCCTGTCGAACCCTACATCTCGGAGGGAACGGTATATACGTCTATAGCGGTATATATCCTAATCTAAGGCAACCTAACATCTCGGATGCAATATTTGGTAACATTCCTGGCCTGTCGAACCCTACTTCTCGGAGGGAACAGTATATACGTCTATAACGTTATATATCCTAACCGAAGGCAACCTGAAATCTCGGATGTAATATTCTACATCATTCCAGGCGTGTCGGACCCTACTTCTCGGTGGGAATATTATATGAGTCTATAACGTTGTATATCCTAATCTAAGGCAATCTATTATCTCAGACGTAATATTTTACAATATTCCTGGCGTGTCGGTGCATACTTTTCGGTGGGAATATTATATGCGTCCACAACGGTCGATATCGTAATCTAAGGCAATCTAAAATCTCGGATGCAATATTTGACAACATTCCTTGCCTGTCGAACCCTACTTCTCGGAGGGAACAGTATGTACGTCTATAACGTTATATATCCTAACCTAAGGCCACCTAACATCTCGGATGTAATATTTGACAACATTCCCGGCGTGTTGGAACCCTACTTCTCGGTGGGAACAGTATATACGTCTATAACGTTATATATCCTAACGTAAGGTAACCTAACATCACGGATGTAATATTTGACAACATTCCTGGCGTGTCGGACGCTACTTCTCAGTGGGAACAGTATATACGTCTGTAACGTCATATATCCTAACCTAAGGCAACCTAACATCTCGGATATAACATTTGACAACATACCCGGCGTGTTGGAACCCTACGTCTCGTTGGTAACATTACGTGCGTCTATAACGTTATATATGCTAACCTAAGGCAACCTAACATCTCGGATGCAATATTTGACAACATTCCTGGCCTGTCGAACCCTACTTCTCGGAGGGAACAGTATATACGTCTATAACGTTATATATCCTAACCTAAGGCAAGCTGACATCTCGGATGTAATATTCTACATCATTCCAGGCGTGTCGAACCCTACTTCTCGGTGGGAACATTATATGTGTCTATAACGTTGTATATCCTAATCTAAGGCAACCTATTATCTCAGACGTAATATTTTACAATATTCCTGGCGTGTCGGTGCATACTTTTCGGTGGGAATATTATATGCGTCTATAACGGCCGATATCGTAATCTAAGGCAACCTAACATCTCGGATGCAAAATTTGACAACATTCCTGGCGTGTCGAACCCTACTTCTCGGTGGGAACAGTATATACGTCTGTAACGTCATATATCCTAACCTAAGGCAACCTAACATCTCGGATATAACATTTGACAACATACCCGGCGTGTTGGAACCCTACTTCTCGGTGGGAACATTATATGAGTCTATAACGTTGTATATCCTAATCTAAGGCAACCTATTATCTCAGACGTAATATTTTACAATATTCCTGGCGTGTCGGTGCATACTTTTCGGTGGGAATATTATATGCGTCTATAACGGTCGATATCGTAATCTAAGGCAACCTAACATCTCGGATGCAATATTTGACAACATTCCTGGCCTGTCGAACCCTACTTCTCGGAGGGAACTGTATATACGTCTATAACGTTATATATCCTAACGTAAGGCAACCTAACATCTCGGATGTAATATTTGACAACATTCCTGGCGTGTCGGACCCTACTTCTCGGTGGGAACACTATATACGTCTGTAACGTCATATATCCTAACCTAAGGCAACCTAACATCTCGGATATAACATTTGACAACATTCCCGGCGTGTTGGAACCCTATGTCTCGGTGGTAACATTACGTGCGTCTATAACGTTATATATGCTAACCTAAGGCAACCTAACATCTCGGATGCAATATTTGACAACATTCCTGGCCTGTCGAACCCTACTTCTCGGAGGGAACAGCATATACGTCTATAACGACATATATCCTAACCTAAGACAACCTAACATCTCGGATATAACATTTGACAACATTCCCGGCGTGTTGGAACCCTACGTCTCGGTGGTAACATTACGTGCGTCTATAACGTTATATATGCTAACCTAAGGCAACCTAACATCTCGGATGCAATATTTGACAACATTCCTGGCCTGTCGAAACCTACTTCTCGGAGGGAACAGCATATACGTCTATAACGTCATATATCCTAACCTAAGGCAACCTAACATCTCGGATGTAACATTTGACAACATTCCAGGTATGTCGGTCCCTACGTCTCGGTGGTAACGTTACATGCGTCTACAACGTTATATATCCTAACCTAAGGCAACATGACATCTCGGATGTAATATTCTACATCATTCCAGGCGTGTCGAACCCTACTTCTCGGTGGGAACATTATATGAGTCTATAACGTTGCATATCCTAATCTAAGGCAACCTATTATCTCAGACGTAATATTTTACAATATTCCTGGCGTGTCGGTGCATACTTTTCGGTGGGAATATTATATGCGTCTATAACGGTCGATATCGTAGTCTAAGGCAACCTAACATCTCGGATGCAATATTTGACAACATTCCTGGCCTGTCGAACCCTACTTCTCGGAGGGAACAGTATATACGTCTGTAACGACATATATCCTAACCTAAGACAACCTAACATCCCGGATGTAACATTTTACCTCATTCCAGGCGTGACGGTCCCTACGTCTCGGTGGTAACATTACATGCGTCTATAACGTTATATATCCTAACCTAAGGCCAACTAACATCTCGTATGTAATATTTGACAACATTCCTGGCGTGTCGAACCCTACTTCTCGGTGGGAACAGTATATACGTCTATAACGTTATATATCCTAACCGAAGGCAACCTGACATCTCGGATGTAATATTCTACATCATTCAAGGCGTGTCGGACCCTACTTCTCGTTGGGAACATTATATGAGTCTATAACGTTGTATATCCTAATCTAAGGCAACCTATTATCTCAGACGTAATATTTTACAATATTCCTCGCGTGTCGGTGCATACTTTTCGGTGGGAATATTATATGCGTCCACAACGGTGGATATCGTAATCTAAGGCAATCTAAAATCTCGGATGCAATATTTGACAACATTCCTTGCCTGTCGAACCCTACTTCTCGGAGGGAACAGTATGTACGTCTATAACGTTATATATCCTAACCTAAGGCCACCTAACATCTCGTATGTAATATTTGACAACATTCCTGGCGTGTCGAACCCTACTTCTCGGTGGGAACAGTATATACGTCTATAACGTTATATATCCTAACGTAAGGTAACCTAACATCTCGGATGTAATATTTGACAACATTCCCGGCGTGTTGGAACCCTACGTCTCGTTGGTAACATTACGTGCGTCTATAACGTTATATATGCTAACCTAAGGCAACCTAACATCTCGGATGCAATATTTGACAACATTCCTGGCCTGTCGAACCCTACTTCTCGGAGGGAACAGTATATACGTCTATAACGTTATATATCCGAACCTAAGGCAAGCTGACATCTCGGATGTAATATTCTACATCATTCCAGGCGTGTCGAACCCTACTTCTCGGAGGGAACATTATATGAGTCTATAACGTTGTATATCCTAATCTAAGGCAACCTATTATCTCAGACGTAATATTTTACAATATTCCTGGCGTGTCGGTGCATACTTTTCGGTGGGAATATTATATGCGTCTATAACGGTCGATATCGTAATCTAAGGCAACCTAACATCTCGGATGCAATATTTGACAACATTCCTGGCCTGTCGAACCCTACTTGTCGGAGGGAACTGTATATACGTCTATAACGTTATATATCCTTACGTAAGGCAACCTAACATCTCGGATGTAATATTTGACAACATTCCTGGCGTGTCGGACCCTACTTCTCGGTGGGAACACTATATACGTCTGTAACGTCATATATCCTAACCTAAGGCAACCTAACATCTCGGATATAACATTTGACAACATACCCGGCGTGTTGGAACCCTACGTCTCGTTGGTAACATTACGTGCGTCTATAACGTTATATATGCTAACCTAAGGCAACCTAACATCTCGGATGCAATATTTGACAACATTCCTGGCATGTCGAACCCTACTTCTCGGAGGGAACAGTATATACGTCTATAACGTTATATATCCTAACCTAAGGCAAGCTGACATCTCGGATGTAATATTCTACATCATTCCAGGCGTGTCGAACCCTACTTCTCGGTGGGAACATTATATGTGTCTATAACGTTGTATATCCTAATGTAAGGCAACCTATTATCTCAGACGTAATATTTTACAATATTCCTGGCGTGTCGGTGCATACTTTTCGGTGGGAATATTATATGCGTCTATAACGGCCGATATCGTAATCTAAGGCAACCTAACATCTCGCATGCAATATTTGACAACATTCCTGGCGTGTCGAACCCTACTTCTCGGTGGGAACAGTATATACGTCTGTAACGTCATATATCCTAACCTAAGGCAACCTAACATCTCGGATATAACATTTGACAACATACCCGGCGTGTTGGAACCCTACTTCTCGGTGGGAACATTATATGAGTCTATAACGTTGTATATCCTAATCTAAGGCAACCTAGTATCTCAGACGTAATATTTTACAATATTCCTGGCGTGTCGGTGCATACTTTTCGGTGGGAATATTATATGCGTCTATAACGGTCGATATCGTAATCTAAGGCAACCTAACATCTCGGATGCAATATTTGACAACATTCCTGGCCTGTCGAACCCTACTTCTCGGAGGGAACTGTATATACGTCTATAACGTTATATATCCTAACGTAAGGCAACCTAACATCTCGGATGTAATATTTGACAACATTCCTGGCGTGTCGGACCCTACTTCTCGGTGGGAACACTATATACGTCTGTAACGTCATATATCCTAACCTAAGGCAACCTAACATCTCGGATATAACATTTGACAACATTCCCGGCGTGTTGGAACCCTATGTCTCAGTGGTAACATTACGTGCGTCTATAACGTTATATATGCTAACCTAAGGCAACCTAACATCTGGGATGCAATATTTGACAACATTCCTGGCCTGTCGAACCCTACTTCTCGGAGGGAACAGCATATACGTCTATAACGACATATATCCTAACCTAAGACAACCTAACATCTCGGATGTAACATTTGACAACATTCCAGGTATGTCGGTCCCTACGTCTCGGTGGTAACGTTACATGCGTCTACAACGTTATATATCCTAACCTAAGGCAACATGACATCTCGGATGTAATATTCTACATCATTCCAGGCGTGTCGAACCCTACTTCACGGTGGGAACATTATATGAGTCTATAACGTTGTATATCCTAATCTAAGGCAACCTATTATCTCAGACGTAATATTTTACAATATTCCTGTCGTGTCGGTGCATACTTTTCGGTGGGAATATTATATGCGTCTATAACGGTCGATATCGTAATCTAAGGCAACCTAACATCTCGGATGCAATATTTGACAACATTCCTGGCCTGTCGAACCCTACTTCTCGGAGGGAACAGTATATACGTCTGTAACGACATATATCCTAACCTAAGAAAACCTAACATCCCGGATGTAACATTTTACCTCATTCCAGGCGTGACGGTCCCTACGTCTCGGTGGTAACATTACATGCGTCTATAACGTTATATACCCTAACCTAAGGCCAACTAACATCTCGTATGTAATATTTGACAACATTCCTGGCGTGTCGAACCCTACTTCTCGGTGGGAACAGTATATACGTCTATAACGTTATATATCCTAACCGAAGGCAACCTGACATCTCGGATGTAATATTCTACATCATTCAAGGCGTGTCGGACCCTACTTCTCGTTGGGAACATTATATGAGTCTATAACGTTGTATATCCTAATCTAAGGCAACCTATTATCTCAGACGTAATATTTTACAATATTCCTGGCGTGTCGGTGCATACTTTTCGGTGGGAATATTATATGCGTCCACAACGGTGGATATCGTAATCTAAGGCAATCTAAAATCTCGGATGCAATATTTGACAACATTCCTTGCCTGTCGAACCCTACTTCTCGGAGGGAACAGTATGTACGTCTATAACGTTATATATCCTAACCTAAGGCCACCTAACATCTCGTATGTAATATTTGACAACATTCCTGGCGTGTCGAACCCTACTTCTCGGTGGGAACAGTATATACGTCTATAACGTTATATATCCTAACGTAAGGTAACCTAACATCTCGGATGTAATATTTGACAACATTCCCGGCGTGTTGGAACCCTACGTCTCGGTGGTAACGTTACGTGCGTCTATAACGTTATATATGCTAACCTAAGGCAACCTAACATCTCGGATGCAATATTTGACAACATTCCTGGCCTGTCGAAACTTACTTCTCGGAGGGAACAGCATATACGTCTATAACGTCATATATCCTAATATAAGGCAACCTAACATCTCGGATGTAACATTTGACAACATTCCAGGTATGTCGGTCCCTACGTCTCGGTGGTAACGTTACATGCGTCTACAACGTTATATATCCTAACCTAAGGCAACCTAACATCTTGGATGTAACATTTGGCAACATTCCAGGCATGTCGGTCCCTACGTCTCGGTGGTAACATTATATGCGTCTATAACGTTATATATCCTTATCTAAGGCAACCTAACATCTCGGATGCAATATTTGACAACATTCCTGGCCTGTCGAACCCTACTTGTCGGAGGGAACTGTATATACGTCTATAACGTTATATATCCTAACGTAAGGTAACCTAACATCTCGGATGTAATATTTGACAACATTCCTGGCGTGTCGGACCCTACTTCTCGGTGGGAACACTATATACGTCTGTAACGTCATATATCCTAACCTAAGGCAACCTAACATCTTGGATATAACATTTGACAACATTCCCGGCGTGTTGGAACCCTATGTCTCGGTGGTAACGTTACGTGCGTCTATAACGTTATATATGCTAACCTAAGGCAACCTAACATCTCGGATGCAATATTTGACAACATTCCTGGCCTGTCGAAACCTACTTCTCGGAGGGAACAGCATATACGTCTATAACGTCATATATCCTAACCTAAGGCAACCTAACATCTCGGATGTAACATTTGACAACATTCCAGGTATGTCGGTCCCTACGTCTCGGTGGTAACGTTACATGCGTCTACAACGTTATATATCCTAACCTAAGGCAACCTAACATCTTGGATGTAACATTTGGCAACATTCCAGGCATGTCGGTCCCTACGTCTCGGTGGTAACATTATATGCGTCTATAACGTTATATATCCTTATCTAAGGCAACCTAACATCTCGGATGCAATATTTGACAACATTCCTAGCCTGTCGAACCCTACTTCTCGGAGGGAACAGTATATACGTCTATAACGTTATATATCCTAACCGAAGGCAACCTGATATCTCGGATGTGATATTCTACATCATTCCAGGCGTGTCGGACCCTACTGCTCGGTGGGAACATTATATGAGTCTATAACGTTGTATATCCTAATCTAAGGCAATCTATTATCTCAGACGTAATATTTTACAATATTCCTGGCGTGTGGGTGCATACTCTTCGGTGGGAATATTATATGCGTCTATAACGGTCGATATCGTAATCTAAGGCAACCTAACATCTCGGATGCAATATTTGACAACATTCCTGGCCTGTCGAACCCTACTTCTCGGAGGGAACTGTATATACGTCTATAACGTTATATATCCTAACGTAAGGCAACCTAACATCTCGGATGTAATATTTGACAACATTCCTGGCGTGTCGGACCCTACTTCTCGGTGGGAACACTATATACGTCTGTAACGTCATATATCCTAACCTAAGGCAACCTAACATCTCGGATATAACATTTGACAACATTCCCGGCGTGTTGGAACCCTATGTCTCGGTGGTAACATTACGTGCGTCTATAACGTTATATATGCTAACCTAAGGCAACCTAACATCTCGGATGCAATATTTGACAACATTCCTGGCCTGTCGAACCCTACTTCTCGGAGGGAACAGCATATACGTCTATAACGACATATATCCTAACCTAAGACAACCTAACATCTCGGATATAACATTTGACAACATTCCCGGCGTGTTGGAACCCTACGTCTCGGTGGTAACATTACGTGCGTCTATAACGTTATATATGCTAACCTAAGGCAACCTAACATGTCGGATGCAATATTTGACAACATTCCTGGCCTGTCGAATCCTACTTCTCGGAGGGAACAGCATATACGCCTATAACGCCATATATCCTAACCTAAGGCAACCTAACATCTCGGATGTAACATTTGACAACATTCCAGGTATGTCGGTCCCTACGTCTCGGTGGTAACGTTACATGCTTCTACAACGTTATATATCCTAACCTAAGGCAACCTAACATCTTGGATGTAACATTTGACAACATTCCAGGCATGTCGGTCCCTACGTCTCGGTGGTAACATTATATGCGTCTATAACGTTATATATCCTTATCTAAGGCAACCTAACATCTCGGATGCAATATTTGACAACATTCCTAGCCTGTCGAACCCTACTTCTCGGAGGGAACAGTATATACGTCTATAACGTTATATATCCTAACCTAAGGCAACCTGACATCTCGGATGTAATATTCTACATCATTCCAGGCGTGTCGGACCCTACTTTTCGGTGGGAACATTATATGAGTCTATAACGTTGTATATCCTAATCTAAGGCAATCTATTATCTCAGACGTAATATTTTTCAATGTTCCTGGCGTGTCGCTGCATACTTTTCGGTGGGAATATAATATGCGTCTATAACGGTCGATATCGTAATCTAAGGCAACCTAACATCTCGGATGCAATATTTGACAACATTCCAGGCGTGTCGAACCCTACTACTCGGAGGGAAGAGTATATACGTCTATAACGTCATATATCCTAACCTAAGGCAACCTAACATCTCGAATGTAACATTTGACAACATTCCAGGCGTGTCGGTCCCTACGTCTCGGTGGTAACATTACATGCGTCTATAACGGTATATTTCCTAATCTAAGGCAACCTAACATCTCGGATGCAATATTTGACAACATTCCTGGCCTGTCGAACCCTACTGCTCGGAGGGAACAGTATATACGTCTATAAAGGTATATATCCTCTTCTAAGGCAACCTAACATCTCGGATGAAATATTTGACAACATTCCTGGCCTGTCGAACCCTACATCTCGGAGGGAACAGTATATACGTCTATAACGTTATATATCCTAACCGAAGGCAACCTGATATCTCGGATATGATATTCTACATCATTCCAGGCGTGTCGGACCCTACTTCTCGGTGGGAACATTATATGAGTCTATAACGTTGTATATCCTAATCTAAGGCAATCTATTATCTCAGACGTAATATTTTACAATATTCCTGGCGTGTGGGTGCATACTCTTCGGTGGGAATATTATATGCGTCTATAACGGTCGATATCGTAATCTAAGGCAACCTAACATCTCGGATGCAATATTTGACAACATTCCTGGCCTGTCGAACCCTACTTCTCGGAGGGAACTGTATATACGTCTATAACGTTATATATCCTAACGTAAGGCAACCTAACATCTCGGATGCAATATTTGACAACATTCCAGGCGTGTCGAACCCTACTACTCGGAGGGAACACTATATACGTCTATAACGTCATATATCCTAACCTAAGGCAACCTAACATCTCGGATGTAACATTTGACAACATTCCAGGCGTGTCGGTCCCTACGTCTCGGTGGTAACATTACATGCGTCTATAACGGTATATTTCCTAATCTAAGGCAACCTAACATCTCGGATGCAATATTTGACAACATTCCTGGCCTGTCGAACCCTACTGCTCGGAGGGAACAGTATATACGTCTATAAAGGTATATATCCTCTTCTAAGGCCACCTAACATCTCGGATGAAATATTTGACAACATTCCTGGCCTGTCGAACCCTACATCTCGGAGGGAACAGTATATACGTCTATAACGTTATATATCCTAACCGAAGGCAACCTGATATCTCGGATGTGATATTCTACATCATTCCAGGCGTGTCGGACCCTACTTCTCGGTGGGAACATTATATGAGTCTATAACGTTGTATATCCTAATCTAAGGCAATCTATTATCTCAGACGTAATATTTTACAATACTCCTGGCGTGTGGGTGCATACTCTTCGGTGGGAATATTATATGCGTCTATAACGGTCGATATCGTAATCTAAGGCAACCTAACATCTCGGATGCAATATTTGACAACATTCCTGGCCTGTCGAACCCTACTTCTCGGAGGGAACTGTATATACGTCTATAACGTTATATATCCTAACGTAAGGCAACCTAACATCTCGGATGTAATATTTGACAACATTCCTGGCGTGTCGGACCCTACTTCTCGGTGGGAACACTATATACGTCTGTAACGTCATATATCCTAACCTAAGGCAACCTAACATCTCGGATATAACATTTGACAACATTCCCGGCGTGTTGGAACCCTACGTCTCGGTGGTAACATTACGTGCGTCTATAACGTTATATATGCTAACCTAAGGCAACCTAACATGTCGGATGCAATATTTGACAACATTCCTGGCCTGTCGAATCCTACTTCTCGGAGGGAACAGCATATACGCCTATAACGTCATATATACTAACCTAAGGCAACCTAACATCTCGTATGTAACATTTGACAACATTCCAGGTATGTCGGTCCCTACGTCTCGGTGGTAACGTTACATGCTTCTACAACGTTATATATCCTAACCTAAGGCAACCTAACATCTTGGATGTAACATTTGACAACATTCCAGGCATGTCGGTCCCTACGTCTCGGTGGTAACATTATATGCGTCTATAACGTTATATATCCTTATCTAAGGCAACCTAACATCTCGGATGCAATATTTGACAACATTCCTAGCCTGTCGAACCCTACTTCTCGGAGGGAACAGTATATACGTCTATAACGTTATATATCCTAACCTAAGGCAACCTGACATCTCGGATGTAATATTCTACATCATTCCAGGCGTGTCGGACCCTACTTTTCGGTGGGAACATTATATGAGTCTATAACGTTGTATATCCTAATCTAAGGCAATCTATTATCTCAGACGTAATATTTTACAATGTTCCTGGCGTGTCGGTGCATACTTTTCGGTGGGAATATTATATGCGTCTATAACGGTCGATATCGTAATCTAAGGCAACCTAACATCTCGGATGCAATATTTGACAACATTCCTGGCCTGTCGAACCCTACTACTCGGAGGGAAGAGTATATACGTCTATAACGTCATATATCCTAACCTAAGGCAACCTAACATCTCGGATGTAACATTTGACAACATTCCAGGCGTGTCGGTCCCTACGTCTCGGTGGTAACATTACATGCGTCTATAACGGTATATTTCCTAATCTAAGGCAACCTAACATCTCGGATGCAATATTTGACAACATTCCTGGCCTGTCGAACCCTACTGCTCGGAGGGAACAGTATATACGTCTATAAAGGTATATATCCTCTTCTAAGGCAACCTAACATCTCGGATGAAATATTTGACAACATTCCTGGCCTGTCGAACCCTACTTCTCGGAGGGAACAGCATATACGTCTATAACGTCATATATCCTAACCTAAGGCAACCTAACATCTCGAATGTAACATTTGACAACATTCCATGCGTGTCGGTCCCTACGTGTCGGTGGTAACATTACATGCGTCTATAACGGTATATTTCCTAATCTAAGGCAACCTAACATCTCGGATGCAATATTTGACAACATTCCTGGCCTGTCGATCCCTACTTCTCGGAGGGAACAGTATATACGTCTATAACGTTATATATCCTAGCCTAAGGCAACCTAACATCTCGGATGTAACATTTGACAACATTCCAGGCGTGTCGGTCTCTACGTCTCGGTGGTAACATTACATGCGTCTATAACGTTATATATCCTAACCTAAGGCCACCTACCATCTCGTATGTAATATTTGACAACATTCCTGGCGTGTCGGTCCCTACGTCTCGGTGGTAACATTACATGCGTCTATAGCGGTATATATCCTAATCTTAGGCAACTTAACATCTCGTATGTAATATTTGACAACATTCCTGGCCTGTCGAACCCTACCTCTCGGAGGGAACAGCATATACATCTATAACGTCATATATCCTAGCCTAAGGCAACCTAACATCTCGGAAGTAACATTTGACAACATTCCATGCCTGTCGGTCCCTACGTCTCTGTGGTAACATTACATGCTTCTATAACGTTATATATCCTAACCTAAGGCCACCTAACATTTCGTATGTAATATTTGACAACATTCCTGGCGTGTCGAGCCCTACTTCTCGGAGGGAACAGTATATACGTCCATAAAGGTATATATCCTAATCTAAGGCAACCTAACATCTCGTAGGTAATATTTGACAACATTCCTGGCGTGTCGAACCCTACTTCTCGGAGGGAACAGTATATACGTCTGTAACGTCATATATCGTAACCTAAGACAACCTAACATCTCGGATGTAAAATTTGACAACATTCCAGGCGTGTCGGTCCCTACGTCTCGGTGGTAGCATTACATGCGTCTATAACGGTATATATCCTAATCTTAGGCAACCTAACATCTCGGATGTAACATTTTACCACATTCCAGGCGTGTCGGTCCCTACGTCTCGGTGGTAACATTACATGCGTCTATAACGTTATATATCCTAACCTAAGGTCACCTAACATCTCGTATGTAATATTTGACAACATTCCTGGCCTATCGGTCCCTACGTCTCGGTGGTAACATTACATGCGTCTATAACGGTCGATATCGTAATCTAAGGCAATCTAACATCTCGGATGCAATATTTGACAACATTCCTGGCCTGTCGAACCCTACATCTCGGAGGGAACAGTATATACGTCTATAACGTTATATATCCTAACCTAGGGCAGCCTAACATCTCGGATGTAATATTCTACAACCTTCCAGGCTTGTCGGACCCTACTTCTCGGTGGGAACATTATATGCTTCTATAACGTTGTATATCCTTATCTAAGGCAACCTAACATCTCGGATGCAATATTTGACAACATTCCTGGCCTGTCGAACCCTACTGCTCGGAGGGAACAGTATATACGTCTATAAAGGTATATATCCTAATCTAAGGCAACCTAACATCTCGGATGAAATATTTGACAACATTCCTGGCCTGTCGAACCCTACATCTCGGAGGGAACAGTATATACGTCTGTAACGTCATATATCCTAACCTAAGACAACCTAACATCTCGGATGTAACATTTGACAACATTCCAGGCGTGTCGGTCCCTACGTCTCGGTGGTAACATTACATGCGTCTATAACGGTATATATCCTAATCTTAGGCAACCTAACATCTCGTATGTAATATTTGACAACATTCCTGGCCTGTCGAACCCTACCTCTCGGAGGGAACAGCATATACATCTATAACGTCATATATCCTAGCCTAAGGCAACCTAACATCTCGGATGTAATATTTGACAACATTCCTGGCGTATCGGTCCCTACGTCTCGGTGGTAACATTACATGCGTCTATAGCGGTATATATCCTAATCTTAGGCAACCTAACATCTCGTATGTAATATTTGACAACATTCCTGGCCTGTCGAACCCTACCTCTCGGAGGGAACAGCATATACATCTATAACGTCATATATCCTAGCCTAAGGCAACCTAACATCTCGGATGTAACATTTGACAACATTCCATGCCTGTCGGTCCCTACGTCTCGGTGGTAACATTACATGCTTCTATAACGTTATATATCCTAACCTAAGGCAACCTAACATCTCGGATGTAATATTTGACAACATTACTGGCGTGTCGGACCCTACTTCTCGGTGGAAACAGTATATACGTCTGTAACGTCATATATCCTAACCTAAGGCAACCTAACATCTCGGATATAACATTTGACAACATTGCAGGCGTGTTGGAACCCTACGTCTCGGTGGTAACATTACGTGCGTCTATAACGTTATATATGCTAACCTAAGTTAACCTAACATCTCGGATGCAATATTTGACAACATTCCTGGCCTGTCGAACCCTACTTCTCGGAGGGAACAGCATATACGTCTATAACGTCATATATCCTTACCTAAGGCAACCTAACATCACGGATGTAACATTTGACATCATTCCATGCGTGTCGCTCCCTACGTCTCGGTGGTAGCATTACATGCGTCTATAACGGTATATTTCCTAATCTAAGGCAACCTAACATCTCGGGTGTAACATTTTACCACATTCCAGGCGTGTCGGACCCTACGTCTCGGTGGTAACATTACATGCGTCTATAACTATATATATCTTAACCTAAGGCCACCTAACATCTCGTATGTAATATTTGACAACATTCCTGGCGTGTCGAACCCTACTTCTCGGTGGGAACAGTATATACGTCTATAACGTTATATATCCTAACCTAAGGCAACCTAACATCTCGGATGTAATATTCGACAACATTCCTGGCGTGTCGGACCCTACTTCTCGGTGGGAACAGTATATACGTCTGTAACGTCATATATCCTAACCTAAGACAACCTAACATCTCGGATGTAACATTTGACAACATTCCAGGCGTGTCGGTCCCTACGTCTCGGTGGTAACATTACATGCGTCTATAACGTTATATATCCTAACCTAAGGCAACCTAACATCTCGGATGCAATATTTGACAACATTCCTGGCCTGTCGAACTCTACCTCTCGGAGGGAACAGCATATACATCGATAACGTCATATATCCTAGCCTAAGGCAACCTAACATCTCGGATGTAACATTTGACAACATTCCAGGCGTGTCGGTCCCTACGTCTCGGTGGTAACATTACATGCGTCTATAACGGTATATATCCTAATCTTAGGCAACCCAACATCTCGGATGTAACATTTTACCACATTCCAGGCGTGTCGGTCCCTACGTCTCGGTGGTAACATTACATGCGTCTATAACGTTATATATCCTAACCTAAGGCCACCTAACATCTCGTATGTAATATTTGACAACATTCCTGGCGTGTCGGTCCCTACGTCTCGGTGGTAACATTACATGCGTCTATAGCGGTATATATCCTAATCTTAGGCAACCTAACATCTCGTATGTAATATTTGACAACATTCCTGGCCTGTCGAACCCTACCTCTCGGAGGGAACAGCATATACATCTATAACGTCATATATCCTAGCCTAAGGCAACCTAACATCTCGGATGTAACATTTGACAACATTCCATGCCTGTCGGTCCCTACGTCTCTGTGGTAACATTACATGCTTCTATAACGTTATATATCCTAACCTAAGGCCACCTAACATCTCGTATGTAATATTTGACAACATTCCTGGCGTGTCGAGCCCTACTTCTCGGTGGGAACAGTATATACGTCTATAACGTTATATATCGTAACCTAAGGCAACCTCACATCTCGGATGTAATATTCTGCACCATTCCAGGCGTGTCGGACCCTACTTCTCGGTGGGAACATTATATGAGTCTATAACGTTGTAAATCCTAATCTAAGGCAACCTATTATCTCAGACGTAATATTTTACAATATTCCTGGTGTGTCGGTGCATACTTTTCGGTGGGAATATTATATTCGTCCATAACGGTCGATATGGTAAACTAAGGCAATCTAACATCTCGGATGCAATGTTTGACAACATTCCAGCCCTTTCGAACCCTACCTCTCGGAGGGAACAGCATATACATCTATAACGTCATATATCCTAGCCTAAGGCAACCTAACATCTCGGATGTAACATTTGACAACATTCCATGCCTGTCGGTCCCTACGTCTCTGTGGTAACATTACATGCTTCTATAACGTTATATATCCTAACCTAAGGCCACCTAACATCTCGTATGTAATATTTGACAACATTCCTGGCGTGTCTAGCCCTACTTCTCGGTGGGAACAGTATATACGTCTATAACGTTATATATCGTAACCTAAGGCAACCTCACATCTCGTATGTAATATTCTGCACCATTCCAGGCGTGTCGGACCCTACTTCTCGGTGGGAACATTATATGAGTCTATAACGTTGTATATCCTAATCTAAGGCAACCTATTATCTCAGCCGTAATATTTTACAATATTCCTGGCGTGTCGGTGCATACTTTTCTGTGGGAATATTATATGCGTCTATAACGGTCGATATCGTAATCTAAGGCAACCTAACATCTCGGATGCAATATTTGACAACATTCCTGGCCTGTCGAACCCTACTTCTCGGAGGGAACAGCATATACGTCTATAACGACATATATCCTAACCTAAGACAACCTAACATCTCGGATATAACATTTGACAACATTCCCGGCGTGTTGGAACCCTACGTCTCGGTGGTAACATTACGTGCGTCTATAACGTTATATATGCTAACCTAAGGCAACCTAACATCTCGGATGCAATATTTGACAACATTCCTGGCCTGTCGAAACCTACTTCTCGGAGGGAACAGCATATACGTCTATAACGTCATATATCCTAACCTAAGGCAACCTAACATCTCGGATGTAACATTTGACAACATTCCAGGTATGTCGGTCCCTACGTCTCAGTGGTAACGTTACATGCGTCTACAACGTTATATATCCTAACCTAAGGCAACCTAACATCTTGGATGTAACATTTGACAACATTCCAGGCATGTCGGTCCCTACGTCTCGGTGGTAACATTATATGCGTCTATAACGTTATATATCCTTATCTAAGGCAACCTAACATCTCGGATGCAATATTTGACAACATTCCTGGCCTGTCGAACCCTACTTCTCGGAGGGAACAGTATATACGTCTGTAACGACATATATCCTAACCTAAGGCAACCTGACATCTCGGATGTATTATTCTACAACATTCCAGGCGTGTCGGACACTACTTCTCAGTGGGAACATTATATGCGTCTATAACGTTGTATATCCTAATCTAAGGCAACCTAACACCTCGGATGCAATATTTGACAACATTCCTGGCCTGTCGAACCCTACATCTCGGAGGGAACTGTATATACGTCTATAGCGGTATATATCCTAATCTAAGGCAACCTAACATCTCGGATGCAATATTTGATAACATTCCCGGCCTGTCGAACCCTACTTCTCGGAGGGAACAGTATGTACGTCTATAACGTTATATATCCTAACCTAAGGCCAACTAACATCTCGTATGTAATATTTGACAACATTCCTGGCGTGTCGAACCCTACTTCTCGGTGGGAACAGTATATACGTCTATAACGTTATATATCCTAACCGAAGGCAACCTGACATCTCGGATGTAATATTCTACATCATTCAAGGCGTGTCGGACCCTACTTCTCGTTGGGAACATTATATGAGTCTATAACGTTGTATATCCTAATCTAAGGCAACCTATTATCTCAGACGTAATATTTTACAATATTCCTCGCCTGTCGGTGCATACTTTTCGGTGGGAATATTATATGCGTCCACAACGGTCGATATCGTAATCTAAGGCAATCTAACATCTCGGATGCAATATTTGACAACATTCCTTGCCTGTCGAACCCTACTTCTCGGAGGGAACAGTATGTACGTCTATAACGTTATATATCCTAACCTAAGGCCACCTAACATCTCGTATGTAATATTTGACAACATTCCTGGCGTGTCAAACCCTACTTCTCGGTGGGAACAGTATATACGTCTATAACGTTATATATCCTAACGTAAGGTAACCTAACATCTCGGATGTAATATTTGACAACATTCCTGGCGTGTCGGACCCTACTTCTCGGTGGGAACAGTATATACGTCTATAACGTTATATATCGTAACCTAAGGCAACCTCACATCTCGGATGTAATATTCTGCACCATTCCAGGCGTGTCGGACCCTACTTCTCGGTGGGAACATTATATGAGTCTATAACGTTGTATATCCTAACCTAAGGCCAACTAACATCTCGTATGCAATATTTGACAACATTCCTGGCCTGTCGAACCCTACATTTCGGAGGGAACAGTTATACGTCTATAACGTTATATATCCTAACCTAGGGCAGCCTAACATCTCGGATGTAATATTCTACAACCTTCCAGGCTTGTCGGACCCTACTTCTGGGTGGTAACATTACATGCGTCTATAACGTTATATATCCTAACCTAAGGCCAACTAACATCTCGGATGCAATATTTGACAACATTCCTGGCCTGTCGAACCCTACTTCTCGGAGGGAACTGTATATACGTCTATAACGTTATATATCCTAACGTAAGGCAACCTAACATCTCGGATGCAATATTTGACAACATTCCTGGCCTGTCGAACCCTACTTCTCGGAGGGAACAGCATATACGTTTATAACGACATATATCCTAACCTAAGACAACCTAACATCTCGGATATAACATTTGACAACATTCCCGGCGTGTTGGAACCCTACGTCTCGGTGGTAACATTATATGCGTCTATAACGTTATATATCCTTATCTAAGGCAACCTAACATCTCGGATGCAATATTTGACAACATTCCTAGCCTGTCGAACCCTACTTCTCGGAGGGAACAGTATATACGTCTATAACGTCATATATCCTAACCTAAGGCAACCTAACATCTCGGATGTAACATTTGACAACATTCCAGGTATGTCGGTCCCTACGTCTCGGTGGTAACGTTACATGCGTCTACAACGTTATATATCCTAACCTAAGGCAACCTAACATCTTGGATGTAACATTTGACAACATTCCAGGCATGTCGGTCCCTACGTCTCGGTGGTAACATTATATGCGTCTATAACGTTATATATCCTTATCTAAGGCAACCTAACATCTCGGATGCAATATTTGACAACATTCCTGGCCTGTCGAACCCTACTTCTCGGAGGGAACAGTATATACGTCTGTAACGACATATATCCTAACCTAAGACAACCTAACATCCCGGATGTAACATTTTACCACATTCCAGGCGTGACGGTCCCTACGTCTCGGTGGTAACATTACATGCGTCTATAACGTTATATATCCTAACCTAAGGCCAACTAACATCTCGTATGTAATATTTGACAACATTCCTAGCCTGTCGAACCCTACTTCTCGGAGAGAACAGTATATACGTCTATAACGTTATATATCCTAACCGAAGGCAACCTGTTATCTCGGATGTGATATTCTACATCATTCCAGGCGTGTCGGACCCTACTTCTCGGTGGGAACGTTATATGAGTCTATAACGTTGTATATCCTAATCTAAGGCAATCTATTATCTCAGACGTAATATTTTACAATATTCCTGGCGTGTGGGTGCATACTTTTCGGTGGGAATATTATATGCGTCTATAACGGTCGATATCGTAATCTAAGGCAACCTAACATCTCGGATGCAATATTTGACAACATTCCTGGCCTGTCGAACCCTACTTCTCGGAGGGAACAGTATATACGTCTATAACGTTATATATCGTAACCTAAGGCAACCTCACATCTCGGATGTAATATTCTGCACCATTCCAGGCGTGTCGGACCCTACTTCTCGGTGGGAACATTATATGAGTCTATAACGTTGTATATCCTAATCTAAGGCAACCTATTATCTCAGACGTAATATTTTACAATATTCCTGGCGTGTCGGTGCATACTTTTCGGTGGGAATATTATATGCGTCTATAACGGTCGATATCGTAATCTAAGGCAACCTAACATCTCGGATGCAATATTTGACAACATTCCTGGCCTGTCGAACCCTACTTCTCGGAGGGAACTGTATATACGTCTATAACGTTATATATCCTAACGTAAGGCAACCTAACATCTCGGATGCAATATTTGACAACATTCCTGGCCTGTCGAACCCTACTTCTCGGAGGGAACAGCATATACGTTTATAACGACATATATCCTAACCTAAGACAACCTAACATCCCGGATGTAACATTTTACCACATTCCAGGCGTGACGGTCCCTACGTCTCGGTGGTAACATTACATGCGTCTATAACGTTATATATCCTAACCTAAGGCCAACTAACATCTCGTATGCAATATTTGACAACATTCCTGGCCTGTCGAACCCTACATTTCGGAGGGAACAGTTATACGTCTATAACGTTATATATCCTAACCTAGGGCAGCCTAACATCTCGGATGTAATATTCTACAACCTTCCAGGCTTGTCGGACCCTACTTCTGGGTGGGAACATTATATGCGTCTATAACGTTGTATATCCTTATCTAAGGCAACCTAACATCTCGGATGCAATATTTGACAACATTCCTGGCCTGTCGAACCCTACATCTCGGAGGGAACTGTATATACGTCTATAACGGTATATATCCTAATCTAAGGCAACCTAACATCTCGGATGTAACATTTAACAATATTCCAGGCGTGTCGGTCCCAACGTCTCGGTGGTAACATTACATGCGTCTATAACGTTATATATCCTAACCTAAGGCCACCTACCATCTCGTATGCAATATTTGACAACATTCCTGGCGTGTCGGTCCCTACGTCTCGGTGGTAACATTACATGCGTCTATAGCGGTATATATCCTAATCTTAGGCAACCTAACATCTCGTATGTAATATTTGACAACATTCCTGGCCTGTCGAACCCTACCTCTCGGAGGGAACAGCATATACATCTATAACGTCATATATCCTAGCCTAAGGCAACCTAACATCTCGGATGTAACATTTGACAACATTCCATGCCTGTCGGTCCCTACGTCTCTGTGGTAACATTACATGCTTCTATAACGTTATATATCCTAACCTAAGGCCACCTAACATCTCGTATGTAATATTTGACAACATTCCTGGCGTGTCGAGCCCTACTTCTCGGTTGGAACAGTATATACGTCTATAACGTTATATATCGTAACCTAAGGCAACCTCACATCTCGGATGTAATATTCTGCACCATTCCAGGCGTGTCGGACCCTACTTCTCGGTGGGAACATTATATGAGTCTATAACGTTGTATATCCTAATCTAAGGCAACCTATTATCTCAGACGTAATATTTTACAATATTCCTGGCGTGTCGGTGCATACTTTTCGGTGGGAATATTATATGCGTCTATAACGGTCGATATCGTAATCTAAGGCAATCTAACATCTCGGATGCAATATTTGACAACATTCCTGGCCTGTCGAACCCTACTTCTCGGAGGGAACTGTATATACGTCTATAACGGTATATATCCTAATCTAAGACAACCTAACATCCCGGATGTAACATTTTACCACATTCCAGGCGTGACGGTCCCTACGTCTCGGTGGTAACATTACATGCGTCTATAACGTTATATATCCTAACCTAAGGCCAACTAACATCTCGTATGTAATATTTGACAACATTCCTAGCCTGTCGAACCCTACTTCTCGGAGAGAACAGTATATACGTCTATAACGTTATATATCCTAACCGAAGGCAACCTGATATCTCGGATGTGATATTCTACATCATTCCAGGCGTGTCGGACCCTACTTCTCGGTGGGAACATTATATGAGTCTATAACGTTGTATATCCTAATCTAAGGCAATCTATTATCTCAGACGTAATATTTTACAATATTCCTGGCGTGTGGGTGCATACTTTTCGGTGGGAATATTATATGCGTCTATAACGGTCGATATCGTAATCTAAGGCAACCTAACATCTCGGATGCAATATTTGACAACATTCCTGGCCTGTCGAACCCTACTTCTCGGAGGGAACAGTATATACGTCTATAACGTTATATATCGTAACCTAAGGCAACCTCACATCTCGGATGTAATATTCTGCACCATTCCAGGCGTGTCGGACCCTACTTCTCGGTGGGAACATTATATGAGTCTATAACGTTGTATATCCTAATCTAAGGCAACCTATTATCTCAGACGTAATATTTTACAATATTCCTGGCGTGTCGGTGCATACTTTTCGGTGGGAATATTATATGCGTCTATAACGGTCGATATCGTAATCTAAGGCAACCTAACATCTCGGATGCAATATTTGACAACATTCCTGGCCTGTCGAACCCTACTTCTCGGAGGGAACTGTATATACGTCTATAACGTTATATATCCTAACGTAAGGCAACCTAACATCTCGGATGCAATATTTTACAACATTCCTGGCCTGTCGAACCCTACTTCTCGGAGGGAACAGCATATACGTTTATAACGACATATATCCTAACCTAAGACAACCTAACATCCCGGATGTAACATTTTACCACATTCCAGGCGTGACGGTCCCTACGTCTCGGTGGTAACATTACATGCGTCTATAACGTTATATATCCTAACCTAAGGCCAACTAACATCTCGTATGCAATATTTGACAACATTCCTGGCCTGTCGAACCCTACATTTCGGAGGGAACAGTTATACGTCTATAACGTTATATATCCTAACCTAGGGCAGCCTAACATCTCGGATGTAATATTCTACAACCTTCCAGGCTTGTCGGACCCTACTTCTGGGTGGGAACATTATATGCGTCTATAACGTTGTATATCCTTATCTAAGGCAACCTAACATCTCGGATGCAATATTTGACAACATTCCTGGCCTGTCGAACCCTACATCTCGGAGGGAACTGTATATACGTCTATAACGGTATATATCCTAATCTAAGGCAACCTAACATCTCGGATGTAACATTTGACAATATTCCAGGCGTGTCGGTCCCAACGTCTCGGTGGTAACATTACATGCGTCTATAACGTTATATATCCTAACCTAAGGCCACCTACCATCTCGTATGCAATATTTGACAACATTCCTGGCGTGTCGGTCCCTACGTCTCGGTGGTAACATTACATGCGTCTATAGCGGTATATATCCTAATCTTAGGCAACCTAACATCTCGTATGTAATATTTGACAACATTCCTGGCCTGTCGAACCCTACCTCTCGGAGGGAACAGCATATACATCTATAACGTCATATATCCTAGCCTAAGGCAACCTAACATCTCGGATGTAACATTTGACAACATTCCATGCCTGTCGGTCCCTACGTCTCTGTGGTAACATTACATGCTTCTATAACGTTATATATCCTAACCTAAGGCCACCTAACATCTCGTATGTACTATTTGACAACATTCCTGGCGTGTCGAGCCCTACTTCTCGGTTGGAACAGTATATACGTCTATAACGTTATATATCGTAACCTAAGGCAACCTCACATCTCGGATGTAATATTCTGCACCATTCCAGGCGTGTCGGACCCTACTTCTCGGTGGGAACATTATATGAGTCTATAACGTTGTATATCCTAATCTAAGGCAACCTATTATCTCAGACGTAATATTTTACAATATTCCTGGCGTGTCGGTGCATACTTTTCGGTGGGAATATTATATGCGTCTATAACGGTCGATATCGTAATCTAAGGCAATCTAACATCTCGGATGCAATATTTGACAACATTCCTGGCCTGTCGAACCCTACTTCTCGGAGGGAACTGTATATACGTCTATAACGGTATATATCCTAATCTAAGGCAACCTAACATCTCGGATGTAACATTTGACAACATTCCAGGCGTGTCGGTCCCTACGTCTCGGTGGTAACATTACATGCGTCTATAACGTTATATATCCTAACCTAAGGCCACCTACCATCTCGTATGTAATATTTGACAACATTCCTGGCGTGTCGGTCCCTACGTCTCGGTGGTAACATTACATGCTTCTATAACGTTATATATCCTAACCTAAGGCCACCTAACATCTCGTATGTAATATTTGACAACATTCCTGTCGTGTCGAGCCCTACTTCTCGGTGGGAACAGTATATACATCTATAACGTCATATATCCTAGCCTAAGGCAACCTAACATCTCGGATGTAACATTTGACAACATTCCATGCCTGTCGGTCCCTACGTCTCTGTGGTAACATTACATGCTTCTATAACGTTATATATCCTAACCTAAGGCCACCTAACATCTCGTATGTAATATTTGACAACATTCCTGGCGTGTCGAACCCTACTTCTCGGTGGGAACAGTATATACGTCTATAACGTTATATATCCTAACGTAAGGTAACCTAACATCTCGGATGTAATATTTGACAACATTCCCGGCGTGTTGGAACCCTACGTCTCGTTGGTAACATTACGTGCGTCTATAACGTTATATATGCTAACCTAAGGCAACCTAACATCTCGGATGCAATATTTGACAACATTAAAGGCCTGTCGAACCCTACTTCTCGGAGGGAACAGCATATACGTCTATAACGACATATATCCTAACCTAAGACAACCTAACATCTCGGATATAACATTTGACAACATTCCCGGCGTGTTGGAACCCTACGTCTCGGTGGTAACATTACGTGCGTCTATAACGTTATATATGCTAACCTAAGGCAACCTAACATCTCGGATGCAATATTTGACAACATTCCTGGCCTGTCGAAACCTACTTCTCGGAGGGAACAGTATATACGTCTATAACGTCATATATCCTAACCTAAGGCAACCTAACATCTCGGATGTAATATTTGACAACATTCCAGGCATGTCGGTCCCTACGTCTCGGTGGTAATATTATATGCGTCTATAACGTTATATATCCTTATATAAGGCAACTTGACATCTCGGATGCAATATTTGACGACATTCCTAGCCTGCCGAACCCTACTTCTCGGAGGGAACAGTATGTACGTCTATAACGTTATATATCCTAACCTAAGGCCAACGAACATCTCGTATGTAATATTTGACAACATTCCTGGCGTGTCGAACCCTACTTCTCGGTGGGAACAGTATATACGTCTATAACGTTATATATCCTAACCGAAGGCAACCTGACATCTCGGATGTAATATTCTACATCATTCAAGGCGTGTCGGACCCTACTTCTCGTTGGGAACATTATATGAGTCTATAACGTTGTATATCCTAATCTAAGGCAACCTATTATCTCAGACGTAATATTTTACAATATTCCTCGCCTGTCGGTGCATACTTTTCGGTGGGAATATTATATGCGTCCACAACGGTCGATATCGTAATCTAAGGCAATCTAACATCTCGGATGCAATATTTGACAACATTCCTTGCCTGTCGAACCCTACTTCTCGGAGGGAACAGTATGTACGTCTATAACGTTATATATCCTAACCTAAGGCCACCTAACATCTCGTATGTAATATTTGACAACATTCCTGGCGTGTCAAACCCTACTTCTCGGTGGGAACAGTATATACGTCTATAACGTTATATATCCTAACGTAAGGTAACCTAACATCTCGGATGTAATATTTGACAACATTCCTGGCGTGTCGGACCCTACTTCTCGGTGGGAACAGTATATACGTCTATAACGTTATATATCGTAACCTAAGGCAACCTCACATCTCGGATGTAATATTCTGCACCATTCCAGGCGTGTCGGACCCTACTTCTCGGTGGGAACATTATATGAGTCTATAACGTTGTATATCCTAATCTAAGGCAACCTATTATCTCAGACGTAATATTTTACAATATTCCTGGCGTGTCGGTCCCTACTTCTCGGAGGGAATAGTATATACGTCTGTAACGACATATATCCTAACCTAAGACAACCTAATATCCCGGATGTAACATTTTACCACATTCCAGGCGTGACGGTCCCTACGTCTCGGTGGTAACATTACATGCGTCTATAACGTTATATATCCTAACCTAAGGCCAACTAACATCTCGGATGCAATATTTGACAACATTCCTGGCCTGTCGAACCCTACTTCTCGGAGGGAACTGTATATACGTCTATAACGTTATATATCCTAACGTAAGGCAACCTAACATCTCGGATGCAATATTTGACAACATTCCTGGCGTGTCGGACCCTACTTCTCGGTGGGAACAGTATATACGTCTGTAACGTCATATATCCTAACCTAAGACAACCTAACATCTCGGATGTAACATTTGACAACATTCCAGGCGTGTCGGTCCCAACGTCTCGGTGGTAACATTACATGCGTCTATAACGTTATATATCCTAACCTAAGGCAACCTAACATCTCGGATGCAATATTTGACAACATTCCTGGCCTGTCGAACCCTACCTCTCGGAGGGAACAGCATATACATCTATAACGTCATATATCCTAGCCTAAGGCAACCTAACATCTCGGATGTAACATTTGACAACATTCCATGCCTGTCGGTCCCTACGTCTCTGTGGTAACATTACATGCTTCTATAACGGTATATATCCTAATCTAAGGCAACCTAACATCTCGGATGTAACATTTGACAACATTCCAGGCGTGTCGGTCCCTACGTCTCGGTGGTAACATTACATGCGTCTATAACGTTATATATCCTAACCTAAGGCCACCTACCATCTCGTATGTAATATTTGACAACATTCCTGGCGTGTCGGTCCCTACGTCTCGGTGGTAACATTACATGCTTCTATAACGTTATATATCCTAACCTAAGGCCACCTAACATCTCGTATGTAATATTTGACAACATTCCTGGCGTGTCGAGCCCTACTTCTCGGTGGGAACAGTATATACATCTATAACGTCATATATCCTAGCCTAAGGCAACCTAACATCTCGGATGTAACATTTGACAACATTCCATGCCTGTCGGTCCCTACGTCTCTGTGGTAACATTACATGCTTCTATAACGTTATATATCCTAATCTTAGGCAACCTAACATCTCGTATGTAATATTTGACAACATTCCTGGCCTGTCGAACCCTACCTCTCGGAGGGAACAGCATATACATCTATAACGTCATATATCCTAGCCTAAGGCAACCTAACATCTCGGATGTAACATTTGACAACATTCCATGCCTGTCGGTCCCTACGTCTCGGTGGTAACATTACATGCTTCTATAACGTTATATATCCTAGCCTAAGGCAACCTAACATCTCGGATATAATATTTGAAAACATTCCTGGCGTGTCGGACCCTACTTCTCGGTGGAAACAGTATATACGTCTGTAACGTCATATATCCTAACCTAAGGCAACCTAACATCTCGGATATAACATTTGACAACATTGCAGGCGTGTTGGAACCCTACGTCTCGGTGGTAACATTACGTGCGTCTATAACGTTATATATGCTATCCTAAGTTAACCTAACATCTCGGATGCAATATTTGACAACATTCCTGGCCTGTCGAACCCTACTTCTCGGAGGGAACAGCATATACGTCTATAACGTCATATATCCTTACCTAAGGCAACCTAACATCACGGATGTAACATTTGACATCATTCCATGCGTGTCGCTCCCTACGTCTCGGTGGTAGCATTACATGCGTCTATAACGGTATATTTCCTAATCTAAGGCAACCTAACATCTCGGGTGTAACATTTTACCACATTCCAGGCGTGCCGGACCCTACGTCTCGGTGGTAACATTACATGCGTCTATAACTATATATATCTTAACCTAAGGCCACCTAACATCTCGTATGTAATATTTGACAACATTCCTGGCGTGTCGAACCCTACTTCTCGGTGGGAACAGTATATACGTCTATAACGTTATATATCCTAACCTAAGGCAACCTAACATCTCGGATGTAACATTTGACAACATTCCATGCCTGTCGGTCCCTACGTCTCTGTGGTAACATTACATGCTTCTATAACGGTATATATCCTAATCTTAGGCAACCCAACATCTCGGATGTAACATTTTACCACATTCCAGGCGTGTCGGTCCCTACGTCTCGGTGGTAACATTACATGCGTCTATAACGTTATATATCCTAACCTAAGGCCACCTAACATCTCGTATGTAATATTTGACAACATTCCTGGCGTGTCGGTCCCTACGTCTCGGTGGTAACATTACATGCGTCTATAGCGGTATATATCCTAATCTTAGGCAACCTAACATCTCGTATGTAATATTTGACAACATTCCTGGCCTGTCGAACCCTACCTCTCGGAGGGAACAGCATATACATCTATAACGTCATATATCCTAGCCTAAGGCAACCTAACATCTCGGATGTAACATTTGACAACATTCCATGCCTGTCGGTCCCTACGTCTCTGTGGTAACATTACATGCTTCTATAACGTTATATATCCTAACCTAAGGCCACCTAACATCTCGTATGTAATATTTGACAACATTCCTGGCGTGTCGAGCCCTACTTCTCGGTGGGAACTGTATATACGTCTATAACGTTATATATCGTAACCTAAGGCAACCTCACATCTCGGATGTAATATTCTGCACCATTCCAGGCGTGTCGGACCCTACTTCTCGGTGGGAACATTATATGAGTCTATAACGTTGTAAATCCTAATCTAAGGCAACCTATTATCTCAGACGTAATATTTTACAATATTCCTGGTGTGTCGGTGCATACTTTTCGGTGGGAATATTATATTCGTCCATAACGGTCGATATGGTAAACTAAGGCAATCTAACATCTCGGATGCAATGTTTGACAACATTCCAGCCCTTTCGAACCCTACCTCTCGGAGGGAACAGCATATACATCTATAACGTCATATATCCTAGCCTAAGGCAACCTAACATCTCGGATGTAACATTTGACAACATTCCATGCCTGTCGGTCCCTACGTCTCGGTGGTAACATTACATGCGTCTATAACGTTATATATCCTAACCTAAGGCCACCTACCATCTCGTATGTAATATTTGACAACATTCCTGGCGTGTCGGTCCCTACGTCTCGGTGGTAACATTACATGCTTCTATAACGTTATATATCCTAACCTAAGGCCACCTAACATCTCGTATGTAATATTTGACAACATTCCTGGCGTGTCGAACCCTACTTCTCGGTGGGAACAGTATATACGTCTATAACGTTATATATCCTAACGTAAGGTAACCTAACATCTCGGATGTAATATTTGACAACATTCCCGGCGTGTTGGAACCCTACGTCTCGTTGGTAACATTACGTGCGTCTATAACGTTATATATGCTAACCTAAGGCAACCTAACATCTCGGATGCAATATTTGACAACATTCCTGGCCTGTCGAACCCTACTTCTCGGAGGGAACAGCATATACGTCTATAACGACATATATCCTAACCTAAGACAACCTAACATCTCGGATATAACATTTGACAACATTCCCGGCGTGTTGGAACCCTACGTCTCGGTGGTAACATTACGTGCGTCTATAACGTTATATATGCTAACCTAAGGCAACCTAACATCTCGGATGCAATATTTGACAACATTCCTGGCCTGTCGAAACCTACTTCTCGGAGGGAACAGTATATACGTCTATAACGTCATATATCCTAACCTAAGGCAACCTAACATCTCGGATGTAATATTTGACAACATTCCAGGCATGTCGGTCCCTACGTCTCGGTGGTAATATTATATGCGTCTATAACGTTATATATCCTTATATAAGGCAACTTGACATCTCGGATGCAATATTTGACGACATTCCTAGCCTGCCGAACCCTACTTCTCGGAGGGAACAGTATATACGTCTATAACGTTATATATCCTAACGTAAGGCAATCTAACATCTCGGATGCAATATTTGACAACATTCCTGGCCTGTCGAACCCTACATTTCGGAGGGAACAGTTATACGTCTATAACGTTATATATCCTAACCTAGGGCAGCCTAACATCTCGGATGTAATATTCTACAACCTTCCAGGCTTGTCGGACCCTACTTCTGGGTGGGAACATTATATGCGTCTATAACGTTGTATATCCTTATCTAAGGCAACCTAACATCTCGGATGCAATATTTGACAACATTCCAGGCCTGTCGAACCCTACATCTCGGAGGGAACTGTATATACGCCTATAACGGTATATATCCTAATCTAAGGCAACCTAACATCTCGGATGTAACATTTGACAATATTCCAGGCGTGTCGGTCCCAACGTCTCGGTGGTAACATTACATGCGTCTATAACGTTATATATCCTAACCTAAGGCCACCTACCATCTCGTATGTAATATTTGACAACATTCCTGGCGTGTCGGTCCCTACGTCTCGGTGGTAACATTACATGCTTCTATAACGTTATATATCCTAACCTAAGGCCACCTAACATCTCGTATGTAATATTTGACAACATTCCTGGCGTGTCGAGCCCTACTTCTCGGTGGGAACGGTATATACATCTATAACGTCATATATCCTAGCCTAAGGCAACCTAACATCTCGGATGTAACATTTGACAACATTCCATGCCTGTCGGTCCCTACGTCTCTGTGGTAACATTACATGCTTCTATAACGTTATATATCCTAATCTTAGGCAACCTAACATCTCGTATGTAATATTTGACAACATTCCTGGCCTGTCGAACCCTACCTCTCGGAGGGAACAGCATATACATCTATAACGTCATATATCCTAGCCTAAGGCAACCTAACATCTCGGATGTAACATTTGACAACATTCCATGCCTGTCGGTCCCTACGTCTCGGTGGTAACATTACATGCTTCTATAACGTTATATATCCTAACCTAAGGCAACCTAACATCTCGGATGTAATATTTGACAACATTCCTGGCGTGTCGGACCCTACTTCTCGGTGGAAACAGTATATACGTCTGTAACGTCATATATCCTAACCTAAGGCAACCTAACATCTCGGATGTAATATTCGACAACATTCCAGGCGTGTCGGTCCCTACGTCTCGGTGGTAACATTACATGCGTCTATAACGGTATATATCCTAATCTTAGGCAACCCAACATCTCGGATGTAACATTTTACCACATTCCAGGCGTGTCGGTCCCTACGTCTCGGTGGTAACATTACATGCGTCTATAACGTTATATATCCTAACCTAAGGCCACCTAACATCTCGTATGTAATATTTGACAACATTCCTGGCGTGTCGGTCCCTACGTCTCGGTGGTAACATTACATGCGTCTATAGCGGTATATATCCTAATCTTAGGCAACCTAACATCTCGTATGTAATATTTGACAACATTCCTGGCCTGTCGAACCCTACCTCTCGGAGGGAACAGCATATACATCTATAACGTCATATATCCTAGCCTAAGGCAACCTAACATCTCGGATGTAACATTTGACAACATTCCATGCCTGTCGGTCCCTACGTCTCTGTGGTAACATTACATGCTTCTATAACGTTATATATCCTAACCTAAGGCCACCTAACATCTCGTATGTAATATTTGACAACATTCCTGGCGTGTCGAGCCCTACTTCTCGGTGGGAACAGTATATACGTCTATAACGTTATATATCGTAACCTAAGGCAACCTCACATCTCGGATGTAATATTCTGCACCATTCCAGGCGTGTCGGACCCTACTTCTCGGTGGGAACATTATATGAGTCTATAACGTTGTAAATCCTAATCTAAGGCAACCTATTATCTCAGACGTAATATTTTACAATATTCCTGGTGTGTCGGTGCATACTTTTCGGTGGGAATATTATATTCGTCCATAACGGTCGATATGGTAAACTAAGGCAATCTAACATCTCGGATGCAATATTTGACAACATTCCTGGCCTGTCGAACCCTACTTCTCGGAGGGAACTGTATATACGTCTATAACGGTATATATCCTAATCTAAGGCAACCTAACATCTCGGATGTAACATTTGACAACATTCCAGGCGTGTCGGTCCCTACGTCTCGGTGGTAACATTACATGCGTCTATAACGTTATATATCCTAACCTAAGGCCACCTACCATCTCGTATGTAATATTTGACAACATTCCTGGCGTGTCGGTCCCTACGTCTCGGTGGTAACATTACATGCTTCTATAACGTTATATATCCTAACCTAAGGCCACCTAACATCTCGTATGTAATATTTGACAACATTCCTGGCGTGTCGAACCCTACTTCTCGGTGGGAACAGTATATACGTCTATAACGTTATATATCCTAACGTAAGGTAACCTAACATCTCGGATGTAATATTTGACAACATTCCCGGCGTGTTGGAACCCTACGTCTCGTTGGTAACATTACGTGCGTCTATAACGTTATATATGCTAACCTAAGGCAACCTAACATCTCGGATGCAATATTTGACAACATTCCTGGCCTGTCGAACCCTACTTCTCGGAGGGAACAGCATATACGTCTATAACGACATATATCCTAACCTAAGACAACCTAACATCTCGGATATAACATTTGACAACATTCCCGGCGTGTTGGAACCCTACGTCTCGGTGGTAACATTACGTGCGTCTATAACGTTATATATGCTAACCTAAGGCAACCTAACATCTCGGATGCAATATTTGACAACATTCCTGGCCTGTCGAAACCTACTTCTCGGAGGGAACAGTATATACGTCTATAACGTCATATATCCTAACCTAAGGCAACCTAACATCTCGGATGTAATATTTGACAACATTCCAGGCATGTCGGTCCCTACGTCTCGGTGGTAATATTATATGCGTCTATAACGTTATATATCCTTATATAAGGCAACTTGACATCTCGGATGCAATATTTGACGACATTCCTAGCCTGCCGAACCCTACTTCTCGGAGGGAACAGTATATACGTCTATAACGTTATATATCCTAACGTAAGGCAATCTAACATCTCGGATGCAATATTTGACAACATTCCTGGCCTGTCGAACCCTACATTTCGGAGGGAACAGTTATACGTCTATAACGTTATATATCCTAACCTAGGGCAGCCTAACATCTCGGATGTAATATTCTACAACCTTCCAGGCTTGTCGGACCCTACTTCTGGGTGGGAACATTATATGCGTCTATAACGTTGTATATCCTTATCTAAGGCAACCTAACATCTCGGATGCAATATTTGACAACATTCCAGGCCTGTCGAACCCTACATCTCGGAGGGAACTGTATATACGCCTATAACGGTATATATCCTAATCTAAGGCAACCTAACATCTCGGATGTAACATTTGACAATATTCCAGGCGTGTCGGTCCCAACGTCTCGGTGGTAACATTACATGCGTCTATAACGTTATATATCCTAACCTAAGGCCACCTACCATCTCGTATGTAATATTTGACAACATTCCTGGCGTGTCGGTCCCTACGTCTCGGTGGTAACATTACATGCTTCTATAACGTTATATATCCTAACCTAAGGCCACCTAACATCTCGTATGTAATATTTGACAACATTCCTGGCGTGTCGAGCCCTACTTCTCGGTGGGAACGGTATATACATCTATAACGTCATATATCCTAGCCTAAGGCAACCTAACATCTCGGATGTAACATTTGACAACATTCCATGCCTGTCGGTCCCTACGTCTCTGTGGTAACATTACATGCTTCTATAACGTTATATATCCTAATCTTAGGCAACCTAACATCTCGTATGTAATATTTGACAACATTCCTGGCCTGTCGAACCCTACCTCTCGGAGGGAACAGCATATACATCTATAACGTCATATATCCTAGCCTAAGGCAACCTAACATCTCGGATGTAACATTTGACAACATTCCATGCCTGTCGGTCCCTACGTCTCGGTGGTAACATTACATGCTTCTATAACGTTATATATCCTAACCTAAGGCAACCTAACATCTCGGATGTAATATTTGACAACATTCCTGGCGTGTCGGACCCTACTTCTCGGTGGAAACAGTATATACGTCTGTAACGTCATATATCCTAACCTAAGGCAACCTAACATCTCGGATGTAATATTCGACAACATTCCAGGCGTGTCGGTCCCTACGTCTCGGTGGTAACATTACATGCGTCTATAACGGTATATATCCTAATCTTAGGCAACCCAACATCTCGGATGTAACATTTTACCACATTCCAGGCGTGTCGGTCCCTACGTCTCGGTGGTAACATTACATGCGTCTATAGCGGTATATATCCTAATCTTAGGCAACCTAACATCTCGTATGTAATATTTGACAACATTCCTGGCCTGTCGAACCCTACCTCTCGGAGGGAACAGCATATACATCTATAACGTCATATATCCTAGCCTAAGGCAACCTAACATCTCGGATGTAACATTTGACAACATTCCATGCCTGTCGGTCCCTACGTCTCTGTGGTAACATTACATGCTTCTATAACGTTATATATCCTAACCTAAGGCCACCTAACATCTCGTATGTAATATTTGACAACATTCCTGGCGTGTCGAGCCCTACTTCTCGGTGGGAACAGTATATACGTCTATAACGTTATATATCGTAACCTAAGGCAACCTCACATCTCGGATGTAATATTCTGCACCATTCCAGGCGTGTCGGACCCTACTTCTCGGTGGGAACATTATATGAGTCTATAACGTTGTAAATCCTAATCTAAGGCAACCTATTATCTCAGACGTAATATTTTACAATATTCCTGGTGTGTCGGTGCATACTTTTCGGTGGGAATATTATATTCGTCCATAACGGTCGATATGGTAAACTAAGGCAATCTAACATCTCGGATGCAATGTTTGACAACATTCCAGCCCTTTCGAACCCTACCTCTCGGAGGGAACAGCATATACATCTATAACGTCATATATCCTAGCCTAAGGCAACCTAACATCTCGGATGTAACATTTGACAACATTCCATGCCTGTCGGTCCCTACGTCTCTGTGGTAACATTACATGCTTCTATAACGTTATATATCCTAGCCTAAGGCCACCTAACATCTCGTATGTAATATTTGACAACATTCCTGGCGTGTCGAACCCTACTTCTCGGTGGGAACAGTATATACGTCTATAACGTTATATATCCTAACGTAAGGTAACCTAACATCTCGGATGTAATATTTGACAACATTCCCGGCGTGTTGGAACCCTACGTCTCGTTGGTAACATTACGTGCGTCTATAACGTTATATATGCTAACCTAAGGCAACCTAACATCTCGGATGCAATATTTGACAACATTCCTGGCCTGTCGAACCCTACTTCTCGGAGGGAACAGCATATACGTCTATAACGACATATATCCTAACCTAAGACAACCTAACATCTCGGATATAACATTTGACAACATTCCCGGCGTGTTGGAACCCTACGTCTCGGTGGTAACATTACGTGCGTCTATAACGTTATATATGCTAACCTAAGGCAACCTAACATCTCGGATGCAATATTTGACAACATTCCTGGCCTGTCGAAACCTACTTCTCGGAGGGAACAGTATATACGTCTATAACGTCATATATCCAAACCTAAGGCAACCTAACATCTCGGATGTAATATTTGACAACATTCCAGGCATGTCGGTCCCTACGTCTCGGTGGTAATATTATATGCGTCTATAACGTTATATATCCTTATATAAGGCAACTTGACATCTCGGATGCAATATTTGACGACATTCCTAGCCTGCCGAACCCTACTTCTCGGAGGGAACACTATATACGTCTATAACGTTATATATCCTAACGTAAGGCAATCTAACATCTCGGATGCAATATTTGACAACATTCCTGGCCTGTCGAACCCTACATTTCGGAGGGAACAGTTATTCGTCTATAACGTTATATATCCTAACCTAGGGCAGCCTAACATCTCGGATGTAATATTCTACAACCTTCCAGTCTTGTCGGACCCTACTTCTGGGTGGGAACATTATATGCGTCTATAACGTTGTATATCCTTATCTAAGGCAACCTAACATCTCGGATGCAATATTTGACAACATTCCTGGCCTGTCGAACCCTACATCTCGGAGGGAACTGTATATACGTCTATAACGGTATATATCCTAATCTAAGGCAACCTAACATCTCGGATGTAACATTTGACAATATTCCAGGCGTGTCGGTCCCAACGTCTCGGTGGTAACATTACATGCGTCTATAACGTTATATATCCTAACCTAAGGCAACCTAACATATCGGATGCAATATTTGACAACATTCCTGGCCTGTCGAACCCTACTGCTCGGAGGGAACAGTATATACGTCTATAAAGGTATATATCCTCTTCTAAGGCAACCTAACATCTCGGATGAAATATTTGACAACATTCCTGGCCTGTCGAACCCTACATCTCGGAGGGAACAGAATATACGTCTGTAACGTCATATATCCTAACCTAAGACAACCTAACATCTCGCATGTAACATTTGACAACATTCCAGGCGTGTCGGTCCCTACGTCTCGGTTGTAACACTACATGCGTCTATAACGGTATATATCCTAATCTTAGGCAACCTAACATCTCGTATGTAATATTTGACAACATTCCTGGCCTGTCGAACCCTACTTCTCGGAGGGAACTTTATATACGTCTATAACGGTATATATCCTAATCTAAGGCAACCTAACATCTCGGATGTAACATTTGACAACATTCCAGGCGTGTCGGTCCCTACGTCTCGGTGGTAACATTACATGCGTCTATAACGTTATATATCCTAACGTAAGGCAACCTAACATCTCGGATGCAATATTTGACAGCATTCCTGGCCTGTCGAACCCTACTGCTCGGAGGGAACAGTATATACGTCTATAAAGGTATATATCCTAATCTAAGGCAACCTAACATCTCGGATGAAATATTTGACAACATTCCTGGCCTGTCGAACCCTACATCTCGGAGGGAACAGTATATACGTCTGTAACGTCATATATCCTAACCTAAGACAACCTAACATCTCGGATGTAACATTTGACAACATTCCAGGCGTGTCGGTCCCTACGTCTCGGTTGCAACATTACATGCGTCTATAACGGTATATATCCTAATCTTAGGCAACCTAACATCTCGTATGTAATATTTGACAACATTCCTGGCCTGTCGAACCCTACCTCTCGGAGGGAACAGCATATACATCTATAACGTCATATATCCTAGCCTAAGGCAACCTAACATCTCGGATGTAATATTTGACAACATTCCTGGCGTATCGGTCCCTAGGTCTCGGTGGTAACATTACATGCGTCTATAGCGGTATATATCCTAATCTTAGGCAACTTAACATCTCGTATGTAATATTTGACAACATTCCTGGCCTGTCGAACCCTACCTCTCGGAGGGAACAGCATATACGTCTATAACGTCATATATCCTAACCTAAGGCAACCTAACATCTCGGATGTAACATTTGACAACATTCCATGCGTGTCGGTCCCTACGTCTCGGTGGTAACATTACATGCGTCTATAACGGTATATTTCCTAATCTAAGGCAACCTAACATCTCGGATGTAACATTTTACCACATTCCAGGCGTGTCGGACCCTACGTCTCGGTGGTAACATTACATGCGTCTATAACTATATATATCTTAACCTAAGGCCACCTAACATCTCGTATGTAATATTTGACAACATTCCTGGCGTGTCGAACCCTACTTCTCGGTGGGAACAGTATATACGTCTATAACGTTATATATCCTAACCTAAGGCAACCTAACATCTCGGATGTAATATTTGACAACATTCCAGGCGTGTCGGTCCCTACGTCTCGGTGGTAACATTACATGCGTCTATAACGTTATATATCCTAACCTAAGGCAAGCTAACATCTCGGATGCAATATTTGACAACATTCCTGGCCTGTCGAACTCTACCTCTCGGAGGGAACAGCATATACATCGATAACGTCATATATCCTAGCCTAAGGCAACCTAACATCTCGGATGTAACATTTGACAACATTCCAGGCGTGTCGGTCCCTACGTCTCGGTGGTAACATTACATGCGTCTATAACGGTATATATCCTAATCTTAGGCAACCTAACATCTCGGATGTAACATTTTACCACATTCCAGGCGTGTCGGTCCCTACGTCTCGGTGGTAACATTACATGCTTCTATAACGTTATATATCCTAACCTAAGGCCACCTAACATCTCGTATGTAATATTTGACAACATTCCTGGCGTGTCGAGCCCTACTTCTCGGTGGGAACAGAATATACGTCTATAACGTTATATATCGTAACCTAAGGCAACCTCACATCTCGGATGTAATATTTGACAACATTCCTGGCGTGTCGGACCCTACTTCTCGGTGGGAACAGTATATACGTCTGTAAGGTCATATATCCTAACCTAAGGCCACCTAACATCTCGTATGTAATATTTGACAACATTCCTGGCGTATCGGTCCCTACGTCTCGGTGGTAACATTACATGCGTCTATAGCGGTATATATCCTAATCATAGGCAACCTAACATCTCGTATGTAATATTTGACAACATTCCTGGCCTGTCGAACCCTATTTCTCGGAGGGAACAGCATATACGTCTATAACGTCATATATCCTAACCTAAGGCAACCTAACATCTCGGATGTAACATTTGACAACATTCCATGCGTGTCGGTCCCTACGTCTCGGTGGTAACATTACATGCGTCTATAACGGTATATTTCCTAATCTAAGGCAACCTAACATCTCGGATGTAACATTTGACAACATTCCAGGCGTGTCGGTCCCTACATCTCGGTGGTAACATTACATGCGTCTATAAAGGTATATATCCTAATCATAGGCAACCTAACATCTCGGATGTAACATTTTACCACATTCCTGGCGTGTCGGTCCCTACGTCTCGGTGGTAACATTACATGCGTCTATAACGTTATATATCCTAACCTAAGGCCACCTAACATCTCGTATGTAATATTTGACAACATTCCTGGCGTATCGGTCCCTACGTCTCGGTGGTAACATTACATGCGTCTATAGCGGTATATATCCTAATCTTAGGCAACCTAACATCTCGTATGTAATATTTGACAACATTCCTGGCCTGTCGAACCCTACTTCTCGGAGGGAACAGCATATACGTCTATAACGTCATATATCCTAACCTAAGGCAACCTAACATCTCGGATGTAACATTTGACAACATTCCATGCGTGTCGGTCCCTACGTCTCGGTGGTAACATTACATGCGTCTATAACGGTATATTTCCTAATCTAAGGCAACCTAACATCTCGGATGCAATATTTGACAACATGCCTGGCCTGTCGAACCCTACTTCTCGGAGGGAACAGTATATACGTCTATAACGTTATATATCCTAGCCTAAGGCAACCTAACATCTCGGATGTAACATTTGACAACATTCCAGGCGTGTCGGTCCCTACGTCTCGGTGGTAACATTACGTGCGTCTATAACGTTATATATGCTAACCTAAGTTAACCTAACATCTCGGATGCAATATTTGACAACATTCCTGGCCTGTCGAACCCTACTTCTCGGAGGGAACAGCATATACGTCTATAACGTCATATATCCTAACCTAAGGCAACCTAACATCTCGGATGTAACATTTGACAACATTCCATGCGTGTCGGTCCCTACGTCTCGGTGGTAACATTACATGCGTCTATAACGGTATATTTCCTAATCTAAGGCAACCTAACATCTCGGATGTAACATTTTACCACATTCCAGGCGTGTCGGACCCTACGTCTCGGTGGTAACATTACATGCGTCTATAACTATATATATCTTAACCTAAGGCCACCTAACATCTCGTATGTAATATTTGACAACATTCCTGGCGTGTCGAACCCTACTTCTCGGTGGGAACAGTATATACGTCTATAACGTTATATATCCTAACCTAAGGCAACCTAACATCTCGGATGTAATATTCAACAACATTCCTGGCGTGTCGGACCCTACTTCTCGGTGGGAACAGTATATACGTCTGTAACGTCATATATCCTAACCTAAGACAACCTAACATCTCGGATGTAACATTTGACAACATTCCAGGCGTGTCGGTCCCTACGTCTCGGTGGTAACATTACATGCGTCTATAACGTTATATATCCTAACCTAAGGCAACCTAACATCTCGGATGCAATATTTGACAACATTCCTGGCCTGTCGAACTCTACCTCTCGGAGGGAACAGCATATACATCGATAACGTCATATATCCTAGCCTAAGGCAACCTAACATCTCGGATGTAACATTTGACAACATTCCAGGCGTGTCGGTCCCTACGTCTCGGTGGTAACATTACATGCGTCTATAACGGTATACATCCTAATCTTAGGCAACCTAACATCTCGGATGTAACATTTTACCACATTCCAGGCGTGTCGGTCCCTACGTCTCGGTGGTAACATTACATGCTTCTATAACGTTATATATCCTAACCTAAGGCCACCTAACATCTCGTATGTAATATTTGACAACATTCCTGGCGTGTCGAGCCCTACTTCTCGGTGGGAACAGAATATACGTCTATAACGTTATATATCGTAACCTAAGGCAACCTCACATCTCGGATGTAATATTTGACAACATTCCTGGCGTGTCGGACCCTACTTCTCGGTGGGAACAGTATATACGTCTGTAAGGTCATATATCCTAACCTAAGGCCACCTAACATCTCGTATGTAATATTTGACAACATTCCTGGCCTGTCGAACCCTACTTCTCGGAGGGAACAGCATATACGTCTATAACGTCATATATCCTAACCTAAGGCAACCTAACATCTCGGATGTAACATTTGACAACATTCCATGCGTGTCGGTCCCTACGTCTCGGTGGTAACATTACATGCGTCTATAACGGTATATTTCCTAATCTAAGGCAACCTAACATCTCGGATGTAACATTTGACAACATTCCAGGCGTGTCGGTCCCTACATCTCGGTGGTAACATTACATGCGTCTATAAAGGTATATATCCTAATCATAGGCAACCTAACATCTCGGATGTAACATTTTACCACATTCCTGGCGTGTCGGTCCCTACGTCTCGGTGGTAACATTACATGCGTCTATAACGTTATATATCCTAACCTAAGGCCACCTAACATCTCGGATGTAACATTTGACAACATTCCAGGCGTGTCGGTCCCTACGTCTCGGTGGTAACATTACATGCGTCTATAAATATATATATCCTAACCTAAGGCCACCTAACATCTCGTATGTAATATTTGACAACATTCCTGGCGTATCGGTCCCTACGTCTCGGTGGTAACATTACATGCGTCTATAACGGTATATTTCCTAATCTAAGGCAACCTAACATCTCGGATGCAATATTTGACAACATTCCTGGCCTGTCGAACCCTACTGCTCGGAGGGAACAGTATATACATCTATAACGGTATATATCCTAATCTAAGGCAACCTAACATCTCGGATGTAATATTTGACAATATTCCAGGCGTGTCGGTCCCAACGTCTCGGTGGTAACATTACATGCGTCTATAACGTTATATATCCTAACCTAAGGCCACCTACCATCTCGTATGTAATATTTGACAACATTCCTGGCGTGTCGGTCCCTACGTCTCGGTGGTAACATTACATGCGTCTATAGCGGTATATATCCTAATCTTAGGCAACCTAACATCTCGTATGTAATATTTGACAACATTCCTGGCCTGTCGAACCCTACCTCTCGGAGGGAACAGCATATACATCTATAACGTCATATATCCTAGCCTAAGGCAACCTAACATCTCGGATGTAACATTTGACAACATTCCATGCCTGTCGGTCCCTACGTCTCTGTGGTAACATTACATGCTTCTATAACGTTATATATCCTAACCTAAGGCCACCTAACATCTCGTATGTAATATTTGACAACATTCCAGGCGTGTCGGTCCCTACGTCTCGGTGGTAACATTACATGCGTCTATAACGTTATATATCCTAACCTAAGGCAACCTAACATCTCGGATGCAATATTTGACAACATTCCTGGCCTGTCGAACTCTACCTCTCGGAGGGAACAGCATATACATCGATAACGTCATATATCCTAGCCTAAGGCAACCTAACATCTCGGATGTAACATTTGACAACATTCCAGGCGTGTCGGTCCCTACGTCTCGGTGGTAACATTACATGCGTCTATAACGGTATATATCCTAATCTTAGGCAACCTAACATCTCGGATGTAACATTTTACCACATTCCAGGCGTGTCGGTTCCTACGTCTCGGTGGTAACATTACATGCTTCTATAACGTTATATATCCTAACCTAAGGCCACCTAACATCTCGTATGTAATATTTGACAACATTCCTGGCGTGTCGAGCCCTACTTCTCGGTGGGAACAGAATATACGTCTATAACGTTATATATCGTAACCTAAGGCAACCTCACATCTCGGATGTAATATTTGACAACATTCCTGGCGTGTCGGACCCTACTTCTCGGTGGGAACAGTATATACGTCTGTAAGGTCATATATCCTAACCTCAGGCCACCTAACATCTCGTATGTAATATTTGACAACATTCCTGGCGTATCGGTCCCTACGTCTCGGTGGTAACATTACATGCGTCTATAGCGGTATATATCCTAATCTTAGGCAACCTAACATCTCGTATGTAATATTTGACAACATTCCTGGCCTGTCGAACCCTACTTCTCGGAGGGAACAGCATATACGTCTATAACGTCATATATCCTAACCTAAGGCAACCTAACATCTCGGATGTAACATTTGACAACATTCCATGCGTGTCGGTCCCTACGTCTCGGTGGTAACATTACATGCGTCTATAACGGTATATTTCCTAATCTAAGGCAACCTAACATCTCGGATGTAATATTTGACAACATTCCCGGCGTGTTGGAACCCTACGTCTCGTTGGTAACATTACGTGCGTCTATAACGTTATATATGCTAACCTAAGGCAACCTAACATCTCGGATGCAATATTTGACAACATTCCTGGCCTGTCGAACCCTACTTCTCGGAGGGAACAGCATATACGTCTATAACGTCATATATCCTAACCTAAGGCAACCTAACATCTCGGATGTAACATTTGACAACATTCCATGCGTGTCGGTCCCTACGTCTCGGTGGTAACATTACATGCGTCTATAACGGTATATTTCCTAATCTAAGGCAACCTAACATCTCGGATGTAATATTTGACAACATTCCCGGCGTGTTGGAACCCTACGTCTCGTTGGTAACATTACGTGCGTCTATAACGTTATATATGCTAACCTAAGGCAACCTAACATCTCGGATGCAATATTTGACAACATTCCTGGCCTGTCGAACCCTACTTCTCGGAGGGAACAGCATATACGTCTATAACGACATATATCCTAACCTAAGACAACCTAACATCTCGGATATAACATTTGACAACATTCCCGGCGTGTTGGAACCCTACGTCTCGGTGGTAACATTACGTGCGTCTATAACGTTATATATGCTAACCTAAGGCAACCTAACATCTCGGATGCAATATTTGACAACATTCCTGGCCTGTCGAAACCTACTTCTCGGAGGGAACAGTATATACGTCTATAACGTCATATATCCTAACCTAAGGCAACCTAACATCTCGGATGTAATATTTGACAACATTCCAGGCATGTCGGTCCCTACGTCTCGGTGGTAATATTATATGCGTCTATAACGTTATATATCCTTATATAAGGCAACTTGACATCTCGGATGCAATATTTGACGACATTCCTAGCCTGCCGAACCCTACTTCTCGGAGGGAACAGTATATACGTCTATAACGTTATATATCCTAACGTAAGGCAATCTAAAATCTCGGATGCAATATTTGACAACATTCCTGGCCTGTCGAACCCTACATTTCGGAGGGAACAGTTATACGTCTATAACGTTATATATCCTAACCTAGGGCAGCCTAACATCTCGGATGTAATATTCTACAACCTTCCAGGCTTGTCGGACCCTACTTCTGGGTGGGAACATTATATGCGTCTATAACGTTGTATATCCTTATCTAAGGCAACCTAACATCTCGGATGCAATATTTGACAACATTCCTGGCCTGTCGAACCCTACATCTCGGAGGGAACTGTATATACGTCTATAACGGTATATATCCTAATCTAAGGCAACCTAACATCTCGGATGTAACATTTGACAATATTCCAGCTGTGTCGGTCCCAACGTCTCGGTGGTAACATTACATGCGTCTATAACGTTATATATCCTAACCTAAGGCCACCTACCATCTCGTATGTAATATTTGACAACATTCCTGGCGTGTCGAGCCCTACTTCTCGGTTGGAACAGTATATACGTCTATAACGTTATATATCGTAACCTAAGGCAACCTCACATCACGGATGTAATATTCTGCACCATTCCAGGCGTGTCGGACCCTACTTCTCGGTGGGAACATTATATGAGTCTATAACGTTGTATATCCTAATCTAAGGCAACCTATTATCTCAGACGTAATATTTTACAATATTCCTGGCGTGTCGGTGCATACTTTTCGGTGGGAATATTATATGCGTCTATAACGGTCGATATCGTAATCTAAGGCAATCTAACATCTCGGATGCAATATTTGACAACATTCCTGGCCTGTCGAACCCTACTTCTCGGAGGGAACTGTATATACGTCTATAACGGTATATATCCTAATCTAAGGCAACCTAACATCTCGGATGTAACATTTGACAACATTCCAGGCGTGTCGGTCCCTACGTCTCGGTGGTAACATTACATGCGTCTATAACGTTATATATCCTAACCTAAGGCCACCTACCATCTCGTATGTAATATTTGACAACATTCCTGTAGTGTCGGTCCCTACGTCTCGGTGGTAACATTACATGCTTCTATAACGTTATATATCCTAACCTAAGGCCACCTAACATCTCGTATGTAATATTTGACAACATTCCTGGCGTGTCGAGCCCTACTTCTCGGTGGGAACAGTATATACATCTATAACGTTATATATCCTAACGTAAGGTAACCTAACATCTCGGATGTAATATTTGACAACATTCCCGGCGTGTTGGAACCCTACGTCTCGTTGGTAACATTACGTGCGTCTATAACGTTATATATGCTAACCTAAGGCAACCTAACATCTCGGATGCAATATTTGACAACATTCCTGGCCTGTCGAACCCTACTTCTCGGAGGGAACAGCATATACGTCTATAACGACATATATCCTAACCTAAGACAACCTAACATCTCGGATATAACATTTGACAACATTCCCGGCGTGTTGGAACCCTACGTCTCGGTGGTAACATTACGTGCGTCTATAACGTTATATATGCTAACCTAAGGCAACCTAACATCTCGGATGCAATATTTGACAACATTCCTGGCCTGTCGAAACCTACTTCTCGGAGGGAACAGTATATACGTCTATAACGTCATATATCCTAACCTAAGGCAACCTAACATCTCGGATGTAATATTTGACAACATTCGAGGCATGTCGGTCCCTACGACTCGGTGGTAATATTATATGCGTCTATAACGTTATATATCCTTATATAAGGCAACTTGACATCTCGGATGCAATATTTGACGACATTCCTAGCCTGCCGAACCCTACTTCTCGGAGGGAACAGTATATACGTCTATAACGTTATATATCCTAACGTAAGGCAATCTAACATCTCGGATGCAATATTTGACAACATTCCTGGCCTGTCGAACCCTACATTTCGGAGGGAACAGTTATACGTCTATAACGTTATATATCCTAACCTAGGGCATCCTAACATCTCGGATGTAATATTCTACAACCTTCCAGGCTTGTCGGACCCTACTTCTGGGTGGGAACATTATATGCGTCTATAACGTTGTATATCCTTATCTAAGGCAACCTAACATCTCGGATGCAATATTTGACAACATTCCATGCGTGTCGGTCCCTACGTCTCGGTGGTAACATTACATGCGTCTATAACGGTATATTTCCTAATCTAAGGCAACCTAACATCTCGGATGCAATATTTGACAACATTCCTGGCCTGTCGAACACTACTTCTCGGAGGGAACAGTATATACGTCTATAACGTTATATATCCTAACCTAGGGCAACCTAACATCTCGGATGTAATATTCTACAACCTTCCAGGCGTGTCGGACCCTACTTCTCGGTGGGAACATTATATGCGTCTATAACGTTATATATCCTAACCTAAGGCAACCTAACATCTCGGATGCAATATTTGATAACATTCCTGGCCTGTCGAACCCTACTTCTCGGAGGGAACAGTATATACGTCTATAACGTTATATATCCTAACCGAAGGCAACCTGACATCTCGGATGTAATATTCTACATCATTCAAGGCGTGTCGGACCCTACTTCTCGGTGGGAACATTATATGAGTCTATAACGTTGTATATCCTAATCTAAGGCAACCTAACATCTCGGATGCAATATTTGACAACATTCCTGGCCTGTCGAACCCTACTGCTCGGAGGGAACTGTATATACGTCTATAACTTTATATATCCTAATCTAAGGCAACCTGACATCTCGGATGTAATATTCTACATCATTCAAGGCGTGTCGGACCCTACTTCTCGGTGGGAACATTAAATGAGTCTATAACGTTGTATATCCTAATCTAAGGCAACCTAACATCTCGGATGCAATATTTGACAACATTCCTGGCCTGTCGAACCCTACTGCTCGGAGGGAACTGTATATACGTCTATAACGGTATATATCCTAATCTAAGGCAACCTAACATCTCGGATGTAACATTTGACAACATTCGAGGCGTGTCGGTCCCTACGTCTCGGTGGTAACATTACATGCGTCTATAACGTTATATATCCTAACCTAAGGCCACCTACCATCTCGTATGTAATATTTGACAACATTCCTGGCGTGTCGGTCCCTACGTCTCGGTGGTAACATTACATGCTTCTATAACGTTATATATCCTAACCTAAGGCCACCTAACATCTCGTATGTAATATTTGACAACATTCCTGGCGTGTCGAGCCCTACTTCTCGGTGGGAACAGTATATACATCTATAACGTCATATATCCTAGCCTAAGGCAACCTAACATCTCGGATGTAACATTTGACAACATTCCATGCCTGTCGGTCCCTACGTCTCTGTGGTAACATTACATGCTTCTATAACGTTATATATCCTAACCTAAGGCCACCTAACATCTCGTATGTAATATTTGACAACATTCCTGGCGTGTCGAACCCTACTTCTCGGTGGGAACAGTATATACGTCTATAACGTTATATATCCTAACGTAAGGTAACCTAACATCTCGGATGTAATATTTGACAACATTCCCGGCGTGTTGGAACCCTACGTCTCGTTGGTAACATTACGTGCGTCTATAACGTTATATATGCTAACCTAAGGCAACCTAACATCTCGGATGCAATATTTGACAACATTCCTGGCCTGTCGAACCCTACTTCTCGGAGGGAACAGCATATACGTCTATAACGACATATATCCTAACCTAAGACAACCTAACATCTCGGATAGAACATTTGACAACATTCCCGGCGTGTTGGAACCCTACGTCTCGGTGGTAACATTACGTGCGTCTATAACGTTATATATGCTAACCTAAGGCAACCTAACATCTCGGATGCAATATTTGACAACATTCCTGGCCTGTCGAAACCTACTTCTCGGAGGGAACAGTATATACGTCTATAACGTCATATATCCTAACCTAAGGCAACCTAACATCTCGGATGTAATATTTGACAACATTCCAGGCATGTCGGTCCCTACGTCTCGGTGGTAATATTATATGCGTCTATAACGTTATATATCCTTATATAAGGCAACTTGACATCTCGGATGCAATATTTGACGACATTCCTAGCCTGCCGAACCCTACTTCTCGGAGGGAACAGTATATACGTCTATAACGTTAAATATCCTAACGTAAGGCAATCTAACATCTCGGATGCAATATTTGACAACATTCCTGGCCTGTCGAACCCTACATTTCGGAGGGAACAGTTATACGTCTATAACGTTATATATCCTAACCTAGGGCAGCCTAACATCTCGGATGTAATATTCTACAACCTTCCAGGCTTGTCGGACCCTACTTCTGGGTGGGAACATTATATGCGTCTATAACGTTGTATATCCTTATCTAAGGCAACCTAACATCTCGGATGCAATATTTGACAACATTCCTGGCCTGTCGAACCCTACATCTCGGAGGGAACTGTATATACGTCTATAACGGTATATATCCTAATCTAAGGCAACCTAACATCTCGGATGTAACATTTGACAATATTCCAGGCGTGTCGGTCCCAACGTCTCGGTGGTAACATTACATGCGTCTATAACGTTATATATCCTAACCCAAGGCCACCTACCATCTCGTATGTAATATTTGACAACATTCCTGGCGTGTCGGTCCCTACGTCTCGGTGGTAACATTACATGCTTCTATAACGTTATATATCCTAACCTAAGGCCACCTAACATCTGGTATGTAATATTTGACAACATTCCTGGCGTGTCGAGCCCTACTTCTCGGTGGGAACAGTATATACATCTATAACGTCATATATCCTAGCCTAAGGCAACCTAACATCTCGGATGTAACATTTGACAACATTCCATGCCTGTCGGTCCCTACGTCTCTGTGGTAACATTACATGCTTCTATAACGTTATATATCCTAACCTAAGGCCACCTAACATCTCGTATGTAATATTTGACAACATTCCTGGCGTGTCGAACCCTACTTCTCGGTGGGAACAGTATATACGTCTATAACGTTATATATCCTAACGTAAGGTAACCTAACATCTCGGATGTAATATTTGACAACATTCCCGGCGTGTTGGAACCCTACGTCTCGTTGGTAACATTACGTGCGTCTATAACGTTATATATGCTAACCTAAGGCAACCTAACATCTCGGATGCAATATTTGACAACATTCCTGGCCTGTCGAACCCTACTTCTCGGAGGGAACAGCATATACGTCTATAACGACATATATCCTAACCTAAGACAACCTAACATCTCGGATATAACATTTGACAACATTCCCGGCGTGTTGGAACCCTACGTCTCGGTGGTAACATTACGTGCGTCTATAACGTTATATATGCTAACCTAAGGCAACCTAACATCTCGGATGCAATATTTGACAACATTCCTGGCCTGTCGAAACCTACTTCTCGGAGGGAACAGTATATACGTCTATAACGTCATATATCCTAACCTAAGGCAACCTAACATCTCGGATGTAATATTTGACAACATTCCAGGCATGTCGGTCCCTACGTCTCGGTGGTAATATTATATGCGTCTATAACGTTATATATCCTTATATAAGGCAACTTGACATCTCGGATGCAATATTTGACGACATTCCTAGCCTGCCGAACCCTACTTCTCGGAGGGAACAGTATATACGTCTATAACGTTATATATCCTAACGTAAGGCAATCTAACATCTCGGATGCAATATTTGACAACATTCCTGGCCTGTCGAACCCTACATTTCGGAGGGAACAGTTATACGTCTATAACGTTATATATCCTAACCTAGGGCAGCCTAACATCTCGGATGTAATATTCTACAACCTTCCAGGCTTGTCGGACCCTACTTCTGGGTGGGAACATTATATGCGTCTATAACGTTGTATATCCTTATCTAAGGCAACCTAACATCTCGGATGCAATATTTGACAACATTCCTGGCCTGTAGAACCCTACATCTCGGAGGGAACTGTATATACGTCTATAACGGTATATATCCTAATCTAAGGCAACCTAACATCTCGGATGTAACATTTGACAATATTCCAGGCGTGTCGGTCCCAACGTCTCGGTGGTAACATTACATGCGTCTATAACGTTATATATCCTAACCTAAGGCAACCTAACATATCGGATGCAATATTTGACAACATTCCTGGCCTGTCGAACCCTACTGCTCGGAGGGAACAGTATATACGTCTATAAAGGTATATATCCTCTTCTAAGGCAACCTAACATCTCGGATGAAATATTTGACAACATTCCTGGCCTGTCGAACCCTACCTCTCGGAGGGAACAGCATATACATCTATAACGTCATATATCCTAGCCTAAGGCAACCTAACATCTCGGATGTAATATTTGACAACATTCCTGGCGTATCGGTCCCTAGGTCTCGGTGGTAACATTACATGCGTCTATAGCGGTATATATCCTAATCTTAGGCAACCTAACATCTCGGATGCAATATTTGACAACATTCCTGGCCTGTCGAACCCTACTTCTCGGAGGGAACAGCATATACGTCTATAACGTCATATATCCTAACCTAAGGCAACCTAACATCTCGGATGTAACATTTGACAACATTCCATGCGTGTCGGTCCCTACGTCTCGGTGGTAACATTACATGCGTCTATAACGGTATATTTCCTAATCTAAGGCAACCTAACATCTCCGATGTAACATTTTACCACTTTCCAGGCGTGTCGGACCCTACGTCTCGGTGGTAACATTACATGCGTCTATAACTATATATATCTTAACCTAAGGCCACCTAACATCTCGTATGTAATATTTGACAACATTCCTGGCGTGTCGAACCCTACTTCTCGGTGGGAACAGTATATACGTCTATAACGTTAGATATCCTAACCTAAGGCAACCTAACATCTCGGATGTAATATTCGACAACATTCCTGGCGTGTCGGACCCTACTTCTCGGTGGGAACAGTATATACGTCTGTAACGTCATATATCCTAACCTAAGACAGCCTAACATCTCGGATGTAACATTTGACAACATTCCAGGCGTGTCGGTCCCTACGTCTCGGTGGTAACATTACATGCGTCTATAACGTTATATATCCTAACCTAAGGCAACCTAACTTCTCGGATGCAATATTTGACAACATTCCTGGCCTGTCGAACTCTACCTCTCGGAGGGAACAGCATATACATCGATAACGTCATATATCCTAGCCTAAGGCAACCTAACATCTCGGATGTAACATTTGACAACATTCCAGGCGTGTCGGTCCCTACGTCTCGGTGGTAACATTGCATGCGTCTATAACGGTATATATCCTAATCTTAGGCAACCTAACATCTCGGATGTAACATTTTACCACATTCCAGGCGTGTCGGTCCCTACGTCTCGGTGGTAACATTACATGCTTCTATAACGTTATATATCCTAACCTAAGGCCACCTAACATCTCGTATGTAATATTTGACAACATTCCTGGCGTGTCGAGCCCTACTTCTCGGTGGGAACAGAATATACGTCTATAACGTTATATATCGTAACCTAAGGCAACCTCACATCTCGGATGTAATATTTGACAACATTCCTGGCGTGTCGGACCCTACTTCTCGGTGGGAACAGTATATACGTCTGTAAGGTCATATATCCTAACCTAAGGCCACCTAACATCTCGTATGTAATATTTGACAACATTCCTGGCGTATCGGTCCCTACGTCTCGGTGGTAACATTACATGCGTCTATAGCGGTATATATCCTAATCTTAGGCAACCTAACATCTCGTATGTAATATTTGACAACATTCCTGGCCTGTCGAACCCTACTTCTCGGAGGGAACAGCATATACGTCTATAACGTCATATATCCTAACCTAAGGCAACCTAACATCTCGGATGTAACATTTGACAACTTTCCATGCGTGTCGGTCCCTACGTCTCGGTGGTAACATTACATGCGTCTATAACGGTATATTTCCTAATCTAAGGCAACCTAACATCTCGGATGTAACATTTGACAACATTCCAGGCGTGTCGGTCCCTACATCTCGGTGGTAACATTACATGCGTCTATAAAGGTATATATCCTAATCATAGGCAACCTAACATCCCGGATGTAACATTTTACCACATTCCTGGCGTGTCGGTCCCTACGTCTCGGTGGTAACATTACATGCGTCTATAACGTTATATATCCTAACCTAAGGCCACCTAACATCTCGTATGTAATATTTGACAACATTCCTGGCGTATCGGTCCCTACGTCTCGGTGGTAACATTACATGCGTCTATAGCGGTATATATCCTAATCTTAGGCAACCTAACATCTCGTATGTAATATTTGACAACATTCCTGGCCTGTCGAACCCTACTTCTCGGAGGGAACAGCATATACGTCTATAACGTCATATATCCTAACCTAAGGCAACCTAACATCTCGGATGTAACATTTGACAACATTCCATGCGTGTCGGTCCCTACGTCTCGGTGGTAACATTACATGCGTCTATAACGGTATATTTACTAATCTAAGGCAACCTAACATCTCGGATGCAATATTTGACAACATTCCTGGCCTGTCGAACCCTACTTCTCGGAGGGAACAGTATATACGTCTATAACGTTATATATCCTAGCCTAAGGCAACCTAACATCTCGGATGTAACATTTGACAACATTCCAGGCGTGTCGGTCCCTACGTCTCGGTGGTAACATTACATGCGTCTATAACGGTATATTTCCTAATCTAAGGCAACCTAACATCTCGGATGTAACATTTTACCACATTCCAGGCGTGTCGGACCCTACGTCTCGGTGGTAACATTACATGCGTCTATAAATATATATATCTTAACCTAAGGCCACCTAACATCTCGTATGTAATATTTGACAACATTCCTGGCGTGTCGGTCCCTACGTCTCGGTGGTAACATTACATGCGTCTATAGCGGTATATATCCTAATCTTAGCCAACCTAACATCTCGTATGTAATATTTGACAACATTCCTGGCCTGTCGAACCCTACCTCTCGGAGGGAACAGCATACACATCTATAACGTCATATATCCTAGCCTAAGGCAACCTAACGTCTCGGATGTAACATTTGACAACATTCCATGCCTGTCGGTCCCTACGTCTCGGTGGTAACATTACATGCTTCTATAACGTTATATATCCTAACCTAAGGCCACCTAACATCTCGGATGTAACATTTGACAACATTCCATGCGTGTCGGTCCCTACGTCTCGGTGGTAACATTACATGCGTCTATAACGGTATATTTCCTAATCTAAGGCAACCTAACATCTCGGATGTAACATTTTACCACATTCCAGGCGTGTCGGACCCTACGTCTTGGTGGTAACATTACATGCGTCTATAACGGTATATTTCCTAATCTAAGGCAACCTAACATCTCGGATGCAATATTTGACAACATTCCTGGCCTGTCGAACACTACTTCTCGGAGGGAACAGTATATACGTCTATAACGTTATATATCCTAACCTAGGGCAACCTAACATCTCGGATGTAATATTCTACAACCTTCCAGGCGTGTCGGACCCTACTTCTCGGTGGGAACATTATATGCGTCTATAACGTTATATATCCTAACCTAAGGCAACCTAACATCTCGGATGCAATATTTGACAACATTCCTGGCCTGTCGAACCCTACTTCTCGGAGGGAACAGTATATACGTCTATAACGTTATATATCCTAACCGAAGGCAACCTGACATCTCGGATGTAATATTCTACATCATTCAAGGCGTGTCGGACCCTACTTCTCGGTGGGAACATTATATGAGTCTATAACGTTGTATATCCTAATCTAAGGCAACCTAACATCTCGGATGCAATATTTGACAACATTCCTGGCCTGTCGAACCCTACTGCTCGGAGGGAACTGTATATACGTCTATAACTTGATATATCCTAATCTAAGGCAACCTGACATCTCGGATGTAATATTCTACATCATTCAAGGCGTGTCGGACCCTACTTCTTGGTGGGAACATTAAATGAGTCTATAACGTTGTATATCCTAATCTAAGGCAACCTAACATCTCGGATGCAATATTTGACTACATTCCTGTCCTGTCGAACCCTACTTCTCGGAGGGAACAGTATATACGTCTATAACGTTATATATCCTAACCGAAGGCAACCTGACATCTCGGATGTAATATTCTACATCATTCAAGGCGTGTCGGACCCTACTTCTCGGTGGGAACATTATATAAGTCTATAACGTTGTATATCCTAATCTAAGGCAACCTATTATCTCAGATGTAATGTTGTACAATATTCCTCGCGTGCCGGTGCATACTTTTCGGTGGGAATATTATATGCGTCCATAACGGTCGATATCGTAATCTAAGGCAATCTAACATCTCGGATGCAGTATTTGACAACATTCCTTACCTGTCGAACCCTACTTCTCGGAGGGAACAGTATGTACGTCTGTAAGGTTATATATCCTAACCTAAGACAACCTAACATCTCGGATGTAATATTCTACAACCTTCCAGGCGTGTCGGACCCTACTTCTCGGTGGTAACATTATATGCGTCTATAACGTTGCATACCCTAATCTAAGGCAACCTAACATCTCGGATGCAAAATTTGACAACATTCCTGGCCTGTCGAACCCTACTGCTCGGAGGGAACAGTATGTACGTCTATAACGGTATATATCCTAATCTAAGGCAACCTAACATCTCGGATGAAATATGTGACAACATTCCTGGCCTGTCGAACCCTACATCTCGGAGGGGACAGTATATACGTCTATAACGTCATATATCCTAACCTAAGGCAACCTAACGTCTCGGATGTAACATTTGACAACATTCCAGGCATGTCGGTCCCTACGTCTCGGTGGTAACATTATATGCGTCTATAACGTTATATATCCTTATCTAATGCAACCTAACATCTCGGATGCAATATTTGACAACATTCCTGGCCTGTCGAACCCTACTTCTCGGAGGGAACAGTATATACGTCTATAACGTTATATATCCTAACCTAAGGCAACCTGACATCTCGAATATATTATTCTACAACATTCATGGCGTATCGGTTCCTACGTCTCGGTGGCAACATTACATGCGTCTATAGCGGTATATATCCTAATCTTAGGCAACCTAACATCTCGTATGTAATATTTGACAACATTCCTGGCCTGTCGAACCCTACTTCTCGGAGGGAACAGCATATACGTCTATAACGTCATATATCCTAACCTAAGGCAACCTAACATCTCGGATGTAACATTTGACAACATTCCATGCGTGTCGGTCCCTACGTCTCGGTGGTAACATTACATGCGTCTATAACGGTATATTTCCTAATCTAAGGCAACCTAACATCTCGGATGTAACATTTGACAACATTCCAGGCGTGTCGGTCCCTACGTCTCGGTGGTAACATTACATGCGTCTATAAAGGTATATATCCTAATCTTAGGCAACCTAATATCTCGGATGTAACATTTTACCACATTCCTGGCGTGTCGGTCCCTACGTCTCGGTGGTAACATTACATGCGTCTATAACGTTATATATCCTAACCTAAGGCCACCTAACATCTCGTATGTAATATTTGACAACATTCCTGGCGTATCGGTCCCTACGTCTCGGTGGTAACATTACATGCGTCTATAGCGGTATATATCCTAATCTTAGGCAACCTAACATCTCGTATGTAATATTTGACAACATTCCTGGCCTGTCGAACCCTACTTCTCGGAGGGAACAGCATATACGTCTATAACGTCATATATCCTAACCTAAGGCAACCTAACATCTCGGATGTAACATTTGACAACATTCCATGCGTGTCGGTCCCTACGTCTCGGTGGTAACATTACATGCGTCTATAACGGTATATTTCCTAATCTAAGGCAACCTAACATCTCGGATGCAATATTTGACAACATTCCTGGCCTGTCGAACCCTACTTCTCGGAGGGAACAGTATATACGTCTATAACGTTATATATCCTAGCCTAAGGCAACCTAACATCTCGGATGTAACATTTGACAACATTCCAGGCGTGTCGGTCCCTACGTCTCGGTGGTAACATTACATGCGTCTATAACGGTATATTTCCTAATCTAAGGCAACCTAACATCTCGGATGTAACATTTTACCACATTCCAGGCGTGTCGGAACCTACGTCTCGGTGGTAACATTACATGCGTCTATAACTATATATATCTTAACCTAAGGCCACCTAACATCTCGGATGCAATATTTGACAACATTCCTGGCCTGTCGAACCCTACTGCTCGGAGGAAACTGTATATACGTCTATAACTTTATATATCCTAATCTAAGGCAACCTGACATCTCGGATGTAATATTCTACATCATTCAAGGCGTGTCGGACCCTACTTCTCGGTGGGAACATTAAATGAGTCTATAACGTTGTATATCCTAATCTAAGGCAACCTAACATCTCGGATGCAATATTTGACAACATTCCTGGCCTGTCGAACCCTACTGCTCGGAGGGAACTGTATATACGTCTATAACTTTATATATCCTAATCTAAGGCAACCTAACATCTCGGATGAAATGTGTGACAACATTCCTGGCCTGTCGAACCCTACATCTCGGAGGGAACAGTATATACGTCTATAACGTCATATATCCTAACCTAAGGCAACCTAACGTCTCGGATGTAACATTTGACAACATTCCAGGCGTGTCGGTCCCTACGTCTCGGTGGTAACATTACGTGCGTCTATAACGGTATATTTCCTAATCTAAGGCAACCTAACATCTCGGATGCAATATTTGACAACATTCCTGGCCTGTCGAACCCTACTGCTCGGAGGGAACAGTATATACATCTATAACGGTATATATCCTAATCTAAGGCAACCTAACATCTCGGATGAAATATGTGACAACATTCCTGGCCTGTCGAACCCTACATCTCGGAGGGAACAGTATATACGTCTGTAACGTCATATATCCTAACCTAAGACAACCTAACGTCTCGGATGTAACATTTGACAACATTCCAGGCGTGTCGGTCCCTACGTCTCGGTGGTAACATTACGTGCGTCTATAACGGTATATTTCCTAATCTAAGGCAACCTAACATCTCGGATGCAATATTTGACAACATTCCTGGCCTGTCGAACCCTACGTCTCGGAGGGAACAGTATATACGTCTATAACGTTATATATCCTAACCGAAGGCAACCTGACATCTCGGATGTAATATTCTACATCATTCAAGGCGTGTCGGACCCTACTTCTCGGTGGGAACATTATATAAGTCTATAACGTTGTATATCCTAATCTAAGGCAACCTATTATCTCAGATGTAATGTTGTACAATATTCCTCGCGTGCCGGTGCATACTTGTCGGTGGGAATATTATATGCGTCCATAACGGTCGATATCGTAATCTAAGGCAATCTAACATCTCGGATGCAGTATTTGACAACATTCCTTACCTGTCGAACCCTACTTCTCGGAGGGAACAGTATGTACGTCTGTAAGGTTATATATCCGAACCTAAGGCAACCTAACATCTCGGATGTAATATTCTACAACCTTCCAGGCGTGTCGGACCCTACTTCTCGGTGGTAACATTATATGCGTCTATAACGTTGCATACCCTAATCTAAGGCAACCTAACATCTCGGATGCAAAATTTGACAACATTCCTGGCCTGTCGAACCCTACTGCTCGGAGGGAACAGTATGTACGTCTATAACGGTATATATCCTAATCTAAGGCAACCTAACATCTCGGATGAAATATGTGACAACATTCCTGGCCTGTCGAACCCTACATCTCGGAGGGAACTGTATATACGTCTGTAACGTCATATATCCTAACCTAAGGCAACCTAACACCTCGGATGTAACATTTGACAACATTCCAGGCGTGTCGGTCCCTACGTCTCGGTGGTAACGTTACATCCGTCTATAACGTTATATATCCTAACCTAAGGCAACCTAACATCTCGGATGTAACATTTGACAACATTCCAGGCATGTCGGTCCGTACGTCTCGGTGGTAACATTATATGCGTCTATAACGTTATATATCCTTATCTAAGGCAACCTAACATCTCGGATGCAATATTTGACAACATTCCTAGCCTGTCGAACCCTACTTCTCGGAGGGAACAGTATATACGTCTATAACGTTATATATCCTAACCTAACGCAACCTGACATCTCGGATGTAATATTCTACATCATTCCAGGCGTGTCGGATCCTACTTTTCGGTGGGAACATTATATGAGTCTATAACGTTGTATTTCCTAATCTAAGGCAATCTATTATCTCAGACGTAATATTTTACAATATTCCTGGCGTGTCGGTGCATACTTTTCGGTGGGAATATTATATGCGTCTATAACGGTCGATATCGTAATCTAAGGCAACCTAACATCTCGGATGCCATATTTGACAACATTCCTTGCCTGTCGAACCCTACTTCTCGGAGGGAACAGTATGTACGTCTATAAGGTTATATATCCTAACCTAAGGCAACCTAACATCTCGGATGTAATATTCTACAACCTTCCAGCCGTGTCGGACCCTACTTCTCGGTGGTAACATTATATGCGTCTATAGCGTTCCATATCCTAATCTAAGGCAACCTAACATCTCGGATGCAATATTTGACAACATTCCTGGCCTGTCGAACCCTACTGCTCGGAGGGAACTGTATATACGTCTATAACGGTATATATCCTAATCTAAGGCAACCTAACATCTCGGATGAAATATGTGACAACATTCCTGGCCTGTCGAACCCTACATCTCGGAGGGGACAGTATATACGTCTATAACGTCATATATCCTAACCTAAGGCAACCTAACGTCTCGGATGTAACATTTGACAACATTCCAGGCATGTCGGTCCCTACGTCTCGGTGGTAACATTATATGCGTCTATAACGTTATATATCCTTATCTAATGCAACCTAACATCTCGGATGCAATATTTGACAACATTCCTGGCCTGTCGAACCCTACTTCTCGGAGGGAACAGTATATACGTCTATAACGTTATATATCCTAACCTAAGGCAACCTGACATCTCGGATATATTATTCTACAACATTCATGGCGTATCGGTCCCTACGTCTCGGTGGCAACATTACATGCGTCTATAGCGGTATATATCCTAATCTTAGGCAACCTAACATCTCGTATGTAATATTTGACAACATTCCTGGCCTGTCGAACCCTACTTCTCGGAGGGAACAGCATATACGTCTATAACGTCATATATCCTAACCTAAGGCAACCTAACATCTCGGATGTAACATTTGACAACATTCCATGCGTGTCGGTCCCTACGTCTCGGTGGTAACATTACATGCGTCTATAACGGTATATTTCCTAATCTAAGGCAACCTAACATCTCGGATGTAACATTTGACAACATTCCAGGCGTGTCGGTCCCTACGTCTCGGTGGTAACATTACATGCGTCTATAAAGGTATATATCCTAATCTTAGGCAACCTAATATCTCGGATGTAACATTTTACCACATTCCTGGCGTGTCGGTCCCTACGTCTCGGTGGTAACATTACATGCGTCTATAACGTTATATATCCTAACCTAAGGCCACCTAACATCTCGTATGTAATATTTGACAACATTCCTGGCGTATCGGTCCCTACGTCTCGGTGGTAACATTACATGCGTCTATAGCGGTATATATCCTAATCTTAGGCAACCTAACATCTCGTATGTAATATTTGACAACATTCCTGGCCTGTCGAACCCTACTTCTCGGAGGGAACAGCATATACGTCTATAACGTCATATATCCTAACCTAAGGCAACCTAACATCTCGGATGTAACATTTGACAACATTCCATGCGTGTCGGTCCCTACGTCTCGGTGGTAACATTACATGCGTCTATAACGGTATATTTCCTAATCTAAGGCAACCTAACATCTCGGATGCAATATTTGACAACATTCCTGGCCTGTCGAACCCTACTTCTCGGAGGGAACAGTATATACGTCTATAACGTTATATATCCTAGCCTAAGGCAACCTAACATCTCGGATGTAACATTTGACAACATTCCAGGCGTGTCGGTCCCTACGTCTCGGTGGTAACATTACATGCGTCTATAACGGTATATTTCCTAATCTAAGGCAACCTAACATCTCGTATGTAACATTTTACCACATTCCAGGCGTGTCGGAACCTACGTCTCGGTGGTAACATTACATGCGTCTATAACTATATATATCTTAACCTAAGGCCACCTAACATCTCGGATGCAATATTTGACAACATTCCTGGCCTGTCGAACCCTACTGCTCGGAGGAAACTGTATATACGTCTATAACTTTATATATCCTAATCTAAGGCAACCTGACATCTCGGATGTAATATTCTACATCATTCAAGGCGTGTCGGACCCTACTTCTCGGTGGGAACATTAAATGAGTCTATAACGTTGTATATCCTAATCTAAGGCAACCTAACATCTCGGATGCAATATTTGACAACATTCCTGGCCTGTCGAACCCTACTGCTCGGAGGGAACTGTATATACGTCTATAACTTTATATATCCTAATCTAAGGCAACCTAACATCTCGGATGAAATGTGTGACAACATTCCTGGCCTGTCGAACCCTACATCTCGGAGGGAACAGTATATACGTCTATAACGTCATATATCCTAACCTAAGGCAACCTAACGTCTCGGATGTAACATTTGACAACATTCCAGGCGTGTCGGTCCCTACGTCTCGGTGGTAACATTACGTGCGTCTATAACGGTATATTTCCTAATCTAAGGCAACCTAACATCTCGGATGCAATATTTGACAACATTCCTGGCCTGTCGAACCCTACTGCTCGGAGGGAACAGTATATACATCTATAACGGTATATATCCTAATCTAAGGCAACCTAACATCTCGGATGAAATATGTGACAACATTCCTGGCCTGTCGAACCCTACATCTCGGAGGGAACAGTATATACGTCTGTAACGTCATATATCCTAACCTAAGACAACCTAACGTCTCGGATGTAACATTTGACAACATTCCAGGCGTGTCGGTCCCTACGTCTCGGTGGTAACATTACGTGCGTCTATAACGGTATATTTCCTAATCTAAGGCAACCTAACATCTCGGATGCAATATTTGACAACATTCCTGGCCTGTCGAACCCTACGTCTCGGAGGGAACAGTATATACGTCTATAACGTTATATATCCTAACCGAAGGCAACCTGACATCTCGGATGTAATATTCTACATCATTCAAGGCGTGTCGGACCCTACTTCTCGGTGGGAACATTATATAAGTCTATAACGTTGTATATCCTAATCTAAGGCAACCTATTATCTCAGATGTAATGTTGTACAATATTCCTCGCGTGCCGGTGCATACTTGTCGGTGGGAATATTATATGCGTCCATAACGGTCGATATCGTAATCTAAGGCAATCTAACATCTCGGATGCAGTATTTGACAACATTCCTTACCTGTCGAACCCTACTTCTCGGAGGGAACAGTATGTACGTCTGTAAGGTTATATATCCTAACCTAAGGCAACCTAACATCTCGGATGTAATATTCTACAACCTTCCAGGCGTGTCGGACCCTACTTCTCGGTGGTAACATTATATGCGTCTATAACGTTGCATATCCTAATCTAAGGCAACCTAACATCTCGGATGCAAAATTTGACAACATTCCTGGCCTGTCGAACCCTACTGCTCGGAGGGAACAGTATATACGTCTATAACGGTATATATCCTAATCTAAGGCAACCTAACATCTCGGATGAAATATGTGACAACATTCCTGGCCTGTCGAACCCTACATCTCGGAGGGAACTGTATATACGTCTGTAACGTCATATATCCTAACCTAAGGCAACCTAACACCTCGGATGTAACATTTGACAACATTCCAGGCGTGTCGGTCCCTACGTCTCGGTGGTAACGTTACATGCGTCTATAACGTTATATATCCTAACCTAAGGCAACCTAACATCTCGCATGTAACATTTGACAACATTCCAGGCATGTCGGTCCGTACGTCTCGGTGGTAACATTATATGCGTCTATAACGTTATATATCCTTTTCTAAGGCAACCTAACATCTCGGATGCAATATTTGACAACATTCCTAGCCTGTCGAACCCTACTTCTCGGAGGGAACAGTATATACGTCTATAACGTTATATATCCTAACCTAACGCAACCTGACATCTCGGATGTAATATTCTACATCATTCCAGGCGTGTCGGACCCTACTTTTCGGTGGGAACATTATATGAGTCTATAACGTTGTATTTCCTAATCTAAGGCAATCTATTATCTCAGACGTAATATTTTACAATATTCCTGGCGTGTCGGTGCATACTTTTCGGTGGGAATATTATATGCGTCTATAACGGTCGATATCGTAATCTAAGGCAACCTAACATCTCGGATGCCATTTTTGACAACATTCCTGGCCTGTCGAACCCTACTTCTCGGAGGGAACAGTATATACGTCTATAACGTTATATATCCTAACCGAAGGCAACCTGACATCTCGGATGTAATATTCTACATCATTCAAGGCGTGTCGGACCCTACTTCTCGGTGGGAACATTATATGAGTCTATAACGTTGTATATCCTAATCTAAGGCAACCTATTATCTGAGACGTAATATTGTACAATATTCCTCGCGTGTCGGTGCATACTTTTCGGTGGGAATATTATATGCGTCCATAACGGTCGATATCGTAATCTAAGGCATTCTAACATCTCGGATGCAATATTTGACAACATTCCTTGCCTGTCGAACCCTACTTCTCGGAGGGAACAGTATGTACGTCTATAAGGTTATATATCCTAACCTAAGGCAACCTAACATCTCGGATGTAATATTCTACAACCTTCCAGCCGTGTCGGACCCTACTTCTCGGTGGTAACATTATATGCGTCTATAGCGTTGCATATCCTAATCTAAGGCAACCTAACATCTCGGATGCAATATTTGACAACATTCCTGGCCTGTCGAACCCTACTGCTCGGAGGGAACAGTATGTACGTCTATAACGGTATATATCCTAATCTAAGGCAACCTAACATCTCGGATGAAATATGTGACAACATTCCTGGCCTGTCGAAACCTACGTCTCGCTGGTAACATTACGTGCGTCTATAACGTCATATATCCTAACCTAAGACAACCAAACATCTCGGATGTAACATTTGACAACATTCCAGGCATGTCGGTCCCTACGTCTCGGTGGTAACATTATATGCGTCTATAACGTTATATATCCTTATCTAAGGCAACCTAACATCTCGGATGCAATATTTGACAACATTCCTAGCCTGTCGAACCCTACGTCTCGGTGGTAACATTACATGCGTCTATAACGGTATATATCCTAACCTAAGGCCACATAACATCTGGTATGTAATATTTGACAACATTCCTGGCGTGTCGAACCCTACTTCTCGGTGGGAACAGTATATACGTCTATAACGTTATATATCCTAACCTAAGGCAACCTAACATCTCGGATGTAACATTTGACAACATTCCAGGCGTGTCGGTTCCTACGTCTCGGTGGTAAAGTTACATGCGTCTATAACGTTATATATCCTAACCTAAGGCAACCTAACATCTCGGATGCAATATTTGACAACATTCCTGGCCTGTCGAACCCTACTTCTCGGAGGGAACAGTATATACGTCTATAACGTCATATATCCTAACCTAAGGCAACCTAACATCTCGGATGTAACATTTGACAACATTCCAGGCATGTCGGTCCCTACGTCTCGGTGGTAACATTATATGCGTCTATAACGTTTTATATCCTTATCTAAGGCAACCCAACATCTCGGATGCAATATTTGACAACATTCCTGGCCTGTCGAACCCTACTTCTCGGAGGGAACAGTATATACGTCTATAACGTTATATATCCTAACCTAAGGCAACCTGACATCTCGGATATATGATTCGACAACATTCCAGGCGTGTCGGACCCTACTTCTCGGTGGGAACATTATATGCGTCTATAACGTTGTATATCCTAATCTAAGGCAACCTAACATCTCGGATGCAATATTTGACAACATTCCTGGCCTGTCGAACCCTACATCTCGTAGGGAACAGTATATACGTCTGTCACGTCATATATCCTAACCTAAGACAACCTAACATCTCGGATGTAACATTTGACAACATTCCAGGCGTGTCGGTCCCTACGTCTCCGTGGTAACATTACATGCGTCTATAACGTTATATATCCTAACCTAAGGCAACCTACCATCTCGGATGCAATATTTGACAACATTCCTGGCCTGTCGAACCCTACTTCTCGGAGGGAACAGTATATACGTCTATAACGTCATATATCCTAACCTAAGGCAACCTAACATCTCGGATGTAACATTTGACAACATTCCAGGCATGTCGGTCCCTACGTCTCGGTGGTAACATTATATGCGTCTATAACGTTATATATCCTTATCTAAGGCAACCTAACATCTCGGATGCAATATTTGACAACATTCCTGGCCTGTCGAACCCTACTTCTCGGAGGGAACAGTATATACGTCTATAACGTTATATATCCTAACCTAAGGTAACCTGACATCTCGGATATATTATTCTACAACATTCCAGGCGTGTCGGACCCTACTTCTCGGTGGGAACATTATATGCGTCTATAACGTTGTATATCCTAATCTAAGGCAACCTAACATCTCGGATGCAATATTTGACAACATTCCTGGCCTGTCGAACCCTACATCTCGGAGGGAACAGTATATACGTCTATAGCGGTATGTATCCTAATCTAAGGCAACCTAACATCGTGGATGCAATATTTGACAACATTCCTGGCCTGTCGAACCCTACTTCTCGGAGGGAATAGTATATACGTCTATAACGTTATATATCCTAACCGAAGGCAACCTGACATCTCGGATGTAATATTCTACATCATTCAAGGCGTGTCGGACCCTACTTCTCGGTGGGAACATTATATGAGTCTATAACGTTGTATATCCTAATCTAAGGCAACCTATTATCTCAGACGTAATATTTTACAATATTCCTCGCGTGTCGGTGTATACTTTTCGGTGGGAATATTATATGCGTCCATAACGGTCGATATCGTAATCTAAGGCAATCTAACATCTCGGATGCAATATTTGACAACATTCCTTGCCTGTCGAACCCTACTTCTCGGAGGGAACAGTATGTACGTTTATAACGTTATATATCCTAACCTAAGGCAACCTAACATCTCGGATGTAATATTCTACAACCTTCCAGGCGTGTCGGACCTTACTTCTCGGCGGTAACATTACATGCGTCTATAACGTTGCATATCCTAATCTAAGGCAACCTAACATCTCGGATGCAATATTTGACAACATTCCCGGCCTGTCGAACCCTACTGCTCGGAGGGAACAGTATATACGTCTATAACGGTATATATCCTAATCTAAGGCAACCTAACATCTCGGATGAAATATGTGACAACATTCCTGGCCTGTCGAACCCTACATCTCGGAGGGAACAGTATATACGTCTATAACGTCACATATCATAACGTAAGGCAACCTAACGTCTCGGATGTAACATTTGACAACATTCCAGGCGTGTCGGTCCCTACGTCTCGGTGGTAACATTACATGCGTCTATAACGGTATATTTCCTAATCTAAGGCAACCTAACATCTCGGATGCAATATTTGACAACATTCCCGGCCTGTCGAACCCTACTGCTCGGAGGGAACAGTATATACGTCTATAACGGTATATATCCTAATCTAAGGCAACCTAACATCTCGGATGAAATATGTGACAACATTCCTGGCCTGTCGAACCCTACATCTCGGAGGGAACAGTATATACGTCTATAGCGGTATATATCCTAATCTAAGGCAACCTAACATCTCGTATGCAATATTTGACAACATTCCTGGCCTGTCGAACCCTACTTCTCGGAGGGAACAGTATATATGTCTATAACGTTATATATCCTAACCGAAGGCAACCTGACATCTCGGATGTAACATTTGACAACATTCCAGGCGTGTCGGTCCCTACGTCTCGGTGGTAACATTACATGCGTCTATAACGTTATATATCCTAACCTAAGGCAACCTAACATCTCGGATGCAATATTTGACAACATTCCTGGCCCGTCGAACCCTACTTCTCGGAGGGAACAGCATATACATCTATAACGTTATATATCCTTATCTAAGGCAACCTAACATCTCGGATGCAATATTTGACAACATTCCTAGCCTGTCGAACCCTACTTCTCGGAGGGAACAGTATATACGTCTATAACGTTATATATCCTAACCTAGGGCAACCTAACATCTCGGATATATTATTCTACAACATTCCAGGCGTGTCGGACCCTACTTCTCGGTGGTAACATTATATGCGTCTATAACGTTGCATATCCTAATCTAAGGCAACCTAACATCTCGGATGCAATATTTGACAACATTCCTGGCCTGTCGAACCCTACATCCCGGAGGGAACAGTATATACGTCTATAGCGGTATATATCCTAATCTAAGGCAACCTAACATCTCGTATCCAATATTTGACAACATTCCTGGCCTGTCGAACCCTACTTCTCGGAGGGAACAGTATATATGTCTATAACGTTATATATCCTAACCGAAGGCAACCTGACATCTCGGATGTAACATTTGACAACATTCCAGGCGTGTCGGTCCCTACGTCTCGGTGGTAACATTACATGCGTCTATAACGTTATATATCCTAACCTAAGGCAACCTAACATCTCGGATGCAATATTTGACAACATTCCTGGCCCGTCGAACCCTACTTCTCGGAGGGAACAGCATATACATCTATAACGTTATATATCCTTATCTAAGGCAACCTAACATCTCGGATGCAATATTTGACAACATTCCTAGCCTGTCGAACCCTACTTCTCGGAGGGAACAGTATATACGTCTATAACGTTATATATCCTAACCTAGGGCAACCTAACATCTCGGATGTAATATTCTACAACCTTCCAGGCGTGTTGGACCCTACTTCTCGGTGGGAACATTATATGCGTCTATAACGTTGTATATCCTTATCTAAGGCAACCTAACATCTCGGATGCAATATTTGACAACATTCCTGGCCTGTCGAACCCTACGTCTCGGAGGGAACAGTATATACGTCTATAGCGGTATATATCCTAATCTAAGGCAACCTAACATCTCGTATGCAATATTTGACAACACTCCTGGCCTGTCGAACCCTACTTCTCGGAGGGAACAGTATATATGTCTATAACGTTATATATCCTAACCGAAGGCAACCTGACATCTCGGATGTAATATTCTACATCATTCAAGGCGTGTCGGACCCTACTTCTCGGTGGTAACATTACATGCGTCTATAACGTTGCATATCCTAATCTAAGGCAACCTAACATCTCGGATGCAATATTTGACAACATTCCCGGCCTGTCGAACCCTACTGCTCGGAGGGAACAGTATATACGTCTATAACGGTATATATCCTAATCTAAGGCAACCTAACATCTCGGATGAAATATGTGACAACATTCCTGGCCTGTCGAACCCTACATCTCGGAGGGAACAGTATATACGTCTATAACGTCATATATCCTAACCTAAGGCAACCTAACGTCTCGGATGTAACATTTGACAACATTCGAGGCATGTCGGTCCCTACGTCTCGGTGGTAACATTATATGCGTCTATAACGTTATATATCCTTATCTAATGCAACCTAACATCTCGGATGCAATATTTGACAACATTCCTGGCCTGTCGAACCCTACTTCTCGGAGGGAACAGTATATACGTCTATAACGTTATATATCCTAACCTAAGGCAACCTGACATCTCGGATATATTATTCTACAACATTCCAGGCGTGTCGGACCCTACTTCTCGGTGGGAACATTATATGCGTCTATAACGTTGTATATCCTAATCTAAGGCAACCTAACATCTCGGATGCAATATTTGACAACATTCCTGGCCTGTCGAACCCTACATCTCGGAGGGAACAGTATATACGTCTATAGCGGTATGTATCCTAATCTAAGGCAACCTAACATCGTGGATGCAATATTTGACAACATTCCTGGCCTGTCGAACCCTACTTCTCGGAGGGAATAGTATATACGTCTATAACGTTATATATCCTAACCGAAGGCAACCTGACATCTCGGATGTAATATTCTACATCATTCAAGGCGTGTCGGACCCTACTTCTCGGTGGGAACATTATATGAGTCTATAACGTTGTATATCCTAATCTAAGGCAACCTATTATCTCAGACGTAATATTTTACAATATTCCTCGCGTGTCGGTGTATACTTTTCGGTGGGAATATTATATGCGTCCATAACGGTCGATATCGTAATCTAAGGCAATCTAACATCTCGGATGCAATATTTGACAACATTCCTTGCCTGTCGAACCCTACTTCTCGGAGGGAACAGTATGTACGTTTATAACGTTATATATCCTAACCTAAGGCAACCTAACATCTCGGATGTAATATTCTACAACCTTCCAGGCGTGTCGGACCTTACTTCTCGGCGGTAACATTACATGCGTCTATAACGTTGCATATCCTAATCTAAGGCAACCTAACATCTCGGATGCAATATTTGACAACATTCCCGGCCTGTCGAACCCTACTGCTCGGAGGGAACAGTATATACGTCTATAACGGTATATATCCTAATCTAAGGCAACCTAACATCTCGGATGAAATATGTGACAACATTCCTGGCCTGTCGAACCCTACATCTCGGAGGGAACAGTATATACGTCTATAACGTCACATATCATAACGTAAGGCAACCTAACGTCTCGGATGTAACATTTGACAACATTCCAGGCGTGTCGGTCCCTACGTCTCGGTGGTAACATTACATGCGTCTATAACGGTATATTTCCTAATCTAAGGCAACCTAACATCTCGGATGCAATATTTGACAACATTCCCGGCCTGTCGAACCCTACTGCTCGGAGGGAACAGTATATACGTCTATAACGGTATATATCCTAATCTAAGGCAACCTAACATCTCGGATGAAATATGTGACAACATTCCTGGCCTGTCGAACCCTACATCTCGGAGGGAACAGTATATACGTCTATAGCGGTATATATCCTAATCTAAGGCAACCTAACATCTCGTATGCAATATTTGACAACATTCCTGGCCTGTCGAACCCTACTTCTCGGAGGGAACAGTATATATGTCTATAACGTTATATATCCTAACCGAAGGCAACCTGACATCTCGGATGTAACATTTGACAACATTCCAGGCGTGTCGGTCCCTACGTCTCGGTGGTAACATTACATGCGTCTATAACGTTATATATCCTAACCTAAGGCAACCTAACATCTCGGATGCAATATTTGACAACATTCCTGGCCCGTCGAACCCTACTTCTCGGAGGGAACAGCATATACATCTATAACGTTATATATCCTTATCTAAGGCAACCTAACATCTCGGATGCAATATTTGACAACATTCCTAGCCTGTCGAACCCTACTTCTCGGAGGGAACAGTATATACGTCTATAACGTTATATATCCTAACCTAGGGCAACCTAACATCTCGGATATATTATTCTACAACATTCCAGGCGTGTCGGACCCTACTTCTCGGTGGTAACATTATATGCGTCTATAACGTTGCATATCCTAATCTAAGGCAACCTAACATCTCGGATGCAATATTTGACAACATTCCTGGCCTGTCGAACCCTACATCCCGGAGGGAACAGTATATACGTCTATAGCGGTATATATCCTAATCTAAGGCAACCTAACATCTCGTATCCAATATTTGACAACATTCCTGGCCTGTCGAACCCTACTTCTCGGAGGGAACAGTATATATGTCTATAACGTTATATATCCTAACCGAAGGCAACCTGACATCTCGGATGTAACATTTGACAACATTCCAGGCGTGTCGGTCCCTACGTCTCGGTGGTAACATTACATGCGTCTATAACGTTATATATCCTAACCTAAGGCAACCTAACATCTCGGATGCAATATTTGACAACATTCCTGGCCCGTCGAACCCTACTTCTCGGAGGGAACAGCATATACATCTATAACGTTATATATCCTTATCTAAGGCAACCTAACATCTCGGATGCAATATTTGACAACATTCCTAGCCTGTCGAACCCTACTTCTCGGAGGGAACAGTATATACGTCTATAACGTTATATATCCTAACCTAGGGCAACCTAACATCTCGGATGTAATATTCTACAACCTTCCAGGCGTGTTGGACCCTACTTCTCGGTGGGAACATTATATGCGTCTATAACGTTGTATATCCTTATCTAAGGCAACCTAACATCTCGGATGCAATATTTGACAACATTCCTGGCCTGTCGAACCCTACGTCTCGGAGGGAACAGTATATACGTCTATAGCGGTATATATCCTAATCTAAGGCAACCTAACATCTCGTATGCAATATTTGACAACACTCCTGGCCTGTCGAACCCTACTTCTCGGAGGGAACAGTATATATGTCTATAACGTTATATATCCTAACCGAAGGCAACCTGACATCTCGGATGTAATATTCTACATCATTCAAGGCGTGTCGGACCCTACTTCTCGGTGGTAACATTACATGCGTCTATAACGTTGCATATCCTAATCTAAGGCAACCTAACATCTCGGATGCAATATTTGACAACATTCCCGGCCTGTCGAACCCTACTGCTCGGAGGGAACAGTATATACGTCTATAACGGTATATATCCTAATCTAAGGCAACCTAACATCTCGGATGAAATATGTGACAACATTCCTGGCCTGTCGAACCCTACATCTCGGAGGGAACAGTATATACGTCTATAACGTCATATATCCTAACCTAAGGCAACCTAACGTCTCGGATGTAACATTTGACAACATTCGAGGCATGTCGGTCCCTACGTCTCGGTGGTAACATTATATGCGTCTATAACGTTATATATCCTTATCTAATGCAACCTAACATCTCGGATGCAATATTTGACAACATTCCTGGCCTGTCGAACCCTACTTCTCGGAGGGAACAGTATATACGTCTATAACGTTATATATCCTAACCTAAGGCAACCTGACATCTCGGATATATTATTCTACAACATTCCAGGCGTGTCGGACCCTACTTCTCGGTGGTAACATTATATGCGTCTATAACGTTGCATATCCTAATCTAAGGCAACCTAACATCTCGGATGCAATATTTGACAACATTCCAGGCGTGTCGGTCCCTACGTCTCGGTGGTAACATTACATGCGTCTATAACGTTATATATCCTAACCTAAGGCAACCTAACATCTCGGATGCAATATTTGACAACATTCCTGGCCTGTCGAACCCTACTTCTCGGAGGGAACAGCATATACATCTATAACGTCATATATCCTAGCCTAAGGTAACCTAACATCTCGGATGTAACATTTGACAACATTCCAGGCGTGTCGGTCCCTACGTCTCGGTGGTAACATTACATGCGTCTATAACGTTATATATCCTAACCTTAGGCCAACTAACATCTCGTATGTAATATTTGACAACATTCCTGGCGTGTCGAACCCTACTTCTCGGTGGGAACAGTATATACGTCTATAACGTTATATATCCTAACCGAAGGCAACCTGACATCTCGGATGTAACATTTGACAACATTCCAGGCGTGTCGGTCCCTACGTCTCGGTGGTAACATTACATGCGTCTATAACGTTATATATCCTAACCTAAGGCAACCTAACATCTCGGATGCAATATTTGACAACATTCCTGGCCCGTCGAACCCTACTTCTCGGAGGGAACAGCATATACATCTATAACGTTATATATCCTTATCTAAGGCAACCTAACATCTCGGATGCAATATTTGACAACATTCCTAGCCTGTCGAACCCTACTTCTCGGAGGGAACAGTATATACGTCTATAACGTTATATATCCTAACCTAGGGCAACCTAACATCTCGGATGTAATATTCTACAACCTTCCAGGCGTGTTGGACCCTACTTCTCGGTGGGAAAATTATATGCGTCTATAACGTTGTATATCCTTATCTAAGGCAACCTAACATCTCGGATGCAATATTTGACAACATTCCTGGCCTGTCGAACCCTACATCTCGGAGGGAACAGTATATACGTCTATAGCGGTATATATCCTAATCTAAGGCAACCTAACATCTCGTATGCAATATTTGACAACACTCCTGGCCTGTCGAACCCTACTTCTCGGAGGGAACAGTATATATGTCTATAACGTTATATATCCTAACCGAAGGCAACCTGACATCTCGGATGTAATATTCTACATCATTCAAGGCGTGTCGGACCCTACTTCTCGGTGGGAACATTATATGAGTCTATAACGTTGTATATCGTAATCTAAGGCAACCTATTATTTCAGACGTAATATTGTACAATATTCCTCGCGTGTCGGTGCATACTTTTCGGTGCGAATATTATATGCGTCCATAACGGTCGATATCGTAATCTAAGGCAATCTAACATCTCGGATGCAATATTTGACAACATTCCTTGCCTGTCGAACCCTACTTCTCGGAGGGAACAGTATGTACGTTTATAACGTTATATATCCTAGCCTAAGGCAACCTAACATCTCGGATGTAATATTCTACAACCTTCCAGGCGTGTCGGACCTTACTTCTCGGTGGTAACATTACATGCGTCTATAACGTTGCATATCCTAATCTAAGGCAACCTAACATCTCGGATGCAATATTTGACAACATTCCCGGCCTGTCGAACCCTACTGCTCGGAGGGAACAGTATATACGTCTATAACGGTATATATCCTAATCTAAGGCAACCTAACATCTCGGATGAAATATGTGACAACATTCCTGGCCTGTCGAACCCTACATCTCGGAGGGAACAGTATATACGTCTATAACGTCATATATCCTAACCTAAGGCAACCTAACGTCTCGGATGTAACATTTGACAACATTCCAGGCATGTCGGTCCGTACGTCTCGGTGGTAACATTATATGCGTCTATATCGTTATATATCCTTATCTAATGCAACCTAACATCTCGGATGCAATATATGACAACATTCCTGGCCTGTCGAACCCTACTTCTCGGAGGGAACAGTATATACGTCTATAACGTTATATATCCTAACCTAAGGCAACCTGACATCTCGGATATATTATTCTACAACATTCCAGGCGTGTCGGACCCTACTTCTCGGTGGTAACATTATATGCGTCTATAACGTTGCATATCCTAATCTAAGGCAACCTAACATCTCGGATGCAATATTTGACAACATTCCAGGCGTGTCGGTCCCTACGTCTCGGTGGTAACATTACATGCGTCTATAACGTTATATATCCTAACCTAAGGCAACCTAACATCTCGGATGCAATATTTGACAACATTCCTGGCCTGTCGAACCCTACTTCTCGGAGGGAACAGCATATACATCTATAACGTCATATATCCTAGCCTAAGGTAACCTAACATCTCGGATGTAACATTTGACAACATTCCAGGCGTGTCGGTCCCTACGTCTCGGTGGTAACATTACATGTGTCTATAACGTTATATATCCTAACCTTAGGCCAACTAACATCTCGTATGTAATATTTGACAACATTCCTGGCGTGTCGAACCCTACTTCTCGGTGGGAACAGTATATACGTCTATAACGTTATATATCCTAACCGAAGGCAACCTGACATCTCGGATGTAACATTTGACAACATTCCAGGCGTGTCGGTCCCTACGTCTCGGTGGTAACATTACATGCGTCTATAACGTTATATATCCTAACCTAAGGCAACCTAACATCTCGGATGCAATATTTGACAACATTCCTGGCCCGTCGAACCCTACTTCTCGGAGGGAACAGCATATACATCTATAACGTTATATATCCTTATCTAAGGCAACCTAACATCTCGGATGCAATATTTGACAACATTCCTAGCCTGTCGAACCCTACTTCTCGGAGGGAACAGTATATACGTCTATAACGTTATATATCCTAACCTAGGGCAACCTAACATCTCGGATGTAATATTCTACAACCTTCCAGGCGTGTTGGACCCTACTTCTCGGTGGGAAAATTATATGCGTCTATAACGTTGTATATCCTTATCTAAGGCAACCTAACATCTCGGATGCAATATTTGACAACATTCCTGGCCTGTCGAACCCTACATCTCGGAGGGAACAGTATATACGTCTATAGCGGTATATATCCTAATCTAAGGCAACCTAACATCTCGTATGCAATATTTGACAACACTCCTGGCCTGTCGAACCCTACTTCTCGGAGGGAACAGTATATATGTCTATAACGTTATATATCCTAACCGAAGGCAACCTGACATCTCGGATGTAATATTCTACATCATTCAAGGCGTGTCGGACCCTACTTCTCGGTGGGAACATTATATGAGTCTATAACGTTGTATATCGTAATCTAAGGCAACCTATTATTTCAGACGTAATATTGTACAATATTCCTCGCGTGTCGGTGCATACTTTTCGGTGCGAATATTATATGCGTCCATAACGGTCGATATCGTAATCTAAGGCAATCTAACATCTCGGATGCAATATTTGACAACATTCCTTGCCTGTCGAACCCTACTTCTCGGAGGGAACAGTATGTACGTTTATAACGTTATATATCCTAGCCTAAGGCAACCTAACATCTCGGATGTAATATTCTACAACCTTCCAGGCGTGTCGGACCTTACTTCTCGGTGGTAACATTACATGCGTCTATAACGTTGCATATCCTAATCTAAGGCAACCTAACATCTCGGATGCAATATTTGACAACATTCCCGGCCTGTCGAACCCTACTGCTCGGAGGGAACAGTATATACGTCTATAACGGTATATATCCTAATCTAAGGCAACCTAACATCTCGGATGAAATATGTGACAACATTCCTGGCCTGTCGAACCCTACATCTCGGAGGGAACAGTATATACGTCTATAACGTCATATATCCTAACCTAAGGCAACCTAACGTCTCGGATGTAACATTTGACAACATTCCAGGCATGTCGGTCCCTACGTCTCGGTGGTAACATTATATGCGTCTATAACGTTATATATCCTTATCTAATGCAACCTAACATCTCGGATGCAATATATGACAACATTCCTGGCCTGTCGAACCCTACTTCTCGGAGGGAACAGTATATACGTCTATAACGTTATATATCCTAACCTAAGGCAACCTGACATCTCGGATATATTATTCTACAACATTCCAGGCGTGTCGGACCCTACTTCTCGGTGGTAACATTATATGCGTCTATAACGTTGCATATCCTAATCTAAGGCAACCTAACATCTCGGATGCAATATTTGACAACATTCCAGGCGTGTCGGTCCCTACGTCTCGGTGGTAACATTACATGCGTCTATAACGTTATATATCCTAACCTAAGGCAACCTAACATCTCGGATGCAATATTTGACAACATTCCTGGCCTGTCGAACCCTACTTCTCGGAGGGAACAGCATATACATCTATAACGTCATATATCCTAGCTTAAGGTAACCTAACATCTCGGATGTAACATTTGACAACATTCCAGGCGTGTCGGTCCCTACGTCTCGGTGGTAACATTACATGCGTCTATAACGTTATATATCCTAACCTTAGGCCAACTAACATCTCGTATGTAATATTTGACAACATTCCTGGCGTGTCGAACCCTACTTCTCGGTGGGAACAGTATATACGTCTATAACGTTATATATCCTAACCGAAGGCAACCTGACATCTCGGATGTAACATTTGACAACATTCCAGGCGTGTCGGTCCCTACGTCTCGGTGGTAACATTACATGCGTCTATAACGTTATATATCCTAACCTAAGGCAACCTAACATCTCGGATGCAATATTTGACAACATTCCTGGCCCGTCGAACCCTACTTCTCGGAGGGAACAGCATATACATCTATAACGTTATATATCCTTATCTAAGGCAACCTAACATCTCGGATGCAATATTTGACAACATTCCTAGCCTGTCGAACCCTACTTCTCGGAGGGAACAGTATATACGTCTATAACGTTATATATCCTAACCTAGGGCAACCTAACATCTCGGATGTTATATTCTACAACCTTCCAGGCGTGTTGGACCCTACTTCTCGGTGGGAACATTATATGCGTCTATAACGTTGTATATCCTTATCTAAGGCAACCTAACATCTCGGATGCAATATTTGACAACATTCCTGGCCTGTCGAACCCTACATCTCGGAGGGAACAGTATATACGTCTATAGCGGTATATATCCTAATCTAAGGCAACCTAACATCTCGTATGCAATATTTGACAACACTCCTGGCCTGTCGAACCCTACTTCTCGGAGGGAACAGTATATATGTCTATAACGTTATATATCCTAACCGAAGGCAACCTGACATCTCGGATGTAATATTCTACATCATTCAAGGCGTGTCGGACCCTACTTCTCGGTGGGAACATTATATGAGTCTATAACGTTGTATATCATAATCTAAGGCAACCTATTATCTCAGACGTAATATTGTACAATATTCCTCGCGTGTCGGTGCATACTTTTCGGTGCGAATATTATATGCGTCCATAACGGTCGATATCGTAATCTAAGGCAATCTAACATCTCGGATGCAATATTTGACAACATTCCTTGCCTGTCGAACCCTACTTCTCGGAGGGAACAGTATGTACGTTTATAACGTTATATATCCTAACCTAAGGCAACCTAACATCTCGGATGTAATATTCTACAACCTTCCAGGCGTGTCGGACCTTACTTCTCGGTGGTAACATTACATGCGTCTATAACGTTGCATATCCTAATCTAAGGCAACCTAACATCTCGGATGCAATATTTGACAACATTCCCGGCCTGTCGAACCCTACTGCTCGGAGGGAACAGTATATACGTCTATAACGGTATATATCCTAATCTAAGGCAACCTAACATCTCGGATGAAATATGTGACAACATTCCTGGCCTGTCGAACCCTACATCTCGGAGGGAACAGTATATACGTCTATAACGTCATATATCCTAACCTAAGGCAACCTAACGTCTCGGATGTAACATTTGACAACATTCCAGGCATGTCGGTCCCTACGTCTCGGTGGTAACATTATATGCATCTATAACGTTATATATCCTTATCTAATGCAACCTAACATCTCGGATGCAATATTTGACAACATTCCTGGCCTGTCGAACCCTACTTCTCGGAGGGAACAGTATATACGTCTATAACGTTATATATCCTAACCTAAGGCAACCTGACATCTCGGATATATTATTCTACAACATTCCAGGCGTGTCGGACCCTACTTCTCGGTGGTAACATTATATGCCTCTATAACGTTGCATATCCTAATCTAAGGCAACCTAACACCTCGGATGCAATATTTGACAACATTCCAGGCGTGTCGGTCCGTACGTCTCGGTGGTAACATTACATGCGTCTATAACGTTATATATCCTAACCTAAGGCAACCTAACATCTCGGATGCAATATTTGACAACATTCCTGGCCTGTCGAACCCTACTTCTCGGAGGGAACAGCATATACATCTATAACGTCATATATCCTAGCCTAAGGCAACCTAACATCTCGGATGTAACATTTGACAACATTCCAGGCGTGTCGGTCCCTACGTCTCGGTGGTAACATTACATGCGTCTATAACGTTATATATCCTAACCTTAGGCCAACTAACATCTCGTATGTAATATTTGACAACATTCCTGGCGTGTCGAACCCTACTTCTCGGTGGGAACAGTATATACGTCTATAACGTTATATATCCTAACCTAAGGCAACCTAACATCTCGGATATAACATTTGACAACATTCCAGGCGTGTTGGAACCCTACGTCTCGCTGGTAACATTACGTGCGTCTATAACGTTATATATGCTAACCTAAGGCAACCTAATATCTCGGATGCAATATTTGACAACATTCCTGGCCTGTCGAACCCTACTTCTCGGAGGGAACAGCATATACGTCTATAACGTTATATATCCTAACCGAAGGCAACCTGACATCTCGGATGTAACATTTGACAACATTCCAGGCGTGTCGGTCCCTACGTCTCGGTGGTAACATTACATGCGTCTATAACGTTATATATCCTAACCTAAGGCAACCTAACATCTCGGATGCAATATTTGACAACATTCCTGGCCCGTCGAACCCTACTTCTCGGAGGGAACAGCATATACATCTATAACGTTATATATCCTTATCTAAGGCAACCTAACATCTCGGATGCAATATTTGACAACATTCCTAGCCTGCCGAACCCTACTTCTCGGAGGGAACAGTATATACATCTATAACGTTATATATCCTAACCTAGGGCAACCTAACGTCTCGGATGTAATATTCTACAACCTTCCAGGCGTGTTGGACCCTACTTCTCGGTGGGAAAATTATATGCGTCTATAACGTTGTATATCCTTATCTAAGGCAACCTAACATCTCGGATGCAATATTTGACAACATTCCTGGCCTGTCGAACCCTACATCTCGGAGGGAACAGTATATACGTCTATAGCGGTATATATCCTAATCTAAGGCAACCTAACATCTCGTATGCAATATTTGACAACACTCCTGGCCTGTCGAACCCTACTTCTCGGAGGGAACAGTATATATGTCTATAACGTTATATATCCTAACCGAAGGCAACCTGACATCTCGGATGTAATATTCTACATCATTCAAGGCGTGTCGGACCCTACTTCTCGGTGGGAACATTATATGAGTCTATAACGTTGTATATCGTAATCTAAGGCAACCTATTATTTCAGACGTAATATTGTACAATATTCCTCGCGTGTCGGTGCATACTTTTCGGTGCGAATATTATATGCGTCCATAACGGTCGATATCGTAATCTAAGGCAATCTAACATCTCGGATGCAATATTTGACAACATTCCTTGCCTGTCGAACCCTACTTCTCGGAGGGAACAGTATGTACGTTTATAACGTTATATATCCTAGCCTAAGGCAACCTAACATCTCGGATGTAATATTCTACAACCTTCCAGGCGTGTCGGACCTTACTTCTCGGTGGTAACATTACATGCGTCTATAACGTTGCATATCCTAATCTAAGGCAACCTAACATCTCGGATGCAATATTTGACAACATTCCCGGCCTGTCGAACCCTACTGCTCGGAGGGAACAGTATATACGTCTATAACGGTATATATCCTAATCTAAGGCAACCTAACATCTCGGATGAAATATGTGACAACATTCCTGGCCTGTCGAACCCTACATCTCGGAGGGAACAGTATATACGTCTATAACGTCATATATCCTAACCTAAGGCAACCTAACGTCTCGGATGTAACATTTGACAACATTCCAGGCATGTCGGTCCCTACGTCTCGGTGGTAACATTATATGCGTCTATAACGTTATATATCCTTATCTAATGCAACCTAACATCTCGGATGCAATATATGACAACATTCCTGGCCTGTCGAACCCTACTTCTCGGAGGGAACAGTATATACGTCTATAACGTTATATATCCTAACCTAAGGCAACCTGACATCTCGGATATATTATTCTACAACATTCCAGGCGTGTCGGACCCTACTTCTCGGTGGTAACATTATATGCGTCTATAACGTTGCATATCCTAATCTAAGGCAACCTAACATCTCGGATGCAATATTTGACAACATTCCAGGCGTGTCGGTCCCTACGTCTCGGTGGTAACATTACATGCGTCTATAACGTTATATATCCTAACCTAAGGCAACCTAACATCTCGGATGCAATATTTGACAACATTCCTGGCCTGTCGAACCCTACTTCTCGGAGGGAACAGCATATACATCTATAACGTCATATATCCTAGCTTAAGGTAACCTAACATCTCGGATGTAACATTTGACAACATTCCAGGCGTGTCGGTCCCTACGTCTCGGTGGTAACATTACATGCGTCTATAACGTTATATATCCTAACCTTAGGCCAACTAACATCTCGTATGTAATATTTGACAACATTCCTGGCGTGTCGAACCCTACTTCTCGGTGGGAACAGTATATACGTCTATAACGTTATATATCCTAACCGAAGGCAACCTGACATCTCGGATGTAACATTTGACAACATTCCAGGCGTGTCGGTCCCTACGTCTCGGTGGTAACATTACATGCGTCTATAACGTTATATATCCTAACCTAAGGCAACCTAACATCTCGGATGCAATATTTGACAACATTCCTGGCCCGTCGAACCCTACTTCTCGGAGGGAACAGCATATACATCTATAACGTTATATATCCTTATCTAAGGCAACCTAACATCTCGGATGCAATATTTGACAACATTCCTAGCCTGTCGAACCCTACTTCTCGGAGGGAACAGTATATACGTCTATAACGTTATATATCCTAACCTAGGGCAACCTAACATCTCGGATGTTATATTCTACAACCTTCCAGGCGTGTTGGACCCTACTTCTCGGTGGGAACATTATATGCGTCTATAACGTTGTATATCCTTATCTAAGGCAACCTAACATCTCGGATGCAATATTTGACAACATTCCTGGCCTGTCGAACCCTACATCTCGGAGGGAACAGTATATACGTCTATAGCGGTATATATCCTAATCTAAGGCAACCTAACATCTCGTATGCAATATTTGACAACACTCCTGGCCTGTCGAACCCTACTTCTCGGAGGGAACAGTATATATGTCTATAACGTTATATATCCTAACCGAAGGCAACCTGACATCTCGGATGTAATATTCTACATCATTCAAGGCGTGTCGGACCCTACTTCTCGGTGGGAACATTATATGAGTCTATAACGTTGTATATCATAATCTAAGGCAACCTATTATCTCAGACGTAATATTGTACAATATTCCTCGCGTGTCGGTGCATACTTTTCGGTGCGAATATTATATGCGTCCATAACGGTCGATATCGTAATCTAAGGCAATCTAACATCTCGGATGCAATATTTGACAACATTCCTTGCCTGTCGAACCCTACTTCTCGGAGGGAACAGTATGTACGTTTATAACGTTATATATCCTAACCTAAGGCAACCTAACATCTCGGATGTAATATTCTACAACCTTCCAGGCGTGTCGGACCTTACTTCTCGGTGGTAACATTACATGCGTCTATAACGTTGCATATCCTAATCTAAGGCAACCTAACATCTCGGATGCAATATTTGACAACATTCCCGGCCTGTCGAACCCTACTGCTCGGAGGGAACAGTATATACGTCTATAACGGTATATATCCTAATCTAAGGCAACCTAACATCTCGGATGAAATATGTGACAACATTCCTGGCCTGTCGAACCCTACATCTCGGAGGGAACAGTATATACGTCTATAACGTCATATATCCTAACCTAAGGCAACCTAACGTCTCGGATGTAACATTTGACAACATTCCAGGCATGTCGGTCCCTACGTCTCGGTGGTAACATTATATGCATCTATAACGTTATATATCCTTATCTAATGCAACCTAACATCTCGGATGCAATATTTGACAACATTCCTGGCCTGTCGAACCCTACTTCTCGGAGGGAACAGTATATACGTCTATAACGTTATACATCCTAACCTAAGGCAACCTGACATCTCGGATATATTATTCTACAACATTCCAGGCGTGTCGGACCCTACTTCTCGGTGGTAACATTATATGCGTCTATAACGTTGCATATCCTAATCTAAGGCAACCTAACACCTCGGATGCAATATTTGACAACATTCCAGGCGTGTCGGTCCGTACGTCTCGGTGGTAACATTACATGCGTCTATAACGTTATATATCCTAACCTAAGGCAACCTAACATCTCGGATGCAATATTTGACAACATTCCTGGCCTGTCGAACCCTACTTCTCGGAGGGAACAGCATATACATCTATAACGTCATATATCCTAGCCTAAGGCAACCTAACATCTCGGATGTAACATTTGACAACATTCCAGGCGTGTCGGTCCCTACGTCTCGGTGGTAACATTACATGCGTCTATAACGTTATATATCCTAACCTTAGGCCAACTAACATCTCGTATGTAATATTTGACAACATTCCTGGCGTGTCGAACCCTACTTCTCGGTGGGAACAGTATATACGTCTATAACGTTATATATCCTAACCTAAGGCAACCTAACATCTCGGATATAACATTTGACAACATTCCAGGCGTGTTGGAACCCTACGTCTCGCTGGTAACATTACGTGCGTCTATAACGTTATATATGCTAACCTAAGGCAACCTAATATCTCGGATGCAATATTTGACAACATTCCTGGCCTGTCGAACCCTACTTCTCGGAGGGAACAGCATATACGTCTATAACGTTATATATCCTAACCGAAGGCAACCTGACATCTCGGATGTAACATTTGACAACATTCCAGGCGTGTCGGTCCCTACGTCTCGGTGGTAACATTACATGCGTCTATAACGTTATATATCCTAACCTAAGGCAACCTAACATCTCGGATGCAATATTTGACAACATTCCTGGCCCGTCGAACCCTACTTCTCGGAGGGAACAGCATATACATCTATAACGTTATATATCCTTATCTAAGGCAACCTAACATCTCGGATGCAATATTTGACAACATTCCTAGCCTGCCGAACCCTACTTCTCGGAGGGAACAGTATATACGTCTATAACGTTATATATCCTAACCTAGGGCAACCTAACGTCTCGGATGTAATATTCTACAACCTTCCAGGCGTGTTGGACCCTACTTCTCGGTGGGAACATTATATGCGTCTATAACGTTGTATATCCTTATCTAAGGCAACCTAACATCTCGGATGCAATATTTGACAACATTCCTGGCCTGTCGAACCCTACATCTCGGAGGGAACAGTATATACGTCTATAGCGGTATATATCCTAATCTAAGGCAACCTAACATCTCGTATGCAATATTTGACAACACTCCTGGCCTGTCGAACCCTACTTCTCGGAGGGAACAGTATATATGTCTATAACGTTATATATCCTAACTGAAGGCAACCTGACATCTCGGATGTAATATTCTACATCATTCAAGGCGTGTCGGACCCTACTTCTCGGTGGGAACATTATATGAGTCTATAACGTTGTATATCATAATCTAAGGCAACCTATTATCTCAGACGTAATATTGTACAATATTCCTCGCGTGTCGGTGCATACTTTTCGGTGCGAATATTATATGCGTCCATAACGGTCGATATCGTAATCTAAGGCAATCTAACATCTCGCATGCAATATTTGACAACATTCCTTGCCTGTCGAACCCTACTTCTCGGAGGGAACAGTATGTACGTTTATAACGTTATATATCCTAACCTAAGGCAACCTAACATCTCGGATGTAATATTCTACAACCTTCCAGGCGTGTCGGACCTTACTTCTCGGTGGTAACATTACATGCGTCTATAACGTTGCATATCCTAATCTAAGGCAACCTAACATCTCGGATGCAATATTTGACAACATTCCAGGCGTGTCGGTCCCTACGTCTCGGTGGTAACATTACATGCGTCTATAACGTTATATATCCTAACCTAAGGCAACCTAACATCTCGGATGCAATATTTGACAACATTCCTGGCCTGTCGAACCCTACTTCTCGGAGGGAACAGCATATACATCTATAACGTCATATATCCTAGCTTAAGGTAACCTAACATCTCGGATGTAACATTTGACAACATTCCAGGCGTGTCGGTCCCTACGTCTCGGTGGTAACATTACATGCGTCTATAACGTTATATATCCTAACCTTAGGCCAACTAACATCTCGTATGTAATATTTGACAACATTCCTGGCGTGTCGAACCCTACTTCTCGGTGGGAACAGTATATACGTCTATAACGTTATATATCCTAACCGAAGGCAACCTGACATCTCGGATGTAACATTTGACAACATTCCAGGCGTGTCGGTCCCTACGTCTCGGTGGTAACATTACATGCGTCTATAACGTTATATATCCTAACCTAAGGCAACCTAACATCTCGGATGCAATATTTGACAACATTCCTGGCCCGTCGAACCCTACTTCTCGGAGGGAACAGCATATACATCTATAACGTTATATATCCTTATCTAAGGCAACCTAACATCTCGGATGCAATATTTGACAACATTCCTAGCCTGTCGAACCCTACTTCTCGGAGGGAACAGTATATACGTCTATAACGTTATATATCCTAACCTAGGGCAACCTAACATCTCGGATGTTATATTCTACAACCTTCCAGGCGTGTTGGACCCTACTTCTCGGTGGGAACATTATATGCGTCTATAACGTTGTATATCCTTATCTAAGGCAACCTAACATCTCGGATGCAATATTTGACAACATTCCTGGCCTGTCGAACCCTACATCTCGGAGGGAACAGTATATACGTCTATAGCGGTATATATCCTAATCTAAGGCAACCTAACATCTCGTATGCAATATTTGACAACACTCCTGGCCTGTCGAACCCTACTTCTCGGAGGGAACAGTATATATGTCTATAACGTTATATATCCTAACCGAAGGCAACCTGACATCTCGGATGTAATATTCTACATCATTCAAGGCGTGTCGGACCCTACTTCTCGGTGGGAACATTATATGAGTCTATAACGTTGTATATCATAATCTAAGGCAACCTATTATCTCAGACGTAATATTGTACAATATTCCTCGCGTGTCGGTGCATACTTTTCGGTGCGAATATTATATGCGTCCATAACGGTCGATATCGTAATCTAAGGCAATCTAACATCTCGGATGCAATATTTGACAACATTCCTTGCCTGTCGAACCCTACTTCTCGGAGGGAACAGTATGTACGTTTATAACGTTATATATCCTAACCTAAGGCAACCTAACATCTCGGATGTAATATTCTACAACCTTCCAGGCGTGTCGGACCTTACTTCTCGGTGGTAACATTACATGCGTCTATAACGTTGCATATCCTAATCTAAGGCAACCTAACATCTCGGATGCAATATTTGACAACATTCCCGGCCTGTCGAACCCTACTGCTCGGAGGGAACAGTATATACGTCTATAACGGTATATATCCTAATCTAAGGCAACCTAACATCTCGGATGAAATATGTGACAACATTCCTGGCCTGTCGAACCCTACATCTCGGAGGGAACAGTATATACGTCTATAACGTCATATATCCTAACCTAAGGCAACCTAACGTCTCGGATGTAACATTTGACAACATTCCAGGCATGTCGGTCCCTACGTCTCGGTGGTAACATTATATGCATCTATAACGTTATATATCCTTATCTAATGCAACCTAACATCTCGGATGCAATATTTGACAACATTCCTGGCCTGTCGAACCCTACTTCTCGGAGGGAACAGTATATACGTCTATAACGTTATATATCCTAACCTAAGGCAACCTGACATCTCGGATATATTATTCTACAACATTCCAGGCGTGTCGGACCCTACTTCTCGGTGGTAACATTATATGCGTCTATAACGTTGCATATCCTAATCTAAGGCAACCTAACACCTCGGATGCAATATTTGACAACATTCCAGGCGTGTCGGTCCGTACGTCTCGGTGGTAACATTACATGCGTCTATAACGTTATATATCCTAACCTAAGGCAACCTAACATCTCGGATGCAATATTTGACAACATTCCTGGCCTGTCGAACCCTACTTCTCGGAGGGAACAGCATATACATCTATAACGTCATATATCCTAGCCTAAGGCAACCTAACATCTCGGATGTAACATTTGACAACATTCCAGGCGTGTCGGTCCCTACGTCTCGGTGGTAACATTACATGCGTCTATAACGTTATATATCCTAACCTTAGGCCAACTAACATCTCGTATGTAATATTTGACAACATTCCTGGCGTGTCGAACCCTACTTCTCGGTGGGAACAGTATATACGTCTATAACGTTATATATCCTAACCTAAGGCAACCTAACATCTCGGATATAACATTTGACAACATTCCAGGCGTGTTGGAACCCTACGTCTCGCTGGTAACATTACGTGCGTCTATAACGTTATATATGCTAACCTAAGGCAACCTAATATCTCGGATGCAATATTTGACAACATTCCTGGCCTGTCGAACCCTACTTCTCGGAGGGAACAGCATATACGTCTATAACGTTATATATCCTAACCGAAGGCAACCTGACATCTCGGATGTAACATTTGACAACATTCCAGGCGTGTCGGTCCCTACGTCTCGGTGGTAACATTACATGCGTCTATAACGTTATATATCCTAACCTAAGGCAACCTAACATCTCGGATGCAATATTTGACAACATTCCTGGCCCGTCGAACCCTACTTCTCGGAGGGAACAGCATATACATCTATAACGTTATATATCCTTATCTAAGGCAACCTAACATCTCGGATGCAATATTTGACAACATTCCTAGCCTGCCGAACCCTACTTCTCGGAGGGAACAGTATATACGTCTATAACGTTATATATCCTAACCTAGGGCAACCTAACGTCTCGGATGTAATATTCTACAACCTTCCAGGCGTGTTGGACCCTACTTCTCGGTGGGAACATTATATGCGTCTATAACGTTGTATATCCTTATCTAAGGCAACCTAACATCTCGGATGCAATATTTGACAACATTCCTGGCCTGTCGAACCCTACATCTCGGAGGGAACAGTATATACGTCTATAGCGGTATATATCCTAATCTAAGGCAACCTAACATCTCGTATGCAATATTTGACAACACTCCTGGCCTGTCGAACCCTACTTCTCGGAGGGAACAGTATATATGTCTATAACGTTATATATCCTAACCGAAGGCAACCTGACATCTCGGATGTAATATTCTACATCATTCAAGGCGTGTCGGACCCTACTTCTCGGTGGGAACATTATATGAGTCTATAACGTTGTATATCATAATCTAAGGCAACCTATTATCTCAGACGTAATATTGTACAATATTCCTCGCGTGTCGGTGCATACTTTTCGGTGCGAATATTATATGCGTCCATAACGGTCGATATCGTAATCTAAGGCAATCTAACATCTCGCATGCAATATTTGACAACATTCCTTGCCTGTCGAACCCTACTTCTCGGAGGGAACAGTATGTACGTTTATAACGTTATATATCCTAACCTAAGGCAACCTAACATCTCGGATGTAATATTCTACAACCTTCCAGGCGTGTCGGACCTTACTTCTCGGTGGTAACATTACATGCGTCTATAACGTTGCATATCCTAATCTAAGGCAACCTAACATCTCGGATGCAATATTTGACAACATTCCCGGCCTGTCGAACCCTACTGCTCGGAGGGAACAGTATATACGTCTATAACGGTATATATCCTAATCTAAGGCAACCTAACATCTCGGATGAAATATGTGACAACATTCCTGGCCTGTCGAACCCTACATCTCGGAGGGAACAGTATATACGTCTATAACGTTATATATCCTAACCTAAGGCAACCTAACATCTCGGATATAACATTTGACAACATTCCAGGCGTGTTGGAACCCTACGTCTCGCTGGTAACATTACGTGCGTCTATAACGTTATATATGCTAACCTAAGGCAACCTAATATCTCGGATGCAATATTTGACAACATTCCTGGCCTGTCGAACCCTACTTCTCGGAGGGAACAGCATATACGTCTATAACGTTATATATCCTAACCGAAGGCAACCTGACATCTCGGATGTAACATTTGACAACATTCCAGGCGTGTCGGTCCCTACGTCTCGGTGGTAACATTACATGCGTCTATAACGTCATATATCCTAACCTAAGGCAACCTAACATCTCGGATGCAATATTTGACAACATTCCTGGCCCGTCGAACCCTACTTCTCGGAGGGAACAGCATTTACATCTATAACGTTATATATCCTTATCTAAGGCAACCTAACATCTCGGATGCAATATTTGACAACATTCCTAGCCTGTCGAACCCTACTTCTCGGAGGGAACAGTATATACGTCTATAACGTTATATATCCTAACCTAGGGCAACCTAACATCCTGGATGTAATATTCTACAACCTTCCAGGCGTGTTGGACCCTACTTCTCGGTGGGAACATTATATGCGTCTATAACGTTGTATATCCTTATCTAAGGCAACCTAACATCTCGGATGCAATATTTGACAACATTCCTGGCCTGTCGAACCCTACATCTCGGAGGGAACAGCATTTACATCTATAACGTTATATATCCTTATCTAAGGCAACCTAACATCTCGGATGCAATATTTGACAACATTCCTAGCCTGTCGAACCCTACTTCTCGGAGGGAACAGTATATACGTCTATAACGTTATATATCCTAACCTAGGGCAACCTAACATCTCGGATGTAATATTCTACAACCTTCCAGGCGTGTTGGACCCTACTTCTCGGTGGGAACATTATATGAGTCTATAACGTTGTATATCATAATCTAAGGCAACCTATTATCTCAGACGTAATATTGTACAATATTCCTCGCGTGTCGGTGCATACTTTTCGGTGCGAATATTATATGCGTCCATAACGGTCGATATCGTAATCTAAGGCAATCTAACATCTCGCATGCAATATTTGACAACATTCCTTGCCTGTCGAACCCTACTTCTCGGAGGGAACAGTATGTACGTTTATAACGTTATATATCCTAACCTAAGGCAACCTAACATCTCGGATGTAATATTCTACAACCTTCCAGGCGTGTCGGACCTTACTTCTCGGTGGTAACATTACATGCGTCTATAACGTTGCATATCCTAATCTAAGGCAACCTAACATCTCGGATGCAATATTTGACAACATTCCCGGCCTGTCGAACCCTACTGCTCGGAGGGAACAGTATATACGTCTATAACGGTATATATCCTAATCTAAGGCAACCTAACATCTCGGATGAAATATGTGACAACATTCCTGGCCTGTCGAACCCTACATCTCGGAGGGAACAGTATATACGTCTATAACGTTATATATCCTAACCTAAGGCAACCTAACATCTCGGATATAACATTTGACAACATTCCAGGCGTGTTGGAACCCTACGTCTCGCTGGTAACATTACGTGCGTCTATAACGTTATATATGCTAACCTAAGGCAACCTAATATCTCGGATGCAATATTTGACAACATTCCTGGCCTGTCGAACCCTACTTCTCGGAGGGAACAGCATATATGTCTATAACGTTATATATCCTAACCGAAGGCAACCTGACATCTCGGATGTAACATTTGACAACATTCCAGGCGTGTCGGTCCCTACGTCTCGGTGGTAACATTACATGCGTCTATAACGTTATATATCCTAACCTAAGGCAACCTAACATCTCGGATGCAATATTTGACAACATTCCTGGCCCGTCGAACCCTACTTCTCGGAGGGAACAGCATTTACATCTATAACGTTACATATCCTTATCTAAGGCAACCTAACATCTCGGATGCAATATTTGACAACATTCCTGGCCTGTCGAACCCTACTTCTCGGAGGGAACAGTATATACGTCTATAACGTTATATATCCTAACCTAAGGCAACCTGACATCTCGGATATATTATTCTACAACATTCCAGGCGTGTCGGACCCTACTTCTCGGTGGTAACGTTACATGCGTCTATAACGTTATATATCCTAACCTAAGGCAACCTAACATCTCGGATGCAATATTTGACAACATTCCTGACCTGTCGAACAATACTTCTCGGAGGGAAGAGTATATACGTCTATAACGTTATATATCCTAACCTAAGGCAACCTAGCATCTCGGATGTAACATTTGACAACATTCCAGGCATGTCGGTCCCTACGTCTCGGTGGTAACATTATATGCGTCTATAACGTTATATATCCTTATCTAAGGCAACCTAACATCTCGGATGCAATATTTGACAACATTCCTAGCCTGTCGAACCCTACGTCTCGGTGGTAACATTACATGCGTCTATAACGGTATATTTCCTAATCTAAGGCAACCTAACATCTCGGATGCAATATTTGACAACATTCCTGGCCTGTCGAACCCTACTTCTCGGAGGGAACAGCATATACCTCTATAACGTCATATATCCTAGCCTAAGGCAGCCTAACATCTCGGATGTAACATTTGGTAACATTCCAGGCGTGTCGGTCCCTACGTCTCGGTGGTAACATTACATGCGTCTATAACGTTATATATCCTAACCTAAGGCCAACTAACATCTGGTATGTAATATTTGACAACATTCCTGGCGTGTCGAACCCTACTCCTCGGTGGGAACAGTATATACGTCTATAACGTTATATATCCTAACCTAAGGCAACCTAACATCTCGGATGTAACATTTGACAACATTCCAGGCGTGTCGGTCCCTACGTCTCGGTGGTAACATTACATGCGTCTATAACGGTATATATCCTAATCTAAGGCAACCTAACATCTCGGATGAAATATGTGACAACATTCCTGGCCTGTCGAACCCTACATCTCGGAGGGAACAGTATATACGTCTATAACGTCATATATCCTAACGTAAGGCAACCTAACGTCTCGGATGTAACATTTGACAACATTCCAGGCGTGTCTGTCCCTACGTCTCGGTGGTAACATTACATGCGTCTATAACGGTATATTTCCTAATCTAAGGCAACCTAACATCTCGGATGCAATATTTGACAACATTCCTGGCCTGTCAAACCCTACATCTCGGAGGGAACAGTATATACGTCTATAGCGTCATATATCCTAACCTAGGGCAACCTAACATCTCGGATGTAATATTCTACAACTTTCCAGGCGTGTCGGTCCCTACGTCTCGGTGGTAACATTACATGCGTCTATAACGTTATATATCCTAACCTTAGGCCAACTAACATCTCGTATGTAATATTTGACAACATTCCTGGCGTGTCGAACCCTACTTCTCGGTGGGAACAGTATATACGTCTATAACGTTATATATCCTAACCTAAGGCAACCTAACATCTCGGATATAACATTTGACAACATTCCAGGCGTGTTGGAACCCTACGTCTCGCTGGTAACATTACGTGCGTCTATAACGTTATATATGCTAACCTAAGGCAACCTAATATCTCGGATGCAATATTTGACAACATTCCTGGCCTGTCGAACCCTACTTCTCGGAGGGAACAGCATATACGTCTATAACGTCATAAATCCTAACCTAAGGCAACCTAACATTTCGGATGTAACATTTGACAACATTCCAGGCGTGTCGGTCCCTACGTCTCGGTGGTAACGTTACATGCGTCTATAACGTTACATATCCTAACCTAAGGCAACCTAACATCTCGGATGCAATATTTGACAACATTCCTGACCTGTCGAACAATACTTCTCGGAGGGAACAGTATATACGTCTATAACGTTATATATCCTAACCTAAGGCAACCTAGCATCTCGGATGTAACATTTGACAACATTCCAGGCATGTCGGTCCCTACGTCTCGGTGGTAACATTATATGCGTCTATAACGTTATATATCCTTATCTAAGGCAACCTAACATCTCGGACGCAATATTTGACAACATTCCTAGCCTGTCGAACCCTACGTCTCGGTGGTAACATTACATGCGTCTATAACGGTATATTTCCTAATCTAAGGCAACCTAACATCTCGGATGCAATACTTGACAACATTCCTGGCCTGTCGAACCCTACTTCTCGGAGGGAACAGCATATACCTCTATAACGTCATATATCCTAGCCTAAGGCAGCCTAACATCTCGGATGTAACATTTGGTAACATTCCAGGCGTGTCGGTCCCTACGTCTCGGTGGTAACATTACATGCGTCTATAACGGTATATATCCTAATCTTAGGCAACCTGACATCTCGGATGTAACATTTTACCACATTCCAGGCGTGTCGGTCCCTACGTCTCGGTGGTAACATTACATGCGTCTATAACGTTATATATCCTAACCTAAGGCCAACTAACATCTGGTATGTAATATTTGACAACATTCCTGGCGTGTCGAACCCTACTCCTCGGTGGGAACAGTATATACGTCTATAACGTTATATATCCTAACCTAAGGCAACCTAACATCTCGGATGTAACATTTGACAACATTCCAGGCGTGTCGGTCCCTACGTCTCGGTGGTAACGTTACATGCGTCTATAACGTTATATATCCTAACCTAAGGCAACCTAACATCTCGGATGCAATATTTGACAACATTCCTGGCCTGTCGAACCCTACTTCTCGGAGGGAACAATATATACGTCGATAACGTCATATATCCTAACCTAAGGCAACCTAACATCTCGGATGTAACATTTGACAACATTCCAGGCATGTCGGTCCCTACGTCTCGGTGGTAACATTATATGCGTCTATAACGTTATATATCCTTATCTAAGGCAACCTAACATCTCGGATGCAATATTTGACAACATTCCTGGCCTGTCGAACCCTACTTCTCGGAGGGAACAGTATATACGTCTATAACGTTATATATCCTAACCTAAGGCAACCAGACATCTCGGATATATTATTCGACAACATTCCAGGCGTGTCGGACCCTACTTCTCGGTGGGAACATTATATAAGTCTATAACGTTGTATATCCTAATCTAAGGCAACCTATTATCTCAGATGTAATGTTGTACAATATTCCTCGCGTGCCGGTGCATACTTTTCGGTGGGAATATTATATGCGTCCATAACGGTCGATATCGTAATCTAAGGCAATCTAACATCTCGGATGCAGTATTTGACAACATTCCTTACCTGTCGAACCCTACTTCTCGGAGGGAACAGTATGTACGTCTGTAAGGTTATATATCCTAACCTAAGGCAACCTAACATCTCGGATGTAATATTCTACAACCTTCCAGGCGTGTCGGACCCTACTTCTCGGTGGTAACATTATATGCGTCTATAACGTTGCATATCCTAATCTAAGGCAACCTAACATCTCGGATGCAATATTTGACAACATTCCTAGCCTGTCGAACCCTACTTCTCGGAGGGAACAGTATATACGTCTATAACGTTATATATCCTAACCTAACGCAACCTGACATCTCGGATGTAATATTCTACATCATTCCAGGCGTGTCGGACCCTACTTTTCGGTGGGAACATTATATGAGTCTATAACGTTGTATTTCCTAATCTAAGGCAATCTATTATCTCAGACGTAATATTTTACAATATTCCTGGCGTGTCGGTGCATACTTTTCGGTGGGAATATTATATGCGTCTATAACGGTCGATATCGTAATCTAAAGCAACCTAACATCTCGGATGCCATATTTGACAACATTCCTGGCCTGTCGAACCCTACTTCTCGGAGGGAACAGTATATACGTCTATAACGTTATATATCCTAACCGAAGGCAACCTGATATCTCGGATGTAATATTCTACATCATTCAAGGCGTGTCGGACCCTACTTCTCGGTGGGAACATTATATGAGTCTATAACGTTGTATATCCTAATCTAAGGCAACCTATTATCTGAGACGTAATATTGTACAATATTCCTCGCGTGTCGGTGCATACTTTTCGGTGGAAATATTATATGCGTCCATAACGGTCGATATCGTAATCTAAGGCAATCTAACATCTCGGATGCAATATTTGACAAGATTCCTTGCCTGTCGAACCCTACTTCTCGGAGGGAACAGTATGTACGTCTATAAGGTTATATATCCTAACCTAAGGCAACCTAACATCTCGGATGTAATATTCTACAACCTTCCAGCCGTGTCGGACCCTACTTCTCGGTGGTAACATTATATGCGTCTATAGCGTTGCATATCCTAATCTAAGGCAACCTAACATCTCGGATGCAATATTTGACAACATTCCTGGCCTGTCGAACCCTACTGCTCGGAGGGAACTGTATATACGTCTATAACGGTATATATCCTAATCTAAGGCAACCTAACATCTCGGATGAAATATGTGACAACATTCCTGGCCTGTCGAACCCTACATCTCGGAGGGAACAGTATATACGTCTATAACGTCATATATCCTAACCTAAGGCAACCTAACGTCTCGGATGTAACATTTGACAACATTCCAGGCATGTCGGTCCCTACGTCTCGGTGGTAACATTATATGCGTCTATAACGTTATATATCCTTATCTAATGCAACCTAACATCTCGGATGCAATATTTGACAACATTCCTGGCCTGTCGAACCCTACTTCTCGGAGGGAACAGTATATACGTCTATAACGTTATATATCCTAACCTAAGGCAACCTGACATCACGGATATATTATTCTACAACATTCCAGGCGTGTCGGACCCTACTTCTCGGTGGGAACATTATGTGCGTCTATAACGTTGTATATCCTAATCTAAGGCAACCTAACATCTCGGATGCAATATTTGACAACATTCCTGGCCTGTCGAACCCTACATCTCGGAGGGAACAGTATATACGTCTATAGCGGTATATATCCTAATCTAAGGCAACCTAACATCTCGGATGCAATATTTGACAACATTCCTGGCCTGTCGAACCCTACTTCTCGGAGGGAACAGTATATACGTCTATAACGTTATATATCCTAACCTAAGGCAACCTAACATTTCGGATGTAACATTTGATAACATTCCAGGCGTGTCGGTCCCTACGTCTCGGTGGTAACGTTACGTGCGTCTATAACGTTATATATCCTAACCTAAGGCAACCTAACATCTCGGATGCAATATTTGACAACATTCCTGACCTGTCGAACAATACTTCTCGGAGGGAACAGTATATACGTCTATAACGTTATATATCCTAACCTAAGGCAACCTAGCATCTCGGATGTAACATTTGACAACATTCCAGGCATGTCGGTCCCTACGTCTCGGTGGTAACATTATATGCGTCTATAACGTTATATATCCTTATCTAAGGCAACCTAACATCTCGGATGCAATATTTGACAACATTCCTAGCCTGTCGAACCCTACGTCTCGGTGGTAACATTACATGCGTCTATAACGGTATATTTCCTAATCTAAGGCAACCTAACATCTCGGATGCAATATTTGACAACATTCCTGGCCTGTCGAACCCTACATCTCGGAGGGAACAGTATATACGTCTATATCGTCATATATCCTAACCTAAGGCAACCTAACATCTCGGATGTAACATTTGACAACATTCCAGGCATGTCGGTCCCTACGTCTCGGTGGTAACATTATATGCGTCTATAACGTTATATATCATTATCTAAGGCAACCTAACATCTCGGATGCAATATTTGACAACATTCCTGGCCTGTCGAACCCTACTTCTCGGAGGGAACAGTATATACGTCTATAACGTTATATATCCTAACCTAAGGCAACCTGACATCTCGGATATATTATTCTACAACATTCCAGGCGTGTCGGACCCTACTTCTCGGTGGGGACATTATATGCGTCTAGAACGTTGTATATCCTAATCTAAGGCAACCTAACATCTCGGATGCAATATTTGACAACATTCCTGGCCTGTCGAACCCTACTTCTCGGAGGGAACAGCATATACATCTATAACGTCATATATCCTAGCCTAAGGCAACCTAACATCTCGGATGTAACATTTGGTAACATTCCAGGCGTGTCGGTCCCTACGTCTCGGTGGTAACATTACATGCGTCTATAACAGTATATATCCTAATCTTAGGCAACCTGACATCTCGGATGTAACATTTTACCACATTCCAGGCGTGTCGGTCCCTACGTCTCGGTGGTAACATTACATGCGTCTATAACGTTATATATCCTAACCTAAGGCCAACTAACATCTGGTATGTAATATTTGACAACATTCCTGGCGTGTCGAACCCTACTTCTCGGTGGGAACAGTATATACGTCTATAACGTTATATATCCTAACCTAAGGCAACCTAACATCTCGGATGTAACATTACATGCGTCTATAACGTTATATATCCTAACCTAAGGCCAACTAACATCTGGTATGTAATATTTGACAACATTCCTGGCGTGTCGAACCCTACTTCTCGGTGGGAACAGTATATACGTCTATAACGTTATATATCCTAACCTAAGGCAACCTAACATCTCTGATGTAACATTTGACAACATTCCAGGCGTGTCGGTCCCTACGTCTCGGTGGTAACGTTACATGCGTCTATAACGTTATATATCCTAACCTAAGGCAACCTAACATCTCGGATGCAATATTTGACAACATTCCTGGCCTGTCGAACCCTACATCTCGGAGGGAACAGTATATACGTCTATAACGTCATATATCCTAACCTAAGGCAACCTAACATCTCGGATGTAACATTTGACAACATTCCAGGCATGTCGGTCCCTACGTCTCGGTGGTAACATTATATGCGTCTATAACGTTATATATCATTATCTAAGGCAACCTAACATCTCGGATGCAATATTTGACAACATTCCTGGCCTGTCGAACCCTACTTCTCGGAGGGAACAGTATATACGTCTATAACGTTATATATCCTAACCTAAGGCAACCTGACATCTCGGATATATTATTCTACAACATTCCAGGCGTGTCGGACCCTACTTCTCGGTGGGAACATTATATGCGTCTAGAACGTTGTATATCCTAATCTAAGGCAACCTAACATCTCGGATGCAATATTTGACAACATTCCTGGCCTGTCGAACCCTACTTCTCGGAGGGAACAGCATATACATCTATAACGTCATATATCCTAGCCTAAGGCAACCTAACATCTCGGATGTAACATTTGGTAACATTCCAGGCGTGTCGGTCCCTACGTCTAGGTGGTAACATTACATGCGTCTATAACAGTATATATCCTAATCTTAGGCAACCTGACATCTCGGATGTAACATTTTACCACATTCCAGGCGTGTCGGTCCCTACGTCTCGGTGGTAACATTACATGCGTCTATAACGTTATATATCCTAACCTAAGGCCAACTAACATCTGGTATGTAATATTTGACAACATTCCTGGCGTGTCGAACCCTACTTCTCGGTGGGAACAGTATATACGTCTATAACGTTATATATCCTAACCTAAGGCAACCTAACATCTCGGATGTAACATTACATGCGTCTATAACGTTATATATCCTAACCTAAGGCCAACTAACATCTGGTATGTAATATTTGACAACGTTCCTGGCGTGTCGAACCCTACTTCTCGGTGGGAACAGTATATACGTCTATAACGTTATATATCCTAACCTAAGGCAACCTAACATCTCTGATGTAACATTTGACAACATTCCAGGCGTGTCGGTCCCTACGTCTCGGTGGTAACGTTACATGCGTCTATAACGTTATATATCCTAACCTAAGGCAACCTAACATCTCGGATGCAATATTTGACAACATTCCTGGCCTGTCGAACCCTACTTCTCGGAGGGAACAGTATATACGTCTATAACGTCATATATACTAACCTAAGGCAACCTAACATCTCGGATGTAACATTTGACAACATGCCAGGCATGTCGGTCCCTACGTCTCGGTGGTAACATTATATACGTCTATAACGTTATATATCCTTATCTAAGGCAACCTAAAATCTCGGATGCAATATTTGACAACATTCCTGGCCTGTCGAACCCTACTTCTCGGAGGGAACAGTATATACGTCTATAACGTTATATATCCTAACCTAAGGCAACCTGACATCTCGGATATATTATTCTACAACATTCCAGGCGTGTCGGACCCTACTTCTCGGTGGGAACATTATATGCGTCTAGAACGTTGTATGTCCTAATCTAAGGCAACCTAACATCTCGGATGCAATATTTGACAACATTCCTGGCCTGTCGAACCCTACTTCTCGGAGGGAACAGCATATACCTCTATAACGTCATATATCCTAGCCTAAGGCAACCTAACATCTCGGATGTAACATTTGGTAACATTCCAGGCGTGTCGGTCCCTACGTCTCGGTGGTAACATTACATGCGTCTATAACGGTATATATCCTAATCTTAGGCAACCTGACATCTCGGATGTAACATTTTACCACATTCCAGGCGTGTCGGTCCCTACGTCTCGGTGGTAACATTACATGCGTCTATAACGTTATATATCCTAACCTAAGGCCAACTAACATCTGGTATGTAATATTTGACAACATTCCTGGCGTGTCGAACCCTACTTCTCGGTGGGAACAGTATATACGTCTATAACGTTATATATCCTAACCTAAGGCAACCTAACATCTCGGATGTAACATTTGACAACATTCCAGGCGTGTCGGTCCCTACGTCTCGGTGGTAACGTTACATGCGTCTATAACGTTATATATCCTAACCTAAGGCAACCTAACATCTCGGATGCAATATTTGACAACATTCCTGGCCTGTCGAACCCTACTTCTCGGAGGGAACAGTATATACGTCTATAACGTCATATATCCTAACCTAAGGCAACCTAACATCTCGGATGTAACATTTAACAACATGCCAGGCATGTCGGTCCCTACGTGTCGGTGGTAACATTATATGCGTCTATAACGTTATATATCCTTATCTAAGGCAACCTAACATCTCGGATGCAATATTTGACAACATTCCTGGCCTGTCGAACCCTACTTCTCGGAGGGAACAGCATATACATCCATAACGTCATATATCCTAGCCTAAGGCAACCTAACATCTCGGATGTAACATTTGACAACATTCCAGGCGTGTCGGTCCCTACGTCTCGGTGGTAACATTACATGCGTCTATAACGTTATATATCCTAACCTTAGGCCAACTAACATCTCGTATGTAATATTTGACAACATTCCTGGCGTGTCGAACCCTACTTCTCGGTGGGAACAGTATATACGTCTATAACGTTATATATCCTAACCTAAGGCAACCTAACTTCTCGGATATAACATTTGACAACATTCCAGGCGTGTTGGAACCCTACGTCTCGGTGGTAACATTATATGCGTCTATAACGTTATATATCCTTATCTAAGGCAACCTAACATCTCGGATGCAATATTTGACAACATTCCTGGCCTGTCGAACCCTACTTCTCGGAGGGAACAGTATATACGTCTATAACGTTATATATCCTAACCTAAGGCAACCTGACATCACGGATATATTATTCTACAACATTCCAGGCGTGTCGGACCCTACTTCTCGGTGGGAACATTATGTGCGTCTATAACGTTGTATATCCTAATCTAAGGCAACCTAACATCTCGGATGCAATATTTGACAACATTCCTGGCCTGTCGAACCCTACATCTCGGAGGGAACAGTATATACGTCTATAGCGGTATATATCCTAATCTAAGGCAACCTAACATCTCGGATGCAATATTTGACAACATTCCTGGCCTGTCGAACCCTACTTCTCGGAGGGAACAGTATATACGTCTATAACGTTATATATCCTAACCGAAGGCAACCTGACATCTCGGATGTAATATTCTACATCATTCAAGGCGTGTCGGACCCTACTTCTCGGGGGGAACATTATATGAGTCTATAACGTTGTATATCCTAATCTAAGGCAACCTATTATCTCAGACGTAATATTTTACAATATTCCTCGCGTGTCGGTGCATACTTTTCGGTGGGAATATTATATGCGTCCATAACGGTCGATATCGTAATCTAAGGCAATCTAACATCTCGGATGCAATATTTGACAACATTCCTGGCGTGTCGAACCCTACTTCTCGGTGGGAACAGTATATACGTCTATAACGTTATATATCCTAACCTAAGGCAACCTAACATCTCGGATATAACATTTGACAACATTCCAGGCGTGTTGGAACCCTACGTCTCGCTGGTAACATTACGTGCGTCTATAACGTTATATATGCTAACCTAAGGCAACCTAATATCTCGGATGCAATATTTGACAACATTCCTGGCCTGTCGAACCCTACTTCTCGGAGGGAACAGCATATACGTCTATAACGTCATAAATCCTAACCTAACGCAACCTAACATTTCGGATGTAATATTCTACAACCTTCCAGGCGTGTCGGACCCTACTTCTCGGTGGTAACATTATATGCGTCTATAACGTTGCATATCCTAATCTAAGGCAACCTAACATCTCGGATGCAATATTTGACAACATTCCTGGCCTGTCGAACCCTACTGCTCGGAGGGAACAGTATGTACGTCTATAAAGGTATATATCCTAATCTAAGGCAACCTAACATCTCGGATGAAATATGTGACAACATTCCTGGCCTGTCGAAACCTACGTCTCGCTGGTAACATTACGTGCGTCTATAACGTCATATATCCTAACCTAAGACAACCAAACATCTCGGATGTAACATTTGACAACATTCCAGGCGTGTCGGTCCCTACGTCTCGGTGGTAACATTACATGCGTCTATAACGTTATATATCCTAACCTAAGGCAACCTAACATCTCGGATGCAATATTTGACAACATTCCTGGCCTGTCGAACCCTACTTCTCGGAGGGAACAGCATATACATCCATAACGTCATATATCCTAGCCTAAGGCAACCTAACATCTCGGATGTAACATTTGACAACATTCCAGGCGTGTCGGTCCCTACGTCTCGGTGGTAACATTACATGCGTCTATAACGTTATATATCCTAACCTAAGGCCAACTAACATCTGGTATGTAATATTTGACAACATTCCTGGCGTGTCGAACCCTACTTCTCGGTGGGAACAGTATATACGTCTATAACGTTATATATCCTAACCTAAGGCAACCTAACATCTCGGATGTAACATTACATGCGTCTATAACGTTATATATCCTAACCTAAGGCCAACTAACATCTGGTATGTAATATTTGACAACATTCCTGGCGTGTCGAACCCTACTTCTCGGTGGGAACAGTATATACGTCTATAACGTTATATATCCTAACCTAAGGCAACCTAACATCTCTGATGTAACATTTGACAACATTCCAGGCGTGTCGGTCCCTACGTCTCGGTGGTAACGTTACATGCGTCTATAACGTTATATATCCTAACCTAAGGCAACCTAACATCTCGGATGCAATATTTGACAACATTCCTGGCCTGTCGAACCCTACATCTCGGAGGGAACAGTATATACGTCTATAACGTCATATATCCTAACCTAAGGCAACCTAACATCTCGGATGTAACATTTGACAACATTCCAGGCATGTCGGTCCCTACGTCTCGGTGGTAACATTATATGCGTCTATAACGTTATATATCATTATCTAAGGCAACCTAACATCTCGGATGCAATATTTGACAACATTCCTGGCCTGTCGAACCCTACTTCTCGGAGGGAACAGTATATACGTCTATAACGTTATATATCCTAACCTAAGGCAACCTGACATCTCGGATATATTATTCTACAACATTCCAGGCGTGTCGGACCCTACTTCTCGGTGGGAACATTATATGCGTCTAGAACGTTGTATATCCTAATCTAAGGCAACCTAACATCTCGGATGCAATATTTGACAACATTCCTGGCCTGTCGAACCCTACTTCTCGGAGGGAACAGCATATACATCTATAACGTCATATATCCTAGCCTAAGGCAACCTAACATCTCGGATGTAACATTTGGTAACATTCCAGGCGTGTCGGTCCCTACGTCTAGGTGGTAACATTACATGCGTCTATAACAGTATATATCCTAATCTTAGGCAACCTGACATCTCGGATGTAACATTTTACCACATTCCAGGCGTGTCGGTCCCTACGTCTCGGTGGTAACATTACATGCGTCTATAACGTTATATATCCTAACCTAAGGCCAACTAACATCTGGTATGTAATATTTGACAACATTCCTGGCGTGTCGAACCCTACTTCTCGGTGGGAACAGTATATACGTCTATAACGTTATATATCCTAACCGAAGGCAACCTGACATCTCGGATGTAATATTCTACATCATTCAAGGCGTGTCGGACCCTACTTCTCGGGGGGAACATTATATGAGTCTATAACGTTGTATATCCTAATCTAAGGCAACCTATTATCTCAGACGTAATATTTTACAATATTCCTCGCGTGTCGGTGCATACTTTTCGGTGGGAATATTATATGCGTCCATAACGGTCGATATCGTAATCTAAGGCAATCTAACATCTCGGATGCAATATTTGACAACATTCCTGGCGTGTCGAACCCTACTTCTCGGTGGGAACAGTATATACGTCTATAACGTTATATATCCTAACCTAAGGCAACCTAACATCTCGGATATAACATTTGACAACATTCCAGGCGTGTTGGAACCCTACGTCTCGCTGGTAACATTACGTGCGTCTATAACGTTATATATGCTAACCTAAGGCAACCTAATATCTCGGATGCAATATTTGACAACATTCCTGGCCTGTCGAACCCTACTTCTCGGAGGGAACAGCATATACGTCTATAACGTCATAAATCCTAACCTAACGCAACCTAACATTTCGGATGTAATATTCTACAACCTTCCAGGCGTGTCGGACCCTACTTCTCGGTGGTAACATTATATGCGTCTATAACGTTGCATATCCTAATCTAAGGCAACCTAACATCTCGGATGCAATATTTGACAACATTCCTGGCCTGTCGAACCCTACTGCTCGGAGGGAACAGTATGTACGTCTATAAAGGTATATATCCTAATCTAAGGCAACCTAACATCTCGGATGAAATATGTGACAACATTCCTGGCCTGTCGAAACCTACGTCTCGCTGGTAACATTACGTGCGTCTATAACGTCATATATCCTAACCTAAGACAACCAAACATCTCGGATGTAACATTTGACAACATTCCAGGCGTGTCGGTCCCTACGTCTCGGTGGTAACATTACATGCGTCTATAACGTTATATATCCTAACCTAAGGCAACCTAACATCTCGGATGCAATATTTGACAACATTCCTGGCCTGTCGAACCCTACTTCTCGGAGGGAACAGCATATACATCCATAACGTCATATATCCTAGCCTAAGGCAACCTAACATCTCGGATGTAACATTTGACAACATTCCAGGCGTGTCGGTCCCTACGTCTCGGTGGTAACATTACATGCGTCTATAACGTTATATATCCTAACCTAAGGCCAACTAACATCTGGTATGTAATATTTGACAACATTCCTGGCGTGTCGAACCCTACTTCTCGGTGGGAACAGTATATACGTCTATAACGTTATATATCCTAACCTAAGGCAACCTAACATCTCGGATGTAACATTACATGCGTCTATAACGTTATATATCCTAACCTAAGGCCAACTAACATCTGGTATGTAATATTTGACAACATTCCTGGCGTGTCGAACCCTACTTCTCGGTGGGAACAGTATATACGTCTATAACGTTATATATCCTAACCTAAGGCAACCTAACATCTCTGATGTAACATTTGACAACATTCCAGGCGTGTCGGTCCCTACGTCTCGGTGGTAACGTTACATGCGTCTATAACGTTATATATCCTAACCTAAGGCAACCTAACATCTCGGATGCAATATTTGACAACATTCCTGGCCTGTCGAACCCTACATCTCGGAGGGAACAGTATATACGTCTATAACGTCATATATCCTAACCTAAGGCAACCTAACATCTCGGATGTAACATTTGACAACATTCCAGGCATGTCGGTCCCTACGTCTCGGTGGGAACATTATGTGCGTCTATAACGTTATATATCCTAATCTAAGGCAACCTAACATCTCGGATGCAATATTTGACAACATTCCTGGCCTGTCGAACCCTACATCTCGGAGGGAACAGTATATACGTCTATAGCGGTATATATCCTAATCTAAGGCAACCTAACATCTCGGATGCAATATTTGACAACATTCCTGGCCTGTCGAACCCTACTTCTCGGAGGGAACAGTATATACGTCTATAACGTTATATATCCTAACCGAAGGCAACCTGACATCTCGGATGTAATATTCTACATCATTCAAGGCGTGTCGGACCCTACTTCTCGGGGGGAACATTATATGAGTCTATAACGTTGTATATCCTAATCTAAGGCAACCTATTATCTCAGACGTAATATTTTACAATATTCCTCGCGTGTCGGTGCATACTTTTCGGTGGGAATATTATATGCGTCCATAACGGTCGATATCGTAATCTAAGGCAATCTAACATCTCGGATGCAATATTTGACAACATTCCTGGCGTGTCGAACCCTACTTCTCGGTGGGAACAGTATATACGTCTATAACGTTATATATCCTAACCTAAGGCAACCTAACATCTCGGATATAACATTTGACAACATTCCAGGCGTGTTGGAACCCTACGTCTCGCTGGTAACATTACGTGCGTCTATAACGTTATATATGCTAACCTAAGGCAACCTAATATCTCGGATGCAATATTTGACAACATTCCTGGCCTGTCGAACCCTACTTCTCGGAGGGAACAGCATATACGTCTATAACGTCATAAATCCTAACCTAACGCAACCTAACATTTCGGATGTAACATTTGACAACATTCCAGGCGTGTCGGTCCCTACGTCTCGGTGGTAACGTTACATGCGTCTATAACGTTATATATCCTTATCTAAGGCAACCTAACATCTCGGATGCAATATTTGACAACATTCCTGGCCTGTCGAACCCTACTTCTCGGAGGGAACAGTATATACGTCTATAACGTTATATATCCTAACCTAAGGCAACCTAACATTTCGGATGTAACATTTGATAACATTCCAGGCGTGTCGGTCCCTACGTCTCGGTGGTAACGTTACATGCGTCTATAACGTTATATATCCTAACCTAAGGCAACCTAACATCTCGGATGCAATATTTGACAACATTCCTGACCTGTCGAACAATACTTCTCGGAGGGAACAGTATATACGTCTATAACGTTATATATCCTAACCTAAGGCAACCTAGCATCTCGGATGTAACATTTGACAACATTCCAGGCATGTCGGTCCCTACGTCTCGGTGGTAACATTATATGCGTCTATAACGTTATATATCCTTATCTAAGGCAACCTAACATCTCGGATGCAATATTTGACAACATTCCTAGCCTGTCGAACCCTACGTCTCGGTGGTAACATTACATGCGTCTATAACGGTATATTTCCTAATCTAAGGCAACCTAACATCTCGGATGCAATATTTGACAACATTCCTGGCCTGTCGAACCCTACATCTCGGAGGGAACAGTATATACGTCTATAACGTCATATATCCTAACCTAAGGCAACCTAACATCTCGGATGTAACATTTGACAACATTCCAGGCATGTCGGTCCCTACGTCTCGGTGGTAACATTATATGCGTCTATAACGTTATATATCATTATCTAAGGCAACCTAACATCTCGGATGCAATATTTGACAACATTCCTGGCCTGTCGAACCCTACTTCTCGGAGGGAACAGTATATACGTCTATAACGTTATATATCCTAACCTAAGGCAACCTGACATCTCGGATATATTATTCTACAACATTCCAGGCGTGTCGGACCCTACTTCTCGGTGGGAACATTATATGCGTCTAGAACGTTGTATATCCTAATCTAAGGCAACCTAACATCTCGGATGCAATATTTGACAACATTCCTGGCCTGTCGAACCCTACTTCTCGGAGGGAACAGCATATACATCTATAACGTCATATATCCTAGCCTAAGGCAACCTAACATCTCGGATGTAACATTTGGTAACATTCCAGGCGTGTCGGTCCCTACGTCTCGGTGGTAACATTACATGCGTCTATAACAGTATATATCCTAATCTTAGGCAACCTGACATCTCGGATGTAACATTTTACCACATTCCAGGCGTGTCGGTCCCTACGTCTCGGTGGTAACATTACATGCGTCTATAACGTTATATATCCTAACCTAAGGCCAACTAACATCTGGTATGTAATATTTGACAACATTCCTGGCGTGTCGAACCCTACTTCTCGGTGGGAACAGTATATACGTCTATAACGTTATATATCCTAACCTAAGGCAACCTAACATCTCGGATGTAACATTACATGCGTCTATAACGTTATATATCCTAACCTAAGGCCAACTAACATCTGGTATGTAATATTTGACAACATTCCTGGCGTGTCGAACCCTACTTCTCGGTGGGAACAGTATATACGTCTATAACGTTATATATCCTAACCTAAGGCAACCTAACATCTCTGATGTAACATTTGACAACATTCCAGGCGTGTCGGTCCCTACGTCTCGGTGGTAACGTTACATGCGTCTATAACGTTATATATCCTAACCTAAGGCAACCTAACATCTCGGATGCAATATTTGACAACATTCCTGGCCTGTCGAACCCTACTTCTCGGAGGGAACAGTATATACGTCTATAACGTCATATATCCTAACCTAAGGCAACCTAACATCTCGGATGTAACATTTGACAACATGCCAGGCATGTCGGTCCCTACGTCTCGGTGGTAACATTATATACGTCTATAACGTTATATATCCTTATCTAAGGCAACCTAACATCTCGGATGCAATATTTGACAACATTCCTGGCCTGTCGAACCCTACTTCTCGGAGGGAACAGTATATACGTCTATAACGTTATATATCCTAACCTAAGGCAACCTGACATCTCGGATATATTATTCTACAACATTCCAGGCGTGTCGGACCCTACTTCTCGGTGGGAACATTATATGCGTCTAGAACGTTGTATGTCCTAATCTAAGGCAACCTAACATCTCGGATGCAATATTTGACAACATTCCTGGCCTGTCGAACCCTACTTCTCGGAGGGAACAGCATATACCTCTATAACGTCATATATCCTAGCCTAAGGCAACCTAACATCTCGGATGTAACATTTGGTAACATTCCAGGCGTGTCGGTCCCTACGTCTCGGTGGTAACATTACATGCGTCTATAACGGTATATATCCTAATCTTAGGCAACCTGACATCTCGGATGTAACATTTTACCACATTCCAGGCGTGTCGGTCCCTACGTCTCGGTGGTAACATTACATGCGTCTATAACGTTATATATCCTAACCTAAGGCCAACTAACATCTGGTATGTAATATTTGACAACATTCCTGGCGTGTCGAACCCTACTTCTCGGTGGGAACAGTATATACGTCTATAACGTTATATATCCTAACCTAAGGCAACCTAACATCTCGGATGTAACATTTGACAACATTCCAGGCGTGTCGGTCCCTACGTCTCGGTGGTAACGTTACATGCGTCTATAACGTTATATATCCTAACCTAAGGCAACCTCACATCTCGGATGCAATATTTGACAACATTCCTGGCCTGTCGAACCCTACTTCTCGGAGGGAACAGTATATACGTCTATAACGTCATATATCCTAACCTAAGGCAACCTAACATCTCGGATGTAACATTTAACAACATGCCAGGCATGTCGGTCCCTACGTGTCGGTGGTAACATTATATGCGTCTATAACGTTATATATCCTTATCTAAGGCAACCTAACATCTCGGATGCAATATTTGACAACATTCCTGGCCTGTCGAACCCTACTTCTCGGAGGGAACAGTATATACGTCTATAACGTTATATATCCTAACCGAAGGCAACCTAACATCTCGGATGTAACATTACATGCGTCTATAACGTTATATATCCTAACCGAAGGCAACCTAACATCTCGGATGTAACATTACATGCGTCTATAACGTTATATATCCTAACCTAAGGCCAACTAACATCTGGTATGTAATATTTGACAACATTCCTGGCGTGTCGAACCCTACTTCTCGGTGGGAACAGTATATACGTCTATAACGTTATATATCCTAACCTAAGGCAACCTAACATCTCTGATGTAACATTTGACAACATTAGAGGCGTGTCGGTCCCTACGTCTCGGTGGTAACGTTACATGCGTCTATAACGTTATATATCCTAACCTAAGGCAACCTAACATCTCGGATGCAATATTTGACAACATTCCTGGCCTGTCGAACCCTACATCTCGGAGGGAACAGTATATACGTCTATAACGTCATATATCCTAACCTAAGGCAACCTAACATCTCGGATGTAACATTTGACAACATTCCAGGCATGTCGGTCCCTACGTCTCGGTGGTAACATTATATGCGTCTATAACGTTATATATCATTATCTAAGGCAACCTAACATCTCGGATGCAATATTTGACAACATTCCTGGCCTGTCGAACCCTACTTCTCGGAGGGAACAGTATATACGTCTATAACGTTATATATCCTAACCTAAGGCAACCTGACATCTCGGATATATTATTCTACAACATTCCAGGCGTGTCGGACCCTACTTCTCGGTGGGAACATTATATGCGTCTAGAACGTTGTATATCCTAATCTAAGGCAACCTAACATCTCGGATGCAATATTTGACAACATTCCTGGCCTGTCGAACCCTACTTCTCGGAGGGAACAGCATATACATCTATAACGTCATATATCCTAGCCTAAGGCAACCTAACATCTCGGATGTAACATTTGGTAACATTCCAGGCGTGTCGGTCCCTACGTCTCGTTGGTAACATTACATGCGTCTATAACAGTATATATCCTAATCTTAGGCAACCTGACATCTCGGATGTAACATTTTACCACATTCCAGGCGTGTCGGTCCCTACGTCTCGGTGGTAACATTACATGCGTCTATAACGTTATATATCCTAACCTAAGGCCAACTAACATCTGGTATGTAATATTTGACAACATTCCTGGCGTGTCGAACCCTACTTCTCGGTGGGAACAGTATATACGTCTATAACGTTATATATCCTAACCTAAGGCAACCTAACATCTCGGATGTAACATTACATGCGTCTATAACGTTATATATCCTAACCTAAGGCCAACTAACATCTGGTATGTAATATTTGACAACATTCCTGGCGTGTCGAACCCTACTTCTCGGTGGGAACAGTATATACGTCTATAACGTTATATATCCTAACCTAAGGCAACCTGACATCTCGGATATATTATTCTACAACATTCCAGGCGTGTCGGACCCTACTTCTCGGTGGGAACATTATATGCGTCTAGAACGTTGTATATCCTAATCTAAGGCAACCTAACATCTCGGATGCAATATTTGACAACATTCCTGGCCTGTCGAACCCTACTTCTCGGAGGGAACAGTATATACGTCTATAACGTTATATATCCTAACCTAAGGCAACCTAGCATCTCGGATGTAACATTTGACAACATTCCAGGCATGTCGGTCCCTACGTCTCGGTGGTAACATTATATGCGTCTATAACGTTATATATCCTTATCTAAGGCAACCTAACATCTCGGATGCAATATTTGACAACATTCCTAGCCTGTCGAACCCTACGTCTCGGTGGTAACATTACATGCGTCTATAACGGTATATTTCCTAATCTAAGGCAACCTAACATCTCGGATGCAATATTTGACAACATTCCTGGCCTGTCGAACCCTACTTCTCGGAGGGAACAGCATATACCTCTATAACGTCATATATCCTAGCCTAAGGCAACCTAACATCTCGGATGTATCATTTGGTAACATTCCAGGCGTGTCGGTCCCTACGTCTCGGTGGTAACATTACATGCGTCTATAACGGTATATATCCTAATCTTATGCAACCTGACATCTCGGATGTAACATTTTACCACATTCCAGGCGTGTCGGTCCCTACGTCTCGGTGGTAACATTACATGCGTCTATAACGTTATATATCCTAACCTAAGGCCACATAACATCTGGTATGTAATATTTGACAACATTCCTGGCGTGTCGAACCCTACTTCTCGGTGGGAACAGTATATACGTCTATAACGTTATATATCCTAACCTAAGGCAACCTAACATCTCGGATGTAACATTTGACAACATTCCAGGCGTGTCGGTTCCTACGTCTCGGTGGTAAAGTTACATGCGTCTATAACGTTATATATCCTAACCTAAGGCAACCTAACATCTCGGATGCAATATTTGACAACATTCCTGGCCTGTCGAACCCTACTTCTCGGAGGGAACAGTATATACGTCTATAACGTTATATATCCTAACCTAAGGCAACCTGACATCTCGGATATATTATTCGACAACATTCCAGGCGTGTCGGACCCTACTTCTCGGTGGGAACATTATATGCGTCTATAACGTTGTATATCCTAATCTAAGGCAACCTAACATCTCGGATGCAATATTTGACAACATTCCTGGCCTGTCGAACCCTACATCTCGGAGGGAACAGTATATACGTCTATAGCGGTATGTATCCTAATCTAAGGCAACCTAACATCGTGGATGCAATATTTGACAACATTCCTGGCCTGTCGAACCCTACTTCTCGGAGGGAACAGCATATACGTCTATAACGTCATAAATCCTAACCTAAGGCAACCTAACATTTCGGATGTAACATTTGACAACATTCCAGGCGTGTCGGTCCCTACGTCTCGGTGGTAACGTTACATGCGTCTATAACGTTATATATCCTAACCTAAGGCAACCTAACATCTCGGATGCAATATTTGACAACATTCCTGACGTGTCGAACAATACTTCTCGGAGGGAACAGTATATACGTCTATAACGTTATATATCCTAACCTAAGACAACCTAGCATCTCGGATGTAACATTTGACAACATTCCAGGCATGTCGGTCCCTACGTCTCGGTGGTAACATTATATGCGTCTATAACGTTATATATCCTTATCTAAGGCAACCTAACATCTCGGATGCAATATTTGACAACATTCCTAGCCTGTCGAACCCTACGTCTCGGTGGTAACATTACATGCGTCTGTAACGGTATATTTACTAATCTAAGGCAACCTAACATCTCGGATGCAATATTTGACAACATTCCTGGCCTGTCGAACCCTACTTCTGGGAGGGAACAGCATATACCTCTATAACGTCATATATCCTAGCCTAAGGCAACCTAACATCTCGGATGTATCATTTGGTAACATTCCAGGCGTGTCGGTCCCTACGTCTCGGTGGTAACATTACATGCGTCTATAACGGTATATATCCTAATCTTAGGCAACCTGACATCTCGGATGTAACATTTTACCACATTCCAGGCGTGTCGGTCCCTACGTCTCGGTGGTAACATTACATGCGTCTATAACGTTATATATCCTAACCTAAGGCCACATAACATCTGGTATGTAATATTTGACAACATTCCTGGCGTGTCGAACCCTACTTCTCGGTGGGAACAGTATGTACGTCTATAACGTTATATATCCTAACCTAAGGCAACCTAACATCTCGGATGTAACATTTGACAACATTCCAGGCGTGTCGGTTCCTACGTCTCGGTGGTAAAGTTACATGCGTCTATAACGTTATATATCCTAACCTAAGGCAACCTAACATCTCGGATGCAATATTTGACAACATTCCTGGCCTGTCGAACCCTACTTCTCGGAGGGAACAGTATATACGTCTATAACGTCATATATCCTAACCTAAGGCAACCTAACATCTCGGATGTAACATTTGACAACATTCCAGGCATGTCGGTCCCTACGTCTCGGTGGTAACATTATAAGCGTCTATAACGTTATATATCCTTATCTAAGGCAACCTAACATCTCGGATGCAATATTTGACAACATTCCTGGCCTGTCGAACCCTACTTCTCGGAGGGAACAGTATATACGTCTATAACGTTATATATCCTAACCTAAGGCAACCTGACATCTCGGATATATTATTCGACAACATTCCAGGCGTGTCGGACCCTGCTTCTCGGTGGGAACATTATATGCGTCTATAACGTTGTATATCCTAATCTAAGGCAACCTAACATCTCGGATGCAATATTTGACAACATTCCTGGCCTGTCGAACCCTACATCTCGGAGGGAACAGTATATACGTCTGTCACGTCATATATCCTAACCTAACACAACCTAACATCTCGGAAGTAACATTTGACAACATTCCAGGCGTGTCGGTCCCTACGTCTCCGTGGTAACATTACATGCGTCTATAACGTTATATATCCTAACCTAAGGCAACCTAACATCTCGGATGCAATATTTGACAACATTCCTGGCCTGTCGAACCCTACTTCTCGGAGGGAACAGTATATACGTCTATAACGTCATATATCCTAACCTAAGGCAACCTAACATCTCGGATGTAACATTTGACAACATTCCAGGCATGTCGGTCCCTACGTCTCGGTGGTAACATTATATGCGTCTATAACGTTATATATCCTTATCTAAGGCAACCTAACATCTCGGATGCAATATTTGACAACATTCCTGGCCTGTCGAACCCTACTTCTCGGAGGGAACAGTATATACGTCTATAACGTTATATATCCTAACCTAAGGCAACCTGACATCTCGGATACATTATTCTACAACATTCCAGGCGTGTCGGACCCTACTTCTCGGTGGGAACATTATATGCGTCTATAACGTTGTATATCCTAATCTAAGGCAACCTAACATCTCGGATGCAATATTTGACAACATTCCTGGCCTGTCGAACCCTACATCTCGGAGGGAACAGTATATACGTCTATAGCGGTATGTATCCTAATCTAAGGCAACCTAACATCGTGGATGCAATATTTGACAACATTCCTGGCCTGTCGAACCCTACTTCTCGGAGGGAACAGTATATACGTCTATAACGTTATATATCCTAACCGAAGGCAACCTGACATCTCGGATGTAATATTCTACATCATTCAAGGCGTGTCGGACCCTACTTCTCGGTGGTAACATTACATGCGTCTATAACATTATATATCCTAACCTTAGGCCCACTAACATCTCCTATGTAATATTTGACAACATTCCTGGCGTGTCGAGCCCTACTTCTCGGTGGGAACAGTATATACGTCTATAACGTTATATATCCTAACCTAAGGCAACCTAACATCTCGGATATAACATTTGACAACATTCCAGGCGTGTTGGAACCCTACGTCTCGCTGGTAACATTACGTGCGTCTATAACGTTATATATGCTAACCTAAGGTAACCTAATATCTCGGATGCAATATTTGACAACATTCCTGGCCTGTCGAACCCTACTTCTCGGAGGGAACAGCATATACGTCTATAACGTCATAAATCCTAACCTAAGGCAACCTAACATTTCGGATGTAACATTTGACAACATTCCAGGCGTGTCGGTCCCTACGTCTCGGTGGTAACGTTACATGCGTCTATAACGTTATATATCCTAACCTAAGGCAACCTAACATCTCGGATGCAATATTTGACAACATTCCTGACCTGTCGAACAATACTTCTCGGAGGGAACAGTATATACGTCTATAACGTTATATATCCTAACCTAAGGCAACCTAGCATCTCGGATGTAACATTTGACAACATTCCAGGCACGTCGGTCCCTACGTCTCGGTGGTAACATTATATGCGTCTATAACGTTATATATCCTTATCTAAGGCAACCTAACATCTCGGATGCAATATTTGACAACATTCCTGGCCTGTCGAACCCTACTTCTCGGAGGGAACAGTATATACGTCTATAACGTTATATATCCTAACCTAAGGCAACCTGACATCTCGGATGTAATATTCTACAACCTTCCAGGCGCGTCGGACTCTACTTCTCGGTGGGAACATTATATGCGTCTAGAACGTTGTATGTCCTAATCTAAGGCAACCTAACATCTCGGATGCAATATTTGACAACATTCCTGGCCTGTCGAACCCTACTTCTCGGAGGGAACAGCATATACCTCTATAACGTCATATATCCTAGCCTAAGGCAACCTAACATCTCGGATGTAACATTTGGTAACATTCCAGGCGTGTCGGTCCCTACGTCTCGGTGGTAACATTACATGCGTCTATAACGGTATATATCCTAATCTTAGGCAACCTGACATCTCGGATGTAACATTTTACCACATTCCAGGCGTGTCGGTCCCTACGTCTCGGTGGTAACATTACATGCGTCTATAACGTTATATATCCTAACCTAAGGCCAACTAACATCTGGTATGTAATATTTGACAACATTCCTGGCGTGTCGAACCCTACTTCTCGGTGGGAACAGTATATACGTCTATAACGTTATATATCCTAACCTAAGGCAACCTAACATCTCGGATGTAACATTTGACAACATTCCAGGCGTGTCGGTCCCTACGTCTCGGTGGTAACGTTACATGCGTCTATAACGTTATATATCCTAACCTAAGGCAACCTAACATCTCGGATGCAATATTTGACAACATTCCTGGCCTGTCGAACCCTACTTCTCGGAGGGAACAGTATATACGTCTGTAACGTCATATATCCTAACCTAAGGCAACCTAACATCTCGGATGTAACATTTAACAACATGCCAGGCATGTCGGTCCCTACGTGTCGGTGGTAACATTATATGCGTCTATAACGTTATATATCCTTATCTAAGGCAACCTAACATCTCGGATGCAATATTTGACAACATTCCTGGCCTGTCGAACCCTACTTCTCGGAGGGAACAGTATATACGTCTATAACGTTATATATCCTAACCGAAGGCAACCTGACATCTCGGATGTAATATTCTACATCATTCAAGGCGTGTCGGACCCTACTTCTCGGTGGGAACATTGTATGAGTCTATAACGTTGTATATCCTAATGAAAGGCAACCTATTATCTCAGACGTAATATTTTACAATATTCCTCGCGTGTCGGTGTATACTTTTCGGTGGGAATATTATATGCGTCCATAACGGTCGATATCGTAATCTAAGGCAATCTAACATCTCGGATGCAATATTTGACAACATTCCTTGCCTGTCGAACCCTACTTCTCGGAGGGAACAGTATGTACGTCTGTAACGTTATATATCCTAACCTAAGGCAACCTAACATCTCGGATGTAATATTCTACAACCTTCCAGGCGTGTCGGACCCTACTTCTCGGTGGTAACATTATATGCGTCTATAACGTTGCATATCCTAATCTAAGGCAACCTAACATCTCGGATGCAATATTTGACAACATTCCTGGCCTGTCGAACCCTACTGCTCGGAGGGAACAGTATGTACGTCTATAACGGTATATATCCTAATCTAAGGCAACCTAACATCTCGGATGAAATATGTGACAACATTCCTGGCCTGTCGAAACCTACGTCTCGCTGGTAACATTACGTGCGTCTATAACGTCATATATCCTAACCTAAGACAACCAAACATCTCGGATGTAACATTTGACAACATTCCAGGCGTGTCGGTCCCTACGTCTCGGTGGTAACATTACATGCGTCTATAACGTTATACATCCTAACCTAAGGCAACCTAACATCTCGGATGCAATATTTGACAACATTCCTGGCCTGTCGAACCCTACTTCTCGGAGGGAACAGCATATACATCTATAACGTCATATATCCTAGCCTAAGGCAACCTAACATCTCGGATGTAACATTTGACAACATTCCAGGCGTGTCGGTCCCTACGTCTCGGTGGTAACATTACATGCGTCTATAACGTTATATATCCTAACCTTAGGCCAACTAACATCTCGTATGTAATATTTGACAACATTCCTGGCGTGTCGAACCCTACTTCTCGGTGGGAACAGTATATACGTCTATAACGTTATATATCCTAACCTAAGGCAACCTAGCATCTCGGATGTAACATTTGACAACATTCCAGGCATGTCGGTCCCTACGTCTCGGTGGTAACATTATATGCGTCTATAACGTTATATATCCTTATCTAAGGCAACCTAACATCTCGGATGCAATATTTGACAACATTCCTAGCCTGTCGAACCCTGGTCTCGGTGGTAACATTACATGCGTCTATAACGGTATATTTCCTAATCTAAGGCAACCTAACATCTCGGATGCAATATTTGACAACATTCCTGGCCTGTCGAACCCTACTTCTCGGAGGGAACAGCATATACCTCTATAACGTCATATATCCTAGCCTAAGGCAACCTAACATCTCGGATGTATCATTTGGTAACATTCCAGGCGTGTCGGTCCCTACGTCTCGGTGGTAACATTACATGCGTCTATAACGGTATATATCCTAATCTTATGCAACCTGACATCTCGGATGTAACATTTTACCACATTCCAGGCGTGTCGGTCCCTACGTCTCGGTGGTAACATTACATGCGTCTATAACGTTATATATCCTAACCTAAGGCCACATAACATCTGGTATGTAATATTTGACAACATTCCTGGCGTGTCGAACCCTACTTCTCGGTGGGAACAGTATATACGTCTATAACGTTATATATCCTAACCTAAGGCAACCTAACATCTCGGATGTAACATTTGACAACATTCCAGGCGTGTCGGTTCCTACGTCTCGGTGGTAAAGTTACATGCGTCTATAACGTTATATATCCTAACCTAAGGCAACCTAACATCTCGGATGCAATATTTGACAACATTCCTGGCCTGTCGAACCCTACTTCTCGGAGGGAACAGTATATACGTCTATAACGTTATATATCCTAACCTAAGGCAACCTGACATCTCGGATATATTATTCGACAACATTCCAGGCGTGTCGGACCCTACTTCTCGGTGGGAACATTATATGCGTCTATAACGTTGTATATCCTAATCTAAGGCAACCTAACATCTCGGATGCAATATTTGACAACATTCCTGGCCTGTCGAACCCTACATCTCGGAGGGAACAGTATATACGTCTATAGCGGTATGTATCCTAATCTAAGGCAACCTAACATCGTGGATGCAATATTTGACAACATTCCTGGCCTGTCGAACCCTACTTCTCGGAGGGAACAGCATATACGTCTATAACGTCATAAATCCTAACCTAAGGCAACCTAACATTTCGGATGTAACATTTGACAACATTCCAGGCGTGTCGGTCCCTACGTCTCGGTGGTAACGTTACATGCGTCTATAACGTTATATATCCTAACCTAAGGCAACCTAACATCTCGGATGCAATATTTGACAACATTCCTGACGTGTCGAACAATACTTCTCGGAGGGAACAGTATATACGTCTATAACGTTATATATCCTAACCTAAGGCAACCTAGCATCTCGGATGTAACATTTGACAACATTCCAGGCATGTCGGTCCCTACGTCTCGGTGGTAACATTATATGCGTCTATAACGTTATATATCCTTATCTAAGGCAACCTAACATCTCGGATGCAATATTTGACAACATTCCTAGCCTGTCGAACCCTACGTCTCGGTGGTAACATTACATGCGTCTGTAACGGTATATTTACTAATCTAAGGCAACCTAACATCTCGGATGCAATATTTGACAACATTCCTGGCCTGTCGAACCCTACTTCTCGGAGGGAACAGTATATACGTCTATAACGTTATATATCCTAACCTAAGGCAACCTAACATCTCGGATGTAACATTTGACAACATTCCAGGCGTGTCGGTTCCTACGTCTCGGTGGTAAAGTTACATGCGTCTATAACGTTATATATCCTAACCTAAGGCAACCTAACATCTCGGATGCAATATTTGACAACATTCCTGGCCTGTCGAACCCTACTTCTCGGAGGGAACAGCATATACCTCTATAACGTCATATATCCTAGCCTAAGGCAACCTAACATCTCGGATGTAACATTTGGTAACATTCCAGGCGTGTCGGTCCCTACGTCTCGGTGGTAACATTACATGCGTCTATAACGGTATATATCCTAATCTTAGGCAACCTGACATCTCGGATGTAACATTTTACCACATTCCAGGCGTGTCGGTCCCTACGTCTCGGTGGTAACATTACATGCGTCTATAACGTTATATATCCTAACCTAAGGCCAACTAACATCTGGTATGTAATATTTGACAACATTCCTGGCGTGTCGAACCCTACTTCTCGGTGGGAACAATATATACGTCTATAACGTTATATATCCTAACCTAAGGCAACCTAACATCTCGGATGTAACATTTGACAACATTCCAGGCGTGTCGGTCCCTACGTCTCGGTGGTAACGTTACATGCGTCTATAACGTTATATATCCTAACCTAAGGCAACCTAACATCTCGGATGCAATATTTGACAACATTCCTGGCCTGTCGAACCCTACTTCTCGGAGGGAACAGTATATACGTCTGTAACGTCATATATCCTAACCTAAGGCAACCTAACATCTCGGATGTAACATTTAACAACATGCCAGGCATGTCGGTCCCTACGTGTCGGTGGTAACATTATATGCGTCTATAACGTTATATATCCTTATCTAAGGCAACCTAACATCTCGGATGCAATATTTGACAACATTCCTGGCCTGTCGAACCCTACTTCTCGGAGGGAACAGTATATACGTCTATAACGTTATATATCCTAACCGAAGGCAACCTGACATCTCGGATGTAATATTCTACATCATTCAAGGCGTGTCGGACCCTACTTCTCGGTGGGAACATTGTATGAGTCTATAACGTTGTATATCCTAATGAAAGGCAACCTATTATCTCAGACGTAATATTTTACAATATTCCTCGCGTGTCGGTGTATACTTTTCGGTGGGAATATTATATGCGTCCATAACGGTCGATATCGTAATCTAAGGCAATCTAACATCTCGGATGCAATATTTGACAACATTCCTTGCCTGTCGAACCCTACTTCTCGGAGGGAACAGTATGTACGTCTGTAACGTTATATATCCTAACCTAAGGCAACCTAACATCTCGGATGTAATATTCTACAACCTTCCAGGCGTGTCGGACCCTACTTCTCGGTGGTAACATTATATGCGTCTATAACGTTGCATATCCTAATCTAAGGCAACCTAACATCTCGGATGCAATATTTGACAACATTCCTGGCCTGTCGAACCCTACTGCTCGGAGGGAACAGTATGTACGTCTATAACGGTATATATCCTAATCTAAGGCAACCTAACATCTCGGATGAAATATGTGACAACATTCCTGGCCTGTCGAAACCTACGTCTCGCTGGTAACATTACGTGCGTCTATAACGTCATATATCCTAACCTAAGACAACCAAATATCTCGGATGTAACATTTGACAACATTCCAGGCGTGTCGGTCCCTACGTCTCGGTGGTAACATTACATGCGTCTATAACGTTATACATCCTAACCTAAGGCAACCTAACATCTCGGATGCAATATTTGACAACATTCCTGGCCTGTCGAACCCTACTTCTCGGAGGGAACAGCATATACATCTATAACGTCATATATCCTAGCCTAAGGCAACCTAACATCTCGGATGTAACATTTGACAACATTCCAGGCGTGTCGGTCCCTACGTCTCGGTGGTAACATTACATGCGTCTATAACGTTATATATCCTAACCTTAGGCCAACTAACATCTCGTATGTAATATTTGACAACATTCCTGGCGTGTCGAACCCTACTTCTCGGTGGGAACAGTATATACGTCTATAACGTTATATATCCTAACCTAAGGCAACCTAGCATCTCGGATGTAACATTTGACAACATTCCAGGCATGTCGGTCCCTACGTCTCGGTGGTAACATTATATGCGTCTATAACGTTATATATCCTTATCTAAGGCAACCTAACATCTCGGATGCAATATTTGACAACATTCCTAGCCTGTCGAACCCTGGTCTCGGTGGTAACATTACATGCGTCTGTAACGGTATATTTACTAATCTAAGGCAACCTAACATCTCGGATGCAATATTTGACAACATTCCTGGCCTGTCGAACCCTACTTCTCGGAGGGAACAGTATATACGTCTATAACGTTATATATCCTAACCTAAGGCAACCTAACATCTCGGATGTAACATTTGACAACATTCCAGGCGTGTCGGTTCCTACGTCTCGGTGGTAAAGTTACATGCGTCTATAACGTTATATATCCTAACCTAAGGCAACCTAACATCTCGGATGCAATATTTGACAACATTCCTGGCCTGTCGAACCCTACTTCTCGGAGGGAACAGCATATACCTCTATAACGTCATATATCCTAGCCTAAGGCAACCTAACATCTCAGATGTAACATTTGGTAACATTCCAGGCGTGTCGGTCCCTACGTCTCGGTGGTAACATTACATGCGTCTATAACGGTATATATCCTAATCTTAGGCAACCTGACATCTCGGATGTAACATTTTACCACATTCCAGGCGTGTCGGTCCCTACGTCTCGGTGGTAACATTACATGCGTCTATAACGTTATATATCCTAACCTAAGGCCAACTAACATCTGGTATGTAATATTTGACAACATTCCTGGCGTGTCGAACCCTACTTCTCGGTGGGAACAGTATATACGTCTATAACGTTATATATCCTAACCTAAGGCAACCTAACATCTCGGATGTAACATTTGACAACATTCCAGGCGTGTCGGTCCCTACGTCTCGGTGGTAACGTTACATGCGTCTATAACGTTATATATCCTAACCTAAGGCAACCTAACATCTCGGATGCAATATTTGACAACATTCCTGGCCTGTCGAACCCTACTTCTCGGAGGGAACAGTATATACGTCTGTAACGTCATATATCCTAACCTAAGGCAACCTAACATCTCGGATGTAACATTTAACAACATGCCAGGCATGTCGGTCCCTACGTGTCGGTGGTAACATTATATGCGTCTATAACGTTATATATCCTTATCTAAGGCAACCTAACATCTCGGATGCAATATTTGACAACATTCCTGGCCTGTCGAACCCTACTTCTCGGAGGGAACAGTATATACGTCTATAACGTTATATATCCTAACCGAAGGCAACCTGACATCTCGGATGTAATATTCTACATCATTCAAGGCGTGTCGGACCCTACTTCTCGGTGGGAACATTGTATGAGTCTATAACGTTGTATATCCTAATGAAAGGCAACCTATTATCTCAGACGTAATATTTTACAATATTCCTCGCGTGTCGGTGTATACTTTTCGGTGGGAATATTATATGCGTCCATAACGGTCGATATCGTAATCTAAGGCAATCTAACATCTCGGATGCAATATTTGACAACATTCCTTGCCTGTCGAACCCTACTTCTCGGAGGGAACAGTATGTACGTCTGTAACGTTATATATCCTAACCTAAGGCAACCTAACATCTCGGATGTAATATTCTACAACCTTCCAGGCGTGTCGGACCCTACTTCTCGGTGGTAACATTATATGCGTCTATAACGTTGCATATCCTAATCTAAGGCAACCTAACATCTCGGATGCAATATTTGACAACATTCCTGGCCTGTCGAACCCTACTGCTCGGAGGGAACAGTATGTACGTCTATAACGGTATATATCCTAATCTAAGGCAACCTAACATCTCGGATGAAATATGTGACAACATTCCTGGCCTGTCGAAACCTACGTCTCGCTGGTAACATTACGTGCGTCTATAACGTCATATATCCTAACCTAAGACAACCAAACATCTCGGATGTAACATTTGACAACATTCCAGGCGTGTCGGTCCCTACGTCTCGGTGGTAACATTACATGCGTCTATAACGTTATACATCCTAACCTAAGGCAACCTAACATCTCGGATGCAATATTTGACAACATTCCTGGCCTGTCGAACCCTACTTCTCGGAGGGAACAGCATATACATCTATAACGTCATATATCCTAGCCTAAGGCAACCTAACATCTCGGATGTAACATTTGACAACATTCCAGGCGTGTCGGTCCCTACGTCTCGGTGGTAACATTACATGCGTCTATAACGTTATATATCCTAACCTTAGGCCAACTAACATCTCGTATGTAATATTTGACAACATTCCTGGCGTGTCGAACCCTACTTCTCGGTGGGAACAGTATATACGTCTATAACGTTATATATCCTAACCTAAGGCAACCTAGCATCTCGGATGTAACATTTGACAACATTCCAGGCATGTCGGTCCCTACGTCTCGGTGGTAACATTATATGCGTCTATAACGTTATATATCCTTATCTAAGGCAACCTAACATCTCGGATGCAATATTTGACAACATTCCTAGCCTGTCGAACCCTGGTCTCGGTGGTAACATTACATGCGTCTATAACGGTATATTTCCTAATCTAAGGCAACCTAACATCTCGGATGCAATATTTGACAACATTCCTGGCCTGTCGAACCCTACTTCTCGGAGGGAACAGCATATACCTCTATAACGTCATATATCCTAGCCTAAGGCAACCTAACATCTCGGATGTATCATTTGGTAACATTCCAGGCGTGTCGGTCCCTACGTCTCGGTGGTAACATTACATGCGTCTATAACGGTATATATCCTAATCTTATGCAACCTGACATCTCGGATGTAACATTTTACCACATTCCAGGCGTGTCGGTCCCTACGTCTCGGTGGTAACATTACATGCGTCTATAACGTTATATATCCTAACCTAAGGCCACATAACATCTGGTATGTAATATTTGACAACATTCCTGGCGTGTCGAACCCTACTTCTCGGTGGGAACAGTATATACGTCTATAACGTTATATATCCTAACCTAAGGCAACCTAACATCTCGGATGTAACATTTGACAACATTCCAGGCGTGTCGGTTCCTACGTCTCGGTGGTAAAGTTACATGCGTCTATAACGTTATATATCCTAACCTAAGGCAACCTAACATCTCGGATGCAATATTTGACAACATTCCTGGCCTGTCGAACCCTACTTCTCGGAGGGAACAGTATATACGTCTATAACGTTATATATCCTAACCTAAGGCAACCTGACATCTCGGATATATTATTCGACAACATTCCAGGCGTGTCGGACCCTACTTCTCGGTGGGAACATTATATGCGTCTATAACGTTGTATATCCTAATCTAAGGCAACCTAACATCTCGGATGCAATATTTGACAACATTCCTGGCCTGTCGAACCCTACATCTCGGAGGGAACAGTATATACGTCTATAGCGGTATGTATCCTAATCTAAGGCAACCTAACATCGTGGATGCAATATTTGACAACATTCCTGGCCTGTCGAACCCTACTTCTCGGAGGGAACAGCATATACGTCTATAACGTCATAAATCCTAACCTAAGGCAACCTAACATTTCGGATGTAACATTTGACAACATTCCAGGCGTGTCGGTCCCTACGTCTCGGTGGTAACGTTACATGCGTCTATAACGTTATATATCCTAACCTAAGGCAACCTAACATCTCGGATGCAATATTTGACAACATTCCTGACGTGTCGAACAATACTTCTCGGAGGGAACAGTATATACGTCTATAACGTTATATATCCTAACCTAAGGCAACCTAGCATCTCGGATGTAACATTTGACAACATTCCAGGCATGTCGGTCCCTACGTCTCGGTGGTAACATTATATGCGTCTATAACGTTATATATCCTTATCTAAGGCAACCTAACATCTCGGATGCAATATTTGACAACATTCCTAGCCTGTCGAACCCTACGTCTCGGTGGTAACATTACATGCGTCTGTAACGGTATATTTACTAATCTAAGGCAACCTAACATCTCGGATGCAATATTTGACAACATTCCTGGCCTGTCGAACCCTACTTCTCGGAGGGAACAGTATATACGTCTATAACGTTATATATCCTAACCTAAGGCAACCTGACATCTCGGATATATTATTCTACAACATTCATGGCGTATCGGTCCCTACGTCTCGGTGGCAACATTACATGCGTCTATAGCGGTATATATCCTAATCTTAGGCAACCTAACATCTCGTATGTAATATTTGACAACATTCCTGGCCTGTCGAACCCTACTTCTCGGAGGGAACAGCATATACGTCTATAACGTCATATATCCTAACCTAAGGCAACCTAACATCTCGGATGTAACATTTGACAACATTCCATGCGTGTCGGTCCCTACGTCTCGGTGGTAACATTACATGCGTCTATAACGGTATATTTCCTAATCTAAGGCAACCTAACATCTCGGATGTAACATTTGACAACATTCCAGGCGTGTCGGTCCCTACGTCTCGGTGGTAACATTACATGCGTCTATAAAGGTATATATCCTAATCTTAGGCAACCTAATATCTCGGATGTAACATTTTACCACATTCCTGGCGTGTCGGTCCCTACGTCTCGGTGGTAACATTACATGCGTCTATAACGTTATATATCCTAACCTAAGGCCACCTAATATCTCGTATGTAATATTTGACAACATTCCTGGCGTATCGGTCCCTACGTCTCGGTGGTAACATTACATGCGTCTATAGCGGTATATATCCTAATCTTAGGCAACCTAACATCTCGTATGTAATATTTGACAACATTCCTGGCCTGTCGAACCCTACTTCTCGGAGGGAACAGCATATACGTCTATAACGTCATATATCCTAACCTAAGGCAACCTAACATCTCGGATGTAACATTTGACAACATTCCATGCGTGTCGGTCCCTACGTCTCGGTGGTAACATTACATGCGTCTATAACGGTATATTTCCTAATCTAAGGCAACCTAACATCTCGGATGCAATATTTGACAACATTCCTGGCCTGTCGAACCCTACTTCTCGGAGGGAACAGTATATACGTCTATAACGTTATATATCCTAGCCTAAGGCAACCTAACATCTCGGATGTAAAATTTGACAACATTCCAGGCGTGTCGGTCCCTACGTCTCGGTGGTAACATTACATGCGTCTATAACGGTATATTTCCTAATCTAAGGCAACCTAACATCTCGGATGCAATATTTGACAACATTCCTAGCCTGTCGAACCCTACTTCTCGGAGGGAACAGTATATACGTCTATAACGTTATATATCCTAACCTAACGCAACCTGACATCTCGGATGTAATATTCTACATCATTCCAGGCGTGTCGGACCCTACTTTTCGGTGGGAACATTATATGAGTCTATAACGTTGTATTTCCTAATCTAAGGCAATCTATTATCTCAGACGTAATATTTTACAATATTCCTGGCGTGTCGGTGCATACTTTTCGGTGGGAATATTATATGCGTCTATAACGGTCGATATCGTAATCTAAGGCAACCTAACATCTCGGATGCCATTTTTGACAACATTCCTGGCCTGTCGAACCCTACTTCTCGGAGGGAACAGTATATACGTCTATAACGTTATATATCCTAACCGAAGGCAACCTGACATCTCGGATGTAATATTCTACATCATTCAAGGCGTGTCGGACCCTACTTCTCGGTGGGAACATTATATGAGTCTATAACGTTGTATATCCTAATCTAAGGCAACCTATTATCTGAGACGTAATATTGTACAATATTCCTCGCGTGTCGGTGCATACTTTTCGGTGGGAATATTATATGCGTCCATAACGGTCGATATCGTAATCTAAGGCAATCTAACATCTCGGATGCAATATTTGACAACATTCCTTGCCTGTCGAACCCTACTTCTCGGAGGGAACAGTATGTACGTCTATAAGGTTATATATCCTAACCTAAGGCAACCTAACATCTCGGATGTAATATTCTACAACCTTCCAGCCGTGTCGGACCCTACTTCTCGGTGGTAACATTATATGCGTCTATAGCGTTGCATATCCTAATCTAAGGCAACCTAACATCTCGGATGCAATATTTGACAACATTCCTGGCCTGTCGAACCCTACTGCTCGGAGGGAACAGTATGTACGTCTATAACGGTATATATCCTAATCTAAGGCAACCTAACATCTCGGATGAAATATGTGACAACATTCCTGGCCTGTCGAAACCTACGTCTCGCTGGTAACATTACGTGCGTCTATAACGTCATATATCCTAACCTAAGACAACCAAACATCTCGGATGTAACATTTGACAACATTCCAGGCATGTCGGTCCCTACGTCTCGGTGGTAACATTATATGCGTCTATAACGTTATATATCCTTATCTAAGGCAACCTAACATCTCGGATGCAATATTTGACAACATTCCTAGCCTGTCGAACCCTACGTCTCGGTGGTAACATTACATGCGTCTATAACGGTATATATCCTAACCTAAGGCCACATAACATCTGGTATGTAATATTTGACAACATTCCTGGCGTGTCGAACCCTACTTCTCGGTGGGAACAGTATATACGTCTATAACGTTATATATCCTAACCTAAGGCAACCTAACATCTCGGATGTAACATTTGACAACATTCCAGGCGTGTCGGTTCCTACGTCTCGGTGGTAAAGTTACATGCGTCTATAACGTTATATATCCTAACCTAAGGCAACCTAACATCTCGGATGCAATATTTGACAACATTCCTGGCCTGTCGAACCCTACTTCTCGGAGGGAACAGTATATACGTCTATAACGTCATATATCCTAACCTAAGGCAACCTAACATCTCGGATGTATCATTTGACAACATTCCAGGCATGTCGGTCCCTACGTCTCTGTGGTAACATTATATGCGTCTATAACGTTTTATATCCTTATCTAAGGCAACCCAACATCTCGGATGCAATATTTGACAACATTCCTGGCCTGTCGAACCCTACTTCTCGGAGGGAACAGTATATACGTCTATAACGTTATATATCCTAACCTAAGGCAACCTGACATCTCGGATATATGATTCGACAACATTCCAGGCGTGTCGGACCCTACTTCTCGGTGGGAACATTATATGCGTCTATAACGTTGTATATCCTAATCTAAGGCAACCTAACATCTCGGATGCAATATTTGACAACATTCCTGGCCTGTCGAACCCTACATCTCGTAGGGAACAGTATATACGTCTGTCACGTCATATATCCTAACCTAAGACAACCTAACATCTCGGATGTAACATTTGACAACATTCCAGGCGTGTCGGTCCCTACGTCTCCGTGGTAACATTACATGCGTCTATAACGTTATATATCCTAACCTAAGGCAACCTACCATCTCGGATGCAATATTTGACAACATTCCTGGCCTGTCGAACCCTACTTCTCGGAGGGAACAGTATATACGTCTATAACGTCATATATCCTAACCTAAGGCAACCTAACATCTCGGATGTAACATTTGACAACATTCCAGGCATGTCGGTCCCTACGTCTCGGTGGTAACATTATATGCGTCTATAACGTTATATATCCTTATCTAAGGCAACCTAACATCTCGGATGCAATATTTGACAACATTCCTGGCCTGTCGAACCCTACTTCTCGGAGGGAACAGTATATACGTCTATAACGTTATATATCCTAACCTAAGGTAACCTGACATCTCGGATATATTATTCTACAACATTCCAGGCGTGTCGGACCCTACTTCTCGGTGGGAACATTATATGCGTCTATAACGTTGTATATCCTAATCTAAGGCAACCTAATATCTCGGATGCAATATTTGACAACATTCCTGGCCTGTCGAACCCTACATCTCGGAGGGAACAGTATATACGTCTATAGCGGTATGTATCCTAATCTAAGGCAACCTAACATCGTGGATGCAATATTTGACAACATTCCTGGCCTGTCGAACCCTACTTCTCGGAGGGAATAGTATATACGTCTATAACGTTATATATCCTAACCGAAGGCAACTTGACATCTCGGATGTAATATTCTACATCATTCAAGGCGTGTCGGACCCTACTTCTCGGTGGGAACATTATATGAGTCTATAACGTTGTATATCCTAATCTAAGGCAACCTATTATCTCAGACGTAATATTTTACAATATTCCTCGCGTGTCGGTGTATACTTTTCGGTGGGAATATTATATGCGTCCATAACGGTCGATATCGTAATCTAAGGCAATCTAACATCTCGGATGCAATATTTGACAACATTCCTTGCCTGTCGAACCCTACTTCTCGGAGGGAACAGTATGTACGTTTATAACGTTATATATCCTAACCTAAGGCAACCTAACATCTCGGATGTAATATTCTACAACCTTCCAGGCGTGTCGGACCTTACTTCTCGGCGGTAACATTACATGCGTCTATAACGTTGCATATCCTAATCTAAGGCAACCTAACATCTCGGATGCAATATTTGACAACATTCCCGGCCTGTCGAACCCTACTGCTCGGAGGGAACAGTATATACGTCTATAACGGTATATATCCTAATCTAAGGCAACCTAACATCTCGGATGAAATATGTGACAACATTCCTGGCCTGTCGAACCCTACATCTCGGAGGGAACAGTATATACGTCTATAACGTCATATATCCTAACCTAAGGCAACCTAACGTCTCGGATGTAACATTTGACAACATTCCAGGCATGTCGGTCCCTACGTCTCGGTGGTAACATTATATGCGTCTATAACGTTATATATCCTTATCTAATGCAACCTAACATCTCGGATGCAATATTTGACAACATTCCTGGCCTGTCGAACCCTACTTCTCGGAGGGAACAGTATATACGTCTATAACGTTATATATCCTAACCTAAGGCAACCTGACATCTCGGATGAAATATGTGACAACATTCCTGGCCTGTCGAACCCTACATCTCGGAGGGAACAGTATATACGTCTATAGCGGTATATATCCTAATCTAAGGCAACCTAACATCTCGTATGCAATATTTGACAACATTCCTGGCCTGTCGAACCCTACTTCTCGGAGGGAACAGTATATATGTCTATAACGTTATATATCCTAACCGAAGGCAACCTGACATCTCGGATGTAACATTTGACAACATTCCAGGCGTGTCGGTCCCTACGTCTCGGTGGTAACATTACATGCGTCTATAACGTTATATATCCTAACCTAAGGCAACCTAACATCTCGGATGCAATATTTGACAACATTCCTGGCCCGTCGAACCCTACTTCTCGGAGGGAACAGCATATACATCTATAACGTTATATATCCTTATCTAAGGCAACCTAACATCTCGGATGCAATATTTGACAACATTCCTAGCCTGTCGAACCCTACTTCTCGGAGGGAACAGTATATACGTCTATAACGTTATATATCCTAACCTAGGGCAACCTAACATCTCGGATATATTATTCTACAACATTCCAGGCGTGTCGGACCCTACTTCTCGGTGGTAACATTATATGCGTCTATAACGTTGCATATCCTAATCTAAGGCAACCTAACATCTCGGATGCAATATTTGACAACATTCCTGGCCTGTCGAACCCTACATCCCGGAGGGAACAGTATATACGTCTATAGCGGTATATATCCTAATCTAAGGCAACCTAACATCTCGTATCCAATATTTGACAACATTCCTGGCCTGTCGAACCCTACTTCTCGGAGGGAACAGTATATATGTCTATAACGTTATATATCCTAACCGAAGGCAACCTGACATCTCGGATGTAACATTTGACAACATTCCAGGCGTGTCGGTCCCTACGTCTCGGTGGTAACATTACATGCGTCTATAACGTTATATATCCTAACCTAAGGCAACCTAACATCTCGGATGCAATATTTGACAACATTCCTGGCCCGTCGAACCCTACTTCTCGGAGGGAACAGCATATACATCTATAACGTTATATATCCTTATCTAAGGCAACCTAACATCTCGGATGCAATATTTGACAACATTCCTAGCCTGTCGAACCCTACTTCTCGGAGGGAACAGTATATACGTCTATAACGTTATATATCCTAACCTAGGGCAACCTAACATCTCGGATGTAATATTCTACAACCTTCCAGGCGTGTTGGACCCTACTTCTCGGTGGGAACATTATATGCGTCTATAACGTTGTATATCCTTATCTAAGGCAACCTAACATCTCGGATGCAATATTTGACAACATTCCTGGCCTGTCGAACCCTACGTCTCGGAGGGAACAGTATATACGTCTATAGCGGTATATATCCTAATCTAAGGCAACCTAACATCTCGTATGCAATATTTGACAACACTCCTGGCCTGTCGAACCCTACTTCTCGGAGGGAACAGTATATATGTCTATAACGTTATATATCCTAACCGAAGGCAACCTGACATCTCGGATGTAATATTCTACATCATTCAAGGCGTGTCGGACCCTACTTCTCGGTGGTAACATTACATGCGTCTATAACGTTGCATATCCTAATCTAAGGCAACCTAACATCTCGGATGCAATATTTGACAACATTCCCGGCCTGTCGAACCCTACTGCTCGGAGGGAACAGTATATACGTCTATAACGGTATATATCCTAATCTAAGGCAACCTAACATCTCGGATGAAATATGTGACAACATTCCTGGCCTGTCGAACCCTACATCTCGGAGGGAACAGTATATACGTCTATAACGTCATATATCCTAACCTAAGGCAACCTAACGTCTCGGATGTAACATTTGACAACATTCCAGGCATGTCGGTCCCTACGTCTCGGTGGTAACATTATATGCGTCTATAACGTTATATATCCTTATCTAATGCAACCTAACATCTCGGATGCAATATTTGACAACATTCCTGGCCTGTCGAACCCTACTTCTCGGAGGGAACAGTATATACGTCTATAACGTTATATATCCTAACCTAAGGCAACCTGACATCTCGGATATATTATTCTACAACATTCCAGGCGTGTCGGACCCTACTTCTCGGTGGTAACATTATATGCGTCTATAACGTTGCATATCCTAATCTAAGGCAACCTAACATCTCGGATGCAATATTTGACAACATTCCAGGCGTGTCGGTCCCTACGTCTCGGTGGTAACATTACATGCGTCTATAACGTTATATATCCTAACCTAAGGCAACCTAACATCTCGGATGCAATATTTGACAACATTCCTGGCCTGTCGAACCCTACTTCTCGGAGGGAACAGCATATACATCTATAACGTCATATATCCTAGCCTAAGGTAACCTAACATCTCGGATGTAACATTTGACAACATTCCAGGCGTGTCGGTCCCTACGTCTCGGTGGTAACATTACATGCGTCTATAACGTTATATATCCTAACCTTAGGCCAACTAACATCTCGTATGTAATATTTGACAACATTCCTGGCGTGTCGAACCCTACTTCTCGGTGGGAACAGTATATACGTCTATAACGTTATATATCCTAACCGAAGGCAACCTGACATCTCGGATGTAACATTTGACAACATTCCAGGCGTGTCGGTCCCTACGTCTCGGTGGTAACATTACATGCGTCTATAACGTTATATATCCTAACCTAAGGCAACCTAACATCTCGGATGCAATATTTGACAACATTCCTGGCCCGTCGAACCCTACTTCTCGGAGGGAACAGCATATACATCTATAACGTTATATATCCTTATCTAAGGCAACCTAACATCTCGGATGCAATATTTGACAACATTCCTAGCCTGTCGAACCCTACTTCTCGGAGGGAACAGTATATACGTCTATAACGTTATATATCCTAACCTAGGGCAACCTAACATCTCGGATGTAATATTCTACAACCTTCCAGGCGTGTTGGACCCTACTTCTCGGTGGGAAAATTATATGCGTCTATAACGTTGTATATCCTTATCTAAGGCAACCTAACATCTCGGATGCAATATTTGACAACATTCCTGGCCTGTCGAACCCTACATCTCGGAGGGAACAGTATATACGTCTATAGCGGTATATATCCTAATCTAAGGCAACCTAACATCTCGTATGCAATATTTGACAACACTCCTGGCCTGTCGAACCCTACTTCTCGGAGGGAACAGTATATATGTCTATAACGTTATATATCCTAACCGAAGGCAACCTGACATCTCGGATGTAATATTCTACATCATTCAAGGCGTGTCGGACCCTACTTCTCGGTGGGAACATTATATGAGTCTATAACGTTGTATATCGTAATCTAAGGCAACCTATTATTTCAGACGTAATATTGTACAATATTCCTCGCGTGTCGGTGCATACTTTTCGGTGCGAATATTATATGCGTCCATAACGGTCGATATCGTAATCTAAGGCAATCTAACATCTCGGATGCAATATTTGATAACATTCCTTGCCTGTCGAACCCTACTTCTCGGAGGGAACAGTATGTACGATTATAACGTTATATATCCTAGCCTAAGGCAACCTAACATCTCGGATGTAATATTCTACAACCTTCCAGGCGTGTCGGACCTTACTTCTCGGTGGTAACATTACATGCGTCTATAACGTTGCATATCCTAATCTAAGGCAACCTAACATCTCGGATGCAATATTTGACAACATTCCCGGCCTGTCGAACCCTACTGCTCGGAGGGAACAGTATATACGTCTATAACGGTATATATCCTAATCTAAGGCAACCTAACATCTCGGATGAAATATGTGACAACATTCCTGGCCTGTCGAACCCTACATCTCGGAGGGAACAGTATATACGTCTATAACGTCATATATCCTAACCTAAGGCAACCTAACGTCTCGGATGTAACATTTGACAACATTCCAGGCATGTCGGTCCCTACGTCTCGGTGGTAACATTATATGCGTCTATAACGTTATATATCCTTATCTAATGCAACCTAACATCTCGGGTGCAATATATGACAACATTCCTGGCCTGTCGAACCCTACTTCTCGGAGGGAACAGTATATACGTCTATAACGTTATATATCCTAACCTAAGGCAACCTGACATCTCGGATATATTATTCTACAACATTCCAGGCGTGTCGGACCCTACTTCTCGGTGGTAACATTATATGCGTCTATAACGTTGCATATCCTAATCTAAGGCAACCTAACATCTCGGATGCAATATTTGACAACATTCCAGGCGTGTCGGTCCCTACGTCTCGGTGGTAACATTACATGCGTCTATAACGTTATATATCCTAACCTAAGGCAACCTAACATCTCGGATGCAATATTTGACAACATTCCTGGCCTGTCGAACCCTACTTCTCGGAGGGAACAGCATATACATCTATAACGTCATATATCCTAGCCTAAGGTAACCTAACATCTCGGATGTAACATTTGACAACATTCCAGGCGTGTCGGTCCCTACGTCTCGGTGGTAACATTACATGCGTCTATAACGTTATATATCCTAACCTTAGGCCAACTAACATCTCGTATGTAATATTTGACAACATTCCTGGCGTGTCGAACCCTACTTCTCGGTGGGAACAGTATATACGTCTATAACGTTATATATTCTAACCGAAGGCAACCTGACATCTCGGATGTAACATTTGACAACATTCCAGGCGTGTCGGTCCCTACGTCTCGGTGGTAACATTACATGCGTCTATAACGTTATATATCCTAACCTAAGGCAACCTAACATCTCGGATGCAATATTTGACAACATTCCTGGCCCGTCGAACCCTACTTCTCGGAGGGAACAGCATATACATCTATAACGTTATATATCCTTATCTAAGGCAACCTAACATCTCGGATGCAATATTTGACAACATTCCTAGCCTGTCGAACCCTACTTCTCGGAGGGAACAGTATATACGTCTATAACGTTATATATCCTAACCTAGGGCAACCTAACATCTCGGATGTAATATTCTACAACCTTCCAGGCGTGTTGGACCCTACTTCTCGGTGGGAAAATTATATGCGTCTATAACGTTGTATATCCTTATCTAAGGCAACCTAACATCTCGGATGCAATATTTGACAACATTCCTGGCCTGTCGAACCCTACATCTCGGAGGGAACAGTATATACGTCTATAGCGGTATATATCCTAATCTAAGGCAACCTAACATCTCGTATGCAATATTTGACAACACTCCTGGCCTGTCGAACCCTACTTCTCGGAGGGAACAGTATATATGTCTATAACGTTATATATCCTAACCGAAGGCAACCTGACATCTCGGATGTAATATTCTACATCATTCAAGGCGTGTCGGACCCTACTTCTCGGTGGGAACATTATATGAGTCTATAACGTTGTATATCGTAATCTAAGGCAACCTATTATTTCAGACGTAATATTGTACAATATTCCTCGCGTGTCGGTGCATACTTTTCGGTGCGAATATTATATGCGTCCATAACGGTCGATATCGTAATCTAAGGCAATCTAACATCTCGGATGCAATATTTGACAACATTCCTTGCCTGTCGAACCCTACTTCTCGGAGGGAACAGTATGTACGTTTATAACGTTATATATCCTAGCCTAAGGCAACCTAACATCTCGGATGTAATATTCTACAACCTTCCAGGCGTGTCGGACCTTACTTCTCGGTGGTAACATTACATGCGTCTATAACGTTGCATATCCTAATCTAAGGCAACCTAACATCTCGGATGCAATATTTGACAACATTCCCGGCCTGTCGAACCCTACTGCTCGGAGGGAACAGTATATACGTCTATAACGGTATATATCCTAATCTAAGGCAACCTAACATCTCGGATGAAATATGTGACAACATTCCTGGCCTGTCGAACCCTACATCTCGGAGGGAACAGTATATACGTCTATAACGTCATATATCCTAACCTAAGGCAACCTAACGTCTCGGATGTAACATTTGACAACATTCCAGGCATGTCGGTCCCTACGTCTCGGTGGTAACATTATATGCGTCTATAACGTTATATATCCTTATCTAATGCAACCTAACATCTCGGATGCAATATATGACAACATTCCTGGCCTGTCGAACCCTACTTCTCGGAGGGAACAGTATATACGTCTATAACGTTATATATCCTAACCTAAGGCAACCTGATATCTCGGATATATTATTCTACAACATTCCAGGCGTGTCGGACCCTACTTCTCGGTGGTAACATTATATGCGTCTATAACGTTGCATATCCTAATCTAAGGCAACCTAACATCTCGGATGCAATATTTGACAACATTCCAGGCGTGTCGGTCCCTACGTCTCGGTGGTAACATTACATGCGTCTATAACGTTATATATCCTAACCTAAGGCAACCTAACATCTCGGATGCAATATTTGACAACATTCCTGGCCTGTCGAACCCTACTTCTCGGAGGGAACAGCATATACATCTATAACGTCATATATCCTAGCTTAAGGTAACCTAACATCTCGGATGTAACATTTGACAACATTCCAGGCGTGTCGGTCCCTACGTCTCGGTGGTAACATTACATGCGTCTATAACGTTATATATCCTAACCTTAGGCCAACTAACATCTCGTATGTAATATTTGACAACATTCCTGGCGTGTCGAACCCTACTTCTCGGTGGGAACAGTATATACGTCTATAACGTTATATATCCTAACCGAAGGCAACCTGACATCTCGGATGTAACATTTGACAACATTCCAGGCGTGTCGGTCCCTACGTCTCGGTGGTAATATTACATGCGTCTATAACGTTATATATCCTAACCTAAGGCAACCTAACATCTCGGATGCAATATTTGACAACATTCCTGGCCCGTCGAACCCTACTTCTCGGAGGGAACAGCATATACATCTATAACGTTATATATCCTTATCTAAGGCAACCTAACATCTCGGATGCAATATTTGACAACATTCCTAGCCTGTCGAACCCTACTTCTCGGAGGGAACAGTATATACGTCTATAACGTTATATATCCTAACCTAGGGCAACCTAACATCTCGGATGTTATATTCTACAACCTTCCAGGCGTGTTGGACCCTACTTCTCGGTGGGAACATTATATGCGTCTATAACGTTGTATATCCTTATCTAAGGCAACCTAACATCTCGGATGCAATATTTGACAACATTCCTGGCCTGTCGAACCCTACATCTCGGAGGGAACAGTATATACGTCTATAGCGGTATATATCCTAATCTAAGGCAACCTAACATCTCGTATGCAATATTTGACAACACTCCTGGCCTGTCGAACCCTACTTCTCGGAGGGAACAGTATATATGTCTATAACGTTATATATCCTAACCGAAGGCAACCTGACATCTCGGATGTAATATTCTACATCATTCAAGGCGTGTCGGACCCTACTTCTCGGTGGGAACATTATATGAGTCTATAACGTTGTATATCATAATCTAAGGCAACCTATTATCTCAGACGTAATATTGTACAATATTCCTCGCGTGTCGGTGCATACTTTTCGGTGCGAATATTATATGCGTCCATAACGGTCGATATCGTAATCTAAGGCAATCTAACATCTCGGATGCAATATTTGACAACATTCCTTGCCTGTCGAACCCTACTTCTCGGAGGGAACAGTATGTACGTTTATAACGTTATATATCCTAACCTAAGGCAACCTAACATCTCGGATGTAATATTCTACAACCTTCCAGGCGTGTCGGACCTTACTTCTCGGTGGTAACATTACATGCGTCTATAACGTTGCATATCCTAATCTAAGGCAACCTAACATCTCGGATGCAATATTTGACAACATTCCCGGCCTGTCGAACCCTACTGCTCGGAGGGAACAGTATATACGTCTATAACGGTATATATCCTAATCTAAGGCAACCTAACATCTCGGATGAAATATGTGACAACATTCCTGGCCTGTCGAACCCTACATCTCGGAGGGAACAGTATATACGTCTATAACGTCATATATCCTAACCTAAGGCAACCTAACGTCTCGGATGTAACATTTGACAACATTCCAGGCATGTCGGTCCCTACGTCTCGGTGGTAACATTATATGCATCTATAACGTTATATATACTTATCTAATGCAACCTAACATCTCGGATGCAATATTTGACAACATTCCTGGCCTGTCGAACCCTACTTCTCGGAGGGAACAGTATATACGTCTATAACGTTATATATCCTAACCTAAGGCAACCTGACATCTCGGATATATTATTCTACAACATTCCAGGCGTGTCGGACCCTACTTCTCGGTGGTAACATTATATGCGTCTATAACGTTGCATATCCTAATCTAAGGCAACCTAACACCTCGGATGCAATATTTGACAACATTCCAGGCGTGTCGGTCCGTACGTCTCGGTGGTAACATTACATGCGTCTATAACGTTATATATCCTAACCTAAGGCAACCTAACATCTCGGATGCAATATTTGACAACATTCCTGGCCTGTCGAACCCTACTTCTCGGAGGGAACAGCATATACATCTATAACGTCATATATCCTAGCCTAAGGCAACCTAACATCTCGGATGTAACATTTGACAACATTCCAGGCGTGTCGGTCCCTACGTCTCGGTGGTAACATTACATGCGTCTATAACGTTATATATCCTAACCTTAGGCCAACTAACATCTCGTATGTAATATTTGACAACATTCCTGGCGTGTCGAACCCTACTTCTCGGTGGGAACAGTATATACGTCTATAACGTTATATATCCTAACCTAAGGCAACCTAACATCTCGGATATAACATTTGACAACATTCCAGGCGTGTTGGAACCCTACGTCTCGCTGGTAACATTACGTGCGTCTATAACGTTATATATGCTAACCTAAGGCAACCTAATATCTCGGATGCAATATTTGACAACATTCCTGGCCTGTCGAACCCTACTTCTCGGAGGGAACAGCATATACGTCTATAACGTTATATATCCTAACCGAAGGCAACCTGACATCTCGGATGTAACATTTGACAACATTCCAGGCGTGTCGGTCCCTACGTCTCGGTGGTAACATTACATGCGTCTATAACGTTATATATCCTAACCTAAGGCAACCTAACATCTCGGATGCAATATTTGACAACATTCCTGGCCCGTCGAACCCTACTTCTCGGAGGGAACAGCATATACATCTATAACGTTATATATCCTTATCTAAGGCAACCTAACATCTCGGATGCAATATTTGACAACATTCCTAGCCTGCCGAACCCTACTTCTCGGAGGGAACAGTATATACGTCTATAGCGGTATATATCCTAATCTAAGGCAACCTAACATCTCGTATGCAATATTTGACAACACTCCTGGCCTGTCGAACCCTACTTCTCGGAGGGAACAGTATATACGTCTATAACGTTATATATCCTAACCTAGGGCAACCTAACATCTCGGATGTAATATTCTACAACCTTCCAGGCGTGTTGGACCCTACTTCTCGGTGGGAAAATTATATGCGTCTATAACGTTGTATATCCTTATCTAAGGCAACCTAACATCTCGGATGCAATATTTGACAACATTCCTGGCCTGTCGAACCCTACATCTCGGAGGGAACAGTATATACGTCTATAGCGGTATATATCCTAATCTAAGGCAACCTAACATCTCGTATGCAATATTTGACAACACTCCTGGCCTGTCGAACCCTACTTCTCGGAGGGAACAGTATATATGTCTATAACGTTATATATCCTAACCGAAGGCAACCTGACATCTCGGATGTAATATTCTACATCATTCAAGGCGTGTCGGACCCTACTTCTCGGTGGGAACATTATATGAGTCTATAACGTTGTATATCGTAATCTAAGGCAACCTATTATTTCAGACGTAATATTGTACAATATTCCTCGCGTGTCGGTGCATACTTTTCGGTGCGAATATTATATGCGTCCATAACGGTCGATATCGTAATCTAAGGCAATCTAACATCTCGGATGCAATATTTGATAACATTCCTTGCCTGTCGAACCCTACTTCTCGGAGGGAACAGTATGTACGATTATAACGTTATATATCCTAGCCTAAGGCAACCTAACATCTCGGATGTAATATTCTACAACCTTCCAGGCGTGTCGGACCTTACTTCTCGGTGGTAACATTACATGCGTCTATAACGTTGCATATCCTAATCTAAGGCAACCTAACATCTCGGATGCAATATTTGACAACATTCCCGGCCTGTCGAACCCTACTGCTCGGAGGGAACAGTATATACGTCTATAACGGTATATATCCTAATCTAAGGCAACCTAACATCTCGGATGAAATATGTGACAACATTCCTGGCCTGTCGAACCCTACATCTCGGAGGGAACAGTATATACGTCTATAACGTCATATATCCTAACCTAAGGCAACCTAACGTCTCGGATGTAACATTTGACAACATTCCAGGCATGTCGGTCCCTACGTCTCGGTGGTAACATTATATGCGTCTATAACGTTATATATCCTTATCTAATGCAACCTAACATCTCGGGTGCAATATATGACAACATTCCTGGCCTGTCGAACCCTACTTCTCGGAGGGAACAGTATATACGTCTATAACGTTATATATCCTAACCTAAGGCAACCTGACATCTCGGATATATTATTCTACAACATTCCAGGCGTGTCGGACCCTACTTCTCGGTGGTAACATTATATGCGTCTATAACGTTGCATATCCTAATCTAAGGCAACCTAACATCTCGGATGCAATATTTGACAACATTCCAGGCGTGTCGGTCCCTACGTCTCGGTGGTAACATTACATGCGTCTATAACGTTATATATCCTAACCTAAGGCAACCTAACATCTCGGATGCAATATTTGACAACATTCCTGGCCTGTCGAACCCTACTTCTCGGAGGGAACAGCATATACATCTATAACGTCATATATCCTAGCCTAAGGTAACCTAACATCTCGGATGTAACATTTGACAACATTCCAGGCGTGTCGGTCCCTACGTCTCGGTGGTAACATTACATGCGTCTATAACGTTATATATCCTAACCTTAGGCCAACTAACATCTCGTATGTAATATTTGACAACATTCCTGGCGTGTCGAACCCTACTTCTCGGTGGGAACAGTATATACGTCTATAACGTTATATATTCTAACCGAAGGCAACCTGACATCTCGGATGTAACATTTGACAACATTCCAGGCGTGTCGGTCCCTACGTCTCGGTGGTAACATTACATGCGTCTATAACGTTATATATCCTAACCTAAGGCAACCTAACATCTCGGATGCAATATTTGACAACATTCCTGGCCCGTCGAACCCTACTTCTCGGAGGGAACAGCATATACATCTATAACGTTATATATCCTTATCTAAGGCAACCTAACATCTCGGATGCAATATTTGACAACATTCCTAGCCTGTCGAACCCTACTTCTCGGAGGGAACAGTATATACGTCTATAACGTTATATATCCTAACCTAGGGCAACCTAACATCTCGGATGTAATATTCTACAACCTTCCAGGCGTGTTGGACCCTACTTCTCGGTGGGAAAATTATATGCGTCTATAACGTTGTATATCCTTATCTAAGGCAACCTAACATCTCGGATGCAATATTTGACAACATTCCTGGCCTGTCGAACCCTACATCTCGGAGGGAACAGTATATACGTCTATAGCGGTATATATCCTAATCTAAGGCAACCTAACATCTCGTATGCAATATTTGACAACACTCCTGGCCTGTCGAACCCTACTTCTCGGAGGGAACAGTATATATGTCTATAACGTTATATATCCTAACCGAAGGCAACCTGACATCTCGGATGTAATATTCTACATCATTCAAGGCGTGTCGGACCCTACTTCTCGGTGGGAACATTATATGAGTCTATAACGTTGTATATCGTAATCTAAGGCAACCTATTATTTCAGACGTAATATTGTACAATATTCCTCGCGTGTCGGTGCATACTTTTCGGTGCGAATATTATATGCGTCCATAACGGTCGATATCGTAATCTAAGGCAATCTAACATCTCGGATGCAATATTTGACAACATTCCTTGCCTGTCGAACCCTACTTCTCGGAGGGAACAGTATGTACGTTTATAACGTTATATATCCTAGCCTAAGGCAACCTAACATCTCGGATGTAATATTCTACAACCTTCCAGGCGTGTCGGACCTTACTTCTCGGTGGTAACATTACATGCGTCTATAACGTTGCATATCCTAATCTAAGGCAACCTAACATCTCGGATGCAATATTTGACAACATTCCCGGCCTGTCGAACCCTACTGCTCGGAGGGAACAGTATATACGTCTATAACGGTATATATCCTAATCTAAGGCAACCTAACATCTCGGATGAAATATGTGACAACATTCCTGGCCTGTCGAACCCTACATCTCGGAGGGAACAGTATATACGTCTATAACGTCATATATCCTAACCTAAGGCAACCTAACGTCTCGGATGTAACATTTGACAACATTCCAGGCATGTCGGTCCCTACGTCTCGGTGGTAACATTATATGCGTCTATAACGTTATATATCCTTATCTAATGCAACCTAACATCTCGGATGCAATATATGACAACATTCCTGGCCTGTCGAACCCTACTTCTCGGAGGGAACAGTATATACGTCTATAACGTTATATATCCTAACCTAAGGCAACCTGATATCTCGGATATATTATTCTACAACATTCCAGGCGTGTCGGACCCTACTTCTCGGTGGTAACATTATATGCGTCTATAACGTTGCATATCCTAATCTAAGGCAACCTAACATCTCGGATGCAATATTTGACAACATTCCAGGCGTGTCGGTCCCTACGTCTCGGTGGTAACATTACATGCGTCTATAACGTTATATATCCTAACCTAAGGCAACCTAACATCTCGGATGCAATATTTGACAACATTCCTGGCCTGTCGAACCCTACTTCTCGGAGGGAACAGCATATACATCTATAACGTCATATATCCTAGCTTAAGGTAACCTAACATCTCGGATGTAACATTTGACAACATTCCAGGCGTGTCGGTCCCTACGTCTCGGTGGTAACATTACATGCGTCTATAACGTTATATATCCTAACCTTAGGCCAACTAACATCTCGTATGTAATATTTGACAACATTCCTGGCGTGTCGAACCCTACTTCTCGGTGGGAACAGTATATACGTCTATAACGTTATATATCCTAACCGAAGGCAACCTGACATCTCGGATGTAACATTTGACAACATTCCAGGCGTGTCGGTCCCTACGTCTCGGTGGTAATATTACATGCGTCTATAACGTTATATATCCTAACCTAAGGCAACCTAACATCTCGGATGCAATATTTGACAACATTCCTGGCCCGTCGAACCCTACTTCTCGGAGGGAACAGCATATACATCTATAACGTTATATATCCTTATCTAAGGCAACCTAACATCTCGGATGCAATATTTGACAACATTCCTAGCCTGTCGAACCCTACTTCTCGGAGGGAACAGTATATACGTCTATAACGTTATATATCCTAACCTAGGGCAACCTAACATCTCGGATGTTATATTCTACAACCTTCCAGGCGTGTTGGACCCTACTTCTCGGTGGGAACATTATATGCGTCTATAACGTTGTATATCCTTATCTAAGGCAACCTAACATCTCGGATGCAATATTTGACAACATTCCTGGCCTGTCGAACCCTACATCTCGGAGGGAACAGTATATACGTCTATAGCGGTATATATCCTAATCTAAGGCAACCTAACATCTCGTATGCAATATTTGACAACACTCCTGGCCTGTCGAACCCTACTTCTCGGAGGGAACAGTATATATGTCTATAACGTTATATATCCTAACCGAAGGCAACCTGACATCTCGGATGTAATATTCTACATCATTCAAGGCGTGTCGGACCCTACTTCTCGGTGGGAACATTATATGAGTCTATAACGTTGTATATCATAATCTAAGGCAACCTATTATCTCAGACGTAATATTGTACAATATTCCTCGCGTGTCGGTGCATACTTTTCGGTGCGAATATTATATGCGTCCATAACGGTCGATATCGTAATCTAAGGCAATCTAACATCTCGGATGCAATATTTGACAACATTCCTTGCCTGTCGAACCCTACTTCTCGGAGGGAACAGTATGTACGTTTATAACGTTATATATCCTAACCTAAGGCAACCTAACATCTCGGATGTAATATTCTACAACCTTCCAGGCGTGTCGGACCTTACTTCTCGGTGGTAACATTACATGCGTCTATAACGTTGCATATCCTAATCTAAGGCAACCTAACATCTCGGATGCAATATTTGACAACATTCCCGGCCTGTCGAACCCTACTGCTCGGAGGGAACAGTATATACGTCTATAACGGTATATATCCTAATCTAAGGCAACCTAACATCTCGGATGAAATATGTGACAACATTCCTGGCCTGTCGAACCCTACATCTCGGAGGGAACAGTATATACGTCTATAACGTCATATATCCTAACCTAAGGCAACCTAACGTCTCGGATGTAACATTTGACAACATTCCAGGCATGTCGGTCCCTACGTCTCGGTGGTAACATTATATGCATCTATAACGTTATATATACTTATCTAATGCAACCTAACATCTCGGATGCAATATTTGACAACATTCCTGGCCTGTCGAACCCTACTTCTCGGAGGGAACAGTATATACGTCTATAACGTTATATATCCTAACCTAAGGCAACCTGACATCTCGGATATATTATTCTACAACATTCCAGGCGTGTCGGACCCTACTTCTCGGTGGTAACATTATATGCGTCTATAACGTTGCATATCCTAATCTAAGGCAACCTAACACCTCGGATGCAATATTTGACAACATTCCAGGCGTGTCGGTCCGTACGTCTCGGTGGTAACATTACATGCGTCTATAACGTTATATATCCTAACCTAAGGCAACCTAACATCTCGGATGCAATATTTGACAACATTCCTGGCCTGTCGAACCCTACTTCTCGGAGGGAACAGCATATACATCTATAACGTCATATATCCTAGCCTAAGGCAACCTAACATCTCGGATGTAACATTTGACAACATTCCAGGCGTGTCGGTCCCTACGTCTCGGTGGTAACATTACATGCGTCTATAACGTTATATATCCTAACCTTAGGCCAACTAACATCTCGTATGTAATATTTGACAACATTCCTGGCGTGTCGAACCCTACTTCTCGGTGGGAACAGTATATACGTCTATAACGTTATATATCCTAACCTAAGGCAACCTAACATCTCGGATATAACATTTGACAACATTCCAGGCGTGTTGGAACCCTACGTCTCGCTGGTAACATTACGTGCGTCTATAACGTTATATATGCTAACCTAAGGCAACCTAATATCTCGGATGCAATATTTGACAACATTCCTGGCCTGTCGAACCCTACTTCTCGGAGGGAACAGCATATACGTCTATAACGTTATATATCCTAACCGAAGGCAACCTGACATCTCGGATGTAACATTTGACAACATTCCAGGCGTGTCGGTCCCTACGTCTCGGTGGTAACATTACATGCGTCTATAACGTTATATATCCTAACCTAAGGCAACCTAACATCTCGGATGCAATATTTGACAACATTCCTGGCCCGTCGAACCCTACTTCTCGGAGGGAACAGCATATACATCTATAACGTTATATATCCTTATCTAAGGCAACCTAACATCTCGGATGCAATATTTGACAACATTCCTAGCCTGCCGAACCCTACTTCTCGGAGGGAACAGTATATACGTCTATAGCGGTATATATCCTAATCTAAGGCAACCTAACATCTCGTATGCAATATTTGACAACACTCCTGGCCTGTCGAACCCTACTTCTCGGAGGGAACAGTATATATGTCTATAACGTTATATATCCTAACCGAAGGCAACCTGACATCTCGGATGTAATATTCTACATCATTCAAGGCGTGTCGGACCCTACTTCTCGGTGGGAACATTATATGAGTCTATAACGTTGTATATCATAATCTAAGGCAACCTATTATCTCAGACGTAATATTGTACAATATTCCTCGCGTGTCGGTGCATACTTTTCGGTGCGAATATTATATGCGTCCATAACGGTCGATATCGTAATCTAAGGCAATCTAACATCTCGCATGCAATATTTGACAACATTCCTTGCCTGTCGAACCCTACTTCTCGGAGGGAACAGTATGTACGTTTATAACGTTATATATCCTAACCTAAGGCAACCTAACATCTCGGATGTAATATTCTACAACCTTCCAGGCGTGTCGGACCTTACTTCTCGGTGGTAACATTACATGCGTCTATAACGTTGCATATCCTAATCTAAGGCAACCTAACATCTCGGATGCAATATTTGACAACATTCCCGGCCTGTCGAACCCTACTGCTCGGAGGGAACAGTATATACGTCTATAACGGTATATATCCTAATCTAAGGCAACCTAACATCTCGGATGAAATATGTGACAACATTCCTGGCCTGTCGAACCCTACATCTCGGAGGGAACAGTATATACGTCTATAACGTCATATATCCTAACCTAAGGCAACCTAACGTCTCGGATGTAACATTTGACAACATTCCAGGCATGTCGGTCCCTACGTCTCGGTGGTAACATTATATGCATCTATAACGTTATATATCCTTATCTAATGCAACCTAACATCTCGGATGCAATATTTGACAACATTCCTGGCCTGTCGAACCCTACTTCTCGGAGGGAACAGTATATACGTCTATAACGTTATATATCCTAACCTAAGGCAACCTGACATCTCGGATATATTATTCTACAACATTCCAGGCGTGTCGGACCCTACTTCTCGGTGGTAACATTATATGCGTCTATAACGTTGCATATCCTAATCTAAGGCAACCTAACACCTCGGATGCAATATTTGACAAAATTCTAGGCGTGTCGGTCCGTACGTCTCGGTGGTAACATTACATGCGTCTATAACGTTATATATCCTAACCTAAGGCAACCTAACATCTCGGATGCAATATTTGACAACATTCCTGGCCTGTCGAACCCTACTTCTCGGAGGGAACAGCATATACATCTATAACGTCATATATCCTAGCCTAAGGCAACCTAACATCTCGGATGTAACATTTGACAACATTCCAGGCGTGTCGGGCCCTACGTCTCGGTGGTAACATTACATGCGTCTATAACGTTATATATCCTAACCTTAGGCCAACTAACATCTCGTATGTAATATTTGACAACATTCCTGGCGTGTCGAACCCTACTTCTCGGTGGGAACAGTATATACGTCTATAACGTTATATATCCTAACCTAAGGCAACCTAACATCTCGGATATAACATTTGACAACATTCCAGGCGTGTTGGAACCCTACGTCTCGCTGGTAACATTACGTGCGTCTATAACGTTATATATGCTAACCTAAGGCAACCTAATATCTCGGATGCAATATTTGACAACATTCCTGGCCTGTCGAACCCTACTTCTCGGAGGGAACAGCATATACGTCTATAACGTTATATATCCTAACCGAAGGCAACCTGACATCTCGGATGTAACATTTGACAACATTCCAGGCGTGTCGGTCCCTACGTCTCGGTGGTAACATTACATGCGTCTATAACGTTATATATCCTAACCTAAGGCAACCTAACATCTCGGATGCAATATTTGACAACATTCCTGGCCCGTCGAACCCTACTTCTCGGAGGGAACAGCATATACATCTATAACGTTATATATCCTTATCTAAGGCAACCTAACATCTCGGATGCAATATTTGACAACATTCCTAGCCTGCCGAACCCTACTTCTCGGAGGGAACAGTATATACGTCTATAACGTTATATATCCTAACCTAGGGCAACCTAACGTCTCGGATGTAATATTCTACAACCTTCCAGGCGTGTTGGACCCTACTTCTCGGTGGGAACATTATATGCGTCTATAACGTTGTATATCCTTATCTAAGGCAACCTAACATCTCGGATGCAATATTTGACAACATTCCTGGCCTGTCGAACCCTACATCTCGGAGGGAACAGTATATACGTCTATAGCGGTATATATCCTAATCTAAGGCAACCTAACATCTCGTATGCAATATTTGACAACACTCCTGGCCTGTCGAACCCTACTTCTCGGAGGGAACAGTATATATGTCTATAACGTTATATATCCTAACCGAAGGCAACCTGACATCTCGGATGTAATATTCTACATCATTCAAGGCGTGTCGGACCCTACTTCTCGGTGGGAACATTATATGAGTCTATAACGTTGTATATCATAATCTAAGGCAACCTATTATCTCAGACGTAATATTGTACAATATTCCTCGCGTGTCGGTGCATACTTTTCGGTGCGAATATTATATGCGTCCATAACGGTCGATATCGTAATCTAAGGCAATCTAACATCTCGCATGCAATATTTGACAACATTCCTTGCCTGTCGAACCCTACTTCTCGGAGGGAACAGTATGTATGTTTATAACGTTATATATCCTAACCTAAGGCAACCTAACATCTCGGATGTAATATTCTACAACCTTCCAGGCGTGTCGGACCTTACTTCTCGGTGGTAACATTACATGCGTCTATAACGTTGCATATCCTAATCTAAGGCAACCTAACATCTCGGATGCAATATTTGACAACATTCCCGGCCTGTCGAACCCTACTGCTCGGAGGGAACAGTATATACGTCTATAACGGTATATATCCTAATCTAAGGCAACCTAACATCTCGGATGAAATATGTGACAACATTCCTGGCCTGTCGAACCCTACATCTCGGAGGGAACAGTATATACGTCTATAACGTTATATATCCTAACCTAAGGCAACCTAACATCTCGGATATAACATTTGACAACATTCCAGGCGTGTTGGAACCCTACGTCTCGCTGGTAACATTACGTGCGTCTATAACGTTATATATGCTAACCTAAGGCAACCTAATATCTCGGATGCAATATTTGACAACATTCCTGGCCTGTCGAACCCTACTTCTCGGAGGGAACAGCATATACGTCTATAACGTTATATATCCTAACCGAAGGCAACCTGACATCTCGGATGTAACATTTGACAACATTCCAGGCGTGTCGGTCCCTACGTCTCGGTGGTAACATTACATGCGTCTATAACGTTATATATCCTAACCTAAGGCAACCTAACATCTCGGATGCAATATTTGACAACATTCCTGGCCCGTCGAACCCTACTTCTCGGAGGGAACAGCATTTACATCTATAACGTTATATATCCTTATCTAAGGCAACCTAACATCTCGGATGCAATATTTGACAACATTCCTAGCCTGTCGAACCCTACTTCTCGGAGGGAACAGTATATACGTCTATAACGTTATATATCCTAACCTAGGGCAACCTAACATCTCGGATGTAATATTCTACAACCTTCCAGGCGTGTTGGACCCTACTTCTCGGTGGGAACATTATATGCGTCTATAACGTTGTATATCCTTATCTAAGGCAACCTAACATCTCGGATGCAATATTTGACAACATTCCTGGCCTGTCGAACCCTACATCTCGGAGGGAACAGCATTTACATCTATAACGTTATATATCCTTATCTAAGGCAACCTAACATCTCGGATGCAATATTTGACAACATTCCTAGCCTGTCGAACCCTACTTCTCGGAGGGAACAGTATATACGTCTATAACGTTATATATCCTAACCTAGGGCAACCTAACATCTCGGATGTAATATTCTACAACCTTCCAGGCGTGTTGGACCCTACTTCTCGGTGGGAACATTATATGCGTCTATAACGTTGTATATCCTTATCTAAGGCAACCTAACATCTCGGATGCAATATTTGACAACATTCCTGGCCTGTCGAACCCTACATCTCGGAGGGAACAGCATTTACATCTATAACGTTATATATCCTTATCTAAGGCAACCTAACATCTCGGATGCAATATTTGACAACATTCCTAGCCTGTCGAACCCTACTTCTCGGAGGGAACAGTATATACGTCTATAACGTTATATATCCTAACCTAGGGCAACCTAACATCTCGGATGTAATATTCTACAACCTTCCAGGCGTGTTGGACCCTACTTCTCGGTGGGAACATTATATGAGTCTATAACGTTGTATATCATAATCTAAGGCAACCTATTATCTCAGACGTAATATTGTACAATATTCCTCGCGTGTCGGTGCATACTTTTCGGTGCGAATATTATATGCGTCCATAACGGTCGATATCGTAATCTAAGGCAATCTAACATCTCGCATGCAATATTTGACAACATTCCTTGCCTGTCGAACCCTACTTCTCGGAGGGAACAGTATGTACGTTTATAACGTTATATATCCTAACCTAAGGCAACCTAACATCTCGGATGTAATATTCTACAACCTTCCAGGCGTGTCGGACCTTACTTCTCGGTGGTAACATTACATGCGTCTATAACGTTGCATATCCTAATCTAAGGCAACCTAACATCTCGGATGCAATATTTGACAACATTCCCGGCCTGTCGAACCCTACTGCTCGGAGGGAACAGTATATACGTCTATAACGGTATATATCCTAATCTAAGGCAACCTAACATCTCGGATGAAATATGTGACAACATTCCTGGCCTGTCGAACCCTACATCTCGGAGGGAACAGTATATACGTCTATAACGTTATATATCCTAACCTAAGGCAACCTAACATCTCGGATATAACATTTGACAACATTCCAGGCGTGTTGGAACCCTACGTCTCGCTGGTAACATTACGTGCGTCTATAACGTTATATATGCTAACCTAAGGCAACCTAATATCTCGGATGCAATATTTGACAACATTCCTGGCCTGTCGAACCCTACTTCTCGGAGGGAACAGCATATACGTCTATAACGTTATATATCCTAACCGAAGGCAACCTGACATCTCGGATGTAACATTTGACAACATTCCAGGCGTGTCGGTCCCTACGTCTCGGTGGTAACATTACATGCGTCTATAACGTTATATATCCTAACCTAAGGCAACCTAACATCTCGGATGCAATATTTGACAACATTCCTGGCCCGTCGAACCCTACTTCTCGGAGGGAACAGCATTTACATCTATAACGTTATATATCCTTATCTAAGGCAACCTAACATCTCGGATGCAATATTTGACAACATTCCTGGCCTGTCGAACCCTACTTCTCGGAGGGAACAGTATATACGTCTATAACGTTATATATCCTAACCTAAGGCAACCTGACATCTCGGATATATTATTCTACAACATTCCAGGCGTGTCGGACCCTACTTCTCGGTGGTAACGTTACATGCGTCTATAACGTTATATATCCTAACCTAAGGCAACCTAACATCTCGGATGCAATATTTGACAACATTCCTGACCTGTCGAACAATACTTCTCGGAGGGAAGAGTATATACGTCTATAACGTTATATATCCTAACCTAAGGCAACCTAGCATCTCGGATGTAACATTTGACAACATTCCAGGCATGTCGGTCCCTACGTCTCGGTGGTAACATTATATGCGTCTATAACGTTATATATCCTTATCTAAGGCAACCTAACATCTCGGATGCAATATTTGACAACATTCCTAGCCTGTCGAACCCTACGTCTCGGTGGTAACATTACATGCGTCTATAACGGTATATTTCCTAATCTAAGGCAACCTAACATCTCGGATGCAATATTTGACAACATTCCTGGCCTGTCGAACCCTACTTCTCGGAGGGAACAGCATATACCTCTATAACGTCATATATCCTAGCCTAAGGCAGCCTAACATCTCGGATGTAACATTTGGTAACATTCCAGGCGTGTCGGTCCCTACGTCTCGGTGGTAACATTACATGCGTCTATAACGTTATATATCCTAACCTAAGGCCAACTAACATCTGGTATGTAATATTTGACAACATTCCTGGCGTGTCGAACCCTACTCCTCGGTGGGAACAGTATATACGTCTATAACGTTATATATCCTAACCTAAGGCAACCTAACATCTCGGATGTAACATTTGACAACATTCCAGGCGTGTCGGTCCCTACGTCTCGGTGGTAACATTACATGTGTCTATAACGGTATATATCCTAATCTAAGGCAACCTAACATCTCGGATGAAATATGTGACAACATTCCTGGCCTGTCGAACCCTACATCTCGGAGGGAACAGTATATACGTCTATAACGTCATATATCCTAACGTAAGGCAACCTAACGTCTCGGATGTAACATTTGACAACATTCCAGGCGTGTCTGTCCCTACGTCTCGGTGGTAACATTACATGCGTCTATAACGGTATATTTCCTAATCTAAGGCAACCTAACATCTCGGATGCAATATTTGACAACATTCCTGGCCTGTCAAACCCTACATCTCGGAGGGAACAGTATATACGTCTATAGCGTCATATATCCTAACCTAGGGCAACCTAACATCTCGGATGTAATATTCTACAACTTTCCAGGCGTGTCGGTCCCTACGTCTCGGTGGTAACATTACATGCGTCTATAACGTTATATATCCTAACCTTAGGCCAACTAACATCTCGTATGTAATATTTGACAACATTCCTGGCGTGTCGAACCCTACTTCTCGGTGGGAACAGTATATACGTCTATAACGTTATATATCCTAACCTAAGGCAACCTAACATCTCGGATATAACATTTGACAACATTCCAGGCGTGTTGGAACCCTACGTCTCGCTGGTAACATTACGTGCGTCTATAACGTTATATATGCTAACCTAAGGCAACCTAATATCTCGGATGCAATATTTGAGAACATTCCTGGCCTGTCGAACCCTACTTCTCGGAGGGAACAGCATATACGTCTATAACGTCATAAATCCTAACCTAAGGCAACCTAACATTTCGGATGTAACATTTGACAACATTCCAGGCGTGTCGGTCCCTACGTCTCGGTGGTAACGTTACATGCGTCTATAACGTTACATATCCTAACCTAAGGCAACCTAACATCTCGGATGCAATATTTGACAACATTCCTGACCTGTCGAACAATACTTCTCGGAGGGAACAGTATATACGTCTATAACGTTATATATCCTAACCTAAGGCAACCTAGCATCTCGGATGTAACATTTGACAACATTCCAGGCATGTCGGTCCCTACGTCTCGGTGGTAACATTATATGCGTCTATAACGTTATATATCCTTATCTAAGGCAACCTAACATCTCGGACGCAATATTTGACAACATTCCTAGCCTGTCGAACCCTACGTCTCGGTGGTAACATTACATGCGTCTATAACGGTATATTTCCTAATCTAAGGCAACCTAACATCTCGGATGCAATACTTGACAACATTCCTGGCCTGTCGAAACCTACTTCTCGGAGGGAACAGCATATACCTCTATAACGTCATATATCCTAGCCTAAGGCAGCCTAACATCTCGGATGTAACATTTGGTAACATTCCAGGCGTGTCGGTCCCTACGTCTCGGTGGTAACATTACATGCGTCTATAACGGTATATATCCTAATCTTAGGCAACCTGACATCTCGGATGTAACATTTTACCACATTCCAGGCGTGTCGGTCCCTACGTCTCGGTGGTAACATTACATGCGTCTATAACGTTATATATCCTAACCTAAGGCCAACTAACATCTGGTATGTAATATTTGACAACATTCCTGGCGTGTCGAACCCTACTCCTCGGTGGGAACAGTATATACGTCTATAACGTTATATATCCTAACCTAAGGCAACCTAACATCTCGGATGTAACATTTGACAACATTCCAGGCGTGTCGGTCCCTACGTCTCGGTGGTAACGTTACATGCGTCTATAACGTTATATATCCTAACCTAAGGCAACCTAACATCTCGGATGCAATATTTGACAACATTCCTGGCCTGTCGAACCCTACTTCTCGGAGGGAACAATATATACGTCGATAACGTCATATATCCTAACCTAAGGCAACCTAACATCTCGGATGTAACATTTGACAACATTCCAGGCATGTCGGTCCCTACGTCTCGGTGGTAACATTATATGCGTCTATAACGTTATATATCCTTATCTAAGGCAACCTAACATCTCGGATGCAATATTTGACAACATTCCTGGCCTGTCGAACCCTACTTCTCGGAGGGAACAGTATATACGTCTATAACGTTATATATCCTAACCTAAGGCAACCTGACATCTCGGATATATTATTCGACAACATTCCAGGCGTGTCGGACCCTACTTTTCGGTGGGAACATTATATGAGTCTATAACGTTGTATTTCCTAATCTAAGGCAATCTATTATCTCAGACGTAATATTTTACAATATTCCTGGCGTGTCGGTGCATACTTTTCGGTGGGAATATTATATGCGTCTATAACGGTCGATATCGTAATCTAAAGCAACCTAACATCTCGGATGCCATATTTGACAACATTCCTGGCCTGTCGAACCCTACTTCTCGGAGGGAACAGTATATACGTCTATAACGTTATATATCCTAACCGAAGGCAACCTGATATCTCGGATGTAATATTCTACATCATTCAAGGCGTGTCGGACCCTACTTCTCGGTGGGAACATTATATGAGTCTATAACGTTGTATATCCTAATCTAAGGCAACCTATTATCTGAGACGTAATATTGTACAATATTCCTCGCGTGTCGGTGCATACTTTTCGGTGGGAATATTATATGCGTCCATAACGGTCGATATCGTAATCTAAGGCAATCTAACATCTCGGATGCAATATTTGACAACATTCCTTGCCTGTCGAACCCTACTTCTCGGAGGGAACAGTATGTACGTCTATAAGGTTATATATCCTAACCTAAGGCAACCTAACATCTCGGATGTAATATTCTACAACCTTCCAGCCGTGTCGGACCCTACTTCTCGGTGGTAACATTATATGCGTCTATAGCGTTGCATATCCTAATCTAAGGCAACCTAACATCTCGGATGCAATATTTGACAACATTCCTGGCCTGTCGAACCCTACTGCTCGGAGGGAACTGTATATACGTCTATAACGGTATATATCCTAATCTAAGGCAACCTAACATCTCGGATGAAATATGCGACAACATTCCTGGCCTGTCGAACCCTACATCTCGGAGGGAACAGTATATACGTCTATAACGTCATATATCCTAACCTAAGGCAACCTAACGTCTCGGATGTAACATTTGACAACATTCCAGGCATGTCGGTCCCTACGTCTCGGTGGTAACATTATATGCGTCTATAACGTTATATATCCTTATCTAATGCAACCTAACATATCGGATGCAATATTTGACAACATTCCTGGCCTGTCGAACCCTACTTCTCGGAGGGAACAGTATATACGTCTATAACGTTATATATCCTAACCTAAGGCAACCTGACATCACGGATATATTATTCTACAACATTCCAGGCGTGTCGGACCCTACTTCTCGGTGGGAACATTATGTGCGTCTATAACGTTGTATATCCTAATCTAAGGCAACCTAACATCTCGGATGCAATATTTGACAACATTCCTGGCCTGTCGAACCCTACATCTCGGAGGGAACAGTATATACGTCTATAGCGGTATATATCCTAATCTAAGGCAACCTAACATCTCGGATGCAATATTTGACAACATTCCTGGCCTGTCGAACCCTACTTCTCGGAGGGAACAGTATATACGTCTATAACGTTATATATCCTAACCTAAGGCAACCTAACATTTCGGATGTAACATTTGATAACATTCCAGGCGTGTCGGTCCCTACGTCTCGGTGGTAACGTTACATGCGTCTATAACGTTATATATCCTAACCTAAGGCAACCTAACATCTCGGATGCAATATTTGACAACATTCCTGACCTGTCGAACAATACTTCTCGGAGGGAACAGTATATACGTCTATAACGTTATATATCCTAACCTAAGGCAACCTAGCATCTCGGATGTAACATTTGACAACATTCCAGGCATGTCGGTCCCTACGTCTCGGTGGTAACATTATATGCGTCTATAACGTTATATATCCTTATCTAAGGCAACCTAACATCTCGGATGCAATATTTGACAACATTCCTAGCCTGTCGAACCCTACGTCTCGGTGGTAACATTACATGCGTCTATAACGGTATATTTCCTAATCTAAGGCAACCTAACATCTCGGATGCAATATTTGACAACATTCCTGGCCTGTCGAACCCTACATCTCGGAGGGAACAGTATATACGTCTATAACGTCATATATCCTAACCTAAGGCAACCTAACATCTCGGATGTAACATTTGACAACATTCCAGGCATGTCGGTCCCTACGTCTCGGTGGTAACATTATATGCGTCTATAACGTTATATATCATTATCTAAGGCAACCTAACATCTCGGATGCAATATTTGACAACATTCCTGGCCTGTCGAACCCTACTTCTCGGAGGGAACAGTATATACGTCTATAACGTTATATATCCTAACCTAAGGCAACCTGACATCTCGGATATATTATTCTACAACATTCCAGGCGTGTCGGACCCTACTTCTCGGTGGGGACATTATATGCGTCTAGAACGTTGTATATCCTAATCTAAGGCAACCTAACATCTCGGATGCAATATTTGACAACATTCCTGGCCTGTCGAACCCTACTTCTCGGAGGGAACAGCATATACATCTATAACGTCATATATCCTAGCCTAAGGCAACCTAACATCTCGGATGTAACATTTGGTAACATTCCAGGCGTGTCGGTCCCTACGTCTCGGTGGTAACATTACATGCGTCTATAACAGTATATATCCTAATCTTAGGCAACCGGACATCTCGGATGTAACATTTTACCACATTCCAGGCGTGTCGGTCCCTACGTCTCGGTGGTAACATTACATGCGTCTATAACGTTATATATCCTAACCTAAGGCCAACTAACATCTGGTATGTAATATTTGACAACATTCCTGGCGTGTCGAACCCTACTTCTCGGTGGGAACAGTATATACGTCTATAACGTTATATATCCTAACCTAAGGCAACCTAACATCTCGGATGTAACATTACATGCGTCTATAACGTTATATATCCTAACCTAAGGCCAACTAACATCTGGTATGTAATATTTGACAACATTCCTGGCGTGTCGAACCCTACTTCTCGGTGGGAACAGTATATACGTCTATAACGTTATATATCCTAACCTAAGGCAACCTAACATCTCTGATGTAACATTTGACAACATTCCAGGCGTGTCGGTCCCTACGTCTCGGTGGTAACGTTACATGCGTCTATAACGTTATATATCCTAACCTAAGGCAACCTAACATCTCGGATGCAATATTTGACAACATTCCTGGCCTGTCGAACCCTACATCTCGGAGGGAACAGTATATACGTCTATAACGTCATATATCCTAACCTAAGGCAACCTAACATCTCGGATGTAACATTTGACAACATTCCAGGCATGTCGGTCCCTACGTCTCGGTGGTAACATTATATGCGTCTATAACGTTATATATCATTATCTAAGGCAACCTAACATCTCGGATGCAATATTTGACAACATTCCTGGCCTGTCGAACCCTACTTCTCGGAGGGAACAGTATATACGTCTATAACGTTATATATCCTAACCTAAGGCCAACTAACATCTGGTATGTAATATTTGACAACATTCCTGGCGTGTCGAACCCTACTTCTCGGTGGGAACAGTATATACGTCTATAACGTTATATATCCTAACCTAAGGCAACCTAACATCTCGGATGTAACATTACATGCGTCTATAACGTTATATATCCTAACCTAAGGCCAACTAACATCTGGTATGTAATATTTGACAACGTTCCTGGCGTGTCGAACCCTACTTCTCGGTGGGAACAGTATATACGTCTATAACGTTATATATCCTAACCTAAGGCAACCTAACATCTCTGATGTAACATTTGACAACATTCCAGGCGTGTCGGTCCCTACGTCTCGGTGGTAACGTTACATGCGTCTATAACGTTATATATCCTAACCTAAGGCAACCTAACATCTCGGATGCAATATTTGACAACATTCCTGGCCTGTCGAACCCTACTTCTCGGAGGGAACAGTATATACGTCTATAACGTCATATATCCTAACCTAAGGCAACCTAACATCTCGGATGTAACATTTGACAACATGCCAGGCATGTCGGTCCCTACGTCTCGGTGGTAACATTATATACGTCTATAACGTTATATATCCTTATCTAAGGCAACCTAACATCTCGGATGCAATATTTGACAACATTCCTGGCCTGTCGAACCCTACTTCTCGGAGGGAACAGTATATACGTCTATAACGTTATATATCCTAACCTAAGGCAACCTGACATCTCGGATATATTATTCTACAACATTCCAGGCGTGTCGGACCCTACTTCTCGGTGGGAACATTATATGCGTCTAGAACGTTGTATGTCCTAATCTAAGGCAACCTAACATCTCGGATGCAATATTTGACAACATTCCTGGCCTGTCGAACCCTACTTCTCGGAGGGAACAGCATATACCTCTATAACGTCATATATCCTAGCCTAAGGCAACCTAACATCTCGGATGTAACATTTGGTAACATTCCAGGCGTGTCGGTCCCTACGTCTCGGTGGTAACATTACATGCGTCTATAACGGTATATATCCTAATCTTAGGCAACCTGACATCTCGGATGTAACATTTTACCACATTCCAGGCGTGTCGGTCCCTACGTCTCGGTGGTAACATTACATGCGTCTATAACGTTATATATCCTAACCTAAGGCCAACTAACATCTGGTATGTAATATTTGACAACATTCCTGGCGTGTCGAACCCTACTTCTCGGTGGGAACAGTATATACGTCTATAACGTTATATATCCTAACCTAAGGCAACCTAACATCTCGGATGTAACATTTGACAACATTCCAGGCGTGTCGGTCCCTACGTCTCGGTGGTAACGTTACATGCGTCTATAACGTTATATATCCTAACCTAAGGCAACCTAACATCTCGGATGCAATATTTGACAACATTCCTGGCCTGTCGAACCCTACTTCTCGGAGGGAACAGTATATACGTCTATAACGTCATATATCCTAACCTAAGGCAACCTAACATCTCGGATGTAACATTTAACAACATGCCAGGCATGTCGGTCCCTACGTGTCGGTGGTAACATTATATGCGTCTATAACGTTATATATCCTTATCTAAGGCAACCTAACATCTCGGATGCAATATTTGACAACATTCCTGGCCTGTCGAACCCTACTTCTCGGAGGGAACAGTATATACGTCTATAACGTTATATATCCTAACCGAAGGCAACCTGACATCTCAGATGTAATATTCTACATCATTCAAGGCGTGTCGGACCCTACTTCTCGGTGGGAACATTGTATGAGTCTATAACGTTGTATATCCTAATGAAAGGCAACCTATTATCTCAGACGTAATATTTTACAATATTCCTCGCGTCTCGGTGTATACTTTTCGGTGGGAATATTATATGCGTCCATAACGGTCGATATCGTAATCTAAGGCAATCTAACATCTCGGATGCAATATTTGACAACATTCCTTGCCTGTCGAACCCTACTTCTCGGAGGGAACAGTATGTACGTCTGTAACGTTATATATCCTAACCTAAGGCAACCTAACATCTCGGATGTAATATTCTACAACCTTCCAGGCGTGTCGGACCCTACTTCTCGGTGGTAACATTATATGCGTCTATAACGTTGCATATCCTAATCTAAGGCAACCTAACATCTCGGATGCAATATTTGACAACATTCCTGGCCTGTCGAACCCTACTGCTCGGAGGGAACAGTATGTACGTCTATAACGGTATATATCCTAATCTAAGGCAACCTAACATCTCGGATGAAATATGTGACAACATTCCTGGCCTGTCGAAACCTACGTCTCGCTGGTAACATTACGTGCGTCTATAACGTCATATATCCTAACCTAAGACAACCAAACATCTCGGATGTAACATTTGACAACATTCCAGGCGTGTCGGTCCCTACGTCTCGGTGGTAACATTACATGCGTCTATAACGTTATATATCCTAACCTAAGGCAACCTAACATCTCGGATGCAATATTTGACAACATTCCTGGCCTGTCGAACCCTACTTCTCGGAGGGAACAGCATATACATCCATAACGTCATATATCCTAGCCTAAGGCAACCTAACATCTCGGATGTAACATTTGACAACATTCCAGGCGTGTCGGTCCCTACGTCTCGGTGGTAACATTACATGCGTCTATAACGTTATATATCCTAACCTTAGGCCAACTAACATCTCGTATGTAATATTTGACAACATTCCTGGCGTGTCGAACCCTACTTCTCGGTGGGAACAGTATATACGTCTATAACGTTATATATCCTAACCTAAGGCAACCTAACTTCTCGGATATAACATTTGACAACATTCCAGGCGTGTTGGAACCCTACGTCTCGGTGGTAACATTATATGCGTCTATAACGTTATATATCCTTATCTAAGGCAACCTAACATCTCGGATGCAATATTTGACAACATTCCTGGCCTGTCGAACCCTACTTCTCGGAGGGAACAGTATATACGTCTATAACGTTATATATCCTAACCTAAGGCAACCTGACATCACGGATATATTATTCTACAACATTCCAGGCGTGTCGGACCCTACTTCTCGGTGGGAACATTATGTGCGTCTATAACGTTGTATATCCTAATCTAAGGCAACCTAACATCTCGGATGCAATATTTGACAACATTCCTGGCCTGTCGAACCCTACATCTCGGAGGGAACAGTATATACGTCTATAGCGGTATATATCCTAATCTAAGGCAACCTAACATCTCGGATGCAATATTTGACAACATTCCTGGCCTGTCGAACCCTACTTCTCGGAGGGAACAGTATATACGTCTATAACGTTATATATCCTAACCGAAGGCAACCTGACATCTCGGATGTAATATTCTACATCATTCAAGGCGTGTCGGACCCTACTTCTCGGGGGGAACATTATATGAGTCTATAACGTTGTATATCCTAATCTAAGGCAACCTATTATCTCAGACGTAATATTTTACAATATTCCTCGCGTGTCGGTGCATACTTTTCGGTGGGAATATTATATGCGTCCATAACGGTCGATATCGTAATCTAAGGCAATCTAACATCTCGGATGCAATATTTGACAACATTCCTGGCGTGTCGAACCCTACTTCTCGGTGGGAACAGTATATACGTCTATAACGTTATATATCCTAACCTAAGGCAACCTAACATCTCGGATATAACATTTGACAACATTCCAGGCGTGTTGGAACCCTACGTCTCGCTGGTAACATTACGTGCGTCTATAACGTTATATATGCTAACCTAAGGCAACCTAATATCTCGGATGCAATATTTGACAACATTCCTGGCCTGTCGAACCCTACTTCTCGGAGGGAACAGCATATACGTCTATAACGTCATAAATCCTAACCTAACGCAACCTAACATTTCGGATGTAACATTTGACAACATTCCAGGCGTGTCGGTCCCTACGTCTCGGTGGTAACGTTACATGCGTCTATAACGTTATATATCCTTATCTAAGGCAACCTAACATCTCGGATGCAATATTTGACAACATTCCTGGCCTGTCGAACCCTACTTCTCGGAGGGAACAGTATATACGTCTATAACGTTATATATCCTAACCTAAGGCAACCTAACATTTCGGATGTAACATTTGATAACATTCCAGGCGTGTCGGTCCCTACGTCTCGGTGGTAACGTTACATGCGTCTATAACGTTATATATCCTAACCTAAGGCAACCTAACATCTCGGATGCAATATTTGACAACATTCCTGACCTGTCGAACAATACTTCTCGGAGGGAACAGTATATACGTCTATAACGTTATATATCCTAACCTAAGGCAACCTAGCATCTCGGATGTAACATTTGACAACATTCCAGGCATGTCGGTCCCTACGTCTCGGTGGTAACATTATATGCGTCTATAACGTTATATATCCTTATCTAAGGCAACCTAACATCTCGGATGCAATATTTGACAACATTCCTAGCCTGTCGAACCCTACGTCTCGGTGGTAACATTACATGCGTCTATAACGGTATATTTCCTAATCTAAGGCAACCTAACATCTCGGATGCAATATTTGACAACATTCCTGGCCTGTCGAACCCTACATCTCGGAGGGAACAGTATATACGTCTATAACGTCATATATCCTAACCTAAGGCAACCTAACATCTCGGATGTAACATTTGACAACATTCCAGGCATGTCGGTCCCTACGTCTCGGTGGTAACATTATATGCGTCTATAACGTTATATATCATTATCTAAGGCAACCTAACATCTCGGATGCAATATTTGACAACATTCCTGGCCTGTCGAACCCTACTTCTCGGAGGGAACAGTATATACGTCTATAACGTTATATATCCTAACCTAAGGCAACCTGACATCTCGGATATATTATTCTACAACATTCCAGGCGTGTCGGACCCTACTTCTCGGTGGGAACATTATATGCGTCTAGAACGTTGTATATCCTAATCTAAGGCAACCTAACATCTCGGATGCAATATTTGACAACATTCCTGGCCTGTCGAACCCTACTTCTCGGAGGGAACAGCATATACATCTATAACGTCATATATCCTAGCCTAAGGCAACCTAACATCTCGGATGTAACATTTGGTAACATTCCAGGCGTGTCGGTCCCTACGTCTCGGTGGTAACATTACATGCGTCTATAACAGTATATATCCTAATCTTAGGCAACCTGACATCTCGGATGTAACATTTTACCACATTCCAGGCGTGTCGGTCCCTACGTCTCGGTGGTAACATTACATGCGTCTATAACGTTATATATCCTAACCTAAGGCCAACTAACATCTGGTATGTAATATTTGACAACATTCCTGGCGTGTCGAACCCTACTTCTCGGTGGGAACAGTATATACGTCTATAACGTTATATATCCTAACCTAAGGCAACCTAACATCTCGGATGTAACATTACATGCGTCTATAACGTTATATATCCTAACCTAAGGCCAACTAACATCTGGTATGTAATATTTGACAACATTCCTGGCGTGTCGAACCCTACTTCTCGGTGGGAACAGTATATACGTCTATAACGTTATATATCCTAACCTAAGGCAACCTAACATCTCTGATGTAACATTTGACAACATTCCAGGCGTGTCGGTCCCTACGTCTCGGTGGTAACGTTACATGCGTCTATAACGTTATATATCCTAACCTAAGGCAACCTAACATCTCGGATGCAATATTTGACAACATTCCTGGCCTGTCGAACCCTACATCTCGGAGGGAACAGTATATACGTCTATAACGTCATATATCCTAACCTAAGGCAACCTAACATCTCGGATGTAACATTTGACAACATTCCAGGCATGTCGGTCCCTACGTCTCGGTGGTAACATTATATGCGTCTATAACGTTATATATCATTATCTAAGGCAACCTAACATCTCGGATGCAATATTTGACAACATTCCTGGCCTGTCGAACCCTACTTCTCGGAGGGAACAGTATATACGTCTATAACGTTATATATCCTAACCTAAGGCAACCTGACATCTCGGATATATTATTCTACAACATTCCAGGCGTGTCGGACCCTACTTCTCGGTGGGAACATTATATGCGTCTAGAACGTTGTATATCCTAATCTAAGGCAACCTAACATCTCGGATGCAATATTTGACAACATTCCTGGCCTGTCGAACCCTACTTCTCGGAGGGAACAGCATATACATCTATAACGTCATATATCCTAGCCTAAGGCAACCTAACATCTCGGATGTAACATTTGGTAACATTCCAGGCGTGTCGGTCCCTACGTCTCGGTGGTAACATTACATGCGTCTATAACAGTATATATCCTAATCTTAGGCAACCTGACATCTCGGATGTAACATTTTACCACATTCCAGGCGTGTCGGTCCCTACGTCTCGGTGGTAACATTACATGCGTCTATAACGTTATATATCCTAACCTAAGGCCAACTAACATCTGGTATGTAATATTTGACAACATTCCTGGCGTGTCGAACCCTACTTCTCGGTGGGAACAGTATATACGTCTATAACGTTATATATCCTAACCTAAGGCAACCTAACATCTCGGATGTAACATTACATGCGTCTATAACGTTATATATCCTAACCTAAGGCCAACTAACATCTGGTATGTAATATTTGACAACATTCCTGGCGTGTCGAACCCTACTTCTCGGTGGGAACAGTATATACGTCTATAACGTTATATATCCTAACCTAAGGCAACCTAACATCTCTGATGTAACATTTGACAACATTCCAGGCGTGTCGGTCCCTACGTCTCGGTGGTAACGTTACATGCGTCTATAACGTTATATATCCTAACCTAAGGCAACCTAACATCTCGGATGCAATATTTGACAACATTCCTGGCCTGTCGAACCCTACTTCTCGGAGGGAACAGTATATACGTCTATAACGTCATATATCCTAACCTAAGGCAACCTAACATCTCGGATGTAACATTTGACAACATGCCAGGCATGTCGGTCCCTACGTCTCGGTGGTAACATTATATACGTCTATAACGTTATATATCCTTATCTAAGGCAACCAAACATCTCGGATGTAACATTTGACAACATTCCAGGCGTGTCGGTCCCTACGTCTCGGTGGTAACATTACATGCGTCTATAACGTTATATATCCTAACCTAAGGCAACCTAACTTCTCGGATATAACATTTGACAACATTCCAGGCGTGTTGGAACCCTACGTCTCGGTGGTAACATTATATGCGTCTATAACGTTATATATCCTTATCTAAGGCAACCTAACATCTCGGATGCAATATTTGACAACATTCCTGGTCTGTCGAACCCTACTTCTCGGAGGGAACAGTATATACGTCTATAACGTTATATATCCTAACCTAAGGCAACCTGACATCACGGATATATTATTCTACAACATTCCAGGCGTGTCGGACCCTACTTCTCGGTGGGAACATTATGTGCGTCTATAACGTTGTATATCCTAATCTAAGGCAACCTAACATCTCGGATGCAATATTTGACAACATTCCTGGCCTGTCGAACCCTACATCTCGGAGGGAACAGTATATACGTCTATAGCGGTATATATCCTAGTCTAAGGCAACCTAACATCTCGGATGCAATATTTGACAACATTCCTGGCCTGTCGAACCCTACTTCTCGGAGGGAACAGTATATACGTCTATAACGTTATATATCCTAACCGAAGGCAACCTGACATCTCGGATGTAATATTCTACATCATTCAAGGCGTGTCGGACCCTACTTCTCGGGGGGAACATTATATGAGTCTATAACGTTGTATATCCTAATCTAAGGCAACCTATTATCTCAGACGTAATATTTTACAATATTCCTCGCGTGTCGGTGCATACTTTTCGGTGGGAATATTATATGCGTCCATAACGGTCGATATCGTAATCTAAGGCAATCTAACATCTCGGATGCAATATTTGACAACATTCCTGGCGTGTCGAACCCTACTTCTCGGTGGGAACAGTATATACGTCTATAACGTTATATATCCTAACCTAAGGCAACCTAACATCTCGGATATAACATTTGACAACATTCCAGGCGTGTTGGAACCCTACGTCTCGCTGGTAACATTACGTGCGTCTATAACGTTATATATGCTAACCTAAGGCAACCTAATATCTCGGATGCAATATTTGACAACATTCCTGGCCTGTCGAACCCTACTTCTCGGAGGGAACAGCATATACGTCTATAACGTCATAAATCCTAACCTAACGCAACCTAACATTTCGGATGTAACATTTGACAACATTCCAGGCGTGTCGGTCCCTACGTCTCGGTGGTAACGTTACATGCGTCTATAACGTTATATATCCTTATCTAAGGCAACCTAACATCTCGGATGCAATATTTGACAACATTCCTGGCCTGTCGAACCCTACTTCTCGGAGGGAACAGTATATACGTCTATAACGTTATATATCCTAACCTAAGGCAACCTAACATTTCGGATGTAACATTTGATAACATTCCAGGCGTGTCGGACCCTACTTCTCGGTGGGAACATTATATGCGTCTAGAACGTTGTATATCCTAATCTAAGGCAACCTAACATCTCGGATGCAATATTTGACAACATTCCTGGCCTGTCGAACCCTACTTCTCGGAGGGAACAGCATATACATCTATAACGTCATATATCCTAGCCTAAGGCAACCTAACATCTCGGATGTAACATTTGGTAACATTCCAGGCGTGTCGGTCCCTACGTCTCGGTGGTAACATTACATGCGTCTATAACAGTATATATCCTAATCTTAGGCAACCTGACATCTCGGATGTAACATTTTACCACATTCCAGGCGTGTCGGTCCCTACGTCTCGGTGGTAACATTACATGCGTCTATAACGTTATATATCCTAACCTAAGGCCAACTAACATCTGGTATGTAATATTTGACAACATTCCTGGCGTGTCGAACCCTACTTCTCGGTGGGAACAGTATATACGTCTATAACGTTATATATCCTAACCTAAGGCAACCTAACATCTCGGATGTAACATTACATGCGTCTATAACGTTATATATCCTAACCTAAGGCCAACTAACATCTGGTATGTAATATTTGACAACATTCCTGGCGTGTCGAACCCTACTTCTCGGTGGGAACAGTATATACGTCTATAACGTTATATATCCTAACCTAAGGCAACCTAACATCTCTGATGTAACATTTGACAACATTCCAGGCGTGTCGGTCCCTACGTCTCGGTGGTAACGTTACATGCGTCTATAACGTTATATATCCTAACCTAAGGCAACCTAACATCTCGGATGCAATATTTGACAACATTCCTGGCCTGTCGAACCCTACTTCTCGGAGGGAACAGTATATACGTCTATAACGTCATATATCCTAACCTAAGGCAACCTAACATCTCGGATGTAACATTTGACAACATGCCAGGCATGTCGGTCCCTACGTCTCGGTGGTAACATTATATACGTCTATAACGTTATATATCCTTATCTAAGGCAACCTAACATCTCGGATGCAATATTTGACAACATTCCTGGCCTGTCGAACCCTACTTCTCGGAGGGAACAGTATATACGTCTATAACGTTATATATCCTAACCTAAGGCAACCTGACATCTCGGATATATTATTCTACAACATTCCAGGCGTGTCGGACCCTACTTCTCGGTGGGAACATTATATGCGTCTAGAACGTTGTATGTCCTAATCTAAGGCAACCTAACATCTCGGATGCAATATTTGACAACATTCCTGGCCTGTCGAACCCTACTTCTCGGAGGGAACAGCATATACCTCTATAACGTCATATATCCTAGCCTAAGGCAACCTAACATCTCGGATGTAACATTTGGTAACATTCCAGGCGTGTCAGTCCCTACGTCTCGGTGGTAACATTACATGCGTCTATAACGGTATATATCCTAATCTTAGGCAACCTGACATCTCGGATGTAACATTTTACCACATTCCAGGCGTGTCGGTCCCTACGTCTCGGTGGTAACATTACATGCGTCTATAACGTTATATATCCTAACCTAAGGCCAACTAACATCTGGTATGTAATATTTGACAACATTCCTGGCGTGTCGAACCCTACTTCTCGGTGGGAACAGTATATACGTCTATAACGTTATATATCCTAACCTAAGGCAACCTAACATCTCGGATGTAACATTTGACAACATTCCAGGCGTGTCGGTCCCTACGTCTCGGTGGTAACGTTACATGCGTCTATAACGTTATATATCCTAACCTAAGGCAACCTAACATCTCGGATGCAATATTTGACAACATTCCTGGCCTGTCGAACCCTACTTCTCGGAGGGAACAGTATATACGTCTATAACGTCATATATCCTAACCTAAGGCAACCTAACATCTCGGATGTAACATTTAACAACATGCCAGGCATGTCGGTCCCTACGTGTCGGTGGTAACATTATATGCGTCTATAACGTTATATATCCTTATCTAAGGCAACCTAACATCTCGGATGCAATATTTGACAACATTCCTGGCCTGTCGAACCCTACTTCTCGGAGGGAACAGTATATACGTCTATAACGTTATATATCCTAACCGAAGGCAACCTAACATCTCGGATGTAACATTACATGCGTCTATAACGTTATATATCCTAACCTAAGGCCAACTAACATCTGGTATGTAATATTTGACAACATTCCTGGCGTGTCGAACCCTACTTCTCGGTGGGAACAGTATATACGTCTATAACGTTATATATCCTAACCTAAGGCAACCTAACATCTCTGATGTAACATTTGACAACATTCCAGGCGTGTCGGTCCCTACGTCTCGGTGGTAACGTTACATGCGTCTATAACGTTATATATCCTAACCTAAGGCAACCTAACATCTCGGATGCAATATTTGACAACATTCCTGGCCTGTCGAACCCTACTTCTCGGAGGGAACAGTATATACGTCTATAACGTCATATATCCTAACCTAAGGCAACCTAACATCTCGGATGTAACATTTGACAACATGCCAGGCATGTCGGTCCCTACGTCTCGGTGGTAACATTATATACGTCTATAACGTTATATATCCTTATCTAAGGCAACCTAACATCTCGGATGCAATATTTGACAACATTCCTGGCCTGTCGAACCCTACTTCTCGGAGGGAACAGTATATACGTCTATAACGTTATATATCCTAACCTAAGGCAACCTGACATCTCGGATATATTATTCTACAACATTCCAGGCGTGTCGGACCCTACTTCTCGGTGGGAACATTATATGCGTCTAGAACGTTGTATGTCCTAATCTAAGGCAACCTAACATCTCGGATGCAATATTTGACAACATTCCTGGCCTGTCGAACCCTACTTCTCGGAGGGAACAGCATATACCTCTATAACGTCATATATCCTAGCCTAAGGCAACCTAACATCTCGGATGTAACATTTGGTAACATTCCAGGCGTGTCGGTCCCTACGTCTCGGTGGTAACATTACATGCGTCTATAACGGTATATATCCTAATCTTAGGCAACCTGACATCTCGGATGTAACATTTTACCACATTCCAGGCGTGTCGGTCCCTACGTCTCGGTGGTAACATTACATGCGTCTATAACGTTATATATCCTAACCTAAGGCCAACTAACATCTGGTATGTAATATTTGACAACATTCCTGGCGTGTCGAACCCTACTTCTCGGTGGGAACAGTATATACGTCTATAACGTTATATATCCTAACCTAAGGCAACCTAACATCTCGGATGTAACATTTGACAACATTCCAGGCGTGTCGGTCCCTACGTCTCGGTGGTAACGTTACATGCGTCTATAACGTTATATATCCTAACCTAAGGCAACCTAACATCTCGGATGCAATATTTGACAACATTCCTGGCCTGTCGAACCCTACTTCTCGGAGGGAACAGTATATACGTCTATAACGTCATATATCCTAACCTAAGGCAACCTAACATCTCGGATGTAACATTTAACAACATGCCAGGCATGTCGGTCCCTACGTGTCGGTGGTAACATTATATGCGTCTATAACGTTATATATCCTTATCTAAGGCAACCTAACATCTCGGATGCAATATTTGACAACATTCCTGGCCTGTCGAACCCTACTTCTCGGAGGGAACAGTATATACGTCTATAACGTTATATATCCTAACCGAAGGCAACCTAACATCTCGGATGTAACATTACATGCGTCTATAACGTTATATATCCTAACCTAAGGCCAACTAACATCTGGTATGTAATATTTGACAACATTCCTGGCGTGTCGAACCCTACTTCTCGGTGGGAACAGTATATACGTCTATAACGTTATATATCCTAACCTAAGGCAACCTAACATCTCTGATGTAACATTTGACAACATTCCAGGCGTGTCGGTCCCTACGTCTCGGTGGTAACGTTACATGCGTCTATAACGTTATATATCCTAACCTAAGGCAACCTAACATCTCGGATGCAATATTTGACAACATTCCTGGCCTGTCGAACCCTACATCTCGGAGGGAACAGTATATACGTCTATAACGTCATATATCCTAACCTAAGGCAACCTAACATCTCGGATGTAACATTTGACAACATTCCAGGCATGTCGGTCCCTACGTCTCGGTGGTAACATTATATGCGTCTATAACGTTATATATCATTATCTAAGGCAACCTAACATCTCGGATGCAATATTTGACAACATTCCTGGCCTGTCGAACCCTACTTCTCGGAGGGAACAGTATATACGTCTATAACGTTATATATCCTAACCTAAGGCAACCTGACATCTCGGATATATTATTCTACAACATTCCAGGCGTGTCGGACCCTACTTCTCGGTGGGAACATTATATGCGTCTAGAACGTTGTATATCCTAATCTAAGGCAACCTAACATCTCGGATGCAATATTTGACAACATTCCTGGCCTGTCGAACCCTACTTCTCGGAGGGAACAGCATATACATCTATAACGTCATATATCCTAGCCTAAGGCAACCTAACATCTCGGATGTAACATTTGGTAACATTCCAGGCGTGTCGGTCCCTACGTCTCGGTGGTAACATTACATGCGTCTATAACAGTATATATCCTAATCTTAGGCAACCTGACATCTCGGATGTAACATTTTACCACATTCCAGGCGTGTCGGTCCCTACGTCTCGGTGGTAACATTACATGCGTCTATAACGTTATATATCCTAACCTAAGGCCAACTAACATCTGGTATGTAATATTTGACAACATTCCTGGCGTGTCGAACCCTACTTCTCGGTGGGAACAGTATATACGTCTATAACGTTATATATCCTAACCTAAGGCAACCTAACATCTCGGATGTAACATTACATGCGTCTATAACGTTATATATCCTAACCTAAGGCCAACTAACATCTGGTATGTAATATTTGACAACATTCCTGGCCTGTCGAACCCTACTTCTCGGAGGGAACAGTATATACGTCTATAACGTTATATATCCTAACCTAAGGCAACCTGACATCTCGGATATATTATTCTACAACATTCCAGGCGTGTCGGACCCTACTTCTCGGTGGGAACATTATATGCGTCTAGAACGTTGTATGTCCTAATCTAAGGCAACCTAACATCTCGGATGCAATATTTGACAACATTCCTGGCCTGTCGAACCCTACTTCTCGGAGGGAACAGCATATACCTCTATAACGTCATATATCCTAGCCTAAGGCAACCTAACATCTCGGATGTAACATTTGGTAACATTCCAGGCGTGTCGGTCCCTACGTCTCGGTGGTAACATTACATGCGTCTATAACGGTATATATCCTAATCTTAGGCAACCTGACATCTCGGATGTAACATTTTACCACATTCCAGGCGTGTCGGTCCCTACGTCTCGGTGGTAACATTACATGCGTCTATAACGTTATATATCCTAACCTAAGGCCAACTAACATCTGGTATGTAATATTTGACAACATTCCTGGCGTGTCGAACCCTACTTCTCGGTGGGAACAGTATATACGTCTATAACGTTATATATCCTAACCTAAGGCAACCTAACATCTCGGATGTAACATTTGACAACATTCCAGGCGTGTCGGTCCCTACGTCTCGGTGGTAACGTTACATGCGTCTATAACGTTATATATCCTAACCTAAGGCAACCTAACATCTCGGATGCAATATTTGACAACATTCCTGGCCTGTCGAACCCTACTTCTCGGAGGGAACAGTATATACGTCTATAACGTCATATATCCTAACCTAAGGCAACCTAACATCTCGGATGTAACATTTAACAACATGCCAGGCATGTCGGTCCCTACGTGTCGGTGGTAACATTATATGCGTCTATAACGTTATATATCCTTATCTAAGGCAACCTAACATCTCGGATGCAATATTTGACAACATTCCTGGCCTGTCGAACCCTACTTCTCGGAGGGAACAGTATATACGTCTATAACGTTATATATCCTAACCGAAGGCAACCTGACATCTCGGATGTAATATTCTACATCATTCAAGGCGTGTCGGACCCTACTTCTCGGTGGGAACATTGTATGAGTCTATAACGTTGTATATCCTAATGAAAGGCAACCTATTATCTCAGACGTAATATTTTACAATATTCCTCGCGTGTCGGTGTATACTTTTCGGTGGGAATATTATATGCGTCCATAACGGTCGATATCGTAATCTAAGGCAATCTAACATCTCGGATGCAATATTTGACAACATTCCTTGCCTGTCGAACCCTACTTCTCGGAGGGAACAGTATGTACGTCTGTAACGTTATATATCCTAACCTAAGGCAACCTAACATCTCGGATGTAATATTCTACAACCTTCCAGGCGTGTCGGACCCTACTTCTCGGTGGTAACATTATATGCGTCTATAACGTTGCATATCCTAATCTAAGGCAACCTAACATCTCGGATGCAATATTTGACAACATTCCTGGCCTGTCGAACCCTACTGCTCGGAGGGAACAGTATGTACGTCTATAACGGTATATATCCTAATCTAAGGCAACCTAACATCTCGGATGAAATATGTGACAACATTCCTGGCCTGTCGAAACCTACGTCTCGCTGGTAACATTACGTGCGTCTATAACGTCATATATCCTAACCTAAGACAACCAAACATCTCGGATGTAACATTTGACAACATTCCAGGCGTGTCGGTCCCTACGTCTCGGTGGTAACATTACATGCGTCTATAACGTTATATATCCTAACCTAAGGCAACCTAACATCTCGGATGCAATATTTGACAACATTCCTGGCCTGTCGAACCCTACTTCTCGGAGGGAACAGCATATACATCTATAACGTCATATATCCTAGCCTAAGGCAACCTAACATCTCGGATGTAACATTTGACAACATTCCAGGCGTGTCGGTCCCTACGTCTCGGTGGTAACATTACATGCGTCTATAACGTTATATATCCTAACCTTAGGCCAACTAACATCTCGTATGTAATATTTGACAACATTCCTGGCGTGTCGAACCCTACTTCTCGGTGGGAACAGTATATACGTCTATAACGTTATATATCCTAACCTAAGGCAACCTAACTTCTCGGATATAACATTTGACAACATTCCAGGCGTGTTGGAACCCTACGTCTCGCTGGTAACATTACGTGCGTCTATAACGTTATATATGCTAACCTAAGGTAACCTAATATCTCGGATGCAATATTTGACAACATTCCTGGCCTGTCGAACCCTACTTCTCGGAGGGAACAGCATATACGTCTATAACGTTATATATCCTAACCTAAGGCAACCTAGCATCTCGGATGTAACATTTGACAACATTCCAGGCATGTCGGTCCCTACGTCTCGGTGGTAACATTATATGCGTCTATAACGTTATATATCCTTATCTAAGGCAACCTAACATCTCGGATGCAATATTTGACAACATTCCTAGCCTGTCGAACCCTACGTCTCGGTGGTAACATTACATGCGTCTATAACGGTATATTTCCTAATCTAAGGCAACCTAACATCTCGGATGCAATATTTGACAACATTCCTGGCCTGTCGAACCCTACATCTCGGAGGGAACAGTATATACGTCTATAACGTCATATATCCTAACCTAAGGCAACCTAACATCTCGGATGTAACATTTGACAACATTCCAGGCATGTCGGTCCCTACGTCTCGGTGGTAACATTATATGCGTCTATAACGTTATATATCATTATCTAAGGCAACCTAACATCTCGGATGCAATATTTGACAACATTCCTGGCCTGTCGAACCCTACTTCTCGGAGGGAACAGTATATACGTCTATAACGTTATATATCCTAACCTAAGGCAACCTGACATCTCGGATATATTATTCTACAACATTCCAGGCGTGTCGGACCCTACTTCTCGGTGGGAACATTATATGCGTCTAGAACGTTGTATATCCTAATCTAAGGCAACCTAACATCTCGGATGCAATATTTGACAACATTCCTGGCCTGTCGAACCCTACTTCTCGGAGGGAACAGCATATACATCTATAACGTCATATATCCTAGCCTAAGGCAACCTAACATCTCGGATGTAACATTTGGTAACATTCCAGGCGTGTCGGTCCCTACGTCTCGGTGGTAACATTACATGCGTCTATAACAGTATATATCCTAATCTTAGGCAACCTGACATCTCGGATGTAACATTTTACCACATTCCAGGCGTGTCGGTCCCTACGTCTCGGTGGTAACATTACATGCGTCTATAACGTTATATATCCTAACCTAAGGCCAACTAACATCTGGTATGTAATATTTGACAACATTCCTGGCGTGTCGAACCCTACTTCTCGGTGGGAACAGTATATACGTCTATAACGTTATATATCCTAACCTAAGGCAACCTAACATCTCGGATGTAACATTACATGCGTCTATAACGTTATATATCCTAACCTAAGGCCAACTAACATCTGGTATGTAATATTTGACAACATTCCTGGCGTGTCGAACCCTACTTCTCGGTGGGAACAGTATATACGTCTATAACGTTATATATCCTAACCTAAGGCAACCTAACATCTCTGATGTAACATTTGACAACATTCCAGGCGTGTCGGTCCCTACGTCTCGGTGGTAACGTTACATGCGTCTATAACGTTATATATCCTAACCTAAGGCAACCTAACATCTCGGATGCAATATTTGACAACATTCCTGGCCTGTCGAACCCTACATCTCGGAGGGAACAGTATATACGTCTATAACGTCATATATCCTAACCTAAGGCAACCTAACATCTCGGATGTAACATTTGACAACATTCCAGGCATGTCGGTCCCTACGTCTCGGTGGTAACATTATATGCGTCTATAACGTTATATATCATTATCTAAGGCAACCTAACATCTCGGATGCAATATTTGACAACATTCCTGGCCTGTCGAACCCTACTTCTCGGAGGGAACAGTATATACGTCTATAACGTTATATATCCTAACCTAAGGCAACCTGACATCTCGGATATATTATTCTACAACATTCCAGGCGTGTCGGACCCTACTTCTCGGTGGGAACATTATATGCGTCTAGAACGTTGTATATCCTAATCTAAGGCAACCTAACATCTCGGATGCAATATTTGACAACATTCCTGGCCTGTCGAACCCTACTTCTCGGAGGGAACAGCATATACATCTATAACGTCATATATCCTAGCCTAAGGCAACCTAACATCTCGGATGTAACATTTGGTAACATTCCAGGCGTGTCGGTCCCTACGTCTCGGTGGTAACATTACATGCGTCTATAACAGTATATATCCTAATCTTAGGCAACCTGACATCTCGGATGTAACATTTTACCACATTCCAGGCGTGTCGGTCCCTACGTCTCGGTGGTAACATTACATGCGTCTATAACGTTATATATCCTAACCTAAGGCCAACTAACATCTGGTATGTAATATTTGACAACATTCCTGGCGTGTCGAACCCTACTTCGCGGTGGGAACAGTATATACGTCTATAACGTTATATATCCTAACCTAAGGCAACCTAACATCTCGGATGTAACATTACATGCGTCTATAACGTTATATATCCTAACCTAAGGCCAACTAACATCTGGTATGTAATATTTGACAACATTCCTGGCCTGTCGAACCCTACTTCTCGGAGGGAACAGTATATACGTCTATAACGTTATATATCCTAACCTAAGGCAACCTGACATCTCGGATATATTATTCTACAACATTCCAGGCGTGTCGGACCCTACTTCTCGGTGGGAACATTATATGCGTCTAGAACGTTGTATGTCCTAATCTAAGGCAACCTAACATCTCGGATGCAATATTTGACAACATTCCTGGCCTGTCGAACCCTACTTCTCGGAGGGAACAGCATATACCTCTATAACGTCATATATCCTAGCCTAAGGCAACCTAACATCTCGGATGTAACATTTGGTAACATTCCAGGCGTGTCGGTCCCTACGTCTCGGTGGTAACATTACATGCGTCTATAACGGTATATATCCTAATCTTAGGCAACCTGACATCTCGGATGTAACATTTTACCACATTCCAGGCGTGTCGGTCCCTACGTCTCGGTGGTAACATTACATGCGTCTATAACGTTATATATCCTAACCTAAGGCCAACTAACATCTGGTATGTAATATTTGACAACATTCCTGGCGTGTCGAACCGTACTTCTCGGTGGGAACAGTATATACGTCTATAACGTTATATATCCTAACCTAAGGCAACCTAACATCTCGGATGTAACATTTGACAACATTCCAGGCGTGTCGGTCCCTACGTCTCGGTGGTAACGTTACATGCGTCTATAACGTTATATATCCTAACCTAAGGCAACCTAACATCTCGGATGCAATATTTGACAACATTCCTGGCCTGTCGAACCCTACTTCTCGGAGGGAACAGTATATACGTCTATAACGTCATATATCCTAACCTAAGGCAACCTAACATCTCGGATGTAACATTTAACAACATGCCAGGCATGTCGGTCCCTACGTGTCGGTGGTAACATTATATGCGTCTATAACGTTATATATCCTTATCTAAGGCAACCTAACATCTCGGATGCAATATTTGACAACATTCCTGGCCTGTCGAACCCTACTTCTCGGAGGGAACAGTATATACGTCTATAACGTTATATATCCTAACCGAAGGCAACCTGACATCTCGGATGTAATATTCTACATCATTCAAGGCGTGTCGGACCCTACTTCTCGGTGGGAACATTGTATGAGTCTATAACGTTGTATATCCTAATGAAAGGCAACCTATTATCTCAGACGTAATATTTTACAATATTCCTCGCGTGTCGGTGTATACTTTTCGGTGGGAATATTATATGCGTCCATAACGGTCGATATCGTAATCTAAGGCAATCTAACATCTCGGATGCAATATTTGACAACATTCCTTGCCTGTCGAACCCTACTTCTCGGAGGGAACAGTATGTACGTCTGTAACGTTATATATCCTAACCTAAGGCAACCTAACATCTCGGATGTAATATTCTACAACCTTCCAGGCGTGTCGGACCCTACTTCTCGGTGGTAACATTATATGCGTCTATAACGTTGCATATCCTAATCTAAGGCAACCTAACATCTCGGATGCAATATTTGACAACATTCCTGGCCTGTCGAACCCTACTGCTCGGAGGGAACAGTATGTACGTCTATAACGGTATATATCCTAATCTAAGGCAACCTAACATCTCGGATGAAATATGTGACAACATTCCTGGCCTGTCGAAACCTACGTCTCGCTGGTAACATTACGTGCGTCTATAACGTCATATATCCTAACCTAAGACAACCAAACATCTCGGATGTAACATTTGACAACATTCCAGGCGTGTCGGTCCCTACGTCTCGGTGGTAACATTACATGCGTCTATAACGTTATATATCCTAACCTAAGGCAACCTAACATCTCGGATGCAATATTTGACAACATTCCTGGCCTGTCGAACCCTACTTCTCGGAGGGAACAGCATATACATCTATAACGTCATATATCCTAGCCTAAGGCAACCTAACATCTCGGATGTAACATTTGACAACATTCCAGGCGTGTCGGTCCCTACGTCTCGGTGGTAACATTACATGCGTCTATAACGTTATATATCCTAACCTTAGGCCAACTAACATCTCGTATGTAATATTTGACAACATTCCTGGCGTGTCGAACCCTACTTCTCGGTGGGAACAGTATATACGTCTATAACGTTATATATCCTAACCTAAGGCAACCTAACTTCTCGGATATAACATTTGACAACATTCCAGGCGTGTTGGAACCCTACGTCTCGCTGGTAACATTACGTGCGTCTATAACGTTATATATGCTAACCTAAGGTAACCTAATATCTCGGATGCAATATTTGACAACATTCCTGGCCTGTCGAACCCTACTTCTCGGAGGGAACAGCATATACGTCTATAACGTCATAAATCCTAACCTAAGGCAACCTAACATTTCGGATGTAACATTTGACAACATTCCAGGCGTGTCGGTCCCTACGTCTCGGTGGTAACGTTACATGCGTCTATAACGTTATATATCCTAACCTAAGGCAACCTAACATCTCGGATGCAATATTTGACAACATTCCTGACGTGTCGAACAATACTTCTCGGAGGGAACAGTATATACGTCTATAACGTTATATATCCTAACCTAAGGCAACCTAGCATCTCGGATGTAACATTTGGCAACATTCCAGGCATGTCGGTCCCTACGTCTCGGTGGTAACATTATATGCGTCTATAACGTTATATATCCTTATCTAAGGCAACCTAACATCTCGGATGCAATATTTGACAACATTCCTAGCCTGTCGAACCCTACGTCTCGGTGGTAACATTACATGCGTCTATAACGGTATATTTCCTAATCTAAGGCAACCTAACATCTCGGATGCAATATTTGACAACATTCCTGGCCTGTCGAACCCTACTTCTCGGAGGGAACAGCATATACCTCTATAACGTCATATATCCTAGCCTAAGGCAACCTAACATCTCGGATGTATCATTTGGTAACATTCCAGGCGTGTCGGTCCCTACGTCTCGGTGGTAACATTACATGCGTCTATAACGGTATATATCCTAATCTTATGCAACCTGACATCTCGGATGTAACATTTTACCACATTCCAGGCGTGTCGGTCCCTACGTCTCGGTGGTAACATTACATGCGTCTATAACGTTATATATCCTAACCTAAGGCCACATAACATCTGGTATGTAATATTTGACAACATTCCTGGCGTGTCGAACCCTACTTCTCGGTGGGAACAGTATATACGTCTATAACGTTATATATCCTAACCTAAGGCAACCTAACATCTCGGATGTAACATTTGACAACATTCCAGGCGTGTCGGTTCCTACGTCTCGGTGGTAAAGTTACATGCGTCTATAACGTTATATATCCTAACCTAAGGCAACCTAACATCTCGGATGCAATATTTGACAACATTCCTGGCCTGTCGAACCCTACTTCTCGGAGGGAACAGTATATACGTCTATAACGTTATATATCCTAACCTAAGGCAACCTGACATCTCGGATATATTATTCGACAACATTCCAGGCGTGTCGGACCCTACTTCTCGGTGGGAACATTATATGCGTCTATAACGTTGTATATCCTAATCTAAGGCTACCTAACATCTCGGATGCAATATTTGACAACATTCCTGGCCTGTCGAACCCTACATCTCGGAGGGAACAGTATATACGTCTATAGCGGTATGTATCCTAATCTAAGGCAACCTAACATCGTGGATGCAATATTTGACAACATTCCTGGCCTGTCGAACCCTACTTCTCGGAGGGAACAGCATATACGTCTATAACGTCATAAATCCTAACCTAAGGCAACCTAACATTTCGGATGTAACATTTGACAACATTCCAGGCGTGTCGGTCCCTACGTCTCGGTGGTAACGTTACATGCGTCTATAACGTTATATATCCTAACCTAAGGCAACCTAACATCTCGGATGCAATATTTGACAACATTCCTGACGTGTCGAACAATACTTCTCGGAGGGAACAGTATATACGTCTATAACGTTATATATCCTAACCTAAGGCAACCTAGCATCTCGGATGTAACATTTGACAACATTCCAGGCATGTCGGTCCCTACGTCTCGGTGGTAACATTATATGCGTCTATAACGTTATATATCCTTATCTAAGGCAACCTAACATCTCGGATGCAATATTTGACAACATTCCTAGCCTGTCGAACCCTACGTCTCGGTGGTAACATTACATGCGTCTGTAACGGTATATTTACTAATCTAAGGCAACCTAACATCTCGGATGCAATATTTGACAACATTCCTGGCCTGTCGAACCCTACTTCTCGGAGGGAACAGCATATACCTCTATAACGTCATATATCCTAGCCTAAGGCAACCTAACATCTCGGATGTATCATTTGGTAACATTCCAGGCGTGTCGGTCCCTACGTCTCGGTGGTAACATTACATGCGTCTATAACGGTATATATCCTAATCTTAGGCAACCTGACATCTCGGATGTAACATTTTACCACATTCCAGGCGTGTCGGTCCCTACGTCTCGGTGGTAACATTACATGCGTCTATAACGTTATATATCCTAACCTAAGGCCACATAACATCTGGTATGTAATATTTGACAACATTCCTGGCGTGTCGAACCCTACTTCTCGGTGGGAACAGTATGTACGTCTATAACGTTATATATCCTAACCTAAGGCAACCTAACATCTCGGATGTAACATTTGACAACATTCCAGGCGTGTCGGTTCCTACGTCTCGGTGGTAAAGTTACATGCGTCTATAACGTTATATATCCTAACCTAAGGCAACCTAACATCTCGGATGCAATATTTGACAACATTCCTGGCCTGTCGAACCCTACTTCTCGGAGGGAACAGTATATACGTCTATAACGTCATATATCCTAACCTAAGGCAACCTAACATCTCGGATGTAACATTTGACAACATTCCAGGCATGTCGGTCCCTACGTCTCGGTGGTAACATTATAAGCGTCTATAACGTTATATATCCTTATCTAAGGCAACCTAACATCTCGGATGCAATATTTGACAACATTCCTGGCCTGTCGAACCCTACTTCTCGGAGGGAACAGTATATACGTCTATAACGTTATATATCCTAACCTAAGGCAACCTGACATCTCGGATATATTATTCGACAACATTCCAGGCGTGTCGGACCCTGCTTCTCGGTGGGAACATTATATGCGTCTATAACGTTGTATATCCTAATCTAAGGCAACCTAACATCTCGGATGCAATATTTGACAACATTCCTGGCCTGTCGAACCCTACATCTCGGAGGGAACAGTATATACGTCTGTCACGTCATATATCCTAACCTAACACAACCTAACATCTCGGAAGTAACATTTGACAACATTCCAGGCGTGTCGGTCCCTACGTCTCCGTGGTAACATTACATGCGTCTATAACGTTATATATCCTAACCTAAGGCAACCTAACATCTCGGATGCAATATTTGACAACATTCCTGGCCTGTCGAACCCTACTTCTCGGAGGGAACAGTATATACGTCTATAACGTCATATATCCTAACCTAAGGCAACCTAACATCTCGGATGTAACATTTGACAACATTCCAGGCATGTCGGTCCCTACGTCTCGGTGGTAACATTATATGCGTCTATAACGTTATATATCCTTATCTAAGGCAACCTAACATCTCGGATGCAATATTTGACAACATTCCTGGCCTGTCGAACCCTACTTCTCGGAGGGAACAGTATATACGTCTATAACGTTATATATCCTAACCTAAGGCAACCTGACATCTCGGATACATTATTCTACAACATTCCAGGCGTGTCGGACCCTACTTCTCGGTGGGAACATTATATGCGTCTATAACGTTGTATATCCTAATCTAAGGCAACCTAACATCTCGGATGCAATATTTGACAACATTCCTGGCCTGTCGAACCCTACATCTCGGAGGGAACAGTATATACGTCTATAGCGGTATGTATCCTAATCTAAGGCAACCTAACATCGTGGATGCAATATTTGACAACATTCCTGGCCTGTCGAACCCTACTTCTCGGAGGGAACAGTATATACGTCTATAACGTTATATATCCTAACCGAAGGCAACCTGACATCTCGGATGTAATATTCTACATCATTCAAGGCGTGTCGGACCCTACTTCTCGGTGGTAACATTACATGCGTCTATAACATTATATATCCTAACCTTAGGCCCACTAACATCTCCTATGTAATATTTGACAACATTCCTGGCGTGTCGAGCCCTACTTCTCGGTGGGAACAGTATATACGTCTATAACGTTATATATCCTAACCTAAGGCAACCTAACATCTCGGATATAACATTTGACAACATTCCAGGCGTGTTGGAACCCTACGTCTCGCTGGTAACATTACGTGCGTCTATAACGTTATATATGCTAACCTAAGGTAACCTAATATCTCGGATGCAATATTTGACAACATTCCTGGCCTGTCGAACCCTACTTCTCGGAGGGAACAGCATGTACGTCTATAACGTCATAAATCCTAACCTAAGGCAACCTAACATTTCGGATGTAACATTTGACAACATTCCAGGCGTGTCGGTCCCTACGTCTCGGTGGTAACGTTACATGCGTCTATAACGTTATATATCCTAACCTAAGGCAACCTAACATCTCGGATGCAATATTTGACAACATTCCTGACCTGTCGAACAATACTTCTCGGAGGGAACAGTATATACGTCTATAACGTTATATATCCTAACCTAAGGCAACCTAGCATCTCGGATGTAACATTTGACAACATTCCAGGCACGTCGGTCCCTACGTCTCGGTGGTAACATTATATGCGTCTATAACGTTATATATCCTTATCTAAGGCAACCTAACATCTCGGATGCAATATTTGACAACATTCCTGGCCTGTCGAACCCTACTTCTCGGAGGGAACAGTATATACGTCTATAACGTTATATATCCTAACCTAAGGCAACCTGACATCTCGGATGTAATATTCTACAACCTTCCAGGCGCGTCGGACCCTACTTCTCGGTGGGAACATTATATGCGTCTAGAACGTTGTATGTCCTAATCTAAGGCAACCTAACATCTCGGATGCAATATTTGACAACATTCCTGGCCTGTCGAACCCTACTTCTCGGAGGGAACAGCATATACCTCTATAACGTCATATATCCTAGCCTAAGGCAACCTAACATCTCGGATGTAACATTTGGTAACATTCCAGGCGTGTCGGTCCCTACGTCTCGGTGGTAACATTACATGCGTCTATAACGGTATATATCCTAATCTTAGGCAACCTGACATCTCGGATGTAACATTTTACCACATTCCAGGCGTGTCGGTCCCTACGTCTCGGTGGTAACATTACATGCGTCTATAACGTTATATATCCTAACCTAAGGCCAACTAACATCTGGTATGTAATATTTGACAACATTCCTGGCGTGTCGAACCCTACTTCTCGGTGGGAACAGTATATACGTCTATAACGTTATATATCCTAACCTAAGGCAACCTAACATCTCGGATGTAACATTTGACAACATTCCAGGCGTGTCGGTCCCTACGTCTCGGTGGTAACGTTACATGCGTCTATAACGTTATATATCCTAACCTAAGGCAACCTAACATCTCGGATGCAATATTTGACAACATTCCTGGCCTGTCGAACCCTACTTCTCGGAGGGAACAGTATATACGTCTGTAACGTCATATATCCTAACCTAAGGCAACCTAACATCTCGGATGTAACATTTAACAACATGCCAGGCATGTCGGTCCCTACGTGTCGGTGGTAACATTATATGCGTCTATAACGTTATATATCCTTATCTAAGGCAACCTAACATCTCGGATGCAATATTTGACAACATTCCTGGCCTGTCGAACCCTACTTCTCGGAGGGAACAGTATATACGTCTATAACGTTATATATCCTAACCGAAGGCAACCTGACATCTCGGATGTAATATTCTACATCATTCAAGGCGTGTCGGACCCTACTTCTCGGTGGGAACATTGTATGAGTCTATAACGTTGTATATCCTAATGAAAGGCAACCTATTATCTCAGACGTAATATTTTACAATATTCCTCGCGTGTCGGTGTATACTTTTCGGTGGGAATATTATATGCGTCCATAACGGTCGATATCGTAATCTAAGGCAATCTAACATCTCGGATGCAATATTTGACAACATTCCTTGCCTGTCGAACCCTACTTCTCGGAGGGAACAGTATGTACGTCTGTAACGTTATATATCCTAACCTAAGGCAACCTAACATCTCGGATGTAATATTCTACAACCTTCCAGGCGTGTCGGACCCTACTTCTCGGTGGTAACATTATATGCGTCTATAACGTTGCATATCCTAATCTAAGGCAACCTAACATCTCGGATGCAATATTTGACAACATTCCTGGCCTGTCGAACCCTACTGCTCGGAGGGAACAGTATGTACGTCTATAACGGTATATATCCTAATCTAAGGCAACCTAACATCTCGGATGAAATATGTGACAACATTCCTGGCCTGTCGAAACCTACGTCTCGCTGGTAACATTACGTGCGTCTATAACGTCATATATCCTAACCTAAGGCCACATAACATCTGGTATGTAATATTTGACAACATTCCTGGCGTGTCGAACCCTACTTCTCGGTGGGAACAGTATATACGTCTATAACGTTATATATCCTAACCTAAGGCAACCTAACATCTCGGATGTAACATTTGACAACATTCCAGGCGTGTCGGTTCCTACGTCTCGGTGGTAAAGTTACATGCGTCTATAACGTTATATATCCTAACCTAAGGCAACCTAACATCTCGGATGCAATATTTGACAACATTCCTGGCCTGTCGAACCCTACTTCTCGGAGGGAACAGTATATACGTCTATAACGTTATATATCCTAACCTAAGGCAACCTGACATCTCGGATATATTATTCGACAACATTCCAGGCGTGTCGGACCCTACTTCTCGGTGGGAACATTATATGCGTCTATAACGTTGTATATCCTAATCTAAGGCAACCTAACATCTCGGATGCAATATTTGACAACATTCCTGGCCTGTCGAACCCTACATCTCGGAGGGAACAGTATATACGTCTATAGCGGTATGTATCCTAATCTAAGGCAACCTAACATCGTGGATGCAATATTTGACAACATTCCTGGCCTGTCGAACCCTACTTCTCGGAGGGAACAGCATATACGTCTATAACGTCATAAATCCTAACCTAAGGCAACCTAACATTTCGGATGTAACATTTGACAACATTCCAGGCGTGTCGGTCCCTACGTCTCGGTGGTAACGTTACATGCGTCTATAACGTTATATATCCTAACCTAAGGCAACCTAACATCTCGGATGCAATATTTGACAACATTCCTGACGTGTCGAACAATACTTCTCGGAGGGAACAGTATATACGTCTATAACGTTATATATCCTAACCTAAGGCAACCTAGCATCTCGGATGTAACATTTGACAACATTCCAGGCATGTCGGTCCCTACGTCTCGGTGGTAACATTATATGCGTCTATAACGTTATATATCCTTATCTAAGGCAACCTAACATCTCGGATGCAATATTTGACAACATTCCTAGCCTGTCGAACCCTACGTCTCGGTGGTAACATTACATGCGTCTGTAACGGTATATTTACTAATCTAAGGCAACCTAACATCTCGGATGCAATATTTGACAACATTCCTGGCCTGTCGAACCCTACTTCTCGGAGGGAACAGCATATACCTCTATAACGTCATATATCCTAGCCTAAGGCAACCTAACATCTCGGATGTATCATTTGGTAACATTCCAGGCGTGTCGGTCCCTACGTCTCGGTGGTAACATTACATGCGTCTATAACGGTATATATCCTAATCTTAGGCAACCTGACATCTCGGATGTAACATTTTACCACATTCCAGGCGTGTCGGTCCCTACGTCTCGGTGGTAACATTACATGCGTCTATAACGTTATATATCCTAACCTAAGGCCACATAACATCTGGTATGTAATATTTGACAACATTCCTGGCGTGTCGAACCCTACTTCTCGGTGGGAACAGTATGTACGTCTATAACGTTATATATCCTAACCTAAGGCAACCTAACATCTCGGATGTAACATTTGACAACATTCCAGGCGTGTCGGTTCCTACGTCTCGGTGGTAAAGTTACATGCGTCTATAACGTTATATATCCTAACCTAAGGCAACCTAACATCTCGGATGCAATATTTGACAACATTCCTGGCCTGTCGAACCCTACTTCTCGGAGGGAACAGTATATACGTCTATAACGTCATATATCCTAACCTAAGGCAACCTAACATCTCGGATGTAACATTTGACAACATTCCAGGCATGTCGGTCCCTACGTCTCGGTGGTAACATTATAAGCGTCTATAACGTTATATATCCTTATCTAAGGCAACCTAACATCTCGGATGCAATATTTGACAACATTCCTGGCCTGTCGAACCCTACTTCTCGGAGGGAACAGTATATACGTCTATAACGTTATATATCCTAACCTAAGGCAACCTGACATCTCGGATATATTATTCGACAACATTCCAGGCGTGTCGGACCCTGCTTCTCGGTGGGAACATTATATGCGTCTATAACGTTGTATATCCTAATCTAAGGCAACCTAACATCTCGGATGCAATATTTGACAACATTCCTGGCCTGTCGAACCCTACATCTCGGAGGGAACAGTATATACGTCTGTCACGTCATATATCCTAACCTAACACAACCTAACATCTCGGAAGTAACATTTGACAACATTCCAGGCGTGTCGGTCCCTACGTCTCCGTGGTAACATTACATGCGTCTATAACGTTATATATCCTAACCTAAGGCAACCTAACATCTCGGATGCAATATTTGACAACATTCCTGGCCTGTCGAACCCTACTTCTCGGAGGGAACAGTATATACGTCTATAACGTCATATATCCTAACCTAAGGCAACCTAACATCTCGGATGTAACATTTGACAACATTCCAGGCATGTCGGTCCCTACGTCTCGGTGGTAACATTATATGCGTCTATAACGTTATATATCCTTATCTAAGGCAACCTAACATCTCGGATGCAATATTTGACAACATTCCTGGCCTGTCGAACCCTACTTCTCGGAGGGAACAGTATATACGTCTATAACGTTATATATCCTAACCTAAGGCAACCTGACATCTCGGATACATTATTCTACAACATTCCAGGCGTGTCGGACCCTACTTCTCGGTGGGAACATTATATGCGTCTATAACGTTGTATATCCTAATCTAAGGCAACCTAACATCTCGGATGCAATATTTGACAACATTCCTGGCCTGTCGAACCCTACATCTCGGAGGGAACAGTATATACGTCTATAGCGGTATGTATCCTAATCTAAGGCAACCTAACATCGTGGATGCAATATTTGACAACATTCCTGGCCTGTCGAACCCTACTTCTCGGAGGGAACAGTATATACGTCTATAACGTTATATATCCTAACCGAAGGCAACCTGACATCTCGGATGTAATATTCTACATCATTCAAGGCGTGTCGGACCCTACTTCTCGGTGGTAACATTACATGCGTCTATAACATTATATATCCTAACCTTAGGCCCACTAACATCTCCTATGTAATATTTGACAACATTCCTGGCGTGTCGAGCCCTACTTCTCGGTGGGAACAGTATATACGTCTATAACGTTATATATCCTAACCTAAGGCAACCTAACATCTCGGATATAACATTTGACAACATTCCAGGCGTGTTGGAACCCTACGTCTCGCTGGTAACATTACGTGCGTCTATAACGTTATATATGCTAACCTAAGGTAACCTAATATCTCGGATGCAATATTTGACAACATTCCTGGCCTGTCGAACCCTACTTCTCGGAGAAAACAGCATATACGTCTATAACGTCATAAATCCTAACCTAAGGCAACCTAACATTTCGGATGTAACATTTGACAACATTCCAGGCGTGTCGGTCCCTACGTCTCGGTGGTAACGTTACATGCGTCTATAACGTTATATATCCTAACCTAAGGCAACCTAACATCTCGGATGCAATATTTGACAACATTCCTGACCTGTCGAACAATACTTCTCGGAGGGAACAGTATATACGTCTATAACGTTATATATCCTAACCTAAGGCAACCTAGCATCTCGGATGTAACATTTGACAACATTCCAGGCACGTCGGTCCCTACGTCTCGGTGGTAACATTATATGCGTCTATAACGTTATATATCCTTATCTAAGGCAACCTAACATCTCGGATGCAATATTTGACAACATTCCTGGCCTGTCGAACCCTACTTCTCGGAGGGAACAGTATATACGTCTATAACGTTATATATCCTAACCTAAGGCAACCTGACATCTCGGATGTAATATTCTACAACCTTCCAGGCGCGTCGGACCCTACTTCTCGGTGGTAACATTATATGCGTCTATAACGTTGCATATCCTAATCTAAGGCAACCTAACATCTCGGATGCAATATTTGACAACATTCCTGGCCTGTCGAACCCTACTTCTCGGAGGGAACAGTATATACGTCTATAACGTTATATATCCTAACCGAAGGCAACCTGACATCTCGGATGTAATATTCTACAGCATTCAAGGCGTGTCGGACCCTACTTCTCGGTGGGAACATTATATGAGTCTATAACGTTGTATATCCTAACCTAAGGCAACCTATTATCTCAGACGTAATATTTTACAATATTCCTCGCGTGTCGGTGCATACTTTTCGGTGGGAATATTATATGCGTCCACAACGGTCGATATCGTAATCTAAGGCAATCTAACATCACGGATGCAATATTTGACAACATTCCTTGCCTGTCGAACCCTACTTCTCGGAGGGCACAGTATGTACGTCTATAACGTTATATATCCTAACCTAAGGCAACCTAACATCTCGGATGTAATATTCTACAACCTTCCAGGCGTGTCGGACCCTACTTCTCTGTGGTAACATTATATGCGTTTATAACGTTGTATATTCTAATCTACGGCAACCTAACATCTCGGATGCAATATTTGACAACATTCCTGGCCTGTCGAACCCTACATCTCGGAGGGAACAGTATATACGTCTGTAACGTCATATATCCTAACCTAAGACAACCTAACATCTCGGATGTAACATTTGACAACATTCCAGGCGTGTCGGTCCCTACGTCTCGGTGGTAACATTACATGCGTCTATAACGTTATATATCCTAACCTTAGGCCAACTAACATCTCGTATGTAATATTTGACAACATTCCTGGCGTGTCGAGCCCTACTTCTCGGTGGGAACATTATATGAGTCTATAACGTTGTATATCCTAATCTAAGGCAACCTATTATCTCAGACGTAATATTGTACAATATTCCTCGCGTGTCGGTGCATACTCTTCGGTGGGAATATTATATGCGTCCATAACGGTCGATATCGTAATCTAAGGCAATCTAACATCTCGCATGCAATATTTGACAACATTCCTTGCCTGTCGAACCCTACTTCTCGGAGGGAACAGTATGTACGTTTATAACGTTATATATCCTAACCTAAGGCAACCTAACATCTCGGATGTAATATTCTACAACCTTCCAGGCGTGTCGGACCTTACTTCTCGGTGGTAACATTACATGCGTCTATAACGTTGCATATCCTAATCTAAGGCAACCTAACATCTCGGATGCAATATTTGACAACATTCCCGGCCTGTCGAACCCTACTGCTCGGAGGGAGCGGTATATACGTCTATAACGGTATATATCCTAATCTAAGGCAACCTAACATCTCGGATGAAATATGTGACAACATTCCTGGCCTGTCGAACCCTACATCTCGGAGGGAACAGTATATACGTCTATAACGTCATATATCCTAACCTAAGGCAACCTAACGTCTCGGATGTAACATTTGACAACATTCCAGGCATGTCGGTCCCTACGTCTCGGTGGTAACATTACATGCGTCTATAACGTTATATATCCTAACCTAAGGCAACCTAACATCTCGGATGCAATATTTGACAACATTCCTGGCCTGTCGAACCCTACTTCTCGGAGGGAACAGCATATACATCTATAACGTCATATATCCTAACCTAAGGCAACCTAGCATCTCGGATGTAACATTTGCCAACATTCCAGGCATGTCGGTCCCTACGTATCGGTGGTAACATTATATGTGTCTATAACGTTATATATCCTTATCTAAGGCAACCTAACATCTCGGATGCAATATTTGACAACATTCCTAGCCTGTCGAACCCTACGTCTCGGTGGTAACATTACATGCGTCTATAACGGTATATTTCCTAATCTAAGGCAACCTAACATCTCGGGTGCAATATTTGACAACATTCCTGGCCTGTCGAACCCTACTTCTCGGAGGGAACAGTATATACGTCTATAACGTCATATATCCTAACCTAAGGCAACCTAACATCTCGGATGTAACATTTGACAACATTCCAGGCATGTCGGTCCCTACGTCTCGGTGGTAACATTATATGCGTCTATAACGTTATATATCCTTATCTAAGGCAACCTAACATCTCGGATGCAATATTTGACAACATTCCTGGCCTGTCGAACCCTACTTCTCGGAGGGAACAGTATATACGTCTATAACGTTATATATCCTAACCTAAGGCAACCTGACATCTCGGATATATTATTCTACAACATTCCAGGCGTGTCGGACCCTACTTCTCGGTGGTAACATTATATGCGTCTATAACGTTGCATATCCTAATCTAAGGCAACCTAACATCTCGGATGCAATATTTGACAACATTCCTGGCCTGTCGAACCCTACTGCTCGGAGGGAACAGTATGTACGTCTATAACGGTATATATCCTAATCTAAGGCAACCTAACATCTCGGATGAAATATGTGACAACATTCCAGGCGTGTCGGTCCCTACGTCTCGGTGGTAACATTACATGCGTCTATAACGTTATATATCCTAACCTAAGGCAACCTAACATCTCGGATGCAATATTTGACAACATTCCTGGCCTGTCGAACCCTACTTCTCGGAGGGAACAGCATATACATCTATAACGTCATATATCCTAGCCTAAGGCAACCTAACATCTCGGATGTAACATTTGACAACATTCCAGGCGTGTCGGTCCCTACGTCTCGGTGGTAACATTACATGCGTCTATAACGTTATATATCCTAACCTTAGGCCAACTAACATCTCGTATGTAATATTTGACAACATTCCTGGCGTGTCGAACCCTACTTCTCGGTGGGAACAGTATATACGTCTATAACGTTATATATCCTAACCTAAGGCAACCTAACATCTCGGATATAACATTTGACAACATTCCAGGCGTGTTGGAACCCTCCGTCTCGCTGGTAACATTACGTGCGTCTATAACGTTATATATGCTAACCTAAGGCAACCTAATATCTCGGATGCAATATTTGACAACATTCCTGGCCTGTCGAACCCTACTTCTCGGAGGGAACAGCATATACGTCTATAACGTTATATATCCTAACCGAAGGCAACCTGACATCTCGGATGTAACATTTGACAACATTCCAGGCGTGTCGGTCCCTACGTCTCGGTGGTAACATTACATGCGTCTATAACGTTATATATCCTAACCTAAGGCAACCTAACATCTCGGATGCAATATTTGACAACATTCCTGGCCCGTCGAACCCTACTTCTCGGAGGGAACAGCATATACATCTATAACGTTATATATCCTTATCTAAGGCAACCTAACATCTCGGATGCAATATTTGACAACATTCCTAGCCTGTCGAACCCTACTTCTCGGAGGGAACAGTATATATGTCTATAACGTTATATATCCTAACCGAAGGCAACCTGACATCTCGGATGTAATATTCTACATCATTCAAGGCGTGTCGGACCCTACTTCTCGGTGGGAACATTATATGAGTCTATAACGTTGTATATCATAATCTAAGGCAACCTATTATCTCAGACGTAATATTGTACAATATTCCTCGCGTGTCGGTGCATACTTTTCGGTGCGAATATTATATGCGTCCATAACGGACAATATCGTAATCTAAGGCAATCTAACATCTCGCATGCAATATTTGACAACATTCCTTGCCTGTCGAACCCTACTTCTCGGAGGGAACAGTATGTACGTTTATAACGTTATATATCCTAACCTAAGGCAACCTAACATCTCGGATGTAATATTCTACAACCTTCCAGGCGTGTCGGACCTTACTTCTCGGTGGTAACATTACATGCGTCTATAACGTTCCATATCCTAATCTAAGGCAACCTAACATATCGGATGCAATATTTGACAACATTCCCGGCCTGTCGAACCCTACTGCTCGGAGGGAACAGTATATACGTCTATAACGGTATATATCCTAATCTAAGGCAACCTAACATCTCGGATGAAATATGTGACAACATTCCTGGCCTGTCGAACCCTACATCTCGGAGGGAACAGTATATACGTCTATAACGTCATATATCCTAACCTAAGGCAACCTAACGTCTCGGATGTAACATTTGACAACATTCCAGGCATGTCGGTCCCTACGTCTCGGTGGTAACATTACATGCGTCTATAACGTTATATATCCTAACCTAAGGCAACCTAACATCTCGGATGCAATATTTGACAACATTCCTGGCCTGTCGAACCCTACTTCTCGGAGGGAACAGCATATACATCTATAACGTCATATATCCTAGCCTAAGGCAACCTAACATCTCGGATGTAACATTTGACAACATTCCAGGCGTGTCGGTCCCTACGTCTCGGTGGTAACATTACATGCGTCTATAACGTTATATATCCTAACCTTAGGCCAACTAACATCTCGTATGTAATATTTGACAACATTCCTGGCGTGTCGAACCCTACTTCTCGTTGGGAACAGTATATACGTCTATAACGTTATATATCCTAACCTAAGGCAACCTAACATCTCGGATATAACATTTGACAACATTCCAGGCGTGTTGGAACCCTACGTCTCGCTGGTAACATTAGGTGCGTCTATAACGTTATATATGCTAACCTAAGGGAACCTAATATCTCGGATGCAATATTTGACAACATTCCTGGCCTGTCGAACCCTACTTCTCGGAGGGAACAGCATATACGTCTATAACGTCATAAATCCTAACCTAAGGCAACCTAACATTTCGGATGTAACATTTGACAACATTCCAGGCGTGTCGGTCCCTACGTCTCGGTGGTAACGTTACATGCGTCTATAACGTTATATATCCTAACCTAAGGCAACCTAACATCTCGGATGCAATATTTGACAACATTCCTGACCTGTCGAACAATACTTCTCGGAGGGAACAGTATATACGTCTATAACGTTATATATCCTAACCTAAGGCAACCTAGCATCTCGGATGTAACATTTGCCAACATTCCTGGCATGTCGGTCCCTACGTCTCGGTGGTAACATTATATGTGTCTATAACGTTATATATCCTTATCTAAGGCAACCTAACATCTCGGATGCAATATTTGACAACATTCCTAGCCTGTCGAACCCTCCGTCTCGGTGGTAACATTACATGCGTCTATAACGTTATATATCCTAACCTTAGGCCAACTAACATCTCGTATGTAATATTTGACAACATTCCTGGCGTGTCGAGCCCTACTTCTCGGTGGGAACATTATATGAGTCTATAACGTTGTATATCCTAATCTAAGGCAACCTATTATCTCAGACGTAATATTGTACAATATTCCTCGCGTGTCGGTGCATACTCTTCGGTGGGAATATTATATGCGTCCATAACGGTCGATATCGTAATCTAAGGCAATCTAACATCTCGCATGCAATATTTGACAACATTCCTTGCCTGTCGAACCCTACTTCTCGGAGGGAACAGTATGTACGTTTATAACGTTATATATCCTAACCTAAGGCAACCTAACATCTCGGATGTAATATTCTACAACCTTCCAGGCGTGTCGGACCTTACTTCTCGGTGGTAACATTACATGCGTCTATAACGTTGCATATCCTAATCTAAGGCAACCTAACATCTCGGATGCAATATTTGACAACATTCCCGGCCTGTCGAACCCTACTGCTCGGAGGGAACGGTATATACGTCTATAACGGTATATATCCTAATCTAAGGCAACCTAACATCTCGGATGAAATATGTGACAACATTCCTGGCCTGTAGAACCCTACATCTCGGAGGGAACAGTATATACGTCTATAACGTCATATATCCTAACCTAAGGCAACCTAACGTCTCGGATGTAACATTTGACAACATTCCAGGCATGTCGGTCCCTACGTCTCGGTGGTAACATTACATGCGTCTATAACGTTATATATCCTAACCTAAGGCAACCTAACATCTCGGATGCAATATTTGACAACATTCCTGGCCTGTCGAACCCTACTTCTCGGAGGGAACAGCATATACATCTATAACGTCATATATCCTAGCCTAAGGCAACCGAACATCTCGGATGTAACATTTGACAACATTCCAGGCGTGTCGGTCCCTACGTCTCGGTGGTAACGTCACATGCGTCTATAACGTTATATATCCTAACCTAAGGCAACCTAACATCTCGGATGCAATATTTGACAACATTCCTGGCCTGTCGAACCCTACTTCTCGGAGGGAACAGTATATACGTCTATAACGTCATATATCCTAACCTAAGGCAACCTAACATCTCGGATGTAACATTTGACAACATTCCAGGCATGTCGGTCCCTACGTCTCGGTGGTAACATTATATGCGTCTATAACGTTATATATCCTTATCTAAGGCAACCTAACATCTCGGATGCAATATTTGACAACATTCCTGGCCTGTCGAACCCTACTTCTCGGAGGGAACAGTATATACGTCTATAACGTTATATATCCTAACCTAAGGCAACCTGACATCTCGGATATATTATTCTACAACATTCCAGGCGTGTCGGACCCTACTTCTCGGTGGTACCATTATATGCGTCTATAACGTTGCATATCCTAATCTAAGGCAACCTAACATCTCGGATGCAATATTTGACAACATTCCTGGCCTGTCGAACCCTACTGCTCGGAGGGAACAGTATGTACGTCTATAACGGTATATATCCTAATCTAAGGCAACCTAACATCTCGGATGAAATATGTGACAACATTCCAGGCGTGTCGGTCCCTACGTCTCGGTGGTAACATTACATGCGTCTATAACGTTATATATCCTAACCTAAGGCAACCTAACATCTCGGATGCAATATTTGACAACATTCCTGGCCTGTCGAACCCTACTTCTCGGAGGGAACAGCATATACATCTATAACGTCATATATCCTAGCCTAAGGCAACCTAACATCTCGGATGTAACATTTGACAACATTCCAGGCGTGTCGGTTCCTACGTCTCGGTGGTAAAGTTACATGCGTCTATAACGTTATATATCCTAACCTAAGGCAACCTAACATCTCGGATGCAATATTTGACAACATTCCTGGCCTGTCGAACCCTACTTCTCGGAGGGAACAGTATATACGTCTATAACGTCATATATCCTAACCTAAGGCAACCTAACATCTCGGATGTAACATTTGACAACATTCCAGGCATGTCGGTCCCTACGTCTCGGTGGTAACATTATAAGCGTCTATAACGTTATATATCCTTATCTAAGGCAACCTAACATCTCGGATGCAATATTTGACAACATTCCTGGCCTGTCGAACCCTACTTCTCGGAGGGAACAGTATATACGTCTATAACGTTATATATCCTAACCTAAGGCAACCTGACATCTCGGATATATTATTCGACAACATTCCAGGCGTGTCGGACCCTGCTTCTCGGTGGGAACATTATATGCGTCTATAACGTTGTATATCCTAATCTAAGGCAACCTAACATCTCGGATGCAATATTTGACAACATTCCTGGCCTGTCGAACCCTACATCTCGGAGGGAACAGTATATACGTCTGTCACGTCATATATCCTAACCTAAGGCAACCTAACATCTCGGATGTAACATTTGACAACATTCCAGGCATGTCGGTCCCTACGTCTCGGTGGTAACGTTACATGCGTCTATAACGTTATATATCCTAACCTAAGGCAACCTAACATCTCGGATGCAATATTTGACAACATTCCTGACCTGTCGAACAATACTTCTCGGAGGGAACAGTATATACGTCTATAACGTTATATATCCTAACCTAAGGCAACCTAGCATCTCGGATGTAACATTTGACAACATTCCAGGCACGTCGGTCCCTACGTCTCGGTGGTAACATTATATGCGTCTATAACGTTATATATCCTTATCTAAGGCAACCTAACATCTCGGATGCAATATTTGACAACATTCCTGGCCTGTCGAACCCTACTTCTCGGAGGGAACAGTATATACGTCTATAACGTTATATATCCTAACCTAAGGCAACCTGACATCTCGGATGTAATATTCTACAACCTTCCAGGCGCGTCGGACCCTACTTCTCGGTGGTAACATTATATGCGTCTATAACGTTGCATATCCTAATCTAAGGCAACCTAACATCTCGGATGCAATATTTGACAACATTCCTGGCCTGTCGAACCCTACTTCTCGGAGGGAACAGTATATACGTCTATAACGTTATATATCCTAACCGAAGGCAACCTGACATCTCGGATGTAATATTCTACAGCATTCAAGGCGTGTCGGACCCTACTTCTCGGTGGGAACATTATATGAGTCTATAACGTTGTATATCCTAACCTAAGGCAACCTATTATCTCAGACGTAATATTTTACAATATTCCTCGCGTGTCGGTGCATACTTTTCGGTGCGAATATTATATGCGTCCATAACGGACGATATCGTAATCTAAGGCAATCTAACATCTCGCATGCAATATTTGACAACATTCCTTGCCTGTCGAACCCTACTTCTCGGAGGGAACAGTATGTACGTTTATAACGTTATATATCCTAACCTAAGGCAACCTAACATCTCGGATGTAATATTCTACAACCTTCCAGGCGTGTCGGACCTTACTTCTCGGTGGTAACATTACATGCGTCTATAACGTTCCATATCCTAATCTAAGGCAACCTAACATATCGGATGCAATATTTGACAACATTCCCGGCCTGTCGAACCCTACTGCTCGGAGGGAACAGTATATACGTCTATAACGGTATATATCCTAATCTAAGGCAACCTAACATCTCGGATGAAATATGTGACAACATTCCTGGCCTGTCGAACCCTACATCTCGGAGGGAACAGTATATACGTCTATAACGTCATATATCCTAACCTAAGGCAACCTAACGTCTCGGATGTAACATTTGACAACATTCCAGGCATGTCGGTCCCTACGTCTCGGTGGTAACATTACATGCGTCTATAACGTTATATATCCTAACCTAAGGCAACCTAACATCTCGGATGCAATATTTGACAACATTCCTGGCCTGTCGAACCCTACTTCTCGGAGGGAACAGCATATACATCTATAACGTCATATATCCTAGCCTAAGGCAACCTAACATCTCGGATGTAACATTTGACAACATTCCAGGCGTGTCGGTCCCTACGTCTCGGTGGTAACATTACATGCGTCTATAACGTTATATATCCTAACCTTAGGCCAACTAACATCTCGTATGTAATATTTGACAACATTCCTGGCGTGTCGAACCCTACTTCTCGTTGGGAACAGTATATACGTCTATAACGTTATATATCCTAACCTAAGGCAACCTAACATCTCGGATATAACATTTGACAACATTCCAGGCGTGTTGGAACCCTACGTCTCGCTGGTAACATTAGGTGCGTCTATAACGTTATATATGCTAACCTAAGGGAACCTAATATCTCGGATGCAATATTTGACAACATTCCTGGCCTGTCGAACCCTACTTCTCGGAGGGAACAGCATATACGTCTATAACGTCATAAATCCTAACCTAAGGCAACCTAACATTTCGGATGTAACATTTGACAACATTCCAGGCGTGTCGGTCCCTACGTCTCGGTGGTAACGTTACATGCGTCTATAACGTTATATATCCTAACCTAAGGCAACCTAACATCTCGGATGCAATATTTGACAACATTCCTGACCTGTCGAACAATACTTCTCGGAGGGAACAGTATATACGTCTATAACGTTATATATCCTAACCTAAGGCAACCTAGCATCTCGGATGTAACATTTGCCAACATTCCTGGCATGTCGGTCCCTACGTCTCGGTGGTAACATTATATGTGTCTATAACGTTATATATCCTTATCTAAGGCAACCTAACATCTCGGATGCAATATTTGACAACATTCCTAGCCTGTCGAACCCTCCGTCTCGGTGGTAACATTACATGCGTCTATAACGTTATATATCCTAACCTTAGGCCAACTAACATCTCGTATGTAATATTTGACAACATTCCTGGCGTGTCGAGCCCTACTTCTCGGTGGGAACAGTATATACGTCTATAACGTCATATATCCTAACCTAAGGCAACCTAACGTCTCGGATGTAACATTTGACAACATTCCAGGCATGTCGGTCCCTACGTCTCGGTGGTAACATTACATGCGTCTATAACGTTATATATCCTAACCTAAGGCAACCTAACATCTCGGATGCAATATTTGACAACATTCCTGGCCTGTCGAACCCTACTTCTCGGAGGGAACAGCATATACATCTATAACGTCATATATCCTAGCCTAAGGCAACCTAACATCTCGGATGTAACATTTGACAACATTCCAGGCGTGTCGGTTCCTACGTCTCGGTGGTAAAGTTACATGCGTCTATAACGTTATATATCCTAACCTAAGGCAACCTAACATCTCGGATGCAATATTTGACAACATTCCTGGCCTGTCGAACCCTACTTCTCGGAGGGAACAGTATATACGTCTATAACGTCATATATCCTAACCTAAGGCAACCTAACATCTCGGATGTAACATTTGACAACATTCCAGGCATGTCGGTCCCTACGTCTCGGTGGTAACATTATAAGCGTCTATAACGTTATATATCCTTATCTAAGGCAACCTAACATCTCGGATGCAATATTTGACAACATTCCTGGCCTGTCGAACCCTACTTCTCGGAGGGAACAGTATATACGTCTATAACGTTATATATCCTAACCTAAGGCAACCTGACATCTCGGATATATTATTCGACAACATTCCAGGCGTGTCGGACCCTGCTTCTCGGTGGGAACATTATATGCGTCTATAACGTTGTATATCCTAATCTAAGGCAACCTAACATCTCGGATGCAATATTTGACAACATTCCTGGCCTGTCGAACCCTACATCTCGGAGGGAACAGTATATACGTCTGTCACGTCATATATCCTAACCTAAGGCAACCTAACATCTCGGATGTAACATTTGACAACATTCCAGGCATGTCGGTCCCTACGTCTCGGTGGTAACGTTACATGCGTCTATAACGTTATATATCCTAACCTAAGGCAACCTAACATCTCGGATGCAATATTTGACAACATTCCTGACCTGTCGAACAATACTTCTCGGAGGGAACAGTATATACGTCTATAACGTTATATATCCTAACCTAAGGCAACCTAGCATCTCGGATGTAACATTTGACAACATTCCAGGCACGTCGGTCCCTACGTCTCGGTGGTAACATTATATGCGTCTATAACGTTATATATCCTTATCTAAGGCAACCTAACATCTCGGATGCAATATTTGACAACATTCCTGGCCTGTCGAACCCTACTTCTCGGAGGGAACAGTATATACGTCTATAACGTTATATATCCTAACCTAAGGCAACCTGACATCTCGGATGTAATATTCTACAACCTTCCAGGCGCGTCGGACCCTACTTCTCGGTGGTAACATTATATGCGTCTATAACGTTGCATATCCTAATCTAAGGCAACCTAACATCTCGGATGCAATATTTGACAACATTCCTGGCCTGTCGAACCCTACTTCTCGGAGGGAACAGTATATACGTCTATAACGTTATATATCCTAACCGAAGGCAACCTGACATCTCGGATGTAATATTCTACAGCATTCAAGGCGTGTCGGACCCTACTTCTCGGTGGGAACATTATATGAGTCTATAACGTTGTATATCCTAACCTAAGGCAACCTATTATCTCAGACGTAATATTTTACAATATTCCTCGCGTGTCGGTGCATACTTTTCGGTGGGAATATTATATGCGTCCACAACGGTCGATATCGTAATCTAAGGCAATCTAACATCACGGATGCAATATTTGACAACATTCCTTGCCTGTCGAACCCTACTTCTCGGAGGGCACAGTATGTACGTCTATAACGTTATATATCCTAACCTAAGGCAACCTAACATCTCGGATGTAATATTCTACAACCTTCCAGGCGTGTCGGACCCTACTTCTCTGTGGTAACATTATATGCGTTTATAACGTTGTATATTCTAATCTACGGCAACCTAACATCTCGGATGCAATATTTGACAACATTCCTGGCCTGTCGAACCCTACATCTCGGAGGGAACAGTATATACGTCTGTAACGTCATATATCCTAACCTAAGACAACCTAACATCTCGGATGTAACATTTGACAACATTCCAGGCGTGTCGGTCCCTACGTCTCGGTGGTAACATTACATGCGTCTATAACGTTATATATCCTAACCTTAGGCCAACTAACATCTCGTATGTAATATTTGACAACATTCCTGGCGTGTCGAGCCCTACTTCTCGGTGGGAACATTATATGAGTCTATAACGTTGTATATCCTAATCTAAGGCAACCTATTATCTCAGACGTAATATTGTACAATATTCCTCGCGTGTCGGTGCATACTCTTCGGTGGGAATATTATATGCGTCCATAACGGTCGATATCGTAATCTAAGGCAATCTAACATCTCGCATGCAATATTTGACAACATTCCTTGCCTGTCGAACCCTACTTCTCGGAGGGAACAGTATGTACGTTTATAACGTTATATATCCTAACCTAAGGCAACCTAACATCTCGGATGTAATATTCTACAACCTTCCAGGCGTGTCGGACCTTACTTCTCGGTGGTAACATTACATGCGTCTATAACGTTGCATATCCTAATCTAAGGCAACCTAACATCTCGGATGCAATATTTGACAACATTCCCGGCCTGTCGAACCCTACTGCTCGGAGGGAACGGTATATACGTCTATAACGGTATATATCCTAATCTAAGGCAACCTAACATCTCGGATGAAATATGTGACAACATTCCTGGCCTGTCGAACCCTACATCTCGGAGGGAACAGTATATACGTCTATAACGTCATATATCCTAACCTAAGGCAACCTAACGTCTCGGATGTAACATTTGACAACATTCCAGGCATGTCGGTCCCTACGTCTCGGTGGTAACATTACATGCGTCTATAACGTTATATATCCTAACCTAAGGCAACCTAACATCTCGGATGCAATATTTGACAACATTCCTGGCCTGTCGAACCCTACTTCTCGGAGGGAACAGCATATACATCTATAACGTCATATATCCTAACCTAAGGCAACCTAGCATCTCGGATGTAACATTTGCCAACATTCCAGGCATGTCGGTCCCTACGTATCGGTGGTAACATTATATGTGTCTATAACGTTATATATCCTTATCTAAGGCAACCTAACATCTCGGATGCAATATTTGACAACATTCCTAGCCTGTCGAACCCTACGTCTCGGTGGTAACATTACATGCGTCTATAACGGTATATTTCCTAATCTAAGGCAACCTAACATCTCGGGTGCAATATTTGACAACATTCCTGGCCTGTCGAACCCTACTTCTCGGAGGGAACAGCATATACGTCTATAACGTTATATATCCTAACCGAAGGCAACCTGACATCTCGGATGTAACATTTGACAACATTCCAGGCGTGTCGGTCCCTACGTCTCGGTGGTAACATTACATGCGTCTATAACGTTATATATCCTAACCTAAGGCAACCTAACATCTCGGATGCAATATTTGACAACATTCCTGGCCCGTCGAACCCTACTTCTCGGAGGGAACAGCATATACATCTATAACGTTATATATCCTTATCTAAGGCAACCTAACATCTCGGATGCAATATTTGACAACATTCCTAGCCTGTCGAACCCTACTTCTCGGAGGGAACAGTATATACGTCTATAACGTTATATATCCTAACCTAGGGCAACCTAACATCTCGGATGTAATATTCTACAACCTTCCAGGCGTGTTGGACCCTACTTCTCGGTGGGAACATTATATGCGTCTATAACGTTGTATATCCTTATCTAAGGCAACCTAACATCTCGGATGCAATATTTGACAACATTCCTGGCCTGTCGAACCCTACATCTCGGAGGGAACAGTATATACGTCTATAGCGGTATATATCCTAATCTAAGGCAACCTAACATCTCGTATGCAATATTTGACAACACTCCTGGCCTGTCGAACCCTACTTCTCGGAGGGAACAGTATATATGTCTATAACGTTATATATCCTAACCGAAGGCAACCTGACATCTCGGATGTAATATTCTACATCATTCAAGGCGTGTCGGACCCTACTTCTCGGTGGGAACATTATATGAGTCTATAACGTTGTATATCATAATCTAAGGCAACCTATTATCTCAGACGTAATATTGTACAATATTCCTCGCGTGTCGGTGCATACTTTTCGGTGCGAATATTATATGCGTCCATAACGGACGATATCGTAATCTAAGGCAAGCTAACATCTCGCATGCAATATTTGACAACATTCCTTGCCTGTCGAACCCTACTTCTCGGAGGGAACAGTATGTACGTTTATAACGTTATATATCCTAACCTAAGGCAACCTAACATCTCGGATGTAATATTCTACAACCTTCCAGGCGTGTCGGACCTTACTTCTCGGTGGTAACATTACATGCGTCTATAACGTTCCATATCCTAATCTAAGGCAACCTAACATATCGGATGCAATATTTGACAACATTCCCGGCCTGTCGAACCCTACTGCTCGGAGGGAACAGTATATACGTCTATAACGGTATATATCCTAATCTAAGGCAACCTAACATCTCGGATGAAATATGTGACAACATTCCTGGCCTGTCGAACCCTACATCTCGGAGGGAACAGTATATACGTCTATAACGTCATATATCCTAACCTAAGGCAACCTAACGTCTCGGATGTAACATTTGACAACATTCCAGGCATGTCGGTCCCTACGTCTCGGTGGTAACATTACATGCGTCTATAACGTTATATATCCTAACCTAAGGCAACCTAACATCTCGGATGCAATATTTGACAACATTCCTGGCCTGTCGAACCCTACTTCTCGGAGGGAACAGCATATACATCTATAACGTCATATATCCTAGCCTAAGGCAACCTAACATCTCGGATGTAACATTTGACAACATTCCAGGCGTGTCGGTCCCTACGTCTCGGTGGTAACATTACATGCGTCTATAACGTTATATATCCTAACCTTAGGCCAACTAACATCTCGTATGTAATATTTGACAACATTCCTGGCGTGTCGAACCCTACTTCTCGTTGGGAACAGTATATACGTCTATAACGTTATATATCCTAACCTAAGGCAACCTAACATCTCGGATATAACATTTGACAACATTCCAGGCGTGTTGGAACCCTACGTCTCGCTGGTAACATTACGTGCGTCTATAACGTTATATATGCTAACCTAAGGGAACCTAATATCTCGGATGCAATATTTGACAACATTCCTGGCCTGTCGAACCCTACTTCTCGGAGGGAACAGCATATACGTCTATAACGTCATAAATCCTAACCTAAGGCAACCTAACATTTCGGATGTAACATTTGACAACATTCCAGGCGTGTCGGTCCCTACGTCTCGGTGGTAACGTTACATGCGTCTATAACGTTATATATCCTAACCTAAGGCAACCTAACATCTCGGATGCAATATTTGACAACATTCCTGACCTGTCGAACAATACTTCTCGGAGGGAACAGTATATACGTCTATAACGTTATATATCCTAACCTAAGGCAACCTAGCATCTCGGATGTAACATTTGCCAACATTCCTGGCATGTCGGTCCCTACGTCTCGGTGGTAACATTATATGTGTCTATAACGTTATATATCCTTATCTAAGGCAACCTAACATCTCGGATGCAATATTTGACAACATTCCTAGCCTGTCGAACCCTCCGTCTCGGTGGTAACATTACATGCGTCTATAACGTTATATATCCTAACCTTAGGCCAACTAACATCTCGTATGTAATATTTGACAACATTCCTGGCGTGTCGAGCCCTACTTCTCGGTGGGAACATTATATGAGTCTATAACGTTGTATATCCTAATCTAAGGCAACCTATTATCTCAGACGTAATATTGTACAATATTCCTCGCGTGTCGGTGCATACTCTTCGGTGGGAATATTATATGCGTCCATAACGGTCGATATCGTAATCTAAGGCAATCTAACATCTCGCATGCAATATTTGACAACATTCCTTGCCTGTCGAACCCTACTTCTCGGAGGGAACAGTATGTACGTTTATAACGTTATATATCCTAACCTAAGGCAACCTAACATCTCGGATGTAATATTCTACAACCTTCCAGGCGTGTCGGACCTTACTTCTCGGTGGTAACATTACATGCGTCTATAACGTTGCATATCCTAATCTAAGGCAACCTAACATCTCGGATGCAATATTTGACAACATTCCCGGCCTGTCGAACCCTACTGCTCGGAGGGAACGGTATATACGTCTATAACGGTATATATCCTAATCTAAGGCAACCTAACATCTCGGATGAAATATGTGACAACATTCCTGGCCTGTAGAACCCTACATCTCGGAGGGAACAGTATATACGTCTATAACGTCATATATCCTAACCTAAGGCAACCTAACGTCTCGGATGTAACATTTGACAACATTCCAGGCATGTCGGTCCCTACGTCTCGGTGGTAACATTACATGCGTCTATAACGTTATATATCCTAACCTAAGGCAACCTAACATCTCGGATGCAATATTTGACAACATTCCTGGCCTGTCGAACCCTACTTCTCGGAAGGAACAGCATATACATCTATAACGTCATATATCCTAGCCTAAGGCAACCGAACATCTCGGATGTAACATTTGACAACATTCCAGGCGTGTCGGTCCCTACGTCTCGGTGGTAACGTTACATGCGTCTATAACGTTATATATCCTAACCTAAGGCAACCTAACATCTCGGATGCAATATTTGACAACATTCCTGGCCTGTCGAACCCTACTTCTCGGAGGGAACAGTATATACGTCTATAACGTCATATATCCTAACCTAAGGCAACCTAACATCTCGGATGTAACATTTGACAACATTCCAGGGATGTCGGTCCCTACGTCTCGGTGGTAACATTATATGCGTCTATAACGTTATATATCCTTATCTAAGGCAACCTAACATCTCGGATGCAATATTTGACAACATTCCTGGCCTGTCGAACCCTACTTCTCGGAGGGAACAGTATATACGTCTATAACGTTATATATCCTAACCTAAGGCAACCTGACATCTCGGATATATTATTCTACAACATTCCAGGCGTGTCGGACCCTACTTCTCGGTGGTACCATTATATGCGTCTATAACGTTGCATATCCTAATCTAAGGCAACCTAACATCTCGGATGCAATATTTGACAACATTCCTGGCCTGTCGAACCCTACTGCTCGGAGGGAACAGTATGTACGTCTATAACGGTATATATCCTAACCTAAGGCAACCTAACATTTCGGATGTAACATTTGACAACATTCCAGGCGTGTCGGTCCCTACGTCTCGGTGGTAACGTTACATGCGTCTATAACGTTATATATCCTAACCTAAGGGAACCTAACATCTCGGATGCAATATTTGACAACATTCCTGACCTGTCGAACAGTACTTCTCGGAGGGAACAGTATACACGTCTATAACGTTATATATCCTAACCTAAGGCAACCTAGCATCTCGGATGTAACATTTGACAACATTCCAGGCATGTCGGTCCCTACGTCTCGGTGGTAACATTATATGCGTCTATAACGTTATATATCCTTATCTAAGGCAACCTAACATCTCGGATGCAATATTTGACAACATTCCTAGCCTGTCGAACCCTACGTCTCGGTGGTAACATTACATGCGTCTATAACGGTACATTTCCTAATCTAAGGCAACCTAACATCTCGGATGCAATATTTGACAACATTCCTGGCCTGTCGAACCCTACTTCTCGGAGGGAACAGCATATACCTCTATAACGTCATATATCCTAGCCTAAGGCAGCCTAACATCTCGGATGTAACATTTGGTAACATTCCAGGCGTGTCGGTCCCTACGTCTCGGTGGTAACATTACATGCGTCTATAACGTTATATATCCTAACCTAAGGCCAACTAACATCTGGTATGTAATATTTGACAACATTCCTGGCGTGTCGAACCCTACTCCTCGGTGGGAACAGTATGTACGTCTATAACGGTATATATCCTAATCTAAGGCAACCTAACATCTCGGATGAAATATGTGACAACATTCCAGGCGTGTCGGTCCCTACGTCTCGGTGGTAACATTACATGCGTCTATAACGTTATATATCCTAACCTAAGGCAACCTAACATCTCGGATGCAATATTTGACAACATTCCTGGCCTGTCGAACCCTACTTCTCGGAGGGAACAGCATATACATCTATAACGTCATATATCCTAGCCTAAGGCAACCTAACATCTCGGATGTAACATGTGACAACATTCCAGGCGTGTCGGTCCCTACGTCTCGGTGGTAACATTACATGCGTCTATAACGTTATATATCCTAACCTTAGGCCAACTAACATCTCGTATGTAATATTTGACAACATTCCTGGCGTGTCGAACCCTACTTCTCGGTGGGAACAGTATATACGTCTATAACGTTATATATCCTAACCTAAGGCAACCTAACATCTCGGATATAACATTTGACAACATTCCAGGCGTGTTGGAACCCTACGTCTCGCTGGTAACATTACGTGCGTCTATAACGTTATATATGCTAACCTAAGGCAACCTAATATCTCGGATGCAATATTTGACAACATTCCTGGCCTGTCGAACCCTACTTCTCGGAGGGAACAGCATATACGTCTATAACGTCATAAATCCTAACCTAAGGCAACCTAACATTTCGGATGTAACATTTGACAACATTCCAGGCGTGTCGGTCCCTACGTCTCGGTGGTAACGTTACATGCGTCTATAACGTTATATATCCTAACCTAAGGGAACCTAACATCTCGGATGCAATATTTGACAACATTCCTGACCTGTCGAACAGTACTTCTCGGAGGGAACAGTATACACGTCTATAACGTTATATATCCTAACCTAAGGCAACCTAGCATCTCGGATGTAACATTTGACAACATTCCAGGCATGTCGGTCCCTACGTCTCGGTGGTAACATTATATGCGTCTATAACGTTATATATCCTTATCTAAGGCAACCTAACATCTCGGATGCAATATTTGACAACATTCCTAGCCTGTCGAACCCTACGTCTCGGTGGTAACATTACATGCGTCTATAACGGTACATTTCCTAATCTAAGGCAACCTAACATCTCGGATGCAATATTTGACAACATTCCTGGCCTGTCGAACCCTACTTCTCGGAGGGAACAGCATATACCTCTATAACGTCATATATCCTAGCCTAAGGCAGCCTAACATCTCGGATGTAACATTTGGTAACATTCCAGGCGTGTCGGTCCCTACGTCTCGGTGGTAACATTACATGCGTCTATAACGTTATATATCCTAACCTAAGGCCAACTAACATCTGGTATGTAATATTTGACAACATTCCTGGCGTGTCGAACCCTACTCCTCGGTGGGAACAGTATATACGTCTATAACGTTATATATCCTAACCTAAGGCAACCTAACATCTCGGATGTAACATTTGACAACATTCCAGGCGTGTCGGTCCCTACGTCTCGGTGGTAACGTTACATGCGTCTATAACGTTATATATCCTAACCTAAGGCAACCTAACATCTCGGATGCAATATTTGACAACATTCCTGGCCTGTCGAACCCTACTTCTCGGAGGGAACAGTATATACGTCTATAACGTCATATATCCTAACCTAAGGCAACCTAACATCTCGGATGTAACATTTGACAACATTCCAGGCATGTCGGTCCCTACGTCTCGGTGGTAACATTATATGCGTCTATAACGTTGCATATCCTAATATAAGGCAACCTAACATCTCGGATGCAATATTTGACAACATTCCTGGCCTGTCGAACCTTACTGCTCGGAGGAAACAGTATATACGTCTATAACGGTATATATCCTAATCTAAGGCAACCTAACATCTCGGATGAAATATGTGACAACATTCCTGGCCTGTCGAACGCTACATCTCGGAGGGAACAGTATATACGTCTGTAACGTCATATATCCTAACCTAAGGCAACCTAACGTCTCGGATGTAACATTTGACAACATTCCAGGCGTGTCGGTCGATACGTCTCGGTGGTAACATTACATGCGTCTATAACGGTATATTTCCTAATCTAAGGCAACCTAACATCTCGGATGCAATATTTGACAACATTCCTGGCCTGTCGAACCCTACTTCTCGGAGGGAACAGTATATACGTCTATAACGTTATATATCCTAACCGAAGGCAACCTGACATCTCGGATGTAATATTCTACAGCATTCAAGGCGTGTCGGACCCTACTTCTCGGTGGGAACATTATATGAGTCTATAACGTTGTATATCCTAACCTAAGGCTACCTATTATCTCAGACGTAATATTTTACAATATTCCTCCCGTGTCGGTGCATACTTTTCGGTGGGAATATTATATGCGTCCACAACGGTCGATATCGTAATCTAAGGCAATCTAACATCTCGGATGCAATATTTGACAATATTCCTTGCCTGTCGAACCCTACTTCTCGGAGGGCACAGTATGTACGTCTATAACGTTATATATCCTAACCTAAGGCAACCTAACATCTCGGATGTAATATTCTACAACCTTCCAGGCGTGTCGGACCCTACTTCTCGGTGGTAACATTATATGCGTCTATAACGTTGCATATCCTAATCTAAGGCAACCTAACATCTCGTATGCAATATTTGTCAACATTCCTGGCCTGTCTAACCCTACTTCTCGGAGGGAACAGTATATACGTCTATAACGTTATATATCCTAACCGAAGGCAACCTGACATCTCGGATGTAATATTCTACATCATTCAAGGCGTGTCGGACCCTACTTCTCGGTGGGAACATTATATGAGTCTATAACGTTGTATATCCTAATCTAAGGCAACCTATTATCTCAGACGTAATATTTTACAATATTCCTCGCGTGTCGGTGCATACTTTTCGGTGGGAATATTATATGCGTCCACAACGGTCGATATCGTAATCTAAGGCAATCTAACATCTCGGATGCAATATTTGACAACATTCCTTGCCTGTCGAACCCTACTTCTCGGAGGGCACAGTATGTACGTCTATAACGTTATATATCCTAACCTAAGGCAACCTAACATCTCGGATGTAATATTCTACAACCTTCCAGGCGTGTCGGACCCTACTTCTCGGTGGTAACATTATATGCGTCTATAACGTTGCATATCCTAATCTAAGGCAACCTAACATCTCGGATGCAATATTTGACAACATTCCTGGCCTGTCGAACCCTACTTCTCGGAGGGAACAGTATATACGTCTATAACGTTATATATCCTAACCGAAGGCAACCTGACATCTCGGATGTAATATTCTACATCATTCAAGGCGTGTCGGACCCTACTTCTCGGTGGGAACATTATATGAGTCTATAACGTTGTATATCCTAATCTAAGGCAACCTATTATCTCAGACGTAATATTTTACAATATTGCTCGCGTGTCGGTGCATACTTTTCGGTGGGAATATTATATGCGTCCATAACGGTCGATATCGTAATCTAAGGCAATCTAACATCTCGGATGCAATATTTGACAACATTCCTTGCCTGTCGAACCCTACTTCTCGGAGGGAACAGTATGTACGTCTATAACGTTATATATCCTAACCTAAGGCAACCTAACATCTCGGATGTAATATTCTACAACCTTCCAGGCGTGTCGGACCTTACTTCTCGGTGGTAACATTATATGCGTCTATAACGTTGCATATCCTAATCTAAGGCAACCTAACATCTCGGATGCAATATTTGACAACATTCCTGGCCTGTCGAACCCTACTGCTCGGAGGGAACAGTATATACGTCTATAACGGTATATATCCTAATCTAAGGCAACCTAACATCTCGGATGAAATATGTGACAACATTCCTGGCCTGTCGAACCCTACATCTCGGAGGGAACAGCATATACATCTATAACGTCATATATCCTAGCCTAAGGCAACCTAACATCTCGGATGTAACATTTGACAACATTCCAGGCGTGTCGGTCCCTACGTCTCGGTGGTAACATTACATGCGTCTATAACGGTATATATCCTAATCTAAGGCAACCTAACATCTCGGATGAAATATGTGACAACATTCCTGGCCTGTCGAACCCTACATCTCGGAGGGAACAGTATATACGTCTATAACGTCATATATCCTAACGTAAGGCAACCTAACGTCTCGGATGTAACATTTGACAACATTCCAGGCGTGTCGGTCCCTACGTCTCGGTGGTAACATTACATGCGTCTATAACGTTATATATCCTAACCTTAGGCCAACTAACATCTCGGATGCAATATTTGACAACATTCCTTGCCTGTCGAACCCTACTTCTCGGAGGGAACAGTATGTACGTCTATAACGTTATATATCCTAACCTAAGGCAACCTAACATCTCGGATGTAATATTCTACAACCTTCCAGGCGTGTCGGACCCTACTTCTCGGTGGTAACATTATATGCGTCTACAACGTTGCATATCCTAATCTAAGGCAACCTATTATCTCAGACGTAATATTTTACAATATTCCTCGCGTGTCGGTGCATACTTTTCGGTGGGAATATTATATGCGTCCATAACGGTCGATATCGTAATCTAAGGCAATCTAACATATCGGATGCAATATTTGACAACATTCCTTGCCTGTCGAACCCTACTTCTCGGAGGGAACAGTATGTACGTCTATAACGTTATATATCCTAACCTAAGGCAACCTAACATCTCGGATGTAATATTCTACAACCTTCCAGGCGTGTCGGACCTTACTTCTCGGTGGTAACATTATATGCGTCTATAACGTTGCATATCCTAATCTAAGGCAACCTAACATCTCGGATGCAATATTTGACAACATTCCTGGCCTGTCGAACCCTACTGCTCGGAGGGAACAGTATATACGTCTATAACGGTATATATCCTAATCTAAGGCAACCTAACATCTCGGATGAAATATGTGACAACATTCCTGGCCTGTCGAACCCTACATCTCGGAGGGAACAGTATATACGTCTATAACGTCGTATATCCTAACCTAAGGCAACCTAACATCTCGGATGCAATATTTGACAACATTCCTGACCTGTCGAACAATACTTCTCGGAGGGAACAGTATATACGTCTATAACGTTATATATCCTAACCTAAGGCAACCTAGCATCTCGGATGTAACATTTGCCAACATTCCAGGCATGTCGGTCCCTACGTCTCGGTGGTAACATTATATGTGTCTATAACGTTATATATCCTTATCTAAGGCAACCTAACATCTCGGATGCAATATTTGACAACATTCCTAGCCTGTCGAACCCTACGTCTCGGTGGTAACATTACATGCGTCTATAACGGTATATTTCCTAATCTAAGGCAACCTAACATCTCGGATGCAATATTTGACAACATTCCTGGCCTGTCGAACCCTACTTCTCGGAGGGAACAGTATATACGTCTATAACGTCATATATCCTAACCTAAGGCAACCTAACATCTCGGATGTAACATTTGACAACATTCCAGGCATGTCGGTCCCTACGTCTCGGTGGTAACATTATATGCGTCTATAACGTTATATATCCTTATCTAAGGCAACCTAACATCTCGGATGCAATATTTGACAACATTCCAGGCGTGTCGGTCCCTACGTCTCGGTGGTAACATTACATGCGACTATAACGTTATATATCCTAACCTAAGGCAACCTAACATCTCGGATGCAATATTTGACAACATTCCTGGCCTGTCGAACCCTACTTCTCGGAGGGAACAGCATATACATCTATAACGTCATATATCCTAGCCTAAGGCAACCTAACATCTCGGATGTAACATTTGACAACATTCCAGGCGTGTCGGTCCCTACGTCTCGGTGGTAACATTACATGCGTCTATAACGTTATATATCCTAACCTTAGGCCAACTAACATCTCGTATGTAATATTTGACAACATTCCTGGCGTGTCGAACCCTACTTCTCGGTGGGAACAGTATATACGTCTATAACGTTATATATCCTAACCGAAGGCAACCTGACATCTCGGATGTAATATTCTACAGCATTCAAGGCGTGTCGGACCCTACTTCTCGGTGGGAACATTATATGAGTCTATAACGTTGTATATCCTAACCTAAGGCAACCTATTATCTCAGACGTAATATTTTACAATATTCCTCGCGTGTCGGTGTATACTTTTCGGTGGGAATATTATATGCGTCCACAACGGTCGATATCGTAATCTAAGGCAATCTAACATCTCGGATGCAATATTTGACAACATTCCTTGCCTGTCGAACCCTACTTCTCGGAGGGCACAGTATGTACGTCTATAACGTTATATATCCTAACCTAAGGCAACCTAACATCTCGGATGTAATATTCTACAACCTTCCAGGCGTGTCGGACCTTACTTCTCGGTGGTAACATTATATGCGTCTATAACGTTGCATATCCTAATCTAAGGCAACCTAACATCTCGGATGCAATATTTGACAACATTCCTGGCCTGTCGAACCCTACTGCTCGGAGGGAACAGTATATACGTCTATAACGGTATATATCCTAATCTAAGGCAACCTAACATCTCGGATGAAATATGTGACAACATTCCTGGCCTGTCGAACCCTACATCTCGGAGGGAACAGTATATACGTCTATAACGTCGTATATCCTAACCTAAGGCAACCTAACATCTCGGATGCAATATTTGACAACACTCCTGGCCTGTCGAACCCTACTTCTCGGAGGGAACAGCATATACATCTATAACGTCATATATCCTAGCCTAAGGCAACCTAACATCTCGGATGTAACATTTGACAACATTCCAGGCGTGTCGGTCCCTACGTCTCGGTGGTAACATTACATGCGTCTATAACGGTATATATCCTAATCTAAGGCAACCTAACATCTCGGATGAAATATGTGACAACATTCCTGGCCTGTCGAACCCTACATCTCGGAGGGAACAGTATATACGTCTATAACGTCATATATCCTAACGTAAGGCAACCTAACGTCTCGGATGTAACATTTGACAACATTCCAGGCGTGTCGGTCCCTACGTCTCGGTGGTAACATTACATGCGTCTATAACGGTATATTTCCTAATCTAAGGCAACCTAACATCTCGGATGCAATATTTGACAACATTCCTGGCCTGTCAAACCCTACATCTCGGAGGGAACAGTATATACGTCTATAGCGTTATATATCCTAACCTAGGGCAACCTAACATCTCGGATGTAATATTCTACAACTTTCCAGGCGTGTCGGTCCCTACTTCTCGGTGGGAACATTATATGCGCCTATAACGTTGTATATCCTTATCTAAGGCAACCTAACATCTCGGATGCAATATTTGACAACATTCCTGGCCTGTCGAACCCTACATCTCGGAGGGAACAGTATATACGTCTATAGCGGTATATATCCTAATCTAAGGCAACCTAACATCTCGTATGCAATATTTGGCAACATTCCTGGCCTGTCGAACCCTACTTCTCGGAGGGAACAGTATATATGTCTATAACGTTATATATCCTAACCGAAGGCAACCTGACATCTCGGATGTAACATTTGACAACATTCCAGGCGTGTCGGTCCCTACGTCTCGGTGGTAACATTACATGCGTCTATAACGTTATATATCCTAACCTAAGGCAACCTAACATCTCGGATGCAATATTTGACAACATTCCTGGCCCGTCGAACCCTACTTCTCGGAGGGAACAGCATATACATCTATAACGTTATATATCCTTATCTAAGGCAACCTAACATCTCGGATGCAATATTTGACAACATTCCTAGCCTGTCGAACCCTACTTCTCGGAGGGAACAGTATATACGTCTATAACGTTATATATCCTAACCTAGGGCAACCTAACATCTCGGATGTAATATTCTACAACCTTCCAGGCGTGTTGGACCCTACTTCTCGGTGGGAACATTATATGCGTCTATAACGTTGTATATCCTTATCTAAGGCAACCTAACATCTCGGATGCAATATTTGACAACATTCCTGGCCTGTCGAACCCTACATCTCGGAGGGAACAGTATATACGTCTATAGCGGTATATATCCTAATCTAAGGCAACCTAACATCTCGTATGCAATATTTGACAACACTCCTGGCCTGTCGAACCCTACTTCTCGGAGGGAACAGTATATATGTCTATAACGTTATATATCCTAACCGAAGGCAACCTGACATCTCGGATGTAATATTCTACATCATTCAAGGCGTGTCGGACCCTACTTCTCGGTGGGAACATTATATGAGTCTATAACGTTGTATATCCTAACCTAAGGCAACCTATTATCTCAGACGTAATATTTTACAATATTCCTCGCCTGTCGGTGCATACTTTTCGGTGGGAATATTATATGCGTCCACAACGATCGATATCGTAATCTAAGGCAATCTAACATCTCGGATGCAATATTTGACAACATTCCTTGCCTGTCGAACCCTACTTCTCGGAGGGCACAGTATGTACGTCTATAACGTTATATATCCTAACCTAAGGCAACCTAACATCTCGGATGTAATATTCTACAACCTTCCAGGCGTGTCGGACCCTACTTCTCGGTGGTAACATTATATGCGTCTATAACGTTGCATATCCTAATCTAAGGCAACCTAACATCTCGGATGCAATATTTGACAACATTCCTGGCCTGTCGAACCCTACTTCTCGGAGGGAACAGTATATACGTCTATAACGTTATATATCCTAACCGAAGGCAACCTGACATCTCGGATGTAATATTCTACATCATTCAAGGCGTGTCGGACCCTACTTCTCGGTGGGAACATTATATGAGTCTATAACGTTGTATATCCTAATCTAAGGCAACCTATTATCTCAGACGTAATATTTTACAATATTCCTCGCGTGTCGGTGCATACTTTTCGGTGGGAATATTATATGCGTCCATAACGGTCGATATCGTAATCTAAGGCAATCTAACATCTCGGATGCAATATTTGACAACATTCCTTGCCTGTCGAACCCTACTTCTCGGAGGGAACAGTATGTACGTCTATAACGTTATATATCCTAACCTAAGGCAACCTAACATCTCGGATGTAATATTCTACAACCTTCCAGGCGTGTCGGACCTTACTTCTCGGTGGTAACATTATATGCGTCTATAACGTTGCATATCCTAATCTGAGGCAACCTAACATCTCGGATGCAATATTTGACAACATTCCTGGCCTGTCGAACCCTACTGCTCGGAGGGAACAGTATATATGTCTATAACGGTATATATCCTAATCTAAGGCAACCTAACATCTCGGATGAAATATGTGACAACATTCCTGGCCTGTCGAACCCTACATCTCGGAGGGAACAGTATATACGTCTGTAACGTCGTATATCCTAACCTAAGGCAACCTAACATCTCGGATGCAATATTTGACAACACTCCTGGCCTGTCGAACCCTACTTCTCGGAGGGAACAGCATATACATCTATAACGTCATATATCCTAGCCTAAGGCAACCTAACATCTCGGATGTAACATTTGACAACATTCCAGGCGTGTCGGTCCCTACGTCTCGGTGGTAACATTACATGCGTCTATAACGGTATATATCCTAATCTAAGGCAACCTAACATCTCGGATGAAATATGTGACAACATTCCTGGCCTGTCGAACCCTACATCTCGGAGGGAACAGTATATACGTCTATAACGTCATATATCCTAACGTAAGGCAACCTAACGTCTCGGATGTAACATTTGACAACATTCCAGGCGTGTCGGTCCCTACGTCTCGGTGGTAACATTACATGCGTCTATAACGGTATATTTCCTAATCTAAGGCAACCTAACATCTCGGATGCAATATTTGACAACATTCCTGGCCTGTCGAACCCTACTTCTCGGAGGGAACAGTATATACGTCTATAACGTTATATATCCTCACCGAAGGCAACCTGACATCTCGGATGTAATATTCTACAGCATTTAAGGCGTGTCGGACCCTACTTCTCGGTGGGAACATTATATGAGTCTATAACGTTGTATATCCTAACCTAAGGCAACCTATTATCTCAGACGTAATATTTTACAATATTCCTCGCGTGTCGGTGCATACTTTTCGGTGGGAATATTATATGCGTCCACAACGGTCGATATCGTAATCTAAGGCAATCTAACATCTCGGATGCAATATTTGACAACATTCCTTGCCTGTCGAACCCTACTTCTCGGAGGGCACAGTATGTACGTCTATAACGTTATATATCCTAACCTAAGGCAACCTAACATCTCGGATGTAATATTCTACAACCTTCCAGGCGTGTCGGACCCTACTTCTCGGTGGTAACATTATATGCGTCTATAACGTTGCATATCCTAATCTAAGGCAACCTAACATCTCGGATGCAATATTTGACAACATTCCTGGCCTGTCGAACCCTACTTCTCGGAGGGAACAGTATATACGTCTATAACGTTATATATCCTAACCGAAGGCAACCTGACATCTCGGATGTAATATTCTACATCATTCAAGGCGTGTCGGACCCTACTTCTCGGTGGGAACATTATATGAGTCTATAACGTTGTATATCCTAATCTAAGGCAACCTATTATCTCAGACGTAATATTTTACAATATTCCTCGCGTGTCGGTGCATACTTTTCGGTGGGAATATTATATGCGTCCATAACGGTCGATATCGTAATCTAAGGCAATCTAACATCTCGGATGCAATATTTGACAACATTCCTGGCCTGTCGAACCCTACTTCTCGGAGGGAACAGTATATACGTCTATAACGTTATATATCCTCACCGAAGGCAACCTGACATCTCGGATGTAATATTCTACAGCATTTAAGGCGTGTCGGACCCTACTTCTCGGTGGGAACATTATATGAGTCTATAACGTTGTATATCCTAACCTAAGGCAACCTATTATCTCAGACGTAATATTTTACAATATTCCTCGCGTGTCGGTGCATACTTTTCGGTGGGAATATTATATGCGTCCACAACGGTCGATATCGTAATCTAAGGCAATCTAACATCTCGGATGCAATATTTGACAACATTCCTTGCCTGTCGAACCCTACTTCTCGGAGGGCACAGTATGTACGTCTATAACGTTATATATCCTAACCTAAGGCAACCTAACATCTCGGATGTAATATTCTACAACCTTCCAGGCGTGTCGGACCCTACTTCTCGGTGGTAACATTATATGCGTCTATAACGTTGCATATCCTAATCTAAGGCAACCTAACATCTCGGATGCAATATTTGACAACATTCCTGGCCTGTCGAACCCTACTTCTCGGAGGGAACAGTATATACGTCTATAACGTTATATATCCTAACCGAAGGCAACCTGACATCTCGGATGTAATATTCTACATCATTCAAGGCGTGTCGGACCCTACTTCTCGGTGGGAACATTATATGAGTCTATAACGTTGTATATCCTAATCTAAGGCAACCTATTATCTCAGACGTAATATTTTACAATATTCCTCGCGTGTCGGTGCATACTTTTCGGTGGGAATATTATATGCGTCCATAACGGTCGATATCGTAATCTAAGGCAATCTAACATCTCGGATGCAATATTTGACAACATTCCTTGCCTGTCGAACCCTACTTCTCGGAGGGAACAGTATGTACGTCTATAACGTTATATATCCTAACCTAAGGCAACCTAACATCTCGAATGTAATATTCTACAACCTTCCAGGCGTGTCGGACCTTACTTCTCGGTGGTAACATTATATGCGTCTATAACGTTGCATATCCTAATCTGAGGCAACCTAACATCTCGGATGCAATATTTGACAACATTCCTGGCCTGTCGAACCCTACTGCTCGGAGGGAACAGTATATATGTCTATAACGGTATATATCCTAATCTAAGGCAACCTAACATCTCGGATGAAATATGTGACAACATTCCTGGCCTGTCGAACCCTACATCTCGGAGGGAACAGTATATACGTCTGTAACGTCGTATATCCTAACCTAAGGCAACCTAACATCTCGGATGCAATATTTGACAACACTCCTGGCCTGTCGAACCCTACTTCTCGGAGGGAACAGCATATACATCTATAACGTCATATATCCTAGCCTAAGGCAACCTAACATCTCGGATGTAACATTTGACAACATTCCAGGCGTGTCGGTCCCTACGTCTCGGTGGTAACATTACATGCGTCTATAACGGTATATATCTTAATCTAAGGCAACCTAACATCTCGGATGAAATATGTGACAACATTCCTGGCCTGTCGAACCCTACATCTCGGAGGGAACAGTATATACGTCTATAACGTCATATATCCTAACGTAAGGCAACCTAACGTCTCGGATGTAACATTTGACAACATTCCAGGCGTGTCGGTCCCTACGTCTCGGTGGTAACATTACATGCGTCTATAACGGTATATTTCCTAATCTAAGGCAACCTAACATCTCGGATGCAATATTTGACAACATTCCTGGCCTGTCAAACCCTACATCTCGGAGGGAACAGTATATACGTCTATAGCGTTATATATCCTAACCTAGGACAACCTAACATCTCGGATGTAATATTCTACAACTTTCCAGGCGTGTCGGTCCCTACTTCTCGGTGGGAACATTATATGCGTCTATAACGTTGTATATCCTTATCTAAGGCAACCTAACATCTCGGATGCAATATTTGACAACATTCCTGGCCTGTCGAACCCTACATCTCGGAGGGAACAGTATATACGTCTATAGCGGTATATATCCTAATCTAAGGCAACCTAACATCTCGTATGCAATATTTGGCAACATTCCTGGCCTGTCGAACCCTACTTCTCGGAGGGAACAGTATATATGTCTATAACGTTATATATCCTAACCGAAGGCAACCTGACATCTCGGATGTAACATTTGACAACATTCCAGGCGTGTCGGTCCCTACGTCTCGGTGGTAACATTACATGCGTCTATAACGTTATATATCCTTATCTAAAGCAACCTAACATCTCGGATGCAATATTTGACAACATTCCTGGCCTGTCGAACCCTACATCTCGGAGGGAACAGTATATACGTCTATAGCGGTATATACCCTAATCTAAGGCAACCTAACATCTCGTATGCAATATTTGACAACACTCCTGGCCTGTCGAACCCTACTTCTCGGAGGGAACAGTATATATGTCTATAACGTTATATATCCTTACCGAAGGCAACCTGACATCTCGGATGTAATATTCTACATCATTCAAGGCGTGTCGGACCCTACTTCTCGGTGGGAACATTATATGAGTCTATAACGTTGTATATCATAATCTAAGGCAACCTATTATCTCAGACGTAATATTGTACAATATTCCTCGCGTGTCGGTGCATACTTTTCGGTGCGAATATTATATGCGTCCATAACGGTCGATATCGTAATCTAAGGCAATCTAACATCTCGGATGCAATATTTGACAACATTCCTTGCCGGTCGAACCCTACTTCTCGGAGGGAACAGTATGTACGTTTATAACGTTATATATCCTAACCTAAGGCAACCTAACATCTCGGATGTAATATTCTACAACCTTCCAGGCGTGTCGGACCTTACTTCTCCGTGGTAACATTACATGCGTCTATAACGTTGCATATCCTAATCTAAGGCAACCTAACATCTCGGATGCAATATTTGACAACATTCCCGGCCTGTCGAACCCTACTGCTCGGAGGGAACAGTATATACGTCTATAGCGGTATATATCCTAATCTAAGGCAACCTAACATCTCGGATGAAATATGTGACAACATTCCTGGCCTGTCGAACCCTACGTCTCGGTGGTAACATTACATGCGTCTATAACGTTATATATCCTAACCTTAGGCCAACTAACATCTCGTATGTAATATTTGACAACATTCCTGGCGTGTCGAACCCTACTTCTCGGTGGGAACAGTATATACGTCTATAACGTTATATATCCTAACCTAAGGCAACCTAACATCTCGGATATAACATTTGACAACATTCCAGGCGTGTTGGAACCCTACGTCTCGCTGGTAACATTACGTGCGTCTATAACGTTATATATGCTAACCTAAGGCAACCTAACGTCTCGGATGTAACATTTGACAACATTCCAGGCGTGTCGGTCCCTACGTCTCGGTGGTAACATTACATGCGTCTATAACGGTATATTTCCTAATCTAAGGCAACCTAACATCTCGGATGCAATATTTGACAACATTCCTGGCCTGTCGAACCCTACTTCTCGGAGGGAACAGTATATACGTCTATAACGTTATATATCCTCACCGAAGGCAACCTGACATCTCGGATGTAATATTCTACAGCATTCAAGGCGTGTCGGACCCTACTTCTCGGTGGGAACATTATATGAGTCTATAACGTTGTATATCCTAACCTAAGGCAACCTATTATCTCAGACGTAATATTTTACAATATTCCTCGCGTGTCGGTGCATACTTTTCGGTGGGAATATTATATGCGTCCACAACGGTCGATATCGTAATCTAAGGCAATCTAACATCTCGGATGCAATATTTGACAACATTCCTTGCCTGTCGAACCCTACTTCTCGGAGGGCACAGTATGTACGTCTATAACGTTATATATCCTAACCTAAGGCAACCTAACATCTCGGATGTAATATTCTACAATCTTCCAGGCGTGTCGGACCCTACTTCTCGGTGGTAACATTATATGCGTCTATAACGTTGCATATCCTAATCTAAGGCAACCTAACATCTCGGATGCAATATTTGACAACATTCCTGGCCTGTCGAACCCTACTTCTCGGAGGGAACAGTATATACGTCTATAACGTTATATATCCTAACCGAAGGCAACCTGACATCTCGGATGTAATATTCTACATCATTCAAGGCGTGTCGGACCCTACTTCTCGGTGGGAACATTATATGAGTCTATAACGTTGTATATCCTAATCTAAGGCAACCTATTATCTCAGACGTAATATTTTACAATATTCCTCGCGTGTCGGTGCATACTTTTCGGTGGGAATATTATATGCGTCCATAACGGTCGATATCGTAATCTAAGGCAATCTAACATCTCGGATGCAATATTTGACAACATTCCTTGCCTGTCGAACCCTACTTCTCGGAGGGAACAGTATGTACGTCTATAACGTTATATATCCTAACCTAAGGCAACCTAACATCTCGGATGTAATATTCTACAACCTTCCAGGCGTGTCGGACCTTACTTCTCGGTGGTAACATTATATGCGTCTATAACGTTGCATATCCTAATCTAAGGCAACCTAACATCTCGGATGCAATATTTGACAACATTCCTGGCCTGTCGAACCCTACTGCTCGGAGGGAACAGTATATACGTCTATAACGGTATATATCCTAATCTAAGGCAACCTAACATCTCGTATGCAATATTTGACAACACTCCTGGCCTGTCGAACCCTACTTCTCGGAGGGAACAGTATGTACGTTTATAACGTTATATATCCTAACCTAAGGCAACCTAACATCTCGCATGTAATATTCTACAACCTTCCAGGCGTGTCGGACCTTACTTCTCGGTGGTAACATTACATGCGTCTATAACGTTGCATATCCTAATCTAAGGCAACCTAACATCTCGGATGCAATATTTGACAACATTCCCGGCCTGTCGAACCCTACTGCTCGGAGGGAACAGTATATACGTCTATAGCGGTATATATCCTAATCTAAGGCAACCTAACATCTCGGATGAAATATGTGACAACATTCCTGGCCTGTCGAACCCTACATCTCGGAGGGAACAGTATATACGTCTATAACGTCATATATCCTAACCTAAGGCAACCTAACGTCTCGGATGTAACATTTGACAACATTCCAGGCATGTCGGTCCCTACGTCTCGGTGGTAACATTATATGCGTCTATAACGTTATATATCCTTATCTAATGCAACCTAACATCTCGGATGCAATATTTGACAACATTCCTGGCCTGTCGAACCCTACTTCTCGGAGGGAACAGTAAATACGTCTATAACGTTATATATCCTAACCTAAGGCAACCTGACATCTCGGATATATTATTCTACAACATTCCAGGCGTGTCGGACCCTACTTCTCGGTGGTAACATTATATGCGTCTATAACGTTGCATATCCTAATCTAAGGCAACCTAACATCTCGGATGCAATATTTGACAACATTCCTGGCCTGTCGAACCCTACTGCTCGGAGGGAACAGTATGTACGTCTATAACGGTATATATCCTAATCTAAGGCAACCTAACATCTCGGATGAAATATGTGACAACATTCCAGGCGTGTCGGTCCCTACGTCTCGGTGGTAACATTACATGCGTCTATAACGTTATATATCCTAACCTAAGGCAACCTAACATCTCGGATGCAATATTTGACAACATTCCTGGCCTGTCGAACCCTACTTCTCGGAGGGAACAGCATATACATCTATAACGTCATATATCCTAGCCTAAGGCAACCTAACATCTCGGATGTAACATTTGACAACATTCCAGGCGTGTCGGTCCCTACGTCTCGGTGGTAACATTACATGCGTCTATAACGTTATATATCCTAACCTTAGGCCAACTAACATCTCGTATGTAATATTTGACAACATTCCTGGCGTGTCGAACCCTACTTCTCGGTGGGAACAGTATATACGTCTATAACGTTATATATCCTAACCTAAGGCAACCTAACATTTCGGATATAACATTTGACAACATTCCAGGCGTGTCGGTCCCTACGTCTCGGTGGTAACGTTACATGCGTCTATAACGTTATATATCCTAACCTAAGGCAACCTAACATCTCGGATGCAATATTTGACAACATTCCTGACCTGTCGAACAATACTTCTCGGAGGGAACAGTATATACGTCTATAACGTTATATATCCTAACCTAAGGCAACCTAGCATCTCGGATATAACATTTGCCATCATTCCAGGCATGTCGGTCCCTACGTCTCGGTGGTAACATTATATGCGTCTATAACGTTATATATCCTTATCTAAGGCAACCTAACATCTCGGATGCAATATTTGACAACATTCCTAGCCTGTCGAACCTTACGTCTCGGTGGTAACATTACATGCGTCTATAACGGTATATTTCCTAATCTAAGGCAACCTAACATCTCGGATGCAATATTTGACAACATTCCTGGCCTGTCGAACCCTACTTCTCGGAGGGAACAGTATATACGTCTATAACGTCATATATCCTAACCCAAGGCAACCTAACATCTCGGATGTAACATTTGACAACATTCCAGGCATGTCGGTCCCTACGTCTCGGTGGTAACATTATATGCGTCTATAACGTTATATATCCTTATCTAAGGCAACCTAACATCTCGGATGCAATATTTGACAACATTCCTGGCCTGTCGAACCCTACTTCTCGGAGGGAACAGTATATACGTCTATAACGTTATATATCCTAACCTAAGGCAACCTGACATCTCGGATATATTATTCTACAACATTCCAGGCGTGTCGGACCCTACTTCTCGGTGGTAACATTATATGCGTCTATAACGTTGCATATCCTAATCTAAGGCAACCTAACATCTCGGATGCAATATTTGACAACATTCCTGGCCTGTCGAACCCTACTGCTCGGAGGGAACAGTATGTACGTCTATAACGTTATATATCCTAACCTAAGGCAACCTGACATCTCGGATATATTATTCTACAACATTCCAGGCGTGTCGGACCCTACTTCTCGGTGGTAACATTATATGCGTCTATAACGTTGCATATCCTAATCTAAGGCAACCTAACATCTCGGATGCAATATTTGACAACATTCCTGGCCTGTCGAACCCTACTGCTCGGAGGGAACAGTATGTACGTCTATAACGGTATATATCCTAATCTAAGGCAACCTAACATCTCGGATGAAATATGTGACAACATTCCAGGCGTGTCGGTCCCTACGTCTCGGTGGTAACATTACATGCGTCTATAACGTTATATATCCTAACCTAAGGCAACCTAACATCTCGGATGCAATATTTGACAACATTCCTGGCCTGTCGAACCCTACTTCTCGGGGGGAACAGCATATACATCTATAACGTCATATATCCTAGCCTAAGGCAACCTAACATCTCGGATGTAACATTTGACAACATTCCAGGCGTGTCGGTCCCTACGTCTCGGTGGTAACATTACATGCGTCTATAACGTTATATATCCTAACCTAAGGCAACCTAACATCTCGTATGTAATATTTGACAACATTCCTGGCGTGTCGAACCCTACTTCTCGGTGGGAACAGTATATACGTCTATAACGTTATATATCCTAACCTAAGGCAACCTAACATCTCGGATATAACATTTGACAACATTCCAGGCGTGTTGGAACCCTACGTCTCGCTGGTAACATTACGTGCGTCTATAACGTTATATATGCTAACCTAAGGCAACCTAATATCTCGGATGCAATATTTGACAACATTCCTGGCCTGCCGAACCCTACTTCTCGGAGGGAACAGCATATACGTCTATAACGTCATAAATCCTAACCTAAGGCAACCTAACATTTCGGATGTAACATTTGACAACATTCCAGGCGTGTCGGTCCCTACGTCTCGGTGGTAACGTTACATGCGTCTATAACGTTATATATCCTAACCTAAGGCAACCTAACATCTCAGATGCAATATTTGACAACATTCCTGACCTGTCGAACAATACTTCTCGGAGGGCACAGTATATACGTCTATAACGTTATATATCCTAACCTAAGGCAACCTAGCATCTCGGATATAACATTTGCCAACATTCCAGGCATGTCGGTCCCTACGTCTCGGTGGTAACATTACATGCGTCTATAACGGTATATTTCCTAATCTAAGGCAACCTAACATCTCGGATGCAATATTTGACAACATTCCTGGCCTGTCGAACCCTACTTCTCGGAGGGAACAGTATATACGTCTATAACGTCATATATCCTAACCCAAGGCAACCTAACATCTCAGATGTAACATTTGACAACATTCCAGGCATGTCGGTCCCTACGTCTCGGTGGTAACATTATATGCGTCTATAACGTTATATATCCTTATCTAAGGCAACCTAACATCTCGGATGCAATATTTGACAACATTCCTGGCCTGTCGAACCCTACGTCTCGGTGGTAACATTACATGCGTCTATAACGGTATATTTCCTAATCTAAGGCAACCTAACATCTCGGATGCAATATTTGACAACATTCCTGGCCTGTCGAACCCTACTTCTCGGAGGGAACAGTATATACGTCTATAACGTCATATATCCTAACCTAAGGCAACCTAACATCTCGGATGTAACATTTGACAACATTCCAGGCATGTCGGTCCCTACGTCTCGGTGGTAACATTATATGCGTCTATAACGTTATATATCCTTATCTAAGGCAACCTAACATCTCGGATGCAATATTTGACAACATTCCTGGCCTGTCGAACCCTACTTCTCGGAGGGAACAGTATATACGCCTATAACGTTATATATCCTAACCTAATGCAACCTGACATCTCGGATATATTATTCTACAACATTCCAGGCGTGTCGGACCCTACTTCTCGGTGGGAACATTATATGCGTCTATAACGTTGTATATCCTAATCTAAGGCAACCTAACATCTCGGATGCAATATTTGACAACATTCCTGGCCTGTCGAACCCTACTGCTCGGAGGGAACAGTATGTACGTCTATAACGTTATATATCCTAACCTAAGGCAACCTGACATCTCGGATATATTATTCTACAACATTCCAGGCGTGTCGGACCCTACTTCTCGGTGGTAACATTATATGCGTCTATAACGTTGCATATCCTAATCTAAGGCAACCTAACATCTCGGATGCAATATTTGACAACATTCCTGGCCTGTCGAACCCTACTGCTCGGAGGGAACAGTATGTACGTCTATAACGGTATATATCCTAATCTAAGGCAACCTAACATCTCGGATGAAATATGTGACAACATTCCAGGCGTGTCGGTCCCTACGTCTCGGTGGTAACATTACATGCGTCTATAACGTTATATATCCTAACCTAAGGCAACCTAACATCTCGGATGCAATATTTGACAACATTCCTGGCCTGTCGAACCCTACTTCTCGGAGGGAACAGCATATACATCTATAACGTCATATATCCTAGCCTAAGGCAACCTAACATCTCGGATGTAACATTTGACAACATTCCAGGCGTGTCGGTCCCTACGTCTCGGTGGTAACATTACATGCGTCTATAACGTTATATATCCTAACCTAAGGCAACCTAACATCTCGTATGTAATATTTGACAACATTCCTGGCGTGTCGAACCCTACTTCTCGGTGGGAACAGTATATACGTCTATAACGTTATATATCCTAACCTAAGGCAACCTAACATCTCGGATATAACATTTGACAACATTCCAGGCGTGTTGGAACCCTACGTCTCGCTGGTAACATTACGTGCGTCTATAACGTTATATATGCTAACCTAAGGCAACCTAATATCTCGGATGCAATATTTGACAACATTCCTGGCCTGCCGAACCCTACTTCTCGGAGGGAACAGCATATACGTCTATAACGTCATAAATCCTAACCTAAGGCAACCTAACATTTCGGATGTAACATTTGACAACATTCCAGGCGTGTCGGTCCCTACGTCTCGGTGGTAACGTTACATGCGTCTATAACGTTATATATCCTAACCTAAGGCAACCTAACATCTCAGATGCAATATTTGACAACATTCCTGACCTGTCGAACAATACTTCTCGGAGGGCACAGTATATACGTCTATAACGTTATATATCCTAACCTAAGGCAACCTAGCATCTCGGATATAACATTTGCCAACATTCCAGGCATGTCGGTCCCTACGTCTCGGTGGTAACATTACATGCGTCTATAACGGTATATTTCCTAATCTAAGGCAACCTAACATCTCGGATGCAATATTTGACAACATTCCTGGCCTGTCGAACCCTACTTCTCGGAGGGAACAGTATATACGTCTATAACGTCATATATCCTAACCCAAGGCAACCTAACATCTCAGATGTAACATTTGACAACATTCCAGGCATGTCGGTCCCTACGTCTCGGTGGTAACATTATATGCGTCTATAACGTTATATATCCTTATCTAAGGCAACCTAACATCTCGGATGCAATATTTGACAACATTCCTGGCCTGTCGAACCCTACTTCTCGGAGGGAACAGTATATACGTCTATAACGTTATATATCCTAACCTAAGGCAACCTGACATCTCGGATATATTATTCTACAACATTCCAGGCGTGTCGGACCCTACTTCTCGGTGGTAACATTATATGCGTCTATAACGTTGCATATCCTAATCTAAGGCAACCTAACATCTCGGATGCAATATTTGACAACATTCCTGGCCTGTCGAACCCTACTGCTCGGAGGGAACAGTATGTACGTCTATAACGGTATATATCCTAACCTAAGGCAACCTAACATCTCGGATGCAATATTTGACAACATTCCTGGCCTGTCGAACCCTACTTCTCGGAGGGAACAGCATATACATCTATAACGTCATATATCCTAGCCTAAGGCAACCTAACATCTCGGATGTAACATTTGACAACATTCCAGGCGTGTCGGTCCCTACGTCTCGGTGGTAACATTACATGCGTCTATAACGTTATATATCCTAACCTTAGGCCAACTAACATCTCGTATGTAATATTTGACAACATTCCTGGCGTGTCGAACCCTACTTCTCGGAGGGAACAGTATATACGTCTATAACGTTATATATCCTAACCTAAGGCAACCTAGCATCTCGGATGTAACATTTGCCAACATTCCAGGCATGTCGGTCCCTACGTCTCGGTGGTAACATTATATGCGTCTATAACGTTATATATCCTTATCTAAGGCAACCTAACATCTCGAATGCAATATTTGACAACATTCCTAGCCTGTCGAACCCTACGTCTCGGTGGTAACATTACATGCGTCTATAACGGTATATTTCCTAATCTAAGGCAACCTAACATCTCGGATGCAATATTTGACAACATTCCTGGCCTGTCGAACCCTACTTCTCGGAGGGAACAGTATATACGTCTATAACGTCATATATCCTAACCTAAGGCAACCTAACATCTCGGATGTAACATTTGACAACATTCCAGGCATGTCGGTCCCTACGTCTCGGTGGTAACATTATATGCGTCTATAACGTTATATATCCTTATCTAAGGCAACCTAACATCTCGGATGCAATATTTGACAACATTCCTGGCCTGTCGAACCCTACTTCTCGGAGGGAACAGTATATACGCCTATAACGTTATATATCCTAAGCTAATGCAACCTGACATCTCGGATATATTATTCTACAACATTCCAGGCGTGTCGGACCCTACTTCTCGGTGGGAACATTATATGCGTCTATAACGTTGTATATCCTAATCTAAGGCAACCTAACATCTCGGATGCAATATTTGACAACATTCCTGGCCTGTCGAACCCTACTTCTCGGAGGGAACAGCATATACCTCTATAACGTCATATATCCTAGCCTAAGGCAACCTAACATCTCGGATGTAACATTTGGTAACATTCCAGGCGTGTCGGTCCCTACGTCTCGGTGGTAACATTACATGCGTCTATAACGGTATATATCCTAATCTTAGGCAACCTGACATCTCGGATGTAACATTTTACCACATTCCAGGCGTGTCGGTCCCTACGTCTCGGTGGTAACATTACATACGTCTATAACGTTATATATCCTAACCTAAGGCCAACTAACATCTGGTATGTAATATTTGACAACATTCCTGGCGTGTCGAACCCTACTTCTCGGTGGGAACAGTATATACGTCTATAACGTTATATATCCTAACCTAAGGCAACCTAACATCTCGGATGCAATATTTGACAACATTCCTGGCCTGTTGAACCCTACTTCTCGGAGGGAACAGTATATACGTCTATAACGTCATATATCCTAACCCAAGGCAACCTAACATCTCGGATGTAACATTTGACAACATTCCAGGCATGTCGGTCCCTACGTCTCGGTGGTAACATTATATGCGTCTATAACGTTATATATCCTTATCTAAGGCAACCTAACATCTCGGATGCAATATTTGACAACATTCCTGGCCTGTCGAACCCTACTTCTCGGAGGGAACAGTATATACGTCTATAACGTTATATATCCTAACCTAAGGCAACCTGACATCTCGGATATATTATTCTACAACATTCCAGGCGTGTCGGACCCTACTTCTCGGTGGGAACATTATATGCGCCTATAACGTTGTATATCCTAATCTAAGGCAACCTAACATCTCGGATGCAATATTTGACAACATTCCTAGCCTGTCGAACCCTACATCTCGTAGGGAACAGTATATACGTCTATAGCGGTATATATCCTAAGATAAGGCAACCTAACATCTCGGATGCAATATTTGACAACATTCCTGGCCTGTCGAACCCTACTTCTCGGAGGGAACAGTATATACGTCTATAACGTTATATATCCTAACCGACGGCAACCTGACATCTCGGATGTAATATTCTACATCATTCAAGGCGTGTCGGACCCTACTTCTCGGTGGGAACATTATATGAGTCTATAACGTTGTATATCCTAATCTAAGGCAACCTATTATCTCAGACGTAATATTTTACAATATTCCTCGCGTGTCGGTGTATACTTTTCGGTGGGAATATTATATGCGTCCATAACGGTCGATATCGTAATCTAAGGCAATCTAACATCTCGGATGCAATATTTGACAACATTCCTTGCCTGTCGAACCCTACTTCTCGGAGGGAACAGTATATACGTCTATAACTTCATATATCCTAACCTAAGGCAACCTAACATCTCGGATGTAATATTTGACAACATTCCAGGCATGTCGGTCCCTACGTCTCGGTGGTAACATTATATGCGTCTATAACGTTATATATCCTTATCTAAGGCAACCTAACATCTCGGATGCAATATTTGACAACATTCCTGGCCTGTCGAACCCTACTTCTCGGAGGGAACAGTATATACGTCTATAACGTTATATATCCTAACCTAAGGCAACCTGACATCTCGGATATATTATTCTACAACATTCCAGGCGTGTCGGACCCTACTTCTCGGTGGGAACATTATATGCGTCTATAACGTTGTATATCCTAATCTAAGGCAACCTAACATCTCGGATGCAATATTTGACAACATTCCTGGCCTGTCGAACCCTACTTCTCGGAGGGAACAGCATATACCTCTATAACGTCATATATCCTAGCCTAAGGCAACCTAACATCTCGGATGTAACATTTGGTAACATTCCAGGCGTGTCGGTCCATACGTCTCGGTGGTAACATTACATGCGTCTATAACGGTATATATCCTAATCTTAGGCAACCTGACATCTCGGATGTAACATTTTACCACATTCCAGGCGTGTCGGTCCCTACGTCTCGGTGGTAACATTACATGCGTCTATAACGTTATATATCCTAACCTAAGGCCAACTAACTTCTGGTATGTAATATTTGACAACATTCCTGGCGTGTCGAACCCTACTTCTCGGTGGGAACAGTATATACGTCTATAACGTTATATATCCTAACCTAAGGCAACCTAACATCTCGGATGCAATATTTGACAACATTCCTGGCCTGTCGAACCCTACTTCTCGGAGGGAACAGTATATACGTCTATAACGTGATATATCCTAATCTAAGGCAACCTAACATCTCGGATGCAATAGTTGACAACATTCCTGGCCTGTCGAACCCTACTTCTCGGAGGGAACAGTATATACGTCTATAACGTTATATATCCTAACCGAAGGCAACCTGACATCTCGGATGTAATATTCTACATCATTCAAGGCGTGTCGGACCCTACTTCTCGGTGGGAACATTATATGAGTCTATAACGTTGTATATCCTAATCTAAGGCAACCTATTATCTCAGACGTAATATTTTACAATATTCCTCGCGTGTCGGTGTATACTTTTCGGTGGGAATATTATATGCGTCCATAACGGTCAATATCGTAATCTAAGGCAATCTAACATCTCGGATGCAATATTTGACAACATTCCTTGCCTTTCGAACCCTACTTCTCGGAGGGAACAGTATGTACGTCTGTAACGTTATATATCCTAACCTAAGGCAACCTAACATCTCGGATGTAATATTCTACAACCTTCCAGGCGTGTCGGACCCTACTTCTCGGTGGTAACATTATATGCGTCTATAACGTTGCATATCCTAATCTAAGGCAACCTAACATCTCGGATGCAATATTTGACAACATTCCTGGCCTGTCGAACCCTACTGCTCGGAGGGAACAGTATGTACGTCTATAACGGTATATATCCTAATCTAAGGCAACCTAACATCTCGGATGAAATATGTGACAACATTCCTGGCCTGTCGAAACCTACGTCTCGCTGGTAACATTACGTGCGTCTATAACGTCATATATCCTAACCTAAGACAACCAAACATCTCGGATATAACATTTGACAACATTCCAGGCGTGTCGGTCCCTACGTCTCGGTGGTAACATTACATGCGTCTATAACGTTATATATCCTAACCTAAGGCAACCTAACATCTCGGATGCAATATTTGACAACATTCCTGGCCTGTCGAACCCTACTTCTCGGAGGGAACAGCATATACATCTATAACGTCATATATCCTAGCCTAAGGCAACCTAACATCTCGGATGTAACATTTGACAACATTCCAGGCGCGTCGGTCCCTACGTCTCGGTGGTAACATTACATGCGTCTATAACGTTAGATAGCCTAACCTTAGGCCAACTAACATCTCGTATGTAATATTTGACAACATTCCTGGCGTGTCGAACCCTACTTCTCGGTGGGAACAGTATATACGTCTATAACGTCATATATCCTAACCTAAGGCAACCTAACATCTCGGATGTAATATTTGACAACATTCCAGGCATGTCGGTCCCTACGTCTCGGTGGTAACATTATATGCGTCTATAACGTTATATATCCTTATCTAAGGCAACCTAACATCTCGGATGCAATATTTGACAACATTCCTGGCCTGTCGAACCCTACTTCTCGGAGGGAACAGTATATACGTCTATAACGTTATATATCCTAACCTAAGGCAACCTGACATCTCGGATATATTATTCTACAACATTCCAGGCGTGTCGGTCCCTACGTCTCGGTGGTAACATTACATGCGTCTATAACGTTATATATCCTAACCTTAGGCCAACTAACATCTCGTATGTAATATTTGACAACATTCCTGGCGTGTCGAACCCTACTTCTCGGTGGGAACAGTATATACCTCTATAACGTCATATATCCTAGCCTAAGGCAACCTAACATCTCGGATGTAACATTTGGTAACATTCCAGGCGTGTCGGTCCCTACGTCTCGGTGGTAACATTACATGCGTCTATAACGGTATATATCCTAATCTTAGGCAACCTGACATCTCGGATGTAACATTTTACCACATTCCAGGCGTGTCGGTCCCTACGTCTCGGTGGTAACATTACATGCGTCTATAACGTTATATATCCTAACCTAAGGCCAACTAACATCTGGTATGTAATATTTGACAACATTCCTGGCGTGTCGAACCCTACTTCTCGGTGGGAACAGTATATACGTCTATAACGTTATATATCCTGACCTAAGGCAACCTAACATCTCGGATGTAACATTTGACAACATTCCAGGCGTGTCGGTCCCTACGTCTCGGTGGTAACGTTACATGCGTCTATAACGTTATATATCCTAACCTAAGGCAACCTAACATCTCGGATGCAATATTTGACAACATTCCTGACCTGTCGAACAATACTTCTCGGTGGGAACATTATATGCGTCTATAACGTTGTATATCCTAATCTAAGGCAACCTAACATCTCGGATGCAATATTTGACAACATTCCTGGCCTGTCGAACCCTACTTCTCGGAGGGAACAGCATATACATCTATAACGTCATATATCCTAGCCTAAGGCAACCTAACATCTCGGATGTAACATTTGACAACATTCCAGGCGTGTCGATCCCTACGTCTCGGTGGTAACATTACATGCGTCTATAACGTTATATATCCTAACCTTAGGCCAACTAACATCTCGTATGTAATATTTGACAACATTCCTGGCGTGTCGAACCCTACTTCTCGGTGGGAAACAGTATATACGTCTATAACGTTATATATCCTAACCTAAGGCAACCTAACATCTCGGATATAACATTTGACAACATTCCAGGCGTGTTGGAACCCTACGTCTCGCTGGTAACATTACGTGCGTCTATAACGTTATATATGCTAACCTAAGGCAACCTAATATCTCGGATGCAATATTTGACAACATTCCTGGCCTGTCGAACCCTACTTCTCGGAGGGAACAGCATATACGTCTATAACGTCATAAATCCTAACCTAAGGCAACCTAACATTTCGGATGTAACATTTGACAACATTCCAGGCGTGTCGGTCCCTACGTCTCGGTGGTAACGTTACATGCGTCTATAACGTTATATATCCTAACCTAAGGCAACCTAACATCTCGGATGCAATATTTGACAACATTCCTGACCTGTCGAACAATACTTCTCGGTGGGAACATTATATGCGTCTATAACGTTGTATATCCTAATCTAAGGCAACCTAACATCTCGGATGCAATATTTGACAACATTCCTGGCCTGTCGAACCCTACTTCCCGGAGGGAACAGCATATACCTCTGTAACGTCATATATCCTAGCCTAAGGCAACCTAACATCTCGGATGTAACATTTGGTAACATTCCAGGCGTGTCGGTCCCTACGTCTCGGTGGTAACATTACATGCGTCTATAACGGTATATATCCTAATCTGAGGCAACCTGACATCTCGGATGTAACATTTTACCACATTCCAGGCGTGTCGGTCCCTACGTCTCGGTGGTAACATTACATGCGTCTATAACGTTATATATCCTAACCTAAGGCCAACTAACATCTGGTATGTAATATTTGACAACATTCCTGGCGTGTCGAACCCTACTTCTCGGTGGGAACAGTATATACGTCTATAACGTTATATATCCTAACCTAAGGCAACCTAACATCTCGGATGTAACATTTGACAACATTCCAGGCGTGTCGGTCCCTACGTCTCGGTGGTAACGTTACATGCGTCTATAACGTTATATATCCTAACCTAAGGCAACCTAACATCTCGGATGCAATATTTGACAACATTCCTGGCCTGTCGAACCCTACTTCTCGGAGGGAACAGTATATACGTCTATAACGTCATATATCCTAACCTAAGGCAACCTAACATCTCGGATGTAACATTTGACAATATTCCAGGCATGTCGGTCCCTACGTCTCGGTGGTAACATTATATGCGTCTATAACGTTATATATCCTTATCTAAGGCAACCTAACATCTCGGATGCAATATTTGACAACATTCCTGGCCTGTCGAACCCTACTTCTCGGAGGGAACAGTATATACGTCTATAACGTTATATATCCTAACCTAAGGCAACCTGACATCTCGGATATATTATTCTACAACATTCCAGGCGTGTCGGACCCTACTTCTCGGTGGGAACATTATATGCGCCTATAACGTTGTATATCCTAATCTAAGGCAACCTAACATCTGGTATGTAATATTTGACAACATTCCTGGCGTGTCGAACCCTACTTCTCGGTGGGAACAGTATATACCTCTATAACGTCATATATCCTAGCCTAAGGCAACCTAACATCTCGGATGTAACATTTGGTATCATTCCAGGCGTGTCGGTCCCTACGTCTCGGTGGTAACATTACATGCGTCTATAACGGTATATATCCTAATCTTAGGCAACCTGACATCTCGGATGTAACATTTTACCACATTCCAGGCGTGTCGGTCCCTACGTCTCGGTGGTAACGTTACATGCGTCTATAACGTTATATATCCTAACCTAAGGCAACCTAACATCTCGGATGCAATATTTGACAACATTCCTGGCCTGTCGAACCCTACTTCTCAGAGGGACCAGTATATACGTCTATAACGTCATATATCCTAACCTAAGGCAACCTAACATCTCGGATGTAACATTTGACAACATTCCAGGCATGTCGGTCCCTACGTCTCGGTGGTAACATTATATGCGTCTATAACGTTATATATCCTTATCTAAGGCAACCTAACATCTCGGATGCAATATTTGACAACATTCCTGGCCTGTCGAACCCTACTTCTCGGAGGGAACAGTATATACGTCTATAACGTTATATATCCTAACCTAAGGCAACCTGACATCTCGGATATATTATTCTACAACATTCCAGGCGTGTCGGACCCTACTTCTCGGTGGGAACATTATATGCGCCTATAACGTTGTATATCCTAATCTAAGGCAACCTAACATCTCGGATGCAATATTTGACAACATTCCTAGCCTGTCGAACCCTACATCTCGTAGGGAACAGTATATACGTCTATAGCGGTATATATCCTAATCTAAGGCAACCTAACATCTCGGATGCAATATTTGACAACATTCCTGGCCTGTCGAACCCTACTTCTCGGAGGGAACAGTATATACGTCTATAACGTTATATATCCTAACCGAAGGCAACCTGACATCTCGGATGTAATATTCTACATCATTCAAGGCGTGTCGGACCCTACTTCTCGGTGGGAACATTATATGAGTCTATAACGTTGTATATCCTAATCTAAGGCAACCTATTATCTCAGACGTAATATTTTACAATATTCCTCGCGTGTCGGTGTATACTTTTCGGTGGGAATATTATATGCGTCCATAACGGTCGATATCGTAATCTAAGGCAATCTAACATCTCGGATGCAATATTTGACAACATTCCTGGCCTGTCGAACCCTACTGCTCGGAGGGAACAGTATGTACGTCTATAACGGTATATATCCTAATCTAAGGCAACCTAACATCTCGGATGAAATATGTGACAACATTCCTGGCCTGTCGAAACCTACGTCTCGCTGGTAACATTACGTGCGTCTATAACGTCATATATCCTAACATAAGACAACCAAACATCTCGGATGTAACATTTGACAACATTCCAGTCGTGTCGGTCCCTACGTCTCGGTGGTAACATTACATGCGTCTATAACGTTATATATCCTAACCTAAGGCAACCTAACATCTCGGATGCAATATTTGACAACATTCCTGGCCTGTCGAACCCTACTTCTCGGAGGGAACAGCATATACATCTATAACGTCATATATCCTAACCTAAGGCAACCTAACATCTCGGATGTAACATTTGACAACATTCCAGGCGCGTCGGTCCCTACGTCTCGGTGGTAACATTACATGCGACTATAACGTTAGATATCCTTACCTTAGGCCAACTAACATCTCGTATGTAATATTTGACAACATTCCTGGCGTGTCGAACCCTACTTCTCGGTGGGAACAGTATATACGTCTATAACGTTATATATCCTAACCTAAGACAACCAAACATCTCGGATGTAACATTTGACAACATTCCAGGCGTGTCGGTCCCTACGTCTCGGTGGTAACATTACATGCGTCTATAACGTTATATATCCTAACCTAAGGCAACCTAACATCTCGGATGCAATATTTGACAACATTCCTGGCCTGTCGAACCCTACTTCTCGGAGGGAACAGCATATACATCTATAACGTCATATATCCTAGCCTAAGGCAACCTAACATCTCGGATGTAACATTTGACAACATTCCAGGCGTGTCGGTCCCTACGTCTCGGTGGTAACATTACATGCGTCTATAACGTTATATATCCTAACCTAAGGCCAACTAACATCTGGTATGTAATATTTGACAACATTCCTGGCGTGTCGAACCCTACTTCTCGGTGGGAACAGTATATACGTCTATAACGTTATATATCCTAACCTAAGGCAACCTAACATCTCGGATGTAACATTTGACAACATTCCAGGCGTGTCGGTCCCTACGTCTCGGTGGTAACGTTACATGCGTCTATAACGTTATATATCCTAACCTAAGGCAACCTAACATCTCGGATGCAATATTTGACAACATTCCTGGCCTGTCGAACCCTACTTCTCGGAGGGACCAGTATATACGTCTATAACGTCATATATCCTAACCTAAGGCAACCTAACATCTCGGATGTAACATTTGACAACATTCCAGGCATGTCGGTCCCTACGTCTCGGTGGTAACATTATATGCGTCTATAACGTTATATATCCTTATCTAAGGCAACCTAACATCTCGGATGCAATATTTGACAACATTCCTGGCCTGTCGAACCCTACTTCTCGGAGGGAAAAGTATATACGTCTATAACGTTATATATCCTAACCTAAGGCAACCTGACATCTCGGATATATTATTCTACAACATTCCAGGCGTGTCGGACCCTACTTCTCGGTGGGAACATTATATGCGCCTATAACGTTGTATATCCTAATCTAAGGCAACCTAACATCTCGGATGTAACATTTGACAACATTCCAGGCATGTCGGTCCCTACGTCTCGGTGGTAACATTATATGCGTCTATAACGTTATATATCCTTATCTAAGGCAACCTAACATCTCGGATGCAATATTTGACAACATTCCTGGCCTGTCGAACCCTACTTCTCGGAGGGAACAGTATATACGTCTATAACGTTATATATCCTAACCTAAGGCAACCTGACATCTCGGATATATTATTCTACAACATTCCAGGCGTGTCGGACCCTACTTCTCGGTGGGAACATTATATGCGTCTATAACGTTGTATATCCTAATCTAAGGCAACCTAACATCTCGGATGCAATATTTGACAACATTCCTGGCCTGTCGAACCCTACTTCTCGGAGGGAACAGCATATACCTCTATAACGTCATATATCCTAGCCTAAGGCAACCTAACATCTCGGATGTAACATTTGGTAACATTCCAGGCGTGTCGGTCCCTACGTCTCGGTGGTAACATTACATGCGTCTATAACGGTATATATCCTAATCTTAGGCAACCTGACATCTCGGATGTAACATTTTACCACATTCCAGGCGTGTCGGTCCCTACGTCTCGGTGGTAACATTACATGCGTCTATAACGTTATATATCCTAACCTAAGGCCAACTAACATCTGGTATGTAATATTTGACAACATTCCTGGCGTGTCGAACCCTACTTCTCGGTGGTAACAGTATATACGTCTATAACGTTATATATCCTAACCTAAGGCAACCTAACATCTCGGATGTAACATTTGACAACATTCCAGGCGTGTCGGTCCCTACGTCTCGGTGGTAACGTTACATGCGTCTATAACGTTATATATCCTAACCTAAGGCAACCTAACATCTCGGATGCAATATTTGACAACATTCCTGGCCTGCCGAACCCTACTTCTCGGAGGGAACAGTATATTCGTCTATAACGTCATATATCCTAACCTAAGGCCAACTAACATCTGGTATGTAATATTTGACAACATTCCTGGCGTGTCGAACCCTACTTCTCGGTGGGAACAGTATATACGTCTATAACGTTATATATCCTAACCTAAGGCAACCTAACATCTCGGATGTAACATTTGACAACATTCCTGGCCTGTCGAACCCTACTTCTCGGAGGGAACAGTATATACGTCTATAACGTCATATATCCTAACCTAAGGCAACCTAACATCTCGGATGTAACATTTGACAACATTCCAGTCGTGTCGGTCCCTACGTCTCGGTGGTAACGTTACATGCGTCTATAACGTTATATATCCTAACCTAAGGCAACCTAACATCTCGGATGCAATATTTGACAACATTCCTGGCCTGTCGAACCCTACTTCTCGGAGGGAACAGTATATACGTCTATAACGTTATATATCCTAACCTAAGGCAACCTGACATCTCGGATATATTATTCTACAACATTCCAGGCGTGTCGGACCCTACTTCTCGGTGGGAACATTATATGCGCCTATAACGTTGTATATCCTAATCTAAGGCAACCTAACATCTCGGATGCAATATTTGACAACATTCCTAGCCTGTCGAACCCTACATCTCGTAGGGAACAGTATATACGTCTATAGCGGTATATATCCTAATCTAAGGCAACCTAACATCTCGGATGCAATATTTGACAACATTCCTGGCCTGTCGAACCCTACTTCTCGGAGGGAACAGTATATACGTCTATAACGTTATATATCCTAACCGAAGGCAACCTGACATCTCGGATGTAATATTCTACATCATTCAAGGCGTGTCGGACCCTACTTCTCGGTGGGAACATTATATGAGTCTATAACGTTGTATATCCTAATCTAAGGCAACCTATTATCTCAGACGTAATATTTTACAATATTCCTCGCGTGTCGGTGTATACTTTTCGGTGGGAATATTATATGCGTCCATAACGGTCGATATCGTAATCTAAGGCAATCTAACATCTCGGATGCAATATTTGACAACATTCCTGGCCTGTCGAACCCTACTGCTCGGAGGGAACAGTATGTACGTCTATAACGGTATATATCCTAATCTAAGGCAACCTAACATCTCGGATGAAATATGTGACAACATTCCTGGCCTGTCGAAACCTACGTCTCGCTGGTAACATTACGTGCGTCTATAACGTCATATATCCTAACCTAAGACAACCAAACATCTCGGATGTAACATTTGACAACATTCCAGTCGTGTCGGTCCCTACGTCTCGGTGGTAACATTACATGCGTCTATAACGTTATATATCCTAACCTAAGGCAACCTAACATCTCGGATGCAATATTTGACAACATTCCTGGCCTGTCGAACCCTACTTCTCGGAGGGAACAGCATATACATCTATAACGTCATATATCCTAACCTAAGGCAACCTAACATCTCGGATGTAACATTTGACAACATTCCAGGCGCGTCGGTCCCTACGTCTCGGTGGTAACATTACATGCGACTATAACGTTAGATATCCTTACCTTAGGCCAACTAACATCTCGTATGTAATATTTGACAACATTCCTGGCGTGTCGAACCCTACTTCTCGGTGGGAACAGTATATACGTCTATAACGTTATATATCCTAACCTAAGACAACCAAACATCTCGGATGTAACATTTGACAACATTCCAGGCGTGTCGGTCCCTACGTCTCGGTGGTAACATTACATGCGTCTATAACGTTATATATCCTAACCTAAGGCAACCTAACATCTCGGATGCAATATTTGACAACATTCCTGGCCTGTCGAACCCTACTTCTCGGAGGGAACAGCATATACATCTATAACGTCATATATCCTAGCCTAAGGCAACCTAACATCTCGGATGTAACATTTGACAACATTCCAGGCGTGTCGGTCCCTACGTCTCGGTGGTAACATTACATGCGTCTATAACGTTATATATCCTAACCTAAGGCCAACTAACATCTGGTATGTAATATTTGACAACATTCCTGGCGTGTCGAACCCTACTTCTCGGTGGGAACAGTATATACGTCTATAACGTTATATATCCTAACCTAAGGCAACCTAACATCTCGGATGTAACATTTGACAACATTCCAGGCGTGTCGGTCCCTACGTCTCGGTGGTAACGTTACATGCGTCTATAACGTTATATATCCTAACCTAAGGCAACCTAACATCTCGGATGCAATATTTGACAACATTCCTGGCCTGTCGAACCCTACTTCTCGGAGGGACCAGTATATACGTCTATAACGTCATATATCCTAACCTAAGGCAACCTAACATCTCGGATGTAACATTTGACAACATTCCAGGCATGTCGGTCCCTACGTCTCGGTGGTAACATTATATGCGTCTATAACGTTATATATCCTTATCTAAGGCAACCTAACATCTCGGATGCAATATTTGACAACATTCCTGGCCTGTCGAACCCTACTTCTCGGAGGGAAAAGTATATACGTCTATAACGTTATATATCCTAACCTAAGGCAACCTGACATCTCGGATATATTATTCTACAACATTCCAGGCGTGTCGGACCCTACTTCTCGGTGGGAACATTATATGCGCCTATAACGTTGTATATCCTAATCTAAGGCAACCTAACATCTCGGATGTAACATTTGACAACATTCCAGGCATGTCGGTCCCTACGTCTCGGTGGTAACATTATATGCGTCTATAACGTTATATATCCTTATCTAAGGCAACCTAACATCTCGGATGCAATATTTGACAACATTCCTGGCCTGTCGAACCCTACTTCTCGGAGGGAACAGTATATACGTCTATAACGTTATATATCCTAACCTAAGGCAACCTGACATCTCGGATATATTATTCTACAACATTCCAGGCGTGTCGGACCCTACTTCTCGGTGGGAACATTATGTGCGTCTATAACGTTGTATATCCTAATCTAAGGCAACCTAACATCTCGGATGCAATATTTGACAACATTCCTGGCCTGTCGAACCCTACTTCTCGGAGGGAACAGCATATACCTCTATAACGTCATATATCCTAGCCTAAGGCAACCTAACATCTCGGATGTAACATTTGGTAACATTCCAGGCGTGTCGGTCCCTACGTCTCGGTGGTAACATTACATGCGTCTATAACGGTATATATCCTAATCTTAGGCAACCTGACATCTCGGATGTAACATTTTACCACATTCCAGGCGTGTCGGTCCCTACGTCTCGGTGGTAACATTACATGCGTCTATAACGTTATATATCCTAACCTAAGGCCAACTAACATCTGGTATGTAATATTTGACAACATTCCTGGCGTGTCGAACCCTACTTCTCGGTGGTAACAGTATATACGTCTATAACGTTATATATCCTAACCTAAGGCAACCTAACATCTCGGATGTAACATTTGACAACATTCCAGGCGTGTCGGTCCCTACGTCTCGGTGGTAACGTTACATGCGTCTATAACGTTATATATCCTAACCTAAGGCAACCTAACATCTCGGATGCAATATTTGACAACATTCCTGGCCTGCCGAACCCTACTTCTCGGAGGGAACAGTATATTCGTCTATAACGTCATATATCCTAACCTAAGGCCAACTAACATCTGGTATGTAATATTTGACAACATTCCTGGCGTGTCGAACCCTACTTCTCGGTGGGAACAGTATATACGTCTATAACGTTATATATCCTAACCTAAGGCAACCTAACATCTCGGATGTAACATTTGACAACATTCCTGGCCTGTCGAACCCTACTTCTCGGAGGGAACAGTATATACGTCTATAACGTCATATATCCTAACCTAAGGCAACCTAACATCTCGGATGTAACATTTGACAACATTCCAGTCGTGTCGGTCCCTACGTCTCGGTGGTAACGTTACATGCGTCTATAACGTTATATATCCTAACCTAAGGCAACCTAACATCTCGGATGCAATATTTGACAACATTCCTGGCCTGTCGAACCCTACTTCTCGGAGGGAACAGTATATACGTCTATAACGTTATATATCCTAACCTAAGGCAACCTGACATCTCGGATATATTATTCTACAACATTCCAGGCGTGTCGGACCCTACTTCTCCGTGGGAACATTATATGCGTCTATAACGTTGTATATCCTAATCTAAGGCAACCTAACATCTCGGATGCAATATTTGACAACACTCCTGGCCTGTCGAACCCTACTTCTCGGAGGGAACAGCATATACCTCTATAACGTCATATATCCTAGCCTAAGGCAACCTAACATCTCGGATGTAACATTTGGTAACATTCCAGGCGTGTCGGTCCCTACGTCTCGGTGGTAACATTACATGCGTCTATAACGGTATATATCCTAATCTTAGGCAACCTGACATCTCGGATGTAACATTTTACCACATTCCAGGCGTGTCGGTCCCTACGTCTCGGTGGTAACATTACATGCGTCTATAACGTTATATATCCTAACCTAAGGCCAACTAACATCTGGTATGTAATATTTGACAACATTCCTGGCGTGTCGAACCCTACTTCTCGGTGGGAACAGTATATACGTCTATAACGTTATATATCCTAACCTAAGGCAACCTAACATCTCGGATGTAACATTTGACAACATTCCAGGCGTGTCGGTCCCTACGTCTCGGTGGTAACGTTACATGCGTCTATAACGTTATATATCCTAACCTAAGGCAACCTAACATCTCGGATGCAATATTTGACAACATTCCTGGCCTGTCGAACCCTACTTCTCGGAGGGAACAGTATATACGTCTATAACGTCATATATCCTAACCTAAGGCCAACTAACATCTGGTATGTAATATTTGACAACATTCCTGGCGTGTCGAACCCTACTTCTCGGTGGGAACAGTATATACGTCTATAACGTTATATATCCTAACCTAAGGCAACCTAACATCTCGGATGTAACATTTGACAACATTCCTGGCCTGTCGAACCCTACTTCTCGGAGGGAACAGTATATACGTCTATAACGTCATATATCCTAACCTAAGGCAACCTAACATCTCGGATGTAACATTTGACAACATTCCAGTCGTGTCGGTCCCTACGTCTCGGTGGTAACGTTACATGCGTCTATAACGTTATATATCCTAACCTAAGGCAACCTAACATCTCGGATGCAATATTTGACAACATTCCTGGCCTGTCGAACCCTACTTCTCGGAGGGAACAGTATATACGTCTATAACGTTATATATCCTAACCTAAGGCAACCTGACATCTCGGATATATTATTCTACAACATTCCAGGCGTGTCGGACCCTACTTCTCCGTGGGAACATTATATGCGTCTATAACGTTGTATATCCTAATCTAAGGCAACCTAACATCTCGGATGCAATATTTGACAACACTCCTGGCCTGTCGAACCCTACTTCTCGGAGGGAACAGCATATACCTCTATAACGTCATATATCCTAGCCTAAGGCAACCTAACATCTCGGATGTAACATTTGGTAACATTCCAGGCGTGTCGGTCCCTACGTCTCGGTGGTAACATTACATGCGTCTATAACGGTATATATCCTAATCTTAGGCAACCTGACATCTCGGATGTAACATTTTACCACATTCCAGGCGTGTCGGTCCCTACGTCTCGGTGGTAACATTACATGCGTCTATAACGTTATATATCCTAACCTAAGGCCAACTAACATCTGGTATGTAATATTTGACAACATTCCTGGCGTGTCGAACCCTACTTCTCGGTGGGAACAGTATATACGTCTATAACGTTATATATCCTAACCTAAGGCAACCTAACATCTCGGATGTAACATTTGACAACATTCCAGGCGTGTCGGTCCCTACGTCTCGGTGGTAACGTTACATGCGTCTATAACGTTATATATCCTAACCTAAGGCAACCTAACATCTCGGATGCAATATTTGACAACATTCCTGGCCTGTCGAACCCTACTTCTCGGAGGGAACAGTATATACGTCTATAACGTCATATATCCTAACCTAAGGCCAACTAACATCTGGTATGTAATATTTGACAACATTCCTGGCGTGTCGAACCCTACTTCTCGGTGGGAACAGTATATACGTCTATAACGTTATATATCCTAACCTAAGGCAACCTAACATCTCGGATGTAACATTTGACAACATTCCTGGCCTGTCGAACCCTACTTCTCGGAGGGAACAGTATATACGTCTATAACGTCATATATCCTAACCTAAGGCAACCTAACATCTCGGATGTAACATTTGACAACATTCCAGGCGTGTCGGTCCCTACGTCTCGGTGGTAACATTACATGCGCATATAACGTTGTATATCCTAATCTAAGGCAACCTAACATCTCGGATGCAATACTTGACAACATTCCTAGCCTGTCGAACCCTACATCTCGTAGGGAACAGTATATACGTCTATAGCGGTATATATCCTAATCTAAGGCAACCTAACATCTCGGATGCAATATTTGACAACATTCCTGGCCTGTCGAACCCTACTTCTCGGAGGGAACAGCATATACGTCTATAACGTTATATATCCTAACCTAAGGCAACCTGACATCGCGGATATATTATTCTACAACATTCCAGGCGTGTCGGACCCTACTTCTCGGTGGGAACATTATATGCGCATATAACGTTGTATATCCTAATCTAAGGCAACCTAACATCTCGGATGCAATATTTGACAACATTCCTAGCCTGTCGAACCCTACATCTCGTAGGGAACAGTATATACGTCTATAGCGGTATATATCCTAATCTAAGGCAACCTAACATCTCGGATGCAATATTTGACAACATTCCTGGCCTGTCGAACCCTACTTCTCGGAGGGAACAGTATATACGTCTATAACGTTATATATCCTAACCGAAGGCAACCTGACATCTCGGATGTAATATTCTACATCATTCAAGGCGTGTCGGACCCTACTTCTCGGTGGGAACATTATATGAGTCTATAACGTTGTATATCCTAATCTAAGGCAACCTATTATCTCAGACGTAATATTTTACAATATTCCTCGCGTGTCGGTGTATACTTTTCGGTGGGAATATTATATGCGTCCATAACGGTCGATATCGTAATCTAAGGCAATCTAACATCTCGGATGCAATATTTGACAACATTCCTTGCCTGTCGAACCCTACTTCTCGGAGGGAACAGCATATACATCTATAACGTCATATATCCTAGCCTAAGGCAACCTAACATCTCGGATGTAACATTTGACAACATTCCAGGCGTGTCGGTCCCTACGTCTCGGTGGTAACGTTACATGCGTCTATAACGTTATATATCCTAACCTAAGGCAACCTAACATCTCGGATGCAATATTTGACAACATTCCTGGCCTGTCGAACCCTACTTCTCGGAGGGACCAGTATATACGTCTATAACGTCATATATCCTAACCTAAGGCAACCTAACATCTCGGATGTAACATTTGACAACATTCCAGGCATGTCGGTCCCTACGTCTCGGTGGTAACATTATATGCGTCTATAACGTTATATATCCTTATCTAAGGCAACCTAACATCTCGGATGCAATATTTGACAACATTCCTGGCCTGTCGAACCCTACTTCTCGGAGGGAACAGTATATACGTCTATAACGTTATATATCCTAACCTAAGGCAACCTGACATCTCGGATATATTATTCTACAACATTCCAGGCGTGTCGGACCCTACTTCTCGGTGGGAACATTATATGCGCCTATAACGTTGTATATCCTAATCTAAGGCAACCTAACATCTCGGATGTAACATTTGACAACATTCCCGGCATGTCGGTCCCTACGTCTCGGTGGTAACATTATATGCGTCTATAACGTTATATATCCTTATCTAAGGCAACCTAACATCTCGGATGCAATATTTGACAACATTCCTGGCTTGTCGAACCCTACTTCTCGGAGGGAACAGTATATACGTCTATAACGTTATATATCCTAACCTAAGGCAACCTGACATCTCGGATATATTGTTCTACAACATTCCAGGCGTGTCGGACCCTACTTCTCGGTGGGAACATTATATGCGTCTATAACGTTGTATATCCTAATCTAAGGCAACCTAACATCTCGGATGCAATATTTGACAACATTCCTGGCCTGTCGAACCCTACTTCTCGGAGGGAACAGCATATACCTCTATAACGTCATATATCCTAGCCTAAGGCAACCTAACATCTCGGATGTAACATTTGGTAACATTCCAGGCGTGTCGGTCCCTACGTCTCGGTGGTAACATTACATGCGTCTATAACGGTATATATCCTAATCTTAGGCAACCTGACATCTCGGATGTAACATTTTACCACATTCCAGGCGTGTCGGTCCCTACGTCTCGGTGGTAACATTACATGCGTCTATAACGTTATATATCCTAACCTAAGGCCAACTAACATCTGGTATGTAATATTTGACAACATTCCTGGCGTGTCGAACCCTACTTCTCGGTGGGAACAGTATATACGTCTATAACGTTATATATCCTAACCTAAGGCAACCTAACATCTCGGATGTAACATTTGACAACATTCCAGGCGTGTCGGTCCCTACGTCTCGGTGGTAACGTTACATGCGTCTATAACGTTATATATCCTAACCTAAGGCAACCTAACATCTCGGATGCAATATTTGACAACATTCCTGGCCTGTCGAACCCTACTTCTCGGAGGGAACAGTATATTCGTCTATAACGTCATATATCCTAACCTAAGGCCAACTAACATCTGGTATGTAATATTTGACAACATTCCTGGCGTGTCGAAACCTACTTCTCGGTGGGAACAGTATATACGTCTATAACGTTATATATCCTAACCTAAGGCAACCTAACATCTCGGATGTAACATTTGACAACATTCCTGGCCTGTCGAACCCTACTTCTCGGAGGGAATAGTATATACGTCTATAACGTCATATATCCTAACCTAAGGCAACCTAACATCTCGGATGTAACATTTGACAACATTCCAGGCGTGTCGGTCCCTACGTCTCGGTGGTAACGTTACATGCGTCTATAACGTTATATATCCTAACCTAAGGCAACCTAACATCTCGGATGCAATATTTGACAACATTCCTGGCCTGTCGAACCCTACTTCTCGGAGGGACCAGTATATACGTCTATAACGTCATATATCCTAACCTAAGGCAACCTAACATCTCGGATGTAACATTTGACAACATTCCAGGCATGTCGGTCCCTACGTCTCGGTGGTAACATTATATGCGTCTATAACGTTATATATCCTTATCTAAGGCAACCTAACATCTCGGATGCAATATTTGACAACATTCCTGGCCTGTCGAACCCTACTTCTCGGAGGGAACAGCATATACCTCTATAACGTCATATATCCTAGCCTAAGGCAACCTAACATCTCGGATGTAACATTTGGTAACATTCCAGGCGTGTCGGTCCCTACGTCTCGGTGGTAACATTACATGCGTCTATAACGGTATATATCTTAATCTTAGGCAACCTGACATCTCGGATGTAACATTTTACCACATTCCAGGCGTGTCGGTCCCTACGTCTCGGTGGTAACATTACATGCGTCTATAACGTTATATATCCTAACCTAAGGCAACCTAACATCTCGGATGCAATATTTGACAACATTCCTGGCCTGTCGAACCCTACTTCTCGGAGGGAACAGTATATACGTCTATAACGTCATATATCCTAACCTAAGGCCAACTAACATCTGGTATGTAATATTTGACAACATTCCTGGCGTGTCGAACCCTACTTCTCGGTGGGAACAGTATATACGTCTATAACGTTATATATCCTAACCTAAGGCAACCTAACATCTCGGATGTAACATTTGACAACATTCCTGGCCTGTCGAACCCTACTTCTCGGAGGGAACAGTATATACGTCTATAACGTCATATATCCTAACCTAAGGCAACCTAACATCTCGGATGTAACATTTGACAACATTCCAGGCGTGTCGGTCCCTACGTCTCGGTGGTAACATTACATGCGTCTATAACGTTATATATCCTAACCTAAGGCAACCTAACATCTCGGATGCAATATTTGACAACATTCCTGGCCTGTCGAACCCTACTTCTCGGAGGGAACAGCATATACGTCTATAACGTTATATATCCTAACCTAAGGCAACCTGACATCTCGGATATATTATTCTACAACATTCCAGGCGTGTCGGACCCTACTTCTCGGTGGGAACATTATATGCGCCTATAACGTTGTATATCCTAATCTAAGGCAACCTAACATCTCGGATGTAACATTTGACAACATTCCCGGCATGTCGGTCCCTACGTCTCGGTGGTAACATTATATGCGTCTATAACGTTATATATCCTTATCTAAGGCAACCTAACATCTCGGATGCAATATTTGACAACATTCCTGGCCTGTCGAACCCTACTTCTCGGAGGGAACAGTATATACGTCTATAACGTTATATATCCTAACCTAAGGCAACCTGACATCTCGGATATATTATTCTACAACATTCCAGGCGTGTCGGACCCTACTTCTCGGTGGGAACATTATATGCGTCTATAACGTTGTATATCCTAATCTAAGGCAACCTAACATCTCGGATGCAATATTTGACAACATTCCTGGCCTGTCGAACCCTACTTCTCGGAGGGAACAGCATATACCTCTATAACGTCATATATCCTAGCCTAAGGCAACCTAACATCTCGGATGTAACATTTGGTAACATTCCAGGCGTGTCGGTCCCTACGTCTCGGTGGTAACATTACATGCGTCTATAACGGTATATATCCTAATCTTAGGCAACCTGACATCTCGGATGTAACATTTTACCACATTCCAGGCGTGTCGGTCCATACGTCTCGGTGGTAACATTACATGCGTCTATAACGTTATATATCCTAACCTAAGGCCAACTAACATCTGGTATGTAATATTTGACAACATTCCTGGCGTGTCGAACCCTACTTCTCGGTGGGAACAGTATATACGTCTATAACGTTATATATCCTAACCTAAGGCAACCTAACATCTCGGATGTAACATTTGACAACATTCCAGGCGTGTCGGTCCCTACGTCTCGGTGGTAACGTTACATGCGTCTATAACGTTATATATCCTAACCTAAGGCAACCTAACATCTCGGATGCAATATTTGACAACATTCCTGGCCTGCCGAACCCTACTTCTCGGAGGGAACAGTATATTCGTCTATAACGTCATATATCCTAACCTAAGGCCAACTAACATCTGGTATGTAATATTTGACAACATTCCTGGCGTGTCGAACCCTACTTCTCGGTGGGAACAGTATATACGTCTATAACGTTATATATCCTAACCTAAGGCAACCTAACATCTCGGATGTAACATTTGACAACATTCCTGGCCTGTCGAACCCTACTTCTCGGAGGGAACAGTATATACGTCTATAACGTCATATATCCTAACCTAAGGCAACCTAACATCTCGGATGTAACATTTGACAACATTCCAGTCGTGTCGGTCCCTACGTCTCGGTGGTAACGTTACATGCGTCTATAACGTTATATATCCTAACCTAAGGCAACCTAACATCTCGGATGCAATATTTGACAACATTCCTGGCCTGTCGAACCCTACTTCTCGGAGGGAACAGTATATACGTCTATAACGTTATATATCCTAACCTAAGGCAACCTGACATCTCGGATATATTATTCTACAACATTCCAGGCGTGTCGGACCCTACTTCTCCGTGGGAACATTATATGCGTCTATAACGTTGTATATCCTAATCTAAGGCAACCTAACATCTCGGATGCAATATTTGACAACACTCCTGGCCTGTCGAACCCTACTTCTCGGAGGGAACAGCATATACCTCTATAACGTCATATATCCTAGCCTAAGGCAACCTAACATCTCGGATGTAACATTTGGTAACATTCCAGGCGTGTCGGTCCCTACGTCTCGGTGGTAACATTACATGCGTCTATAACGGTATATATCCTAATCTTAGGCAACCTGACATCTCGGATGTAACATTTTACCACATTCCAGGCGTGTCGGTCCCTACGTCTCGGTGGTAACATTACATGCGTCTATAACGTTATATATCCTAACCTAAGGCCAACTAACATCTGGTATGTAATATTTGACAACATTCCTGGCGTGTCGAACCCTACTTCTCGGTGGGAACAGTATATACGTCTATAACGTTATATATCCTAACCTAAGGCAACCTAACATCTCGGATGTAACATTTGACAACATTCCAGGCGTGTCGGTCCCTACGTCTCGGTGGTAACGTTACATGCGTCTATAACGTTATATATCCTAACCTAAGGCAACCTAACATCTCGGATGCAATATTTGACAACATTCCTGGCCTGCCGAACCCTACTTCTCGGAGGGAACAGTATATTCGTCTATAACGTCATATATCCTAACCTAAGGCCAACTAACATCTGGTATGTAATATTTGACAACATTCCTGGCGTGTCGAACCCTACTTCTCGGTGGGAACAGTATATACGTCTATAACGTTATATATCCTAACCTAAAGCAACCTAACATCTCGGATGTAACATTTGACAACATTCCTGGCCTGTCGAACCCTACTTCTCGGAGGGACCAGTATATACGTCTATAACGTCATATATCCTAACCTAAGGCAACCTAACATCTCGGATGTAACATTTGACAACATTCCAGGCATGTCGGTCCCTACGTCTCGGTGGTAACATTATATGCGTCTATAACGTTATATATCCTTATCTAAGGCAACCTAACATCTCGGATGCAATATTTGACAACATTCCTGGCCTGTCGAACCCTACTTCTCGGAGGGAACAGTATATACGTCTATAACGTTATATATCCTAACCTAAGGCAACCTGACATCTCGGATATATTATTCTACAACATTCCAGGCGTGTCGGACCCTACTTCTCGGTGGGAACATTATATGCGCCTATAACGTTGTATATCCTAATCTAAGGCAACCTAACATCTCGGATGTAACATTTGACAACATTCCCGGCATGTCGGTCCCTACGTCTCGGTGGTAACATTATATGCGTCTATAACGTTATATATCCTTATCTAAGGCAACCTAACATCTCGGATGCAATATTTGACAACATTCCTGGCTTGTCGAACCCTACTTCTCGGAGGGAACAGTATATACGTCTATAACGTTATATATCCTAACCTAAGGCAACCTGACATCTCGGATATATTGTTCTACAACATTCCAGGCGTGTCGGACCCTACTTCTCGGTGGGAACATTATATGCGTCTATAACGTTGTATATCCTAATCTAAGGCAACCTAACATCTCGGATGCAATATTTGACAACATTCCTGGCCTGTCGAACCCTACTTCTCGGAGGGAACAGCATATACCTCTATAACGTCATATATCCTAGCCTAAGGCAACCTAACATCTCGGATGTAACATTTGGTAACATTCCAGGCGTGTCGGTCCCTACGTCTCGGTGGTAACATTACATGCGTCTATAACGGTATATATCCTAATCTTAGGCAACCTGACATCTCGGATGTAACATTTTACCACATTCCAGGCGTGTCGGTCCCTACGTCTCGGTGGTAACATTACATGCGTCTATAACGTTATATATCCTAACCTAAGGCCAACTAACATCTGGTATGTAATATTTGACAACATTCCTGGCGTGTCGAACCCTACTTCTCGGTGGGAACAGTATATACGTCTATAACGTTATATATCCTAACCTAAGGCAACCTAACATCTCGGATGTAACATTTGACAACATTCCAGGCGTGTCGGTCCCTACGTCTCGGTGGTAACGTTACATGCGTCTATAACGTTATATATCCTAACCTAAGGCAACCTAACATCTCGGATGCAATATTTGACAACATTCCTGGCCTGTCGAACCCTACTTCTCGGAGGGAACAGTATATTCGTCTATAACGTCATATATCCTAACCTAAGGCCAACTAACATCTGGTATGTAATATTTGACAACATTCCTGGCGTGTCGAAACCTACTTCTCGGTGGGAACAGTATATACGTCTATAACGTTATATATCCTAACCTAAGGCAACCTAACATCTCGGATGTAACATTTGACAACATTCCTGGCCTGTCGAACCCTACTTCTCGGAGGGAATAGTATATACGTCTATAACGTCATATATCCTAACCTAAGGCAACCTAACATCTCGGATGTAACATTTGACAACATTCCAGGCGTGTCGGTCCCTACGTCTCGGTGGTAACGTTACATGCGTCTATAACGTTATATATCCTAACCTAAGGCAACCTAACATCTCGGATGCAATATTTGACAACATTCCTGGCCTGTCGAACCCTACTTCTCGGAGGGACCAGTATATACGTCTATAACGTCATATATCCTAACCTAAGGCAACCTAACATCTCGGATGTAACATTTGACAACATTCCAGGCATGTCGGTCCCTACGTCTCGGTGGTAACATTATATGCGTCTATAACGTTATATATCCTTATCTAAGGCAACCTAACATCTCGGATGCAATATTTGACAACATTCCTGGCCTGTCGAACCCTACTTCTCGGAGGGAACAGCATATACCTCTATAACGTCATATATCCTAGCCTAAGGCAACCTAACATCTCGGATGTAACATTTGGTAACATTCCAGGCGTGTCGGTCCCTACGTCTCGGTGGTAACATTACATGCGTCTATAACGGTATATATCTTAATCTTAGGCAACCTGACATCTCGGATGTAACATTTTACCACATTCCAGGCGTGTCGGTCCCTACGTCTCGGTGGTAACATTACATGCGTCTATAACGTTATATATCCTAACCTAAGGCAACCTAACATCTCGGATGCAATATTTGACAACATTCCTGGCCTGTCGAACCCTACTTCTCGGAGGGAACAGTATATACGTCTATAACGTCATATATCCTAACCTAAGGCCAACTAACATCTGGTATGTAATATTTGACAACATTCCTGGCGTGTCGAACCCTACTTCTCGGTGGGAACAGTATATACGTCTATAACGTTATATATCCTAACCTAAGGCAACCTAACATCTCGGATGTAACATTTGACAACATTCCTGGCCTGTCGAACCCTACTTCTCGGAGGGAACAGTATATACGTCTATAACGTCATATATCCTAACCTAAGGCAACCTAACATCTCGGATGTAACATTTGACAACATTCCAGGCGTGTCGGTCCCTACGTCTCGGTGGTAACATTACATGCGTCTATAACGTTATATATCCTAACCTAAGGCAACCTAACATCTCGGATGCAATATTTGACAACATTCCTGGCCTGTCGAACCCTACTTCTCGGAGGGAACAGCATATACGTCTATAACGTTATATATCCTAACCTAAGGCAACCTGACATCTCGGATATATTATTCTACAACATTCCAGGCGTGTCGGACCCTACTTCTCGGTGGGAACATTATATGCGCCTATAACGTTGTATATCCTAATCTAAGGCAACCTAACATCTCGGATGTAACATTTGACAACATTCCCGGCATGTCGGTCCCTACGTCTCGGTGGTAACATTATATGCGTCTATAACGTTATATATCCTTATCTAAGGCAACCTAACATCTCGGATGCAATATTTGACAACATTCCTGGCCTGTCGAACCCTACTTCTCGGAGGGAACAGTATATACGTCTATAACGTTATATATCCTAACCTAAGGCAACCTGACATCTCGGATATATTATTCTACAACATTCCAGGCGTGTCGGACCCTACTTCTCGGTGGGAACATTATATGCGTCTATAACGTTGTATATCCTAATCTAAGGCAACCTAACATCTCGGATGCAATATTTGACAACATTCCTGGCCTGTCGAACCCTACTTCTCGGAGGGAACAGCATATACCTCTATAACGTCATATATCCTAACCTAAGGCAACCTAACATCTCGGATGTAACATTTGGTAACATTCCAGGCGTGTCGGTCCCTACGTCTCGGTGGTAACATTACATGCGTCTATAACGGTATATATCCTAATCTTAGGCAACCTGACATCTCGGATGTAACATTTTACCACATTCCAGGCGTGTCGGTCCATACGTCTCGGTGGTAACATTACATGCGTCTATAACGTTATATATCCTAACCTAAGGCCAACTAACATCTGGTATGTAATATTTGACAACATTCCTGGCGTGTCGAACCCTACTTCTCGGTGGGAACAGTATATACGTCTATAACGTTATATATCCTAACCTAAGGCAACCTAACATCTCGGATGTAACATTTGACAACATTCCAGGCGTGTCGGTCCCTACGTCTCGGTGGTAACGTTACATGCGTCTATAACGTTATATATCCTAACCTAAGGCAACCTAACATCTCGGATGCAATATTTGACAACATTCCTGGCCTGCCGAACCCTACTTCTCGGAGGGAACAGTATATTCGTCTATAACGTCATATATCCTAACCTAAGGCCAACTAACATCTGGTATGTAATATTTGACAACATTCCTGGCGTGTCGAACCCTACTTCTCGGTGGGAACAGTATATACGTCTATAACGTTATATATCCTAACCTAAGGCAACCTAACATCTCGGATGTAACATTTGACAACATTCCTGGCCTGTCGAACCCTACTTCTCGGAGGGAACAGTATATACGTCTATAACGTCATATATCCTAACCTAAGGCAACCTAACATCTCGGATGTAACATTTGACAACATTCCAGTCGTGTCGGTCCCTACGTCTCGGTGGTAACGTTACATGCGTCTATAACGTTATATATCCTAACCTAAGGCAACCTAACATCTCGGATGCAATATTTGACAACATTCCTGGCCTGTCGAACCCTACTTCTCGGAGGGAACAGTATATACGTCTATAACGTTATATATCCTAACCTAAGGCAACCTGACATCTCGGATATATTATTCTACAACATTCCAGGCGTGTCGGACCCTACTTCTCCGCGGGAACATTATATGCGTCTATAACGTTGTATATCCTAATCTAAGGCAACCTAACATCTCGGATGCAATATTTGACAACACTCCTGGCCTGTCGAACCCTACTTCTCGGAGGGAACAGCATATACCTCTATAACGTCATATATCCTAGCCTAAGGCAACCTAACATCTCGGATGTAACATTTGGTAACATTCCAGGCGTGTCGGTCCCTACGTCTCGGTGGTAACATTACATGCGTCTATAACGGTATATATCCTAATCTTAGGCAACCTGACATCTCGGATGTAACATTTTACCACATTCCAGGCGTGTCGGTCCCTACGTCTCGGTGGTAACATTACATGCGTCTATAACGTTATATATCCTAACCTAAGGCCAACTAACATCTGGTATGTAATATTTGACAACATTCCTGGCGTGTCGAACCCTACTTCTCGGTGGGAACAGTATATACGTCTATAACGTTATATATCCTAACCTAAGGCAACCTAACATCTCGGATGTAACATTTGACAACATTCCAGGCGTGTCGGTCCCTACGTCTCGGTGGTAACGTTACATGCGTCTATAACGTTATATATCCTAACCTAAGGCAACCTAACATCTCGGATGCAATATTTGACAACATTCCTGGCCTGTCGAACCCTACTTCTCGGAGGGAACAGTATATACGTCTATAACGTCATATATCCTAACCTAAGGCCAACTAACATCTGGTATGTAATATTTGACAACATTCCTGGCGTGTCGAACCCTACTTCTCGGTGGGAACAGTATATACGTCTATAACGTTATATATCCTAACCTAAAGCAACCTAACATCTCGGATGTAACATTTGACAACATTCCTGGCCTGTCGAACCCTACTTCTCGGAGGGAACAGTATATACGTCTATAACGTAATATATCCTAACCTAAGGCAACCTAACATCTCGGATGTAACATTTGACAACATTCCAGGCGTGTCGGTACCTACGTCTCGGTGGTAACATTACATGCGCATATAACGTTGTATATCCTAATCTAAGGCAACCTAACATCTCGGATGCAATATTTGACAACATTCCTAGCCTGTCGAACCCTACATCTCGTAGGGAACAGTATATACGTCTATAGCGGTATATATCCTAATCTAAGGCAACCTAACATCTCGGATGCAATATTTGACAACATTCCTGGCCTGTCGAACCCTACTTCTCGGAGGGAACAGCATATACGTCTATAACGTTATATATCCTAACCTAAGGCAACCTGACATCTCGGATATATTATTCTACAACATTCCAGGCGTGTCGGACCCTACTTCTCGGTGGGAACATTATATGCGCATATAACGTTGTATATCCTAATCTAAGGCAACCTAACATCTCGGATGCAATATTTGACAACATTCCTAGCCTGTCGAACCCTACATCTCGTAGGGAACAGTATATACGTCTATAGCGGTATATATCCTAATCTAAGGCAACCTAACATCTCGGATGCAATATTTGACAACATTCCTGGCCTGTCGAACCCTACTTCTCGGAGGGAACAGTATATACGTCTATAACGTTATATATCCTAACCGAAGGCAACCTGACATCTCGGATGTAATATTCTACATCATTCAAGGCGTGTCGGACCCTACTTCTCGGTGGGAACATTATATGAGTCTATAACGTTGTATATCCTAATCTAAGGCAACCTATTATCTCAGACGTAATATTTTACAATATTCCTCGCGTGTCGGTGTATACTTTTCGGTGGGAATATTATATGCGTCCATAACGGTCGATATCGTAATCTAAGGCAATCTAACATCTCGGATGCAATATTTGACAACATTCCTTGCCTGTCGAACCCTACTTCTCGGAGGGAACAGCATATACATCTATAACGTCATATATCCTAGCCTAAGGCAACCTAACATCTCGGATGTAACATTTGACAACATTCCAGGCGTGTCGGTCCCTACGTCTCGGTGGTAACGTTACATGCGTCTATAACGTTATATATCCTAACCTAAGGCAACCTAACATCTCGGATGCAATATTTGACAACATTCCTGGCCTGTCGAACCCTACTTCTCGGAGGGACCAGTATATACGTCTATAACGTCATATATCCTAACCTAAGGCAACCTAACATCTCGGATGTAACATTTGACAACATTCCAGGCATGTCGGTCCCTACGTCTCGGTGGTAACATTATATGCGTCTATAACGTTATATATCCTTATCTAAGGCAACCTAACATCTCGGATGCAATATTTGACAACATTCCTGGCCTGTCGAACCCTACTTCTCGGAGGGAACAGTATATACGTCTATAACGTTATATATCCTAACCTAAGGCAACCTGACATCTCGGATATATTATTCTACAACATTCCAGGCGTGTCGGACCCTACTTCTCGGTGGGAACATTATATGCGCCTATAACGTTGTATATCCTAATCTAAGGCAACCTAACATCTCGGATGTAACATTTGACAACATTCCCGGCATGTCGGTCTATACGTCTCGGTGGTAACATTATATGCGTCTATAACGTTATATATCCTTATCTAAGGCAACCTAACATCTCGGATGCAATATTTGACAACATTCCTGGCCTGTCGAACCCTACTTCTCGGAGGGAACAGTATATACGTCTATAACGTTATATATCCTAACCTAAGGCAACCTGACATCTCGGATATATTGTTCTACAACATTCCAGGCGTGTCGGACCCTACTTCTCGGTGGTAACATTACATGCGTCTATAACGTTATATATCCTAACCTAAGGCCAACTAACATCTGGTATGTAATATTTGACAACATTCCTGGCGTGTCGAACCCTACTTCTCGGTGGGAACAGTATATACGTCTATAACGTTATATATCCTAACCTAAGGCAACCTAACATCTCGGATGTAACATTTGACAACATTCCAGGCGTGTCGGTCCCTACGTCTCGGTGGTAACGTTACATGCGTCTATAACGTTATATATCCTAACCTAAGGCAACCTAACATCTCGGATGCAATATTTGACAACATTCCTGGCCTGTCGAACCCTACTTCTCGGAGGGAACAGTATATTCGTCTATAACGTCATATATCCTAACCTAAGGCCAACTAACATCTGGTATGTAATATTTGACAACATTCCTGGCGTGTCGAAACCTACTTCTCGGTGGGAACAGTATATACGTCTATAACGTTATATATCCTAACCTAAGGCAACCTAACATCTCGGATGTAACATTTGACAACATTCCTGGCCTGTCGAACCCTACTTCTCGGAGGGAATAGTATATACGTCTATAACGTCATATATCCTAACCTAAGGCAACCTAACATCTCGGATGTAACATTTGACAACATTCCAGGCGTGTCGGTCCCTACGTCTCGGTGGTAACGTTACATGCGTCTATAACGTTATATATCCTAACCTAAGGCAACCTAACATCTCGGATGCAATATTTGACAACATTCCTGGCCTGTCGAACCCTACTTCTCGGAGGGACCAGTATATACGTCTATAACGTCATATATCCTAACCTAAGGCAACCTAACATCTCGGATGTAACATTTGACAACATTCCAGGCATGTCGGTCCCTACGTCTCGGTGGTAACATTATATGCGTCTATAACGTTATATATCCTTATCTAAGGCAACCTAACATCTCGGATGCAATATTTGACAACATTCCTGGCCTGTCGAACCCTACTTCTCGGAGGGAACAGCATATACCTCTATAACGTCATATATCCTAGCCTAAGGCAACCTAACATCTCGGATGTAACATTTGGTAACATTCCAGGCGTGTCGGTCCCTACGTCTCGGTGGTAACATTACATGCGTCTATAACGGTATATATCTTAATCTTAGGCAACCTGACATCTCGGATGTAACATTTTACCACATTCCAGGCGTGTCGGTCCCTACGTCTCGGTGGTAACATTACATGCGTCTATAACGTTATATATCCTAACCTAAGGCAACCTAACATCTCGGATGCAATATTTGACAACATTCCTGGCCTGTCGAACCCTACTTCTCGGAGGGAACAGTATATACGTCTATAACGTCATATATCCTAACCTAAGGCCAACTAACATCTGGTATGTAATATTTGACAACATTCCTGGCGTGTCGAACCCTACTTCTCGGTGGGAACAGTATATACGTCTATAACGTTATATATCCTAACCTAAGGCAACCTAACATCTCGGATGTAACATTTGACAACATTCCTGGCCTGTCGAACCCTACTTCTCGGAGGGAACAGTATATACGTCTATAACGTCATATATCCTAACCTAAGGCAACCTAACATCTCGGATGTAACATTTGACAACATTCCAGGCGTGTCGGTCCCTACGTCTCGGTGGTAACATTACATGCGTCTATAACGTTATATATCCTAACCTAAGGCAACCTAACATCTCGGATGCAATATTTGACAACATTCCTGGCCTGTCGAACCCTACTTCTCGGAGGGAACAGCATATACGTCTATAACGTTATATTTCCTAACCTAAGGCAACCTGACATCTCGGATGTAACATTTGACAACATTCCTGGCCTGTCGAACCCTACTTCTCGGAGGGAACAGTATATACGTCTATAACGTCATATATCCTAACCTAAGGCAACCTAACATCTCGGATGTAACATTTGACAACATTCCAGGCGTGTCGGTCCCTACGTCTCGGTGGTAACGTTACATGCGTCTATAACGTTATATATCCTAACCTAAGGCAACCTAACATCTCGGATGCAATATTTGACAACATTCCTGGCCTGTCGAACCCTACTTCTCGGAGGGACCAGTATATACGTCTATAACGTCATATATCCTAACCTAAGGCAACCTAACATCTCGGATGTAACATTTGACAACATTCCAGGCATGTCGGTCCCTACGTCTCGGTGGTAACATTATATGCGTCTATAACGTTATATATCCTTATCTAAGGCAACCTAACATCTCGGATGCAATATTTGACAACATTCCTGGCCTGTCGAACCCTACTTCTCGGAGGGAACAGTATATACGTCTATAACGTTATATATCCTAACCTAAGGCAACCTGACATCTCGGATATATTATTCTACAACATTCCAGGCGTGTCGGACCCTACTTCTCGGTGGGAACATTATATGCGCCTATAACGTTGTATATCCTAATCTAAGGCAACCTAACATCTCGGATGTAACATTTGACAACATTCCCGTCATGTCGGTCCCTACGTCTCGGTGGTAACATTATATGCGTATATAACGTTATATATCCTTATCTAAGGCAACCTAACATCTCGGATGCAATATTTGACAACATTCCTGGCCTGTCGAACCCTACTTCTCGGAGGGAACAGCATATACCTCTATAACGTCATATATCCTAGCCTAAGGCAACCTAACATCTCGGATGTAACATTTGGTAACATTCCAGGCGTGTCGGTCCCTACGTCTCGGTGGTAACATTACATGCGTCTATAACGGTATATATCCTAATCTTAGGCAACCTGACATCTCGGATGTAACATTTTACCACATTCCAGGCGTGTCGGTCCCTACGTCTCGGTGGTAACGTTACATGCGTCTATAACGTTATATATCCTAACCTAAGGCAACCTAACATCTCGGATGTAACATTTGGTAACATTCCAGGCGTGTCGGTCCCTACGTCTCGGTGGTAACGTTACATGCGTCTATAACGTTATATATCCTAACCTAAGGCAACCTAACATCTCGGATGCAATATTTGACAACATTCCTGGCCTGTCGAACCCTACTTCTCGGAGGGAACAGTATATACGTCTATAACGTTATATATCCTAACCTAAGGCAACCTGACATCTCGGATATATTATTCTACAACATTCCAGGCGTGTCGGACCCTACTTCTCCGTGGGAACATTATATGCGTCTATAACGTTGTATATCCTAATCTAAGGCAACCTAACATCTCGGATGCAATATTTGACAACACTCCTGGCCTGTCGAACCCTACTTCTCGGAGGGAACAGCATATACCTCTATAACGTCATATATCCTAGCCTAAGGCAACCTAACATCTCGGATGTAACATTTGGTAACATTCCAGGCGTGTCGGTCCCTACGTCTCGGTGGTAACATTACATGCGTCTATAACGGTATATATCCTAATCTTAGGCAACCTGACATCTCGGATGTAACATTTTACCACATTCCAGGCGTGTCGGTCCCTACGTCTCGGTGGTAACATTACATGCGTCTATAACGTTATATATCCTAACCTAAGGCCAACTAACATCTGGTATGTAATATTTGACAACATTCCTGGCGTGTCGAACCCTACTTCTCGGTGGGAACAGTATATACGTCTATAACGTTATATATCCTAACCTAAGGCAACCTAACATCTCGGATGTAACATTTGACAACATTCCAGGCGTGTCGGTCCCTACGTCTCGGTGGTAACGTTACATGCGTCTATAACGTTATATATCCTAACCTAAGGCAACCTAACATCTCGGATGCAATATTTGACAACATTCCTGGCCTGTCGAACCCTACTTCTCGGAGGGACCAGTATATACGTCTATAACGTCATATATCCTAACCTAAGGCCAACTAACATCTGGTATGTAATATTTGACAACATTCCTGGCGTGTCGAACCCTACTTCTCGGTGGGAACAGTATATACGTCTATAACGTTATATATCCTAACCTAAGGCAACCTAACATCTCGGATGTAACATTTGACAACATTCCTGGCCTGTCGAACCCTACTTCTCGGAGGGAACAGTATATACGTCTATAACGTCATATATCCTAACCTAAGGCAACCTAACATCTCGGATGTAACATTTGACAACATTCCAGGCGTGTCGGTCCCTACGTCTCGGTGGTAACATTACATGCGTCTATAACGTTATATATCCTAACCTAAGGCAACCTAACATCTCGGATGCAATATTTGACAACATTCCTGGCCTGTCGAACCCTACTTCTCGGAGGGAACAGCATATACGTCTATAACGTTATATATCCTAACCTAAGGCAACCTGACATCTCGGATATATTATTCTACAACATTCCAGGCGTGTCGGACCCTACTTCTCGGTGGGAACATTATATGCGCATATAACGTTGTATATCCTAATCTAAGGCAACCTAACATCTCGGATGCAATATTTGACAACATTCCTAGCCTGTCGAACCCTACATCTCGTAGGGAACAGTATATACGTCTATAGCGGTATATATCCTAATCTAAGGCAACCTAACATCTCGGATGCAATATTTGACAACATTCCTGGCCTGTCGAACCCTACTTCTCGGAGGGAACAGTATATACGTCTATAACGTTATATATCCTAACCGAAGGCAACCTGACATCTCGGATGTAATATTCTACATCATTCAAGGCGTGTCGGACCCTACTTCTCGGTGGGAACATTATATGAGTCTATAACGTTGTATATCCTAATCTAAGGCAACCTATTATCTCAGACGTAATATTTTACAATATTCCTCGCGTGTCGGTGTATACTTTTCGGTGGGAATATTATATGCGTCCATAACGGTCGATATCGTAATCTAAGGCAATCTAACATCTCGGATGCAATATTTGACAACATTCCTTGCCTGTCGAACCCTACTTCTCGGAGGGAACAGCATATACATCTATAACGTCATATATCCTAGCCTAAGGCAACCTAACATCTCGGATGTAACATTTGACAACATTCCAGGCGTGTCGGTCCCTACGTCTCGGTGGTAACGTTACATGCGTCTATAACGTTATATATCCTAACCTAAGGCAACCTAACATCTCGGATGCAATATTTGACAACATTCCTGGCCTGTCGAACCCTACTTCTCGGAGGGACCAGTATATACGTATATAACGTCATATATCCTAACCTAAGGCAACCTAACATCTCGGATGTAACATTTGACAACATTCCAGGCATGTCGGTCCCTACGTCTCGGTGGTAACATTATATGCGTCTATAACGTTATATATCCTTATCTAAGGCAACCTAACATCTCGGATGCAATATTTGACAACATTCCTGGCCTGTCGAACCCTACTTCTCGGAGGGAACAGTATATACGTCTATAACGTTATATATCCTAACCTAAGGCAACCTGACATCTCGGATATATTATTCTACAACATTCCAGGCGTGTCGGACCCTACTTCTCGGTGGGAACATTATATGCGCCTATAACGTTGTATATCCTAATCTAAGGCAACCTAACATCTCGGATGTAACATTTGACAACATTCCCGGCATGTCGGTCCCTACGTCTCGGTGGTAACATTATATTCGTCTATAACGTTATATATCCTTATCTAAGGCAACCTAACATCTCGGATGCAATATTTGACAACATTCCTGGCCTGTCGAACCCTACTTCTCGGAGGGAACAGTATATACGTCTATAACGTTATATATCCTAACCTAAGGCAACCTGACATCTCGGATATATTATTCTACAACATTCCAGGCGTGTCGGACCCTACTTCTCGGTGGGAACATTATATGCGTCTATAACGTTGTATATCCTAATCTAAGGCAACCTAACATCTCGGATGCAATATTTGACAACATTCCTGGCCTGTCGAACCCTACTTCTCGGAGGGAACAGCATATACCTCTATAACGTCATATATCCTAGCCTAAGGCAACCTAACATCTCGGATGTAACATTTGGTAACATTCCAGGCGTGTCGGTCCCTACGTCTCGGTGGTAACATTACATGCGTCTATAACGGTATATATCCTAATCTTAGGCAACCTGACATCTCGGATGTAACATTTTACCACATTCCAGGCGTGTCGGTCCCTACGTCTCGGTGGTAACATTACATGCGTCTATAACGTTATATATCCTAACCTAAGGCCAACTAACATCTGGTATGTAATATTTGACAACATTCCTGGCGTGTCGAACCCTACTTCTCGGTGGGAACAGTATATACGTCTATAACGTTATATATCCTAACCTAAGGCAACCTAACATCTCGGATGTAACATTTGACAACATTCCAGGCGTGTCGGTCCCTACGTCTCGGTGGTAACGTTACATGCGTCTATAACGTTATATATCCTAACCTAAGGCAACCTAACATCTCGGATGCAATATTTGACAACATTCCTGGCCTGTCGAACCCTACTTCTCGGAGGGAACAGTATATTCGTCTATAACGTCATATATCCTAACCTAAGGCCAACTAACATCTGGTATGTAATATTTGACAACATTCCTGGCGTGTCGAACCCTACTTCTCGGTGGGAACAGTATATACGTCTATAACGTTATATATCCTAACCTAAGGCAACCTAACATCTCGGATGTAACATTTGACAACATTCCTGGCCTGTCGAACCCTACTTCTCGGAGGGAACAGTATATACGTCTATAACGTCATATATCCTAACCTAAGGCAACCTAACATCTCGGATGTAACATTTGACAACATTCCAGGCGTGTCGGTCCCTACGTCTCGGTGGTAACGTTACATGCGTCTATAACGTTATATATCCTAACCTAAGGCAACCTAACATCTCGGATGCAATATTTGACAACATTCCTGGCCTGTCGAACCCTACTTCTCGGAGGGAACAGTATATACGTCTATAACGTCATATATCCTAACCTAAGGCCAACTAACATCTGGTATGTAATATTTGACAACATTCCTGGCGTGTCGAACCCTACTTCTCGGTGGGAACAGTATATACGTCTATAACGTTATATATCCTAACCTAAGGCAACCTAACATCTCGGATGTAACATTTGACAACATTCCTGGCCTGTCGAACCCTACTTCTCGGAGGGAACAGTATATACGTCTATAACGTCATATATCCTAACCTAAGGCAACCTAACATCTCGGATGTAACATTTGACAACATTCCAGGCGTGTCGGTCCCTACGTCTCGGTGGTAACATTACATGCGTCTATAACGTTATATATCCTAACCTAAGGCAACCTAACATCTCGGATGCAATATTTGACAACATTCCTGGCCTGTCGAACCCTACTTCTCGGAGGGAACAGCATATACCTCTATAACGTCATATATCCTAGCCTAAGGCAACCTAACATCTCGGATGTAACATTTGGTAACATTCCAGGCGTGTCGGTCCCTACGTCTCGGTGGTAACATTACATGCGTCTATAACGGTATATATCCTAATCTTAGGCAACCTGACATCTCGGATGTAACATTTTACCACATTCCAGGCGTGTCGGTCCCTACGTCTCGGTGGTAACGTTACATGCGTCTATAACGTTATATATCCTAACCTAAGGCAACCTAACATCTCGGATGTAACATTTGGTAACATTCCAGGCGTGTCGGTCCCTACGTCTCGGTGGTAACGTTACATGCGTCTATAACGTTATATATCCTAACCTAAGGCAACCTAACATCTCGGATGCAATATTTGACAACATTCCTGGCCTGTCGAACCCTACTTCTCGGAGGGAACAGTATATACGTCTATAACGTTATATATCCTAACCTAAGGCAACCTGACATCTCGGATATATTATTCTACAACATTCCAGGCGTGTCGGACCCTACTTCTCCGTGGGAACATTATATGCGTCTATAACGTTGTATATCCTAATCTAAGGCAACCTAACATCTCGGATGCAATATTTGACAACACTCCTGGCCTGTCGAACCCTACTTCTCGGAGGGAACAGCATATACCTCTATAACGTCATATATCCTAGCCTAAGGCAACCTAACATCTCGGATGTAACATTTGGTAACATTCCAGGCGTGTCGGTCCCTACGTCTCGGTGGTAACATTACATGCGTCTATAACGGTATATATCCTAATCTTAGGCAACCTGACATCTCGGATGTAACATTTTACCACATTCCAGGCGTGTCGGTCCCTACGTCTCGGTGGTAACATTACATGCGTCTATAACGTTATATATCCTAACCTAAGGCCAACTAACATCTGGTATGTAATATTTGACAACATTCCTGGCGTGTCGAACCCTACTTCTCGGTGGGAACAGTATATACGTCTATAACGTTATATATCCTAACCTAAGGCAACCTAACATCTCGGATGTAACATTTGACAACATTCCAGGCGTGTCGGTCCCTACGTCTCGGTGGTAACGTTACATGCGTCTATAACGTTATATATCCTAACCTAAGGCAACCTAACATCTCGGATGCAATATTTGACAACATTCCTGGCCTGTCGAACCCTACTTCTCGGAGGGAACAGTATATACGTCTATAACGTCATATATCCTAACCTAAGGCCAACTAACATCTGGTATGTAATATTTGACAACATTCCTGGCGTGTCGAACCCTACTTCTCGGTGGGAACAGTATATACGTCTATAACGTTATATATCCTAACCTAAGGCAACCTAACATCTCGGATGTAACATTTGACAACATTCCTGGCCTGTCGAACCCTACTTCTCGGAGGGAACAGTATATACGTCTATAACGTCATATATCCTAACCTAAGGCAACCTAACATCTCGGATGTAACATTTGACAACATTCCAGGCGTGTCGGTCCCTACGTCTCGGTGGTAACATTACATGCGTCTATAACGTTATATATCCTAACCTAAGGCAACCTAACATCTCGGATGCAATATTTGACAACATTCCTGGCCTGTCGAACCCTACTTCTCGGAGGGAACAGCATATACGTCTATAACGTTATATATCCTAACCTAAGGCAACCTGACATCTCGGATATATTATTCTACAACATTCCAGGCGTGTCGGACCCTACTTCTCGGTGGGAACATTATATGCGCATATAACGTTGTATATCCTAATCTAAGGCAACCTAACATCTCGGATGCAATATTTGACAACATTCCTAGCCTGTCGAACCCTACATCTCGTAGGGAACAGTATATACGTCTATAGCGGTATATATCCTAATCTAAGGCAACCTAACATCTCGGATGCAATATTTGACAACATTCCTGGCCTGTCGAACCCTACTTCTCGGAGGGAACAGTATATACGTCTATAACGTTATATATCCTAACCGAAGGCAACCTGACATCTCGGATGTAATATTCTACATCATTCAAGGCGTGTCGGACCCTACTTCTCGGTGGGAACATTATATCAGTCTATAACGTTGTATATCCTAATCTAAGGCAACCTATTATCTCAGACGTAATATTTTACAATATTCCTCGCGTGTCGGTGTATACTTTTCGGTGGGAATATTATATGCGTCCATAACGGTCGATATCGTAATCTAAGGCAATCTAACATCTCGGATGCAATATTTGACAACATTCCTTGCCTGTCGAACCCTACTTCTCGGAGGGAACAGCATATACATCTATAACGTCATATATCCTAGCCTAAGGCAACCTAACATCTCGGATGTAACATTTGACAACATTCCAGGCGTGTCGGTCCCTACGTCTCGGTGGTAACGTTACATGCGTCTATAACGTTATATATCCTAACCTAAGGCAACCTAACATCTCGGATGCAATATTTGACAACATTCCTGGCCTGTCGAACCCTACTTCTCGGAGGGAACAGCATATACGTCTATAACGTTATATATCCTAACCTAAGGCAACCTGACATCTCGGATATATTATTCTACAACATTCCAGGCGTGTCGGACCCTACTTCTCGGTGGGAACATTATATGCGCATATAACGTTGTATATCCTAATCTAAGGCAACCTAACATCTCGGATGCAATATTTGACAACATTCCTAGCCTGTCGAACCCTACATCTCGTACGGAACAGTATATACGTCTATAGCGGTATATATCCTAATCTAAGGCAACCTAACATCTCGGATGCAATATTTGACAACATTCCTGGCCTGTCGAACCCTACTTCTCGGAGGGAACAGTATATACGTCTATAACGTTATATATCCTAACCGAAGGCAACCTGACATCTCGGATGTAATATTCTACATCATTCAAGGCGTGTCGGACCCTACTTCTCGGTGGGAACATTATATGAGTCTATAACGTTGTATATCCTAATCTAAGGCAACCTATTATCTCAGACGTAATATTTTACAATATTCCTCGCGTGTCGGTGTATACTTTTCGGTGGGAATATTATATGCGTCCATAACGGTCGATATCGTAATCTAAGGCAATCTAACATCTCGGATGCAATATTTGACAACATTCCTTGCCTGTCGAACCCTACTTCTCGGAGGGAACAGCATATACATCTATAACGTCATATATCCTAGCCTAAGGCAACCTAACATCTCGGATGTAACATTTGACAACATTCCAGGCGTGTCGGTCCCTACGTCTCGGTGGTAACGTTACATGCGTCTATAACGTTATATATCCTAACCTAAGGCAACCTAACATCTCGGATGCAATATTTGACAACATTCCTGGCCTGTCGAACCCTACTTCTCGGAGGGACCAGTATATACGTATATAACGTCATATATCCTAACCTAAGGCAACCTAACATCTCGGATGTAACATTTGACAACATTCCAGGCATGTCGGTCCCTACGTCTCGGTGGTAACATTATATGCGTCTATAACGTTATATATCCTTATCTAAGGCAACCTAACATCTCGGATGCAATATTTGACAACATTCCTGGCCTGTCGAACCCTACTTCTCGGAGGGAACAGTATATACGTCTATAACGTTATATATCCTAACCTAAGGCAACCTGACATCTCGGATATATTATTCTACAACATTCCAGGCGTGTCGGACCCTACTTCTCGGTGGGAACATTATATGCGCCTATAACGTTGTATATCCTAATCTAAGGCAACCTAACATCTCGGATGTAACATTTGACAACATTCCCGGCATGTCGGTCCCTACGTCTCGGTGGTAACATTATATTCGTCTATAACGTTATATATCCTTATCTAAGGCAACCTAACATCTCGGATGCAATATTTGACAACATTCCTGGCCTGTCGAACCCTACTTCTCGGAGGGAACAGTATATACGTCTATAACGTCATATATCCTAACCTAAGGCCAACTAACATCTGGTATGTAATATTTGACAACATTCCTGGCGTGTCGAACCCTACTTCTCGGTGGGAACAGTATATACGTCTATAACGTTATATATCCTAACCTAAGGCAACCTAACATCTCGGATGTAACATTTGACAACATTCCTGGCCTGTCGAACCCTACTTCTCGGAGGGAACAGTATATACGTCTATAACGTCATATATCCTAACCTAAGGCAACCTAACATCTCGGATGTAACATTTGACAACATTCCAGGCGTGTCGGTCCCTACGTCTCGGTGGTAACATTACATGCGTCTATAACGTTATATATCCTAACCTAAGGCAACCTAACATCTCGGATGCAATATTTGACAACATTCCTGGCCTGTCGAACCCTACTTCTCGGAGGGAACAGCATATACGTCTATAACGTTATATATCCTAACCTAAGGCAACCTGACATCTCGGATATATTATTCTACAACATTCCAGGCGTGTCGGACCCTACTTCTCGGTGGGAACATTATATGCGCATATAACGTTGTATATCCTAATCTAAGGCAACCTAACATCTCGGATGCAATATTTGACAACATTCCTAGCCTGTCGAACCCTACATCTCGTAGGGAACAGTATATACGTCTATAGCGGTATATATCCTAATCTAAGGCAACCTAACATCTCGGATGCAATATTTGACAACATTCCTGGCCTGTCGAACCCTACTTCTCGGAGGGAACAGTATATACGTCTATAACGTTATATATCCTAACCGAAGGCAACCTGACATCTCGGATGTAATATTCTACATCATTCAAGGCGTGTCGGACCCTACTTCTCGGTGGGAACATTATATGAGTCTATAACGTTGTATATCCTAATCTAAGGCAACCTATTATCTCAGACGTAATATTTTACAATATTCCTCGCGTGTCGGTGTATACTTTTCGGTGGGAATATTATATGCGTCCATAACGGTCGATATCGTAATCTAAGGCAATCTAACATCTCGGATGCAATATTTGACAACATTCCTTGCCTGTCGAACGCTACTTCTCGGAGGGAACAGCATATACCTCTATAACGTCATATATCCTAGCCTAAGGCAACCTAACATCTCGGATGTAACATTTGGTAACATTCCAGGCGTGTCGGTCCCTACGTCTCGGTGGTAACATTACATGCGTCTATAACGGTATATATCCTAATCTTAGGCAACCTGACATCTCGGATGTAACATTTTACCACATTCCAGGCGTGTCGGTCCCTACGTCTCGGTGGTAACATTACATGCGTCTATAACGTTATATATCCTAACCTAAGGCCAACTAACATCTGGTATGTAATATTTGACAACATTCCTGGCGTGTCGAACCCTACTTCTCGGTGGGAACAGTATATACGTCTATAACGTTATATATCCTAACCTAAGGCAACCTAACATCTCGGATGTAACATTTGACAACATTCCTGGCCTGTCGAACCCTACTTCTCGGAGGGAACAGTATATACGTCTATAACGTCATATATCCTAACCTAAGGCAACCTAACATCTCGGATGTAACATTTGACAACATTCCAGGCGTGTCGGTCCCTACGTCTCGGTGGTAACGTTACATGCGTCTATAACGTTATATATCCTAACCTAAGGCAACCTAACATCTCGGATGCAATATTTGACAACATTCCTGGCCTGTCGAACCCTACTTCTCGGAGGGACCAGTATATACGTCTATAACGTCATATATCCTAACCTAAGGCAACCTAACATCTCGGATGTAACATTTGACAACATTCCAGGCATGTCGGTCCCTACGTCTCGGTGGTAACATTATATGCGTCTATAACGTTATATATCCTTATCTAAGGCAACCTAACATCTCGGATGCAATATTTGACAACATTCCTGGCCTGTCGAACCCTACTTCTCGGAGGGAACAGTATATACGTCTATAACGTCATATATCCTAACCTAAGGCAACCTAACATCTCGGATGTAACATTTGACAACATTCCAGGCGTGTCGGTCCCTACGTCTCGGTGGTAACATTACATGCGTCTATAACGTTATATATCCTAACCTAAGGCAACCTAACATCTCGGATGCAATATTTGACAACATTCCTGGCCTGTCGAACCCTACTTCTCGGAGGGAACAGCATATACGTCTATAACGTTATATATCCTAACCTAAGGCAACCTGACATCTCGGATATATTATTCTACAACATTCCAGGCGTGTCGGACCCTACTTCTCGGTGGGAACATTATATGCGCATATAACGTTGTATATCCTAATCTAAGGCAACCTAACATCTCGGATGCAATATTTGACAACATTCCTAGCCTGTCGAACCCTACATCTCGTAGGGAACAGTATATACGTCTATAGCGGTATATATCCTAATCTAAGGCAACCTAACATCTCGGATGCAATATTTGACAACATTCCTGGCCTGTCGAACCCTACTTCTCGGAGGGAACAGTATATACGTCTATAACGTTATATATCCTAACCGAAGGCAACCTGACATCTCGGATGTAATATTCTACATCATTCAAGGCGTGTCGGACCCTACTTCTCGGTGGGAACATTATATGAGTCTATAACGTTGTATATCCTAATCTAAGGCAACCTATTATCTCAGACGTAATATTTTACAATATTCCTCGCGTGTCGGTGTATACTTTTCGGTGGGAATATTATATGCGTCCATAACGGTCGATATCGTAATCTAAGGCAATCTAACATCTCGGATGCAATATTTGACAACATTCCTTGCCTGTCGAACCCTACTTCTCGGAGGGAACAGCATATACATCTATAACGTCATATATCCTAGCCTAAGGCAACCTAACATCTCGGATGTAACATTTGACAACATTCCAGGCGTGTCGGTCCCTACGTCTCGGTGGTAACGTTACATGCGTCTATAACGTTATATATTCTAACCTAAGGCAACCTAACATCTCGGATGCAATATTTGACAACATTCCTGGCCTGTCGAACCCTACTTCTCGGAGGGACCAGTATATACGTCTATAACGTCATATATCCTAACCTAAGGCAACCTAACATCTCGGATGTAACATTTGACAACATTCCAGGCATGTCGGTCCCTACGTCTCGGTGGTAACATTATATGCGTCTATAACGTTATATATCCTTATCTAAGGCAACCTAACATCTCGGATGCAATATTTGACAACATTCCTGGCCTGTCGAACCCTACTTCTCGGAGGGAACAGTATATACATCTATAACGTTATATATCCTAACCTAAGGCAACCTGACATCTCGGATATATTATTCTACAACATTCCAGGCGTGTCGGACCCTACTTCTCGGTGGGAACATTATATGCGCCTATAACGTTGTATATCCTAATCTAAGGCAACCTAACATCTCGGATGTAACATTTGACAACATTCCCGGCATGTCGGTCCCTACGTCTCGGTGGTAACATTATATGCGTCTATAACGTTATATATCCTTATCTAAGGCAACCTAACATCTCGGATGCAATATTTGACAACATTCCTGGCCTGTCGAACCCTACTTCTCGGAGGGAACAGTATATACGTCTATAACGTTATATATCCTAACCTAAGGCAACCTGACATCTCGGATATATTATTCTACAACATTCCAGGCGTGTCGGACCCTACGTCTCGGTGGTAACGTTACATGCGTCTATAACGTTATATATCCTAACCTAAGGCAACCTAACATCTCGGATGCAATATTTGACAACATTCCTGGCCTGTCGAACCCTACTTCTCGGAGGGAACAGCATATACCTCTATAACGTCATATACCCTAGCCTAAGGCAACCTAACATCTCGGATGTAACATTTGGTAACATTCCAGGCGTGTCGGTCCCTACGTCTCGGTGGTAACATTACATGCGTCTATAACGGTATATATCCTAATCTTAGGCAACCTGACATCTCGGATGTAACATTTTACCACATTCCAGGCGTGTCGGTCCCTACGTCTCGGTGGTAACATTACATGCGTCTATAACGTTATATATCCTAACCTAAGGCCAACTAACATCTGGTATGTAATGTTTGACAACATTCCTGGCGTGTCGAACCCTACTTCTCGGTGGGAACAGTATATACGTCTATAACGTTATATATCCTAACCTAAGGCAACCTAACATCTCGGATGCAATATTTGACAACATTCCTGACCTGTCGAACCCTACTTCTCGGAGGGAACAGTATATACGTCTATAACGTCATATATCCTAACCTAAGGCAACCTAACATCTCGGATGTAACATTTGACAACATTCCAGGCATGTCGGTCCCTACGTCTCGGTGGTAACATTATATGCGTCTCTAACGTTATATATCCTTATCTAAGGCAACCTAACATCTCGGATGCAATATTTGACAACATTCCTGGCCTGTCGAACCCTACTTCTCGGAGGGAACATTATATACGTCTATAACGTTATATATCCTAACCTAAGGCAACCTGACATCTCGGATATATTATTCTACAACATTCCAGGCGTGTCGGACCCTACTTCTCGGTGGGAACATTATATGCGCCTATAACGTTGTATATCCTAATCTAAGGCAACCTAACATCTCGGATGCAGTATTTGACAACATTCCTAGCCTGTCGAACCCTACATCTCGTAGGGAACAGTATATACGTCTATAGCGGTATATATCCTAATCTAAGGCAACCTAACATCTCGGATGCAATATTTGACAACATTCCTAGCCTGTCGAACCCTACTTCTCGGAGGGAACAGTATATACGTCTATAACGTTATATATCCTAACCGAAGGCAACCTGACATCTCGGATGTAATATTCTACATCATTCAAGGCGTGTCGGACCCTACTTCTCGGTGGGAACATTATATGAGTCTATAACGTTGTATATCCTAATCTAAGGCAACCTATTATCTCAGACGTAATATTTTACAATATTCCTCGCGTGTCGGTGTATACTTTTCGGTGGGAATATTATATGCGTCCATAACGGTCGATATCGTAATCTAAGGCAATCTAACATCTCGGATGCAATATTTGACAACATTCCTTGCCTGTCGAACCCTACTTCTCGGAGGGAACAGTATGTACGTCTGTAACGTTATATATCCTAACCTAAGGCAACCTAACATCTCGGATGTAATATTCTACAACCTTCCAGGCGTGTCGGACCCTACTTCTCGGTGGTAACATTATATGCGTCTATAACGTTGCATATCCTAATCTAAGGCAACCTAACATCTCGGATGCAATATTTGATAACATTCCTGGCCTGTCGAACCCTACTGCTCGGGGGGAACAGTATGTACGTCTATAACGGTATATATCCTAATCTAAGGCAACCTAACATCTCGGATGAAATATGTGACAACATTCCTGGCCTGTCGAAACCTACGTCTCGCTGGTAACATTACGTGCGTCTATAACGTCATATATCCTAACCTAAGACAACCAAACATCTCGGATGTAACATTTGACAACATTCCAGGCGTGTCGGTCCCTACGTCTCGGTGGTAACATTACATGCGTCTATAACGGTATATATCCTAATCTTAGGCAACCTGACATCTCGGATGTAACATTTTACCACATTCCAGGCGTGTCGGTCCCTACGTCTCGGTGGTAACATTACATGCGTCTATAACGTTATATATCCTAACCTAAGGCCAACTAACATCTGGTATGTAATATTTGACAACATTCCTGGCGTGTCGAACCCTACTTCTCGGTGGGAACAGTATATACGTCTATAACGTTATATATCCTAACCTAAGGCAACCTAACATCTCGGATGTAACATTTGACAACATTCCAGGCGTGTCGGTCCCTACGTCTCGGTGGTAACGTTACATGCGTCTATAACGTTATATATCCTAACCTAAGGCAACCTAACATCTCGGATGCAATATTTGACAACATTCCTGGCCTGTCGAACCCTACTTCTCGGAGGGAACAGTATATACGTCTATAACGTCATATATCCTAACCTAAGGCAACCTAACATCTCGGATGTAACATTTGACAACATTCCAGGCATGTCGGTCCCTACGTCTCGGTGGTAACATTATATGCGTCTATAACGTTATATATCCTTATCTAAGGCAACCTAACATCTCGGATGCAATATTTGACAACATTCCTGGCCTGTCGAACCCTACTTCTCGGAGGGAACAGTATATACGTCTATAACGTTATATATCCTAACCTAAGGCAACCTGACATCTCGGATATATTATTCTACAACATTCCAGGCGTGTCGGACCCTACTTCTCGGTGGGAATATTATATGCGCCTATAACGTTGTATATCCTAATCTAAGGCAACCTAACATCTCGGATGCAATATTTGACAACATTCCTAGCCTGTCGAACCCTACATCTCGTAGGGAACAGTATATACGTCTATAGCGGTATATATCCTAATCTAAGGCAACCTAACATCTCGGATGTAACATTTGACAACATTCCAGGCGTGTCGGTCCCTACGTCTCGGTGGCAACGTTACATGCGTCTATAACGTTATATATCCTAACCTAAGGCAACCTAACATCTCGGATGCAATATTTGACAACATTCCTGGCCTGTCGAACCCTACTTCTCGGAGGGAACAGTATATACGTCTATAACGTCATATATCCTAACCTAAGGCAACCTAACATCTCGGATGTAACATTTGACAACATTCCAGGCATGTCGGTCCCTACGTCTCGGTGGTAACATTATATGCGTCTATAACGTTATATATCCTTATCTAAGGCAACCTAACATCTCGGATGCAATATTTGACAACATTCCTGGCCTGTCGAACTCTACTTCTCGGAGGGAACAGTATATACGTCTATAACGTTATATATCCTAACCTAAGGCAACCTGACATCTCGGATATATTATTCTACAACATTCCAGGCGTGTCGGACCCTACTTCTCGGTGGGAACATTATATGCGCCTATAATGTTGTATATCCTAATCTAAGGCAACCTAACATCTCGGATGCAATATTTGACAACATTCCTAGCCTGTCGAACCCTACATCTCGTAGGGAACAGTATATACGTCTATAGCGGTATATATCCTAATCTAAGGCAACCTAACATCTCGGATGCAATATTTGACAACATTCCTGGCCTGTCGAACCCTACTGCTCGGAGGGAACAGTATGTACGTCTATAACGGTATATATCTTAATCTAAGGCAACCTAACATCTCGGATGAAATATGTGACAACATTCCTGGCCTGTCGAAACCTACGTCTCGCTGGTAACATTACGTGCGTCTATAACGTCATATATCCTAACCTAAGACAACAAAACATCTCGGATGTAACATTTGACAACATTCCAGGCGTGTCGGTCCCTACGTCTCGGTGGTAACATTACATGCGTCTATAACGTTATATATCCTAACCTAAGGCAACCTAACATCTCGGATGCAATATTTGACAACATTCCTGGCCTGTCGAACCCTACGTCTCGGAGGGAACAGCATATACATCTATAACGTCATATATCCTAGCCTAAGGCAACCTAACATCTCGGATGTAACATTTGACAACATTCCAGGCGTGTCGGTCCCTACGTCTCGGTGGTAACATTACATGCGTCTATAACGTTATATATCCTAACCTTAGGCCAACTAACATCTCGTATGTAATATTTGACAACATTCCTGGCGTGTCGAACCCTACTTCTCGGTGGGAACAGTATATACGTCTATAACGTTATATATCCTAACCTAAGGCAACCTAACATCTCGGATATAACATTTGACAACATTCCAGGCGAGTTGGAACCCTACGTCTCGCTGGCAACATTACGTGCGTCTATAACGTTATATATGCTAACCTAAGGCAACCTAATATCTCGGATGCAATATTTGACAACATTCCTGGCCTGTCGAACCCTACTTCTCGGAGGGAACAGCATATACGTCTATAACGTCATAAATCCTAACCTAAGGCAACCTAACATTTCGGATGTAACATTTGACAACATTCCAGGCGTGTCGGTCCCTACGTCTCGGTGGTAACGTTACATGCGTCTATAACGTTATATATCCTAACTTAAGGCAACCTAGCATCTCGGATGCAATATTTGACAACATTCCTGGCCTGTCGAACCCTACTGCTCGGAGGGAACAGTATGTACGTCTATAACGGTATATATCTTAATCTAAGGCAACCTAACATCTCGGATGAAATATGTGACAACATTCCTGGCCTGTCGAAACCTACGTCTCGCTGGTAACATTACGTGCGTCTATAACGTCATATATCCTAACCTAAGACAACCAAACATCTCGGATGTAACATTTGACAACATTCCAGGCGTGTCGGTCCCTACGTCTCGGTGGTAACATTACATGCGTCTATAACGTTATATATCCTAACCTAAGGCAACCTAACATCTCGGATGCAATATTTGACAACATTCCTGACCTGTCGAACCCTACTTCTCGGAGGGAACAGCATATACATCTATAACGTCATATATCCTAGCCTAAGGCAACCTAACATCTCGGTTGTAACATTTGACAACATTCCAGGCGTGTCGGTCCCTACGTCTCGGTGGTAACATTACATGCGTCTATAACGTTATATATCCTAACCTTAGGCCAACTAACATCTCGTATGTAATATTTGACAACATTCCTGGCGTGTCGAACCCTACTTCTCGGTGGGAACAGTATATACGTCTATAACGTTATATATCCTAACCTAAGGCAACCTAACATCTCGGATATAACATTTGACAACATTCCAGGCGTGCCGGTCCCTACGTCTCGGTGGTAACGTTACATGCGTCTATAACGTTATATATCCTAACCTAAGGCAACCTAACATCTCGTATGCAATATTTGACAACATTCCTGACCTGTCGAACAATACTTCTCGGAGGGAACAGTATATACGTCTATAACGTTATATATCCTAACCTAAGGCAACCTAGCATATCGGATGTAACATTTGACAACATTCCAGGCATGTCGGTCCCTACGTCTCGGTGGTAACATTATATGCGTCTATAACGTTATATATCCTTATCTAAGGCAACCTAACATCTCGGATGCAATATTTGACAACATTCCTAGCCTGTCGAACCCTACGTCTCGGTGGTAACATTACATGCGTCTATAACGGTATATTTCCTAATCTAAGGCAACCTAACATCTCGGATGCAATATTTGACAACATTCCTGGCCTGTCGAACCCTACTTCTCGGAGGGAACAGTATATACGTCTATAACGTCATATATCCTAACCTAAGGCAACCTAACATCTCGGATGTAACATCTGACAACATTCCAGGCGTGTCGGTCCCTACGTCTCGGTGGTAACATTACATGCGTCTATAACGGTATATATCCTAATCTTAGGCAACCTGACATCTCGGATGTAACATTTTACCACATTCCAGGCGTGTCGGTCCCTACGTCTCGGTGGTAACATTACATGCGTCTATAACGTTATATATCCTAACCTAAGGCCAACTAACATCTGGTATGTAATGTTTGACAACATTCCTGGCGTGTCGAACCCTACTTCTCGGTGGGAACAGTATATACGTCTATAACGTTATATATCCTAACCTAAGGCAACCTAACATCTCGGATGCAATATTTGACAACATTCCTGGCCTGTCGAACCCTACTTCTCGGAGGGAACAGTATATACGTCTATAACGTTATATATCCTAACCTAAGGCAACCTAACATCTCGGATGTAACATTTGACAACATTCCAGGCATGTCGGTCCCTACGTCTCGGTGGTAACATTATATGCGTCTATAACGTTATATATCCTTATCTAAGGCAACCTAACATCTCGGATGCAATATTTGACAACATTCCTGGCCTGTCGAACCCTACTTCTCGGAGGGAACAGTATATACGTCTATAACGTTATATATCCTAACCTAAGGCAACCTGACATCTCGGATATATTATTCTACAACATTCCAGGCGTGTCGGACCCTACTTCTCGGTGGGAACATTATATGCGCCTATAACGTTGTATATCCTAATCTAAGGCAACCTAACATCTCGGATGCAATATTTGACAACATTCCTAGCCTGTCGAACCCTACATCTCGTAGGGAACAGTATATACGTCTATAGCGGTATATATCCTAATCTAAGGCAACCTAACATCTCGGATGCAATATTTGACAACATTCCTGGCCTGTCGAACCCTACTTCTCGGAGGGAACAGTATATACGTCTATAACGTTATATATCCTAACCGAAGGCAACCTGACATCTCGGATGTAATATTCTACATCATTCAAGGCGTGTCGGACCCTACTTCTCGGTGGGAACATTATATGAGTCTATAACGTTGTATATCCTAATCTAAGGCAACCTATTATCTCAGACGTAATATTTTACAATATTCCTCGCGTGTCGGTGTATACTTTTCGGTGGGAATATTATATGCGTCCATAACGGTCGATATCGTAATCTAAGGCAATCTAACATCTCGGATGCAACATTTGACAACATTCCTTGCCTGTCGAACCCTACTTCTCGGAGGGAACAGTATGTACGTATGTAACGTTATATATCCTAACCTAAGGCAACCTAACATCTCGGATGTAATATTCTACAACCTTCCAGGCGTGTCGGACCCTACTTCTCGGTGGTAACATTATATGCGTCTATAACGTTGCATATCCTAATCTAAGGCAACCTAACATCTCGGATGCAATATTTGACAACATTCCTGGCCTGTCGAACCCTACTGCTCGGAGGGAACAGTATGTACGTCTATAACGGTATATATCCCAATCTAAGGCAACCTAACATCTCGGATGTAACATTTGACAACATTCCAGGCATGTCGGTCCCTACGTCTCGGTGGTAACATTACATGCGTCTATAACGTTATATATCCTAACCTAAGGCAACCTAACATCTCGGATGCAATATTTGACAACATTCCTGGCCTGTCGAACCCTACTTCACGGAGGGAACAGCATATACATCTATAACGTCATATATCCTAGCCTAAGGCAACCTAACATCTCGGATGTAACATTTGGTAACATTCCAGGCGTGTCGGTCCCTACGTCTCGGTGGTAACATTACATGCGTCTATAACGGTATATATCCTAATCTTAGGCAACCTGACATCTCGGATGTAACATTTTACCACATTCCAGGCGTGTCGGTCCCTACGTCTCGGTGGTAACATTACATGCGTCTATAACGTTATATATCCTAACCTAAGGCCAACTAACATCTGGTATGTAATATTTGACAACATTCCTGGCGTGTCGAACCCTACTTCTCGGTGGGAACAGTATATACGTCTCTAACGTTATATATCCTAACCTAAGGCAACCTAACATCTCGGATGTAACATTTGACAACATTCCAGGCGTGTCGGTCCCTACGTCTCGGTGGTAACGTTACATGCGTCTATAACGTTATATATCCTAACCTAAGGCAACCTAACATCTCGGATGCAATATTTGACAACATTCCTGGCCTGTCGAACCCTACTTCTCGGAGGGAACAGTATATACGTCTATAACGTCATATATCCTAACCTAAGGCAACCTAACATCTCGGATGTAACATTTGACAACATTCCAGGCATGTCGGTCCCTACGTCTCGGTGGTAACATTATATGCGTCTATAACGTTATATATCCTTATCTAAGGCAACCTAACATCTCGGATGCAATATTTGACAACATTCCTGGCCTGTCGAACCCTACTTCTCGGAGGGAACAGTATATACGTCTATAACGTTATATATCCTAACCTAAGGCAACCTGACATCTCGGATATATTATTCTACAACATTCCAGGCGTGTCGGACCCTACTTCTCGGTGGGAACATTATATGCGCCTATAACGTTGTATATCCTAATCTAAGGCAACCTAACATCTCGGATGCAATATTTGACAACATTCCTAGCCTGTCGAACCCTACATCTCGTAGGGAACAGTATATACGTCTATAGCGGTATATATCCTAATCTAAGGCAACCTAACATCTCGGATGCAATATTTGACAACATTCCTGGCCTGTCGAACCCTACTTCTCGGAGGGAACAGTATATACGTCTATAACGTTATATATCCTAACCGAAGGCAACCTGACATCTCGGATGTAATATTCTACATCATTCAAGGCGTGTCGGACCCTACTTCTCGGTGGGAACATTATATGAGTCTATAACGTTGTATATCCTAATCTAAGGAAACCTATTACCTCAGACGTAATATTTTACAATATTCCTCGCGTGTCGGTGTATACTTTTCGGTGGGAATATTATATGCGTCCATAACGGTCGATATCGTAATCTAAGGCAATCTAACATCTCGGATGCAATATTTGACAACATTCCTTGCCTGTCGAACCCTACTTCTCGGAGGGAACAGTATGTGCGTCTGTAACGTTATATATCCTAACCTAAGGCAACCTAACATCTCGGATGTAATATTCTACATCCTTCCAGGCGTGTCGGACCCTACTTCTCGGTGGTAACATTACATGCGTCTATAACGTTATATATCCTAACCTAAGGCAACCTAACATCTCGGATGCAATATTTGACAACATTCCTGGCCTGTCGAACCCTACTGCTCGGAGGGAACAGTATGTACGTCTATAACGGTATATATCCTAATCTAAGGCAACCTAACATCTCGGATGAAATATGTGACAACATTCCTGGCCTGTCGAAACCTACGTCTCGCTGGTAACATTACGTGCGTCTATAACGTCATATATCCTAACCTAAGACAACCAAACATCTCGGATGTAACATTTGACAACATTCCAGGCGTGTCGGTCCCTACGTCTCGGTGGTAACATTACATGCGTCTATAACGTTATATATCCTAACCTAAGGCAACCTAACATCTCGGATGCAATATTTGACAACATTCCTGGCCTGTCGAACCCTACTTCTCGGAGGGAACAGCATATACATCTATAACGTCATATATCCTAGCCTAAGGCAACCTAACATCTCGGATGTAACATTTGACAACATTCCAGGCGTGTCGGTCCCTACGTCTCGGTGGTAACATTACATGCGTCTATAACGTTATATATCCTAACCTTAGGCCAACTAACATCTCGTATGTAATATTTGACAACATTCCTGGCGTGTCGCACCCTACTTCTCGGTGGGAACAGTATATACGTCTATAACGTTATATATCCTAACCTAAGGCAACCTAACATCTCGGATATAACATTTGACAACATTCCAGGCGTGTTGGAACCCTACGTCTCGCTGGTAACATTACGTGCGTCTATAACGTTATATATGCTAACCTAAGGCAACCTAATATCTCGGATGCAATATTTGACAACATTCCTGGCCTGTCGAACCCTACTTCTCGGAGGGAACAGCATATACGTCTATAACGTCATAAATCCTAACCTAAGGCAACCTAACATTTCGGATGTAACATTTGACAACATTCCAGGCGTGTCGGTCCCTACGTCTCGGTGGTAACGTTACATGCGTCTATAACGTTATATATCCTAACCTAAGGCAACCTAACATCTCGGATGCAATATTTGACAATTTTCCTGACCTGTCGAACAATACTTCTCGGAGGGAACAGTATATACGTCTATAACGTTATATATCCTAACCTAAGGCAACCTAGCATCTCGGATGTAACATTTGACAACACTCCAGGTATGTCGGTCCCTACGTCTCGGTGGTAACATTATATGCGTCTATAACGTTATATATCCTTATCTAAGGCAACCTAACATCTCGGATGCAATATTTGACAACATTCCTAGCCTGTCGAACCCTACGTCTCGGTGGTAACATTACATGCGTCTATAACGGTATATTTCCTAATCTAAGGCAACCTAACATCTCGGATGCAATATTTGACAACATTCCTGGCCTGTCGAACCCTACTTCTCGGAGGGAACAGTATATACGTCTATAACGTCATATATCCTAACCTAAGGCAACCTAACATCTCGGATGTAACATTTGACAACATTCCAGGCATGTCGGTCCCTACGTCTCGGTGGTAACATTATATGCGTCTATAACGTTATATATCCTTATATAAGGCAACCTAACATCTCGGATGCAATATTTGACAACATTCCTGGCCTGTCGAACCCTACTTCTCGGAGGGAACAGTATATACGTCTATAACGTTATATATCCTAACCTAAGGCAACCTGACAGCTCGGATATATTATTCTACAACATTCCAGGCGTGTCGGACCCTACTTCTCGGTGGGAACATTATATGCGTCTATAACGTTGTATATCCTAATCTAAGGCAACCTAACATCTCGGATGCAATATTTGACAACATTCCTGGCCTGTCGAACCCTACATCTCGGCGGGAACAGTATATACGTCTGTAACGTCATATATCCTAACCTAAGACAACCTAACATCTCGGATGTAACATTTGACAACATTCCAGGCGTGTCGGTCCCTACGTCTCGGTGGTAACATTACATGCGTCTATAACGTTATATATCCTAACCTTAGGCCAACTAACATCTCGTATGTAATATTTGACAACATTCCTGGCGTGTCGAACCCTACTTCTCGGTGGGAACAGTATATACGTCTATAACGTTATATATCCTAACCTAAGGCAACCTAACATCTCGGATATAACATTTGACAACATTCCAGGCGTGTTGGAACCCTACGTCTCGCTGGTAACATTACGTGCGTCTATAAGGTTATATATGCTAACCTAAGGCAACCTAATATCTCGGATGCAATATTTGACAACATTCCTGGCCTGTCGAACCCTACTTCTCGGAGGGAACAGCATATACGTCTATAACGTCATAAATCCTAACCTAAGGCAACCTAACATCTCGGATGTAACATTTGGTAACATTCCAGGCGTGTCGGTCCCTACGTCTCGGTGGTAACATTACATGCGTCTATAACGTTATATATCCTAACCTAAGGCCAACTAACATCTGGTATGTAATGTTTCACAACATTCCTGGCGTGTCGAACCCTACTTCTCGGTGGGAACAGTATATACGTCTATAACGTTATATATCCTAACCTAAGGCAACCTAACATCTCGGATGCAATATTTGACAACATTCCTGGCCTGTCGAACCCTACTTCTCGGAGGGAACAGTATATACGTCTATAACGTCATATATCCTAACCTAAGGCAACCTAACATCTCGGATGTAACATTTGACAACATTCCAGGCGTGTCGGTCCCTACGTCTCGGTGGTAACGTTACATGCGTCTATAACGTTATATATCCTAACCTAAGGCAACCTAACATCTCGGATGCAATATTTGACAACATTCCTGGCCTGTCGAACCCTACTTCTCGGAGGGAACAGTATATACGTCTATAACGTCATATATCCTAACCTAAGGCAACCTAACATCTCGGATGTAACATTTGACAACATTCCAGGCATGTCGGTCCCTACGTCTCGGTGGTAACATTATATGCGTCTATAACGTTATATATCCTTATCTAAGGCAACCTAACATCTCGGATGCAATATTTGACAACATTCCTGGCCTGTCGAACCCTACTTCTCGGAGGGAACAGTATATACGTCTATAACGTTATATATCCTAACCTAAGGCAACCTGACATCTCGGATATATTATTCTACAACATTCCAGGCGTGTCGGACCCTACTTCTCGGTGGGAACATTATATGCGCCTATAACGTTGTATATCCTAATCTAAGGCAACCTAACATCTCGGATGCAATATTTGACAACATTCCTAGCCTGTCGAACCCTACATCTCGTAGGGAACAGTATATACGTCTATAGCGGTATATATCCTAATCTAAGGCAACCTAACATCTCGGATGCAATATTTGACAACATTCCTGGCCTGTCGAACCCTACTTCTCGGAGGGAACAGTATATACGTCTATAACGTTATATATCCTAACCTAAGGCAACCTAACATCTCGGATGTAACATTTGACAACATTCCAGGCATGTCGGTCCCTACGTCTCGGTGGTAACATTATATGCGTCTATAACGTTATATATCCTTATATAAGGCAACCTAACATCTCGGATGCAATATTTGACAACATTCCTGGCCTGTCGAACCCTACTTCTCGGAGGGAACAGTATATACGTCTATAACGTTATATATCCTAACCTAAGGCAACCTGACAGCTCGGATATATTATTCTACAACATTCCAGGCGTGTCGGACCCTACTTCTCGGTGGGAACATTATATGCGTCTATAACGTTGTATATCCTAATCTAAGGCAACCTAACATCTCGGATGCAATATTTGACAACATTCCTGGCCTGTCGAACCCTACATCTCGGCGGGAACAGTATATACGTCTGTAACGTCATATATCCTAACCTAAGACAACCTAACATCTCGGATGTAACATTTGACAACATTCCAGGCGTGTCGGTCCCTACGTCTCGGTGGTAACATTACATGCGTCTATAACGTTATATATCCTAACCTTAGGCCAACTAACATCTCGTATGTAATATTTGACAACATTCCTGGCGTGTCGAACCCTACTTCTCGGTGGGAACAGTATATACGTCTATAACGTTATATATCCTAACCTAAGGCAACCTAACATCTCGGATATAACATTTGACAACATTCCAGGCGTGTTGGAACCCTACGTCTCGCTGGTAACATTACGTGCGTCTATAAGGTTATATATGCTAACCTAAGGCAACCTAATATCTCGGATGCAATATTTGACAACATTCCTGGCCTGTCGAACCCTACTTCTCGGAGGGAACAGCATATACGTCTATAACGTCATAAATCCTAACCTAAGGCAACCTAACATTTCGGATGTAACATTTGACAACATTCCAGGCGTGTCGGTCCCTACGTCTCGGTGGTAACGTTACATGCGTCTATAACGTTATATATACTAACCTAAGGCAACCTAACATCTCGGATGCAATATTTGACAACATTCCTGACCTGTCGAACAATACTTCTCGGAGGGAACAGTATATACGTCTATAACGTTATATATCCTAGCCTAAGGCAACCTAACATCTCGGATGTAACATTTGGTAACATTCCAGGCGTGTCGGTCCCTACGTCTCGGTGGTAACATTACATGCGTCTATAACGTTATATATCCTAACCTAAGGCCAACTAACATCTGGTATGTAATGTTTCACAACATTCCTGGCGTGTCGAACCCTACTTCTCGGTGGGAACAGTATATACGTCTATAACGTTATATATCCTAACCTAAGGCAACCTAACATCTCGGATGCAATATTTGACAACATTCCTGGCCTGTCGAACCCTACTTCTCGGAGGGAACAGTATATACGTCTATAACGTCATATATCCTAACCTAAGGCAACCTAACATCTCGGATGTAACATTTGACAACATTCCAGGCGTGTCGGTCCCTACGTCTCGGTGGTAACGTTACATGCGTCTATAACGTTATATATCCTAACCTAAGGCAACCTAACATCTCGGATGCAATATTTGACAACATTCCTGGCCTGTCGAACCCTACTTCTCGGAGGGAACAGTATATACGTCTATAACGTCATATATCCTAACCTAAGGCAACCTGACAGCTCGGATATATTATTCTACAACATTCCAGGCGTGTCGGACCCTACTTCTCGGTGGGAACATTATATGCGTCTATAACGTTGTATATCCTAATCTAAGGCAACCTAACATCTCGGATGCAATATTTGACAACATTCCTGGCCTGTCGAACCCTACATCTCGGCGGGAACAATATATACGTCTGTAACGTCATATATCCTAACCTAAGACAACCTAACATCTCGGATGTAACATTTGACAACATTCCAGGCGTGTCGGTCCCTACGTCTCGGTGGTAACATTACATGCGTCTATAACGTTATATATCCTAACCTTAGGCCAACTAACATCTCGTATGTAATATTTGACAACATTCCTGGCGTGTCGAACCCTACTTCTCGGTGGGAACAGTATATACGTCTATAACGTTATATATCCTAACCTAAGGCAACCTAACATCTCGGATATAACATTTGACAACATTCCAGGCGTGTTGGAACCCTACGTCTCGCTGGTAACATTACGTGCGTCTATAAGGTTATATATGCTAACCTAAGGCAACCTAATATCTCGGATGCAATATTTGACAACATTCCTGGCCTGTCGAACCCTACTTCTCGGAGGGAACAGCATATACGTCTATAACGTCATAAATCCTAACCTAAGGCAACCTAACATTTCGGATGTAACATTTGACAACATTCCAGGCGTGTCGGTCCCTACGTCTCGGTGGTAACGTTACATGCGTCTATAACGTTATATATACTAACCTAAGGCAACCTAACATCTCGGATGCAATATTTGACAACATTCCTGACCTGTCGAACAATACTTCTCGGAGGGAAGAGTATATACGTCTATAACGTTATATATCCTAGCCTAAGGCAACCTAACATCTCGGATGTAACATTTGGTAACATTCCAGGCGTGTCGGTCCCTACGTCTCGGTGGTAACATTACATGCGTCTATAACGTTATATATCCTAACCTAAGGCCAACTAACATCTGGTATGTAATGTTTCACAACATTCCTGGCGTGTCGAACCCTACTTCTCGGTGGGAACAGTATATACGTCTATAACGTTATATATCCTAACCTAAGGCAACCTAACATCTCGGATGCAATATTTGACAACATTCCTGGCCTGTCGAACCCTACTTCTCGGAGGGAACAGTATATACGTCTATAACGTCATATATCCTAACCTAAGGCAACCTAACATCTCGGATGTAACATTTGACAACATTCCAGGCATGTCGGTCCCTACGTCTCGGTGGTAACATTATATGCGTCTATAACGTTATATACCCTTATCTAAGGCAACCTAACATCTCGGACGCAATATTTGACAACATTCCTAGCCTGTCGAACCCTACATCTCGTAGGGAACAGTATATACGTCTATAGCGGTATATATCCTAATCTAAGGCAACCTAACATCTCGGATGCAATATTTGACAACATTCCTGGCCTGTCGAAACCTACGTCTCGGTGGTAACGTTACATGCGTCTATAACGTTATATATCCTAACCTAAGACAACCTAACATCTCGGATGCAATATTTGACAACATTCCTGGCCTGTCGAACCCTACTTCTCGGAGGGAACAGTATATACGTCTATAACGTCATATATCCTAACCTAAGGCAACCTAACATCTCGGATGTAACATTTGACAACATTCCAGGCATGTCGGTCCCTACGTCTCGGTGGTAACATTATATGCGTCTATAACGTTATATATCCTTATCTAAGGCAACCTAACATCTCGGATGCAATATTTGACAACATTCCAGGCATGTCGGTCCCTACGTCTCGGTGGTAACATTATATGCGTCTATAACGTTATATATCCTTATCTAAGGCAACCTAACATCTCGGATGCAATATTTGACAACATTCCTAGCCTGTCGAACCCTACGTCTCGGTGGTAACATTACATGCGTCTATAACGGTATATTTCCTAATCTAAGGCAACCTAACATCTCGGATGCAATATTTGACAACATTCCTGGCCTGTCGAACCCTACTTCTCGGAGGGAACAGTATATACGTCTATAACGTCATATATCCTAACCTAAGGCAACCTAACATCTCGGATGTAACATTTGACAACATTCCAGGCATGTCGGTCCCTACGTCTCGGTGGTAACATTATATGCGTCTATAACGTTATATATCCTTATCTAAGGCAACCTAACATCTCGGATGCAATATTTGACAACATTCCAGGCATGTCGGTCCCTACGTCTCGGTGGTAACATTACATGCGTCTATAACGGTATATTTCCTAATCTAAGGCAACCTATTATCTCAGACGTAATATTGTACAATATTCCTCGCGTGTCGGTGCATACTCTTCGGTGGGAATATTATATGCGTCCATAACGGTCGATATCGTAATCTAAGGCAATCTAACATCTCGGATGCAATATTTGACAACATTCCTTGCCTGTCGAACCCTACTTCTCGGAGGGAACAGTATGTACGTCTATAACGTTATATATCCTAACCTAAGGCAACCTAACATCTCGGATGCAATATTTGACAACATTCCAGGCGTGTCGGACCCTACTTCTCGGTGGTAACATTATATGCGTCTATAACGTTGCATATCCTAATCTAAGGCAACCTAACATCTCGGATGCAATATTTGACAACATACCTGGCCTGTCGAACCTTACTGCTCGGAGGAAACAGTATATACGTCTATAACGGTATATATCCTAATCTAAGGCAACCTAACATCTCGGATGAAATATTTGACAACATTCCTGGCCTGTCGAACCCTACTTCTCGGAGGGAACAGTATATACGTCTATAACGTCATATATCCTAACCTAAGGCAACCTAACATCTCGGATGTAACATTTGACAACATTCCAGGCATGTCGGTCCCTACGTCTCGGTGGTAACATTATATGCGTCTATAACGTTATATATCCTTATCTAAGGCAACCTAACATCTCGGATGCAATATTTGACAACATTCCAGGCATGTCGGTCCCTACGTCTCGGTGGTAACATTATATGCGTCTATAACGTTATATATCCTTATCTAAGGCAACCTAACATCTCGGATGCAATATTTGACAACATTCCTAGCCTGTCGAACCCTACGTCTCGGTGGTAACATTACATGCGTCTATAACGGTATATTTCCTAATCTAAGGCAACCTATTATCTCAGACGTAATATTGTACAATATTCCTCGCGTGTCGGTGCATACTCTTCGGTGGGAATATTATATGCGTCCATAACGGTCGATATCGTAATCTAAGGCAATCTAACATCTCGGATGCAATATTTGACAACATTCCTTGCCTGTCGAACCCTACTTCTCGGAGGGAACAGTATGTACGTCTATAACGTTATATATCCTAACCTAAGGCAACCTAACATCTCGGATGTAATATTCTACAACCTTCCAGGCGTGTCGGACCCTACTTCTCGGTGGTAACATTATATGCGTCTATAACGTTGCATATCCTAATCTAAGGCAACCTAACATCTCGGATGCAATATTTGACAACATACCTGGCCTGTCGAACCTTACTGCTCGGAGGAAACAGTATATACGTCTATAACGGTATATATCCTAATCTAAGGCAACCTAACATCTCGGATGAAATATGTGACAACATTCCTGGCCTGTCGAACGCTACATCTCGGAGGGAACAGTATATACGTCTGTAACGTCATATATCCTAACCTAAGACAACCTAACATCTCGGATGTAACATTTGACAACATTCCAGGTGTGTCGGTCCCTACGTCTCGGTGGTAACGTTACATGCGTCTATAACGCTATATATCCTAACCTAAGGCAACCTAACATCTCGGATGTAACATTTGACAACATTCCAGGCATGTCGGTCCCTACGTCTCGGTGGTAACATTATATGCGTCTATAACGTTATATATCCTTATCTAAGGCAACCTAACATCTCGGATGCAATATTTGACAACATTCCTAGCCTGTCGAACCCTACTTCTCGGAGGGAACAGTATATACGTCTATAACGTTATATATCCTAACCTTGGGCAACCTAACATCTCGGATGTAATATTCTACAACCTTCCAGGCGTGTCGGACCCTACTTCTCGGTGGGAACATTATATGCGTCTATAACGTTGTATATACTTATCTAAGGCAACCTAACATCTCGGATGCAATATTTGACAACATTTGTGGCCTGTCGAACCCTACTTCTCGGAGGGAACAGTATATACGTCTATAACGTCATATGTCCTAACCTAAGGCAACTTAACATCTCGGATGTAACATTTGGCAACATTCCAGGCGTGTCGGTCCCTACGTCTCGGTGGTAACATTACATGCGTCTATAACGTTATATATCCTAACCTAAGGCAACCTAACATCTCGGATGCAATATTTGACAACATTCCTGGCCTGTCGAACCCTACTTCTCGGAGGGAACAGTATGTACGTTTATAACGTTATATATCCTAACCTAAGGCAACCTAACATCTCGGATGTAATATTCTACAACCTTCCAGGCGTGTCGGACCTTACTTCTCGGTGGTAACATTATATGCGTCTATAACGTTGCATATCCTAATCTAAGGCAACCTAACATCTCGGATGCAATATTTGACAACATTTGTGGCCTGTCGAACCCTACTTCTCGGAGGGAACAGTATATACGTCTATAACGTCATATGTCCTAACCTAAGGCAACTTAACATCTCGGATGTAACATTTGGCAACATTCCAGGCGTGTCGGTCCCTACGTCTCGGTGGTAACATTACATGCGTCTATAACGTTATATATCCTAACCTAAGGCAACCTAACATCTCGGATGCAATATTTGACAACATTCCTGGCCTGTCGAACCCTACTTCTCGGAGGGAACAGTATGTACGTTTATAACGTTATATATCCTAACCTAAGGCAACCTAACATCTCGGATGTAATATTCTACAACCTTCCAGGCGTGTCGGACCTTACTTCTCGGTGGTAACATTATATGCGTCTATAACGTTGCATATCCTAATCTAAGGCAACCTAACATCTCGGATGCAATATTTGACAACATTCCTGGCCTGTCGAAGCCTACTGCTCCGAGGGAACAGTATATACGTCTATAACGGTATATATCCTAATCTAAGGCAACCTAACATCTCGGATGAAATATGTGACAACATTCCTGGCCTGTCGAACCCTACATCTCGGAGGGAACAGTATATACGTCTATAACGTCATATATCCTAACCTAAGGCAACCTAACATCTCGGATGCAATATTTGACAACACTCCTGGCCTGTCGAACCCTACTTCTCGGAGCGAACAGCATATACATCTATAACGTCATATATCCTAGCCTAAGGCAACCTAACATCTCGGATGTAACATTTGACAACATTCCAGGCGTGTCGGTCCCTACGTCTCGGTGGTAACATAACATGCGTCTATAACGGTATATATCCTAATCTAAGGCAACCTAACATCTCGGATGAAATATGTGACAACATTCCTGGCCTGTCGAACCCTACATCTCGGAGGGAACAGTATATACGTCTATAACGTCATATATCCTAACGTAAGGCAAACTAACGTCTAGGATGTAACATTTGACAACATTCCAGGCGTGTCGGTCCCTACGTCTCGGTGGTAACATTACATGCGTCTATAACGGTATATTTCCTAATCTAAGGCAACCTGACATCTCGGATGCAATATTTGACAACATTCCTGGCCTGTCGAACCCTACATCTCGGAGGGAACAGTATATACGTCTATAGCGGTATATATCCTAATCTAAGGCAACCTAACATCTCGGATGCAATATTTGACAGCATTCCAGGCCTGTCGAACCCTACTTCTCGGAGGGAACAGTATGTACGTCTATAACGTTATATATCCTAACCTAAGGCAACCTAACATCTCGGATGTAATATTCTACAACCTTCCAGGCGTGTCGGACCCTACTTCTCGGTGGTAACATTATATGCGTCTATAACGTTGCATATCCTAATCTAAGGCAACCTAACATCTCGGATGCAATATTTGACAACATTCCTGGCCTGTCGAACCCTACTTCTCGGAGGGAACAGTATATACGTCTATAACGTTATATATCCTAACCGAAGGCAACCTGACATCTCGGATGTAATATTCTACATCATTCAAGGCGTGTCGGACCCTACTTCTCGGTGGGAACATTATATGAGTCTATAACGTTGTATATCCTAATCTAAGGCAACCTATTATCTCAGACGTAATATTTTACAATATTCCTCGCGTGTCGGTGCATACTTTTCGGTGGGAATATTATATGCGTCCATAACGGTCGATATCGTAATCTAAGGCAATCTAACATCTCGGATGCAATATTTGACAACATTCCTTGCCTGTCGAACCCTACTTCTCGGAGGGAACAGTATGTACGTCTATAACGTTATATATCCTAACCTAAGGCAACCTGACATCTCGGATGTAATATTCTACATCATTCAAGGCGTGTCGGACCCTACTTCTCGGTGGGAACATTATATGAGTCTATAACGTTGTATATCCTAATCTAAGGCAACCTATTATCTCAGACGTAATATTTTACAATATTCCTCGCGTGTCGGTGCATACTTTTCGGTGGGAATATTATATGCGTCCATAACGGTCGATATCGTAATCTAAGGCAATCTAACATCTCGGATGCAATATTTGACAACATTCCTTGCCTGTCGAACCCTACTTCTCGGAGGGAACAGTATGTACGTCTATAACGTTATATATCCTAACCTAAGGCAACCTAACATCTCGGATGTAATATTCTACAACCTTCCAGGCGTGTCGGACCCTACTTCTCGGTGGTAACATTATATGCGTCTATAACGTTGCATATCCTAATCTAAGGCAACCTAACATCTCGGATGCAATATTTGACAACATACCTGGCCTGTCGAACCTTACTGCTCGGAGGAAACAGTATATACGTCTATAACGGTATATATCCTAATCTAAGGCAACCTAACATCTCGGATGAAATATGTGACAACATTCCTGGCCTGTCGAACGCTACATCTCGGAGGGAACAGTATATACGTCTGTAACGTCATATATCCTAACCTAAGACAACCTAACATCTCGGATGTAACATTTGACAACATTCCAGGTGTGTCGGTCCCTACGTCTCGGTGGTAACGTTACATGCGTCTATAACGCTATATATCCTAACCTAAGGCAACCTAACATCTCGGATGTAACATTTGACAACATTCCAGGCATGTCGGTCCCTACGTCTCGGTGGTAACATTATATGCGTCTATAACGTTATATATCCTTATCTAAGGCAACCTAACATCTCGGATGCAATATTTGACAACATTCCTAGCCTGTCGAACCCTACTTCTCGGAGGGAACAGTATATACGTCTATAACGTTATATATCCTAACCTTGGGCAACCTAACATCTCGGATGTAATATTCTACAACCTTCCAGGCGTGTCGGACCCTACTTCTCGGTGGGAACATTATATGCGTCTATAACGTTGTATATACTTATCTAAGGCAACCTAACATCTCGGATGCAATATTTGACAACATTTGTGGCCTGTCGAACCCTACTTCTCGGAGGGAACAGTATATACGTCTATAACGTCATATGTCCTAACCTAAGGCAACTTAACATCTCGGATGTAACATTTGGCAACATTCCAGGCGTGTCGGTCCCTACGTCTCGGTGGTAACATTACATGCGTCTATAACGTTATATATCCTAACCTAAGGCAACCTAACATCTCGGATGCAATATTTGACAACATTCCTGGCCTGTCGAACCCTACTTCTCGGAGGGAGCAGTATATACGTCTATAACGTCATATATCCTAACCTAAGGCAACCTAACGTCTCGGATGTAACATTTGACAACATTCCAGGCGTGTCGGTCACTACGTCTCGGTGGTAACATTACATGCGTCTATAACGGTATATTTCCTAATCTAAGGCAACCTAACATCTCGGATGCAATATTTGACAACATTCCTGGCCTGTCGAACCCTACTTCTCGGAGGGAACAGTATATACGTCTATAACGTTATATATCCTAACCGAAGGCAACCTGACATCTCGGATGTAATATTCTACAGCATTCAAGGCGTGTCGGACCCTACTTCTCGGTGGGAACATTATATGAGTCTATAACGTTGTATATCCTAACCTAAGGCAACCTATTATCTCAGACGTAATATTTTACAATATTCCTCGCGTGTCGGTGCATACTTTTCGGTGGGAATATTATATGCGTCCACAACGTTCGATATCGTAATCTAAGGCAATCTAACATCTCGGATGCAATATTTGACAACATTCCTTGCCTGTCGAACCCTACTTCTCGGAGGGCACAGTATGTACGTCTATAACGTTATATATCCTAACCTAAGACAACCTAACATCTCGGATGTAATATTCTACAACCTTCCAGGCGTGTCGGACCCTACTTCTCGGTGGTAACATTATATGCGTCTATAACGTTGCATATCCTAATCTAAGGCAACCTAACATCTCGGATGCAATATTTGACAACATTTGTGGCCTGTCGAACCCTACTTCTCGGAGGGAACAGTATATACGTCTATAGCGGTATATATCCTAATCTAAGGCAACCTAACATCTCGTATGCAATATTTGACAACATTCCTGGCCTATCGAACCCTACTTCTCGGAGGGAACAGTATATATGTCTATAACGTTATATATCCTAACCGAAGGCAACCTGACATCTCGGATGTAATATTCTACATCATTCAAGGCGTGTCGGACCCTACTTCTCGGTGGGAACATTATATGAGTCTATAACGTTGTATATCCTAATCTAAGGCAACCTATTATCTCAGACGTAATATTTTACAATATTCCTCGCGTGTCGGTGCATACTTTTCGGTGGGAATATTATATGCGTCCATAACGGTCGATATCGTAATCTAAGGCAATCTAACATCTCGGATGCAATATTTGACAACATTCCTTGCCTGTCGAACCCTACTTCTCGGAGGGAACAGTATGTACGTTTATAACGTTATATATCCTAACCTAAGGCAACCTAACATCTCGGATGTAATATTCTACAACCTTCCAGGCGTGTCGGACCTTACTTCTCGGTGGTAACATTATATGCGTCTATAACGTTGCATATCCTAATCTAAGGCAACCTAACATCTCGGATGCAATATTTGACAACATTCCTGGCCTGTCGAAGCCTACTGCTCCGAGGGAACAGTATATACGTCTATAACGGTATATATCCTAATCTAAGGCAACCTAACATCTCGGATGAAATATGTGACAACATTCCTGGCCTGTCGAACCCTACTTCTCGGAGGGAACAGTATATACGTCTATAACGTTATATATCCTAACCGAAGGCAAACTGACATCTCGGATGTAATATTCTACAACCTTCCAGGCGTGTCGGACCCTACTTCTCGGTGGTAACATTATATGCGTCTATAACGTTGCATATCCTAATCTAAGGCAACCTAACATCTCGGATGCAATATTTGACAACATTTGTGGCCTGTCGAACCCTACTTCTCGGAGGGAACAGTATATACGTCTATAGCGGTATATATCCTAATCTAAGGCAACCTAACATCTCGTATGCAATATTTGACAACATTCCTGGCCTATCGAACCCTACTTCTCGGAGGGAACAGTATATATGTCTATAACGTTATATATCCTAACCGAAGGCAACCTGACATCTCGGATGTAATATTCTACATCATTCAAGGCGTGTCGGACCCTACTTCTCGGTGGGAACATTATATGAGTCTATAACGTTGTATATCCTAATCTAAGGCAACCTATTATCTCAGACGTAATATTTTACAATATTCCTCGCGTGTCGGTGCATACTTTTCGGTGGGAATATTATATGCGTCCATAACGGTCGATATCGTAATCTAAGGCAATCTAACATCTCGGATGCAATATTTGACAACATTCCTTGCCTGTCGAACCCTACTTCTCGGAGGGAACAGTATGTACGTTTATAACGTTATATATCCTAACCTAAGGCAACCTAACATCTCGGATGTAACATTTGACAACATTCCAGGCGTGTCGGTCCCTACGTCTCGGTGGTAACGTTACATGCGTCTATAACGTTATATATCCTAACCTAAGACAACCTAACATCTCGGATGCAATATTTGACAACATTCCTGGCCTGTCGAACCCTACTTCTCGGAGGGAACAGTATATACGTCTATAACGTCATATATCCTAACCTAAGGCAACCTAACATCTCGGATGTAACATTTGACAACATTCCAGGCATGTCGGTCCCTACGTCTCGGTGGTAACATTATATGCGTCTATAACGTTATATATCCTTATCTAAGGCAACCTAACATCTCGGATGCAATATTTGACAACATTCCAGGCATGTCGGTCCCTACGTCTCGGTGGTAACATTATATGCGTCTATAACGTTATATATCCTTATCTAAGGCAACCTAACATCTCGGATGCAATATTTGACAACATTCCTAGCCTGTCGAACCCTACGTCTCGGTGGTAACATTACATGCGTCTATAACGGTATATTTCCTAATCTAAGGCAACCTAACATCTCGGATGCAATATTTGACAACATTCCTGGCCTGTCGAACCCTACTTCTCGGAGGGAACAGTATATACGTCTATAACGTCATATATCCTAACCTAAGGCAACCTAACATCTCGGATGTAACATTTGACAACATTCCAGGCATGTCGGTCCCTACGTCTCGGTGGTAACATTATATGCGTCTATAACGTTATATATCCTTATCTAAGGCAACCTAACATCTCGGATGCAATATTTGACAACATTCCAGGCATGTCGGTCCCTACGTCTCGGTGGTAACATTACATGCGTCTATAACGGTATATTTCCTAATCTAAGGCAACCTATTATCTCAGACGTAATATTGTACAATATTCCTCGCGTGTCGGTGCATACTCTTCGGTGGGAATATTATATGCGTCCATAACGGTCGATATCGTAATCTAAGGCAATCTAACATCTCGGATGCAATATTTGACAACATTCCTTGCCTGTCGAACCCTACTTCTCGGAGGGAACAGTATGTACGTCTATAACGTTATATATCCTAACCTAAGGCCACCTAACATCTCGGATGCAATATTTGACAACATTCCAGGCGTGTCGGACCCTACTTCTCGGTGGTAACATTATATGCGTCTATAACGTTGCATATCCTAATCTAAGGCAACCTAACATCTCGGATGCAATATTTGACAACATACCTGGCCTGTCGAACCTTACTGCTCGGAGGAAACAGTATATACGTCTATAACGGTATATATCCTAATCTAAGGCAACCTAACATCTCGGATGAAATATTTGACAACATTCCTGGCCTGTCGAACCCTACTTCTCGGAGGGAACAGTATATACGTCTATAACGTCATATATCCTAACCTAAGGCAACCTAACATCTCGGATGTAACATTTGACAACATTCCAGGCATGTCGGTCCCTACGTCTCGGTGGTAACATTATATGCGTCTATAACGTTATATATCCTTATCTAAGGCAACCTAACATCTCGGATGCAATATTTGACAACATTCCAGGCATGTCGGTCCCTACGTCTCGGTGGTAACATTATATGCGTCTATAATGTTATATATCCTTATCTAAGGCAACCTAACATCTCGGATGCAATATTTGACAACATTCCTAGCCTGTCGAACCCTACGTCTCGGTGGTAACATTACATGCGTCTATAACGGTATATTTCCTAATCTAAGGCAACCTATTATCTCAGACGTAATATTGTACAATATTCCTCGCGTGTCGGTGCATACTCTTCGGTGGGAATATTATATGCGTCCATAACGGTCGATATCGTAATCTAAGGCAATCTAACATCTCGGATGCAATATTTGACAACATTCCTTGCCTGTCGAACCCTACTTCTCGGAGGGAACAGTATGTACGTCTATAACGTTATATATCCTAACCTAAGGCAACCTAACATCTCGGATGTAATATTCTACAACCTTCCAGGCGTGTCGGACCCTACTTCTCGGTGGTAACATTATATGCGTCTATAACGTTGCATATCCTAATCTAAGGCAACCTAACATCTCGGATGCAATATTTGACAACATACCTGGCCTGTCGAACCTTACTGCTCGGAGGAAACAGTATATACGTCTATAACGGTATATATCCTAATCTAAGGCAACCTAACATCTCGGATGAAATATGTGACAACATTCCTGGCCTGTCGAACGCTACATCTCGGAGGGAACAGTATATACGTCTGTAACGTCATATATCCTAACCTAAGACAACCTAACATCTCGGATGTAACATTTGACAACATTCCAGGTGTGTCGGTCCCTACGTCTCGGTGGTAACGTTACATGCGTCTATAACGCTATATATCCTAACCTAAGGCAACCTAACATCTCGGATGTAACATTTGACAACATTCCAGGCATGTCGGTCCCTACGTCTCGGTGGTAACATTATATGCGTCTATAACGTTATATATCCTTATCTAAGGCAACCTAACATCTCGGATGCAATATTTGACAACATTCCTAGCCTGTCGAACCCTACTTCTCGGAGGGAACAGTATATACGTCTATAACGTTATATATCCTAACCTTGGGCAACCTAACATCTCGGATGTAATATTCTACAACCTTCCAGGCGTGTCGGACCCTACTTCTCGGTGGGAACATTATATGCGTCTATAACGTTGTATATACTTATCTAAGGCAACCTAACATCTCGGATGCAATATTTGACAACATTTGTGGCCTGTCGAACCCTACTTCTCGGAGGGAACAGTATATACGTCTATAACGTCATATGTCCTAACCTAAGGCAACTTAACATCTCGGATGTAACATTTGGCAACATTCCAGGCGTGTCGGTCCCTACGTCTCGGTGGTAACATTACATGCGTCTATAACGTTATATATCCTAACCTAAGGCAACCTAACATCTCGGATGCAATATTTGACAACATTCCTGGCCTGTCGAACCCTACTTCTCGGAGGGAGCAGTATATACGTCTATAACGTCATATATCCTAACCTAAGGCAACCTAACGTCTCGGATGTAACATTTGACAACATTCCAGGCGTGTCGGTCACTACGTCTCGGTGGTAACATTACATGCGTCTATAACGGTATATTTCCTAATCTAAGGCAACCTAACATCTCGGATGCAATATTTGACAACATTCCTGGCCTGTCGAACCCTACTTCTCGGAGGGAACAGTATATACGTCTATAACGTTATATATCCTAACCGAAGGCAACCTGACATCTCGGATGTAATATTCTACAGCATTCAAGGCGTGTCGGACCCTACTTCTCGGTGGGAACATTATATGAGTCTATAACGTTGTATATCCTAACCTAAGGCAACCTATTATCTCAGACGTAATATTTTACAATATTCCTCGCGTGTCGGTGCATACTTTTCGGTGGGAATATTATATGCGTCCACAACGTTCGATATCGTAATCTAAGGCAATCTAACATCTCGGATGCAATATTTGACAACATTCCTTGCCTGTCGAACCCTACTTCTCGGAGGGCACAGTATGTACGTCTATAACGTTATATATCCTAACCTAAGACAACCTAACATCTCGGATGTAATATTCTACAACCTTCCAGGCGTGTCGGACCCTACTTCTCGGTGGTAACATTATATGCGTCTATAACGTTGCATATCCTAATCTAAGGCAACCTAACATCTCGGATGCAATATTTGACAACATTTGTGGCCTGTCGAACCCTACTTCTCGGAGGGAACAGTATATACGTCTATAGCGGTATATATCCTAATCTAAGGCAACCTAACATCTCGTATGCAATATTTGACAACATTCCTGGCCTATCGAACCCTACTTCTCGGAGGGAACAGTATATATGTCTATAACGTTATATATCCTAACCGAAGGCAACCTGACATCTCGGATGTAATATTCTACATCATTCAAGGCGTGTCGGACCCTACTTCTCGGTGGGAACATTATATGAGTCTATAACGTTGTATATCCTAATCTAAGGCAACCTATTATCTCAGACGTAATATTTTACAATATTCCTCGCGTGTCGGTGCATACTTTTCGGTGGGAATATTATATGCGTCCATAACGGTCGATATCGTAATCTAAGGCAATCTAACATCTCGGATGCAATATTTGACAACATTCCTTGCCTGTCGAACCCTACTTCTCGGAGGGAACAGTATGTACGTTTATAACGTTATATATCCTAACCTAAGGCAACCTAACATCTCGGATGTAACATTTGACAACATTCCAGGCGTGTCGGTCCCTACGTCTCGGTGGTAACGTTACATGCGTCTATAACGTTATATATCCTAACCTAAGACAACCTAACATCTCGGATGCAATATTTGACAACATTCCTGGCCTGTCGAACCCTACTTCTCGGAGGGAACAGTATATACGTCTATAACGTCATATATCCTAACCTAAGGCAACCTAACATCTCGGATGTAACATTTGACAACATTCCAGGCATGTCGGTCCCTACGTCTCGGTGGTAACATTATATGCGTCTATAACGTTATATATCCTTATCTAAGGCAACCTAACATCTCGGATGCAATATTTGACAACATTCCAGGCATGTCGGTCCCTACGTCTCGGTGGTAACATTATATGCGTCTATAACGTTATATATCCTTATCTAAGGCAACCTAACATCTCGGATGCAATATTTGACAACATTCCTAGCCTGTCGAACCCTACGTCTCGGTGGTAACATTACATGCGTCTATAACGGTATATTTCCTAATCTAAGGCAACCTAACATCTCGGATGCAATATTTGACAACATTCCTGGCCTGTCGAACCCTACTTCTCGGAGGGAACAGTATATACGTCTATAACGTCATATATCCTAACCTAAGGCAACCTAACATCTCGGATGTAACATTTGACAACATTCCAGGCATGTCGGTCCCTACGTCTCGGTGGTAACATTATATGCGTCTATAACGTTATATATCCTTATCTAAGGCAACCTAACATCTCGGATGCAATATTTGACAACATTCCAGGCATGTCGGTCCCTACGTCTCGGTGGTAACATTACATGCGTCTATAACGGTATATTTCCTAATCTAAGGCAACCTATTATCTCAGACGTAATATTGTACAATATTCCTCGCGTGTCGGTGCATACTCTTCGGTGGGAATATTATATGCGTCCATAACGGTCGATATCGTAATCTAAGGCAATCTAACATCTCGGATGCAATATTTGACAACATTCCTTGCCTGTCGAACCCTACTTCTCGGAGGGAACAGTATGTACGTCTATAACGTTATATATCCTAACCTAAGGCCACCTAACATCTCGGATGCAATATTTGACAACATTCCAGGCGTGTCGGACCCTACTTCTCGGTGGTAACATTATATGCGTCTATAACGTTGCATATCCTAATCTAAGGCAACCTAACATCTCGGATGCAATATTTGACAACATACCTGGCCTGTCGAACCTTACTGCTCGGAGGAAACAGTATATACGTCTATAACGGTATATATCCTAATCTAAGGCAACCTAACATCTCGGATGAAATATTTGACAACATTCCTGGCCTGTCGAACCCTACTTCTCGGAGGGAACAGTATATACGTCTATAACGTCATATATCCTAACCTAAGGCAACCTAACATCTCGGATGTAACATTTGACAACATTCCAGGCATGTCGGTCCCTACGTCTCGGTGGTAACATTATATGCGTCTATAACGTTATATATCCTTATCTAAGGCAACCTAACATCTCGGATGCAATATTTGACAACATTCCAGGCATGTCGGTCCCTACGTCTCGGTGGTAACATTATATGCGTCTATAATGTTATATATCCTTATCTAAGGCAACCTAACATCTCGGATGCAATATTTGACAACATTCCTAGCCTGTCGAACCCTACGTCTCGGTGGTAACATTACATGCGTCTATAACGGTATATTTCCTAATCTAAGGCAACCTATTATCTCAGACGTAATATTGTACAATATTCCTCGCGTGTCGGTGCATACTCTTCGGTGGGAATATTATATGCGTCCATAACGGTCGATATCGTAATCTAAGGCAATCTAACATCTCGGATGCAATATTTGACAACATTCCTTGCCTGTCGAACCCTACTTCTCGGAGGGAACAGTATGTACGTCTATAACGTTATATATCCTAACCTAAGGCAACCTAACATCTCGGATGTAATATTCTACAACCTTCCAGGCGTGTCGGACCCTACTTCTCGGTGGTAACATTATATGCGTCTATAACGTTGCATATCCTAATCTAAGGCAACCTAACATCTCGGATGCAATATTTGACAACATACCTGGCCTGTCGAACCTTACTGCTCGGAGGAAACAGTATATACGTCTATAACGGTATATATCCTAATCTAAGGCAACCTAACATCTCGGATGAAATATGTGACAACATTCCTGGCCTGTCGAACGCTACATCTCGGAGGGAACAGTATATACGTCTGTAACGTCATATATCCTAACCTAAGACAACCTAACATCTCGGATGTAACATTTGACAACATTCCAGGTGTGTCGGTCCCTACGTCTCGGTGGTAACGTTACATGCGTCTATAACGCTATATATCCTAACCTAAGGCAACCTAACATCTCGGATGTAACATTTGACAACATTCCAGGCATGTCGGTCCCTACGTCTCGGTGGTAACATTATATGCGTCTATAACGTTATATATCCTTATCTAAGGCAACCTAACATCTCGGATGCAATATTTGACAACATTCCTAGCCTGTCGAACCCTACTTCTCGGAGGGAACAGTATATACGTCTATAACGTTATATATCCTAACCTTGGGCAACCTAACATCTCGGATGTAATATTCTACAACCTTCCAGGCGTGTCGGACCCTACTTCTCGGTGGGAACATTATATGCGTCTATAACGTTGTATATACTTATCTAAGGCAACCTAACATCTCGGATGCAATATTTGACAACATTTGTGGCCTGTCGAACCCTACTTCTCGGAGGGAACAGTATATACGTCTATAACGTCATATGTCCTAACCTAAGGCAACTTAACATCTCGGATGTAACATTTGGCAACATTCCAGGCGTGTCGGTCCCTACGTCTCGGTGGTAACATTACATGCGTCTATAACGTTATATATCCTAACCTAAGGCAACCTAACATCTCGGATGCAATATTTGACAACATTCCTGGCCTGTCGAACCCTACTTCTCGGAGGGAGCAGTATATACGTCTATAACGTCATATATCCTAACCTAAGGCAACCTAACGTCTCGGATGTAACATTTGACAACATTCCAGGCGTGTCGGTCACTACGTCTCGGTGGTAACATTACATGCGTCTATAACGGTATATTTCCTAATCTAAGGCAACCTAACATCTCGTATGCAATATTTGACAACATTCCTGGCCTATCGAACCCTACTTCTCGGAGGGAACAGTATATATGTCTATAACGTTATATATCCTAACCGAAGGCAACCTGACATCTCGGATGTAATATTCTACATCATTCAAGGCGTGTCGGACCCTACTTCTCGGTGGGAACATTATATGAGTCTATAACGTTGTATATCCTAATCTAAGGCAACCTATTATCTCAGACGTAATATTTTACAATATTCCTCGCGTGTCGGTGCATACTTTTCGGTGGGAATATTATATGCGTCCATAACGGTCGATATCGTAATCTAAGGCAATCTAACATCTCGGATGCAATATTTGACAACATTCCTTGCCTGTCGAACCCTACTTCTCGGAGGGAACAGTATGTACGTTTATAACGTTATATATCCTAACCTAAGGCAACCTAACATCTCGGATGTAATATTCTACAACCTTCCAGGCGTGTCGGACCTTACTTCTCGGTGGTAACATTATATGCGTCTATAACGTTGCATATCCTAATCTAAGGCAACCTAACATCTCGGATGCAATATTTGACAACATTCCTGGCCTGTCGAAGCCTACTGCTCCGAGGGAACAGTATATACGTCTATAACGGTATATATCCTAATCTAAGGCAACCTAACATCTCGGATGAAATATGTGACAACATTCCTGGCCTGTCGAACCCTACATCTCGGAGGGAACAGTATATACGTCTATAACGTCATATATCCTAACCTAAGGCAACCTAACATCTCGGATGCAATATTTGACAACACTCCTGGCCTGTCGAACCCTACTTCTCGGAGCGAACAGCATATACATCTATAACGTCATATATCCTAGCCTAAGGCAACCTAACATCTCGGATGTAACATTTGACAACATTCCAGGCGTGTCGGTCCCTACGTCTCGGTGGTAACATAACATGCGTCTATAACGGTATATATCCTAATCTAAGGCAACCTAACATCTCGGATGAAATATGTGACAACATTCCTGGCCTGTCGAACCCTACATCTCGGAGGGAACAGTATATACGTCTATAACGTCATATATCCTAACGTAAGGCAAACTAACGTCTCGGATGTAACATTTGACAACATTCCAGGCGTGTCGGTCCCTACGTCTCGGTGGTAACATTACATGCGTCTATAACGGTATATTTCCTAATCTAAGGCAACCTGACATCTCGGATGCAATATTTGACAACATTCCTGGCCTGTCGAACCCTACATCTCGGAGGGAACAGTATATACGTCTATAGCGGTATATATCCTAATCTAAGGCAACCTAACATCTCGGATGCAATATTTGACAGCATTCCAGGCCTGTCGAACCCTACTTCTCGGAGGGAACAGTATGTACGTCTATAACGTTATATATCCTAACCTAAGGCAACCTAACATCTCGGATGTAATATTCTACAACCTTCCAGGCGTGTCGGACCCTACTTCTCGGTGGTAACATTATATGCGTCTATAACGTTGCATATCCTAATCTAAGGCAACCTAACATCTCGCATGCAATATTTGACAACATTCCTGGCCTGTCGAACCCTACTTCTCGGAGGGAACAGTATATACGTCTATAACGTTATATATCCTAACCGAAGGCAACCTGACATCTCGGATGTAATATTCTACATCATTCAAGGCGTGTCGGACCCTACTTCTCGGTGGGAACATTATATGAGTCTATAACGTTGTATATCCTAATCTAAGGCAACCTATTATCTCAGACGTAATATTTTACAATATTCCTCGCGTGTCGGTGCATACTTTTCGGTGGGAATATTATATGCGTCCATAACGGTCGATATCGTAATCTAAGGCAATCTAACATCTCGGATGCAATATTTGACAACATTCCTTGCCTGTCGAACCCTACTTCTCGGAGGGAACAGTATGTACGTCTATAACGTTATATATCCTAACCTAAGGCAACCTGACATCTCGGATGTAATATTCTACATCATTCAAGGCGTGTCGGACCCTACTTCTCGGTGGGAACATTATATGAGTCTATAACGTTGTATATCCTAATCTAAGGCAACCTATTATCTCAGACGTAATATTTTACAATATTCCTCGCGTGTCGGTGCATACTCTTCGGTGGGAATATTATATGCGTCCATAACGGTCGATATCGTAATCTAAGGCAATCTAACATCTCGGATGCAATATTTGACAACATTCCTTGCCTGTCGAACCCTACTTCTCGGAGGGAACAGTATGTACGTCTATAACGTTATATATCCTAACCTAAGGCAACCTAACATCTCGGATGTAATATTCTACAACCTTCCAGGCGTGTCGGACCCTACTTCTCGGTGGTAACATTATATGCGTCTATAACGTTGCATATCCTAATCTAAGGCAACCTAACATCTCGGATGCAATATTTGACAACATACCTGGCCTGTCGAACCTTACTGCTCGGAGGAAACAGTATATACGTCTATAACGGTATATATCCTAATCTAAGGCAACCTAACATCTCGGATGAAATATGTGACAACATTCCTGGCCTGTCGAACGCTACATCTCGGAGGGAACAGTATATACGTCTGTAACGTCATATATCCTAACCTAAGACAACCTAACATCTCGGATGTAACATTTGACAACATTCCAGGTGTGTCGGTCCCTACGTCTCGGTGGTAACGTTACATGCGTCTATAACGCTATATATCCTAACCTAAGGCAACCTAACATCTCGGATGTAACATTTGACAACATTCCAGGCATGTCGGTCCCTACGTCTCGGTGGTAACATTATATGCGTCTATAACGTTATATATCCTTATCTAAGGCAACCTAACATCTCGGATGCAATATTTGACAACATTCCTAGCCTGTCGAACCCTACTTCTCGGAGGGAACAGTATATACGTCTATAACGTTATATATCCTAACCTTGGGCAACCTAACATCTCGGATGTAATATTCTACAACCTTCCAGGCGTGTCGGACCCTACTTCTCGGTGGGAACATTATATGCGTCTATAACGTTGTATATACTTATCTAAGGCAACCTAACATCTCGGATGCAATATTTGACAACATTTGTGGCCTGTCGAACCCTACTTCTCGGAGGGAACAGTATATACGTCTATAACGTCATATGTCCTAACCTAAGGCAACTTAACATCTCGGATGTAACATTTGGCAACATTCCAGGCGTGTCGGTCCCTACGTCTCGGTGGTAACATTACATGCGTCTATAACGTTATATATCCTAACCTAAGGCAACCTAACATCTCGGATGCAATATTTGACAACATTCCTGGCCTGTCGAACCCTACTTCTCGGAGGGAGCAGTATATACGTCTATAACGTCATATATCCTAACCTAAGGCAACCTAACGTCTCGGATGTAACATTTGACAACATTCCAGGCGTGTCGGTCACTACGTCTCGGTGGTAACATTACATGCGTCTATAACGGTATATTTCCTAATCTAAGGCAACCTAACATCTCGGATGCAATATTTGACAACATTCCTGGCCTGTCGAACCCTACTTCTCGGAGGGAACAGTATATACGTCTATAACGTTATATATCCTAACCGAAGGCAACCTGACATCTCGGATGTAATATTCTACAGCATTCAAGGCGTGTCGGACCCTACTTCTCGGTGGGAACATTATATGAGTCTATAACGTTGTATATCCTAACCTAAGGCAACCTATTATCTCAGACGTAATATTTTACAATATTCCTCGCGTGTCGGTGCATACTTTTCGGTGGGAATATTATATGCGTCCACAACGTTCGATATCGTAATCTAAGGCAATCTAACATCTCGGATGCAATATTTGACAACATTCCTTGCCTGTCGAACCCTACTTCTCGGAGGGCACAGTATGTACGTCTATAACGTTATATATCCTAACCTAAGACAACCTAACATCTCGGATGTAATATTCTACAACCTTCCAGGCGTGTCGGACCCTACTTCTCGGTGGTAACATTATATGCGTCTATAACGTTGCATATCCTAATCTAAGGCAACCTAACATCTCGGATGCAATATTTGACAACATTTGTGGCCTGTCGAACCCTACTTCTCGGAGGGAACAGTATATACGTCTATAGCGGTATATATCCTAATCTAAGGCAACCTAACATCTCGTATGCAATATTTGACAACATTCCTGGCCTATCGAACCCTACTTCTCGGAGGGAACAGTATATATGTCTATAACGTTATATATCCTAACCGAAGGCAACCTGACATCTCGGATGTAATATTCTACATCATTCAAGGCGTGTCGGACCCTACTTCTCGGTGGGAACATTATATGAGTCTATAACGTTGTATATCCTAATCTAAGGCAACCTATTATCTCAGACGTAATATTTTACAATATTCCTCGCGTGTCGGTGCATACTTTTCGGTGGGAATATTATATGCGTCCATAACGGTCGATATCGTAATCTAAGGCAATCTAACATCTCGGATGCAATATTTGACAACATTCCTTGCCTGTCGAACCCTACTTCTCGGAGGGAACAGTATGTACGTTTATAACGTTATATATCCTAACCTAAGGCAACCTAACATCTCGGATGTAATATTCTACAACCTTCCAGGCGTGTCGGACCTTACTTCTCGGTGGTAACATTATATGCGTCTATAACGTTGCATATCCTAATCTAAGGCAACCTAACATCTCGGATGCAATATTTGACAACATTCCTGGCCTGTCGAAGCCTACTGCTCCGAGGGAACAGTATATACGTCTATAACGGTATATATCCTAATCTAAGGCAACCTAACATCTCGGATGAAATATGTGACAACATTCCTGGCCTGTCGAACCCTACATCTCGGAGGGAACAGTATATACGTCTATAACGTCATATATCCTAACCTAAGGCAACCTAACATCTCGGATGCAATATTTGACAACACTCCTGGCCTGTCGAACCCTACTTCTCGGAGCGAACAGCATATACATCTATAACGTCATATATCCTAGCCTAAGGCAACCTAACATCTCGGATGTAACATTTGACAACATTCCAGGCGTGTCGGTCCCTACGTCTCGGTGGTAACATAACATGCGTCTATAACGGTATATATCCTAATCTAAGGCAACCTAACATCTCGGATGAAATATGTGACAACATTCCTGGCCTGTCGAACCCTACATCTCGGAGGGAACAGTATATACGTCTATAACGTCATATATCCTAACGTAAGGCAAACTAACGTCTCGGATGTAACATTTGACAACATTCCAGGCGTGTCGGTCCCTACGTCTCGGTGGTAACATTACATGCGTCTATAACGGTATATTTCCTAATCTAAGGCAACCTGACATCTCGGATGCAATATTTGACAACATTCCTGGCCTGTCGAACCCTACATCTCGGAGGGAACAGTATATACGTCTATAGCGGTATATATCCTAATCTAAGGCAACCTAACATCTCGGATGCAATATTTGACAGCATTCCAGGCCTGTCGAACCCTACTTCTCGGAGGGAACAGTATGTACGTCTATAACGTTATATATCCTAACCTAAGGCAACCTAACATCTCGGATGTAATATTCTACAACCTTCCAGGCGTGTCGGACCCTACTTCTCGGTGGTAACATTATATGCGTCTATAACGTTGCATATCCTAATCTAAGGCAACCTAACATCTCGCATGCAATATTTGACAACATTCCTGGCCTGTCGAACCCTACTTCTCGGAGGGAACAGTATATACGTCTATAACGTTATATATCCTAACCGAAGGCAACCTGACATCTCGGATGTAATATTCTACATCATTCAAGGCGTGTCGGACCCTACTTCTCGGTGGGAACATTATATGAGTCTATAACGTTGTATATCCTAATCTAAGGCAACCTATTATCTCAGACGTAATATTTTACAATATTCCTCGCGTGTCGGTGCATACTTTTCGGTGGGAATATTATATGCGTCCATAACGGTCGATATCGTAATCTAAGGCAATCTAACATCTCGGATGCAATATTTGACAACATTCCTTGCCTGTCGAACCCTACTTCTCGGAGGGAACAGTATGTACGTCTATAACGTTATATATCCTAACCTAAGGCAACCTGACATCTCGGATGTAATATTCTACATCATTCAAGGCGTGTCGGACCCTACTTCTCGGTGGGAACATTATATGAGTCTATAACGTTGTATATCCTAATCTAAGGCAACCTATTATCTCAGACGTAATATTTTACAATATTCCTCGCGTGTCGGTGCATACTTTTCGGTGGGAATATTATATGCGTCCATAACGGTCGATATCGTAATCTAAGGCAATCTAACATCTCGGATGCAATATTTGACAACATTCCTTGCCTGTCGAACCCTACTTCTCGGAGGGAACAGTATGTACGTCTATAACGTTATATATCCTAACCTAAGGCAACCTAACATCTCGGATGTAATATTCTACAACCTTCCAGGCGTGTCGGACCCTACTTCTCGGTGGTAACATTATATGCGTCTATAACGTTGCATATCCTAATCTAAGGCAACCTAACATCTCGGATGCAATATTTGACAACATACCTGGCCTGTCGAACCTTACTGCTCGGAGGAAACAGTATATACGTCTATAACGGTATATATCCTAATCTAAGGCAACCTAACATCTCGGATGAAATATGTGACAACATTCCTGGCCTGTCGAACGCTACATCTCGGAGGGAACAGTATATACGTCTGTAACGTCATATATCCTAACCTAAGACAACCTAACATCTCGGATGTAACATTTGACAACATTCCAGGTGTGTCGGTCCCTACGTCTCGGTGGTAACGTTACATGCGTCTATAACGCTATATATCCTAACCTAAGGCAACCTAACATCTCGGATGTAACATTTGACAACATTCCAGGCATGTCGGTCCCTACGTCTCGGTGGTAACATTATATGCGTCTATAACGTTATATATCCTTATCTAAGGCAACCTAACATCTCGGATGCAATATTTGACAACATTCCTAGCCTGTCGAACCCTACTTCTCGGAGGGAACAGTATATACGTCTATAACGTTATATATCCTAACCTTGGGCAACCTAACATCTCGGATGTAATATTCTACAACCTTCCAGGCGTGTCGGACCCTACTTCTCGGTGGGAACATTATATGCGTCTATAACGTTGTATATACTTATCTAAGGCAACCTAACATCTCGGATGCAATATTTGACAACATTTGTGGCCTGTCAAACCCTACTTCTCGGAGGGAACAGTATATACGTCTATAACGTCATATGTCCTAACCTAAGGCAACTTAACATCTCGGATGTAACATTTGGCAACATTCCAGGCGTGTCGGTCCCTACGTCTCGGTGGTAACATTACATGCGTCTATAACGTTATATATCCTAACCTAAGGCAACCTAACATCTCGGATGCAATATTTGACAACATTCCTGGCCTGTCGAACCCTACTTCTCGGAGGGAGCAGTATATACGTCTATAACGTCATATATCCTAACCTAAGGCAACCTAACGTCTCGGATGTAACATTTGACAACATTCCAGGCGTGTCGGTCACTACGTCTCGGTGGTAACATTACATGCGTCTATAACGGTATATTTCCTAATCTAAGGCAACCTAACATCTCGGATGCAATATTTGACAACATTCCTGGCCTGTCGAACCCTACTTCTCGGAGGGAACAGTATATACGTCTATAACGTTATATATCCTAACCGAAGGCAACCTGACATCTCGGATGTAATATTCTACAGCATTCAAGGCGTGTCGGACCCTACTTCTCGGTGGGAACATTATATGAGTCTATAACGTTGTATATCCTAACCTAAGGCAACCTATTATCTCAGACGTAATATTTTACAATATTCCTCGCGTGTCGGTGCATACTTTTCGGTGGGAATATTATATGCGTCCACAACGTTCGATATCGTAATCTAAGGCAATCTAACATCTCGGATGCAATATTTGACAACATTCCTTGCCTGTCGAACCCTACTTCTCGGAGGGCACAGTATGTACGTCTATAACGTTATATATCCTAACCTAAGACAACCTAACATCTCGGATGTAATATTCTACAACCTTCCAGGCGTGTCGGACCCTACTTCTCGGTGGTAACATTATATGCGTCTATAACGTTGCATATCCTAATCTAAGGCAACCTAACATCTCGGATGCAATATTTGACAACATTTGTGGCCTGTCGAACCCTACTTCTCGGAGGGAACAGTATATACGTCTATAGCGGTATATATCCTAATCTAAGGCAACCTAACATCTCGTATGCAATATTTGACAACATTCCTGGCCTATCGAACCCTACTTCTCGGAGGGAACAGTATATATGTCTATAACGTTATATATCCTAACCGAAGGCAACCTGACATCTCGGATGTAATATTCTACATCATTCAAGGCGTGTCGGACCCTACTTCTCGGTGGGAACATTATATGAGTCTATAACGTTGTATATCCTAATCTAAGGCAACCTATTATCTCAGACGTAATATTTTACAATATTCCTCGCGTGTCGGTGCATACTTTTCGGTGGGAATATTATATGCGTCCATAACGGTCGATATCGTAATCTAAGGCAATCTAACATCTCGGATGCAATATTTGACAACATTCCTTGCCTGTCGAACCCTACTTCTCGGAGGGAACAGTATGTACGTTTGTAACGTTATATATCCTAACCTAAGGCAACCTAACATCTCGGATGTAATATTCTACAACCTTCCAGGCGTGTCGGACCTTACTTCTCGGTGGTAACATTATATGCGTCTATAACGTTGCATATCCTAATCTAAGGCAACCTAACATCTCGGATGCAATATTTGACAACATTCCTGGCCTGTCGAAGCCTACTGCTCCGAGGGAACAGTATATACGTCTATAACGGTATATATCCTAATCTAAGGCAACCTAACATCTCGGATGAAATATGTGACAACATTCCTGGCCTGTCGAACCCTACATCTCGGAGGGAACAGTATATACGTCTATAACGTCATATATCCTAACCTAAGGCAACCTAACATCTCGGATGCAATATTTGACAACACTCCTGGCCTGTCGAACCCTACTTCTCGGAGCGAACAGCATATACATCTATAACGTCATATATCCTAGCCTAAGGCAACCTAACATCTCGGATGTAACATTTGACAACATTCCAGGCGTGTCGGTCCCTACGTCTCGGTGGTAACATAACATGCGTCTATAACGGTATATATCCTAATCTAAGGCAACCTAACATCTCGGATGAAATATGTGACAACATTCCTGGCCTGTCGAACCCTACATCTCGGAGGGAACAGTATATACGTCTATAACGTCATATATCCTAACGTAAGGCAAACTAACGTCTCGGATGTAACATTTGACAACATTCCAGGCGTGTCGGTCCCTACGTCTCGGTGGTAACATTACATGCGTCTATAACGGTATATTTCCTAATCTAAGGCAACCTGACATCTCGGATGCAATATTTGACAACATTCCTGGCCTGTCGAACCCTACATCTCGGAGGGAACAGTATATACGTCTATAGCGGTATATATCCTAATCTAAGGCAACCTAACATCTCGGATGCAATATTTGACAGCATTCCAGGCCTGTCGAACCCTACTTCTCGGAGGGAACAGTATGTACGTCTATAACGTTATATATCCTAACCTAAGGCAACCTAACATCTCGGATGTAATATTCTACAACCTTCCAGGCGTGTCGGACCATACTTCTCGGTGGTAACATTATATGCGTCTATAACGTTGCATATCCTAATCTAAGGCAACCTAACATCTCGGATGCAATATTTGACAACATTCCTGGCCTGTCGAACCCTACTTCTCGGAGGGAACAGTATATACGTCTATAACGTTATATATCCTAACCGAAGGCAACCTGACATCTCGGATGTAATATTCTACATCATTCAAGGCGTGTCGGACCCTACTTCTCGGTGGGAACATTATATGAGTCTATAACGTTGTATATCCTAATCTAAGGCAACCTATTATCTCAGACGTAATATTTTACAATATTCCTCGCGTGTCGGTGCATACTTTTCGGTGGGAATATTATATGCGTCCATAACGGTCGATATCGTAATCTAAGGCAATCTAACATCTCGGATGCAATATTTGACAACATTCCTTGCCTGTCGAACCCTACTTCTCGGAGGGAACAGTATGTACGTCTATAACGTTATATATCCTAACCTAAGGCAACCTGACATCTCGGATGTAATATTCTACATCATTCAAGGCGTGTCGGACCCTACTTCTCGGTGGGAACATTATATGAGTCTATAACGTTGTATATCCTAATCTAAGGCAACCTATTATCTCAGACGTAATATTTTACAATATTCCTCGCGTGTCGGTGCATACTTTTCGGTGGGAATATTATATGCGTCCATAACGGTCGATATCGTAATCTAAGGCAATCTAACATCTCGGATGCAATATTTGACAACATTCCTTGCCTGTCGAACCCTACTTCTCGGAGGGAACAGTATGTACGTCTATAACGTTATATATCCTAACCTAAGGCAACCTAACATCTCGGATGTAATATTCTACAACCTTCCAGGCGTGTCGGACCCTACTTCTCGGTGGTAACATTATATGCGTCTATAACGTTGCATATCCTAATCTAAGGCAACCTAACATCTCGGATGCAATATTTGACAACATTTGTGGCCTGTCGAACCCTACTTCTCGGAGGGAACAGTATATACGTCTATAGCGGTATATATCCTAATCTAAGGCAACCTAACATCTCGTATGCAATATTTGACAACATTCCTGGCCTATCGAACCCTACTTCTCGGAGGGAACAGTATATATGTCTATAACGTTATATATCCTAACCGAAGGCAACCTGACATCTCGGATGTAATATTCTACATCATTCAAGGCGTGTCGGACCCTACTTCTCGGTGGGAACATTATATGAGTCTATAACGTTGTATATCCTAATCTAAGGCAACCTATTATCTCAGACGTAATATTTTACAATATTCCTCGCGTGTCGGTGCATACTTTTCGGTGGGAATATTATATGCGTCCATAACGGTCGATATCGTAATCTAAGGCAATCTAACATCTCGGATGCAATATTTGACAACATTCCTTGCCTGTCGAACCCTACTTCTCGGAGGGAACAGTATGTACGTTTATAACGTTATATATCCTAACCTAAGGCAACCTAACATCTCGGATGTAATATTCTACAACCTTCCAGGCGTGTCGGACCTTACTTCTCGGTGGTAACATTATATGCGTCTATAACGTTGCATATCCTAATCTAAGGCAACCTAACATCTCGGATGCAATATTTGACAACATTCCTGGCCTGTCGAAGCCTACTGCTCCGAGGGAACAGTATATACGTCTATAACGGTATATATCCTAATCTAAGGCAACCTAACATCTCGGATGAAATATGTGACAACATTCCTGGCCTGTCGAACCCTACATCTCGGAGGGAACAGTATATACGTCTATAACGTCATATATCCTAACCTAAGGCAACCTAACATCTCGGATGCAATATTTGACAACACTCCTGGCCTGTCGAACCCTACTTCTCGGAGCGAACAGCATATACATCTATAACGTCATATATCCTAGCCTAAGGCAACCTAACATCTCGGATGTAACATTTGACAACATTCCAGGCGTGTCGGTCCCTACGTCTCGGTGGTAACATAACATGCGTCTATAACGGTATATATCCTAATCTAAGGCAACCTAACATCTCGGATGAAATATGTGACAACATTCCTGGCCTGTCGAACCCTACATCTCGGAGGGAACAGTATATACGTCTATAACGTCATATATCCTAACGTAAGGCAAACTAACGTCTCGGATGTAACATTTGACAACATTCCAGGCGTGTCGGTCCCTACGTCTCGGTGGTAACATTACATGCGTCTATAACGGTATATTTCCTAATCTAAGGCAACCTGACATCTCGGATGCAATATTTGACAACATTCCTGGCCTGTCGAACCCTACATCTCGGAGGGAACAGTATATACGTCTATAGCGGTATATATCCTAATCTAAGGCAACCTAACATCTCGGATGCAATATTTGACAGCATTCCAGGCCTGTCGAACCCTACTTCTCGGAGGGAACAGTATGTACGTCTATAACGTTATATATCCTAACCTAAGGCAACCTAACATCTCGGATGTAATATTCTACAACCTTCCAGGCGTGTCGGACCATACTTCTCGGTGGTAACATTATATGCGTCTATAACGTTGCATATCCTAATCTAAGGCAACCTAACATCTCGGATGCAATATTTGACAACATTCCTGGCCTGTCGAACCCTACTTCTCGGAGGGAACAGTATATACGTCTATAACGTTATATATCCTAACCGAAGGCAACCTGACATCTCGGATGTAATATTCTACATCATTCAAGGCGTGTCGGACCCTACTTCTCGGTGGGAACATTATATGAGTCTATAACGTTGTATATCCTAATCTAAGGCAACCTATTATCTCAGACGTAATATTTTACAATATTCCTCGCGTGTCGGTGCATACTTTTCGGTGGGAATATTATATGCGTCCATAACGGTCGATATCGTAATCTAAGGCAATCTAACATCTCGGATGCAATATTTGACAACATTCCTTGCCTGTCGAACCCTACTTCTCGGAGGGAACAGTATGTACGTCTATAACGTTATATATCCTAACCTAAGGCAACCTGACATCTCGGATGTAATATTCTACATCATTCAAGGCGTGTCGGACCCTACTTCTCGGTGGGAACATTATATGAGTCTATAACGTTGTATATCCTAATCTAAGGCAACCTATTATCTCAGACGTAATATTTTACAATATTCCTCGCGTGTCGGTGCATACTTTTCGGTGGGAATATTATATGCGTCCATAACGGTCGATATCGTAATCTAAGGCAATCTAACATCTCGGATGCAATATTTGACAACATTCCTTGCCTGTCGAACCCTACTTCTCGGAGGGAACAGTATGTACGTCTATAACGTTATATATCCTAACCTAAGGCAACCTAACATCTCGGATGTAATATTCTACAACCTTCCAGGCGTGTCGGACCCTACTTCTCGGTGGTAACATTATATGCGTCTATAACGTTGCATATCCTAATCTAAGGCAACCTAACATCTCGGATGCAATATTTGACAACATTTGTGGCCTGTCGAACCCTACTTCTCGGAGGGAACAGTATATACGTCTATAGCGGTATATATCCTAATCTAAGGCAACCTAACATCTCGTATGCAATATTTGACAACATTCCTGGCCTATCGAACCCTACTTCTCGGAGGGAACAGTATATATGTCTATAACGTTATATATCCTAACCGAAGGCAACCTGACATCTCGGATGTAATATTCTACATCATTCAAGGCGTGTCGGACCCTACTTCTCGGTGGGAACATTATATGAGTCTATAACGTTGTATATCCTAATCTAAGGCAACCTATTATCTCAGACGTAATATTTTACAATATTCCTCGCGTGTCGGTGCATACTTTTCGGTGGGAATATTATATGCGTCCATAACGGTCGATATCGTAATCTAAGGCAATCTAACATCTCGGATGCAATATTTGACAACATTCCTTGCCTGTCGAACCCTACTTCTCGGAGGGAACAGTATGTACGTTTATAACGTTATATATCCTAACCTAAGGCAACCTAACATCTCGGATGTAATATTCTACAACCTTCCAGGCGTGTCGGACCTTACTTCTCGGTGGTAACATTATATGCGTCTATAACGTTGCATATCCTAATCTAAGGCAACCTAACATCTCGGATGCAATATTTGACAACATTCCTGGCCTGTCGAAGCCTACTGCTCCGAGGGAACAGTATATACGTCTATAACGGTATATATCCTAATCTAAGGCAACCTAACATCTCGGATGAAATATGTGACAACATTCCTGGCCTGTCGAACCCTACATCTCGGAGGGAACAGTATATACGTCTATAACGTCATATATCCTAACCTAAGGCAACCTAACATCTCGGATGCAATATTTGACAACACTCCTGGCCTGTCGAACCCTACTTCTCGGAGCGAACAGCATATACATCTATAACGTCATATATCCTAGCCTAAGGCAACCTAACATCTCGGATGTAACATTTGACAACATTCCAGGCGTGTCGGTCCCTACGTCTCGGTGGTAACATAACATGCGTCTATAACGGTATATATCCTAATCTAAGGCAACCTAACATCTCGGATGAAATATGTGACAACATTCCTGGCCTGTCGAACCCTACATCTCGGAGGGAACAGTATATACGTCTATAACGTCATATATCCTAACGTAAGGCAAACTAACGTCTCGGATGTAACATTTGACAACATTCCAGGCGTGTCGGTCCCTACGTCTCGGTGGTAACATTACATGCGTCTATAACGGTATATTTCCTAATCTAAGGCAACCTGACATCTCGGATGCAATATTTGACAACATTCCTGGCCTGTCGAACCCTACATCTCGGAGGGAACAGTATATACGTCTATAGCGGTATATATCCTAATCTAAGGCAACCTAACATCTCGGATGCAATATTTGACAGCATTCCAGGCCTGTCGAACCCTACTTCTCGGAGGGAACAGTATGTACGTCTATAACGTTATATATCCTAACCTAAGGCAACCTAACATCTCGGATGTAATATTCTACAACCTTCCAGGCGTGTCGGACCCTACTTCTCGGTGGTAACATTATATGCGTCTATAACGTTGCATATCCTAATCTAAGGCAACCTAACATCTCGCATGCAATATTTGACAACATTCCTGGCCTGTCGAACCCTACTTCTCGGAGGGAACAGTATATACGTCTATAACGTTATATATCCTAACCGAAGGCAACCTGACATCTCGGATGTAATATTCTACATCATTCAAGGCATGTCGGACCCTACTTCTCGGTGGGAACATTATATGAGTCTATAACGTTGTATATCCTAATCTAAGGCAACCTATTATCTCAGACGTAATATTTTACAATATTCCTCGCGTGTCGGTGCATACTTTTCGGTGGGAATATTATATGCGTCCATAACGGTCGATATCGTAATCTAAGGCAATCTAACATCTCGGATGCAATATTTGACAACATTCCTTGCCTGTCGAACCCTACTTCTCGGAGGGAACAGTATGTACGTCTATAACGTTATATATCCTAACCTAAGGCAACCTGACATCTCGGATGTAATATTCTACATCATTCAAGGCGTGTCGGACCCTACTTCTCGGTGGGAACATTATATGAGTCTATAACGTTGTATATCCTAATCTAAGGCAACCTATTATCTCAGACGTAATATTTTACAATATTCCTCGCGTGTCGGTGCATACTTTTCGGTGGGAATATTATATGCGTCCATAACGGTCGATATCGTAATCTAAGGCAATCTAACATCTCGGATGCAATATTTGACAACATTCCTTGCCTGTCGAACCCTACTTCTCGGAGGGAACAGTATGTACGTCTATAACGTTATATATCCTAACCTAAGGCAACCTAACATCTCGGATGTAATATTCTACAACCTTCCAGGCGTGTCGGACCCTACTTCTCGGTGGTAACATTATATGCGTCTATAACGTTGCATATCCTAATCTAAGGCAACCTAACATCTCGGATGCAATATTTGACAACATACCTGGCCTGTCGAACCTTACTGCTCGGAGGAAACAGTATATACGTCTATAACGGTATATATCCTAATCTAAGGCAACCTAACATCTCGGATGAAATATGTGACAACATTCCTGGCCTGTCGAACGCTACATCTCGGAGGGAACAGTATATACGTCTGTAACGTCATATATCCTAACCTAAGACAACCTAACATCTCGGATGTAACATTTGACAACATTCCAGGTGTGTCGGTCCCTACGTCTCGGTGGTAACGTTACATGCGTCTATAACGCTATATATCCTAACCTAAGGCAACCTAACATCTCGGATGTAACATTTGACAACATTCCAGGCATGTCGGTCCCTACGTCTCGGTGGTAACATTATATGCGTCTATAACGTTATATATCCTTATCTAAGGCAACCTAACATCTCGGATGCAATATTTGACAACATTCCTAGCCTGTCGAACCCTACTTCTCGGAGGGAACAGTATATACGTCTATAACGTTATATATCCTAACCTTGGGCAACCTAACATCTCGGATGTAATATTCTACAACCTTCCAGGCGTGTCGGACCCTACTTCTCGGTGGGAACATTATATGCGTCTATAACGTTGTATATACTTATCTAAGGCAACCTAACATCTCGGATGCAATATTTGACAACATTTGTGGCCTGTCAAACCCTACTTCTCGGAGGGAACAGTATATACGTCTATAACGTCATATGTCCTAACCTAAGGCAACTTAACATCTCGGATGTAACATTTGGCAACATTCCAGGCGTGTCGGTCCCTACGTCTCGGTGGTAACATTACATGCGTCTATAACGTTATATATCCTAACCTAAGGCAACCTAACATCTCGGATGCAATATTTGACAACATTCCTGGCCTGTCGAACCCTACTTCTCGGAGGGAGCAGTATATACGTCTATAACGTCATATATCCTAACCTAAGGCAACCTAACGTCTCGGATGTAACATTTGACAACATTCCAGGCGTGTCGGTCACTACGTCTCGGTGGTAACATTACATGCGTCTATAACGGTATATTTCCTAATCTAAGGCAACCTAACATCTCGGATGCAATATTTGACAACATTCCTGGCCTGTCGAACCCTACTTCTCGGAGGGAACAGTATATACGTCTATAACGTTATATATCCTAACCGAAGGCAACCTGACATCTCGGATGTAATATTCTACAGCATTCAAGGCGTGTCGGACCCTACTTCTCGGTGGGAACATTATATGAGTCTATAACGTTGTATATCCTAACCTAAGGCAACCTATTATCTCAGACGTAATATTTTACAATATTCCTCGCGTGTCGGTGCATACTTTTCGGTGGGAATATTATATGCGTCCACAACGTTCGATATCGTAATCTAAGGCAATCTAACATCTCGGATGCAATATTTGACAACATTCCTTGCCTGTCGAACCCTACTTCTCGGAGGGCACAGTATGTACGTCTATAACGTTATATATCCTAACCTAAGACAACCTAACATCTCGGATGTAATATTCTACAACCTTCCAGGCGTGTCGGACCCTACTTCTCGGTGGTAACATTATATGCGTCTATAACGTTGCATATCCTAATCTAAGGCAACCTAACATCTCGGATGCAATATTTGACAACATTTGTGGCCTGTCGAACCCTACTTCTCGGAGGGAACAGTATATACGTCTATAGCGGTATATATCCTAATCTAAGGCAACCTAACATCTCGTATGCAATATTTGACAACATTCCTGGCCTATCGAACCCTACTTCTCGGAGGGAACAGTATATATGTCTATAACGTTATATATCCTAACCGAAGGCAACCTGACATCTCGGATGTAATATTCTACATCATTCAAGGCGTGTCGGACCCTACTTCTCGGTGGGAACATTATATGAGTCTATAACGTTGTATATCCTAATCTAAGGCAACCTATTATCTCAGACGTAATATTTTACAATATTCCTCGCGTGTCGGTGCATACTTTTCGGTGGGAATATTATATGCGTCCATAACGGTCGATATCGTAATCTAAGGCAATCTAACATCGCGGATGCAATATTTGACAACATTCCTTGCCTGTCGAACCCTACTTCTCGGAGGGAACAGTATGTACGTTTGTAACGTTATATATCCTAACCTAAGGCAACCTAACATCTCGGATGTAATATTCTACAACCTTCCAGGCGTGTCGGACCTTACTTCTCGGTGGTAACATTATATGCGTCTATAACGTTGCATATCCTAATCTAAGGCAACCTAACATCTCGGATGCAATATTTGACAACATTCCTGGCCTGTCGAAGCCTACTGCTCCGAGGGAACAGTATATACGTCTATAACGGTATATATCCTAATCTAAGGCAACCTAACATCTCGGATGAAATATGTGACAACATTCCTGGCCTGTCGAACCCTACATCTCGGAGGGAACAGTATATACGTCTATAACGTCATATATCCTAACCTAAGGCAACCTAACATCTCGGATGCAATATTTGACAACACTCCTGGCCTGTCGAACCCTACTTCTCGGAGCGAACAGCATATACATCTATAACGTCATATATCCTAGCCTAAGGCAACCTAACATCTCGGATGTAACATTTGACAACATTCCAGGCGTGTCGGTCCCTACGTCTCGGTGGTAACATAACATGCGTCTATAACGGTATATATCCTAATCTAAGGCAACCTAACATCTCGGATGAAATATGTGACAACATTCCTGGCCTGTCGAACCCTACATCTCGGAGGGAACAGTATATACGTCTATAACGTCATATATCCTAACGTAAGGCAAACTAACGTCTCGGATGTAACATTTGACAACATTCCAGGCGTGTCGGTCCCTACGTCTCGGTGGTAACATTACATGCGTCTATAACGGTATATTTCCTAATCTAAGGCAACCTGACATCTCGGATGCAATATTTGACAACATTCCTGGCCTGTCGAACCCTACATCTCGGAGGGAACAGTATATACGTCTATAGCGGTATATATCCTAATCTAAGGCAACCTAACATCTCGGATGCAATATTTGACAGCATTCCAGGCCTGTCGAACCCTACTTCTCGGAGGGAACAGTATGTACGTCTATAACGTTATATATCCTAACCTAAGGCAACCTAACATCTCGGATGTAATATTCTACAACCTTCCAGGCGTGTCGGACCATACTTCTCGGTGGTAACATTATATGCGTCTATAACGTTGCATATCCTAATCTAAGGCAACCTAACATCTCGGATGCAATATTTGACAACATTCCTGGCCTGTCGAACCCTACTTCTCGGAGGGAACAGTATATACGTCTATAACGTTATATATCCTAACCGAAGGCAACCTGACATCTCGGATGTAATATTCTACATCATTCAAGGCGTGTCGGACCCTACTTCTCGGTGGGAACATTATATGAGTCTATAACGTTGTATATCCTAATCTAAGGCAACCTATTATCTCAGACGTAATATTTTACAATATTCCTCGCGTGTCGGTGCATACTTTTCGGTGGGAATATTATATGCGTCCATAACGGTCGATATCGTAATCTAAGGCAATCTAACATCTCGGATGCAATATTTGACAACATTCCTTGCCTGTCGAACCCTACTTCTCGGAGGGAACAGTATGTACGTCTATAACGTTATATATCCTAACCTAAGGCAACCTGACATCTCGGATGTAATATTCTACATCATTCAAGGCGTGTCGGACCCTACTTCTCGGTGGGAACATTATATGAGTCTATAACGTTGTATATCCTAATCTAAGGCAACCTATTATCTCAGACGTAATATTTTACAATATTCCTCGCGTGTCGGTGCATACTTTTCGGTGGGAATATTATATGCGTCCATAACGGTCGATATCGTAATCTAAGGCAATCTAACATCTCGGATGCAATATTTGACAACATTCCTTGCCTGTCGAACCCTACTTCTCGGAGGGAACAGTATGTACGTCTATAACGTTATATATCCTAACCTAAGGCAACCTAACATCTCGGATGTAATATTCTACAACCTTCCAGGCGTGTCGGACCCTACTTCTCGGTGGTAACATTATATGCGTCTATAACGTTGCATATCCTAATCTAAGGCAACCTAACATCTCGGATGCAATATTTGACAACATTTGTGGCCTGTCGAACCCTACTTCTCGGAGGGAACAGTATATACGTCTATAGCGGTATATATCCTAATCTAAGGCAACCTAACATCTCGTATGCAATATTTGACAACATTCCTGGCCTATCGAACCCTACTTCTCGGAGGGAACAGTATATATGTCTATAACGTTATATATCCTAACCGAAGGCAACCTGACATCTCGGATGTAATATTCTACATCATTCAAGGCGTGTCGGACCCTACTTCTCGGTGGGAACATTATATGAGTCTATAACGTTGTATATCCTAATCTAAGGCAACCTATTATCTCAGACGTAATATTTTACAATATTCCTCGCGTGTCGGTGCATACTTTTCGGTGGGAATATTATATGCGTCCATAACGGTCGATATCGTAATCTAAGGCAATCTAACATCTCGGATGCAATATTTGACAACATTCCTTGCCTGTCGAACCCTACTTCTCGGAGGGAACAGTATGTACGTTTATAACGTTATATATCCTAACCTAAGGCAACCTAACATCTCGGATGTAATATTCTACAACCTTCCAGGCGTGTCGGACCTTACTTCTCGGTGGTAACATTATATGCGTCTATAACGTTGCATATCCTAATCTAAGGCAACCTAACATCTCGGATGCAATATTTGACAACATTCCTGGCCTGTCGAAGCCTACTGCTCCGAGGGAACAGTATATACGTCTATAACGGTATATATCCTAATCTAAGGCAACCTAACATCTCGGATGAAATATGTGACAACATTCCTGGCCTGTCGAACCCTACATCTCGGAGGGAACAGTATATACGTCTATAACGTCATATATCCTAACCTAAGGCAACCTAACATCTCGGATGCAATATTTGACAACACTCCTGGCCTGTCGAACCCTACTTCTCGGAGCGAACAGCATATACATCTATAACGTCATATATCCTAGCCTAAGGCAACCTAACATCTCGGATGTAACATTTGACAACATTCCAGGCGTGTCGGTCCCTACGTCTCGGTGGTAACATAACATGCGTCTATAACGGTATATATCCTAATCTAAGGCAACCTAACATCTCGGATGAAATATGTGACAACATTCCTGGCCTGTCGAACCCTACATCTCGGAGGGAACAGTATATACGTCTATAACGTCATATATCCTAACGTAAGGCAAACTAACGTCTCGGATGTAACATTTGACAACATTCCAGGCGTGTCGGTCCCTACGTCTCGGTGGTAACATTACATGCGTCTATAACGGTATATTTCCTAATCTAAGGCAACCTGACATCTCGGATGCAATATTTGACAACATTCCTGGCCTGTCGAACCCTACATCTCGGAGGGAACAGTATATACGTCTATAGCGGTATATATCCTAATCTAAGGCAACCTAACATCTCGGATGCAATATTTGACAGCATTCCAGGCCTGTCGAACCCTACTTCTCGGAGGGAACAGTATGTACGTCTATAACGTTATATATCCTAACCTAAGGCAACCTAACATCTCGGATGTAATATTCTACAACCTTCCAGGCGTGTCGGACCCTACTTCTCGGTGGTAACATTATATGCGTCTATAACGTTGCATATCCTAATCTAAGGCAACCTAACATCTCGCATGCAATATTTGACAACATTCCTGGCCTGTCGAACCCTACTTCTCGGAGGGAACAGTATATACGTCTATAACGTTATATATCCTAACCGAAGGCAACCTGACATCTCGGATGTAATATTCTACATCATTCAAGGCATGTCGGACCCTACTTCTCGGTGGGAACATTATATGAGTCTATAACGTTGTATATCCTAATCTAAGGCAACCTATTATCTCAGACGTAATATTTTACAATATTCCTCGCGTGTCGGTGCATACTTTTCGGTGGGAATATTATATGCGTCCATAACGGTCGATATCGTAATCTAAGGCAATCTAACATCTCGGATGCAATATTTGACAACATTCCTTGCCTGTCGAACCCTACTTCTCGGAGGGAACAGTATGTACGTCTATAACGTTATATATCCTAACCTAAGGCAACCTGACATCTCGGATGTAATATTCTACATCATTCAAGGCGTGTCGGACCCTACTTCTCGGTGGGAACATTATATGAGTCTATAACGTTGTATATCCTAATCTAAGGCAACCTATTATCTCAGACGTAATATTTTACAATATTCCTCGCGTGTCGGTGCATACTTTTCGGTGGGAATATTATATGCGTCCATAACGGTCGATATCGTAATCTAAGGCAATCTAACATCTCGGATGCAATATTTGACAACATTCCTTGCCTGTCGAACCCTACTTCTCGGAGGGAACAGTATGTACGTCTATAACGTTATATATCCTAACCTAAGGCAACCTAACATCTCGGATGTAATATTCTACAACCTTCCAGGCGTGTCGGACCCTACTTCTCGGTGGTAACATTATATGCGTCTATAACGTTGCATATCCTAATCTAAGGCAACCTAACATCTCGGATGCAATATTTGACAACATACCTGGCCTGTCGAACCTTACTGCTCGGAGGAAACAGTATATACGTCTATAACGGTATATATCCTAATCTAAGGCAACCTAACATCTCGGATGAAATATGTGACAACATTCCTGGCCTGTCGAACGCTACATCTCGGAGGGAACAGTATATACGTCTGTAACGTCATATATCCTAACCTAAGACAACCTAACATCTCGGATGTAACATTTGACAACATTCCAGGTGTGTCGGTCCCTACGTCTCGGTGGTAACGTTACATGCGTCTATAACGCTATATATCCTAACCTAAGGCAACCTAACATCTCGGATGTAACATTTGACAACATTCCAGGCATGTCGGTCCCTACGTCTCGGTGGTAACATTATATGCGTCTATAACGTTATATATCCTTATCTAAGGCAACCTAACATCTCGGATGCAATATTTGACAACATTCCTAGCCTGTCGAACCCTACTTCTCGGAGGGAACAGTATATACGTCTATAACGTTATATATCCTAACCTTGGGCAACCTAACATCTCGGATGTAATATTCTACAACCTTCCAGGCGTGTCGGACCCTACTTCTCGGTGGGAACATTATATGCGTCTATAACGTTGTATATACTTATCTAAGGCAACCTAACATCTCGGATGCAATATTTGACAACATTTGTGGCCTGTCAAACCCTACTTCTCGGAGGGAACAGTATATACGTCTATAACGTCATATGTCCTAACCTAAGGCAACTTAACATCTCGGATGTAACATTTGGCAACATTCCAGGCGTGTCGGTCCCTACGTCTCGGTGGTAACATTACATGCGTCTATAACGTTATATATCCTAACCTAAGGCAACCTAACATCTCGGATGCAATATTTGACAACATTCCTGGCCTGTCGAACCCTACTTCTCGGAGGGAGCAGTATATACGTCTATAACGTCATATATCCTAACCTAAGGCAACCTAACGTCTCGGATGTAACATTTGACAACATTCCAGGCGTGTCGGTCACTACGTCTCGGTGGTAACATTACATGCGTCTATAACGGTATATTTCCTAATCTAAGGCAACCTAACATCTCGGATGCAATATTTGACAACATTCCTGGCCTGTCGAACCCTACTTCTCGGAGGGAACAGTATATACGTCTATAACGTTATATATCCTAACCGAAGGCAACCTGACATCTCGGATGTAATATTCTACAGCATTCAAGGCGTGTCGGACCCTACTTCTCGGTGGGAACATTATATGAGTCTATAACGTTGTATATCCTAACCTAAGGCAACCTATTATCTCAGACGTAATATTTTACAATATTCCTCGCGTGTCGGTGCATACTTTTCGGTGGGAATATTATATGCGTCCACAACGTTCGATATCGTAATCTAAGGCAATCTAACATCTCGGATGCAATATTTGACAACATTCCTTGCCTGTCGAACCCTACTTCTCGGAGGGCACAGTATGTACGTCTATAACGTTATATATCCTAACCTAAGACAACCTAACATCTCGGATGTAATATTCTACAACCTTCCAGGCGTGTCGGACCCTACTTCTCGGTGGTAACATTATATGCGTCTATAACGTTGCATATCCTAATCTAAGGCAACCTAACATCTCGGATGCAATATTTGACAACATTTGTGGCCTGTCGAACCCTACTTCTCGGAGGGAACAGTATATACGTCTATAGCGGTATATATCCTAATCTAAGGCAACCTAACATCTCGTATGCAATATTTGACAACATTCCTGGCCTATCGAACCCTACTTCTCGGAGGGAACAGTATATATGTCTATAACGTTATATATCCTAACCGAAGGCAACCTGACATCTCGGATGTAATATTCTACATCATTCAAGGCGTGTCGGACCCTACTTCTCGGTGGGAACATTATATGAGTCTATAACGTTGTATATCCTAATCTAAGGCAACCTATTATCTCAGACGTAATATTTTACAATATTCCTCGCGTGTCGGTGCATACTTTTCGGTGGGAATATTATATGCGTCCATAACGGTCGATATCGTAATCTAAGGCAATCTAACATCGCGGATGCAATATTTGACAACATTCCTTGCCTGTCGAACCCTACTTCTCGGAGGGAACAGTATGTACGTTTGTAACGTTATATATCCTAACCTAAGGCAACCTAACATCTCGGATGTAATATTCTACAACCTTCCAGGCGTGTCGGACCTTACTTCTCGGTGGTAACATTATATGCGTCTATAACGTTGCATATCCTAATCTAAGGCAACCTAACATCTCGGATGCAATATTTGACAACATTCCTGGCCTGTCGAAGCCTACTGCTCCGAGGGAACAGTATATACGTCTATAACGGTATATATCCTAATCTAAGGCAACCTAACATCTCGGATGAAATATGTGACAACATTCCTGGCCTGTCGAACCCTACATCTCGGAGGGAACAGTATATACGTCTATAACGTCATATATCCTAACCTAAGGCAACCTAACATCTCGGATGCAATATTTGACAACACTCCTGGCCTGTCGAACCCTACTTCTCGGAGCGAACAGCATATACATCTATAACGTCATATATCCTAGCCTAAGGCAACCTAACATCTCGGATGTAACATTTGACAACATTCCAGGCGTGTCGGTCCCTACGTCTCGGTGGTAACATAACATGCGTCTATAACGGTATATATCCTAATCTAAGGCAACCTAACATCTCGGATGAAATATGTGACAACATTCCTGGCCTGTCGAACCCTACATCTCGGAGGGAACAGTATATACGTCTATAACGTCATATATCCTAACGTAAGGCAAACTAACGTCTCGGATGTAACATTTGACAACATTCCAGGCGTGTCGGTCCCTACGTCTCGGTGGTAACATTACATGCGTCTATAACGGTATATTTCCTAATCTAAGGCAACCTGACATCTCGGATGCAATATTTGACAACATTCCTGGCCTGTCGAACCCTACATCTCGGAGGGAACAGTATATACGTCTATAGCGGTATATATCCTAATCTAAGGCAACCTAACATCTCGGATGCAATATTTGACAGCATTCCAGGCCTGTCGAACCCTACTTCTCGGAGGGAACAGTATGTACGTCTATAACGTTATATATCCTAACCTAAGGCAACCTAACATCTCGGATGTAATATTCTACAACCTTCCAGGCGTGTCGGACCATACTTCTCGGTGGTAACATTATATGCGTCTATAACGTTGCATATCCTAATCTAAGGCAACCTAACAACTCGGATGCAATATTTGACAACATTCCTGGCCTGTCGAACCCTACTTCTCGGAGGGAACAGTATATACGTCTATAACGTTATATATCCTAACCGAAGGCAACCTGACATCTCGGATGTAATATTCTACATCATTCAAGGCGTGTCGGACCCTACTTCTCGGTGGGAACATTATATGAGTCTATAACGTTGTATATCCTAATCTAAGGCAACCTATTATCTCAGACGTAATATTTTACAATATTCCTCGCGTGGCGGTGCATACTTTTCGGTGGGAATATTATATGCGTCCATAACGGTCGATATCGTAATCTAAGGCAATCTAACATCTCGGATGCAATATTTGACAACATTCCTTGCCTGTCGAACCCTACTTCTCGGAGGGAACAGTATGTACGTCTATAACGTTATATATCCTAACCTAAGGCAACCTGACATCTCGGATGTAATATTCTACATCATTCAAGGCGTGTCGGACCCTACTTCTCGGTGGGAACATTATATGAGTCTATAACGTTGTATATCCTAATCTAAGGCAACCTATTATCTCAGACGTAATATTTTACAATATTCCTCGCGTGTCGGTGCATACTTTTCGGTGGGAATATTATATGCGTCCATAACGGTCGATATCGTAATCTAAGGCAATCTAACATCTCGGATGCAATATTTGACAACATTCCTTGCCTGTCGAACCCTACTTCTCGGAGGGAACAGTATGTACGTCTATAACGTTATATATCCTAACCTAAGGCAACCTAACATCTCGGATGTAATATTCTACAACCTTCCAGGCGTGTCGGACCTTACTTCTCGGTGGTAACATTATATGCGTCTATAACGTTGCATATCCTAATCTAAGGCAACCTAACATCTCGGATGCAATATTTGACAACATTCCTGGCCTGTCGAACCCTACTGCTCGGAGGGAACAGTATATACGTCTATAACGGTATATATCCTAATCTAAGGCAACCTAACATCTCGCATGAAATATGTGACAACATTCCTGGCCTGTCGAACCCTACATCTCGGAGGGAACAGTATATACGTCTATAACGTCATATATCCTAACCTAAGGCAACCTAACATCTCGGATGCAATATTTGACAACACTCCTGGCCTGTCGAACCCTACTTCTCGGAGGGAACAGCATATACATCTATAACGTCATATATCCTAGCCTAAGGCAACCTAACATCTCGGATGTAACATTTGACAACATTCCAGGCGTGTCGGACCCTACTTCTCGGTGGGAACATTAGATGCGTCTATAACGTTGTATATCCTTATCTAAGGCCACCTAACATCTCGGATGCAATATTTGACAACATTCCTGGGCTGTCGAACCCTACATCTCGGAGGGAACAGTATATACGTCTATAGCGGTATATATCCTAATCTAAGGCAACCTAACATCTCGTATGCAATATTTGACAACATTCCTGACCTGTCGAACCCTACTTCTCGGTGGGAACATTATATGAGTCTATAACGTTGTATATCCTAACCTAAGGCAACCTAACATCTCGGATGTAATATTCTACAACTTTCCAGGCGTGTCGGACCCTACTTCTCGGTGGTAACATTATATGCGTCTATAACGTTGCATATCCTAATCTAAGGCAACCTAACATCTCGGATGCAATATTTGACAACATTCCTGGCCTGTCGAACCCTACTTCTCGGAGGGAACAGTATATACGTCTATAACGTTATATATCCTAACCGAAGGCAACCTGACATCTCGGATGTAATATTCTACATCATTCAAGGCGTGTCGGACCCTACTTCTCGGTGGGAACATTATATGAGTCTATAACGTTGTATATCCTAATCTAAGGCAACCTATTATCTCAGACGTAATATTTTACAATATTCCTCGCGTGTCGGTGCATACTTTTCGGTGGGAATATTATATGCGTCCATAACGGTCGATATCGTAATCTAAGGCAATCTAACATCTCGGATGCAATATTTGACAACATTCCTTGCCTGTCGAACCCTACTTCTCGGAGGGAACAGTATGTACGTCTATAACGTTATATATCCTAACGTAAGGCAACCTGACATCTCGGATGTAATATTCTACATCATTCAAGGCGTGTCGGACCCTACTTCTCGGTGGGAACATTATATGAGTCTATAACGTTGTATATCCTAATCTAAGGCAACCTATTATCTCAGACGTAATATTTTACAATATTCCTCGCGTGTCGGTGCATACTTTTCGGTGGGAATATTATATGCGTCCATAACGGTCGATATCGTAATCTAAGGCAATCTAACATCTCGGATGCAATATTTGACAACATTCCTTGCCTGTCGAACCCTACTTCTCGGAGGGAACAGTATGTACGTCTATAACGTTATATATCCTAACCTAAGGCAACCTAACATCTCGGATGTAATATTCTACAACCTTCCAGGCGTGTCGGACCTTACTTCTCGGTGGTAACATTATATGCGTCTATAACGTTGCATATCCTAATCTAAGGCAACCTAACATCTCGGATGCAATATTTGACAACATTCCTGGCCTGTCGAACCCTACTGCTCGGAGGGAACAGTATATACGTCTATAACGGTATATATCCTAATCTAAGGCAACCTAACATCTCGCATGAAATATGTGACAACATTCCTGGCCTGTCGAACCCTACATCTCGGAGGGAACAGTATATACGTCTATAACGTCATATATCCTAACCTAAGGCAACCTAACATCTCGGATGCAATATTTGACAACACTCCTGGCCTGTCGAACCCTACTTCTCGGAGGGAACAGCATATACATCTATAACGTCATACATCCTAGCCTAAGGCAACCTAACATCTCGGATGTAACATTTGACAACATTCCAGGCGTGTCGGTCCCTACGGCTCGGTGGTAGCATTACATGCGTCTATAACGGTATATATCCTAATTTAAGGCAACCTAACATCTCCGATGAAATATGTGACAACATTCCTGGCCTGTCGAACCCTACATCTCGGAGGGAACAGTATATACGTCTATAACGTCATATATCCTAACGTAAGGCAACCTAACGTCTCGGATGTAACATTTGACAACATTCCAGGCGTGTCGGTCCCTACGTCTCGGTGGTAACATTACATGCGTCTATAACGGTATATTTCCTAATCTAAGGCAACCTAACATCTCGGATGCAATATTTGACAACATTCCTGGCCTGTCGAACCCTACATCTCGGAGGGAACAGTATATACGTCTATAGCGTTATATATCCTAACCTAGGGCAACCTAACATCTCGGATGTAATATTCTACAACCTTCCAGGCGTGTCGGACCCTACTTCTCGGTGGGAACATTAGATGCGTCTATAACGTTGTATATCCTTATCTAAGGCAACCTAACATCTCGGATGCAATATTTGACAACATTCCTGGGCTGTCGAACCCTACATCTCGGAGGGAACAGTATATACGTCTATAGCGGTATATATCCTAATCTAAGGCAACCTAACATCTCGTATGCAATATTTGACAACATTCCTGACCTGTCGAACCCTACTTCTCGGTGGGAACATTATATGAGTCTATAACGTTGTATATCATAATCTAAGGCAACCTATTATCTCAGACGTAATATTGTACAATATTCCTCGCGTGTCGGTGCATACTTTTCGGTGGGAATATTATATGCGTCCATAACGGTCGATATCGTAATCTAAGGCAATCTAACATCTCGGATGCAATATTTGACAACATTCCTTGCCTGTCGAACCCTACATCTCGGAGGGAACAGTATATACGTCTATAACGTCATATATCCTAACCTAAGGCAACCTAACGTCTCGGATGTAACATTTGACAACATTCCAGGCGTGTCGGTCCCTACGTCTCGGTGGTAACATTACATGCGTCTATAACGGTATATTTCCTAATCTATGGCAACCTAACATCTCGGATGCAATATTTGACAACATTCCTGGCCTGTCGAACCCTACTTCTCGGAGGGAACAGTATATACGTCTATAACGTTATATATCCTAACCTAAGTCAACCTGACATCTCGGATATATTGTTCTACAACTTTCCAGGCGTGTCGGACCCTACTTCTCGGTGTGAACATTATATGAGTCTATAACGTTGTATATCCTAATCTAAGGCAACCTATTATCTCAGACGTAATATTGTACAATATTCCTCGCGTGTCGGTGCATACTCTTCGGTGGGAATATTATATGCGTCCATAACGGTCGATATCGTAATCTAAGGCAATCTAACATCTCGGATGCAATATTTGACAACATTCCTTGCCTGTCGAACCCTACATCTCGGAGGGAACAGTATATACGTCTATAACGTCATATATCCTAACCTAAGGCAACCTAACGTCTCGGATGTAACATTTGACAACATTCCAGGCGTGTCGGTCCCTACGTCTCGGTGGTAACATTACATGCGTCTATAACGGTATATTTCCTAATCTAAGGCAACCTAACATCTCGGATGCAATATTTGACAACATTCCTGGCCTGTCGAACCCTACTTCTCGGAGGGAACAATATATACGTCTATAACGTTATATATCCTAACCTAAGGCAACCTGACATCTCGGATGTAATATTCTACATCATTCAAGGCGTGTCGGACCCTACTTCTCGGTGGGAACATTATATGAGTCTATAACGTTGTATATCATAATCTAAGGCAACCTATTATCTCAGACGTAATATTGTACAATATTCCTCGCGTGTCGGTGCATACTCTTCGGTGGGAATATTATATGCGTCCATAACGGTCGATATCGTAATCTAACTCAATCTAACATCTCGGATGCAATATTTGACAACATTCCTTGCCTGTCGAACCCTACATCTCGGAGGGAACAGTATATACGTCTATAACGTCATATATCCTAACCTAAGGCAACCTAACGTCTCGGATGTAACATTTGACAACATTCCAGGCGTGTCGGTCCCTACGTCTCGGTGGTAACATTACATGCGTCTATAACGGTATATTTCCTAATCTATGGCAACCTAACATCTCGGATGCAATATTTGACAACTTTCCTGGCCTGTCGAACCCTACTTCTCGGAGGGAACAGTATATACGTTTATAACGTTATATATCCTAACCTAAGGCAACCTGACATCTCGGATATATTGTTCTACATCTTTCCAGGCGTGTCGGACCCTACTTCTCGGTGTGAACATTATATGAGTCTATAACGTTGTATATCCTAATCTAAGGCAACCTATTATCTCAGACGTCATATTGTACAATATTCCTCGCGTGTCGGTGCATACTCTTCGGTGGGAATATTATATGCGTCCATAACGGTCGATATCGTAATCTAAGGCAATCTAACATCTCGGATGCAATATTTGACAACATTCCTTGCCTGTCGAACCCTACATCTCGGAGGGAACAGTATATACGTCTATAACGTCATATATCCTAACCTAAGGCAACCTAACGTCTCGGATGTAACATTTGACAACATTCCAGGCGTGTCGGTCCCTACGTCTCGGTGGTAACATTACATGCGTCTATAACGGTATATTTCCTAATCTAAGGCAACCTAACATCTCGGATGCAATATTTGACAACATTCCTGGCCTGTCGAACCCTACATCTCGGAGGGAACAGTATATACGTCTATAGCGGTATATATCCTAATCTAAGGCAACCTAACATCTCGTATGCAATATTTGACAACATTCCTGGCCTGTCGAACCCTACTTCTCGGAGGGAACAGTATATATGTCTATAACGTTATATATCCTAACCGAAGGCAACCTGACATCTCGGATGTAATATTCTACATCATTCAAGGCGTGTCGGACCCTACTTCTCGGTGGAAACATTATATGAGTCTATAACGTTGTATATCATAATCTAAGGCAACCTATTATCTCAGACGTAATATTGTACAATATTCCTCGCGTGTCGGTGCATACTTTTCGGTGCGAATATTATATGCGTCCATAACGGTCGATATCGTAATCTAAGGCAATCTAACATCTCGGATGCAATATTTGACAACATTCCTTGCCTGTCGAACCCTACTTCTCGGAGGGAACAGTATGTACGTCTATAACGTTATATATCCTAATCTAAGGCAACCTAACATCTCGGATGAAATATGTGACAACATTCCTGGCCTGTCGAACCCTACATCTCGGAGGGAACAGTATATACGTCTATAACGTCATATATCCTAACCTAAGGCAACCTAACATCTCGGATGCAATATTTGACAACACTCCTGGCCTGTCGAACCCTACTTCTCGGAGGGAACAGCATATACATCTATAACGTCATATATCCTAGCCTAAGGCAACCTAACATCTCGGATGTAACATTTGACAACATTCCAGGCGTGTCGGTCCCTACGTCACGGTGGTAACATTACATGCGTCTATAACGGTATATATCCTAATCTAAGGCAACCTAACATCTCGGATGAAATATGTGACAACATTCCTGGCCTGTCGAACCCTACATCTCGGAGGGAACAGTATATACGTCTATAACGTCATATATCCTAACGTAAGGCAACCTAACGTCTCGGATGTAACATTTGACAACATTCCAGGCGTGTCGGTCCCTACGTCTCGGTGGTAACATTACATGCGTCTATAACGGTATATTTCCTAATCTAAGGCAACCTGACATCTCGGATGCAATATTTGACAACATTCCTGGCCTGTCGAACCCTACATCTCGGAGGGAACAGTATATACGTCTATAGCGGTATATATCCTAATCTAAGGCAACCTAACATCTCGGATGCAATATTTGACAACATTCCAGGCCTGTCGAACCCTACTTCTCGGAGGGAACAGTATATACGTCTATAACGTTATATATCCTAACCGAAGGCAACCTGACATCTCGGATGTAATATTCTACATCATTCAAGGCGTGTCCGACCCTACTTCTCGGTGGGAACATTATATGAGTCTATAACGTTGTATATCCTAATCTAAGGCAACCTATTATCTCAGACGTAATATTTTACAATATTCCTCGCGTGTCGGTGCATACTTTTCGGCGGGAATATTATATGCGTCCATAACGGTCGATATCGTAATCTAAGGCAATCTAACATCTCGGATGCAATATTTGACAACATTCCTTGCCTGTCGAACCCTACTTCTCGGAGGGAACAGTATGTACGTCTATAACGTTATATATCCTAATCTAAGGCAACCTAACATCTCGGATGTAATATTCTACAACCTTCCAGGCGTGTCGGACCTTACTTCTCGGTGGTAACATTATATGCGTCTATAACGGTATATTTCCCAATCTAAGGCAACCTAACATCTCGGATGCAATATTTGACAACATTCCTGGCCTGTCGAACCCTACTTCTCGGAGGGAACAGCATATACATCTATAACGTCATATATCCTAGCCTAAGGCAACCTAACATCTGGGATGTAACATTTGACAACATTCCAGGTGTGTCGGTCCCTACGTCTCGGTGGTAACGTTACATGCGTCTATAACGTTATATATCCTAACCTAAGGCAACCTAACATCTCGGATGTAACATTTGACAACATTCCTGGCATGTCGGTCCCTACGTCTCGGTGGTAACATTATATGCGTCTATAACGTTATATATCCTTATCTAATGCAACCTAACATCTCGGATGTAATATTCTACAACCTTCCAGGCGTGTCGGACCTTACTTCTCGGTGGTAACATTATATGCGTCTATAACGTTGCATATCCTAATCTAAGGCAACCTAACATCTCGGATGCAATATTTGACAACATTCCTGGCCTGTCGAACCCTACTGCTCGGAGGGAACAGTATATACGTCTATAACGGTATATATCCTAATCTAAGGCAAGCTAACATCTCGGATGAAATATGTGACAACATTCCTGGCCTGTCGAACCCTACATCTCGGAGGGAACAGTATATACGTCTATAACGTCATATATCCTAACCTAAGGCAACCTAACATCTCGGATGCAATATTTGACAACACTCCTGGCCTGTCGAACCCTACTTCTAGTAGGGAACAGCATATACATCTATAACGTCATATATCCTAGCCTAAGGCAACCTAACATCTCGGATGTAACATTTGACAACATTCCAGGCGTGTCGGTCCCTACGTCTCGGTGGTAACATTACATGCGTCTATAACGGTATATATCCTAATCTAAGGCAACCTAACATCTCGGATGAAATATGTGACAACATTCCTGGCCTGTCGAACCCTACATCTCGGAGGGAACAGTATATACGTCTATAACGTCATATATCCTAACGTAAGGCAACCTAACGTCTCGGATGTAACATTTGACAACATTCCAGGCGTGTCGGTCCCTACGTCTCGGTGGTAACATTACATGCGTCTATAACGGTATATTTCCTAATCTAAGGCAACCTAACATCTCGGATGCAATATTTGACAACATTCCTGGCCTGTCGAACCCTACATCTTGGAGGGAACAGTATATACGTCTATAGCGTTATATATCCTAACCTAGGGCAACCTAACATCTCGGATGTAATATTCTACAACCTTCCAGGCGTGTCGGACCCTACTTCTCCGTGGGAACATTATATGCGTCTATAACGTTGTATATCCTTATCTAAGGCAACCTAACGTCTCGGATGCAATATTTGACAACATTCCTGGGCTGTCGAACCCTACATCTCGAAGGGAACAGTATATACGTCTATAGCGGTATATATCCTAATCTAAGGCAACCTAACATCTCGTATGCAATATTTGACAACATTCCTGGCCTGTCGAACCCTACTTCTCGGAGGGAACAGTATATATGTCTATAACGTTATATATCCTAACCGAAGGCAACCTGACATCTCGGATGTAATATTCTACATCATTCAAGGCGTGTCGGACCCTACTTCTCGGTGGGAACATTATATGAGTCTATAACGTTGTATATCATAATCTAAGGCAACCTATTATCTCAGACGTAATATTGCACAATATTCCTCGCGTGTCGGTGCATACTTTTCGGTGGGAATATTATATGCGTCCATAACGGTCGATATCGTAATCTAAGGCAATCTAACATCTCGGATGCAATATTTGACAACATTCCTTGCCTGTCGAACCCTACATCTCGGAGGGAACAGTATATACGTCTATAACGTCATATATCCTAACCTAAGGCAACCTAGCGTCTCGGATGTAACATTTGACAACATTCCAGGCGTGTCGGTCCCTACGTCTCGGTGGTAACATTACATGCGTCTATAACGGAATATTTCCTAATCTATGGCAACCTAACATCTCGGATGCAATATTTGACAACATTCCTGGCCTGTCGAACCCTACTTCTCGGAGGGAACAGTATATACGACTATAACGTTATATATCCTAACCTAAGTCAACCTGACATCTCGGATATATTGTTCTACAACTTTCCAGGCGTGTCGGACCCTACTTCTCGGTGTGAACATTATATGAGTCTATAACGTTGTATATCCTAATCTAAGGCAACCTATTATCTCAGACGTAATATTGTACAATATTCCTCGCGTGTCGGTGCATACTCTTCGGTGGGAATATTATATGCGTCCATAACGGTCGATATCGTAATCTAAGGCAATCTAACATCTCGGATGCAATATTTGACAACATTCCTTGCCTGTCGAACCCTACATCTCGGAGGGAACAGTATATACGTCTATAACGTCATATATCCTAACCTAAGGCAACCTAACTTCTCGGATGTAACATTTGACAACATTCCAGGCGTGTCGGTCCCTACGTCTCGGTGGTAACATTACATGCGTCTATAACGGTATATTTCCTAATCTAAGGCAACCTAACATCTCGGATGCAATATTTGACAACATTCCTGGCCTGTCGAACCCTACTTCTCGGAGGGAACAGTATATACGTCTATAACGTTATATATCCTAACCTTGGGCAACCTAACATCTCGGATGTAATATTCTACAACCTTCCAGGCGTGTCGGACCCTACTTCTCGGTGGGAACATTATATGCGTCTATAACGTTGTATATACTTATCTAAGGCAACCTAACATCTCGGATGCAATATTTGACAACATTTGTGGCCTGTCGAACCCTACTTCTCGGAGGGAACAGTATATACGTCTATAACGTCATATGTCCTAACCTAAGGCAACTTAACATCTCGGATGTAACATTTGGCAACATTCCAGGCGTGTCGGTCCCTAAGTCTCGGTGGTAACATTACATGCGTCTATAACGTTATATATCCTAACCTAAGGCAACCTAACATCTCGGATGCAATATTTGACAACATTCCTGGCCTGTCGAACCCTACTTCTCGGAGGGAGCAGTATATACGTCTATAACGTCATATATCCTAACCTAAGGCAACCTAACGTCTCGGATGTAACATTTGACAACATTCCAGGCGTGTCGGTCACTACGTCTCGGTGGTAACATTACATGCGTCTATAACGGTATATTTCCTAATCTAAGGCAACCTAACATCTCGGATGCAATATTTGACAACATTCCTGGCCTGTCGAACCCTACTTCTCGGAGGGAACAGTATATACGTCTATAACGTTATATATCCTAACCGAAGGCAACCTGACATCTCGGATGTAATATTCTACAGCATTCAAGGCGTGTCGGACCCTACTTCTCGGTGGGAACATTATATGAGTCTATAACGTTGTATATCCTAACCTAAGGCAACCTATTATCTCAGACGTAATATTTTACAATATTCCTCGCGTGTCGGTGCATACTTTTCGGTGGGAATATTATATGCGTCCACAACGTTCGATATCGTAATCTAAGGCAATCTAACATCTCGGATGCAATATTTGACAACATTCCTTGCCTGTCGAACCCTACTTCTCGGAGGGCACAGTATGTACGTCTATAACGTTATATATCCTAACCTAAGACAACCTAACATCTCGGATGTAATATTCTACAACCTTCCAGGCGTGTCGGACCCTACTTCTCGGTGGTAACATTATATGCGTCTATAACGTTGCATATCCTAATCTAAGGCAACCTAACATCTCGGATGCAATATTTGACAACATTTGTGGCCTGTCGAACCCTACTTCTCGGAGGGAACAGTATATACGTCTATAGCGGTATATATCCTAATCTAAGGCAACCTAACATCTCGTATGCAATATTTGACAATATTCCTGGCCTATCGAACCCTACTTCTCGGAGGGAACAGTATATATGTCTATAACGTTATATATCCTAACCGAAGGCAACCTGACATCTCGGATGTAATATTCTACATCATTCAAGGCGTGTCGGACCCTACTTCTCGGTGGGAACATTATATGAGTCTATAACGTTGTATATCCTAATCTAAGGCAACCTATTATCTCAGACGTAATATTTTACAATATTCCTCGCGTGTCGGTGCATACTTTTCGGTGGGAATATTATATGCGTCCATAACGGTCGATATCGTAATCTAAGGCAATCTAACATCTCGGATGCAATATTTGACAACATTCCTTGCCTGTCGAACCCTACTTCTCGGAGGGAACAGTATGTACGTTTATAACGTTATATATCCTAACCTAAGGCAACCTAACATCTCGGATGTAATATTCTACAACCTTCCAGGCGTGTCGGACCTTACTTCTCGGTGGTAACATTATATGCGTCTATAACGTTGCATTTCCTAATCTAAGGCAACCTATTATCTCAGACGTAATATTGTACAATATTCCTCGCGTGTCGGTGCATACTCTTCGGTGGTAACATTACATGCGTCTATAACGGTATATTTCCTAATCTAAGGCAACCTAACATCTCGGATGCAATATTTGACAACATTCCTTGCCTGTCGAACCCTACATCTCGGAGGGAACAGTATATACGTCTATAACGTCATATATCCTAACCTAAGGCAACCTAACGTCTCGGATGTAACATTTGACAACATTCCAGGCGTGTCGGTCCCTACGTCTCGGTGGTAACATTACATGCGTCTATAACGGTATATTTCCTAATCTAAGGCAACCTAACATCTCGGATGCAATATTTGACAACATTCCTGGCCTGTCGAACCCTACATCTCGGAGGGAACAGTATATACGTCTATAGCGGTATATATCCTAATCTAAGGCAACCTAACATCTCGTATGCAATATTTGACAACATTCCTGGCCTGTCGAACCCTACTTCTCGGAGGGAACAGTATATATGTCTATAACGTTATATATCCTAACCGAAGGCAACCTGACATCTCGGATGTAATATTCTACATCATTCAAGGCGTGTCGGACCCTACTTCTCGGTGGAAACATTATATGAGTCTATAACGTTGTATATCATAATCTAAGGCAACCTATTATCTCAGACGTAATATTGTACAATATTCCTCGCGTGTCGGTGCATACTTTTCGGTGCGAATATTATATGCGTCCATAACGGTCGATATCGTAATCTAAGGCAATCTAACATCTCGGATGCAATATTTGACAACATTCCTTGCCTGTCGAACCCTACTTCTCGGAGGGAACAGTATGTACGTCTATAACGTTATATATCCTAACCTAAGGCAACCTAACATCTCGGATGCAATATTCTACAACCTTCCAGGCGTGTCGGAGCTTACTTCTCGGTGGTAACATTATATGCGTCTATAACGTTGCATATCCTAATCTAAGGCAACCTAACATCTCGGATGCAATATTTGACAACATTCCTGGCCTGTCGAACCCTACATCTCGGAGGGAACAGTATATACGTCTATAGCGGTATATATCCTAATCTAAGGCAACCTAACATCTCGGATGCAATATTTGACAACATTCCAGGCCTGTCGAACCCTACTTCTCGGAGGGAACAGTATATACGTCTATAACGTTATATATCCTAACCGAAGGCAACCTGACATCTCGGATGTAATATTCTACAGCATTCAAGGCGTGTCGGACCCTACTTCTCGGTGGGAACATTATATGAGTCTATAACGTTGTATATCCTAACCTAAGGCAACCTATTATCTCAGACGTAATACTTTACAATATTCCTCGCGTGTCGGTGCATACTTTTCGGCGGGAATATTATATGCGTCCATAACGGTCGATATCGTAATCTAAGGCAATCTAACATCTCGGATGCAATATTTGACAACATTCCTTGCCTGTCGAACCCTACTTCTCGGAGGGAACAGTATGTACGTCTATAACGTTATATATCCTAATCTAAGGCAACCTAACATCTCGGATGTAATATTCTACAACCTTCCAGGCGTGTCGGACCTTACTTCTCGGTGGTAACATTATATGCGTCTATAACGGTATATTTCCTAATCTAAGGCAACCTAACATCTCGGACGCAATATTTGACAACATTCCTGGCCTGTCGAACCCTACTTCTCGGAGGGAACAGCATATACATCTATAACGTCATATATCCTAGCCTAAGGCAACCTAACATCTGGGATGTAACATTTGACAACATTCCAGGTGTGTCGGTCCCTACGTCTCGGTGGTAACGTTACATGCGTCTATAACGTTATATATCCTAACCTAAGGCAACCTAACATCTCGGATGTAACATTTGACAACATTCCTGGCATGTCGGTCCCTACGTCTCGGTGGTAACATTATATGCGTCTATAACGTTATATATCCTTATCTAATGCAACCTAACATCTCGGATGTAATATTCTACAACCTTCCAGGCGTGTCGGACCTTACTTCTCGGTGGTAACATTATATGCGTCTATAACGTTGCATATCCTAATCTAAGGCAACCTAACATCTCGGATGCAATATTTGACAACATTCCTGGCCTGTCGAACCCTACTGCTCGGAGGGAACAGTATATACGTCTATAACGGTATATATCCTAATCTAAGGCAACCTAACATCTCGGATGAAATATGTGACAACATTCCTGGCCTGTCGAACCCTACATCTCGGAGGGAACAGTATATACGTCTATAACGTCATATATCCTAACCTAAGGCAACCTAACATCTCGGATGCAATATTTGACAACACTCCTGGCCTGTCGAACCCTACTTCTCGTAGGGAACAGCATATACATCTATAACGTCATATATCCTAGCCTAAGGCAACCTAACATCTCGGATGTAACATTTGACAACATTCCAGGCGTGTCGGTCCCTACGTCTCGGTGGTAACATTACATGCGTCTATAACGGTATATATCCTAATCTAAGGCAACCTAACATCTCGGATGAAATATGTGACAACATTCCTGGCCTGTCGAACCCTACATCTCGGAGGGAACAGTATATACGTCTATAACGTCATATATCCTAACGTAAGGCAACCTAACGTCTCGGATGTAACATTTGACAACATTCCAGGCGTGTCGGTCCCTACGTCTCGGTGGTAACATTACATGCGTCTATAACGGTATATTTCCTAATCTAAGGCAACCTAACATCTCGGATGCAATATTTGACAACATTCCTGGCCTGTCGAACCCTACTTCTCGGAGGGAACAGTATATACTTCTATAACGTTATATATCCTAACCTAAGGCAACCTGACATCTCGGATGTAATATTCTACATCATTCAAGGCGTGTCGGACCCTACTTCTCGGTGGGAACATTATATGAGTCTATAACGTTGTATATCATAATCTAAGGCAACCTATTATCTCAGACGTAATATTGTACAATATTCCTCGCGTGTCGGTGCATACTCTTCGGTGGTAACATTACATGCGTCTATAACGGTATATTTCCTAATCTAAGGCAACCTAACATCTCGGATGCAATATTTGACAACATTCCTGGCCTGTCGAACCCTACTTCTCGGAGGGAACAGCATATACATCTATAACGTCATATATCCTAGCCTAAGGCAACCTAACATCTGGGATGTAACATTTGACAACATTCCAGGTGTGTCGGTCCCTACGTCTCGGTGGTAACGTTACATGCGTCTATAACGTTATATATCCTAACCTAAGGCAACCTAACATCTCGGATGTAACATTTGACAACATTCCTGGCATGTCGGTCCCTACGTCTCGGTGGTAACATTATATGCATCTATAACGTTATATATCCTTATCTAAGGCAACCTAACATCTCGGATGCAATATTTGACAACATTCCTGGCCTGTCGAACCCTACATCTCGGAGGGAACAGTATATACGTCTATAGCGGTATATATCCTAATCTAAGGCAACCTAACATCTCGTATGCAATATTTGACAACATTCCTGGCCTGTCGAACCCTACTTCTCGGAGGGAACAGTATATATGTCTATAACGTTATATATCCTAACCGAAGGCAACCTGACATCTCGGATGTAATATTCTACATCATTCAAGGCGTGTCGGACCCTACTTCTCGGTGGGAACATTATATGAGTCTATAACGTTGTATATCCTAACCTAAGGCAACCTATTATCTCAGACGTAATACTTTACAATATTCCTCGCGTGTCGGTGCATACTTTTCGGCGGGAATATTATATGCGTCCATAACGGTCGATATCGTAATCTAAGGCAATCTAACATCTCGGATGCAATATTTGACAACATTCCTTGCCTGTCGAACCCTACTTCTCGGAGGGAACAGTATGTACGTCTATAACGTTATATATCCTAATCTAAGGCAACCTAACATCTCGGATGTAATATTCTACAACCTTCCAGGCGTGTCGGACCTTACTTCTCGGTGGTAACATTATATGCGTCTATAACGGTATATTTCCTAATCTAAGGCAACCTAACATCTCGGACGCAATATTTGACAACATTCCTGGCCTGTCGAACCCTACTTCTCGGAGGGAACAGCATATACATCTATAACGTCATATATCCTAGCCTAAGGCAACCTAACATCTGGGATGTAACATTTGACAACATTCCAGGTGTGTCGGTCCCTACGTCTCGGTGGTAACGTTACATGCGTCTATAACGTTATATATCCTAACCTAAGGCAACCTAACATCTCGGATGTAACATTTGACAACATTCCTGGCATGTCGGTCCCTACGTCTCGGTGGTAACATTATATGCGTCTATAACGTTATATATCCTTATCTAATGCAACCTAACATCTCGGATGTAATATTCTACAACCTTCCAGGCGTGTCGGACCTTACTTCTCGGTGGTAACATTATATGCGTCTATAACGTTGCATATCCTAATCTAAGGCAACCTAACATCTCGGATGCAATATTTGACAACATTCCTGGCCTGTCGAACCCTACTGCTCGGAGGGAACAGTATATACGTCTATAACGGTATATATCCTAATCTAAGGCAACCTAACATCTCGGATGAAATATGTGACAACATTCCTGGCCTGTCGAACCCTACATCTCGGAGGGAACAGTATATACGTCTATAACGTCATATATCCTAACCTAAGGCAACCTAACATCTCGGATGCAATATTTGACAACACTCCTGGCCTGTCGAACCCTACTTCTCGTAGGGAACAGCATATACATCTATAACGTCATATATCCTAGCCTAAGGCAACCTAACATCTCGGATGTAACATTTGACAACATTCCAGGCGTGTCGGTCCCTACGTCTCGGTGGTAACATTACATGCGTCTATAACGGTATATATCCTAATCTAAGGCAACCTAACATCTCGGATGAAATATGTGACAACATTCCTGGCCTGTCGAACCCTACATCTCGGAGGGAACAGTATATACGTCTATAACGTCATATATCCTAACGTAAGGCAACCTAACGTCTCGGATGTAACATTTGACAACATTCCAGGCGTGTCGGTCCCTACGTCTCGGTGGTAACATTACATGCGTCTATAACGGTATATTTCCTAATCTAAGGCAACCTAACATCTCGGATGCAATATTTGACAACATTCCTGGCCTGTCGAACCCTACTTCTCGGAGGGAACAGTATATACTTCTATAACGTTATATATCCTAACCTAAGGCAACCTGACATCTCGGATGTAATATTCTACATCATTCAAGGCGTGTCGGACCCTACTTCTCGGTGGGAACATTATATGAGTCTATAACGTTGTATATCATAATCTAAGGCAACCTATTATCTCAGACGTAATATTGTACAATATTCCTCGCGTGTCGGTGCATACTCTTCGGTGGTAACATTACATGCGTCTATAACGGTATATTTCCTAATCTAAGGCAACCTAACATCTCGGATGCAATATTTGACAACATTCCTGGCCTGTCGAACCCTACTTCTCGGAGGGAACAGCATATACATCTATAACGTCATATATCCTAGCCTAAGGCAACCTAACATCTGGGATGTAACATTTGACAACATTCCAGGTGTGTCGGTCCCTACGTCTCGGTGGTAACGTTACATGCGTCTATAACGTTATATATCCTAACCTAAGGCAACCTAACATCTCGGATGTAACATTTGACAACATTCCTGGCATGTCGGTCCCTACGTCTCGGTGGTAACATTATATGCATCTATAACGTTATATATCCTTATCTAAGGCAACCTAACATCTCGGATGCAATATTTGACAACATTCCTGGCCTGTCGAACCCTACATCTCGGAGGGAACAGTATATACGTCTATAGCGGTATATATCCTAATCTAAGGCAACCTAACATCTCGTATGCAATATTTGACAACATTCCTGGCCTGTCGAACCCTACTTCTCGGAGGGAACAGTATATATGTCTATAACGTTATATATCCTAACCGAAGGCAACCTGACATCTCGGATGTAATATTCTACATCATTCAAGGCGTGTCGGACCCTACTTCTCGGTGGAAACATTATATGAGTCTATAACGTTGTATATCATAATCTAAGGCAACCTATTATCTCAGACGTAATATTGTACAATATTCCTCGCGTGTCGGTGCATACTTTTCGGTGCGAATATTATATGCGTCCATAACGGTCGATATCGTAATCTAAGGCAATCTAACATCTCGGATGCAATATTTGACAACATTCCTTGCCTGTCGAACCCTACTTCTCGGAGGGAACAGTATGTACGTCTATAACGTTATATATCCTAACCTAAGGCAACCTAACATCTCGGATGTAATATTCTACAACCTTCCAGGCGTGTCGGACCTTACTTCTCGGTGGTAACATTATATGCGTCTATAACGGTATATTTCCCAATCTAAGGCAACCTAACATCTCGGATGCAATATTTGACAACATTCCTGGCCTGTCGAACCCTACTTCTCGGAGGGAACAGCATATACATCTATAACGTCATATATCCTAGCCTAAGGCAACCTAACATCTGGGATGTAACATTTGACAACATTCCAGGTGTGTCGGTCCCTACGTCTCGGTGGTAACGTTACATGCGTCTATAACGTTATATATCCTAACCTAAGGCAACCTAACATCTCGGATGTAACATTTGACAACATTCCTGGCATGTCGGTCCCTACGTCTCGGTGGTAACATTATATGCGTCTATAACGTTATATATCCTTATCTAATGCAACCTAACATCTCGGATGTAATATTCTACAACCTTCCAGGCGTGTCGGACCTTACTTCTCGGTGGTAACATTATATGCGTCTATAACGTTGCATATCCTAATCTAAGGCAACCTAACATCTCGGATGCAATATTTGACAACATTCCTGGCCTGTCGAACCCTACTGCTCGGAGGGAACAGTATATACGTCTATAACGGTATATATCCTAATCTAAGGCAAGCTAACATCTCGGATGAAATATGTGACAACATTCCTGGCCTGTCGAACCCTACATCTCGGAGGGAACAGTATATACGTCTATAACGTCATATATCCTAACCTAAGGCAACCTAACATCTCGGATGCAATATTTGACAACACTCCTGGCCTGTCGAACCCTACTTCTAGTAGGGAACAGCATATACATCTATAACGTCATATATCCTAGCCTAAGGCAACCTAACATCTCGGATGTAACATTTGACAACATTCCAGGCGTGTCGGTCCCTACGTCTCGGTGGTAACATTACATGCGTCTATAACGGTATATATCCTAATCTAAGGCAACCTAACATCTCGGATGAAATATGTGACAACATTCCTGGCCTGTCGAACCCTACATCTCGGAGGGAACAGTATATACGTCTATAACGTCATATATCCTAACGTAAGGCAACCTAACGTCTCGGATGTAACATTTGACAACATTCCAGGCGTGTCGGTCCCTACGTCTCGGTGGTAACATTACATGCGTCTATAACGGTATATTTCCTAATCTAAGGCAACCTAACATCTCGGATGCAATATTTGACAACATTCCTGGCCTGTCGAACCCTACTTCTCGGAGGGAACAGTATATACTTCTATAACGTTATATATCCTAACCTAAGGCAACCTGACATCTCGGATGTAATATTCTACATCATTCAAGGCGTGTCGGACCCTACTTCTCGGTGGGAACATTATATGAGTCTATAACGTTGTATATCATAATCTAAGGCAACCTATTATCTCAGACGTAATATTGTACAATATTCCTCGCGTGTCGGTGCATACTCTTCGGTGGTAACATTACATGCGTCTATAACGGTATATTTCCTAATCTAAGGCAACCTAACATCTCGGATGCAATATTTGACAACATTCCTGGCCTGTCGAACCCTACTTCTCGGAGGGAACAGCATATACATCTATAACGTCATATATCCTAGCCTAAGGCAACCTAACATCTGGGATGTAACATTTGACAACATTCCAGGTGTGTCGGTCCCTACGTCTCGGTGGTAACGTTACATGCGTCTATAACGTTATATATCCTAACCTAAGGCAACCTAACATCTCGGATGTAACATTTGACAACATTCCTGGCATGTCGGTCCCTACGTCTCGGTGGTAACATTATATGCATCTATAACGTTATATATCCTTATCTAAGGCAACCTAACATCTCGGATGCAATATTTGACAACATTCCTGGCCTGTCGAACCCTACATCTCGGAGGGAACAGTATATACGTCTATAGCGGTATATATCCTAATCTAAGGCAACCTAACATCTCGTATGCAATATTTGACAACATTCCTGGCCTGTCGAACCCTACTTCTCGGAGGGAACAGTATATATGTCTATAACGTTATATATCCTAACCGAAGGCAACCTGACATCTCGGATGTAATATTCTACATCATTCAAGGCGTGTCGGACCCTACTTCTCGGTGGAAACATTATATGAGTCTATAACGTTGTATATCATAATCTAAGGCAACCTATTATCTCAGACGTAATATTGTACAATATTCCTCGCGTGTCGGTGCATACTTTTCGGTGCGAATATTATATGCGTCCATAACGGTCGATATCGTAATCTAAGGCAATCTAACATCTCGGATGCAATATTTGACAACATTCCTTGCCTGTCGAACCCTACTTCTCGGAGGGAACAGTATGTACGTCTATAACGTTATATATCCTAACCTAAGGCAACCTAACATCTCGGATGTAATATTCTACAACCTTCCAGGCGTGTCGGACCTTACTTCTCGGTGGTAACATTATATGCGTCTATAACGGTATATTTCCCAATCTAAGGCAACCTAACATCTCGGATGCAATATTTGACAACATTCCTGGCCTGTCGAACCCTACTTCTCGGAGGGAACAGCATATACATCTATAACGTCATATATCCTAGCCTAAGGCAACCTAACATCTGGGATGTAACATTTGACAACATTCCAGGTGTGTCGGTCCCTACGTCTCGGTGGTAACGTTACATGCGTCTATAACGTTATATATCCTAACCTAAGGCAACCTAACATCTCGGATGTAACATTTGACAACATTCCTGGCATGTCGGTCCCTACGTCTCGGTGGTAACATTATATGCGTCTATAACGTTATATATCCTTATCTAATGCAACCTAACATCTCGGATGTAATATTCTACAACCTTCCAGGCGTGTCGGACCTTACTTCTCGGTGGTAACATTATATGCGTCTATAACGTTGCATATCCTAATCTAAGGCAACCTAACATCTCGGATGCAATATTTGACAACATTCCTGGCCTGTCGAACCCTACTGCTCGGAGGGAACAGTATATACGTCTATAACGGTATATATCCTAATCTAAGGCAAGCTAACATCTCGGATGAAATATGTGACAACATTCCTGGCCTGTCGAACCCTACATCTCGGAGGGAACAGTATATACGTCTATAACGTCATATATCCTAACCTAAGGCAACCTAACATCTCGGATGCAATATTTGACAACACTCCTGGCCTGTCGAACCCTACTTCTAGTAGGGAACAGCATATACATCTATAACGTCATATATCCTAGCCTAAGGCAACCTAACATCTCGGATGTAACATTTGACAACATTCCAGGCGTGTCGGTCCCTACGTCTCGGTGGTAACATTACATGCGTCTATAACGGTATATATCCTAATCTAAGGCAACCTAACATCTCGGATGAAATATGTGACAACATTCCTGGCCTGTCGAACCCTACATCTCGGAGGGAACAGTATATACGTCTATAACGTCATATATCCTAACGTAAGGCAACCTAACGTCTCGGATGTAACATTTGACAACATTCCAGGCGTGTCGGTCCCTACGTCTCGGTGGTAACATTACATGCGTCTATAACGGTATATTTCCTAATCTAAGGCAACCTAACATCTCGGATGCAATATTTGACAACATTCCTGGCCTGTCGAACCCTACATCTTGGAGGGAACAGTATATACGTCTATAGCGTTATATATCCTAACCTAGGGCAACCTAACATCTCGGATGTAATATTCTACAACCTTCCAGGCGTGTCGGACCCTACTTCTCCGTGGGAACATTATATGCGTCTATAACGTTGTATATCCTTATCTAAGGCAACCTAACGTCTCGGATGCAATATTTGACAACATTCCTGGGCTGTCGAACCCTACATCTCGAAGGGAACAGTATATACGTCTATAGCGGTATATATCCTAATCTAAGGCAACCTAACATCTCGTATGCAATATTTGACAACATTCCTGGCCTGTCGAACCCTACTTCTCGGAGGGAACAGTATATATGTCTATAACGTTATATATCCTAACCGAAGGCAACCTGACATCTCGGATGTAATATTCTACATCATTCAAGGCGTGTCGGACCCTACTTCTCGGTGGGAACATTATATGAGTCTATAACGTTGTATATCATAATCTAAGGCAACCTATTATCTCAGACGTAATATTGCACAATATTCCTCGCGTGTCGGTGCATACTTTTCGGTGGGAATATTATATGCGTCCATAACGGTCGATATCGTAATCTAAGGCAATCTAACATCTCGGATGCAATATTTGACAACATTCCTTGCCTGTCGAACCCTACATCTCGGAGGGAACAGTATATACGTCTATAACGTCATATATCCTAACCTAAGGCAACCTAGCGTCTCGGATGTAACATTTGACAACATTCCAGGCGTGTCGGTCCCTACGTCTCGGTGGTAACATTACATGCGTCTATAACGGAATATTTCCTAATCTATGGCAACCTAACATCTCGGATGCAATATTTGACAACATTCCTGGCCTGTCGAACCCTACTTCTCGGAGGGAACAGTATATACGACTATAACGTTATATATCCTAACCTAAGTCAACCTGACATCTCGGATATATTGTTCTACAACTTTCCAGGCGTGTCGGACCCTACTTCTCGGTGTGAACATTATATGAGTCTATAACGTTGTATATCCTAATCTAAGGCAACCTATTATCTCAGACGTAATATTGTACAATATTCCTCGCGTGTCGGTGCATACTCTTCGGTGGGAATATTATATGCGTCCATAACGGTCGATATCGTAATCTAAGGCAATCTAACATCTCGGATGCAATATTTGACAACATTCCTTGCCTGTCGAACCCTACATCTCGGAGGGAACAGTATATACGTCTATAACGTCATATATCCTAACCTAAGGCAACCTAACTTCTCGGATGTAACATTTGACAACATTCCAGGCGTGTCGGTCCCTACGTCTCGGTGGTAACATTACATGCGTCTATAACGGTATATTTCCTAATCTAAGGCAACCTAACATCTCGGATGCAATATTTGACAACATTCCTGGCCTGTCGAACCCTACTTCTCGGAGGGAACAGTATATACGTCTATAACGTTATATATCCTAACCTTGGGCAACCTAACATCTCGGATGTAATATTCTACAACCTTCCAGGCGTGTCGGACCCTACTTCTCGGTGGGAACATTATATGCGTCTATAACGTTGTATATACTTATCTAAGGCAACCTAACATCTCGGATGCAATATTTGACAACATTTGTGGCCTGTCGAACCCTACTTCTCGGAGGGAACAGTATATACGTCTATAACGTCATATGTCCTAACCTAAGGCAACTTAACATCTCGGATGTAACATTTGGCAACATTCCAGGCGTGTCGGTCCCTACGTCTCGGTGGTAACATTACATGCGTCTATAACGTTATATATCCTAACCTAAGGCAACCTAACATCTCGGATGCAATATTTGACAACATTCCTGGCCTGTCGAACCCTACTTCTCGGAGGGAGCAGTATATACGTCTATAACGTCATATATCCTAACCTAAGGCAACCTAACGTCTCGGATGTAACATTTGACAACATTCCAGGCGTGTCGGTCACTACGTCTCGGTGGTAACATTACATGCGTCTATAACGGTATATTTCCTAATCTAAGGCAACCTAACATCTCGGATGCAATATTTGACAACATTCCTGGCCTGTCGAACCCTACTTCTCGGAGGGAACAGTATATACGTCTATAACGTTATATATCCTAACCGAAGGCAACCTGACATCTCGGATGTAATATTCTACAGCATTCAAGGCGTGTCGGACCCTACTTCTCGGTGGGAACATTATATGAGTCTATAACGTTGTATATCCTAACCTAAGGCAACCTATTATCTCAGACGTAATATTTTACAATATTCCTCGCGTGTCGGTGCATACTTTTCGGTGGGAATATTATATGCGTCCACAACGTTCGATATCGTAATCTAAGGCAATCTAACATCTCGGATGCAATATTTGACAACATTCCTTGCCTGTCGAACCCTACTTCTCGGAGGGCACAGTATGTACGTCTATAACGTTATATATCCTAACCTAAGACAACCTAACATCTCGGATGTAATATTCTACAACCTTCCAGGCGTGTCGGACCCTACTTCTCGGTGGTAACATTATATGCGTCTATAACGTTGCATATCCTAATCTAAGGCAACCTAACATCTCGGATGCAATATTTGACAACATTTGTGGCCTGTCGAACCCTACTTCTCGGAGGGAACAGTATATACGTCTATAGCGGTATATATCCTAATCTAAGGCAACCTAACATCTCGTATGCAATATTTGACAATATTCCTGGCCTATCGAACCCTACTTCTCGGAGGGAACAGTATATATGTCTATAACGTTATATATCCTAACCGAAGGCAACCTGACATCTCGGATGTAATATTCTACATCATTCAAGGCGTGTCGGACCCTACTTCTCGGTGGGAACATTATATGAGTCTATAACGTTGTATATCCTAATCTAAGGCAACCTATTATCTCAGACGTAATATTTTACAATATTCCTCGCGTGTCGGTGCATACTTTTCGGTGGGAATATTATATGCGTCCATAACGGTCGATATCGTAATCTAAGGCAATCTAACATCTCGGATGCAATATTTGACAACATTCCTTGCCTGTCGAACCCTACTTCTCGGAGGGAACAGTATGTACGTTTATAACGTTATATATCCTAACCTAAGGCAACCTAACATCTCGGATGTAATATTCTACAACCTTCCAGGCGTGTCGGACCTTACTTCTCGGTGGTAACATTATATGCGTCTATAACGTTGCATTTCCTAATCTAAGGCAACCTATTATCTCAGACGTAATATTGTACAATATTCCTCGCGTGTCGGTGCATACTCTTCGGTGGTAACATTACATGCGTCTATAACGGTATATTTCCTAATCTAAGGCAACCTAACATCTCGGATGCAATATTTGACAACATTCCTTGCCTGTCGAACCCTACATCTCGGAGGGAACAGTATATACGTCTATAACGTCATATATCCTAACCTAAGGCAACCTAACGTCTCGGATGTAACATTTGACAACATTCCAGGCGTGTCGGTCCCTACGTCTCGGTGGTAACATTACATGCGTCTATAACGGTATATTTCCTAATCTAAGGCAACCTAACATCTCGGATGCAATATTTGACAACATTCCTGGCCTGTCGAACCCTACATCTCGGAGGGAACAGTATATACGTCTATAGCGGTATATATCCTAATCTAAGGCAACCTAACATCTCGTATGCAATATTTGACAACATTCCTGGCCTGTCGAACCCTACTTCTCGGAGGGAACAGTATATATGTCTATAACGTTATATATCCTAACCGAAGGCAACCTGACATCTCGGATGTAATATTCTACATCATTCAAGGCGTGTCGGACCCTACTTCTCGGTGGAAACATTATATGAGTCTATAACGTTGTATATCATAATCTAAGGCAACCTATTATCTCAGACGTAATATTGTACAATATTCCTCGCGTGTCGGTGCATACTTTTCGGTGCGAATATTATATGCGTCCATAACGGTCGATATCGTAATCTAAGGCAATCTAACATCTCGGATGCAATATTTGACAACATTCCTTGCCTGTCGAACCCTACTTCTCGGAGGGAACAGTATGTACGTCTATAACGTTATATATCCTAACCTAAGGCAACCTAACATCTCGGATGCAATATTCTACAACCTTCCAGGCGTGTCGGAGCTTACTTCTCGGTGGTAACATTATATGCGTCTATAACGTTGCATATCCTAATCTAAGGCAACCTAACATCTCGGATGCAATATTTGACAACATTCCTGGCCTGTCGAACCCTACATCTCGGAGGGAACAGTATATACGTCTATAGCGGTATATATCCTAATCTAAGGCAACCTAACATCTCGGATGCAATATTTGACAACATTCCAGGCCTGTCGAACCCTACTTCTCGGAGGGAACAGTATATACGTCTATAACGTTATATATCCTAACCGAAGGCAACCTGACATCTCGGATGTAATATTCTACAGCATTCAAGGCGTGTCGGACCCTACTTCTCGGTGGGAACATTATATGAGTCTATAACGTTGTATATCCTAACCTAAGGCAACCTATTATCTCAGACGTAATACTTTACAATATTCCTCGCGTGTCGGTGCATACTTTTCGGCGGGAATATTATATGCGTCCATAACGGTCGATATCGTAATCTAAGGCAATCTAACATCTCGGATGCAATATTTGACAACATTCCTTGCCTGTCGAACCCTACTTCTCGGAGGGAACAGTATGTACGTCTATAACGTTATATATCCTAATCTAAGGCAACCTAACATCTCGGATGTAATATTCTACAACCTTCCAGGCGTGTCGGACCTTACTTCTCGGTGGTAACATTATATGCGTCTATAACGGTATATTTCCTAATCTAAGGCAACCTAACATCTCGGACGCAATATTTGACAACATTCCTGGCCTGTCGAACCCTACTTCTCGGAGGGAACAGCATATACATCTATAACGTCATATATCCTAGCCTAAGGCAACCTAACATCTGGGATGTAACATTTGACAACATTCCAGGTGTGTCGGTCCCTACGTCTCGGTGGTAACGTTACATGCGTCTATAACGTTATATATCCTAACCTAAGGCAACCTAACATCTCGGATGTAACATTTGACAACATTCCTGGCATGTCGGTCCCTACGTCTCGGTGGTAACATTATATGCGTCTATAACGTTATATATCCTTATCTAATGCAACCTAACATCTCGGATGTAATATTCTACAACCTTCCAGGCGTGTCGGACCTTACTTCTCGGTGGTAACATTATATGCGTCTATAACGTTGCATATCCTAATCTAAGGCAACCTAACATCTCGGATGCAATATTTGACAACATTCCTGGCCTGTCGAACCCTACTGCTCGGAGGGAACAGTATATACGTCTATAACGGTATATATCCTAATCTAAGGCAACCTAACATCTCGGATGAAATATGTGACAACATTCCTGGCCTGTCGAACCCTACATCTCGGAGGGAACAGTATATACGTCTATAACGTCATATATCCTAACCTAAGGCAACCTAACATCTCGGATGCAATATTTGACAACACTCCTGGCCTGTCGAACCCTACTTCTCGTAGGGAACAGCATATACATCTATAACGTCATATATCCTAGCCTAAGGCAACCTAACATCTCGGATGTAACATTTGACAACATTCCAGGCGTGTCGGTCCCTACGTCTCGGTGGTAACATTACATGCGTCTATAACGGTATATATCCTAATCTAAGGCAACCTAACATCTCGGATGAAATATGTGACAACATTCCTGGCCTGTCGAACCCTACATCTCGGAGGGAACAGTATATACGTCTATAACGTCATATATCCTAACGTAAGGCAACCTAACGTCTCGGATGTAACATTTGACAACATTCCAGGCGTGTCGGTCCCTACGTCTCGGTGGTAACATTACATGCGTCTATAACGGTATATTTCCTAATCTAAGGCAACCTAACATCTCGGATGCAATATTTGACAACATTCCTGGCCTGTCGAACCCTACTTCTCGGAGGGAACAGTATATACTTCTATAACGTTATATATCCTAACCTAAGGCAACCTGACATCTCGGATGTAATATTCTACATCATTCAAGGCGTGTCGGACCCTACTTCTCGGTGGGAACATTATATGAGTCTATAACGTTGTATATCATAATCTAAGGCAACCTATTATCTCAGACGTAATATTGTACAATATTCCTCGCGTGTCGGTGCATACTCTTCGGTGGTAACATTACATGCGTCTATAACGGTATATTTCCTAATCTAAGGCAACCTAACATCTCGGATGCAATATTTGACAACATTCCTGGCCTGTCGAACCCTACTTCTCGGAGGGAACAGCATATACATCTATAACGTCATATATCCTAGCCTAAGGCAACCTAACATCTGGGATGTAACATTTGACAACATTCCAGGTGTGTCGGTCCCTACGTCTCGGTGGTAACGTTACATGCGTCTATAACGTTATATATCCTAACCTAAGGCAACCTAACATCTCGGATGTAACATTTGACAACATTCCTGGCATGTCGGTCCCTACGTCTCGGTGGTAACATTATATGCATCTATAACGTTATATATCCTTATCTAAGGCAACCTAACATCTCGGATGCAATATTTGACAACATTCCTGGCCTGTCGAACCCTACATCTCGGAGGGAACAGTATATACGTCTATAGCGGTATATATCCTAATCTAAGGCAACCTAACATCTCGTATGCAATATTTGACAACATTCCTGGCCTGTCGAACCCTACTTCTCGGAGGGAACAGTATATATGTCTATAACGTTATATATCCTAACCGAAGGCAACCTGACATCTCGGATGTAATATTCTACATCATTCAAGGCGTGTCGGACCCTACTTCTCGGTGGAAACATTATATGAGTCTATAACGTTGTATATCATAATCTAAGGCAACCTATTATCTCAGACGTAATATTGTACAATATTCCTCGCGTGTCGGTGCATACTTTTCGGTGCGAATATTATATGCGTCCATAACGGTCGATATCGTAATCTAAGGCAATCTAACATCTCGGATGCAATATTTGACAACATTCCTTGCCTGTCGAACCCTACTTCTCGGAGGGAACAGTATGTACGTCTATAACGTTATATATCCTAACCTAAGGCAACCTAACATCTCGGATGTAATATTCTACAACCTTCCAGGCGTGTCGGAGCTTACTTCTCGGTGGTAACATTATATGCGTCTATAACGTTGCATATCCTAATCTAAGGCAACCTAACATCTCGGATGCAATATTTGACAACATTCCTGGCCTGTCGAACCCTACTGCTCGGAGGGAACAGTATATACGTCTATAACGGTATATATCCTAATCTAAGGCAACCTAACATCTCGGATGAAATATGTGACAACATTCCTGGCCTGTCGAACCCTACATCTCGGAGGGAACAGTATATACGTCTATAACGTCATATATCCTAACCTAAGGCAACCTAACATCTCGGATGCAATATTTGACAACACTCCTGGCCTGTCGAACCCTACTTCTCGGAGGGAACAGCATATACATCTATAACGTCATATATCCTAGCCTAAGGCAACCTAACATCTCGGATGTAACATTTGACAACATTCCAGGCGTGTCGGTCCCTACGTCTCGGTGGTAACATTACATGCGTCTATAACGGTATATTTCCTAATCTAAGGCAACCTGACATCTCGGATGCAATATTTGACAACATTCCTGGCCTGTCGAACCCTACATCTCGGAGGGAACAGTATATACGTCTATAGCGGTATATATCCTAATCTAAGGCAACCTAACATCTCGGATGCAATATTTGACAACATTCCAGGCCTGTCGAACCCTACTTCTCGGAGGGAACAGTATATACGTCTATAACGTTATATATCCTAACCGAAGGCAACCTGACATCTCGGATGTAATATTCTACAGCATTCAAGGCGTGTCGGACCCTACTTCTCGGTGGGAACATTATATGAGTCTATAACGTTGTATATCCTAACCTAAGGCAACCTATTATCTCAGACGTAATACTTTACAATAATCCTCGCGTGTCGGTGCATACTTTTCGGTGGGAATATTATATGCGTCCACAACGGTCGATATCGTAATCTAAGGCAATCTAACATCTCGGATGCAATATTTGACAACATTCCTTGCCTGTCGAACCCTACTTCTCGGAGGGAACAGTATGTACGTCTATAACGTTATATATCCTAACCTAAGGCAACCTAACATCTCGGATGTAATATTCTACAACCTTCCAGGCGTGTCGGACCCTACTTCTCGGTGGTAACATTATATGCGTCTATACCGTTGCATATCCTAATCTAAGGCAACCTAACATCTCGGATGCAATATTTGACGACATTCCTGGCCTGTCGAACCCTACTTCTCGGAGGGAACAGTATATACGTCTATAACGTTATATATCCTAACCGAAGGCAACCTGACATCTCGGATGTAATATTCTACATCATTCAAGGCGTGTCCGACCCTACTTCTCGGTGGGAACATTATATGAGTCTATAACGTTGTATATCCTAATCTAAGGCAACCTATTATCTCAGACGTAATATTGTACAATATTCCTCGCGTGTCGGTGCATACTTTTCGGTGCGAATATTATATGCGTCCATAACGGTCGATATCGTAATCTAAGGCAATCTAACATCTCGGATGCAATATTTGACAACATTCCTTGCCTGTCGAACCCTACTTCTCGGAGGGAACAGTATGTACGTCTATAACGTTATATATCCTAACCTAAGGCAACCTAACATCTCGGATGTAATATTCTACAACCTTCCAGGCGTGTCGGAGCTTACTTCTCGGTGGTAACATTATATGCGTCTATAACGTTGCATATCCTAATCTAAGGCAACCTAACATCTCGGATGCAATATTTGACAACATTCCTGGCCTGTCGAACCCTACTGCTCGGAGGGAACAGTATATACGTCTATAACGGTATATATCCTAATCTACGGCAACCTAACATCTCGGATGAAATATGTGACAACATTCCTGGCCTGTCGAACCCTACATCTCGGAGGGAACAGTATATACGTCTATAACGTCATATATCCTAACCTAAGGCAACCTAACATCTCGGATGCAATATTTGACAACACTCCTGGCCTGTCGAACCCTACTTCTCGGAGGGAACAGCATATACATCTATAACGTCATATATCCTAGCCTAAGGCAACCTAACATCTCGGATGTAACATTTGACAACATTCCAGGCGTGTCGGTCCCTACGTCTCGGTGGTAACATTACATGCGTCTATAACGGTATATTTCCTAATCTAAGGCAACCTGACATCTCGGATGCAATATTTGACAACATTCCTGGCCTGTCGAACCCTACATCTCGGAGGGAACAGTATATACGTCTATAGCGGTATATATCCTAATCTAAGGCAACCTAACATCTCGGATGCAATATTTGACAACATTCCAGGCCTGTCGAACCCTACTTCTCGGAGGGAACAGTATATACGTCTATAACGTTATATATCCTAACCGAAGGCAACCTGACATCTCGGGTGTAATATTCTACAGCATTCAAGGCGTGTCGGACCCTACTTCTCGGTGGGAACATTATATGAGTCTATAACGTTGTATATCCTAACCTAAGGCAACCTATTATCTCAGACGTAATACTTTACAATAATCCTCGCGTGTCGGTGCATACTTTTCGGTGGGAATATTATATGCGTCCACAACGGTCGATATCGTAATCTAAGGCAATCTAACATCTCGGATGCAATATTTGACAACATTCCTTGCCTGTCGAACCCTACTTCTCGGAGGGAACAGTATGTACGTCTATAACGTTATATATCCTAACCTAAGGCAACCTAACATCTCGGATGTAATATTCTACAACCTTCCAGGCGTGTCGGACCCTACTTCTCGGTGGTAACATTATATGCGTCTATACCGTTGCATATCCTAATCTAAGGCAACCTAACATCTCGGATGCAATATTTGACGACATTCCTGGCCTGTCGAACCCTACTTCTCGGAGGGAACAGTATATACGTCTATAACGTTATATATCCTAACCGAAGGCAACCTGACATCTCGGATGTAATATTCTACATCATTCAAGGCGTGTCCGACCCTACTTCTCGGTGGGAACATTATATGAGTCTATAACGTTGTATATCCTAATCTAAGGCAACCTATTATCTCAGACGTAATATTTTACAATATTCCTCGCGTGTCGGTGCATACTTTTCGGCGGGAATATTATATGCGTCCATAACGGTCGATATCGTAATCTAAGGCAATCTAACATCTCGGATGCAATATTTGACAACATTCCTTGCCTGTCGAACCCTACTTCTCGGAGGGAACAGTATGTACGTCTATAACGTTATATATCCTAATCTAAGGCAACCTAACATCTCGGATGTAATATTCTACAACCTTCCAGGCGTGTCGGACCTTACTTCTCGGTGGTAACATTATATGCGTCTATAACGTTGCATATCCTAATCTAAGGCAACCTAACATCTCGGATGCAATATTTGACAACATTCCTGGCCTGTCGAACCCTACTTCTCGGAGGGAACAGTATATACGTCTATAACGTTATATATCCTAACCTAAGGCAACCTAACATCTCGGATGTAATATTCTACAACCTTCCAGGCGTGTCGGTCCTTACTTCTCGGTGGTAACATTATATGCGTCTATAACGTTGCATATCCTAATCTAAGGCAACCTAACATCTCGGATGCAATATTTGACAACATTCCTGGCCTGTCGAACCCTACTGCTCGGAGGGAACAGTATATACGTCTATAACGGTATATATCCTAATCTAAGGCAACCTAACATCTCGTATGCAATATTTGACAACATTCCTGGCCTGTCGAACCCTACTTCTCGGAGGGAACAGTATATATGTCTATAACGTTATATATATTATACCGAAGGCAACCTGACATCTCGGATGTAATATTCTACATTATTCAAGGCGTGTCGGACCCTACTTCTCGGTGGGAACATTATATGAGTCTATAACGTTGTATATCATAATCTAAGGCAACCTATTATCTCAGACGTAATATTGTACAATATTCCTCGCGTGTCGGTGCATACTCTTCGGTGGGAATATTATATGCGTCCATAACGGTCGATATCGTAATCTAAGGCAATCTAACATCTCGGATGCAATATTTGACAACATTCCTTGCCTGTCGAACCCTACATCTCGGAGGGAACAGTATATACGTCTATAACGTCATATATCCTAACCTAAGGCAACCTAACGTCTCGGATGTAACATTTGACAACATTCCAGGCGTGTCGGTCCTTACGTCTCGGTGGTAACATTACATGCGTCTATAACGGTATATTTCCTAATCTAAGGCAACCTAACATCTCGGATGCAATATTTGACAACATTCCTGGCCTGTCGAACCCTACTTCTCGGAGGGAACAGTATATACGTCTATAACGTTATATATCCTAACCGAAGGCAACCTGACATCTCGGATGTAACATTCTACAGCATTCAAGGCGTGTCGGACCCTACTTCTCGGTGGGAACATTATATGAGTCTATAACGTTGTATATCCTAACCTAAGGCAACCTATTATCTCAGACGTAATATTTTCCAATATTCCTCGCGTGTCGGTGCATACTTTTCGGTGGGAATATTATATGCGTCCACAACGGTCGATATCGTAATCTAAGGCAATCTAACATCTCGGATGCAATATTTGACAACATTCCTTGCCTGTCGAACCCTACTTCTCGGGGGGAACAGTATGTACGTCTATAACGTTATATATCCTAACCTAAGGCAACCTAACATCTCGGATGTAATATTCTACAACCTTCCAGGCGTGTCGGACCATACTTCTCGGTGGTAACATTATATGCGTCTATACCATTGCATATCCTAATCTAAGGCAACCTAACATCTCGGATGCAATATTTGACAACATTCCTGGCCTGTCGAACCCTACTTCTCGGAGGGAACAGTATATACGTCTATAACGTTATATATCCTAACCGAAGGCAGCCTGACATCTCGGATGTAATATTCTACATCATTCCAGGCGTGTCGGTCCCTACGTCTCGGTGGTAACATTACATGCGTCTATAACGGTATATATCCTAATCTGAGGCAACCTAACATCTCGGATGTAACATTTTACCACATTCCAGGCGTGTCGGTCCCTACGTCTCGGTGGTAACATTACATGCGTCTATAACGTTATATATCCTAACCTAAGGCCAACTAACATCTCGTATGTAATATTTGACAACATTCCTGGCCTGTCGAACAATACTTCTCGGAGGGAACAGTATATACGTCTATAACGTTATATATCCTAACCTAAGGCAACCTAACATCTCGGATGTAACATTTGACAACATTCCAGGCATGTCGGTCCCTACGTCTCGGTGGTAACATTATATGCGTCTATAACGTTATATATCCTTATCTAAGGCAACCTAACATCTCGGATGCAATATTTGACAACATTCCTAGCCTGTCGAACCCTACGTCTCGGAGGGAACAGCATATACGTCTATAACGTCATAAATCCTAACCTAATGCAACCTAACTTCTCGGATGTAACATTTGACAACATTCCAGGCGTGTCGGTCCCTACGTCTCGGTGGTAACGTTACATGCGTCTAGAACGTTATATATCCTAACCTAAGGCAACCTAACATCTCGGATGCAATATTTGACAACATTCCTGGCCTGTCGAACAATACATCTCGGAGGGAACAGTATATACGCCTATAACGTTATATATCCTAACCTAAGGCAACCTAACATCTCGGATGTAACATTTGACAACATTCCAGGCATGTCGGTCCCTACGTCTCGGTGGTAACATTATATGCGTCTATAACGTTATATATCCCTATCTAAGGCAACCTAACATCTCGGATGCAATATTTGACAACATTCCTAGCCTGTCGAACCCTACGTCTCGGTGGTAACATTACATGCGTCTATAACGGTATATTTCCTAATCTAAGGCAACCTAACATCTCGGATGCAATATTTGACAACATTCCTGGCCTGTCGAACAATACTTCTCGGAGGGAACAGTATATACGTCTACAACGTCATATATCCTAACCTAAGGCAACCTAACATCTCGGATGTAACATTTGACAACATTCCAGGCATGTCGGTCCCTACGTCTCGGTGGTAACATTATATGCGTCTATGACGTTATATATCCTTATCTAAGGCAACCTAACATCTCGGATGCAATATTTGACAACATTCCTAGCCTGTCGAACCCTACGTCTCGGTGGTAACATTACATGCGTCTATAACGGTATATTTCCTAATCTAAGGCAACCTAACATCTCGGATGCAATATTTGACAACATTCCTGGCCTGTCGAACAATACTTCTCGGAGGGAACAGTATATACGTCTATAACGTTATATATCCTAACCTAAGGCAACCTAACATCTCGGATGTAATATTCTACATCATTCAAGGCGTGTCGGACCCTACTTCTCGGTGGAAACATTATATGAGTCTATAACGTTGTATATCATAATCTAAGGCAACCTATTATCTCAGACGTAATATTGTACAATATTCCTCGCGTGTCGGTGCATACTTTTCGGTGCGAATATTATATGCGTCCATAACGGTCGATATCGTAATCTAAGGCAATCTAACATCTCGGATGCAATATTTGACAACATTCCTTGCCTGTCGAACCCTACTTCTCGGAGGGAACAGTATGTACGTCTATAACGTTATATATCCTAACCTAAGGCAACCTAACATCTCGGATGTAATATTCTACAACCTTCCAGGCGTGTCGGAGCTTACTTCTCGGTGGTAACATTATATGCGTCTATAACGTTGCATATCCTAATCTAAGGCAACCTAACATCTCGGATGCAATATTTGACAACATTCCTGGCCTGTCGAACCGTACTGCTCGGAGGGAACAGTATATACGTCTATAACGGTATATATCCTAATCTAAGGCAACCTAACATCTCGGATGAAATATGTGACAACATTCCTGGCCTGTCGAACCCTACATCTCGGAGGGAACAGTATATACGTCTATAACGTCATATATCCTAACCTAAGGCAACCTAACATCTCGGATGCAATATTTGACAACACTCCTGGCCTGTCGAACCCTACTTCTCGGAGGGAACAGCATATACATCTATAACGTCATATATCCTAGCCTAAGGCAACCTAACATCTCGGATGTAACATTTGACAACATTCCAGGCGTGTCGGTCCCTACGTCTCGGTGGTAACATTACATGCGTCTATAACGGTATATTTCCTAATCTAAGGCAACCTGACATCTCGGATGCAATATTTGACAACATTCCTGGCCTGTCGAACCCTACATCTCGGAGGGAACAGTATATACGTCTATAGCGGTATATATCCTAATCTAAGGCAACCTAACATCTCGGATGCAATATTTGACAACATTCCAGGCCTGTCGAACCCTACTTCTCGGAGGGAACAGTATATACGTCTATAACGTTATATATCCTAACCGAAGGCAACCTGACATCTCGGATGTAATATTCTACAGCATTCAAGGCGTGTCGGACCCTACTTCTCGGTGGGAACATTATATGAGTCTATAACGTTGTATATCCTAACCTAAGGCAACCTATTATCTCAGACGTAATACTTTACAATAATCCTCGCGTGTCGGTGCATACTTTTCGGTGGGAATATTATATGCGTCCACAACGGTCGATATCGTAATCTAAGGCAATCTAACATCTCGGATGCAATATTTGACAACATTCCTTGCCTGTCGAACCCTACTTCTCGGAGGGAACAGTATGTACGTCTATAACGTTATATATCCTAACCTAAGGCAACCTAACATCTCGGATGTAATATTCTACAACCTTCCAGGCGTGTCGGACCCTACTTCTCGGTGGTAACATTATATGCGTCTATACCGTTGCATATCCTAATCTAAGGCAACCTAACATCTCGGATGCAATATTTGACGACATTCCTGGCCTGTCGAACCCTACTTCTCGGAGGGAACAGTATATACGTCTATAACGTTATATATCCTAACCGAAGGCAACCTGACATCTCGGATGTAATATTCTACATCATTCAAGGCGTGTCCGACCCTACTTCTCGGTGGGAACATTATATGAGTCTATAACGTTGTATATCCTAATCTAAGGCAACCTATTATCTCAGACGTAATATTGTACAATATTCCTCGCGTGTCGGTGCATACTTTTCGGTGCGAATATTATATGCGTCCATAACGGTCGATATCGTAATCTAAGGCAATCTAACATCTCGGATGCAATATTTGACAACATTCCTTGCCTGTCGAACCCTACTTCTCGGAGGGAACAGTATGTACGTCTATAACGTTATATATCCTAACCTAAGGCAACCTAACATCTCGGATGTAATATTCTACAACCTTCCAGGCGTGTCGGAGCTTACTTCTCGGTGGTAACATTATATGCGTCTATAACGTTGCATATCCTAATCTAAGGCAACCTAACATCTCGGATGCAATATTTGACAACATTCCTGGCCTGTCGAACCCTACTGCTCGGAGGGAACAGTATATACGTCTATAACGGTATATATCCTAATCTAAGGCAACCTAACATCTCGGATGAAATATGTGACAACATTCCTGGCCTGTCGAACCCTACATCTCGGAGGGAACAGTATATACGTCTATAACGTCATATATCCTAACCTAAGGCAACCTAACATCTCGGATGCAATATTTGACAACACTCCTGGCCTGTCGAACCCTACTTCTCGGAGGGAACAGCATATACATCTATAACGTCATATATCCTAGCCTAAGGCAACCTAACATCTCGGATGTAACATTTGACAACATTCCAGGCGTGTCGGTCCCTACGTCTCGGTGGTAACATTACATGCGTCTATAACGGTATATTTCCTAATCTAAGGCAACCTGACATCTCGGATGCAATATTTGACAACATTCCTGGCCTGTCGAACCCTACATCTCGGAGGGAACAGTATATACGTCTATAGCGGTATATATCCTAATCTAAGGCAACCTAACATCTCGGATGCAATATTTGACAACATTCCAGGCCTGTCGAACCCTACTTCTCGGAGGGAACAGTATATACGTCTATAACGTTATATATCCTAACCGAAGGCAACCTGACATCTCGGGTGTAATATTCTACAGCATTCAAGGCGTGTCGGACCCTACTTCTCGGTGGGAACATTATATGAGTCTATAACGTTGTATATCCTAACCTAAGGCAACCTATTATCTCAGACGTAATACTTTACAATAATCCTCGCGTGTCGGTGCATACTTTTCGGTGGGAATATTATATGCGTCCACAACGGTCGATATCGTAATCTAAGGCAATCTAACATCTCGGATGCAATATTTGACAACATTCCTTGCCTGTCGAACCCTACTTCTCGGAGGGAACAGTATGTACGTCTATAACGTTATATATCCTAACCTAAGGCAACCTAACATCTCGGATGTAATATTCTACAACCTTCCAGGCGTGTCGGACCCTACTTCTCGGTGGTAACATTATATGCGTCTATACCGTTGCATATCCTAATCTAAGGCAACCTAACATCTCGGATGCAATATTTGACGACATTCCTGGCCTGTCGAACCCTACTTCTCGGAGGGAACAGTATATACGTCTATAACGTTATATATCCTAACCGAAGGCAACCTGACATCTCGGATGTAATATTCTACATCATTCAAGGCGTGTCCGACCCTACTTCTCGGTGGGAACATTATATGAGTCTATAACGTTGTATATCCTAATCTAAGGCAACCTATTATCTCAGACGTAATATTTTACAATATTCCTCGCGTGTCGGTGCATACTTTTCGGCGGGAATATTATATGCGTCCATAACGGTCGATATCGTAATCTAAGGCAATCTAACATCTCGGATGCAATATTTGACAACATTCCTTGCCTGTCGAACCCTACTTCTCGGAGGGAACAGTATGTACGTCTATAACGTTATATATCCTAATCTAAGGCAACCTAACATCTCGGATGTAATATTCTACAACCTTCCAGGCGTGTCGGACCTTACTTCTCGGTGGTAACATTATATGCGTCTATAACGTTGCATATCCTAATCTAAGGCAACCTAACATCTCGGATGCAATATTTGACAACATTCCTGGCCTGTCGAACCCTACTTCTCGGAGGGAACAGTATATACGTCTATAACGTTATATATCCTAACCTAAGGCAACCTAACATCTCGGATGTAATATTCTACAACCTTCCAGGCGTGTCGGTCCTTACTTCTCGGTGGTAACATTATATGCGTCTATAACGTTGCATATCCTAATCTAAGGCAACCTAACATCTCGGATGCAATATTTGACAACATTCCTGGCCTGTCGAACCCTACTGCTCGGAGGGAACAGTATATACGTCTATAACGGTATATATCCTAATCTAAGGCAACCTAACATCTCGTATGCAATATTTGACAACATTCCTGGCCTGTCGAACCCTACTTCTCGGAGGGAACAGTATATATGTCTATAACGTTATATATATTATACCGAAGGCAACCTGACATCTCGGATGTAATATTCTACATTATTCAAGGCGTGTCGGACCCTACTTCTCGGTGGGAACATTATATGAGTCTATAACGTTGTATATCATAATCTAAGGCAACCTATTATCTCAGACGTAATATTGTACAATATTCCTCGCGTGTCGGTGCATACTCTTCGGTGGGAATATTATATGCGTCCATAACGGTCGATATCGTAATCTAAGGCAATCTAACATCTCGGATGCAATATTTGACAACATTCCTTGCCTGTCGAACCCTACATCTCGGAGGGAACAGTATATACGTCTATAACGTCATATATCCTAACCTAAGGCAACCTAACGTCTCGGATGTAACATTTGACAACATTCCAGGCGTGTCGGTCCTTACGTCTCGGTGGTAACATTACATGCGTCTATAACGGTATATTTCCTAATCTAAGGCAACCTAACATCTCGGATGCAATATTTGACAACATTCCTGGCCTGTCGAACCCTACTTCTCGGAGGGAACAGTATATACGTCTATAACGTTATATATCCTAACCGAAGGCAACCTGACATCTCGGATGTAACATTCTACAGCATTCAAGGCGTGTCGGACCCTACTTCTCGGTGGGAACATTATATGAGTCTATAACGTTGTATATCCTAACCTAAGGCAACCTATTATCTCAGACGTAATATTTTCCAATATTCCTCGCGTGTCGGTGCATACTTTTCGGTGGGAATATTATATGCGTCCACAACGGTCGATATCGTAATCTAAGGCAATCTAACATCTCGGATGCAATATTTGACAACATTCCTTGCCTGTCGAACCCTACTTCTCGGGGGGAACAGTATGTACGTCTATAACGTTATATATCCTAACCTAAGGCAACCTAACATCTCGGATGTAATATTCTACAACCTTCCAGGCGTGTCGGACCATACTTCTCGGTGGTAACATTATATGCGTCTATACCATTGCATATCCTAATCTAAGGCAACCTAACATCTCGGATGCAATATTTGACAACATTCCTGGCCTGTCGAACCCTACTTCTCGGAGGGAACAGTATATACGTCTATAACGTTATATATCCTAACCGAAGGCAGCCTGACATCTCGGATGTAATATTCTACATCATTCCAGGCGTGTCGGTCCCTACGTCTCGGTGGTAACATTACATGCGTCTATAACGGTATATATCCTAATCTGAGGCAACCTAACATCTCGGATGTAACATTTTACCACATTCCAGGCGTGTCGGTCCCTACGTCTCGGTGGTAACATTACATGCGTCTATAACGTTATATATCCTAACCTAAGGCCAACTAACATCTCGTATGTAATATTTGACAACATTCCTGGCCTGTCGAACAATACTTCTCGGAGGGAACAGTATATACGTCTATAACGTTATATATCCTAACCTAAGGCAACCTAACATCTCGGATGTAACATTTGACAACATTCCAGGCATGTCGGTCCCTACGTCTCGGTGGTAACATTATATGCGTCTATAACGTTATATATCCTTATCTAAGGCAACCTAACATCTCGGATGCAATATTTGACAACATTCCTAGCCTGTCGAACCCTACGTCTCGGAGGGAACAGCATATACGTCTATAACGTCATAAATCCTAACCTAATGCAACCTAACTTCTCGGATGTAACATTTGACAACATTCCAGGCGTGTCGGTCCCTACGTCTCGGTGGTAACGTTACATGCGTCTAGAACGTTATATATCCTAACCTAAGGCAACCTAACATCTCGGATGCAATATTTGACAACATTCCTGGCCTGTCGAACAATACATCTCGGAGGGAACAGTATATACGCCTATAACGTTATATATCCTAACCTAAGGCAACCTAACATCTCGGATGTAACATTTGACAACATTCCAGGCATGTCGGTCCCTACGTCTCGGTGGTAACATTATATGCGTCTATAACGTTATATATCCCTATCTAAGGCAACCTAACATCTCGGATGCAATATTTGACAACATTCCTAGCCTGTCGAACCCTACGTCTCGGTGGTAACATTACATGCGTCTATAACGGTATATTTCCTAATCTAAGGCAACCTAACATCTCGGATGCAATATTTGACAACATTCCTGGCCTGTCGAACAATACTTCTCGGAGGGAACAGTATATACGTCTACAACGTCATATATCCTAACCTAAGGCAACCTAACATCTCGGATGTAACATTTGACAACATTCCAGGCATGTCGGTCCCTACGTCTCGGTGGTAACATTATATGCGTCTATGACGTTATATATCCTTATCTAAGGCAACCTAACATCTCGGATGCAATATTTGACAACATTCCTAGCCTGTCGAACCCTACGTCTCGGTGGTAACATTACATGCGTCTATAACGGTATATTTCCTAATCTAAGGCAACCTAACATCTCGGATGCAATATTTGACAACATTCCTGGCCTGTCGAACAATACTTCTCGGAGGGAACAGTATATACGTCTATAACGTTATATATCCTAACCTAAGGCAACCTAACATCTCGGATGTAACATTTGACAACATTCCAGGCATGTCGGTCCCTACGTCTCGGTAGTAACATTATATGCGTCTATAACGTTATATATCCCTATCTAAGGCAACCTAACATCTCGGATGCAATATTTGACAACATTCCTAGCCTGTCGAACCCTACGTCTCGGTGGTAACATTACATGCGTCTATAACGGTATATTTCCTAATCTAAGGCAACCTAACATCTCGGATGCAATATTTGACAACATTCCAGGCGTGTCGGACCCTACTTTTTGGAGGGAACAGCATATACGTCTATAACGTCATAAATCCTAACCTAAGGCAACCTAACATCTCGGATGTAACATTTGACAACATTCCAGGCGTGTCGGTCCCTACGTCTCGGTGGTAACGTTACATGCGTCTAGAACGTTATATATCCTAACCTAAGGCAACCTAACATCTCGGATGCAATATTTGACAACATTCCTGGCCTGTCGAACAATACTTCTCGGAGGGAACAGTATATACGTCTATAACGTTATATATCCTAACCTAAGGCAACCTAACATCTCGGATGTAACATTTGACAACATTCCAGGCATGTCGGTCCCTACGTCTCGGTGGTAACATTATATGCATCTATAACGTTATATATCCTTATCTAAGGCAACCTAACATCTCGGATGCAATATTTGACAACATTCCTAGCCTGTCGAACCCTACGTCTCGGTGGTAACATTACATGCGTCTATAACGGTATATTTCCTAATCTAAGGCAACCTAACATCTCGGATGCAATATTTGACAACATTCCTGGCCTGTCGAACCCTACTTCTCGGAGGGAACAGCATATACATCTATAACGTCATATATCCTAGCCTAAGGCAAACTAACATCTCGGATGTAACATTTGACAACATTCCAGGCGTGTCGGTCCCTACGTCTCGGTGGTAACATTAAATGCGTCTATAACGTTATATATCCTAACCTAAGGCAACCTAATATCTCGGATGCAATATTTGACAACATTCCTGGCCTGTCGAACCCTACTTCTCGGAGTGAACAGCATAAACGTCTATAACGTCATATATCCTAACCTAAGGCAACCTAACATCTCGGATGTAACATTTGACAACATTCCAGGCGTGTCGGTCCCTACGTCTCGGTGGTAACGTTACATGCGTCTAGAACGTTATATATCCTAACCTAAGGCAACCTAACATCTCGGATGCAATATTTAACAACATTCCTGGCCTGTCGAACAATACTTCTCGGAGGGAACAGTATATACGTCTATAACGTTATATATCCTAACCTAAGGCAACCTAACATCTCGGATGTAACATTTGACAACATTCCAGGCATGTCGGTCCCTACGTCTCGGTGGTAACATTATATGCGTATATAACGTTATATATCCTTATCTAAGGCAACCTAACATCTCGGATGCAATATGTGACAACATTCCTAGCCTGTCGAACCCTACGTCTCGGTGGTAACATTACATGCGTCTATAACGGTATATTTCCTAATCTAAGGCAACCTAACATCTCGGATGCAATATTTGACAACATTCCTGGCCTGTCGAACCCTACTTCTCGGAGGGAACAGCATATACATCTATAACGTCATATATCCTAGCCTAAGGCAAACTAACATCTCGGATGTAACATTTGACAACATTCCAGGCGTGTCGGTCCCTACGTCTCGGTGGTAACATTACATGCGTCTATAACGTTATATATCCTAACCTAAGGCAACCTAATATCTCGGATGCAATATTTGACAACATTCCTGGCCTGTCGAACCCTACTTCTCGGAGTGAACAGCATAAACGTCTATAACGTCATATATCCTTACCTAAGGCAACCTAACATCTCGGATGTAACATTTGACAACATTCCAGGCGTGTCGGTCCCTACGTCTCGGTGGTAACGTTACATGCGTCTATAACGTTATATATCCTAACCTAAGGCAACCTAACATCTCGGATGCAATATTTGACAACATTCCTGGCCTGCCGAACAATACTTCTCGGAGGGAACAGTATATACGTCTATAACGTTATATATCCTAACCTAAGGCAACCTAACATCTCGGATGTAACATTTGACAACATTCCAGGCATGTCGGTCCCTACGTCTCGGTGGTAACATTATATGCGTCTATAACGTTATATATCCTTATCTAAGGCAACCTAACATCTCGGATGCAATATTTGACAACATTCCTAGCCTGTCGAACCCTACGTCTCGGTGGTAACATTACATGCGTCTATAACGGTATATTTCCTAATCTAAGGCAACCTAACATCTCGGATGAAATATGTGACAACATTCCTGGCCTGTCGAACCCGACATCTCGGAGGGAACAGTATATACGTCTGTAACGTCATATATCCTAACCTAAGACAACCTAACATCTCGGATGTAACATTTGACAACATTCCAGGCGTGTCGGTCCCTACGTCTCGGTGGTAACATTACATGCGTCTATAACGTCATATATCCTAACCTAAGGCAACCTAATATCTCGGATGCAATATTTGACAACATTCCTGGCCTGTCGAACCCTACTTCTCGGAGTGAACAGCATAAACGTCTATAACGTCATATATCCTAACCTAAGGCAACCTAACATCTCGGATGTAACATTTGACAACATTCCAGGCGTGTCGGTCCCTACGTCTCGGTGGTAACGTTACATGCGTCTACAACGTTATATATCCTAACCTAAGGCAACCTAACATCTCGGATGCAATATTTGACAACATTCCTGGCCTGCCGAACAATACTTCTCGGAGGGAACAGTATATACGTCTATAACGTTATATATCCTAACCTAAGGCAACCTAATATCTCGGATGTAACATTTGACAACATTCCAGGCATGTTGGTCCTACGTCTCGGTGGTAACATTATATGCGTCTATAACGTTATATATCCTTATCTAAGGCAACCTAACATCTCGGATGCAATATTTGACAACATTCCTAGCCTGTCGAACCCTACTTCTCGGAGGGAACAGTATATACGTCTATAACGTTATATATCCTAACCTAAGGCAACCTGACATCTCGGATGTAATATTCCACATCATTCCAGGCGTGTCGGACCCTACTTCTCGGAGGGAACAGCATATACGTCTATAACGTCATAAATCCTAACCTAAGGCAAGCTAACATCTCGGATGTAACATTTGACAACATTCCCGGCATGTTGGTCCTACGTCTCGGTGGTAACATTATATGCGTCTATAACGTTATATATCCTTATCTAAGGCAACCTAACATCTCGGATGCAATATTTGACAACATTCCTAGCCTGTCGAACCCTACTTCTCGGAGGGAACAGTATATACGTCTATAACGGTATATATCCTAATCTTAGGCAACCTAACATCTCGGATGTAACATTTTACCACATTCCAGGCGTGTCGGACCCTACGTCTCGGTGGTAACATTACATGCGTCTATAACGTTATATATCCTAACCTAAGGCCAACTAACATCTCGTATGTAATATTTGACAACATTCCTGACGTGTCGAACCCTACTTCTCGGTGGGAACAGTATATACGTCTATAACGTTATATATCCTAACCTAAGGCAACCTAACATCTCGGATATAACATTTGACAACATTCCAGGCGTGTTGGATCCCTACGTCTCGCTGGTAACATTACGTGCGTCTATAAAGTTATATATCCTAACCTAAGGCAACCTAATATCTCGGATGCAATATTTGACAACATTCCTGGCCTGTCGAACCCTACTTCTCGGAGTGAACAGCATAAACGTCTATAACGTCATATATCCTAACCTAAGGCAACCTAACATCTCGGATGTAACATTTGACAACATTCCAGGCGTGTCGGTCCCTACGTCCCGGTGGTAACGTTACATGCGTCTATAACGTTATATATCCTAACCTAAGGCAACCTAACATCTCGAATGCAATATTTGACAACATTCCTGGCCTGCCGAACAATACTTCTCGGAGGGAACAGTATATACGTCTATAACATTATATATCCTAACCTAAGGCAACCTAACATCTCGGATGTAACATTTGACAACATTCCAGGCATGTCGGTCCCTACGTCTCGGTGGTAACATTATATGCGTCTATAACGTTATATATCCTTATCTAAGGCAACCTAACATCTCGGATGCAATATTTGACAACATTCCTAGCCTGTCGAACCCTACGTCTCGGTGGTAACATTACATGCGTCTATAACGGTATATTTCCTAATCTAAGGCAACCTAACATCTCGGATGCAATATTTGACAACATTCCTGGCCTGTCGAACAATACTTCTCGGAGGGAACAGTATATACGTCTATAACGTTATATATCCTAACCTAAGGCAACCTAACATCTCGGATGTAACATTTGACAACATTCCAGGCATGTCGGTCCCTACGTCTCGGTAGTAACATTATATGCGTCTATAACGTTATATATCCTTATCTAAGGCAACCTAACATCTCGGATGCAATATTTGACAACATTCCAGGTGTGTCGGACCCTACTTCTCGGAGGGAACAGCATATACGTCTATAACGTCATAAATCCTAACCTAAGGCAACCTAACATCTCGGATGTAACATTTGACAACATTCCAGGCGTGTCGGTCCCTACGTCTCGGTGGTAACGTTACATGCGTCTAGAACGTTATATATCCTAACCTAAGGCAACCTAACATCTCGGATGCAATATTTGACAACATTCCTGGAGTGTCGAACAATACTTCTCGGAGGGAACAGTATATACGTCTATAACGTTATATATCCTAACCTAAGGCAACCTAACATCTCGGATGTAACATTTGACAACATTCCAGGCATGTCGGTCCCTACGTCTCGGTGGTAACATTATATGCGTCTATAACGTTATATATCCTTATCTAAGGCAACCTAACATCTCGGATGCAATATTTGACAACATTCCTAGCCTGTCGAACCCTACGTCTCGGTGGTAACATTACATGCGTCTATAACGGTATATTTCCTAATCTAAGGCAACCTAACATCTCGGATGCAATATTTGACAACATTCCTGGCCTGTCGAACCCTACTTCTCGGAGGGAACAGCATATACATCTATAAAGTCATATATCCAAGCCTAAGGCAAACTAACATCTCGGATGTAACATTTGACAACATTCCAGGCGTGTCGGTCCCTACGTATCGGTGGTAACATTACATGCGTCTATAACGGTATATATCCTAATCTTAGGCAACCTAACATCTCGGATGTAACATTTTACCACATTCCAGGCGTGTCGGTCCCTACGTCTCGGTGGTAACATTACATGCGTCTATAACGTTATATATCCTAACCTAAGGCCAACTAACATCTCGTATGTAATATTTGACAACATTCCTGGCCTGTCGAACAATACTTCTCGGAGGGAACAGTATATACGTCTATAACGTTATATATCCTAACCTAAGGCAACCTAACATCTCGGATGTAACATTTGACAACATTCCAGGCATGTCGGTCCCTACGTCTCGGTGGTAACATTATATGCGTCTATAACGTTATATATCCTTATCTAAGGCAACCTAACATCTCGGATGCAATATTTGACAACATTCCTAGCCTGTCGAACCCTACGTCTCGGTGGTAACATTACATGCGTCTATAACGGTATATTTCCTAATCTAAGGCAACCTAACATCTCGGATGCAATATTTGACAACATTCCTGGCCTGTCGAACAATACTTCTCGGAGGGAACAGTATATACGTCTACAACGTCATATATCCTAACCTAAGGCAACCTAACATCTCGGATGTAACATTTGACAACATTCCAGGCATGTCGGTCCCTACGTCGCGGTGGTAACATTATATGCGTCTATAACGTTATATATCCTTATCTAATGCAACCTAACATCTCGGATGCAATATTTGACAACATTCCTGGCCTGTCGAACCCTACTTCTCGGAGGGAACAGTATATACGTCTATAACGTTATATATCCTAACCGAAGGCAACCTGACATCTCGGATGTAATATTCTACATCATTCAAGGCGTGTCGGACCCTACTTCTTGGTGGGAACATTATATGAGTCTATAACGTTGTATATCCTAATCTAAGGCAACCTATTATCTCAGACGTAATATTTTACAATATTCCTCGCGTGTCTGTGCATACTTTTCGGTGGGAATATTATATGCGTCCATAACGGTCGATATCGTAATCTAAGGCAATCTAACATCTCGGATGCAATATTTGACAACATTCCTGGCCTGTCGAACCCTACTGCTCGGAGGGAACAGTATATACGTCTATAACGGTATATATCCTAATCTAAGGCAACCTAACATCTCGGATGAAATATGTGACAACATTCCTGGCCTGTCGAACCCGACATCTCGGAGGGAACAGTATATACGTCTGTAACGTCATATATCCTAACCTAAGACAACCTAACATCTCGGATGTAACATTTGACAACATTCCAGGCGTGTCGGTCCCTACGTCTCGGTGGTAACATTACATGCGTCTATAACGTTATATATCCTAACCTAAGGCAACCTAATATCTCGGATGCAATATTTGACAACATTCCTGGCCTGTCGAACCCTACTTCTCGGAGTGAACAGCATAAACGTCTATAACGTCATATATCCTAACCTAAGGCAACCTAACATCTCGGATGTAACATTTGACAACATTCCCGGCATGTTGGTCCTACGTCTCGGTGGTAACATTATATGCGTCTATAACGTTATATATCCTTATCTAAGGCAACCTAACATCTCGGATGCAATATTTGACAACATTCCTAGCCTGTCGAACCCTACTTCTCGGAGGGAACAGTATATACGTCTATAACGGTATATGTCCTAATCTTAGGCAACCTAACATCTCGGATGTAACATTTTACCACATTCCAGGCGTGTCGGACCCTACGTCTCGGTGGTAACATTACATGCGTCTATAACGTTATATATCCTAACCTAAGGCCAACTAACATCTCGTATGTAATATTTGACAACATTCCTGACGTGTCGAACCCTACTTCTCGGTGGGAACAGTATATACGTCTATAACGTTATATATCCTAACCTAAGGCAACCTAACATCTCGGATATAACATTTGACAACATTCCAGGCGTGTCGGACCCTACGTCTCGGTGGTAACATTACAGGCGTCTATAACGTTATATATCCTAACCTAAGGCCAACTAACATCTCGTATGTAATATTTGACAACATTCCTGACGTGTCGAACCCTACTTCTCGGTGGGAACAGTATATACGTCTATAACGTTATATATCCTAACCTAAGGCAACCTAACATCTCGGATATAACATTTGACAACATTCCAGGCGTGTTGGATCCCTACGTCTCGCTGGTAACATTACGTGCGTCTATAACGTTATATATCCTAACCTAAGGCAACCTAATATCTCGGATGCAATATTTGACAACATTCCTGGCCTGTCGAACCCTACTTCTCGGAGTGAACAGCATAAACGTCTATAACGTCATATATCCTAACCTAAGGCAACCTAACATCTCGGATGTAACATTTGACAACATTCCAGGCGTGTCGGTCCCTACGTCTCGGTGGTAACGTTACATGCGTCTATAACGTTATATATCCTAACCTAAGGCAACCTAACATCTCGGATGCAATATTTGACAACATTCCTGGCCTGCCGAACAATACTTCTCGGAGGGAACAGTATATACGTCTATAACGTTATATATCCTAACCTAAGGCAACCTAACATCTCGGATGTAACATTTGACAACATTCCAGGCATGTCGGTCCCTACGTCTCGGTGGTAACATTATATGCGTCTATAACGTTATATATCCTTATCTAAGGCAACCTAACATCTCGGATGCAATATTTGACAACATTCCTAGCCTGTCGAACCCTACGTCTCGGTGGTAAAATTACATGCGTCTATAACGGTATATTTCCTAATCTAAGGCAACCTAACATCTCGGATGCAATATTTGACAACATTCCTGGCCTGTCGAACAATACTTCTCGGAGGGAACAGTATATACGTCTATAACGTTATATATCCTAACCTAAGGCAACCTAACATCTCGGATGTAACATTTGACAACATTCCAGGCATGTCGGTCCCTACGTCTCGGTAGTAACATTATATGCGTCTATAACGTTATATATCCTTATCTAAGGCAACCTAACATCTCGGATGCAATATTTGACAACATTCCAGGTGTGTCGGACCCTACATCTCGGAGGGAACAGCATATACGTCTATAACGTCATAAATCCTAACCTAAGGCAACCTAACATCTCGGATGTAACATTTGACAACATTCCAGGCGTGTCGGTCCCTACGTCTCGGTGGTAACGTTACATGCGTCTAGAACGTTATATATCCTAACCTAAGGCAACCTAACATCTCGGATGCAATATTTGACAACATTCCTGGCCTGTCGAACAATACTTCTCGGAGGGAACAGTATATACGTCTATAACGTTATATATCATAACCTAAGGCAACCTAACATCTCGGATGTAACATTTGACAACATTCCAGGCATGTCGGTCCCTACGTCTCGGTGGTAACATTATATGCGTCTATAACGTTATATATCCTTATCTAAGGCAACCTAACATCTCGGATGCAATATTTGACAACATTCCTAGCCTGTCGAACCCTACGTCTCGGTGGTAACATTACATGCGTCTATAACGGTATATTTCCTAATCTAAGGCAACCTAACATCTCGGATGCAATATTTGACAACATTCCTGGCCTGTCGAACCCTACTTCTCGGAGGGAACAGCATATACATCTATAACGTCATATATCCAAGCCTAAGGCAAACTAACATCTCGGATGTAACATTTGACAACATTCCAGGCGTGTCGGTCCCTACGTATCGGTGGTAACATTACATGCGTCTATAACGGTATATATCCTAATCTTAGGCAACCTAACATCTCGGATGTAACATTTTACCACATTCCAGGCGTGTCGGTCCCTACGTCTCGGTGGTAACATTACATGCGTCTATAACGTTATATATCCTAACCTAAGGCCAACTAACATCTCGTATGTAATATTTGACAACATTCCTGGCCTGTCGAACAATACTTCTCGGAGGGAACAGTATATACGTCTATAACGTTATATATCCTAACCTAAGGCAACCTAACATCTCGGATGTAACATTTGACAACATTCCAGGCCTGTCGAACCCTACTTCTCGGAGGGAACAGTATATACGTCTATAACGTTATATATCCTAACCGAAGGCAACCTGACATCTCGGATGTAATATTCTACATCATTCAAGGCGTGTCGGACCCTACTTCTTGGTGGGAACATTATATGAGTCTATAACGTTGTATATCCTAATCTAAGGCAACCTATTATCTCAGACGTAATATTTTACAATATTCCTCGCGTGTCTGTGCATACTTTTCGGTGGGAATATTATATGCGTCCATAACGGTCGATATCGTAATCTAAGGCAATCTAACATCTCGGATGCAATATTTGACAACATTCCTGGCCTGTCGAACCCTACTGCTCGGAGGGAACAGTATATACGTCTATAACGGTATATATCCTAATCTAAGGCAACCTAACATCTCGGATGAAATATGTGACAACATTCCTGGCCTGTCGAACCCGACATCTCGGAGGGAACAGTATATACGTCTGTAACGTCATATATCCTAACCTAAGACAACCTAACATCTCGGATGTAACATTTGACAACATTCCAGGCGTGTCGGTCCCTACGTCTCGGTGGTAACATTACATGCGTCTATAACGTTATATATCCTAACCTAAGGCAACCTAATATCTCGGATGCAATATTTGACAACATTCCTGGCCTGTCGAACCCTACTTCTCGGAGTGAACAGCATAAACGTCTATAACGTCATATATCCTAACCTAAGGCAACCTAACATCTCGGATGTAATATTCTACAACCTTCCAGGCGTGTCGGACCTTACTTCTCGGTGGTAACATTATATGCGTCTATAACGTTGCATATCCTAATCTAAGGCAACCTAACATCTCGGATGCAATATTTGACAACATTCCTGGCCTGTCGAACCCTACTTCTCGGAGGGAACAGTATATACGTCTATAACGTTATATATCCTAACCTAAGGCAACCTAACATCTCGGATGTAATATTCTACAACCTTCCAGGCGTGTCGGTCCTTACTTCTCGGTGGTAACATTATATGCGTCTATAACGTTGCATATCCTAATCTAAGGCAACCTAACATCTCGGATGCAATATTTGACAACATTCCTGGCCTGTCGAACCCTACTGCTCGGAGGGAACAGTATATACGTCTATAACGGTATATATCCTAATCTAAGGCAACCTAACATCTCGTATGCAATATTTGACAACATTCCTGGCCTGTCGAACCCTACTTCTCGGAGGGAACAGTATATATGTCTATAACGTTATATATATTATACCGAAGGCAACCTGACATCTCGGATGTAATATTCTACATTATTCAAGGCGTGTCGGACCCTACTTCTCGGTGGGAACATTATATGAGTCTATAACGTTGTATATCATAATCTAAGGCAACCTATTATCTCAGACGTAATATTGTACAATATTCCTCGCGTGTCGGTGCATACTCTTCGGTGGGAATATTATATGCGTCCATAACGGTCGATATCGTAATCTAAGGCAATCTAACATCTCGGATGCAATATTTGACAACATTCCTTGCCTGTCGAACCCTACATCTCGGAGGGAACAGTATATACGTCTATAACGTCATATATCCTAACCTAAGGCAACCTAACGTCTCGGATGTAACATTTGACAACATTCCAGGCGTGTCGGTCCTTACGTCTCGGTGGTAACATTACATGCGTCTATAACGGTATATTTCCTAATCTAAGGCAACCTAACATCTCGGATGCAATATTTGACAACATTCCTGGCCTGTCGAACCCTACTTCTCGGAGGGAACAGTATATACGTCTATAACGTTATATATCCTAACCGAAGGCAACCTGACATCTCGGATGTAACATTCTACAGCATTCAAGGCGTGTCGGACCCTACTTCTCGGTGGGAACATTATATGAGTCTATAACGTTGTATATCCTAACCTAAGGCAACCTATTATCTCAGACGTAATATTTTCCAATATTCCTCGCGTGTCGGTGCATACTTTTCGGTGGGAATATTATATGCGTCCACAACGGTCGATATCGTAATCTAAGGCAATCTAACATCTCGGATGCAATATTTGACAACATTCCTTGCCTGTCGAACCCTACTTCTCGGGGGGAACAGTATGTACGTCTATAACGTTATATATCCTAACCTAAGGCAACCTAACATCTCGGATGTAATATTCTACAACCTTCCAGGCGTGTCGGACCATACTTCTCGGTGGTAACATTATATGCGTCTATACCATTGCATATCCTAATCTAAGGCAACCTAACATCTCGGATGCAATATTTGACAACATTCCTGGCCTGTCGAACCCTACTTCTCGGAGGGAACAGTATATACGTCTATAACGTTATATATCCTAACCGAAGGCAGCCTGACATCTCGGATGTAATATTCTACATCATTCCAGGCGTGTCGGTCCCTACGTCTCGGTGGTAACATTACATGCGTCTATAACGGTATATATCCTAATCTGAGGCAACCTAACATCTCGGATGTAACATTTTACCACATTCCAGGCGTGTCGGTCCCTACGTCTCGGTGGTAACATTACATGCGTCTATAACGTTATATATCCTAACCTAAGGCCAACTAACATCTCGTATGTAATATTTGACAACATTCCTGGCCTGTCGAACAATACTTCTCGGAGGGAACAGTATATACGTCTATAACGTTATATATCCTAACCTAAGGCAACCTAACATCTCGGATGTAACATTTGACAACATTCCAGGCATGTCGGTCCCTACGTCTCGGTGGTAACATTATATGCGTCTATAACGTTATATATCCTTATCTAAGGCAACCTAACATCTCGGATGCAATATTTGACAACATTCCTAGCCTGTCGAACCCTACGTCTCGGAGGGAACAGCATATACGTCTATAACGTCATAAATCCTAACCTAATGCAACCTAACTTCTCGGATGTAACATTTGACAACATTCCAGGCGTGTCGGTCCCTACGTCTCGGTGGTAACGTTACATGCGTCTAGAACGTTATATATCCTAACCTAAGGCAACCTAACATCTCGGATGCAATATTTGACAACATTCCTGGCCTGTCGAACAATACATCTCGGAGGGAACAGTATATACGCCTATAACGTTATATATCCTAACCTAAGGCAACCTAACATCTCGGATGTAACATTTGACAACATTCCAGGCATGTCGGTCCCTACGTCTCGGTGGTAACATTATATGCGTCTATAACGTTATATATCCCTATCTAAGGCAACCTAACATCTCGGATGCAATATTTGACAACATTCCTAGCCTGTCGAACCCTACGTCTCGGTGGTAACATTACATGCGTCTATAACGGTATATTTCCTAATCTAAGGCAACCTAACATCTCGGATGCAATATTTGACAACATTCCTGGCCTGTCGAACAATACTTCTCGGAGGGAACAGTATATACGTCTACAACGTCATATATCCTAACCTAAGGCAACCTAACATCTCGGATGTAACATTTGACAACATTCCAGGCATGTCGGTCCCTACGTCTCGGTGGTAACATTATATGCGTCTATGACGTTATATATCCTTATCTAAGGCAACCTAACATCTCGGATGCAATATTTGACAACATTCCTAGCCTGTCGAACCCTACGTCTCGGTGGTAACATTACATGCGTCTATAACGGTATATTTCCTAATCTAAGGCAACCTAACATCTCGGATGCAATATTTGACAACATTCCTGGCCTGTCGAACAATACTTCTCGGAGGGAACAGTATATACGTCTATAACGTTATATATCCTAACCTAAGGCAACCTAACATCTCGGATGTAACATTTGACAACATTCCAGGCATGTCGGTCCCTACGTCTCGGTAGTAACATTATATGCGTCTATAACGTTATATATCCCTATCTAAGGCAACCTAACATCTCGGATGCAATATTTGACAACATTCCTAGCCTGTCGAACCCTACGTCTCGGTGGTAACATTACATGCGTCTATAACGGTATATTTCCTAATCTAAGGCAACCTAACATCTCGGATGCAATATTTGACAACATTCCAGGCGTGTCGGACCCTACTTTTTGGAGGGAACAGCATATACGTCTATAACGTCATAAATCCTAACCTAAGGCAACCTAACATCTCGGATGTAACATTTGACAACATTCCAGGCGTGTCGGTCCCTACGTCTCGGTGGTAACGTTACATGCGTCTAGAACGTTATATATCCTAACCTAAGGCAACCTAACATCTCGGATGCAATATTTGACAACATTCCTGGCCTGTCGAACAATACTTCTCGGAGGGAACAGTATATACGTCTATAACGTTATATATCCTAACCTAAGGCAACCTAACATCTCGGATGTAACATTTGACAACATTCCAGGCATGTCGGTCCCTACGTCTCGGTGGTAACATTATATGCATCTATAACGTTATATATCCTTATCTAAGGCAACCTAACATCTCGGATGCAATATTTGACAACATTCCTAGCCTGTCGAACCCTACGTCTCGGTGGTAACATTACATGCGTCTATAACGGTATATTTCCTAATCTAAGGCAACCTAACATCTCGGATGCAATATTTGACAACATTCCTGGCCTGTCGAACCCTACTTCTCGGAGGGAACAGCATATACATCTATAACGTCATATATCCTAGCCTAAGGCAAACTAACATCTCGGATGTAACATTTGACAACATTCCAGGCGTGTCGGTCCCTACGTCTCGGTGGTAACATTAAATGCGTCTATAACGTTATATATCCTAACCTAAGGCAACCTAATATCTCGGATGCAATATTTGACAACATTCCTGGCCTGTCGAACCCTACTTCTCGGAGTGAACAGCATAAACGTCTATAACGTCATATATCCTAACCTAAGGCAACCTAACATCTCGGATGTAACATTTGACAACATTCCAGGCGTGTCGGTCCCTACGTCTCGGTGGTAACGTTACATGCGTCTAGAACGTTATATATCCTAACCTAAGGCAACCTAACATCTCGGATGCAATATTTAACAACATTCCTGGCCTGTCGAACAATACTTCTCGGAGGGAACAGTATATACGTCTATAACGTTATATATCCTAACCTAAGGCAACCTAACATCTCGGATGTAACATTTGACAACATTCCAGGCATGTCGGTCCCTACGTCTCGGTGGTAACATTATATGCGTATATAACGTTATATATCCTTATCTAAGGCAACCTAACATCTCGGATGCAATATTTGACAACATTCCTAGCCTGTCGAACCCTACGTCTCGGTGGTAACATTACATGCGTCTATAACGGTATATTTCCTAATCTAAGGCAACCTAACATCTCGGATGCAATATTTGACAACATTCCTGGCCTGTCGAACCCTACTTCTCGGAGGGAACAGCATATACATCTATAACGTCATATATCCTAGCCTAAGGCAAACTAACATCTCGGATGTAACATTTGACAACATTCCAGGCGTGTCGGTCCCTACGTCTCGGTGGTAACATTACATGCGTCTATAACGTTATATATCCTAACCTAAGGCAACCTAATATCTCGGATGCAATATTTGACAACATTCCTGGCCTGTCGAACCCTACTTCTCGGAGTGAACAGCATAAACGTCTATAACGTCATATATCCTTACCTAAGGCAACCTAACATCTCGGATGTAACATTTGACAACATTCCAGGCGTGTCGGTCCCTACGTCTCGGTGGTAACGTTACATGCGTCTATAACGTTATATATCCTAACCTAAGGCAACCTAACATCTCGGATGCAATATTTGACAACATTCCTGGCCTGCCGAACAATACTTCTCGGAGGGAACAGTATATACGTCTATAACGTTATATATCCTAACCTAAGGCAACCTAACATCTCGGATGTAACATTTGACAACATTCCAGGCATGTCGGTCCCTACGTCTCGGTGGTAACATTATATGCGTCTATAACGTTATATATCCTTATCTAAGGCAACCTAACATCTCGGATGCAATATTTGACAACATTCCTAGCCTGTCGAACCCTACGTCTCGGTGGTAACATTACATGCGTCTATAACGGTATATTTCCTAATCTAAGGCAACCTAACATCTCGGATGAAATATGTGACAACATTCCTGGCCTGTCGAACCCGACATCTCGGAGGGAACAGTATATACGTCTGTAACGTCATATATCCTAACCTAAGACAACCTAACATCTCGGATGTAACATTTGACAACATTCCAGGCGTGTCGGTCCCTACGTCTCGGTGGTAACATTACATGCGTCTATAACGTCATATATCCTAACCTAAGGCAACCTAATATCTCGGATGCAATATTTGACAACATTCCTGGCCTGTCGAACCCTACTTCTCGGAGTGAACAGCATAAACGTCTATAACGTCATATATCCTAACCTAAGGCAACCTAACATCTCGGATGTAACATTTGACAACATTCCAGGCGTGTCGGTCCCTACGTCTCGGTGGTAACGTTACATGCGTCTACAACGTTATATATCCTAACCTAAGGCAACCTAACATCTCGGATGCAATATTTGACAACATTCCTGGCCTGCCGAACAATACTTCTCGGAGGGAACAGTATATACGTCTATAACGTTATATATCCTAACCTAAGGCAACCTAATATCTCGGATGTAACATTTGACAACATTCCAGGCATGTTGGTCCTACGTCTCGGTGGTAACATTATATGCGTCTATAACGTTATATATCCTTATCTAAGGCAACCTAACATCTCGGATGCAATATTTGACAACATTCCTAGCCTGTCGAACCCTACTTCTCGGAGGGAACAGTATATACGTCTATAACGTTATATATCCTAACCTAAGGCAACCTGACATCTCGGATGTAATATTCCACATCATTCCAGGCGTGTCGGACCCTACTTCTCGGAGGGAACAGCATATACGTCTATAACGTCATAAATCCTAACCTAAGGCAAGCTAACATCTCGGATGTAACATTTGACAACATTCCCGGCATGTTGGTCCTACGTCTCGGTGGTAACATTATATGCGTCTATAACGTTATATATCCTTATCTAAGGCAACCTAACATCTCGGATGCAATATTTGACAACATTCCTAGCCTGTCGAACCCTACTTCTCGGAGGGAACAGTATATACGTCTATAACGGTATATATCCTAATCTTAGGCAACCTAACATCTCGGATGTAACATTTTACCACATTCCAGGCGTGTCGGACCCTACGTCTCGGTGGTAACATTACATGCGTCTATAACGTTATATATCCTAACCTAAGGCCAACTAACATCTCGTATGTAATATTTGACAACATTCCTGACGTGTCGAACCCTACTTCTCGGTGGGAACAGTATATACGTCTATAACGTTATATATCCTAACCTAAGGCAACCTAACATCTCGGATATAACATTTGACAACATTCCAGGCGTGTTGGATCCCTACGTCTCGCTGGTAACATTACGTGCGTCTATAAAGTTATATATCCTAACCTAAGGCAACCTAATATCTCGGATGCAATATTTGACAACATTCCTGGCCTGTCGAACCCTACTTCTCGGAGTGAACAGCATAAACGTCTATAACGTCATATATCCTAACCTAAGGCAACCTAACATCTCGGATGTAACATTTGACAACATTCCAGGCGTGTCGGTCCCTACGTCCCGGTGGTAACGTTACATGCGTCTATAACGTTATATATCCTAACCTAAGGCAACCTAACATCTCGAATGCAATATTTGACAACATTCCTGGCCTGCCGAACAATACTTCTCGGAGGGAACAGTATATACGTCTATAACATTATATATCCTAACCTAAGGCAACCTAACATCTCGGATGTAACATTTGACAACATTCCAGGCATGTCGGTCCCTACGTCTCGGTGGTAACATTATATGCGTCTATAACGTTATATATCCTTATCTAAGGCAACCTAACATCTCGGATGCAATATTTGACAACATTCCTAGCCTGTCGAACCCTACGTCTCGGTGGTAACATTACATGCGTCTATAACGGTATATTTCCTAATCTAAGGCAACCTAACATCTCGGATGCAATATTTGACAACATTCCTGGCCTGTCGAACAATACTTCTCGGAGGGAACAGTATATACGTCTATAACGTTATATATCCTAACCTAAGGCAACCTAACATCTCGGATGTAACATTTGACAACATTCCAGGCATGTCGGTCCCTACGTCTCGGTAGTAACATTATATGCGTCTATAACGTTATATATCCTTATCTAAGGCAACCTAACATCTCGGATGCAATATTTGACAACATTCCAGGTGTGTCGGACCCTACTTCTCGGAGGGAACAGCATATACGTCTATAACGTCATAAATCCTAACCTAAGGCAACCTAACATCTCGGATGTAACATTTGACAACATTCCAGGCGTGTCGGTCCCTACGTCTCGGTGGTAACGTTACATGCGTCTAGAACGTTATATATCCTAACCTAAGGCAACCTAACATCTCGGATGCAATATTTGACAACATTCCTGGAGTGTCGAACAATACTTCTCGGAGGGAACAGTATATACGTCTATAACGTTATATATCCTAACCTAAGGCAACCTAACATCTCGGATGTAACATTTGACAACATTCCAGGCATGTCGGTCCCTACGTCTCGGTGGTAACATTATATGCGTCTATAACGTTATATATCCTTATCTAAGGCAACCTAACATCTCGGATGCAATATTTGACAACATTCCTAGCCTGTCGAACCCTACGTCTCGGTGGTAACATTACATGCGTCTATAACGGTATATTTCCTAATCTAAGGCAACCTAACATCTCGGATGCAATATTTGACAACATTCCTGGCCTGTCGAACCCTACTTCTCGGAGGGAACAGCATATACATCTATAAAGTCATATATCCAAGCCTAAGGCAAACTAACATCTCGGATGTAACATTTGACAACATTCCAGGCGTGTCGGTCCCTACGTATCGGTGGTAACATTACATGCGTCTATAACGGTATATATCCTAATCTTAGGCAACCTAACATCTCGGATGTAACATTTTACCACATTCCAGGCGTGTCGGTCCCTACGTCTCGGTGGTAACATTACATGCGTCTATAACGTTATATATCCTAACCTAAGGCCAACTAACATCTCGTATGTAATATTTGACAACATTCCTGGCCTGTCGAACAATACTTCTCGGAGGGAACAGTATATACGTCTATAACGTTATATATCCTAACCTAAGGCAACCTAACATCTCGGATGTAACATTTGACAACATTCCAGGCATGTCGGTCCCTACGTCTCGGTGGTAACATTATATGCGTCTATAACGTTATATATCCTTATCTAAGGCAACCTAACATCTCGGATGCAATATTTGACAACATTCCTAGCCTGTCGAACCCTACGTCTCGGTGGTAACATTACATGCGTCTATAACGGTATATTTCCTAATCTAAGGCAACCTAACATCTCGGATGCAATATTTGACAACATTCCTGGCCTGTCGAACAATACTTCTCGGAGGGAACAGTATATACGTCTACAACGTCATATATCCTAACCTAAGGCAACCTAACATCTCGGATGTAACATTTGACAACATTCCAGGCATGTCGGTCCCTACGTCGCGGTGGTAACATTATATGCGTCTATAACGTTATATATCCTTATCTAATGCAACCTAACATCTCGGATGCAATATTTGACAACATTCCTGGCCTGTCGAACCCTACTTCTCGGAGGGAACAGTATATACGTCTATAACGTTATATATCCTAACCGAAGGCAACCTGACATCTCGGATGTAATATTCTACATCATTCAAGGCGTGTCGGACCCTACTTCTTGGTGGGAACATTATATGAGTCTATAACGTTGTATATCCTAATCTAAGGCAACCTATTATCTCAGACGTAATATTTTACAATATTCCTCGCGTGTCTGTGCATACTTTTCGGTGGGAATATTATATGCGTCCATAACGGTCGATATCGTAATCTAAGGCAATCTAACATCTCGGATGCAATATTTGACAACATTCCTGGCCTGTCGAACCCTACTGCTCGGAGGGAACAGTATATACGTCTATAACGGTATATATCCTAATCTAAGGCAACCTAACATCTCGGATGAAATATGTGACAACATTCCTGGCCTGTCGAACCCGACATCTCGGAGGGAACAGTATATACGTCTGTAACGTCATATATCCTAACCTAAGACAACCTAACATCTCGGATGTAACATTTGACAACATTCCAGGCGTGTCGGTCCCTACGTCTCGGTGGTAACATTACATGCGTCTATAACGTTATATATCCTAACCTAAGGCAACCTAATATCTCGGATGCAATATTTGACAACATTCCTGGCCTGTCGAACCCTACTTCTCGGAGTGAACAGCATAAACGTCTATAACGTCATATATCCTAACCTAAGGCAACCTAACATCTCGGATGTAACATTTGACAACATTCCCGGCATGTTGGTCCTACGTCTCGGTGGTAACATTATATGCGTCTATAACGTTATATATCCTTATCTAAGGCAACCTAACATCTCGGATGCAATATTTGACAACATTCCTAGCCTGTCGAACCCTACTTCTCGGAGGGAACAGTATATACGTCTATAACGTTATATATCCTAACCTAAGGCAACCTAACATCTCGGATATAACATTTGACAACATTCCAGGCGTGTTGGATCCCTACGTCTCGCTGGTAACATTACGTGCGTCTATAACGTTATATATGCTAACCTAAGGCAACCTAACATCTCGGATGCAATATTTGACAACATTCCTGGCCTGTCGAACCCTACTTCTCGGAGTGAACAGCATATACGTCTATAACGTCATATATCCTAACCTAAGGCAACCTAAGATCTCGGATGTAACATTTGACAACATTCCAGGCGTGTCGGTCCCTACGTCTCGGTGGTAACGTTACATGCGTCTATAACGTTATATATCCTAACCTAAGGCAACCTAACATCTCGGATGCAATATTTGAATACATTCCTGGCCTGTCGAACAATACTTCTCGGAGGGAACAGTATATACGTCTATAACGTTATATATCCTAACCTAAGGCAACCTAACATCTCGGATGTAATATTCTACATCGTTCCAGGCGTGTCGGACCCTACTTCTCGGAGGGAACAGCATATACGTCTATAACGTCATAAATCCTAACCTAAGGCAACCTAACATCTCGGATGTAACATTTGACAACATTCCAGGCGTGTCGGTCCCTACGTCTCGGTGCTAACGTTACATGCGTCTAGAACGTTATATACCTTAACCTAAGGCAACCTAACATCTCGGATGCAATATTTGACAACATTCCTGGCCTGTCGAACCCTACTTCTCGGAGGGAACAGTATATACGTCTACAACGTCATATATCCTAACCTAAGGCAACCTAACATCTCGGATGCAATATTTGACAACATTCCTGGCCTGTCGAACCCTACTTCTCGGAGGGAACAGTATATACGTCTACAACGTCATATATCCTAACCTAAGGCAACCTAACATCGAGGATGTAACATTTGACAACATTCCAGGCATGTCGGTCCCTACGTCTCGGTGGTAACATTATATGCGTCTATAACGTTATATATCCTTATCTAAGGCAACCTAACATCTCGGATGCAATATTTGACAACATTCCTGGCCTGTCGAACCCTACTTCTCGGAGGGAACAGTATATACGTCTATAACGTTATATAACCTAACCGAAGGCAACCTGACATCTCGGATGTAATATTCTACATCATTCAAGGCGTGTCGGACCCTACTTCTTGGTGGGAACATTATATGAGTCTATAACGTTGTATATCCTAATGTAAGGCAACCTATTATCTCAGACGTAATATTCTACAACCTTCCAGGCGTGTCGGACCCTACTTCTCGGAGGGAACAGCATATACGTCTATAACGTCATAAATCCTAACCTAAGGCAAGCTAACATCTCGGATGTAACATTTGACAACATTCCCGGCATGTTGGTCCTACGTCTCGGTGGTAACATTATATGCGTCTATAACGTTATATATCCTTATCTAAGGCAACCTAACATCTCGGATGCAATATTTGACAACATTCCTAGCCTGTCGAACCCTACTTCTCGGAGGGAACAGTATATACGTCTATAACGGTATATATCCTAATCTTAGGCAACCTAACATCTCGGATGTAACATTTTACCACATTCCAGGCGTGTCGGACCCTACGTCTCGGTGGTAACATTACAGGCGTCTATAACGTTATATATCCTAACCTAAGGCCAACTAACATCTCGTATGTAATATTTGACAACATTCCTGACGTGTCGAACCCTACTTCTCGGTGGGAACAGTATATACGTCTATAACGTTATATATCCTAACCTAAGGCAACCTAACATCTCGGATATAACATTTGACAACATTCCAGGCGTGTTGGATCCCTACGTCTCGCTGGTAACATTACGTGCGTCTATAACGTTATATATCCTAACCTAAGGCAACCTAATATCTCGGATGCAATATTTGACAACATTCCTGGCCTGTCGAACCCTACTTCTCGGAGTGAACAGCATAAACGTCTATAACGTCATATATCCTAACCTAAGGCAACCTAACATCTCGGATGTAACATTTGACAACATTCCAGGCGTGTCGGTCCCTACGTCTCGGTGGTAACGTTACATGCGTCTATAACGTTATATATCCTAACCTAAGGCAACCTAACATCTCGGATGCAATATTTGACAACATTCCTGGCCTGCCGAACAATACTTCTCGGAGGGAACAGTATATACGTCTATAACGTTATATATCCTAACCTAAGGCAACCTAACATCTCGGATGTAACATTTGACAACATTCCAGGCATGTCGGTCCCTACGTCTCGGTGGTAACATTATATGCGTCTATAACGTTATATATCCTTATCTAAGGCAACCTAACATCTCGGATGCAATATTTGACAACATTCCTAGCCTGTCGAACCCTACGTCTCGGTGGTAAAATTACATGCGTCTATAACGGTATGTTTCCTAATCTAAGGCAACCTAACATCTCGGATGCAATATTTGACAACATTCCTGGCCTGTCGAACAATACTTCTCGGAGGGAACAGTATATACGTCTATAACGTTATATATCCTAACCTAAGGCAACCTAACATCTCGGATGTAACATTTGACAACATTCCAGGCATGTCGGTCCCTACGTCTCGGTAGTAACATTATATGCGTCTATAACGTTATATATCCTTATCTAAGGCAACCTAACATCTCGGATGCAATATTTGACAACATTCCAGGTGTGTCGGACCCTACATCTCGGAGGGAACAGCATATACGTCTATAACGTCATAAATCCTAACCTAAGGCAACCTAACATCTCGGATGTAACATTTGACAACATTCCAGGCGTGTCGGTCCCTACGTCTCGGTGGTAACGTTACATGCGTCTAGAACGTTATATATCCTAACCTAAGGCAACCTAACATCTCGGATGCAATATTTGACAACATTCCTGGCCTGTCGAACAATACTTCTCGGAGGGAACAGTATATACGTCTATAACGTTATATATCATAACCTAAGGCAACCTAACATCTCGGATGTAACATTTGACAACATTCCAGGCATGTCGGTCCCTACGTCTCGGTGGTAACATTATATGCGTCTATAACGTTATATATCCTTATCTAAGGCAACCTAACATCTCGGATGCAATATTTGACAACATTCCTAGCCTGTCGAACCCTACGTCTCGGTGGTAACATTACATGCGTCTATAACGGTATATTTCCTAATCTAAGGCAACCTAACATCTCGGATGCAATATTTGACAACATTCCTGGCCTGTCGAACCCTACTTCTCGGAGGGAACAGCATATACATCTATAACGTCATATATCCAAGCCTAAGGCAAACTAACATCTCGGATGTAACATTTGACAACATTCCAGGCGTGTCGGTCCCTACGTATCGGTGGTAACATTACATGCGTCTATAACGGTATATATCCTAATCTTAGGCAACCTAACATCTCGGATGTAACATTTTACCACATTCCAGGCGTGTCGGTCCCTACGTCTCGGTGGTAACATTACATGCGTCTATAACGTTATATATCCTAACCTAAGGCCAACTAACATCTCGTATGTAATATTTGACAACATTCCTGGCCTGTCGAACAATACTTCTCGGAGGGAACAGTATATACGTCTATAACGTTATATATCCTAACCTAAGGCAACCTAACATCTCGGATGTAACATTTGACAACATTCCAGGCCTGTCGAACCCTACTTCTCGGAGGGAACAGTATATACGTCTATAACGTTATATATCCTAACCGAAGGCAACCTGACATCTCGGATGTAATATTCTACATCATTCAAGGCGTGTCGGACCCTACTTCTTGGTGGGAACATTATATGAGTCTATAACGTTGTATATCCTAATCTAAGGCAACCTATTATCTCAGACGTAATATTTTACAATATTCCTCGCGTGTCTGTGCATACTTTTCGGTGGGAATATTATATGCGTCCATAACGGTCGATATCGTAATCTAAGGCAATCTAACATCTCGGATGCAATATTTGACAACATTCCTGGCCTGTCGAACCCTACTGCTCGGAGGGAACAGTATATACGTCTATAACGGTATATATCCTAATCTAAGGCAACCTAACATCTCGGATGAAATATGTGACAACATTCCTGGCCTGTCGAACCCGACATCTCGGAGGGAACAGTATATACGTCTGTAACGTCATATATCCTAACCTAAGACAACCTAACATCTCGGATGTAACATTTGACAACATTCCAGGCGTGTCGGTCCCTACGTCTCGGTGGTAACATTACATGCGTCTATAACGTTATATATCCTAACCTAAGGCAACCTAATATCTCGGATGCAATATTTGACAACATTCCTGGCCTGTCGAACCCTACTTCTCGGAGTGAACAGCATAAACGTCTATAACGTCATATATCCTAACCTAAGGCAACCTAACATCTCGGATGTAACATTTGACAACATTCCAGGCGTGTCGGTCCCTACGTCTCGGTGGTAACGTTACATGCGTCTACAACGTTATATATCCTAACCTAAGGCAACCTAACATCTCGGATGCAATATTTGACAACATTCCTGGCCTGCCGAACAATACTTCTCGGAGGGAACAGTATATACGTCTATAACGTTATATATCCTAACCTAAGGCAACCTAATATCTCGGATGTAACATTTGACAACATTCCAGGCATGTTGGTCCTACGTCTCGGTGGTAACATTATATGCGTCTATAACGTTATATATCCTTATCTAAGGCAACCTAACATCTCGGATGCAATATTTGACAACATTCCTAGCCTGTCGAACCCTACTTCTCGGAGGGAACAGTATATACGTCTATAACGTTATATATCCTAACCTAAGGCAACCTGACATCTCGGATGTAATATTCCACATCATTCCAGGCGTGTCGGACCCTACTTCTCGGAGGGGACAGCATATACGTCTATAACGTCATAAATCCTAACCTAAGGCAAGCTAACATCTCGGATGTAACATTTGACAACATTCCCGGCATGTTGGTCCTACGTCTCGGTGGTAACATTATATGCGTCTATAACGTTATATATCCTTATCTAAGGCAACCTAACATCTCGGATGCAATATTTGACAACATTCCTAGCCTGTCGAACCCTACTTCTCGGAGGGAACAGTATATACGTCTATAACGGTATATATCCTAATCTTAGGCAACCTAACATCTCGGATGTAACATTTTACCACATTCCAGGCGTGTCGGACCCTACGTCTCGGTGGTAACATTACAGGCGTCTATAACGTTATATATCCTAACCTAAGGCCAACTAACATCTCGTATGTAATATTTGACAACATTCCTGACGTGTCGAACCCTACTTCTCGGTGGGAACAGTATATACGTCTATAACGTTATATATCCTAACCTAAGGCAACCTAACATCTCGGATATAACATTTGACAACATTCCAGGCGTGTTGGATCCCTACGTCTCGCTGGTAACATTACGTGCGTCTATAACGTTATATATCCTAACCTAAGGCAACCTAATATCTCGGATGCAATATTTGACAACATTCCTGGCCTGTCGAACCCTACTTCTCGGAGTGAACAGCATAAACGTCTATAACGTCATATATCCTAACCTAAGGCAACCTAACATCTCGGATGTAACATTTGACAACATTCCAGGCGTGTCGGTCCCTACGTCTCGGTGGTAACGTTACATGCGTCTATAACGTTATATATCCTAACCTAAGGCAACCTAACATCTCGAATGCAATATTTGACAACATTCCTGGCCTGTCGAACCCTACATCTCGGAGGGAACAGTATATACGTCTATAACGTTATATATCCTAACCTAAGGCAACCTAACATCTCGGATATAACATTTGACAACATTCCAGGCGTGTTGGATCCCTACGTCTCGCTGGTAACATTACGTGCGTCTATAACGTTATATATCCTAACCTAAGGCAACCTAATATCTCGGATGCAATATTTGACAACATTCCTGGCCTGTCGAACCCTACTTCTCGGAGTGAACAGCATAAACGTCTATAACGTCATATATCCTAACCTAAGGCAACCTAACATCTCGGATGTAACATTTGACAACATTCCAGGCGTGTCGGTCCCTACGTCTCGGTGGTAACGTTACATGCGTCTATAACGTTATATATCCTAACCTAAGGCAACCTAACATCTCGGATGCAATATTTGACAACATTCCTGGCCTGCCGAACAATACTTCTCGGAGGGAACAGTATATACGTCTATAACGTTATATATCCTAACCTAAGGCAACCTAACATCTCGGATGTAACATTTGACAACATTCCAGGCATGTCGGTCCCTACGTCTCGGTGGTAACATTATATGCGTCTATAACGTTATATATCCTTATCTAAGGCAACCTAACATCTCGGATGCAATATTTGACAACATTCCTAGCCTGTCGAACCCTACGTCTCGGTGGTAACATTACATGCGTCTATAACGGTATATTTCCTAATCTAAGGCAACCTAACATCTCGGATGCAATATTTGACAACATTCCTGGCCTGTCGAACAATACTTCTCGGAGGGAACAGTATATACGTCTATAACGTTATATATCCTAACCTAAGGCAACCTAACATCTCGGATGTAACATTTGACAACATTCCAGGCATGTCGGTCCCTACGTCTCGGTGGTAACATTATATGCGTCTATAACGTTATATATCCTTATCTAAGGCAACCTAACATCTCGGATGCAATGTTTGACAACATTCCTAGCCTGTCGAACCCTACGTCTCGGTGGTAACATTACATGCGTCTATAACGGTATATTTCCTAATCTAAGGCAACCTAACATCTCGGATGCAATATTTGACAACATTCCTGGCCTGTCGAACCCTACTTCTCGGAGGGAACAGCATATACATCTATAACGTCATATATCCAAGCCTAAGGCAAACTAACATCTCGGATGTAACATTTGACAACATTCCAGGCGTGTCGGTCCCTACGTATCGGTGGTAACATTACATGCGTCTATAACGGTATATATCCTAATCTTAGGCAACCTAACATCTCGGATGTAACATTTTACCACATTCCAGGCGTGTCGGTCCCTACGTCTCGGTGGTAACATTACATGCGTCTATAACGTTATATATCCTAACCTAAGGCCAACTAACATCTCGTATGTAATATTTGACAACATTCCTGGCCTGTCGAACAATACTTCTCGGAGGGAACAGTATATACGTCTATAACGTTATATATCCTAACCTAAGGCAACCTAACATCTCGGATGTAACATTTGACAACATTCCAGGCCTGTCGAACCCTACTTCTCGGAGGGAACAGTATATACGTCTATAACGTTATATATCCTAACCGAAGGCAACCTGACATCTCGGATGTAATATTCTACATCATTCAAGGCGTGTCGGACCCTACTTCTTGGTGGGAACATTATATGAGTCTATAACGTTGTATATCCTAATCTAAGGCAACCTATTATCTCAGACGTAATATTTTACAATATTCCTCGCGTGTCTGTGCATACTTTTCGGTGGGAATATTATATGCGTCCATAACGGTCGATATCGTAATCTAAGGCAATCTAACATCTCGGATGCAATATTTGACAACATTCCTGGCCTGTCGAACCCTACTGCTCGGAGGGAACAGTATATACGTCTATAACGGTATATATCCTAATCTAAGGCAACCTAACATCTCGGATGAAATATGTGACAACATTCCTGGCCTGTCGAACCCGACATCTCGGAGGGAACAGTATATACGTCTGTAACGTCATATATCCTAACCTAAGACAACCTAACATCTCGGATGTAACATTTGACAACATTCCAGGCGTGTCGGTCCCTACGTCTCGGTGGTAACATTACATGCGTCTATAACGTTATATATCCTAACCTAAGGCAACCTAATATCTCGGATGCAATATTTGACAACATTCCTGGCCTGTCGAACCCTACTTCTCGGAGTGAACAGCATAAACGTCTATAACGTCATATATCCTAACCTAAGGCAACCTAACATCTCGGATGTAACATTTGACAACATTCCAGGCGTGTCGGTCCCTACGTCTCGGTGGTAACGTTACATGCGTCTACAACGTTATATATCCTAACCTAAGGCAACCTAACATCTCGGATGCAATATTTGACAACATTCCTGGCCTGCCGAACAATACTTCTCGGAGGGAACAGTATATACGTCTATAACGTTATATATCCTAACCTAAGGCAACCTAATATCTCGGATGTAACATTTGACAACATTCCAGGCATGTTGGTCCTACGTCTCGGTGGTAACATTATATGCGTCTATAACGTTATATATCCTTATCTAAGGCAACCTAACATCTCGGATGCAATATTTGACAACATTCCTAGCCTGTCGAACCCTACTTCTCGGAGGGAACAGTATATACGTCTATAACGTTATATATCCTAACCTAAGGCAACCTGACATCTCGGATGTAATATTCCACATCATTCCAGGCGTGTCGGACCCTACTTCTCGGAGGGGACAGCATATACGTCTATAACGTCATAAATCCTAACCTAAGGCAAGCTAACATCTCGGATGTAACATTTGACAACATTCCCGGCATGTTGGTCCTACGTCTCGGTGGTAACATTATATGCGTCTATAACGTTATATATCCTTATCTAAGGCAACCTAACATCTCGGATGCAATATTTGACAACATTCCTAGCCTGTCGAACCCTACTTCTCGGAGGGAACAGTATATACGTCTATAACGGTATATATCCTAATCTTAGGCAACCTAACATCTCGGATGTAACATTTTACCACATTCCAGGCGTGTCGGACCCTACGTCTCGGTGGTAACATTACATGCGTCTATAACGTTATATATCCTAACCTAAGGCCAACTAACATCTCGTATGTAATATTTGACAACATTCCTGACGTGTCGAACCCTACTTCTCGGTGGGAACAGTATATACGTCTATAACGTTATATATCCTAACCTAAGGCAACCTAACATCTCGGATATAACATTTGACAACATTCCAGGCGTGTTGGATCCCTACGTCTCGCTGGTAACATTACGTGCGTCTATAACGTTATATATCCTAACCTAAGGCAACCTAATATCTCGGATGCAATATTTGACAACATTCCTGGCCTGTCGAACCCTACTTCTCGGAGTGAACAGCATAAACGTCTATAACGTCATATATCCTAACCTAAGGCAACCTAACATCTCGGATGTAACATTTGACAACATTCCAGGCGTGTCGGTCCCTACGTCTCGGTGGTAACGTTACATGCGTCTATAACGTTATATATCCTAACCTAAGGCAACCTAACATCTCGAATGCAATATTTGACAACATTCCTGGCCTGCCGAACAATACTTCTCGGAGGGAACAGTATATACGTCTATAACATTATATATCCTAACCTAAGGCAACCTAACATCTCGTATGTAACATTTGACAACATTCCAGGCATGTCGGTCCCTACGTCTCGGTGGTAACATTATATGCGTCTATAACGTTATATATCCTTATCTAAGGCAACCTAACATCTCGGATGCAATATTTGACAACATTCCTAGCCTGTCGAACCCTACGTCTCGGTGGTAACATTACATGCGTCTATAACGGTATATTTCCTAATCTAAGGCAACCTAACATCTCGGATGCAATATTTGACAACATTCCTGGCCTGTCGAACAATACTTCTCGGAGGGAACAGTATATACGTCTATAACGTTATATATCCTAACCTAAGGCAACCTAACATCTCGGATGTAACATTTGACAACATTCCAGGCATGTCGGTCCCTACGTCTCGGTAGTAACATTATATGCGTCTATAACGTTATATATCCTTATCTAAGGCAACCTAACATCTCGGATGCAATATTTGACAACATTCCAGGTGTGTCGGACCCTACTTCTCGGAGGGAACAGCATATACGTCTATAACGTCATAAATCCTAACCTAAGGCAACCTAACATCTCGGATGTAACATTTGACAACATTCCAGGCGTGTCGGTCCCTACGTCTCGGTGGTAACGTTACATGCGTCTAGAACGTTATATATCCTAACATAAGGCAACCTAACATCTCGGATGCAATATTTGACAACATTCCTGGAGTGTCGAACAATACTTCTCGGAGGGAACAGTATATACGTCTATAACGTTATATATCCTAACCTAAGGCAACCTAACATCTCGGATGAAACATTTGACAACATTCCAGGCATGTCGGTCCCTACGTCTCGGTGGTAACATTATATGCGTCTATAACGTTATATATCCTTATCTAAGGCAACCTAACATCTCGGATGCAATATTTGACAACATTCCTAGCCTGTCGAACCCTACGTCTCGGTGGTAACATTACATGCGTCTATAACGGTATATTTCCTAATCTAAGGCAACCTAACATCTCGGATGCAATATTTGACAACATTCCTGGCCTGTCGAACCCTACTTCTCGGAGGGAACAGCATATACATCTATAACGTCATATATCCAAGCCTAAGGCAAACTAACATCTCGGATGTAACATTTGACAACATTCCAGGCGTGTCGGTCCCTACGTATCGGTGGTAACATTACATGCGTCTATAACGGTATATATCCTAATCTTAGGCAACCTAACATCTCGGATGTAACATTTTACCACATTCCAGGCGTGTCGGTCCCTACGTCTCGGTGGTAACATTACATGCGTCTATAACGTTATATATCCTAACCTAAGGCCAACTAACATCTCGTATGTAATATTTGACAACATTCCTGGCCTGTCGAACAATACTTCTCGGAGGGAACAGTATATACGTCTATAACGTTATATATCCTAACCTAAGGCAACCTAACATCTCGGATGTAACATTTGACAACATTCCAGGCATGTCGGTCCCTACGTCTCGGTGGTAACATTATATGCGTCTATAACGTTATATATCCTTATCTAAGGCAACCTAACATCTCGGATGCAATATTTGACAACATTCCTAGCCTGTCGAACCCTACGTCTCGGTGGTAACATTACATGCGTCTATAACGGTATATTTCCTAATCTAAGGCAACCTAACATCTCGGATGCAATATTTGACAACATTCCTGGCCTGTCGAACAATACTTCTCGGAGGGAACAGTATATACGTCTATAACGTTATATATCCTAACCTAAGGCAACCTAACATCTCGGATGTAACATTTGACAACATTCCAGGCATGTCGGTCCCTACGTCTCGGTGGTAACATTATATGCGTCTATAACGTTATATATCCTTATCTAAGGCAACCTAACATCTCGGATGCAATGTTTGACAACATTCCTAGCCTGTCGAACCCTACGTCTCGGTGGTAACATTACATGCGTCTATAACGGTATATTTCCTAATCTAAGGCAACCTAACATCTCGGATGAAATATGTGACAACATTCCTGGCCTGTCGAACCCGACATCTCGGAGGGAACAGTATATACGTCTGTAACGTCATATATCCTAACCTAAGACAACCTAACATCTCGGATGTAACATTTGACAACATTCCAGGCGTGTCGGTCCCTACGTCTCGGTGGTAACATTACATGCGTCTATAACGTTATATATCCTAACCTAAGGCAACCTAATATCTCGGATGCAATATTTGACAACATTCCTGGCCTGTCGAACCCTACTTCTCGGAGTGAACAGCATAAACGTCTATAACGTCATATATCCTAACCTAAGGCAACCTAACATCTCGGATGTAACATTTGACAACATTCCAGGCGTGTCGGTCCCTACGTCTCGGTGGTAACGTTACATGCGTCTACAACGTTATATATCCTAACCTAAGGCAACCTAACATCTCGGATGCAATATTTGACAACATTCCTGGCCTGCCGAACAATACTTCTCGGAGGGAACAGTATATACGTCTATAACGTTATATATCCTAACCTAAGGCAACCTAATATCTCGGATGTAACATTTGACAACATTCCAGGCATGTTGGTCCTACGTCTCGGTGGTAACATTATATGCGTCTATAACGTTATATATCCTTATCTAAGGCAACCTAACATCTCGGATGCAATATTTGACAACATTCCTAGCCTGTCGAACCCTACTTCTCGGAGGGAACAGTATATACGTCTATAACGTTATATATCCTAACCTAAGGCAACCTGACATCTCGGATGTAATATTCCACATCATTCCAGGCGTGTCGGACCCTACTTCTCGGAGGGGACAGCATATACGTCTATAACGTCATAAATCCTAACCTAAGGCAAGCTAACATCTCGGATGTAACATTTGACAACATTCCCGGCATGTTGGTCCTACGTCTCGGTGGTAACATTATATGCGTCTATAACGTTATATATCCTTATCTAAGGCAACCTAACATCTCGGATGCAATATTTGACAACATTCCTAGCCTGTCGAACCCTACTTCTCGGAGGGAACAGTATATACGTCTATAACGGTATATATCCTAATCTTAGGCAACCTAACATCTCGGATGTAACATTTTACCACATTCCAGGCGTGTCGGACCCTACGTCTCGGTGGTAACATTACATGCGTCTATAACGTTATATATCCTAACCTAAGGCCAACTAACATCTCGTATGTAATATTTGACAACATTCCTGACGTGTCGAACCCTACTTCTCGGTGGGAACAGTATATACGTCTATAACGTTATATATCCTAACCTAAGGCAACCTAACATCTCGGATATAACATTTGACAACATTCCAGGCGTGTTGGATCCCTACGTCTCGCTGGTAACATTACGTGCGTCTATAACGTTATATATCCTAACCTAAGGCAACCTAATATCTCGGATGCAATATTTGACAACATTCCTGGCCTGTCGAACCCTACTTCTCGGAGTGAACAGCATAAACGTCTATAACGTCATATATCCTAACCTAAGGCAACCTAACATCTCGGATGTAACATTTGACAACATTCCAGGCGTGTCGGTCCCTACGTCTCGGTGGTAACGTTACATGCGTCTATAACGTTATATATCCTAACCTAAGGCAACCTAACATCTCGAATGCAATATTTGACAACATTCCTGGCCTGCCGAACAATACTTCTCGGAGGGAACAGTATATACGTCTATAACATTATATATCCTAACCTAAGGCAACCTAACATCTCGTATGTAACATTTGACAACATTCCAGGCATGTCGGTCCCTACGTCTCGGTGGTAACATTATATGCGTCTATAACGTTATATATCCTTATCTAAGGCAACCTAACATCTCGGATGCAATATTTGACAACATTCCTAGCCTGTCGAACCCTACGTCTCGGTGGTAACATTACATGCGTCTATAACGGTATATTTCCTAATCTAAGGCAACCTAACATCTCGGATGCAATATTTGACAACATTCCTGGCCTGTCGAACAATACTTCTCGGAGGGAACAGTATATACGTCTATAACGTTATATATCCTAACCTAAGGCAACCTAACATCTCGGATGTAACATTTGACAACATTCCAGGCATGTCGGTCCCTACGTCTCGGTAGTAACATTATATGCGTCTATAACGTTATATATCCTTATCTAAGGCAACCTAACATCTCGGATGCAATATTTGACAACATTCCAGGTGTGTCGGACCCTACTTCTCGGAGGGAACAGCATATACGTCTATAACGTCATAAATCCTAACCTAAGGCAACCTAACATCTCGGATGTAACATTTGACAACATTCCAGGCGTGTCGGTCCCTACGTCTCGGTGGTAACGTTACATGCGTCTAGAACGTTATATATCCTAACATAAGGCAACCTAACATCTCGGATGCAATATTTGACAACATTCCTGGAGTGTCGAACAATACTTCTCGGAGGGAACAGTATATACGTCTATAACGTTATATATCCTAACCTAAGGCAACCTAACATCTCGGATGAAACATTTGACAACATTCCAGGCATGTCGGTCCCTACGTCTCGGTGGTAACATTATATGCGTCTATAACGTTATATATCCTTATCTAAGGCAACCTAACATCTCGGATGCAATATTTGACAACATTCCTAGCCTGTCGAACCCTACGTCTCGGTGGTAACATTACATGCGTCTATAACGGTATATTTCCTAATCTAAGGCAACCTAACATCTCGGATGCAATATTTGACAACATTCCTGGCCTGTCGAACCCTACTTCTCGGAGGGAACAGCATATACATCTATAACGTCATATATCCAAGCCTAAGGCAAACTAACATCTCGGATGTAACATTTGACAACATTCCAGGCGTGTCGGTCCCTACGTATCGGTGGTAACATTACATGCGTCTATAACGGTATATATCCTAATCTTAGGCAACCTAACATCTCGGATGTAACATTTTACCACATTCCAGGCGTGTCGGTCCCTACGTCTCGGTGGTAACATTACATGCGTCTATAACGTTATATATCCTAACCTAAGGCCAACTAACATCTCGTATGTAATATTTGACAACATTCCTGGCCTGTCGAACAATACTTCTCGGAGGGAACAGTATATACGTCTATAACGTTATATATCCTAACCTAAGGCAACCTAACATCTCGGATGTAACATTTGACAACATTCCAGGCATGTCGGTCCCTACGTCTCGGTGGTAACATTATATGCGTCTATAACGTTATATATCCTTATCTAAGGCAACCTAACATCTCGGATGCAATATTTGACAACATTCCTAGCCTGTCGAACCCTACGTCTCGGTGGTAACATTACATGCGTCTATAACGGTATATTTCCTAATCTAAGGCAACCTAACATCTCGGATGCAATATTTGACAACATTCCTGGCCTGTCGAACAATACTTCTCGGAGGGAACAGTATATACGTCTACAACGTCATATATCCTAACCTAAGGCAACCTAACATCTCGGATGTAACATTTGACAACATTCCAGGCATGTCGGTCCCTACGTCTCGGTGGTAACATTATATGCGTCTATAACGTTATATATCCTTATCTAATGCAACCTAACATCTCGGATGCAATATTTGACAACATTCCTGGCCTGTCGAACCCTACTTCTCGGAGGGAACAGTATATACGTCTATAACGTTATATATCCTAACCGAAGGCAACCTGACATCTCGGATGTAATATTCTACATCATTCAAGGCGTGTCGGACCCTACTTCTTGGTGGGAACATTATATGAGTCTATAACGTTGTATATCCTAATCTAAGGCAACCTATTATCTCAGACGTAATATTTTACAATATTCCTCGCGTGTCTGTGCATACTTTTCGGTGGGAATATTATATGCGTCCATAACGGTCGATATCGTAATCTGAGGCAATCTAACATCTCGGATGCAATATTTGACAACATTCCTGGCCTGTCGAACCCTACTTCTCGGAGTGAACAGCATAAACGTCTATAACGTCATATATCCTAACCTAAGGCAACCTAACATCTCGGATGTAACATTTGACAACATTCCCGGCATGTTGGTCCTACGTCTCGGTGGTAACATTATATGCGTCTATAACGTTATATATCCTTATCTAAGGCAACATAACATCTCGGATGCAATATTTGACAACATTCCTAGCCTGTCGAACCCTACTTCTCGGAGGGAACAGTATATACGTCTATAACGGTATATATCCTAATCTTAGGCAACCTAACATCTCGGATGTAACATTTTACCACATTCCAGGCGTGTCGGACCCTACGTCTCGGTGGTAACATTACATGCGTCTATAACTTTATATATCCTAACCTAAGGCCAACTAACAGCTCGTATGTAATATTTGACAACATTCCTGACGTGTCGAACCCTACTTCTCGGTGGGAACAGTATATACGTCTATAACGTTATATATCCTAACCTAAGGCAACCTAACATCTCGGATATAACATTTGACAACATTCCAGGCGTGTTGGATCCCTACGTCTCGCTGGTAACATTACGTGCGTCTATAACGTTATATATGCTAACCTAAGGCAACCTAACATCTCGGATGCAATATTTGACAACATTCCTGGCCTGTCGAACCCTACTTCTCGGAGTGAACAGCATATACGTCTATAACGTCATATATCCTAACCTAAGGCAACCTAAGATCTCGGATGTAACATTTGACAACATTCCAGGCGTGTCGGTCCCTACGTCTCGGTGGTAACGTTACATGCGTCTATAACGTTATATATCCTAACCTAAGGCAACCTAACATCTCGGATGCAATATTTGACAACATTCCTGGCCTGTCGAACAGTACTTCTCGGAGGGAACAGTATATACGTCTATAACGTTATATATCCTAACCTAAGGCAACCTAACATCTCGGATGTAATATTCTACATCGTTCCAGGCGTGTCGGACCCTACTTCTCGGAGGGAACAGCATATACGTCTATAACGTCATAAATCCTAACCTAAGGCAACCTAACATCTCGGATGTAACATTTGACAACATTCCAGGCGTGTCGGTCCCTACGTCTCGGTGCTAACGTTACATGCGTCTAGAACGTTATATACCTTAACCTAAGGCAACCTAACATCTCGGATGCAATATTTGACAACATTCCTGGCCTGTCGAACCCTACTTCTCGGAGGGAACAGTATATACGTCTATAACGTCATATATCCTAACCTAAGGCAACCTAACATCTCGGATGTAACATTTGACAACATTCCAGGCATGTCGGTACCTACGTCTCGGTGGTAACATTATATGCGTCTATAACGTTATATATCCTTATCTAAGGCAACCTAACATCTCGGATGCAATATTTGACAACATTCCTGGCCTGTCGAACCCTACTTCTCGGAGGGAACAGTATATACGTCTACAACGTCATATATCCTAACCTAAGGCAACCTAACATCGAGGATGTAACATTTGACAACATTCCAGGCATGTCGGTCCCTACGTCTCGGTGGTAACATTATATGCGTCTATAACGTTATATATCCTTATCTAAGGCAACCTAACATCTCGGATGCAATATTTGACAACATTCCTAGCCTGTCGAACCCTACGTCTCGGTGGTAACATTACATGCGTCTATAACGGTATATTTCCTAATCTAAGGCAACCTAACATCTCGGATGCAATATTTGACAACATTCCTGGCCTGTCGAACAATACTTCTCGGAGGGAACAGTATATACGTCTATAACGTTATATATCCTAACCTAAGGCAACCTAACATCTCGGATGTAACATTTGACAACATTCCAGGCATGTCGGTCCCTACGTCTCGGTAGTAACATTATATGCGTCTATAACGTTATATATCCTTATCTAAGGCAACCTAACATCTCGGATGCAATATTTGACAACATTCCAGGTGTGTCGGACCCTACTTCTCGGAGGGAACAGCATATACGTCTATAACGTCATAAATCCTAACCTAAGGCAACCTAACATCTCGGATGTAACATTTGACAACATTCCAGGCGTGTCGGTCCCTACGTCTCGGTGGTAACGTTACATGCGTCTAGAACGTTATATATCCTAACCTAAGGCAACCTAACATCTCGGATGCAATATTTGACAACATTCCTGGCCTGTCGAACAATACTTCTCGGAGGGAACAGTATGTACGTCTATAACGTTATATATCCTAACCTAAGGCAACCTAACATCTCCGATGTAACATTTGACAACATTCCAGGCAAGTCGGTCCCTACGTCTCGGTGGTAACATTATATGCGTCTATAACGTTATATATCCTTATCTAAGGCAACCTAACATCTCGGATGCAATATTTGACAACATTCCTAGCCTGTCGAACCCTACGTCTCGGTGGTAACATTACATGCGTCTATAACGGTATATTTCCTAATCTAAGGCAACCTAACATCTCGGATGCAATATTTGACAACATTCCTGGCCTGTCGAACCCTACTTCTCGGAGGGAACAGCATATACATCTATAACGTCATATATCCAAGCCTAAGGCAAACTAACATCTCGGATGTAACATTTGACAACATTCCAGGCGTGTCGGTCCCTACGTATCGGTGGTAACATTATATGCGTCTATAACGTTATATATCCTTATCTAAGGCAACCTAACATCTCGGATGCAATATTTGACAACATTCCTAGCCTGTCGAACCCTACGTCTCGGTGGTAACATTACATGCGTCTATAACGGTATATTTCCTAATCTAAGGCAACCTAACATCTCGGATGCAATATTTGACAACATTCCTGGCCTGTCGAACAATACTTCTCGGAGGGAACAGTATATACGTCTACAACGTCATATATCCTAACCTAAGGCAACCTAACATCTCGGATGTAACATTTGACAACATTCCAGGCATGTCGGTCCCTACGTCTCGGTGGTAACATTATATGCGTCTATAACGTTATATATCCTTATCTAATGCAACCTAACATCTCGGATGCAATATTTGACAACATTCCTGGCCTGTCGAACCCTACTTCTCGGAGGGAACAGTATATACGTCTATAACGTTATATATCCTAACCGAAGGCAACCTGACATCTCGGATGTAATATTCTACATCATTCAAGGCGTGTCGGACCCTACTTCTTGGTGGGAACATTATATGAGTCTATAACGTTGTATATCCTAATCTAAGGCAACCTATTATCTCAGACGTAATATTTTACAATATTCCTCGCGTGTCTGTGCATACTTTTCGGTGGGAATATTATATGCGTCCATAACGGTCGATATCGTAATCTAAGGCAATCTAACATCTCGGATGCAATATTTGACAACATTCCTGGCCTGTCGAACCCTACTGCTCGGAGGGAACAGTATATACGTCTATAACGGTATATATCCTAATCTAAGGCAACCTAACATCTCGGATGAAATATGTGACAACATTCCTGGCCTGTCGAACCCGACATCTCGGAGGGAACAGTATATACGTCTGTAACGTCATATATCCTAACCTAAGACAACCTAACATCTCGGATGTAACATTTGACAACATTCCAGGCGTGTCGGTCCCTACGTCTCGGTGGTAACATTACATGCGTCTATAACGTTATATATCCTAACCTAAGGCAACCTAATATCTCGGATGCAATATTTGACAACATTCCTGGCCTGTCGAACCCTACTTCTCGGAGTGAACAGCATAAACGTCTATAACGTCATATATCCTAACCTAAGGCAACCTAACATCTCGGATGTAACATTTGACAACATTCCCGGCATGTTGGTCCTACGTCTCGGTGGTAACATTATATGCGTCTATAACGTTATATATCCTTATCTAAGGCAACATAACATCTCGGATGCAATATTTGACAACATTCCTAGCCTGTCGAACCCTACTTCTCGGAGGGAACAGTATATACGTCTATAACGGTATATATCCTAATCTTAGGCAACCTAACATCTCGGATGTAACATTTTACCACATTCCAGGCGTGTCGGACCCTACGTCTCGGTGGTAACATTACATGCGTCTATAACGTTATATATCCTAACCTAAGGCCAACTAACATCTCGTATGTAATATTTGACAACATTCCTGACGTGTCGAACCCTACTTCTCGGTGGGAACAGTATATACGTCTATAACGTTATATATCCTAACCTAAGGCAACCTAACATCTCGGATATAACATTTGACAACATTCCAGGCGTGTTGGATCCCTACGTCTCGCTGGTAACATTACGTGCGTCTATAACGTTATATATGCTAACCTAAGGCAACCTAACATCTCGGATGCAATATTTGACAACATTCCTGGCCTGTCGAACCCTACTTCTCGGAGTGAACAGCATATACGTCTATAACGTCATATATCCTAACCTAAGGCAACCTAAGATCTCGGATGTAACATTTGACAACATTCCAGGCGTGTCGGTCCCTACGTCTCGGTGGTAACGTTACATGCGTCTATAACGTTATATATCCTAACCTAAGGCAACCTAACATCTCGGATGCAATATTTGACAACATTCCTGGCCTGTCGAACAATACTTCTCGGAGGGAACACTATATACGTCTATAACGTTATATATCCTAACCTAAGGCAACCTAACATCTCGGATGTAATATTCTACATCGTTCCAGGCGTGTCGGACCCTACTTCTCGGAGGGAACAGCATATACGTCTATAACGTCATAAATCCTAACCTAAGGCAACCTAACATCTCGGATGTAACATTTGACAACATTCCAGGCGTGTCGGTCCCTACGTCTCGGTGCTAACGTTACATGCGTCTAGAACGTTATATACCTTAACCTAAGGCAACCTAACATCTCGGATGCAATATTTGACAACATTCCTGGCCTGTCGAACCCTACTTCTCGGAGGGAACAGTATATACGTCTATAACGTCATATATCCTAACCTAAGGCAACCTAACATCTCGGATGTAACATTTGACAACATTCCAGGCATGTCGGTACCTACGTCTCGGTGGTAACATTATATGCGTCTATAACGTTATATATCTTTATCTAAGGCAACCTAACATCTCGGATGCAATATTTGACAACATTCCTGGCCTGTCGAACCCTACTTCTCGGAGGGAACAGTATATACGTCTACAACGTCATATATCCTCACCTAAGGCAACCTAACATCGAGGATGTAACATTTGACAACATTCCAGGCATGTCGGTCCCTACGTCTCGGTGGTAACATTATATGCGTCTATAACGTTATATATCCTTATCTAAGGCAACCTAACATCTCGGATGCAATATTTGACAACATTCCTAGCCTGTCGAACCCTACGTCTCGGTGGTAACATTACATGCGTCTATAACGGTATATTTCCTAATCTAAGGCAACCTAACATCTCGGATGCAATATTTGACAACATTCCTGGCCTGTCGAACAATACTTCTCGGAGGGAACAGTATATACGTCTATAACGTTATATATCCTAACCTAAGGCAACCTAACATCTCGGATGTAACATTTGACAACATTCCAGGCATGTCGGTCCCTACGTCTCGGTAGTAACATTATATGCGTCTATAACGTTATATATCCTTATCTAAGGCAACCTAACATCTCGGATGCAATATTTGACAACATTCCAGGTGTGTCGGACCCTACTTCTCGGAGGGAACAGCATATACGTCTATAATGTCATAAATCCTAACCTAAGGCAACCTAACATCTCGGATGTAACATTTGACAACATTCCAGGCGTGTCTGTCCCTACGTCTCGGTGGTAACGTTACATGCGTCTAGAACGTTATATATCCTAACCTAAGGCAACCTAACATCTCGGATGCAATATTTGACAACATTCCTGGCCTGTCGAACAATACTTCTCGGAGGGAACAGTATGTACGTCTATAACGTTATATATCCTAACCTAAGGCAACCTAACATCTCCGATGTAACATTTGACAACATTCCAGGCAAGTCGGTCCCTACGTCTCGGTGGTAACATTATATGCGTCTATAACGTTATATATCCTTATCTAAGGCAACCTAACATCTCGGATGCAATATTTGACAACATTCCTAGCCTGTCGAACCCTACGTCTCGGTGGTAACATTACATGCGTCTATAACGGTATATTTCCTAATCTAAGGCAACCTAACATCTCGGATGCAATATTTGACAACATTCCTGGCCTGTCGAACCCTACTTCTCGGAGGGAACAGCATATACATCTATAACGTCATATATCCAAGCCTAAGGCAAACTAACATCTCGGATGTAACATTTGACAACATTCCAGGCGTGTCGGTCCCTACGTATCGGTGGTAACATTATATGCGTCTATAACGTTATATATCCTTATCTAAGGCAACCTAACATCTCGGATGCAATATTTGACAACATTCCTAGCCTGTCGAACCCTACGTCTCGGTGGTAACATTACATGCGTCTATAACGGTATATTTCCTAATCTAAGGCAACCTAACATCTCGGATGCAATATTTGACAACATTCCTGGCCTGTCGAACAATACTTCTCGGAGGGAACAGTATATACGTCTACAACGTCATATATCCTAACCTAAGGCAACCTAACATCTCGGATGTAACATTTGACAACATTCCAGGCATGTCGGTCCCTACGTCTCGGTGGTAACATTATATGCGTCTATAACGTTATATATCCTTATCTAATGCAACCTAACATCTCGGATGCAATATTTGACAACATTCCTGGCCTGTCGAACCCTACTTCTCGGAGGGAACAGTATATACGTCTATAACGTTATATATCCTAACCGAAGGCAACCTGACATCTCGGATGTAATATTCTACATCATTCAAGGCGTGTCGGACCCTACTTCTTGGTGGGAACATTATATGAGTCTATAACGTTGTATATCCTAATCTAAGGCAACCTATTATCTCAGACGTAATATTTTACAATATTCCTCGCGTGTCTGTGCATACTTTTCGGTGGGAATATTATATGCGTCCATAACGGTCGATATCGTAATCTAAGGCAATCTAACATCTCGGATGCAATATTTGACAACATTCCTGGCCTGTCGAACCCTACTGCTCGGAGGGAACAGTATATACGTCTATAACGGTATATATCCTAATCTAAGGCAACCTAACATCTCGGATGAAATATGTGACAACATTCCTGGCCTGTCGAACCCGACATCTCGGAGGGAACAGTATATACGTCTGTAACGTCATATATCCTAACCTAAGACAACCTAACATCTCGGATGTAACATTTGACAACATTCCAGGCGTGTCGGTCCCTACGTCTCGGTGGTAACATTACATGCGTCTATAACGTTATATATCCTAACCTAAGGCAACCTAATATCTGGGATGCAATATTTGACAACATTCCTGACCTGTCGAACCCTACTTCTCGGAGTGAACAGCATAAACGTCTATAACGTCATATATCCTAACCTAAGGCAACCTAACATCTCGGATGTAACATTTGACAACATTCCCGGCATGTTGGTCCTACGTCTCGGTGGTAACATTATATGCGTCTATAACGTTATATATCCTTATCTAAGGCAACATAACATCTCGGATGCAATATTTGACAACATTCCTAGCCTGTCGAACCCTACTTCTCGGAGGGAACAGTATATACGTCTATAACGGTATATATCCTAATCTTAGGCAACCTAACATCTCGGATGTAACATTTTACCACATTCCAGGCGTGTCGGACCCTACGTCTCGGTGGTAACATTACATGCGTCTATAACGTTATATATCCTAACCTAAGGCCAACTAACATCTCGTATGTAATATTTGACAACATTCCTGACGTGTCGAACCCTACTTCTCGGTGGGAACAGTATATACGTCTATAACGTTATATATCCTAACCTAAGGCAACCTAACATCTCGGATATAACATTTGACAACATTCCAGGCGTGTTGGATCCCTACGTCTCGCTGGTAACATTACGTGCGTCTATAACGTTATATATGCTAACCTAAGGCAACCTAACATCTCGGATGCAATATTTGACAACATTCCTGGCCTGTCGAACCCTACTTCTCGGAGTGAACAGCATATACGTCTATAACGTCATATATCCGAACCTAAGGCAACCTAAGATCTCGGATGTAACATTTGACAACATTCCAGGCGTGTCGGTCCCTACGTCTCGGTGGTAACGTTACATGCGTCTATAACGTTATATATCCTAACCTAAGGCAACCTAACATCTCGGATGCAATATTTGATAACATTCCTGGCCTGTCGAACAATACTTCTCGGAGGGAACAGTATATACGTCTATAACGTTATATATCCTAACCTAAGGCAACCTAACATCTCGGATGTAATATTCTACATCGTTCCAGGCGTGTCGGACCCTACTTCTCGGAGGGAACAGCATATACGTCTATAACGTCATAAATCCTAACCTAAGGCAACCTAACATCTCGGATGTAACATTTGACAACATTCCAGGCGTGTCGGTCCCTACGTCTCGGTGCTAACGTTACATGCGTCTAGAACGTTATATACCTTAACCTAAGGCAACCTAACATCTCGGATGCAATATTTGACAACATTCCTGGCCTGTGGAACCCTACTTCTCGGAGGGAACAGTATATACGTCTATAACGTCATATATCCTAACCTAAGGCAACCTAACATCTCGGATGTAACATTTGACAACATTCCAGGCATGTCGGTACCTACGTCTCGGTGGTAACATTATATGCGTCTATAACGTTATATATCCTTATCTAAGGCAACCTAACATCTCGGATGCAATATTTGACAACATTCCTGGCCTGTCGAACCCTACTTCTCGGAGGGAACAGTATATACGTCTACAACGTCATATATTCTAACCTAAGGCAACCTAACATCGAGGATGTAACATTTGACAACATTCCAGGCATGTCGGTCCCTACGTCTCGGTGGTAACATTATATGCGTCTATAACGTTATATATCCTTATCTAAGGCAACCTAACATCTCGGATGCAATATTTGACAACATTCCTGGCCTGTCGAACCCTACTTCTCGGAGGGAACAGTATATACGTCTATAACGTTATATATCCTAACCGAAGGCAACCTGACATCTCGGATGTAATATTCTACATCATTCAAGGCGTGTCGGACCCTACTTCTTGGTGGGAACATTATATGAGTCTATAACGTTGTATATCCTAATCTAAGGCAACCTATTATCTCAGACGTAATATTCTACAACCTTCCAGGCGTGTCGGACCCTACTTCTCGGTGGTAACATTATATGCGTCTATAACGCTGCATATCCTAATCTAAGGCAACCTAACATCTCGGATGCAATATTTGACAACATTCCTGGCCTGTCGAACCCTACTGCTCGGAGGGAACAGTATATACGTCTATAACGGTATATATCCTAATCTTAGGCAACCTAACATCTCGGATGTAACATTTTACCACATTCCAGGTGTGTCGGTCCCTACGTCTCGGTGGTAACATTACATGCGTCTATAACGTTATATATCCTAACCTAAGGCCAACTAACATCTCGTATGTAATATTTGACAACATTCCAGGCGTGTCGGACCCTACTTCTCGGAGGGAACAGCATATACGTCTATAACGTCATAAATCCTAACCTAAGGCAACCTAACATCTCGGATGTAACATTTGACAACATTCCAGGCGTGTCGGTCCCTACGTCTCGGTGGTAACGTTACATGCGTCTAGAGCGTTATATATCCTAACCTAAGGCACCCTAACATCTCGGATGCAATATTTGACAACATTCCTGGCCTGTCGAACAATACTTCTCGGAGGGAACAGTATATACGTCTATAACGTTATATATCCTAACCTAAGGCAACCTAACATCTCGGATGTAACATTTTACAACATTCCAGGCATGTCGGTCCCTACGTCTCGGTGGTAACATTATATGCGTCTATAACGTTATATATCCTTATCTAAGGCAACCTAACATCTCGGATGCAATATTTGACAACATTCCTAGCCTGTCGAACCCTACGTCTCGGTGGTAACATTACATGCGTCTATAACGGTATATTTCCTAATCTAAGGCAACCTAACATCTTGGATGCAATATTTGACAACATTCCTGGCCTGTCGAACCCTACTTCTCGGAGGGAACAGTATATACGTCTACAACGTCATATATCCTAACCTAAGGCAACCTAACATCTCGGAAGTAACATTTGACAACATTCCAGGCATGTCGGTCCCTACGTCTCGGTGGTAACATTATATGCGTCTATAACGTTATATATCCTTATCTAAGGCAACCTAACATCTCGGATGCAATATTTGACAACATTCCTAGCCTGTCGAACCCTACTTCTCGGAGGGAACAGTATATACGTCTATAACATTATATTTCCTAACCTAAGGCAACCTGACATCTCGGATGTAATATTCCACATCATTCCAGGCGTGTCGGACCCTACTTCTCGGAGGGAACAGCATATACGTCTATAACGTCATAAATCCTAACCTAAGGCAAGCTAACATCTCGGATGTAACATTTGACAACATTCCCGGCATGTTGGTCCTACGTCTCGGTGGTAACATTATATGCGTCTATAACGTTATATATCCTTATCTAAGGCAACCTAACATCTCGGATGCAATATTTGACAACATTCCTAGCCTGTCGAACCCTACTTCTCGGAGGGAACAGTATATACGTCTATAACGGTATATATCCTAATCTTAGGCAACCTAACATCTCGGATGTAACATTTTACCACATTCCAGGCGTGTCGGACCCTACGTCTCGGTGGTAACATTACATGCGTCTATAACGTTATATATCCTAACCTAAGGCCAACTAACATCTCGTATGTAATATTTGACAACATTCCTGACGTGTCGAACCCTACTTCTCGGTGGGAACAGTATATACGTCTATAACGTTATATATCCTAACCTAAGGCAACCTAACATCTCGGATATAACATTTGACAACATTCCAGGCGTGTTGGATCCCTACGTCTCGCTGGTAACATTACGTGCGTCTATAACGTTATATATCCTAACCTAAGGCAACCTAATATCTCGGATGCAATATTTGACAACATTCCTGGCCTGTCGAACCCTACTTCTCGGAGTGAACAGCATAAACGTCTATAACGTCATATATCCTAACCTAAGGCAACCTAACATCTCGGATGTAACATTTGACAACATTCCAGGCGTGTCGGTCCCTACGTCACGGTGGTAACGTTACATGCGTCTATAACGTTATATATCCTAACCTAAGGCAACCTAACATCTCGGATGCAATATTTGACAACATTCCTGGCCTGCCGAACAATACTTCTCGGAGGGAACAGTATATACGTCTATAACGTTATATATCCTAACCTAAGGCAACCTAACATCTCGGATGTAACATTTGACAACATTCCAGGCATGTCGGTCCCTACGTCTCGGTGGTAACATTATATGCGTCTATAACGTTATATATCCTTATCTAAGGCAACCTAACATCTCGGATGCAATATTTGACAACATTCCTAGCCTGTCGAACCCTACGTCTCGGTGGTAACATTACATGCGTCTATAACGGTATATTTCCTAATCTAAGGCAACCTAACATCTCGGATGCAATATTTGACAACATTCCTGGCCTGTCGAACAATACTTCTCGGAGGGAACAGTATATACGTCTATAACGTTATATATCCTAACCTAAGGCAACCTAACATCTCGGATGTAACATTTGACAACATTCCAGGCATGTCGGTCCCTACGTCTCGGTAGTAACATTATATGCGTCTATAACGTTATATATCCTTATCTAAGGCAACCTAACATCTCGGATGCAATATTTGACAACATTCCAGGTGTGTCGGACCCTACTTCTCGGAGGGAACAGCATATACGTCTATAACGTCATAAATCCTAACCTAAGGCAACCTAACATCTCGGATGTAACATTTGACAACATTCCAGGCGTGTCGGTCCCTACGTCTCGGTGGTAACGTTACATGCGTCTAGAACGTTATATATCCTAACCTAAGGCAACCTAACATCTCGGATGCAATATTTGACAACATTCCTGGCCTGTCGAACAATACTTCTCGGAGGGAACAGTATGTACGTCTATAACGTTATATATCCTAACCTAAGGCAACCTAACATCTCCGATGTAACATTTGACAACATTCCAGGCAAGTCGGTCCCTACGTCTCGGTGGTAACATTATATGCGTCTATAACGTTATATATCCTTATCTAAGGCAACCTAACATCTCGGATGCAATATTTGACAACATTCCTAGCCTGTCGAACCCTACGTCTCGGTGGTAACATTACATGCGTCTATAACGGTATATTTCCTAATCTAAGGCAACCTAACATCTCGGATGCAATATTTGACAACATTCCTGGCCTGTCGAACCCTACTTCTCGGAGGGAACAGCATATACATCTATAACGTCATATATCCAAGCCTAAGGCAAACTAACATCTCGGATGTAACATTTGACAACATTCCAGGCGTGTCGGTCCCTACGTATCGGTGGTAACATTATATGCGTCTATAACGTTATATATCCTTATCTAAGGCAACCTAACATCTCGGATGCAATATTTGACAACATTCCTAGCCTGTCGAACCCTACGTCTCGGTGGTAACATTACATGCGTCTATAACGGTATATTTCCTAATCTAAGGCAACCTAACATCTCGGATGCAATATTTGACAACATTCCTGGCCTGTCGAACAATACTTCTCGGAGGGAACAGTATATACGTCTACAACGTCATATATCCTAACCTAAGGCAACCTAACATCTCGGATGTAACATTTGACAACATTCCAGGCATGTCGGTCCCTACGTCTCGGTGGTAACATTATATGCGTCTATAACGTTATATATCCTTATCTAATGCAACCTAACATCTCGGATGCAATATTTGACAACATTCCTGGCCTGTCGAACCCTACTTCTCGGAGGGAACAGTATATACGTCTATAACGTTATATATCCTAACCGAAGGCAACCTGACATCTCGGATGTAATATTCTACATCATTCAAGGCGTGTCGGACCCTACTTCTTGGTGGGAACATTATATGAGTCTATAACGTTGTATATCCTAATCTAAGGCAACCTATTATCTCAGACGTAATATTTTACAATATTCCTCGCGTGTCTGTGCATACTTTTCGGTGGGAATATTATATGCGTCCATAACGGTCGATATCGTAATCTAAGGCAATCTAACATCTCGGATGCAATATTTGACAACATTCCTGGCCTGTCGAACCCTACTGCTCGGAGGGAACAGTATATACGTCTATAACGGTATATATCCTAATCTAAGGCAACCTAACATCTCGGATGAAATATGTGACAACATTCCTGGCCTGTCGAACCCGACATCTCGGAGGGAACAGTATATACGTCTGTAACGTCATATATCCTAACCTAAGACAACCTAACATCTCGGATGTAACATTTGACAACATTCCAGGCGTGTCGGTCCCTACGTCTCGGTGGTAACATTACATGCGTCTATAACGTTATATATCCTAACCTAAGGCAACCTAATATCTCGGATGCAATATTTGACAACATTCCTGGCCTGTCGAACCCTACTTCTCGGAGTGAACAGCATAAACGTCTATAACGTCATATATCCTAACCTAAGGCAACCTAACATCTCGGATGTAACATTTGACAACATTCCCGGCATGTTGGTCCTACGTCTCGGTGGTAACATTATATGCGTCTATAACGTTATATATACTTATCTAAGGCAACCTAACATCTCGGATGCAATATTTGACAACATTCCTAGCCTGTCGAACACTACTTCTCGGAGGGAACAGTATATACGTCTATAACGGTATATATCCTAATCTTAGGCAACCTAACATCTCGGATGTAACATTTTACCACATTCCAGGCGTGTCGGACCCTACGTCTCGGTGGTAACATTACATGCGTCTATAACGTTATATATCCTAACCTAAGGCCAACTAACATCTCGTATGTAATATTTGACAACATTCCTGACGTGTCGAACCCTACTTCTCGGTGGGAACAGTATATACGTCTATAACGTTATATATCCTAACCTAAGGCAACCTAACATCTCGGATATAACATTTGACAACATTCCAGGCGTGTTGGATCCCTACGTCTCGCTGGTAACATTACGTGCGTCTATAACGTTATATATGCTAACCTAAGGCAACCTAACATCTCGGATGCAATATTTGACAACATTCCTGGCCTGTCGAACCCTACTTCTCGGAGTGAACAGCATATACGTCTATAACGTCATATATCCTAACCTAAGGCAACCTAACATCTCGGATGTAACATTTTACCACATTCCAGGCGTGTCGGTCCCTACGTCTCGGTGGTAACATTACATGCGTCTATAACGTTATATATCCTAACCTAAGGCCAACTAACATCTCGTATGTAATATTTGACAACATTCCTGGCCTGTCAAACAATACTTCTCGGAGGGAACAGTATATACGTCTATAACGTTATATATCCTAACCTAAGGCAACCTAACATCTCGGATGTAACATTTGACAACATTCCAGGCATGTCGGTCCCTACGTCTCGGTGGTAACATTATATGCGTCTATAACGTTATATATCCTTATCTAAGGCAACCTAACATCTCGGATGCAATATTTGACAACATTCCTAGCCTGTCGAACCCTACGTCTCGGTGGTAACATTACATGCGTCTATAACGGTATATTTCCTAATCTAAGGCAACCTAACATCTCGGATGCAATATTTGACAACATTCCTGGCCTGTCGAACAATACTTCTCGGAGGGAACAGTATATACGTCTACAACGTCATATATCCTAACCTAAGGCAACCTAACATCTCGGATGTAACATTTGACAACATTCCAGGCATGTCGGTCCCTACGTCTCGGTGGTAACATTATATGCGTCTATAACGTTATATATCCTTATCTAATGCAACCTAACATCTCGGATGCAATATTTGACAACATTCCTGGCCTGTCGAACCCTACTTCTCGGAGGGAACAGTATATACGTCTATAACGTTATATATCCTAACCGAAGGCAACCTGACATCTCGGATGTAATATTCTACATCATTCAAGGCGTGTCGGACCCTACTTCTTGGTGGGAACATTATATGAGTCTATAACGTTGTATATCCTAATCTAAGGCAACCTATTATCTCAGACGTAATATTTTACAATATTCCTCGCGTGTCTGTGCATACTTTTCGGTGGGAATATTATATGCGTCCATAACGGTCGATATCGTAATCTAAGGCAATCTAACATCTCGGATGCAATATTTGACAACATTCCTGGCCTGTCGAACCCTACTGCTCGGAGGGAACAGTATATACGTCTATAACGGTATATATCCTAATCTAAGGCTACCTAACATCTCGGATGAAATATGTGACAACATTCCTGGCCTGTCGAACCCGACATCTCGGAGGGAACAGTATATACGTCTGTAACGTCATATATCCTAACCTAAGACAACCTAACATCTCGGATGTAACATTTGACAACATTCCAGGCGTGTCGGTCCCTACGTCTCGGTGGTAACATTACATGCGTCTATAACGTTATATATCCTAACCTAAGGCAACCTAATATCTCGGATGCAATATTTGACAACATTCCTGGCCTGTCGAACCCTACTTCTCGGAGTGAACAGCATAAACGTCTATAACGTCATATATCCTAACCTAAGGCAACCTAACATCTCGGATGTAACATTTGACAACATTCCCGGCATGTTGGTCCTACGTCTCGGTGGTAACATTATATGCGTCTATAACGTTATATATCCTTATCTAAGGCAACCTAACATCTCGGATGCAATATTTGACAACATTCCTAGCCTGTCGAACCCTACTTCTCGGAGGGAACAGTATATACGTCTATAACGGTATATATCCTAATCTTAGGCAACCTAACATCTCGGATGTAACATTTTACCACATTCCAGGCGTGTCGGACCCTACGTCTCGGTGGTAACATTACATGCGTCTATAACGTTATATATCCTAACCTAAGGCCAACTAACATCTCGTATGTAATATTTGACAACATTCCTGACGTGTCGAACCCTACTTCTCGGTGGGAACAGTATATACGTCTATAACGTTATATATCCTAACCTAAGGCAACCTAACATCTCGGATATAACATTTGACAACATTCCAGGCGTGTTGGATCCCTACGTCTCGCTGGTAACATTACGTGCGTCTATAACGTTATATATGCTAACCTAAGGCAACCTAACATCTCGGATGCAATATTTGACAACATTCCTGGCCTGTCGAACCCTACTTCTCGGAGTGAACAGCATATACGTCTATAACGTCATATATCCTAACCTAAGGCAACCTAAGATCTCGGATGTAACATTTGACAACATTCCAGGCGTGTCGGTCCCTACGTCTCGGTGGTAACGTTACATGCGTCTATAACGTTATATATCCTAACCTAAGGCAACCTAACATCTCGGATGCAATATTTGACAACATTCCTGGCCTGTCGAACAATACTTCTCGGAGGGAACAGTATATACGTCTATAACGTTATATATCCTAACCTAAGGCAACCTAACATCTCGGATGTAATATTCTACATCGTTCCAGGCGTGTCGGACCCTACTTCTCGGAGGGAACAGCATATACGTCTATAACGTCATAAATCCTAACCTAAGGCAACCTAACATCTCGGATGTAACATTTGACAACATTCCAGGCGTGTCGGTCCCTACGTCTCGGTGTTAACGTTACATGCGTCTAGAACGTTATATACCTTAACCTAAGGCAACCTAACATCTCGGATGCAATATTTGACAACATTCCTGGCCTGTCGAACCCTACTTCTCGGAGGGAACAGTATATATGTCTATAACGTCATATATCCTAACCTAAGGCAACCTAACATCTCGGATGTAACATTTGACAACATTCCAGGCATGTCGGTACCTACGTCTCGGTGGTAACATTATATGCGTCTATAACGTTATATATCCTTATCTAAGGCAACCTAACATCTCGGATGCAATATTTGACAACATTCCTGGCCTGTCGAACCCTACTTCTCGGAGGGAACAGTATATACGTCTACAACGTCATATATCCTAACCTAAGGCAACCTAACATCGAGGATGTAACATTTGACAACATTCCAGGCATGTCGGTCCCTACGTCTCGGTGGTAACATTATATGCGTCTATAACGTTATATATCCTTATCTAAGGCAACCTAACATCTCGGATGCAATATTTGACAACATTCCTGGCCTGTCGAACCCTACTTCTCGGAGGGAACAGTATATACGTCTATAACGTTATATATCCTAACCGAAGGCAACCTGACATCTCGGATGTAATATTCTACATCATTCAAGGCGTGTCGGACCCTACTTCTTGGTGGGAACATTATATGAGTCTATAACGTTGTATATCCTAATCTAAGGCAACCTATTATCTCAGACGTAATATTCTACAACCTTCCAGGCGTGTCGGACCCTACTTCTCGGTGGTAACATTATATGCGTCTATAACGCTGCATATCCTAATCTAAGGCAACCTAACATCTCGGATGCAATATTTGACAACATTCCTGGCCTGTCGAACCCTACTGCTCGGAGGGAACAGTATATACGTCTATAACGGTATATATCCTAATCTTAGGCAACCTAACATCTCGGATGTAACATTTTACCACATTCCAGGCGTGTCGGTCCCTACGTCTCGGTGGTAACATTACATGCGTCTATAACGTTATATATCCTAACCTAAGGCCAACTAACATCTCGTATGTAATATTTGACAACATTCCAGGCGTGTCGGACCCTACTTCTCGGAGGGAACAGCATATACGTCTATAACGTCATAAATCCTAACCTAAGGCAACCTAACATCTCGGATGTAACATTTGACAACATTCCAGGCGTGTCGGTCCCTACGTCTCGGTGGTAACGTTACATGCGTCTAGAACGTTATATATCCTAACCTAAGGCACCCTAACATCTCGGATGCAATATTTGACAACATTCCTGGCCTGTCGAACAATACTTCTCGGAGGGAACAGTATATACGTCTATAACGTTATATATCCTAACCTAAGGCAACCTAACATCTCGGATGTAACATTTTACAACATTCCAGGCATGTCGGTCCCTACGTCTCGGTGGTAACATTATATGCGTCTATAACGTTATATATCCTTATCTAAGGCAACCTAACATCTCGGATGCAATATTTGACAACATTCCTAGCCTGTCGAACCCTACGTCTCGGTGGTAACATTACATGCGTCTATAACGGTATATTTCCTAATCTAAGGCAACCTAACATCTTGGATGCAATATTTGACAACATTCCTGGCCTGTCGAACCCTACTTCTCGGAGGGAACAGTATATACGTCTACAACGTCATATATCCTAACCTAAGGCAACCTAACATCTCGGAAGTAACATTTGACAACATTCCAGGCATGTCGGTCCCTACGTCTCGGTGGTAACATTATATGCGTCTATAACGTTATATATCCTTATCTAAGGCAACCTAACATCTCGGATGCAATATTTGACAACATTCCTAGCCTGTCGAACCCTACTTCTCGGAGGGAACAGTATATACGTCTATAACGTTATATATCCTAACCTAAGGCAACCTGACATCTCGGATGTAATATTCCACATCATTCCAGGCGTGTCGGACCCTACTTCTCGGAGGGAACAGCATATACGTCTATAACGTCATAAATCCTAACCTAAGGCAAGCTAACATCTCGGATGTACCATTTGACAACATTCCCGGCATGTTGGTCCTACGTCTCGGTGGTAACATTATATGCGTCTATAACGTTATATATCCTTATCTAAGGCAACCTAACATCTCGGATGCAATATTTGACAACATTCCTAGCCTGTCGAACCCTACTTCTCGGAGGGAACAGTATATACGTCTATAACGGTATATATCCTAATCTTAGGCAACCTAACATCTCGGATGTAACATTTTACCACATTCCAGGCGTGTCGGACCCTACGTCTCGGTGGTAACATTACATGCGTCTAAAACGTTATATATCCTAACCTAAGGCCAACTAACATCTCGTATGTAATATTTGACAACATTCCTGACGTGTCGAACCCTACTTCTCGGTGGGAACAGTATATACGTCTATAACGTTATATATCCTAACCTAAGGCAACCTAACATCTCGGATATAACATTTGACAACATTCCAGGCGTGTTGGATCCCTACGTCTCGCTGGTAACATTACGTGCGTCTATAACGTTATATATCCTAACCTAAGGCAACCTAATATCTCGGATGCAATATTTGACAACATTCCTGGCCTGTCGAACCCTACTTCTCGGAGTGAACAGCATAAACGTCTATAACGTCATATATCCTAACCTAAGGCAACCTAACATCTCGGATGTAACATTTGACAACATTCCAGGCGTGTCGGTCCCTACGTCTCGGTGGTAACGTTACATGCGTCTATAACGTTATATATCCTAACCTAAGGCAACCTAACATCTCGGATGCAATATTTGACAACATTCCTGGCCTGCCGAACAATACTTCTCGGAGGGAACAGTATATACGTCTATAACGTTATATATCCTAACCTAAGGCAACCTAACATCTCGGATGTAACATTTGACAACATTCCAGGCATGTCGGTCCCTACGTCTCGGTGGTAACATTATATGCGTCTATAACGTTATATATCCTTATCTAAGGCAACCTAACATCTCGGATGCAATATTTGACAACATTCCTAGCCTGTCGAACCCTACGTCTCGGTGGTAACATTACATGCGTCTATAACGGTATATTTCCTAATCTAAGGCAACCTAACATCTCGGATGCAATATTTGACAACATTCCTGGCCTGTCGAACAATACTTCTCGGAGGGAACAGTATATACGTCTATAACGTTATATATCCTAACCTAAGGCAACCTAACATCTCGGATGTAACATTTGACAACATTCCAGGCATGTCGGTCCCTACGTCTCGGTAGTAACATTATATGCGTCTATAACGTTATATATCCTTATCTAAGGCAACCTAACATCTCGGATGCAATATTTGACAACATTCCAGGTGTGTCGGACCCTACTTCTCGGAGGGAACAGCATATACGTCTATAACGTCATAAATCCTAACCTAAGGCAACCTAACATCTCGGATGTAACATTTGACAACATTCCAGGCGTGTCGGTCCCTACGTCTCGGTGGTAACGTTACATGCGTCTAGAACGTTATATATCCTAACCTAAGGCAACCTAACATCTCGGATGCAATATTTGACAACATTCCTGGCCTGTCGAACAATACTTCTCGGAGGGAACAGTATATACGTCTATAACGTTATATATCCTAACCTAAGGCAACCTAACATCTCCGATGTAACATTTGACAACATTCCAGGCATGTCGGTCCCTACGTCTCGGTGGTAACATTATATGCGTCTATAACGTTATATATCCTTATCTAAGGCAACCTAACATCTCGGATGCAATATTTGACAACATTCCTAGCCTGTCGAACCCTACGTCTCGGTGGTAACATTACATGCGTCTATAACGGTATATTTCCTAATCTAAGGCAACCTAACATCTCGGATGCAATATTTGACAACATTCCTGGCCTGTCGAACCCTACTTCTCGGAGGGAACAGCATATACATCTATAACGTCATATATCCAAGCCTAAGGCAAACTAACATCTCGGATGTAACATTTGACAACATTCCAGGCGTGTCGGTCCCTACGTATCGGTGGTAACATTATATGCGTCTATAACGTTATATATCCTTATCTAAGGCAACCTAACATCTCGGATGCAATATTTGACAACATTCCTAGCCTGTCGAACCCTACGTCTCGGTGGTAACATTACATGCGTCTATAACGGTATATTTCCTAATCTAAGGCAACCTAACATCTCGGATGCAATATTTGACAACATTCCTGGCCTGTCGAACAATACTTCTCGGAGGGAACAGTATATACGTCTACAACGTCATATATCCTAACCTAAGGCAACCTAACATCTCGGATGTAACATTTGACAACATTCCAGGCATGTCGGTCCCTACGTCTCGGTGGTAACATTATATGCGTCTATAACGTTATATATCCTTATCTAATGCAACCTAACATCTCGGATGCAATATTTGACAACATTCCTGGCCTGTCGAACCCTACTTCTCGGAGGGAACAGTATATACGTCTATAACGTTATATATCCTAACCGAAGGCAACCTGACATCTCGGATGTAATATTCTACATCATTCAAGGCGTGTCGGACCCTACTTCTTGGTGGGCACATTATATGAGTCTATAACGTTGTATATCCTAATCTAAGGCAACCTATTATCTCAGACGTAATATTTTACAATATTCCTCGCGTGTCTGTGCATACTTTTCGGTGGGAATATTATATGCGTCCATAACGGTCGATATCGTAATCTAAGGCAATCTAACATCTCGGATGCAATATTTGACAACATTCCTGGCCTGTCGAACCCTACTGCTCGGAGGGAACAGTATATACGTCTATAACGGTATATATCCTTATCTAAGGCAACCTAACATCTCGGATGAAATATGTGACAACATTCCTGGCCTGTCGAACCCGACATCTCGGAGGGAACAGTATATACGTCTGTAACGTCATATATCCTAACCTAAGACAACCTAACATCTCGGATGTAACATTTGACAACATTCCAGGCGTGTCGGTCCCTACGTCTCGGTGGTAACATTACATGCGTCTATAACGTTATATATCCTAACCTAAGGCAACCTAATATCTCGGATGCAATATTTGACAACATTCCTGGCCTGTCGAACCCTACTTCTCGGAGTGAACAGCATAAACGTCTATAACGTCATATATCCTAACCTAAGGCAACCTAACATCTCGGATGTAACATTTGACAACATTCCCGGCATGTTGGTCCTACGTCTCGGTGGTAACATTATATGCGTCTATAACGTTATATATCCTTATCTAAGGCAACCTAACATCTCGGATGCAATATTTGACAACATTCCTAGCCTGTCGAACCCTACTTCTCGGAGGGAACAGTATATACGTCTATAACGGTATATATCCTAATCTTAGGCAACCTAACATCTCGGATGTAACATTTTACCACATTCCAGGCGTGTCGGACCCTACGTCTCGGTGGTAACATTACATGCGTCTATAACGTTATATATCCTAACCTAAGGCCAACTAACATCTCGTATGTAATATTTGACAACATTCCTGACGTGTCGAACCCTACTTCTCGGTGGGAACAGTATATACGTCTATAACGTTATATATCCTAACCTAAGGCAACCTAACATCTCGGATATAACATTTGACAACATTCCAGGCGTGTTGGATCCCTACGTCTCGCTGGTAACATTACGTGCGTCTATAACGTTATATATGCTAACCTAAGGCAACCTAACATCTCGGATGCAATATTTGACAACATTCCTGGCCTGTCGAACCCTACTTCTCGGAGTGAACAGCATATACGTCTATAACGTCATATATCCTAACCTAAGGCAACCTAAGATCTCGGATGTAACATTTGACAACATTCCAGGCGTGTCGGTCCCTACGTCTCGGTGGTAACGTTACATGCGTCTATAACGTTATATATCCTAACCTAAGGCAACCTAACATCTCGGATGCAATATTTGACAACATTCCTGGCCTGTCGAACAATACTTCTCGGAGGGAACAGTATATACGTCTATAACGTTATATATCCTAACCTAAGGCAACCTAACATCTCGGATGTAATATTCTACATCGTTCCAGGCGTGTCGGACCCTACTTCTCGGAGGGAACAGCATATACGTCTATAACGTCATAAATCCTAACCTAAGGCAACCTAACATCTCGGATGTAACATTTGACAACATTCCAGGCGTGTCGGTCCCTACGTCTCGGTGCTAACGTTACATGCGTCTAGAACGTTATATACCTTAACCTAAGGCAACCTAACATCTCGGATGCAATATTTGACAACATTCCTGGCCTGTCGAACCCTACTTCTCGGAGGGAACAGTATATACGTCTATAACGTCATATATCCTAACCTAAGGCAACCTAACATCTCGGATGTAACATTTGACAACATTCCAGGCATGTCGGTACCTACGTCTCGGTGGTAACATTATATGCGTCTATAACGTTATATATCCTTATCTAAGGCAACCTAACATCTCGGATGCAATATTTGACAACATTCCTGGCCTGTCGAACCCTACTTCTCGGAGGGAACAGTATATACGTCTATAACGTTATATATCCCAACCTAAGGCAACCTATCATCTCGGATGTAATATTCTACAACCTTCCAGGCGTGTCGGACCCTACATCTCGGTGGTAACATTATATGCGTCTATAACGTTGTATATCCTAATCTAAGGCAACCTATTATCTCAGACGTAATATTCTACAACCTTCCAGGCGTGTCGGACCCTACTTCTCGGTGGTAACATTATATGCGTCTATAACGCTGCATATCCTAATCTAAGGCAACCTAACATCTCGGATGCAATATTTGACAACATTCCTGGCCTGTCGAACCCTACTGCTCGGAGGGAACAGTATATACGTCTATAACGGTATATATCCTAATCTTAGGCAACCTAACATCTCGGATGTAACATTTTACCACATTCCAGGCGTGTCGGTCCCTACGTCTCGGTGGTAACATTACATGCGTCTATAACGTTATATATCCTAACCTAAGGCCAACTAACATCTCGTATGTAATATTTGACAACATTCCAGGCGTGTCGGACCCTACTTCTCGGAGGGAACAGCATATACGTCTATAACGTCATAAATCCTAACCTAAGGCAACCTTACATCTCGGATGTAACATTTGACAACATTCCAGGCGTGTCGGTCCCTACGTCTCGGTGGTAACGTTACATGCGTCTAGAACGTTATATATCCTAACCTAAGGCACCCTAACATCTCGGATGCAATATTTGACAACATTCCTGGCCTGTCGAACAATACTTCTCGGAGGGAACAGTATATACGTCTATAACGTTATATATCCTAACCTAAGGCAACCTAACATCTCGGATGTAACATTTTACAACATTCCAGGCATGTCGGTCCCTACGTCTCGGTGGTAACATTATATGCGTCTATAACGTTATATATCCTTATCTAAGGCAACCTAACATCTCGGATGCAATATTTGACAACATTCCTAGCCTGTCGAACCCTACGTCTCGGTGGTAACATTACATGCGTCTATAACGGTATATTTCCTAATCTAAGGCAACCTAACATCTTGGATGCAATATTTGACAACATTCCTGGCCTGTCGAACCCTACTTCTCGGAGGGAACAGTATATACGTCTACAACGTCATATATCCTAACCTAAGGCAACCTAACATCTCGGAAGTAACATTTGACAACATTCCAGGCATGTCGGTCCCTACGTCTCGGTGGTAACATTATATGCGTCTATAACGTTATATATCCTTATCTAAGGCAACCTAACATCTCGGATGCAATATTTGACAACATTCCTGGCCTGTCGAACCCTACTTCTCGGAGGGAACAGTATATACGTCTATAACGTTATATATCCTAACCGAAGGCAACCTGACATCTCGGATGTAATATTCTACATCATTCAAGGCGTGTCGGACCCTACTTCTTGGTGGGAACATTATGTGAGTCTATAACGTTGTATATCCTAATCTAAGGCAACCTATTATCTCAGACGTAATATTTTACAATATTCCTCGCGTGTCGGTGCATAATTTTCGGTTGGAATATTATATGCGTCCATAACGGTCGATATCGTAATCTAAGGCAATCTAACATCTCGGATGCAATATTTGACAACATTCCTTGCCTGTCGAACCCTACTTCTCGGAGGGAACAGTATGTACGTCTATAACGTTATATATCCCAACCTAAGGCAACCTATCATCTCGGATGTAATATTCTACAACCTTCCAGGCGTGTCGGACCCTACATCTCGGTGGTAACATTATATGCGTCTATAACGCTGCATATCCTAATCTAAGGCAACCTAACATCTCGGATGCAATATTTGACAACATTCCTGGCCTGTCGAACCCTACTGCTCGGAGGGAACAGTATATACGTCTATAACGGTATATATCCTAATCTAAGGCAACCCAACATCTCGGATGAAATATGTGACAACATTCCTGGCCTGTCGAACCCGACATCTCGGAGGGAACAGTATATACTTCTGTAACGTCATATATCCTAACCTAAGACAACCTAACATCTCGGATGTAACATTTGACAACATTCCAGGCGTGTCGGTCCCTACGTCTCGGTGGTAACATTACATGCGTCTATAACGTTATATATCCTAACCTAAGGCAACCTAATATCTCGGATGCAATATTTGACAACATTCCTGGCCTGTCGAACCCTACTTCTCGGAGTGAACAGCATAAACGTCTATAACGTTATATATCCTAAGCGAAGGCAACCTGACATCTCGGATGTAATATTCTACATCATTCAAGGCGTGTCGGACCCTACTTCTTGGTGGGAACATTATATGAGTCTATAACGTTGTATATCCTAATCTAAGGCAACCTATTATCTCAGACGTAATATTTTACAATATTCCTCGCGTGTCTGTGCATACTTTTCGGTGGGAATATTATATGCGTCCATAACGGTCGATATCGTAATCTAAGGCAATCTAACATCTCGGATGCAATATTTGACAACATTCCTTGGCTGTCGAACCCTACTTCTCGGAGGGAACAGTATGTACGTCTATAACGTTATATATCCCAACCTAAGGCAACCTAACATCTCGGATGTAATATTCTACAACCTTCCAGGCGTGTTGGTCCTACGTCTCGGTGGTAACATTATATGCGTTTATAACGTTATATATCCTTATCTAAGGCAACCTAACATCTCGGATGCAATATTTGACAACATTCCTAGCCTGTCGAACCCTACTTCTCGGAGGGAACAGTATATACGTCTATAACGTTATATATCCTAACCTAAGGCAACCTGACATCTCGGATGTAATATTCTACATCATTCCAGGCGGGTCGGACCCTACTTCTCGGAATGAACAGCATATACGTCTATAACGTGATAAATCCTAACCTAAGGCAACCTAACATGTCGGATGTAACATTTGACAACATTCCAGGCGTGTCGGTCCCTACGTCTCGGTGGTAACGTTACATGCGTCTAGAACGTTATATATCCTAACCTAAGGCAACCTAACATCTCGGACGCAATATTTGACAACATTCCTGGCCTGTCGAACAATACTTCTCGGAGTGAACAGCATATACGTTTATAACGTCATATATCCTAACCTAAGGCAACCTAACATCTCGGATGTAACATTTGACAACATTCCAGGCGTGTCGGTCCCTAAGTCTCGGTGGTAACGTTACATGCGTCTATAACGTTATATATCCTAACCTAAGGCAACCTGACATCTCGGATGCAATATTTGACAACATTCCTGGCCTGTCGAACAATACTTCTCGGAGGTTACAGTATATACGTCTATAACGTTATATATCCTAACCTAAGGCAACCTAACATCTCGGATGTAACATTTGACAACATTCCAGACATGTTGGTCCTACGTCTCGGTGGTAACATTATATGCGTCTATAACGTTATATATCCTTATCTAAGGCAACCTAACATCTCGGATGCAATATTTGACAACATTCCTGGCCTGTCGAACCCTACTTCTCGGAGGGAACAGTATATACGTCTATAACGTTATATATCCTAACCTAAGGCAACCTGACATCTCGGATATATTATTCTACAACATTCCAGGCGTGTCGAACCCTACTTCTCGGTGAGAACATTATATGCGTCTATAACGTTGTATATCCTAACCTAAGGCAACCTAACATCTCGGATGCAATATTTGACAACATTCCTGGCCTGTCGAACCCTACTTCTCGGAGGGAACAGCATATACATCTATAACGTCATATATCCTAGCCTAAGGCAACCTAACATCTCGGATGTAACATTTGACAACATTCCAGGCGTGTCGGTCCCTACGTCTCGGTGGTAACATTACATGCGTCTATAACGGTATATATCCTAATCTTAGGCAACCTAACATCTCGTATGTAACATTTTACCACATTCCAGGCGTGTCGGTCCCTACGTCTCGGTGGTAACATTACATGCGTCTATAACGTTATATATCCTAACCTAAGCCCAACTAACTTCTCGTATGTAATATTTGACAACATTCCTGGCGTGTCGAACCCTACTTCTCGGTGGGAACAGTATATACGTCTATAACGTTATATATCCTAACCTAAGGCAACCTAACATCTCGGATATAACATTTGACAACATTCCAGGCGTGTTGGAACCCTACGTCTCGCTGGTAACATTACGTGCGTCTATAACGTTATATATGCTAACCTAAGGCAACCTAACATCTCGGATGCAATATTTGACAACATTCCTGGCCTGTCGAACCCTACTGCTCGGAGGGAACAGTATATACATCTATAACGGTATATATCCTAATCTAAGGCAACCTAACATCTCGGATGAAATATGTGACAACATTCCTGGCCTGTCGAACCCGACATCTCGGAAGGAACAGTATATACGTCTGTAACGTCATATATCCTAACCTAAGGCAACCAAACATCCCGGATGTAACATTTGACAGCATTCCAGGCGTGTCGGTCCCTACGTCTCGGTGGTAACATTACATGCGTCTATAACGTTATATATCCTAACCTAAGGCAACCTAATATCTCGGATGCAATATTTGACAACATTCCTGGCCTGTCGAAACCTACATCTCGGAGGGAACAGCATATACATCTATAACGTCATATATCCTAGCCTAAGGCAACCTAACATCTCGGATGTAACATTTGACAACATTCCAGGCGTGTCGGTCCCTACGTCTCGGTGGTAACATTACATGCGTCTATAACGGTATATATCCTAATCTTAGGCAACCTAACATCTCGGATGTAACATTTTACCGCATTCCAGGCGTGTCGGTCCCTACGACTCGGTGGGAACAGTATATACGTCTATAACGTTATATATCCTAACCTAAGGCAACCTAACATCTCGGATATAACATTTGACAACATTCCAGGCGTGTTGGAACCCTACGTCTCGCTGGTAACATTACGTGCGTCTATAACGTTATATATGCTAACCTAAGGCAACCTAACATCTCGGATGCAATATTTGACAACATTCCTGGCCTGTCGAACCCTACTTCTCGGAGTGAACAGCATATACGTTTATAACGTCATATATCCTAACCTAAGGCAACCTAACATCTCGGATGTAACATTTGACAACATTCCAGACATGTTGGTCCTACGTCTCGGTGGTAACATTATATGCGTCTATAACGGTATATATCCTAATCTTAGGCAACCTAACATCTCGGATGTAACATTTTACCGCATTCCAGGCGTGTCGGTCCCTACGACTCGGTGGGAACAGTATATAAGTCTATAACGTTATATATCCTAACCTAAGGCAACCTAACATCTCGGATATAACATTTGACAACATTCCAGGCGTGTTGGAACCCTACGTCTCGCTGGTAACATTACGTGCGTCTATAACGTTATATATGCTAACCTAAGGCAACCTAACATCTCGGATGCAATATTTGACAACATTCCTGGCCTGTCGAACCCTACTTCTCGGAGTGAACAGCATATACGTTTATAACGTCATATATCCTAACCTAAGGCAACCTAACATCTCGGATGTAACATTTGACAACATTCCAGGCGTGTCGGTCCCTAAGTCTCGGTGGTAACGTTACATGCGTCTATAACGTTATATATCCTAACCTAAGGCAACCTGACATCTCGGATGCAATATTTGACAACATTCCTGGCCTGTCGAACAATACTTCTCGGAGGTTACAGTGTATACGTCTATAACGTTATATATCCTAACCTAAGGCAACCTAACATCTCGGATGTAACATTTGACAACATTCCAGACATGTTGGTCCTACGTCTCGGTGGTAACATTATATGCGTCTATAACGTTATATATCCTTATCTAAGGCAACCTAACATCTCGGATGCAATATTTGACAACATTCCTGGCCTGTCGAACCCTACTTCTCGGAGGGAACAGTATATACGTCTATAACGTTATATATCCTAACCTAAGGCAACCTGACATCTCGGATATATTATTCTACAACATTCCAGGCGTGTCGGACCCTACTTCTCGGTGAGAACATTATATGCGTCTATAACGTTGTATATCCTAACCTAAGGCAACCTAACATCTCGGATGCAATATTTGACAACATTCCTGGCCTGTCGAACCCTACTTCTCGGAGGGAACAGCATATACATCTATAACGTCATATATCCTAGCCTAAGGCAACCTAACATCTCGGATGTAACATTTGACAACATTCCAGGCGTGTCGGTCCCTACGTCTCGATGGTAACATTACATGCGTCTATAACGGTATATATCCTAATCTTAGGCAACCTAACATCTCGTATGTAACATTTTACCACATTCCAGGCGTGTCGGTCCCTACGTCTCGGTGGTAACATTACATGCGTCTATAACGTTATATATCCTAACCTAAGCCCAACTAACTTCTCGTATGTAATATTTGACAACATTCCTGGCGTGTCGAACCCTACTTCTCGGTGGGAACAGTATATACGTCTATAACGTTATATATCCTAACCTAAGGCAACCTAACATCTCGGATATAACATTTGACAACATTCCAGGCGTGTTGGAACCCTACGTCTCGCTGGTAACATTACGTGCGTCTATAACGTTATATATGCTAACCTAAGGCAACCTAACATCTCGGATGCAATATTTGACAACATTCCTGGCCTGTCGAACCCTACTGCTCGGAGGGAACAGTATATACATCTATAACGGTATATATCCTAATCTAAGGCCACCTAACATCTCGTATGTAATATTTGACAACATTCCTGGCGTGTCGAACCCTACTTCTCTGTGGGAACAGTATATACGTCTATAACGTTATATATCCTAACGTAAGGCAACCTAACATCTCGGATGCAATATTTGACAACATTCCTGGCCTGTCGAACCCTACATCTCGGAGGGAACAGTATATACGTCTATAGCGGTATATATCCTAATCTAAGGCCACCTAACATCTCGTATGTAATATTTGACAACATTCCTGGCGTGTCGAACCCTACTTCTCGGTGGGAACAGTATATACGTCTATAACGTTATATATCCTAACCTAAGGCAACCTAACATCTCGGATATAACATTTGACAACATTCCAGGCGTGTTGGAACCCTACGTCTCGCTGGTAACATTACGTGCGTCTATAACGTTATATATGCTAACCTAAGGCAACCTAACATCTCGGATGCAATATTTGACAACATTCCTGGCCTGTCGAACCCTACTGCTCGGAGGGAACAGTATATACATCTATAACGGTATATATCCTAATCTAAGGCAACCTAACATCTCGGATGAAATATGTGACAACATTCCTGGCCTGTCGAACCCGACATCTCGGAAGGAACAGTATATACGTCTGTAACGTCATATATCCTAACCTAAGGCAACCAAACATCCCGGATGTAACATTTGACAGCATTCCAGGCGTGTCGGTCCCTACGTCTCGGTGGTAACATTACATGCGTCTATAACGTTATATATCCTAACCTAAGGCAACCTAATATCTCGGATGCAATATTTGACAACATTCCTGGCCTGTCGAAACCTACATCTCGGAGGGAACAGCATATACATCTATAACGTCATATATCCTAGCCTAAGGCAACCTAACATCTCGGATGTAACATTTGACAACATTCCAGGCGTGTCGGTCCCTACGTCTCGGTGGTAACATTACATGCGTCTATAACGGTATATATCCTAATCTTAGGCAACCTAACATCTCGGATGTAACATTTTACCGCATTCCAGGCGTGTCGGTCCCTACGACTCGGTGGGAACAGTATATACGTCTATAACGTTATATATCCTAACCTAAGGCAACCTAACATCTCGGATATAACATTTGACAACATTCCAGGCGTGTTGGAACCCTACGTCTCGCTGGTAACATTACGTGCGTCTATAACGTTATATATGCTAACCTAAGGCAACCTAACATCTCGGATGCAATATTTGACAACATTCCTGGCCTGTCGAACCCTACTTCTCGGAGTGAACAGCATATACGTTTATAACGTCATATATCCTAACCTAAGGCAACCTAACATCTCGGATGTAACATTTGACAACATTCCAGACATGTTGGTCCTACGTCTCGGTGGTAACATTATATGCGTCTATAACGGTATATATCCTAATCTTAGGCAACCTAACATCTCGGATGTAACATTTTACCGCATTCCAGGCGTGTCGGTCCCTACGACTCGGTGGGAACAGTATATAAGTCTATAACGTTATATATCCTAACCTAAGGCAACCTAACATCTCGGATATAACATTTGACAACATTCCAGGCGTGTTGGAACCCTACGTCTCGCTGGTAACATTACGTGCGTCTATAACGTTATATATGCTAACCTAAGGCAACCTAACATCTCGGATGCAATATTTGACAACATTCCTGGCCTGTCGAACCCTACTTCTCGGAGTGAACAGCATATACGTTTATAACGTCATATATCCTAACCTAAGGCAACCTAACATCTCGGATGTAACATTTGACAACATTCCAGGCGTGTCGGTCCCTAAGTCTCGGTGGTAACGTTACATGCGTCTATAACGTTATATATCCTAACCTAAGGCAACCTGACATCTCGGATGCAATATTTGACAACATTCCTGGCCTGTCGAACAATACTTCTCGGAGGTTACAGTGTATACGTCTATAACGTTATATATCCTAACCTAAGGCAACCTAACATCTCGGATGTAACATTTGACAACATTCCAGACATGTTGGTCCTACGTCTCGGTGGTAACATTATATGCGTCTATAACGTTATATATCCTTATCTAAGGCAACCTAACATCTCGGATGCAATATTTGACAACATTCCTGGCCTGTCGAACCCTACTTCTCGGAGGGAACAGTATATACGTCTATAACGTTATATATCCTAACCTAAGGCAACCTGACATCTCGGATATATTATTCTACAACATTCCAGGCGTGTCGGACCCTACTTCTCGGTGAGAACATTATATGCGTCTATAACGTTGTATATCCTAACCTAAGGCAACCTAACATCTCGGATGCAATATTTGACAACATTCCTGGCCTGTCGAACCCTACTTCTCGGAGGGAACAGCATATACATCTATAACGTCATATATCCTAGCCTAAGGCAACCTAACATCTCGGATGTAACATTTGACAACATTCCAGGCGTGTCGGTCCCTACGTCTCGATGGTAACATTACATGCGTCTATAACGGTATATATCCTAATCTTAGGCAACCTAACATCTCGTATGTAACATTTTACCACATTCCAGGCGCGTCGGTCCCTACGTCTCGGTGGTAACATTACATGCGTCTATAACGTTATATATCCTAACCTAAGCCCAACTAACTTCTCGTATGTAATATTTGACAACATTCCTGGCGTGTCGAACCCTACTTCTCGGTGGGAACAGTATATACGTCTATAACGTTATATATCCTAACCTAAGGCAACCTAACATCTCGGATATAACATTTGACAACATTCCAGGCGTGTTGGAACCCTACGTCTCGCTGGTAACATTACGTGCGTCTATAACGTTATATATGCTAACCTAAGGCAACCTAACATCTCGGATGCAATATTTGACAACATTCCTGGCCTGTCGAACCCTACTGCTCGGAGGGAACAGTATATACATCTATAACGGTATATATCCTAATCTAAGGCCACCTAACATCTCGTATGTAATATTTGACAACATTCCTGGCGTGTCGAACCCTACTTCTCTGTGGGAACAGTATATACGTCTATAACGTTATATATCCTAACGTAAGGCAACCTAACATCTCGGATGCAATATTTGACAACATTCCTGGCCTGTCGAACCCTACATCTCGGAGGGAACAGTATATACGTCTATAGCGGTATATATCCTAATCTAAGGCCACCTAACATCTCGTATGTAATATTTGACAACATTCCTGGCGTGTCGAACCCTACTTCTCGGTGGGAACAGTATATACGTCTATAACGTTATATATCCTAACGTAAGGCAACCTAACATCTCGGATGTAATATTTGACAACATTCCTGGCGTGTCGGAACCTACTGCTCGGTGGGAACAGTATATATGTCTGTAACGTCATATATCCTAACCTAAGACAACCTAACATCCCGGATGTAACATTTGACAGCATTCCAGGCGTGTCGGTCCCTACGTCTCGGTGGTAACATTACATGCGTCTATAACGTTATATATCCTAACCTAAGGCAACCTAATATCTCGGATGCAATATTTGACAACATTCCTGGCCTGTCGAAACCTACATCTCGGAGGGAACAGCATATACATCTATAACGTCATATATCCTAGCCTAAGGCAACCTAACATCTCGGATGTAACATTTGACAACATTCCAGGCGTGTCGGTCCCTACGTCTCGGTGGTAACATTACATGCGTCTATAACGGTATATATCCTAATCTTAGGCAACCTAACATCTCGGATGTAACATTTTACCGCATTCCAGGCGTGTCGGTCCCTACGACTCGGTGGGAACAGTATATACGTCTATAACGTTATATATCCTAACCTAAGGCAACCTAACATCTCGGATATAACATTTGACAACATTCCAGGCGTGTTGGAACCCTACGTCTCGCTGGTAACATTACGTGCGTCTATAACGTTATATATGCTAACCTAAGGCAACCTAACATCTCGGATGCAATATTTGACAACATTCCTGGCCTGTCGAACCCTACTTCTCGGAGTGAACAGCATATACGTTTATAACGTCATATATCCTAACCTAAGGCAACCTAACATCTCGGATGTAACATTTGACAACATTCCAGGCGTGTCGGTCCCTACGTCTCGGTGGTAACGTTACATGCGTCTATAACGTTATATATCCTAACCTAAGGCAACCTGACATCTCGGATGCAATATTTGACAACATTCCTGGCCTGTCGAACAATACTTCTCGGAGGGAACAGTATATACGTCTATAACGTTATATATCCTAACCTAAGGCAACCTAACATCTCGGATGTAACATTTGACAACATTCCAGACATGTTGGTCCTACGTCTCGGTGGTAACATTACATGCGTCTATAACGTTATATATCCTAACATAAGGCCAACTAACATCTCGTATGTAATATTTGACAACATTCCTGACATGTCGAACCCTACTTCTCGGTGGGAACAGTATATACGTCTATAACGTTATATATCCTAACCTAAGGCAACCTAACATTTCGGATATAACATTTGACAACATTCCAGGCGTGTTGGAACCCTACGTCTCGCTGGTAACATTACGTGCGTCTATAACGTTATATATGCTAACCTAAGGCAACCTAACATCTCGGATGCAATATTTGACAACATTCCTGGCCTGTCGAACCCTACTGCTCGGAGGGAACAGTATATACATCTATAACGGTATATATCCTAATCTAAGGCAACCTAACATCTCGGATGAAATATGTGACAACATTCCTGGCCTGTCGAACCCGACATCTCGGAAGGAACAGTATATACGTCTGTAACGTCATATATCCTAACCTAAGACAACCTAACATCCCGGATGTAACATTTGACAGCATTCCAGGCGTGTCGGTCCCTACGCCTCGGTGGTAACATTACATGCGTCTATAACGTTATATATCCTAACCTAAGGCAACCTAATATCTCGGATGCAATATTTGACAACATTCCTGGCCTGTCGAAACCTACATCTCGGAGGGAACAGCATATACATCTATAACGTCATATATCCTAGCCTAAGGCAACCTAACATCTCGGATGTAACATTTGACAACATTCCAGGCGTGTCGGTCCCTACGTCTCGGTGGTAACATTACATGCGTCTATAACGGTATATATCCTAATCTTAGGCAACCTAACATCTCGGATGTAACATTTTACCGCATTCCAGGCGTGTCGGTCCCTACGACTCGGTGGGAACAGTATATACGTCTATAACGTTATATATCCTAACCTAAGGCAACCTAACATCTCGGATATAACATTTGACAACATTCCAGGCGTGTTGGAACCCTACGTCTCGCTGGTATCATTACGTGCGTCTATAACGTTATATATGCTAACCTAAGGCAACCTAACATCTCGGATGCAATATTTGACAACATTCCTGGCCTGTCGAACCCTACTTCTCGGAGTGAACAGCATATACGTTTATAACGTCATATATCCTAACCTAAGGCAACCTAATATCTCGGATGTAACATTTGACAACATTCCTGGCCTGTCGAACCCTACTTCTCGGAGGGAACAGCATATACATCTATAACGTCATATATCCTAACCTAAGGCAACCTAACATCTCGGATGTAACATTTGACAACATTCCAGACATGTTGGTCCTACGTCTCGGTGGTAACATTATATGCGTCTATAACGTTATATATCCTTATCTAAGGCAACCTAACATCTCGGATGCAATATTTGACAACATTCCTGGCCTGTCGAACCCTACTTCTCGGAGGGAACAGTATATACGTCTATAACGTTATATATCCTAACCTAAGGCAACCTGACATCTCGGATATATTATTCTACAACATTCCAGGCGTGTCGGACCCTACTTCTCGGTGAGAACATTATATGCGTCTATAACGTTGTATATCCTAACCTAAGGCAACCTAACATCTCGGATGCAATATTTGACAACATTCCTGGCCTGTCGAACCCTACTTCTCGGAGGGAACAGCATATACATCTATAACGTCATATATCCTAGCCTAAGGCAACCTAACATCTCGGATGTAACATTTGACAACATTCCAGGCGTGTCGGTCCCTACGTCTCGGTGGTAACATTACATGCGTCTATAACGGTATATATCCTAATCTTAGGCAACCTAACTTCTCGTATGTAATATTTGACAACATTCCTGGCGTGTCGAACCCTACTTCTCGGTGGGAACAGTATATACGTCTATAACGTTATATATCCCAACCTAAGGCAACCTAACATCTCGGATATAACATTTGACAACATTCCAGGCGTGTTGGAACCCTACGTCTCGCTGGTAACATTACGTGCGTCTATAACGTTATATATGCTAACCTAAGGCAACCTAACATCTCGGATGCAATATTTGACAACATTCCTGGCCTGTCGAACCCTACTTCTCGGAGGGAACAGCATATACATCTATAACGTCACATATCCTAGCCTAAGGCAACTTAACATCTCGGATGTAACATTTGACAACATTCCAGGCGTGTCGGTCCCTACGTCTCGGTGGTAACATTACGTGCGTCTATAACGTTATATATGCTAACCTAAGGCAACCTAACATCTCGGATGCAATATTTGACAACATTCCTGGCCTGTCGAACCCTACTTCTCGGAGTGAACAGCATATACGTCTATAACGTCATATATCCTAACCTAAGGCAACCTAACATCTCGGATGTAACATTTGACAACATTCCAGGCGTGTCGGTCCCTACGTCTCGGTGGTAACGTTACATGCGTCTATAACGTTATATATCCTAACCTAAGGCAACCTAACATCTCGGATGCAATATTTGACAACATTCCTGGCCTGTCGAACCCTACTTCTCGGAGGGAACAGCATATACATCTATAACGTCATATATCCTAGCCTAAGGCAACCTAACATCTCGGATGTAACATTTGACAACATTCCAGGCGTGTCGGTCCCTACGTCTCGGTGGTAACATTACATGCGTCTATAACGGTATATATCCTAATCTTAGGCAACCTAACATCTCGGATGTAACATTTTACCACATTCCAGGCGTGTCGCTCCCTACGTCTCGGTGGTAACATTATATGCGTCTATAACGTTATATATCCTTATCTAAGGCAACCTAACATCTCGGATGCAATATTTGACAACATTCCTGGCCTGTCGAACCCTACTTCTCGGAGGGAACACTATATACGTCTATAACGTTATATATCCTAACCTAAGGCAACATGACATCTCGGATATATTATTCTGCAACATTCCAGGCGTGTCGGACCCTACTTCTCGGTGGGAACATTATTTGCGTCTAAAACGTTGTATATCCTAATCTAAGGCAACCTAACATCTCGGATGCAATATTTGACAACATTCCTGGCCTGTCGAACCCTACATCTCGGAGGGAACAGTATATACGTCTATAGCGGTATATATCCTAATCTAAGGCAACCTAACATCTCGGATGCAATATTTGACAACATTCCTGGCCTGTCGAACCCTACTTCTCGGAGGGAACAGTATATAAGTCTATAACGTTATATATCCTAACCGAAGGCAACCTGACATCTCGGATGTAATATTCAACATCATTCAATGCGTGTCGGACCCTACTTCTCGGTGGGAACATTATATGAGTCTATAACGTTGTATATCCTAATCTAAGGCAACCTATTATCTCAGACGTAATATTTTACAATATTCCTCGCGTGTCGGTGCATACTTTTCGGTGGGAATATTATATGCGTCCATAACGGTCGATATCGTAATCTAAGGCAATCTAACATCTCGGATGCAATATTCTACAACCTTCCAGGCGTGTCGGAGCCTACTTCTCGGTGGTAACATTATATGCGTCTATAACGTTGCATATCCTAATCTAAGGCAACCTAACATCTCGGATGCAATATTTGACAACATTCCTTGCCTGTCGAACCCTACTTCTCGGAGGGAACAGTATGTACGTCTATAACGTTATATATCCTAACCTAAGGCAAACTAACATCTCGGATGTAATATTCTACAACCTTCCAGGCGTGTCGGACCCTACTTCTCGGTGGTAACATTACATGCGTCTATAACGTTATATATCCTAACCTAAGGCCAACTAACATCTCGTATGTAATATTTGACAACATTCCTGACGTGTCGAACCCTACTTCTCGGTGGGAACAGTATATACGTCTATAACGTTATATATCCTAACCTAAGGCAACCTAACATCTCGGATATAACATTTGACAACATTCCAGGCGTGTTGGATCCCTACGTCTCGCTGGTAACATTACGTGCGTCTATAACGTTATATATGCTAACCTAAGGCAACCTAACATCTCGGATGCAATATTTGACAACATTCCTGGCCTGTCGAACCCTACTTCTCGGAGTGAACAGCATATACGTCTATAACGTCATATATCCTAACCTAAGGCAACCTAAGATCTCGGATGTAACATTTGACAACATTCCAGGCGTGTCGGTCCCTACGTCTCGGTGGTAACGTTACATGCGTCTATAACGTTATATATCCTAACCTAAGGCAACCTAACATCTCGGATGCAATATTTGACAACATTCCTGGCCTGTCGAACAATACTTCTCGGAGGGAACAGTATATACGTCTATAACGTTATATATCCTAACCTAAGGCAACCTAACATCTCGGATGTAATATTCTACATCGTTCCAGGCGTGTCGGACCCTACTTCTCGGAGGGAACAGCATATACGTCTATAACGTCATAAATCCTAACCTAAGGCAACCTAACATCTCGGATGTAACATTTGACAACATTCCAGGCGTGTCGGTCCCTACGTCTCGGTGCTAACGTTACATGCGTCTAGAACGTTATATACCTTAACCTAAGGCAACCTAACATCTCGGATGCAATATTTGACAACATTCCTGGCCTGTCGAACCCTACTTCTCGGAGGGAACAGTATATACGTCTATAACGTCATATATCCTAACCTAAGGCAACCTAACATCTCGGATGTAACATTTGACAACATTCCAGGCATGTCGGTACCTACGTCTCGGTGGTAACATTATATGCGTCTATAACGTTATATATCCTTATCTAAGGCAACCTAACATCTCGGATGCAATATTTGACAACATTCCTGGCCTGTCGAACCCTACTTCTCGGAGGGAACAGTATATACGTCTATAACGTTATATATCCCAACCTAAGGCAACCTATCATCTCGGATGTAATATTCTACAACCTTCCAGGCGTGTCGGACCCTACATCTCGGTGGTAACATTATATGCGTCTATAACGTTGTATATCCTAATCTAAGGCAACCTATTATCTCAGACGTAATATTCTACAACCTTCCAGGCGTGTCGGACCCTACTTCTCGGTGGTAACATTATATGCGTCTATAACGCTGCATATCCTAATCTAAGGCAACCTAACATCTCGGATGCAATATTTGACAACATTCCTGGCCTGTCGAACCCTACTGCTCGGAGGGAACAGTATATACGTCTATAACGGTATATATCCTAATCTTAGGCAACCTAACATCTCGGATGTAACATTTTACCACATTCCAGGCGTGTCGGTCCCTACGTCTCGGTGGTAACATTACATGCGTCTATAACGTTATATATCCTAACCTAAGGCCAACTAACATCTCGTATGTAATATTTGACAACATTCCAGGCGTGTCGGACCCTACTTCTCGGAGGGAACAGCATATACGTCTATAACGTCATAAATCCTAACCTAAGGCAACCTTACATCTCGGATGTAACATTTGACAACATTCCAGGCGTGTCGGTCCCTACGTCTCGGTGGTAACGTTACATGCGTCTAGAACGTTATATATCCTAACCTAAGGCACCCTAACATCTCGGATGCAATATTTGACAACATTCCTGGCCTGTCGAACAATACTTCTCGGAGGGAACAGTATATACGTCTATAACGTTATATATCCTAACCTAAGGCAACCTAACATCTCGGATGTAACATTTTACAACATTCCAGGCATGTCGGTCCCTACGTCTCGGTGGTAACATTATATGCGTCTATAACGTTATATATCCTTATCTAAGGCAACCTAACATCTCGGATGCAATATTTGACAACATTCCTAGCCTGTCGAACCCTACGTCTCGGTGGTAACATTACATGCGTCTATAACGGTATATTTCCTAATCTAAGGCAACCTAACATCTTGGATGCAATATTTGACAACATTCCTGGCCTGTCGAACCCTACTTCTCGGAGGGAACAGTATATACGTCTACAACGTCATATATCCTAACCTAAGGCAACCTAACATCTCGGAAGTAACATTTGACAACATTCCAGGCATGTCGGTCCCTACGTCTCGGTGGTAACATTATATGCGTCTATAACGTTATATATCCTTATCTAAGGCAACCTAACATCTCGGATGCAATATTTGACAACATTCCTGGCCTGTCGAACCCTACTTCTCGGAGGGAACAGTATATACGTCTATAACGTTATATATCCTAACCGAAGGCAACCTGACATCTCGGATGTAATATTCTACATCATTCAAGGCGTGTCGGACCCTACTTCTTGGTGGGAACATTATGTGAGTCTATAACGTTGTATATCCTAATCTAAGGCAACCTATTATCTCAGACGTAATATTTTACAATATTCCTCGCGTGTCGGTGCATAATTTTCGGTTGGAATATTATATGCGTCCATAACGGTCGATATCGTAATCTAAGGCAATCTAACATCTCGGATGCAATATTTGACAACATTCCTTGCCTGTCGAACCCTACTTCTCGGAGGGAACAGTATGTACGTCTATAACGTTATATATCCCAACCTAAGGCAACCTATCATCTCGGATGTAATATTCTACAACCTTCCAGGCGTGTCGGACCCTACATCTCGGTGGTAACATTATATGCGTCTATAACGCTGCATATCCTAATCTAAGGCAACCTAACATCTCGGATGCAATATTTGACAACATTCCTGGCCTGTCGAACCCTACTGCTCGGAGGGAACAGTATATACGTCTATAACGGTATATATCCTAATCTAAGGCAACCCAACATCTCGGATGAAATATGTGACAACATTCCTGGCCTGTCGAACCCGACATCTCGGAGGGAACAGTATATACTTCTGTAACGTCATATATCCTAACCTAAGACAACCTAACATCTCGGATGTAACATTTGACAACATTCCAGGCGTGTCGGTCCCTACGTCTCGGTGGTAACATTACATGCGTCTATAACGTTATATATCCTAACCTAAGGCAACCTAATATCTCGGATGCAATATTTGACAACATTCCTGGCCTGTCGAACCCTACTTCTCGGAGTGAACAGCATAAACGTCTATAACGTTATATATCCTAAGCGAAGGCAACCTGACATCTCGGATGTAATATTCTACATCATTCAAGGCGTGTCGGACCCTACTTCTTGGTGGGAACATTATATGAGTCTATAACGTTGTATATCCTAATCTAAGGCAACCTATTATCTCAGACGTAATATTTTACAATATTCCTCGCGTGTCTGTGCATACTTTTCGGTGGGAATATTATATGCGTCCATAACGGTCGATATCGTAATCTAAGGCAATCTAACATCTCGGATGCAATATTTGACAACATTCCTTGGCTGTCGAACCCTACTTCTCGGAGGGAACAGTATGTACGTCTATAACGTTATATATCCCAACCTAAGGCAACCTAACATCTCGGATGTAATATTCTACAACCTTCCAGGCGTGTTGGTCCTACGTCTCGGTGGTAACATTATATGCGTTTATAACGTTATATATCCTTATCTAAGGCAACCTAACATCTCGGATGCAATATTTGACAACATTCCTAGCCTGTCGAACCCTACTTCTCGGAGGGAACAGTATATACGTCTATAACGTTATATATCCTAACCTAAGGCAACCTGACATCTCGGATGTAATATTCTACATCATTCCAGGCGGGTCGGACCCTACTTCTCGGAATGAACAGCATATACGTCTATAACGTGATAAATCCTAACCTAAGGCAACCTAACATGTCGGATGTAACATTTGACAACATTCCAGGCGTGTCGGTCCCTACGTCTCGGTGGTAACGTTACATGCGTCTAGAACGTTATATATCCTAACCTAAGGCAACCTAACATCTCGGACGCAATATTTGACAACATTCCTGGCCTGTCGAACAATACTTCTCGGAGTGAACAGCATATACGTTTATAACGTCATATATCCTAACCTAAGGCAACCTAACATCTCGGATGTAACATTTGACAACATTCCAGGCGTGTCGGTCCCTAAGTCTCGGTGGTAACGTTACATGCGTCTATAACGTTATATATCCTAACCTAAGGCAACCTGACATCTCGGATGCAATATTTGACAACATTCCTGGCCTGTCGAACAATACTTCTCGGAGGTTACAGTATATACGTCTATAACGTTATATATCCTAACCTAAGGCAACCTAACATCTCGGATGTAACATTTGACAACATTCCAGACATGTTGGTCCTACGTCTCGGTGGTAACATTATATGCGTCTATAACGTTATATATCCTTATCTAAGGCAACCTAACATCTCGGATGCAATATTTGACAACATTCCTGGCCTGTCGAACCCTACTTCTCGGAGGGAACAGTATATACGTCTATAACGTTATATATCCTAACCTAAGGCAACCTGACATCTCGGATATATTATTCTACAACATTCCAGGCGTGTCGAACCCTACTTCTCGGTGAGAACATTATATGCGTCTATAACGTTGTATATCCTAACCTAAGGCAACCTAACATCTCGGATGCAATATTTGACAACATTCCTGGCCTGTCGAACCCTACTTCTCGGAGGGAACAGCATATACATCTATAACGTCATATATCCTAGCCTAAGGCAACCTAACATCTCGGATGTAACATTTGACAACATTCCAGGCGTGTCGGTCCCTACGTCTCGGTGGTAACATTACATGCGTCTATAACGGTATATATCCTAATCTTAGGCAACCTAACATCTCGTATGTAACATTTTACCACATTCCAGGCGTGTCGGTCCCTACGTCTCGGTGGTAACATTACATGCGTCTATAACGTTATATATCCTAACCTAAGCCCAACTAACTTCTCGTATGTAATATTTGACAACATTCCTGGCGTGTCGAACCCTACTTCTCGGTGGGAACAGTATATACGTCTATAACGTTATATATCCTAACCTAAGGCAACCTAACATCTCGGATATAACATTTGACAACATTCCAGGCGTGTTGGAACCCTACGTCTCGCTGGTAACATTACGTGCGTCTATAACGTTATATATGCTAACCTAAGGCAACCTAACATCTCGGATGCAATATTTGACAACATTCCTGGCCTGTCGAACCCTACTGCTCGGAGGGAACAGTATATACATCTATAACGGTATATATCCTAATCTAAGGCAACCTAACATCTCGGATGAAATATGTGACAACATTCCTGGCCTGTCGAACCCGACATCTCGGAAGGAACAGTATATACGTCTGTAACGTCATATATCCTAACCTAAGGCAACCAAACATCCCGGATGTAACATTTGACAGCATTCCAGGCGTGTCGGTCCCTACGTCTCGGTGGTAACATTACATGCGTCTATAACGTTATATATCCTAACCTAAGGCAACCTAATATCTCGGATGCAATATTTGACAACATTCCTGGCCTGTCGAAACCTACATCTCGGAGGGAACAGCATATACATCTATAACGTCATATATCCTAGCCTAAGGCAACCTAACATCTCGGATGTAACATTTGACAACATTCCAGGCGTGTCGGTCCCTACGTCTCGGTGGTAACATTACATGCGTCTATAACGGTATATATCCTAATCTTAGGCAACCTAACATCTCGGATGTAACATTTTACCGCATTCCAGGCGTGTCGGTCCCTACGACTCGGTGGGAACAGTATATACGTCTATAACGTTATATATCCTAACCTAAGGCAACCTAACATCTCGGATATAACATTTGACAACATTCCAGGCGTGTTGGAACCCTACGTCTCGCTGGTAACATTACGTGCGTCTATAACGTTATATATGCTAACCTAAGGCAACCTAACATCTCGGATGCAATATTTGACAACATTCCTGGCCTGTCGAACCCTACTTCTCGGAGTGAACAGCATATACGTTTATAACGTCATATATCCTAACCTAAGGCAACCTTACATCTCGGATGTAACATTTGACAACATTCCAGACATGTTGGTCCTACGTCTCGGTGGTAACATTATATGCGTCTATAACGGTATATATCCTAATCTTAGGCAACCTAACATCTCGGATGTAACATTTTACCGCATTCCAGGCGTGTCGGTCCCTACGACTCGGTGGGAACAGTATATAAGTCTATAACGTTATATATCCTAACCTAAGGCAACCTAACATCTCGGATATAACATTTGACAACATTCCAGGCGTGTTGGAACCCTACGTCTCGCTGGTAACATTACGTGCGTCTATAACGTTATATATGCTAACCTAAGGCAACCTAACATCTCGGATGCAATATTTGACAACATTCCTGGCCTGTCGAACCCTACTTCTCGGAGTGAACAGCATATACGTTTATAACGTCATATATCCTAACCTAAGGCAACCTAACATCTCGGATGTAACATTTGACAACATTCCAGGCGTGTCGGTCCCTAAGTCTCGGTGGTAACGTTACATGCGTCTATAACGTTATATATCCTAACCTAAGGCAACCTGACATCTCGGATGCAATATTTGACAACATTCCTGGCCTGTCGAACAATACTTCTCGGAGGTTACAGTGTATACGTCTATAACGTTATATATCCTAACCTAAGGCAACCTAACATCTCGGATGTAACATTTGACAACATTCCAGACATGTTGGTCCTACGTCTCGGTGGTAACATTATATGCGTCTATAACGTTATATATCCTTATCTAAGGCAACCTAACATCTCGGATGCAATATTTGACAACATTCCTGGCCTGTCGAACCCTACTTCTCGGAGGGAACAGTATATACGTCTATAACGTTATATATCCTAACCTAAGGCAACCTGACATCTCGGATATATTATTCTACAACATTCCAGGCGTGTCGGACCCTACTTCTCGGTGAGAACATTATATGCGTCTATAACGTTGTATATCCTAACCTAAGGCAACCTAACATCTCGGATGCAATATTTGACAACATTCCTGGCCTGTCGAACCCTACTTCTCGGAGGGAACAGCATATACATCTATAACGTCATATATCCTAGCCTAAGGCAACCTAACATCTCGGATGTAACATTTGACAACATTCCAGGCGTGTCGGTCCCTACGTCTCGATGGTAACATTACATGCGTCTATAACGGTATATATCCTAATCTTAGGCAACCTAACATCTCGTATGTAACATTTTACCACATTCCAGGCGTGTCGGTCCCTACGTCTCGGTGGTAACATTACATGCGTCTATAACGTTATATATCCTAACCTAAGCCCAACTAACTTCTCGTATGTAATATTTGACAACATTCCTGGCGTGTCGAACCCTACTTCTCGGTGGGAACAGTATATACGTCTATAACGTTATATATCCTAACCTAAGGCAACCTAACATCTCGGATATAACATTTGACAACATTCCAGGCGTGTTGGAACCCTACGTCTCGCTGGTAACATTACGTGCGTCTATAACGTTATATATGCTAACCTAAGGCAACCTAACATCTCGGATGCAATATTTGACAACATTCCTGGCCTGTCGAACCCTACTGCTCGGAGGGAACAGTATATACATCTATAACGGTATATATCCTAATCTAAGGCCACCTAACATCTCGTATGTAATATTTGACAACATTCCTGGCGTGTCGAACCCTACTTCTCTGTGGGAACAGTATATACGTCTATAACGTTATATATCCTAACGTAAGGCAACCTAACATCTCGGATGCAATATTTGACAACATTCCTGGCCTGTCGAACCCTACATCTCGGAGGGAACAGTATATACGTCTATAGCGGTATATATCCTAATCTAAGGCCACCTAACATCTCGTATGTAATATTTGACAACATTCCTGGCGTGTCGAACCCTACTTCTCGGTGGGAACAGTATATACGTCTATAACGTTATATATCCTAACCTAAGGCAACCTAACATCTCGGATATAACATTTGACAACATTCCAGGCGTGTTGGAACCCTACGTCTCGCTGGTAACATTACGTGCGTCTATAACGTTATATATGCTAACCTAAGGCAACCTAACATCTCGGATGCAATATTTGACAACATTCCTGGCCTGTCGAACCCTACTGCTCGGAGGGAACAGTATATACATCTATAACGGTATATATCCTAATCTAAGGCAACCTAACATCTCGGATGAAATATGTGACAACATTCCTGGCCTGTCGAACCCGACATCTCGGAAGGAACAGTATATACGTCTGTAACGTCATATATCCTAACCTAAGGCAACCAAACATCCCGGATGTAACATTTGACAGCATTCCAGGCGTGTCGGTCCCTACGTCTCGGTGGTAACATTACATGCGTCTATAACGTTATATATCCTAACCTAAGGCAACCTAATATCTCGGATGCAATATTTGACAACATTCCTGGCCTGTCGAAACCTACATCTCGGAGGGAACAGCATATACATCTATAACGTCATATATCCTAGCCTAAGGCAACCTAACATCTCGGATGTAACATTTGACAACATTCCAGGCGTGTCGGTCCCTACGTCTCGGTGGTAACATTACATGCGTCTATAACGGTATATATCCTAATCTTAGGCAACCTAACATCTCGGATGTAACATTTTACCGCATTCCAGGCGTGTCGGTCCCTACGACTCGGTGGGAACAGTATATACGTCTATAACGTTATATATCCTAACCTAAGGCAACCTAACATCTCGGATATAACATTTGACAACATTCCAGGCGTGTTGGAACCCTACGTCTCGCTGGTAACATTACGTGCGTCTATAACGTTATATATGCTAACCTAAGGCAACCTAACATCTCGGATGCAATATTTGACAACATTCCTGGCCTGTCGAACCCTACTTCTCGGAGTGAACAGCATATACGTTTATAACGTCATATATCCTAACCTAAGGCAACCTAACATCTCGGATGTAACATTTGACAACATTCCAGACATGTTGGTCCTACGTCTCGGTGGTAACATTATATGCGTCTATAACGGTATATATCCTAATCTTAGGCAACCTAACATCTCGGATGTAACATTTTACCGCATTCCAGGCGTGTCGGTCCCTACGACTCGGTGGGAACAGTATATAAGTCTATAACGTTATATATCCTAACCTAAGGCAACCTAACATCTCGGATATAACATTTGACAACATTCCAGGCGTGTTGGAACCCTACGTCTCGCTGGTAACATTACGTGCGTCTATAACGTTATATATGCTAACCTAAGGCAACCTAACATCTCGGATGCAATATTTGACAACATTCCTGGCCTGTCGAACCCTACTTCTCGGAGTGAACAGCATATACGTTTATAACGTCATATATCCTAACCTAAGGCAACCTAACATCTCGGATGTAACATTTGACAACATTCCAGGCGTGTCGGTCCCTAAGTCTCGGTGGTAACGTTACATGCGTCTATAACGTTATATATCCTAACCTAAGGCAACCTGACATCTCGGATGCAATATTTGACAACATTCCTGGCCTGTCGAACAATACTTCTCGGAGGTTACAGTGTATACGTCTATAACGTTATATATCCTAACCTAAGGCAACCTAACATCTCGGATGTAACATTTGACAACATTCCAGACATGTTGGTCCTACGTCTCGGTGGTAACATTATATGCGTCTATAACGTTATATATCCTTATCTAAGGCAACCTAACATCTCGGATGCAATATTTGACAACATTCCTGGCCTGTCGAACCCTACTTCTCGGAGGGAACAGTATATACGTCTATAACGTTATATATCCTAACCTAAGGCAACCTGACATCTCGGATATATTATTCTACAACATTCCAGGCGTGTCGGACCCTACTTCTCGGTGAGAACATTATATGCGTCTATAACGTTGTATATCCTAACCTAAGGCAACCTAACATCTCGGATGCAATATTTGACAACATTCCTGGCCTGTCGAACCCTACTTCTCGGAGGGAACAGCATATACATCTATAACGTCATATATCCTAGCCTAAGGCAACCTAACATCTCGGATGTAACATTTGACAACATTCCAGGCGTGTCGGTCCCTACGTCTCGATGGTAACATTACATGCGTCTATAACGGTATATATCCTAATCTTAGGCAACCTAACATCTCGTATGTAACATTTTACCACATTCCAGGCGTGTCGGTCCCTACGTCTCGGTGGTAACATTACATGCGTCTATAACGTTATATATCCTAACCTAAGCCCAACTAACTTCTCGTATGTAATATTTGACAACATTCCTGGCGTGTCGAACCCTACTTCTCGGTGGGAACAGTATATACGTCTATAACGTTATATATCCTAACCTAAGGCAACCTAACATCTCGGATATAACATTTGACAACATTCCAGGCGTGTTGGAACCCTACGTCTCGCTGGTAACATTACGTGCGTCTATAACGTTATATATGCTAACCTAAGGCAACCTAACATCTCGGATGCAATATTTGACAACATTCCTGGCCTGTCGAACCCTACTGCTCGGAGGGAACAGTATATACATCTATAACGGTATATATCCTAATCTAAGGCCACCTAACATCTCGTATGTAATATTTGACAACATTCCTGGCGTGTCGAACCCTACTTCTCTGTGGGAACAGTATATACGTCTATAACGTTATATATCCTAACGTAAGGCAACCTAACATCTCGGATGCAATATTTGACAACATTCCTGGCCTGTCGAACCCTACATCTCGGAGGGAACAGTATATACGTCTATAGCGGTATATATCCTAATCTAAGGCCACCTAACATCTCGTATGTAATATTTGACAACATTCCTGGCGTGTCGAACCCTACTTCTCGGTGGGAACAGTATATACGTCTATAACGTTATATATCCTAACGTAAGGCAACCTAACATCTCGGATGTAATATTTGACAACATTCCTGGCGTGTCGGAACCTACTGCTCGGTGGGAACAGTATATATGTCTGTAACGTCATATATCCTAACCTAAGACAACCTAACATCCCGGATGTAACATTTGACAGCATTCCAGGCGTGTCGGTCCCTACGTCTCGGTGGTAACATTACATGCGTCTATAACGTTATATATCCTAACCTAAGGCAACCTAATATCTCGGATGCAATATTTGACAACATTCCTGGCCTGTCGAAACCTACATCTCGGAGGGAACAGCATATACATCTATAACGTCATATATCCTAGCCTAAGGCAACCTAACATCTCGGATGTAACATTTGACAACATTCCAGGCGTGTCGGTCCCTACGTCTCGGTGGTAACATTACATGCGTCTATAACGGTATATATCCTAATCTTAGGCAACCTAACATCTCGGATGTAACATTTTACCGCATTCCAGGCGTGTCGGTCCCTACGACTCGGTGGGAACAGTATATACGTCTATAACGTTATATATCCTAACCTAAGGCAACCTAACATCTCGGATATAACATTTGACAACATTCCAGGCGTGTTGGAACCCTACGTCTCGCTGGTAACATTACGTGCGTCTATAACGTTATATATGCTAACCTAAGGCAACCTAACATCTCGGATGCAATATTTGACAACATTCCTGGCCTGTCGAACCCTACTTCTCGGAGTGAACAGCATATACGTTTATAACGTCATATATCCTAACCTAAGGCAACCTAACATCTCGGATGTAACATTTGACAACATTCCAGGCGTGTCGGTCCCTACGTCTCGGTGGTAACGTTACATGCGTCTATAACGTTATATATCCTAACCTAAGGCAACCTGACATCTCGGATGCAATATTTGACAACATTCCTGGCCTGTCGAACAATACTTCTCGGAGGGAACAGTATATACGTCTATAACGTTATATATCCTAACCTAAGGCAACCTAACATCTCGGATGTAACATTTGACAACATTCCAGACATGTTGGTCCTACGTCTCGGTGGTAACATTACATGCGTCTATAACGTTATATATCCTAACATAAGGCCAACTAACATCTCGTATGTAATATTTGACAACATTCCTGACATGTCGAACCCTACTTCTCGGTGGGAACAGTATATACGTCTATAACGTTATATATCCTAACCTAAGGCAACCTAACATTTCGGATATAACATTTGACAACATTCCAGGCGTGTTGGAACCCTACGTCTCGCTGGTAACATTACGTGCGTCTATAACGTTATATATGCTAACCTAAGGCAACCTAACATCTCGGATGCAATATTTGACAACATTCCTGGCCTGTCGAACCCTACTGCTCGGAGGGAACAGTATATACATCTATAACGGTATATATCCTAATCTAAGGCAACCTAACATCTCGGATGAAATATGTGACAACATTCCTGGCCTGTCGAACCCGACATCTCGGAAGGAACAGTATATACGTCTGTAACGTCATATATCCTAACCTAAGACAACCTAACATCCCGGATGTAACATTTGACAGCATTCCAGGCGTGTCGGTCCCTACGCCTCGGTGGTAACATTACATGCGTCTATAACGTTATATATCCTAACCTAAGGCAACCTAATATCTCGGATGCAATATTTGACAACATTCCTGGCCTGTCGAAACCTACATCTCGGAGGGAACAGCATATACATCTATAACGTCATATATCCTAGCCTAAGGCAACCTAACATCTCGGATGTAACATTTGACAACATTCCAGGCGTGTCGGTCCCTACGTCTCGGTGGTAACATTACATGCGTCTATAACGGTATATATCCTAATCTTAGGCAACCTAACATCTCGGATGTAACATTTTACCGCATTCCAGGCGTGTCGGTCCCTACGACTCGGTGGGAACAGTATATACGTCTATAACGTTATATATCCTAACCTAAGGCAACCTAACATCTCGGATATAACATTTGACAACATTCCAGGCGTGTTGGAACCCTACGTCTCGCTGGTATCATTACGTGCGTCTATAACGTTATATATGCTAACCTAAGGCAACCTAACATCTCGGATGCAATATTTGACAACATTCCTGGCCTGTCGAACCCTACTTCTCGGAGTGAACAGCATATACGTTTATAACGTCATATATCCTAACCTAAGGCAACCTAATATCTCGGATGTAACATTTGACAACATTCCTGGCCTGTCGAACCCTACTTCTCGGAGGGAACAGCATATACATCTATAACGTCATATATCCTAACCTAAGGCAACCTAACATCTCGGATGTAACATTTGACAACATTCCAGACATGTTGGTCCTACGTCTCGGTGGTAACATTATATGCGTCTATAACGTTATATATCCTTATCTAAGGCAACCTAACATCTCGGATGCAATATTTGACAACATTCCTGGCCTGTCGAACCCTACTTCTCGGAGGGAACAGTATATACGTCTATAACGTTATATATCCTAACCTAAGGCAACCTGACATCTCGGATATATTATTCTACAACATTCCAGGCGTGTCGGACCCTACTTCTCGGTGAGAACATTATATGCGTCTATAACGTTGTATATCCTAACCTAAGGCAACCTAACATCTCGGATGCAATATTTGACAACATTCCTGGCCTGTCGAACCCTACTTCTCGGAGGGAACAGCATATACATCTATAACGTCATATATCCTAGCCTAAGGCAACCTAACATCTCGGATGTAACATTTGACAACATTCCAGGCGTGTCGGTCCCTACGTCTCGGTGGTAACATTACATGCGTCTATAACGGTATATATCCTAATCTTAGGCAACCTAACTTCTCGTATGTAATATTTGACAACATTCCTGGCGTGTCGAACCCTACTTCTCGGTGGGAACAGTATATACGTCTATAACGTTATATATCCCAACCTAAGGCAACCTAACATCTCGGATATAACATTTGACAACATTCCAGGCGTGTTGGAACCCTACGTCTCGCTGGTAACATTACGTGCGTCTATAACGTTATATATGCTAACCTAAGGCAACCTAACATCTCGGATGCAATATTTGACAACATTCCTGGCCTGTCGAACCCTACTTCTCGGAGGGAACAGCATATACATCTATAACGTCACATATCCTAGCCTAAGGCAACTTAACATCTCGGATGTAACATTTGACAACATTCCAGGCGTGTCGGTCCCTACGTCTCGGTGGTAACATTACGTGCGTCTATAACGTTATATATGCTAACCTAAGGCAACCTAACATCTCGGATGCAATATTTGACAACATTCCTGGCCTGTCGAACCCTACTTCTCGGAGTGAACAGCATATACGTCTATAACGTCATATATCCTAACCTAAGGCAACCTAACATCTCGGATGTAACATTTGACAACATTCCAGGCGTGTCGGTCCCTACGTCTCGGTGGTAACGTTACATGCGTCTATAACGTTATATATCCTAACCTAAGGCAACCTAACATCTCGGATGCAATATTTGACAACATTCCTGGCCTGTCGAACCCTACTTCTCGGAGGGAACAGCATATACATCTATAACGTCATATATCCTAGCCTAAGGCAACCTAACATCTCGGATGTAACATTTGACAACATTCCAGGCGTGTCGGTCCCTACGTCTCGGTGGTAACATTACATGCGTCTATAACGGTATATATCCTAATCTTAGGCAACCTAACATCTCGGATGTAACATTTTACCACATTCCAGGCGTGTCGCTCCCTACGTCTCGGTGGTAACATTATATGCGTCTATAACGTTATATATCCTTATCTAAGGCAACCTAACATCTCGGATGCAATATTTGACAACATTCCTGGCCTGTCGAACCCTACTTCTCGGAGGGAACACTATATACGTCTATAACGTTATATATCCTAACCTAAGGCAACATGACATCTCGGATATATTATTCTGCAACATTCCAGGCGTGTCGGACCCTACTTCTCGGTGGGAACATTATTTGCGTCTAAAACGTTGTATATCCTAATCTAAGGCAACCTAACATCTCGGATGCAATATTTGACAACATTCCTGGCCTGTCGAACCCTACATCTCGGAGGGAACAGTATATACGTCTATAGCGGTATATATCCTAATCTAAGGCAACCTAACATCTCGGATGCAATATTTGACAACATTCCTGGCCTGTCGAACCCTACTTCTCGGAGGGAACAGTATATAAGTCTATAACGTTATATATCCTAACCGAAGGCAACCTGACATCTCGGATGTAATATTCAACATCATTCAATGCGTGTCGGACCCTACTTCTCGGTGGGAACATTATATGAGTCTATAACGTTGTATATCCTAATCTAAGGCAACCTATTATCTCAGACGTAATATTTTACAATATTCCTCGCGTGTCGGTGCATACTTTTCGGTGGGAATATTATATGCGTCCATAACGGTCGATATCGTAATCTAAGGCAATCTAACATCTCGGATGCAATATTCTACAACCTTCCAGGCGTGTCGGAGCCTACTTCTCGGTGGTAACATTATATGCGTCTATAACGTTGCATATCCTAATCTAAGGCAACCTAACATCTCGGATGCAATATTTGACAACATTCCTTGCCTGTCGAACCCTACTTCTCGGAGGGAACAGTATGTACGTCTATAACGTTATATATCCTAACCTAAGGCAAACTAACATCTCGGATGTAATATTCTACAACCTTCCAGGCGTGTCGGACCCTACTTCTCGGTGGTAACATTATATGCGTCTATAACGTTATATATCCTAACCTAAGGCAACCTAACATCTCGGATGCAATATTTGGCAACATTCCTGGCCTGTCGAACAATACTTCTCGGAGGGAACAGTATATACGTCTATAACGTTATATATCCTAAACTAAGGCAACCTAACATCTCGGATGTAACATTTGACAACATTCCAGGCATGTTGGTCCTACGTCTCGGTGGTAATATTATATGCGTCTATAACGTTATATATCCTTATCTAAGGCAACCTAACATCTCCGATGCAATATTTGACAACATTCCTAGCCTGTCGAACCCTACGTCTCGTTGGTAACATTACATGCGTCTATAACGGTATATTTCCTGATCTAAGGCAACCTAACATCTCGGATGCAATATTTGACAACATTCCTAGCCTGTCGAACCCTACTTCTCGGAGGGAACAGTATATACGTCTATAACGTTATATATCCTAACCGGAGGCAACCTAACATCTCGGATGTAATATTCTACAACCTTCCAGGCGTGTCGGACCCTACTTCTCGGTGGGAACATTATATGCGTCTATAACGTTGCATATCCTAATCTAAGGCAACCTAACATCTCGGATGCAATATTTGACAACATTCCTGGCCTGTCGAACTCTACTGCTCGGAGGGAACAGTATATACGTCTATAACGGTATATATCCTAATCTAAGGCAACCTAACATCTCGGATGCAATATTTGACAACATTCCTAGCCTGTCGAACCCTACTTCTCGGAGGGAACAGTATATACGTCTATAACGTTATATATCCTTACCGAAGGCAACCTGACATCTCGGATGTAATATTCTACATCATTCCAGGCGTGTCGGACCCTACTTCTCGGTGGGAACATTATATGAGTCTATAACGTTGTATATCCTAATCTAAGGCAACCTATTATCTCAGACGTAATATTTTACAATATTCCTGGCCTGTCGAACCCTACTTCTCGGAGGGAACAGTATATACGTCTATAACGTCATATATCCTAACCTAAGGCAACCTAACATCTCGGATGTAACATTTGACAACATTCCAGGCATGTCGGTCCCTACGTCTCGGTGGTAACATTACATGCGTCTATAACGGTATATATCCTAATCTTAGGCAACCTAACATCTCGGATGTAACATTTTACCACATTCCAGGCGTGTCGGTCCCTACGTCTCGGTGGTAACATTACATGCGTCTATAGCGGTATATATCCTAATCTTAGGCAACCTAACATATCGGATGTAACATTTTACAACATTCCAGGCCTGTCTGGCCCTACTTCTCGGTGGTAACATTACATGCGTCTATAACGGTATATATCCTAATCTTAGGCAACCTAACATCTCGGATGCAACATTTTACCACATTCCAGGCGTGTCGGTCCCTACGTCTCGGTGGTAACATTACTTGCGTCTATAACGGTATATATCCTAATCTTAGGCAACCTAACATCTCGGATGTAACATTTTACCACATTCCAGGCGTGTCGGTCCCTACGTCTCGGTGGTAACATTTCATGCGTCTATAACGTTATATATCCTAACCTTAGGCAACCTAACATCTCGGATGCAATATTTGACAACATTCCTGGCCTGTCGAACCCTACTTCTCGGAGGGAACAGCATATACGTCTATAACGTCATATATCCTAATCTAAGGCAACCTAACATCTCGGATGAAATATTTCACAACATTCCTGGCCTGTAGAACCCCACATCTCGGAGGGAACAGTATATACGTCTGTAACGTCATATATCCTAACCTAAGACAACCTAACATCTCGGACGTAACATTTGACAACATTCCGGGCGTGTCGGTCCCTACGTCTCGATGGTAACATTACATGCGTCTATAGCGGTATATAACCTAACCTTAGGCAACCTAACATCTCGAATGCAATATTTGACAATATTCCTGGCCTGCCGAACCCTACTTCTCGGAGGGAACAGCATATACATCTATAACGTCATATATCCTAGCCTTAGGCAACCTAACATCTCGGATGTAACATTTGATAACATTCCAGGCGTGTCGGTCCCTACGTCTCGGTGGTAACATTACATGCGTCTATAGCGGTATATATCCTAATCTTAGGCAACGTAACATATCGGATGTAACATTTTACAACATTCCAGGCCTGTCGGTCCCTACTTCTCGGTGGTAACATTACATCCGTCTATAACGGTATATATCCTAATCTTAGGCAACCTAACATCTCGGATGTAACATTTTACCACATTCCAGGCGTGTCGGTCCCTACGTTTCGGTGGTAACATTACATGCGTCTATAACGGTATATATCCTAATCTTAGGCAACCTAACATCTCGGATGTAACATTTTACCACATTCCAGGCGTGTCGGTCCCTACGTCTCGGTGGTAACATTACATGCGTCTATAACGTTATATATCCTAACCTTAGGCAACCTAACATCTCGGATGCAATATTTGACAACATTCCTGGCCTGTCGAAGCCTACTTCTAGGAGGGAACAGCATATACATCTATAACGTCATATATCCTAATCTAAGGCAACCTAACATCTCGGATGAAATATTTCACAACATTCCTGGCCTGTCGAACCCTACATCTCGGAGGGAACAGTATATACGTCTGTAATGTCATATATCCTAACCTAAGACAACCTAACATCTCGGATGTAACATTTTACCACATTCCAGGCGTGTCGGTCCCTACGTCTCGGTGGTAACATTACATGCGTATATAACGTTATATATCCTAACCAAAGCCACCTAACATCTCGTATGTAATATTTGACAACATTCCTGGCGTGTCGGTCCCTACGTCTCGGTGGTAACATTACATGCGTCTATAGCGGTATATATCCTAATCTTAGGCAACCTAACATCTCGGATGTAACATTTTACAACATTCCAGGCCTGTCGGTCCCTACGTCTCGGTGGTAACATTACATGCGTCTATAACGTTATATATCCTAACCTAAGGCCACCTAACATCTCGTATGTAATATTTGACAACATTCCTGGCGTGTCGAACCCTACTTCTCGGTGGTAACATTACATGCGTCTATAACGGTATATATCCTAATCTTAGGCAACCTAACATCTCGGATGTAACATTTTACCACATTCCAGGCGTGTCGGTCCCTACTTCTCGGTGGGAACATTACATGCGTCTATAACGTTATATATCCTAACCTAAGGCCACCTAACATCTCGTATGTAATATTTGACAAGATTCCTGGCGTATCGAACCCTACTTCTCGGAGGGAACAGTATATACGTCTATAACGTTATATATCCTAACCTAAGGCAACCTAACATGTCGGATGTAATATTTGACAACATTCCTGGCGTGTCGGACCCTACTTCTCGGTGGGAACAGTATATACGTCTATAACGTTATATATCCTAACCTAAGGCAACCTAATATCTCTGATATACCATTTGACAACATTCCAGGCGTGTTGGAACCCTACGTCTCGGTGGTAACATTATATGCGTCTATAACGTTATATATCCTTATCTAAGGCAACCTAACATCTCGGATGCTATATTTGACAACATTCCTAGCCTGTCGAACCCTACTTCTCGGAGGGAACAGTATATACGTCTATAACGTTATATATCCTAACCTAGGGCAACCTAACATCTCGGATGTAATATTCTACAACCTTCCAGGCGTGTCGGACCCTACTTCTCGGTGGGAACATTATATGCGTCTATAACGTTGCATATCCTAATCTAAGGCAACCTAACATCTCGGATGCAATATTTGACAACATTCCTGGCCTGTCGAACTCTACTGCTCGGAGGGAACAGTATATACGTCTATAACGGTATATATCCTAATCTAAGGCAACCTAACATCTCGGATGCAATATTTGACAACATTCCTAGCCTGTCGAACCCTACTTCTCGGAGGGAACAGTATATACGTCTATAACGTTATATATCCTAACCGAAGGCAACCTTACATCTCGGATGTAATATTCTACATCATTCCAGGCGTGTCGGACCCTACTTCTCGGTGGGAACATTATATGAGTCTATAACGTTGTATATCCTAATCTAAGGCAACCTATTATCTCAGACGTAATATTTTACAATATTCCTGGCCTGTCGAACCCTACTTCTCGGAGGGAACAGTATATACGTCTATAACGTCATATATCCTAACCTAAGGCAACCTAACATGTCGGATGTAATATTTGACAACATTCCTGGCGTGTCGGACCCTACTTCTCGGTGGGAACAGTATATACGTCTGTAATGTCATATATTCTAACCTAAGGCAACCTAACATCTCGGATGTAATATTCTACAACCTTCCAGGCGTGTCGGACCCTACTTCTCGGTGGGAACATTATATGCGTCTATAACGTTGCATATCCTAATCTAAGGCAACCTAACATCTCGGATGCAATATTTGACAACATTCCTGGCCTGTCGAACTCTACTGCTCGGAGGGAACAGTATATACGTCTATAACGGTATATATCCTAATCTAAGGCAACCTAACATCTCGGATGCAATATTTGACAACATTCCTAGCCTGTCGAACCCTACTTCTCGGAGGGAACAGTATATACGTCTATAACGTTATATATCCTAACCGAAGGCAACCTTACATCTCGGATGTAATATTCTACATCATTCCAGGCGTGTCGGACCCTACTTCTCGGTGGGAACATTATATGAGTCTATAACGTTGTATATCCTAATCTAAGGCAACCTATTATCTCAGACGTAATATTTTACAATATTCCTGGCCTGTCGAACCCTACTTCTCGGAGGGAACAGTATATACGTCTATAACGTCATATATCCCAACCTAAGGCAACCTAACATCTCGGATGTAACATTTGACAACATTCCAGGCATGTCGGTCCCTACGTCTCGGTGGTAACATTACATGCGTCTATAGCGGTATATATCCTAATCTTAGGCAACCTAACATATCGGATGTAACATTTTACAACATTCCAGGCCTGTCTGGCCCTACTTCTCGGTGGTAACATTACATGCGTCTATAACGGTATATATCCTAATCTTAGGCAACCTAACATCTCGGATTCAACATTTTACCACATTCCAGGCGTGTCGGTCCCTACGTCTCGGTGGTAACATTACTTGCGTCTATAACGGTATATATCCTAATCTTAGGCAACCTAACATCTCGGATGTAACATTTTACCACATTCCAGGCGTGTCGGTCCCTACTTCTCGGTGGGAACATTACATGCGTCTATAACGTTATATATCCTAACCTAAGGCCACCTAACATCTCGTATGTAATATTTGACAAGATTCCTGGCGTATCGAACCCTACTTCTCGGAGGGAACAGTATATACGTCTATAACGTTATATATCCTAACCTAAGGCAACCTAACATGTCGGATGTAATATTTGACAACATTCCTGGCGTGTCGGACCCTACTTCTCGGTGGGAACAGTATATACGTCTGTAATGTCATATATTCTAACCTAAGGCAACCTAACATCTCGGATATAACATTTGACAACATTCCAGGCGTGTTGGAACCCTACGTCTCGGTGGTAACATTATATTCGTCTATAACGTTATATATCCTTATCTAAGGCAACCTAACATCTCGGATGCTATATTTGACAACATTCCTAGCCTGTCGAACCCTACTTCTCGGAGGGAACAGTATATACGTCTATAACGTTATATATCCTAACCTAAGGCAACCTGACACCTCGGATGTAATATTCTACAACCTTCCAGGCGTGTCGGACCCTACTTCTCGGTGGGAATATTATATGCGTCTATAACGTTGTATATCCTTATCTAAGGCAACCTAACCTCTCGGATGCAATATTTGACAACATTCGTGGCCTGTCGAACTCTACTTCTCGGAGGGAAAGGTATATACGTCTATAACGTCATATATCCTAACCTAAGGCAACCTAAGATCTCGGATGTACCATTTGACAACATTCCAGGCGTGTCGGTCCCTACGTCTCGGTGGTAACATTACATGCGTCTATAACGGTATATTTCCTAATCTAAGGCAACCTAACATCTCGGATGCAATATTTGACAACATTCCTGGCCTGTCGAACCCTACTTCTCGGAGGGAACAGTATATACGTCTATAACGTCATATATCCTAACCTAAGGCAACCTAACATCTCGGATGTAACATTTGACAACATTCCAGGCATGTCGGTCCCTACGTCTCGGTGGTAACATTATATGCGTCTATTACGTTATATATCCTTATCTAAGGCAACCTAACATCTCGGATGCAATATTTGACAACATTCCTAGCCTGTCGAACCCTACTTCTCGGAGGGAACAGTATATACGTCTATAACGTTATATATCCTAACCGGAGGCAACCTGACATCTCGGATGTAATATTCTACATCATTCCAGGCATGTCGGACCCTACTTCTCGGTGGGAACATTATATGAGTCTATAACGTTGTATATCCTAATCTAAGGCAACCTATTATCTCAGACGTAATATTATACAATATTCCTGGCGTGTCGGTACATACTTTTCGGTGGGAATATTATATTCGTCCATAACGGTCGATATAGTAATCTAAGGCAATCTAACATCTCGGATGCAATATTTGACAACATTCCTGGCCTGTCGAACTCTACTGCTCGGAGGGAACAGTATATACGTCTATAACGGTATATATCCTAATCTAAGGCAACCTAACATCTCGGATGCAATATTTGACAACATTCCTAGCCTGTCGAACCCTACTTCTCGGAGGGAACAGTATATACGTCTATAACGTTATATATCCTTACCGAAGGCAACCTGACATCTCGGATGTAATAATCTACATCATTCCAGGCGTGTCGGACCCTACTTCTCGGTGGGAACATTATATGAGTCTATAACGTTGTATATCCTAATCTAAGGCAACCTACTATCTCAGACGTAATATTTTACAATATTCCTGGCCTGTCGAACCCTACTTCTCGGAGGGAACAGTATATACGTCTATAACGTCATATATCCTAACCTAAGGCAACCTAACATCTCGGATGTAACATTTTACCACATTCCAGGCGTGTCGGTCCCTACGTCTCGGTGGTAACATTACATGCGTCTATAGCGGTATATATCCTAATCTTAGGCAACCTAACATATCGGATGTAACATTTTACAACATTCCAGGCCTGTCTGTCCCTACTTCTCGGTGGTAACATTACATGCGTCTATAACGGTATATATCCTAATCATAGGCAACCTAACATCTCGCATGCAACATTTTACCACATTCCAGGCGTGTCGGTCCCTACGTCTCGGTGGTAACATTACATGCGTCTATAACGTTATATATCCTAACCTTAGGCAACCTAACATCTCGGATGCAATATTTGACAACATTCCTGGCCTGTCGAACCCTACTTCTCGGAGGGAACAGCATATACGTCTATAACGTCATATATCCTAATCTAAGGCAACCTAACATCTCGGATGAAATATTTCACAACATTCCTGGCCTGTAGAACCCTACATCTCGGAGGGAACAGTATATACGTCTGTAACGTCATATATCCTAACCTAAGACAACCTAACATCTCGGACGTAACATTTGACAACATTCCAGGCGTGTCGGTCCCTACGTCTCGGTGGTAACATTACATGCGTCTATAACGTTATATATCCTAACCTTAGGCAACCTAACATCTCGGATGTAACATTTTACCACATTCCAGGCGTGTCGGTCCCTACGTTTCGGTGGTAACATTACATGCGTCTATAACGGTATATATCCTAATCTTAGGCAACCTAACATCTCGGATGTAACATTTTACCACATTCCAGGCGTGTCGGTCCCTACGTCTCGGTGGTAACATTACATGCGTCTATAACGTTATATATCCTAACCTTAGGCAACCTAACATCTCGGATGCAATATTTGACAACATTCCTGGCCTGTCGAACCCTACTTCTCGGTGGTAACATTACATGCGTCTATAACGGTATATATCCTAATCTTAGGCAACCTAACATCTCGGATGTAACATTTTACCACATTCCAGGCGTGTCGGTCCCTACTTCTCGGTGGGAACATTACATGCGTCTATAACGTTATATATCCTAACCTAAGGCCACCTAACATCTCGTATGTAATATTTGACAAGATTCCTGGCGTATCGAACCCTACTTCTCGGTGGGAACAGTATATACGTCTATAACGTTATATATCCTAACCTAAGGCAACCTAACATCTCTGATATAACATTTGACAACATTCCAGGCGTGTTGGAACCCTACGTCTCGGTGGTAACATTATATGCGTCTATAACGTTATATACCCTTATCTAAGGCAACCTAACATCTCGGATGCTATATTTGACAACATTCCTAGCCTGTCGAACCCTACTTCTCGGAGGGAACAGTATATACGTCTATAACGTTATATATCCTAACCTAAGGCAACCTGACATCTCGGATTTAATATTCTACATCATTCCAGGCGTGTCGGACCCTACTTCTCGGTGGGAACATTATATGAGTCTATAACGTTGTATATCCTAATCTAAGGCAACCTATTATCTCAGACGTAATATTTTACAATACTCCTGGCCTGTCGAACCCTACTTCTCGGAGGGAACAGTATATACGTCTATAACGTCATATATCCTAACCTAAGGCAACCTAACATCTCGGATGTAACATTTGACAACATTCCAGGCATGTCGGTCCCTACGTCTCGGTGGTAACATTACATGCGTCCAAAGCGGTATATATCCTAATCTTAGGCAACCTAACATATCGGATGTAACATTTTACAACATTCCAGGCCTGTCTGGCCCTACTTCTCGGTGGTAACATTACATGCGTCTATAACGGTATATATCCTAATCTTAGGCAACCTAACATCTCGGATGCAACATTTTACCACATTCCAGGCGTGTCGGTCCCTACGTCTTGGTGGTAACATTACTTGCGTCTATAACGGTATATATCCTAATCTTAGGCAACCTAACATCTCGGATGTAACATTTTACCACATTCCAGGCGTGTCGGTCCCTACTTCTCGGTGGGAACATTACATGCGTCTATAACGTTATATATCCTAACCTAAGGCCACCTAACATCTCGTATGTAATATTTGACAAGATTCCTGGCGTATCGAACCCTACTTCTCGGAGGGAACAGTATATACGTCTATAACGTTATATATCCTAACCTAAGGCAACCTAACATGTCGGATGTAATATTTGACAACATTCCTGGCGTGTCGGACCCTACTTCTCGGTGGGAACAGTATATACGTCTGTAATGTCATATATTCTAACCTAAGGCAACCTAACATCTCGGATGTAATATTCTACAACCTTCCAGGCGTGTCGGACCCTACTTCTCGGTGGGAACATTATATGCGTCTATAACGTTGCATATCCTAATCTAAGGCAACCTAACATCTCGGATGCAATATTTGACAACATTCCGGGCCTGTCGAACTCTACTGCTCGGAGGGAACAGTATATACGTCTATAACGGTATATATCCTAATCTAAGGCAACCTAACATCTCGGATGCAATATTTGACAACATTCCTAGCCTGTCGAACCCTACTTCTCGGAGGGAACAGTATATACGTCTATAACGTTATATATCCTAACCGAAGGCAACCTTACATCTCGGATGTAATATTCTACATCATTCCAGGCGTGTCGGACCCTACTTCTCGGTGGGAACATTATATGAGTCTATAACGTTGTATATCCTAATCTAAGGCAACCTATTATCTCAGACGTAATATTTTACAATATTCCTGGCCTGTCGAACCCTACTTCTCGGAGGGAACAGTATATACGTCTATAACGTCATATATCCTAACCTAAGGCAACCTAACATCTCGGATGTAACATTTGACAACATTCCAGGCATGTCGGTCCCTACGTCTCGGTGGTAACATTACATGCGTCTATAGCGGTATATATCCTAATCTTAGGCAACCTAACATTTCGGATGTAACATTTTACAACATTCCAGGCCTGTCTGGCCCTACTTCTCGGTGGTAACATTACATGCGTCTATAACGGTATATATCCTAATCTTAGGGAACCTAACATCTCGGATGCAACATTTTACCACATTCCAGGCGTGTCGGTCCCTACGTCTCGGTGGTAACATTACTTGCGTCTATAACGGTATATATCCTAATCTTAGGCAACCTAACATCTCGGATGTAACATTTTACCACATTCCAGGCGTGTCGGTCCCTACTTCTCGGTGGGAACATTACATGCGTCTATAACGTTATATATCCTAACCTAAGGCCACCTAACATCTCGTATGTAATATTTGACAAGATTCCTGGCGTATCGAACCCTACTTCTCGGAGGGAACAGTATATACGTCTATAACGTTATATATCCTAACCTAAGGCAACCTAACATGTCGGATGTAATATTTGACAACATTCCTGGCGTGTCGGACCCTACTTCTCGGTGGGAACAGTATATACGTCTGTAATGTCATATATTCTAACCTAAGGCAACCTAACATCTCGGATATAACATTTGACAACATTCCAGGCGTGTTGGAACCCTACGTCTCGGTGGTAACATTATATTCGTCTATAACGTTATATATCCTTATCTAAGGCAACCTAACATCTCGGATGCTATATTTGACAACATTCCTAGCCTGTCGAACCCTACTTCTCGGAGGGAACAGTATATACGTCTATAACGTTATATATCCTAACCTAAGGCAACCTGACACCTCGGATGTAATATTCTACAACCTTCCAGGCGTGTCGGACCCTACTTCTCGGTGGGAATATTATATGCGTCTATAACGTTGTATATCCTTATCTAAGGCAACCTAACCTCTCGGATGCAATATTTGACAACATTCGTGGCCTGTCGAACTCTACTTCTCGGAGGGAAAGGTATATACGTCTATAACGTCATATATCCTAACCTAAGGCAACCTAAGATCTCGGATGTAACATTTGACAACATTCCAGGCGTGTCGGTCCCTACGTCTCGGTGGTAACATTACATGCGTCTATAACGGTATATTTCCTAATCTAAGGCAACCTAACATCGCGGATGCAATATTTGACAACATTCCTGGCCTGTCGAACCCTACTTCTCGGAGGGAACAGTATATACGTCTATAACGTCATATATCCTAACCTAAGGCAACCTAACATCTCGGATGTAACATTTGACAACATTCCAGGCATGTCGGTCCCTACGTCTCGGTGGTAACATTATATGCGTCTATTACGTTATATATCCTTATCTAAGGCAACCTAACATCTCGGATGCAATATTTGACAACATTCCTAGCCTGTCGAACCCTACTTCTCGGAGGGAACAGTATATACGTCTATAACGTTATATATTCTAACCGGAGGCAACCTGACATCTCGGATGTAATATTCTACATCATTCCAGGCATGTCGGACCCTACTTCTCGGTGGGAACATTATATGAGTCTATAACGTTGTATATCCTAATCTAAGGCAACCTATTATCTCAGACGTAATATTATACAATATTCCTGGCGTGTCGGTACATACTTTTCGGTGGGAATATTATATTCGTCCATAACGGTCGATATCGTAATCTAAGGCAATCTAACATCTCGGATGCAATATTTGACAACATTCCTGGCCTGTCGAACTCTACTGCTCGGAGGGAACAGTATATACGTCTATAACGGTATATATCCTAATCTAAGGCAACCTGACACCTCGGATGCAATATTTGACAACATTCCTAGCCTGTCGAACCCTACTTCTCGGAGGGAACAGTATATACGTCTATAACGTTATATATCCTTACCGAAGGCAACCTGACATCTCGGATGTAATAATCTACATCATTCCAGGCGTGTCGGACCCTACTTCTCGGTGGGAACATTATATGAGTCTATAACGTTGTATATCCTAATCTAAGGCAACCTATTATCTCAGACGTAATATTTTACAATATTCCTGGCCTGTCGAACCCTACTTCTCGGAGGGAACAGTATATACGTCTATAACGTCATATATCCTAACCTAAGGCAACCTAACATCTCGGATGTAACATTTTACCACATTCCAGGCGTGTCGGTCCCTACGTCTCGGTGGTAACATTACATGCGTCTATAGCGGTATATATCCTAATCTTAGGCAACCTAACATATCGGATGTAACATTTTACAACATTCCAGGCCTGTCTGTCCCTACTTCTCGGTGGTAACATTACATGCGTCTATAACGGTATATATCCTAATCTTAGGCAACCTAACATCTCGGATGCAACATTTTACCACATTCCAGGCGTGTCGGTCCCTACGTCTCGGTGGTAACATTACATGCGTCTATAACGTTATATATCCTAACCTTAGGCAACCTAACATCTCGGATGCAATATTTGACAACATTCCTGGCCTGCCGAACCCTACTTCTCGGAGGGAACAGCATATACGTCTATAACGTCATATATCCTAATCTAAGGCAACCTAACATCTCGGATGAAATATTTCACAACATTCCTGGCCTGTAGAACCCTACATCTCGGAGGGAACAGTATATACGTCTGTAACGTCATATATCCTAACCTAAGACAACCTAACATCTCGGACGTAACATTTGACAACATTCCAGGCGTGTCGGTCCCTACGTCTCGGTGGTAACATTACATGCGTCTATAACGTTATATATCCTAACCTTAGGCAACCTAACATCTCGAATGCAATATTTGACAATATTCCTGGCCTGTCGAACCCTACTTCTCGGAGGGAACAGCATATACATCTATAACGTCATATATCCTAGCCTTAGGCAACCTAACATCTCGGATGTAACATTTGATAACATTCCAGGCGTGTCGGTCCCTACGTCTCGGTGGTAACATTACATGCGTCTATAGCGGTATATATCCTAATCTTAGGCAACGTAACATATCGGATGTAACATTTTACCACATTCCAGGCGTGTCGGTCCCTACGTTTCGGTGGTAACATTACCTGCGTCTATAACGGTATATATCCTAATCTTAGGCAACCTAACATCTCGGATGTAACATTTTACCACATTCCAGGCGTGTCGGTCCCTACGTCTCGGTGGTAACATTACATGCGTCTATAACGTTATATATCCTAACCTTAGGCAACCTAACATCTCGGATGCAATATTTGACAACATTCCTGGCCTGTCGAAGCCTACTTCTAGGAGGGAACAGCATATACATCTATAACGTCATATATCCTAATCTAAGGCAACCTAACATCTCGGATGAAATATTTCACAACATTCCTGGCCTGTCGAACCCTACATCTCGGAGGGAACAGTATATACGTCTGTAACGTCATATATCCTAACCTAAGACAACCTAACATCTCGAATGTAACATTTGACAACATTCCAGGCGTGTCGGTCCCTACGTCTCGGTGGTAACATTACATGCGTCTATAACGTTATATATCCTAACCTTAGGCAACCTAACATCTCAGATGCAATATTTGACAACATACCTGGCCTGTCGAACCCTACTTCTCGGAGGGAACAGCATATACATCTATAACGTCATATATCCTAGCCTTGGGCAACCTAACATCTCGGATGTAACATTTGATAACATTCCGGGCGTGTCGGTCCCTACGTCTCGGTGGTAACATTACATGCGTCTATAACGGTATATATCCTAATCTTAGGCAACCTAACATCTCGGATGTAACATTTGATAAGATTCCTGGCTTGTCGGTCCCTACGTCTCGGTGGTAACATTACATGCGTCTATAGCGGTATATATCCTAATCTTAGGCAACCTAACATCTCGTATGTAATATTTGACAACATTCCTGGCGTGTCGAACCCTACTTCTCGGTGGGAACATTATATGCGTCTATAACGTTGTATATCCTTATCTAAGGCAACCTAACCTCTCGGATGCAATATTTGACAACATTCGTGGCCTGTCGAACTCTACTTCTCGGAGGGAAAGGTATATACGTCTATAACGTCATATATCCTAACCTAAGGCAACCTAACATCTCGGATGTAACATTTGACAACATTCCAGGCATGTCGGTCCCTACGTCTCGGTGGTAACATTATATGCGTCTGTTACGTTATATATCCTTATCTAAGGCAACCTAACATCTCGGATGCAATATTTGACAACATTCCTAGCCTGTCGAACCCTACTTCTCGGAGGGAACAGTATATACGTCTATAACGTTATATATCCTAACCGGAGGCAACCTGACATCTCGGATGTAATATTCTACATCATTCCAGGCATGTCGGACCCTACTTCTCGGTGGGAACATTATATGAGTCTATAACGTTGTATATCCTAATCTAAGGCAACCTATTATCTCAGACGTAATATTATACAATATTCCTGGCGTGTCGGTACATACTTTTCGGTGGGAATATTATATTCGTCCATAACGGTCGATATCGTAATCTAAGGCAATCTAACATCTCGGATGCAAAATTTGACAACATTCCTGGCCTGTCGAACCCTACTTCTCGGAGGGAACAGTATGTACGTCTATAACGTTATATATCCTAACCTAAGGCAACCTAACATCTCGGATGTAATATTCTACAACCTTCCAGGCGTGTCGGACCCTACTTCTCGGTGGGAACATTATATGCGTCTATAACGTTGCATATCCTAATCTAAGGCAACCTAACATCTCGGATGCAATATTTGACAACATTCCTGGCCTGTCGAACTCTACTGCTCGGAGGGAACAGTATATACGTCTATAACGGTATATATCCTAATCTAAGGCAACCTAACATCTCGGATGCAATATTTGACAACATTCGTGGCCTGTCGAACCCTACTTCTCGGAGGGAAAAGAATATACGTCTATAACGTCATATATCCTAACCTAAGGCAACCTAACATCTCGGATGTAACATTTGACAACATTCCAGGCGTGTCGGTCCCTACGTCTGGGTGGTAACCTTACATGCGTCTATAACGGTATATTTCCTAATCTAAGGCAACCTAACATCTCGGATGCAATATTTGACAACATTCCTGGCCTGTCGAACCCTACTTCTCGGAGGGAACAGTATATACGTCTATAACGTCATATATCCTAACCTAAGGCAACCTAACATCTCGGATGTAACATTTTACCACATTCCAGGCGTGTCGGTCCCTACGTCTCGGTGGTAACATTACATGCGTCTATAACGGTATATATCCTAATCTTAGGCAACCTAACATCTCGGATGTAACATTTTACCACATTCCAGGCGTGTCGGTCCCTACGTCTCGGTGGTAACATTACATGCGTCTATAACGTTATATATCCTAACCAAAGCCACCTAACATCTCGGATGTAACATTTGATAACATTCCAGGCGTGTCGGTCCCTACGTCTCGGTGGTAACATTACATGCGTCTATAGCGGTATATATCCTAATCTTAGGCAACCTAACATCTCGGATGTAACATTTTACCACATTCCAGGCGTGTCGGTCCCTACGTTTCGGTGGTAACATTACATGCGTCTATAACGTTATATATCCTAACCAAAGCCACCTAACATCTCGTATGTAATATTTGACGACATTCCTGGCGTGTCGGTCCCTACGTCTCGGTGGTAACATTACATGCGTCTATAGCGGTATATATCCTAATCTTAGGCAACCTAACATCTCCGATGTAACATTTAACAACATTCCAGTCCTGTCGGTCCCTACGTCTCGGTGGTAACATTACATGCGTCTATAACGTTATATATCCTAACCTAAAGCCACCTAACATCTCGTATGTAATATTTGACTACATTCCTGGCGTGTCGAACCCTACTTCTCGGTGGTAACATTACATGCGTCTATAACGGTATATATCCTAATCTTAGGCAACCTAACATCTCGGATGTAACATTTTACCACATTCCAGGCGTGTCGGTCCCTACGTCTCGGTGGTAACAATACATGCGTCTATAACGGTATATATCCTAATCATAGGCAACCTAACATCTCGGATGTAACATTTTACCACATTCCAGGCGTGTCGGTCCCTACGTCTCGGTGGTAACATTACATGCGTCTATAACGTTATATATCCTAACCTAAGGCCACCTAACATCTCGGATGTAACATTTTACCACATTCCAGGCGTGTCGGTCCCTACGTCTCGGTGGTAACATTACATGCGTCTATAACGTTATATATCCTAACCTAAGGCCACCTAACATCTCGTATGTAATATTTGACAACATTCCTGGCGTATCGAACCCTACTTCTCGGTGGGAACAGTATATACGTCTATAACGTTATATATCCTAACCTAAGGCAACCTAACATCTCGGATGTAACATTTGACAACATTCCAGGCATGTCGGTCCCTACGTCTCGGTGGTAACATTACATGCGTCTATAACGGTATATATCCTAATCTTAGGGCAACCTAACATCTCGGATGTAACATTTTACCACATTCCAGGCGTGTTGGAACCCTACGTCTCGGTGGTAACATTATATGCGTCTATAACGTTATATATCCTTATCTAAGGCAACCTAACATCTCGGATGCTATATTTGACAACATTCCTAGCCTGTCGAACCCTACTTCTCGGAGGGAACAGTATATACGTCTATAACGTTATATATCCTAACCTAAGGCAACCTGACATCTCGGATGTAATATTCTACATCATTCCAGGCGTGTCGGACCCTACTTCTCGGTGGGAACATTATATGAGTCTATAACGTTGTATATCCTAATCTAAGGCAACCTATTATCTCAGACGTAATATTTTACAATATTCCTGGCGTGTCGGTGCATACTTTTCGGTGGGAATATTATATGCGTCTATAACGGTCGATATCGTAATCTAAGGCAATCTAACATCTCGGATGCAATATTTGACAACATTTCTGGCCTGTCGAACCCTACTTCTCGGAGGGAACAGTATATACGTCTATAACGTTATATATCCTAACCTAGGGCAACCTAACATCTCGGATGTAATATTCTACAACCTTCCAGGCGTGTCGGACCCTACTTCTCGGTGGGAACATTATATGCGTCTATAACGTTGTATATCCTTATCTAAGGCAACCTAACCTCTCGGATGCAATATTTGACAACATTCGTGGCCTGTCGAACCCTACTTCTCGGAGGGAAAAGTATATACGTCTATAACGTCATATATCCTAACGTAAGGCAACCTAAGATCTCGGATGTAACATTTGACAACATTCCAGGCGTGTCGGTCCCTACGTCTCGGTGGTAACCTTACATGCGTCTATAACGGTATATTTCCTAATCTAAGGCAACCTAACATCTCGGATGCAATATTTGACAACATTCCTGGCCTGTCGAACCCTACTTCTCGGAGGGAACAGTATATACGTCTATAACGTCATATATCCTAACCTAATGCAACCTAACATCTCGGATGTAACATTTGACAACATTCGAGGCATGTCGGTCCCTACGTCTCGGTGGTAACATTACATGCGTCTATAACGGTATATGTCCTAATCTTAGGCAACCTAACATCTCGGATGTAACATTTTACCACATTCCAGGCGTGTCGGTCCCTACGTCTCGGTGGTAACATTACATGCGTCTATAACGGTATATATCCTAATCTTAGGCAACCTAACATCTCGGATGTAACATTTTACCACATTCCAGGCGTGTCGGTCCCTACGTCTCGGTGGTAACATTACATGCGTCTATAGCGGTATATATCCTAATCTTAGGCAACCTAACATCTCTGATGTAACATTTTACAACATTCCAGGCCTGTCGGTCCCTACGTCTCGGTGGTAACATTACATGCGTCTATAACGTTATATATCCTAACCTAAAGCCACCTAACATCTCGTATGTAATATTTGACAACATTCCTGGCGTGTCGAACCCTACTTCTCGGTGGTAACATTACATGCGTCTATAACGGTATATATCCTTAATCTTAGGCAACCTAACATCTCGGATGTAACATTTTACCACATTCCAGGCGTGTCGGTCCCTACGTCTCGGTGGTAACATTACATGCGTCTATAACGTTATATATCCTAACCTAAGGCCACCTAACATCTCGTATGTAATATTTGACAACATTCCTGGCGTGTCGGTCCCTACGTCTCGGTGGTAACATTGCATGCGTCTATAGCGGTATATATCCTAATCTTAGGCAACCAAACATATCGGATGTAACATTTTACCACATTCCAAGCGTGTCGGTCCCTACGTCTCGGTGGTAACATTACATGCGTCTATAACGTTATATATCCTAACCTAAGGCCACCTAACATCTCGTATGTAATATTTGACAACATTCCTGGCGTATCGAACCCTACTTCTCGGTGGGAACAGTATATACGTCTATAACGTTATATATCCTAACCTAAGGCAACCTAACATCTCGGATGTAACATTTGACAACATTCCAGGCATGTCGGTCCCTACGTCTCGGTGGTAACATTACATGCGTCTATAACGGTATATATCCTAATCTTAGGCAACCTAACATCTCGTATGTAATATTTGACAACATTCCTGGCGTGTCGGTCCCTACGTCTCGGTGGTAACATCACATGCGTCTATAACGTTATATATCCTAACCTTAGGCAACCTAACATCTCGGATGCAATATTTGACAACATTCCTGGCCTGCCGAACCCTAATTCTCGGAGGGAACAGCATATACATCTATAACGTCATATATCCTAATCTAAGGCAACCTAACATCTCGGATGAAATATTTCACAACATTCCTGGCCTGTAGAACCCTACATCTCGGAGGGAACAGTACATACGTCTGTAACGTCATATATCCTAACCTAAGACAACCTAACATCTCGGACGTAACATTTGACAACATTCCAGGCGTGTCGGTCCCTACGTCTCGGTGGTAAC